>CM060907.1:1079540383-1082040383 GCA_030737815.1 Allium fistulosum | reverse complement strand
AGAGGGGTTATTTTAACCCACAGTATAGTCCGCTCTTAGATAGAGGGATATACTTATTGACTTTGTGAACGCTGGGACCCAGTGGCCTTGTTATTAGGAGAAACCTCCCGATTTGGTTGCATATATTTTGATATGCTTTTATAGTAATATTTTGGGATTTTCAAATAAATATTTCAAAAGTGATTTGTTTTAAGATCCTCAAGTAATGTATAGTTTGATACGAAGAACATATATATTTCAGAAAGGATTTGAAATAAAACCAGGAATTTAGTTTGAAGAGATTATTTTTGAATAAGTATTTTCAAAGAGATTATATTTTGAAAATAATAAAGTTAATTAGATTCAAGAAATCTAAATGTGAGGATTAAGCCTAAGCGGGTAGTTTGGGAATTGCATATTTGTTTCTTGCATCATAGGCTCCTTGAGCCCTATTTGTGGTAGGAGAACTACGTTGTCTTGATCTTGTACCTAATTGAAACCCAATTAGATAAGGATACGTAGGCAGTCACAAGTTGTAGTGATGCAACCCCAATAATAATATATTATTTTCTTGTTTATTATTTGCTATTTATCATGTGATATCTTTCTTTCTTAGCATTTTATTCCGCATTGACATGTTTATTGAGTTCGTAGGTAAGGATATCGATGTCTCTCTCACGAGAGTTGTGCAGTGGTAGATTTATAATATTTGAGTTTTCTTTGTATTAAACCACACCTGTAGAATAAATAATTAGAACTTTGATAACTTGTATAATTGAAAGTTGTATCCTATATATTTAGTAATGTTGAATATTTATCAAATAATATGGTGTATTAAGTTGGTAGTTTTCATTCGTAGTTTTAGAATGGATGGGTTTTTGATGATTTTGACTAGTCTGAAAATCTGTCCCGTTCACAATCATTTACACCAATTTTCTTCTTCAAAACTATATCACTTTGGACTTATGGAATTTGGTAATGGTCAAAGTTCCAATATCATCCATTTTCAACTTTATCGTCCAAACAAAAAATCCTTAGTTCAATAATAACAATTATTACTAACCAAACTTCTCTAGCTGGGGACTTTGACTTTGAGTTAACTTACGTTGATTGTGGTACTAACCTCATATAATTGAGGAGACGAGTCCTCTCTTAAATAGTGTTTCACCTCCAATGCTTCCACTTGACCTAACAATAGTCGTTCGATGGATACCTGCCACGATTTAACTATAATTAAAGTGGAGTTTCCACATTGAAGTTCAACAGTATTCTCAAGTCAAGAGAACTATGTAGTTTTATCACATCGATATTTTCTATTTGACCTTAGTTATATTAACCAGCAAAAAACTATCAAGTGAGTCATTTTATAGTTATTCAATAACTAACCCCTTTGTGCCCTTGTAGTCATCAGTAACACACTGTCCAACATTTGAGAGCATTATGTACTCTTGTCTTAATGGATGTATCAATATCCAATCTCGATACATCTTGACTAGGAATATTTAAAACAGTATGTTTAATTTCATTATGATAAATTACTCATGGTTACAACACATTGTAACTATTATAAAAAACATACCATTTATGGATTTTCTATTAAACATACTTTTAACTAAATTAATTGATTAATACAACACATTATATCAGGTATATAATAGAAATAAAACACCTTTTTATTTGAAACAAAATAACAAATTACATAATTGCTCTTATGGAATTCCTTAAATCTATCAAGCAGGATATGAGTTACACTCTTTTATGGATGCTTAATATGGTTACAATCAAATAACGATGCATATTCCATATCTAAAGCATATAAGCTTTAAATGAATTTATGATTATACTATTACCGGGTGATGCCGCTCGGTCTAAAGAACGTGGGAGCTGCTTACCAGAGATTAGTAATTCATGTTCGGGAATCGGATCGGACGGACGATGGAAGTGTACGTGGATGATATGCTCGTGAAGTCATGGCTATCGGGGAACCACTTGGATAACCTTTCATAAATGTTTGAGGTATTGCAGAAGTACGAAATGAAGTTAAATCCATTGAAGTGTTCTTTTGGAGTTGCATCGGGGAAGTTTCTAGGATTTATTGTGAATTCAAGGGGCATTGAGGCTAATCTAGAGTAGATTAATGCATTGAGGAAAGTAACTTCCCCTACCAAGAAGGAGTTGCATAGCTTAAATAGTAAGGTTGCCGCATTGAGTTGGTTTATCTGTGTATATCATTCTTTGATGCCCTTAAAAAGGGAAAGAAGAATTTTGAACGGATGAAGGAATTTCAGGATGCCTTCGAGAAATTACCGAGGTACATGGAGACACCACCGGTTCTGTTCAAGCCGTTGGACGAAGAAGATTTGTTCATCTATTTGGCAGTGTCTGCTCACTCACTAAGCGCGACATTGGTATGCGAGGAGACAATGATTCATAGGCCATTTTACTACATCAACAAGCGATTTACTAGAGCTGAAAATAACTATCTGAAGTTGAAGGAACTCGCTTATTGCTTACTGATTGCGTCAAGAAAGTTGCGACTATATTTTCAGGTGCATCTAATTAAAGTGTTGATGGATCAACCTTTGAAGTAGGTATTATACCGACCCGAGACTTGGGGATGGTTATTGAAGCGGAACATTGAACCGAGCCAGTACGATATCACTTACCATCCGAGGATAGCGATAAATGGACAAGCTTTGGCGGATTCCATCACCGAGTTTATCGTATGGGATGGTGAAGAGGAAGATGATACGATCACACTTTCTCAATGGAAACCGTTTGTAGATTGAACTTATAATGAGCATAGTTACGGGGAAGGAGTGGTACTCGTGACTCCTGAAGGACGATCGATTAGTTCTGCATTAAAGCCAAAGTTCCCCGCGATAAACAATGAGGATGAGTATGAAGCGTTGATAGTGGGATTCGGGATAGCAAAGGAATTAGGGGTGAGGAGGTTTCATATATTTAGTGACTAATGGTTGGTGGTGTGCTAGATGAAGAAGGAATTTTAGGCTAATGGTGAGAGATTTGCCCCTTACCTATCAAAAACATTGGAATTGCTAGATGATATAGAATATTACACGATTACACACATATCCAGAGAGGAGAATGCGAAGGCTAATTCACTGGCTAATTAGCTAGCTCTAGAGTTGCGCAGCTGTTGGGATTGGTTCCAACGGAGGTTTTATCACCTTCAAGTATTGACCAAATGGATGTCGACTGGATTTCGGAGATCACAGAGGAGACAGAGTCATGGATGACTCCAATTAAGGACTATTTGCATAATGGAATTCTCCTGAGAGGAAACAACGAATGATGGACGCAAAGTACCGCGGTTCATAATGCAAGGAGGAGTTGTGGGTTACGGTGTAATGAATCTTAAAGCTACTTTACCACTAGACGAGGGTGAATAGTGTTTTATAACTTTTATGAATCTATTTAACTTAGTTTCAAGATTTAAATCAAATAATATATTATCAACATGGATCTATACCAATCAAGCAGTCACAAATGCAATTGTAGATAAATATAATAGCAATAAGAAAAAGTAAAGTAAAAGAGACGACACCAAGAATTTTATACTAGTTCGATTTAACCAATCCTACATCTACTCTCGTACAATACTGTACAAATTTCTTTTCAATCGCCTATATTAACCAGGTAGCAAGCAACCCAGAATACAGTCTCGATTTTAAGGCTACAAGATACACCCTTCTGTCTCACAAGTCTGGGGTAAACTCTCTTGATATACAGAGCAATAAGATCACCCACTAGATTTAGATGGACTACTAATCACACCTACTTGATTTGAATGGGCAACAAGCACACCCAAAAAAAGAGAGTAGAGTTATTGATTTCTAAATAAAAATAGTTTTTCTTGGGATACAAGATATCCTATAGCCCTTCCGATAGCAGTTTGATCTTTCAATTAATGAGAGAACACTTCGAAATCAGTAAGTAGATTGTAAATAATGAATGTAGTGAAGTAAAAATTGAATTTGAATGAATTCAAAGAGTATAGAAAGTGGATTTTGTGAAATATATAATGTGAATTTGGGGTAAGAAGAAAGTAGAGAAACTAGTTAACAGAATTCATTTTCCAATCCCCTTTATATAGCGTATGAAGGGATGTGTCTATTCGCAAAGAGATGTGGCTAAAAATCACAACTATTTAAAATCCAAAAAACACCACTTCGGTATATATGTTGACATACATAGGAGGCCTATGTCGACATATCTATGTTAATTTAAAAAAAATGATTCTTTAAATTGTTTTCAAACTTCTATATTTTTGTTAAATAATTTAAACATAGTTTTTAAACACTTTGAACACATATAAACTTTTATAAAATATTTGTAAAAGTATATTTTGAATTTTAAATAATTTATTTTGCTAAACTATCAAAGATCAAAATTTTATGATAAAGATCGAAATCTGCTACCAGGGACTTTAACAAATTATTCTAATTACTCATAACTATACATTAAAATCTTAAGCTCTTCAAATATTTTGTCTTTAAACTCATGAGTCTTGATCATCTCTGAATCCTATACTTTATATTGGTCAATCTTCAAGCTTTAATCATTTTGTACACGTGTAATATTCTACAATAAATACTATATAACTTGGAAAATCATTAGTACCTATATTTATATGGTTGTTGTCATTAAAATCAATATTTGAGGTATCAACAATCTCCGCCTTGTTGATGATGACAACCATGTAAATATTTCTGTATATAAAATATAATATAGCCCCCCCTTAGTATATACATGTGTTATATTTTATCATTTTCTCCCCGTTGGTCATCAACAAAAATGGGTTAAAAAACAAAACTATGTACACAATTGTGATTAGATTTATGTAAAGCACATATTTATGGAAATACTAGTTATTTTAAATATGATATATTCAGAACATATATTCAGGAAATATATTGAGAAATGATTAAATTTTAATTTAAGACGTTAAATAAATAAAACAAGACAAACTTTATTAATCATTCTAAAATACAAATCAAACTCTATACAATTCAAACATATAAGCAAAAAATATTAAACAAACCAAGTCAAATCATATATGAAAACCTATAACAATATAAACCTAACTATATTAAGTATTTACAAACTAATCAAATTCAAATATACAAGTTTTAAAATACATGCTTATAAATTTTAAACAAATTGAAATATCGGATTTTCTTTGGAACTTCAACCCATCCTTCGGATCCAAAGATTGGATTTGTTTTGATAACATCCCAATCTTCTTGTTCCATGTTTGCTTTGAAGTTTGAGCACTTCTTTTGATCATCGTTGATAAGGGAGAAAATTAACCAACGATGATCATCAAAATATTTCTCTTATTCCTTTATCATTTGCATTTGCCTTAATTCCAAATGTCTTTAATTTTGGAGGATGAAACAGAGAACATCCTTGAAAGATTAAAGTGTTTCTTCTAGGTTTTCACAAAGTTTTTAATGTGGAGAACTCATTTTTATGAAGGAAATGTTTAGAATGAAAAGAGATGAAAAGATGAATCGATGATGTGTTTTTCTGGAAGAAAATGGGTTAAATAGAGATGAAAAGTCGGATTAAATAATTGATTTAAAGATAGTTCCCAATTTTTGAAAATTAAAAATTTTCAAAAACGGCTAGTATTTATCGCCATATGTATGTCATGTATGTCGACATATGTACCTTAATTTGCACAATTTATGTTTTTGTTTTAATTTTTGTTTATACTTAATACTACTCTATTTTAATGATTTGCAAAGACTAAGAAAACATTATTGAATAGTAAGAAGTGAATTTTATTAATTAAAATTGAAAGTACATGGGTATAATAGAATAATGCATGAAATAACACAAAAAACATATAACTAAGAGATACAAAGGTCGATAAAAGATCTAAAACGATGATAATGAAGAAGAAGAGTTTCCACCAAGTATCCTAATGATTTTTCTAAAGTATTTGTCCACTTTGTTGGAGAGAGAAGCGAACTTCTTATTAAAGAAGTGTTTAAGCTTCTTTCGGTTGTTGAGAAGCTTCTCTTGGTTCTTGAAAATTTCTTTGTTGGAATAATGAGATGGTTTGTCAATGCTTTCTAGGGAAGTGTCTATTTCCTCCTCTTCCACTTCTTGTTCTTCCTCCTCTTCAATTTCCATACCATCGCTTTCTTCTTCTTCTTGAAGAATCTCTTACTCCTCTTCCCTTGCCAATCTCTCTTCTTTTCGGAAGTGATTCATAAGGTTCGAATTCAAGAGGAATATGCATAAGCAAGAAGCTTAAATGTTTTCACCTCTTAGATCGATATCAAAATATTTGAAAATTTTAGTAAGATACACCATGGTAAAGTGTGTTTTCATGCCTAGAGATTTTCTTTTAAACAAATTCATCCAAAATCACTTGAGCCCAATTTATGTCATATGTTCCAAAAATAGCAAAAGGAGATTTGAAAACTTTTGAGTCGGGTTACTACAATTTCCCATCCTCGATGTAATACTTTGTTGTAAAATAAGACTCATTAGTCTTGCTTTAGGCCTTTTTGCCTTCGAAACCATAATCTTCATCATTAGAAAATAAATCGTGAATAACTTCTTTATTACCATAATCAATTTCAAAAGTGGAGAGGTCATTTCCACTACTTTTACAATCAAAAAAATTTCCTAAAATTTTGCAATCTAAAACAATTGAAGTGTCTTTTACACTACTCCAAATTTGACCTTTTTCTACTTGAAAATTTTTCCATTCAAATTAGTATAAAACATTTTAACCAAATCGGAATAGCAATCGAAATCATTTTGAGATAAATCAGTTAAACTGAAAATACCATTTTCAAAAGAAAGATCTTGTAAACCATAAGAAAAATTCATTAAAATTTGCAGACCTTTCCAAAAATACTTTTCCATAAGTAGCAAATTCAATATAAGTTTACATCGACTCTTAATCATTTAAAAGTTGACTTTTGATCTTTTGAATGGCTTTGGATGAGGAAGGTTGGTTTAAGGAAGGCATTTTGAGTAGTTTTGAAGGTAGGAGAGTGAAGAATAATTTTGAATTTTGAAATAAAGTACGAGTGAATGAATAGATAGGAATGAGTTAATTAATAGAGAGTGAACCGACATTTTTCAGTTGAAAAGATGCCTTTTTAGTTTTTGAAATAAGAGCAAAAGAGAGGGAAATTCAAAAGTTTGAATTTGAAAAGATTCTCCAATTTTCTGACTAGTATGTCGACATATAGGTCGAAAACTCCAATATTAAACTAAGGCAATAAATTCCTATATACACACACACACACACACACTCTTATATACATGCATCATTATTATTAATCTATATTGTTCCTAAATTCACTAATTACAGATATAAAAAATAAAAAATAAATGTAAAATGTACCACTTTTGTTGTTGTCATTTGTTCAGATTCAGTTTAATCTTCTATTGTTGTGAAACACATATTTGCATGTTCTGTATCTGATTCGTTATCACTTGATGCAGTATCAGAATCATCTAAAGTTACAATATAAGCCCTCTTTCTCTTTTTGGACAAATCAGTGATATGCGTGATCTTTTACTTCTTTTGATATGGATAGCCTCTTTGCAGATGACCAGGTTCATCACAGTTCTAACATTTAATCACAATCTCGTTTCTAGAATTTTTGTTTTCATGTCTACGGGAGTTATTCATCGTTTTGTACTTCAGGAATTTTCCGAAATTTTGAGTCATAAGAACAATTTTCTCATCATTATCGTCCTCAGAATCTTGATCGTCAGCTGCAGCATTGAAAATAATTGATTCCTTTTTGGTTGCTTTATTTTCCCTTCTAGCCTGCAACTAGGCTTCATAGGACATTAGATTACAAATTAATTCTTCAATTTTTAAAGTACTAATGTCATTAGCCTCTTTTATTGATAATGTCTTTTGATCACACTCTAAAGAGAGTGAATTAAGATTTTTTTTAACTTGTTCCTCTTTAGAGAATTTTTACCTAGTGATACTAAAGAATGGACTATATCTTGAAATCTAGAATATATATCAGTACTAGACTTATTTTGTTTCATTTTAAACAATTGAAACCTATTAGTTAGCATGAAAATTCGTGTGTGTTTCACTTTACTAGTGCCCTTGTGTGTAACTTGCAGTGTTCTCCAAATTTCATATGTAGACTTACAAATAAAGACTCTATTAAATTCATTTTTATCTAATGAACAAAATATAATATTCATGGCCTTAGAATTATTAAGTGCTTGTGTCTTTTGGTCTGGTATCCATGTTGAGTATTCAGTTTGTGGTTTAGTATATTCACTCTGTGTAATATTCTAAATATCTGAACCATTAGACTACAAATAAATATTCATCCTACATGATCAATAAGTGTAATTACTACCATTAAATAGTAGGAGTCTAGTAGTTGATTGTCCTTCAACAAAAGTGTTACAAAGTGAACTACCAGTGTTTCTAGCCATTTATACTTTTCAAAAATCAAATTATGAGTTTTTTAAAACCTAATACTCCGATACAAAATGTGGATTACGGTATAATGGATCTTAAGGCTACTTTAACACTAGAGGGGGATTGATAGTGTTTTATAACTTTTATGGATCTTTTTAACTTAGTTTCAAGATTTAAATCAAATCATATATTATCAACACAAATCTACACTAATAAAGTAGTTACAGATGCAATCATAGATAAATATAAAAGCAATAACAAAAATTATAATAAGAGAGATGACACCATGAATTTTATACTGGTTCAGATTAACCAATCCTACATCCAGTCCTATACAATACTGCATAGATTTCTTTTCAATCGCCTACTTTAACTAAGTAGCAAGTAAACTAGAATACAATCTCCATTTTAAGACTACGAGATACACCCTCATGTCTCACGAATCTGGGGTAAACTCTCTTGATTTACCTGGCAACAAGATCACCCACTAGATTTAAACGGGCTACTAAGCACGCCCACTTGATTTGAACGTGCAACAGTTGCACACCTAGACAAATAAGAGTAGAGTTGTTGATTTCCAAATACAAATAGTTGTATTTGCGGTACAAGATATCCAATAGCCATTCTGATAACGGTTTGATCTTTGAATTGATGAGAGAATACTTTTTCCAAATAAGTAAATAGATTGAAGAGAATGAATGTAGTAAAGTAAATTTTTAATATAAATGAATTTGAATAGTATAGAAAGATATATGATGATAATTTAGAGTAAGAAGAAAGCAAATAAGGTAGTTAATAAAATTTATTTTCCAATCCCTTTTATATAATGTATGAAGAGATGCGTCTATCCGCAAACAGATGCAGTTAAAAATAACAACTATTCAATATCCAAAAGATGCCTCTTCAATGGTCTATATGTCGACATACATAGGAGGCCTATGTCAACATATCTATGTTAATTTTGAAAAATAATAATTCTTTTAAATTGTTTTCAGAATTCAATATTTTTGTAAAATAATTTAAACATAGCTTTTAAATACTTTAAACACAAATTTTTTTATAAAATATTTGAAAAAATATATTTTGAATTTTAAATAATTTATTTTGATAAAATATCAAAGATCGGAATTGTGATAAAGATCAGAATCTGCTATCGGGGACTTTAATAATTTATTCTAATGACTCATAATTATACATTAAAGTCTTAAGCTCTTCAAATCTTTTGTCTTTAAACTCATGAGTCTTGATCATCTCCGAATCTTGTACTTTATACTGATCATTCTTTAAGCTTTAATCATTCTGTACCTATGTAATATTCTACAATATATACGATACAACATGGCAAAATATTAGTATATATATTTATACCGTTGTTATCATCAAAATCAATATTTGAGGTATTGTACAGGAGAGGATCCTCGACCCCCTTGCTTCGGTGTGTAACCAAGGATGAAGCTAGGAAAATCCTCATAGATGCACATTAGGGTAGTTGTGGTGATCACATCAGGGGGTAGACATTAGCAAAAAGATACTTCGCTATGGATACTTCTGGTCAATAATAAACCATGATGCTACTGAATACACCAAATCGTGCGATCGTTGCCATAGATTTGCAAAATTTCCAAAAGCCCCATCCATAGAGCTTATGCAAACGGTTATCCAGTGACCATTTGTAGTTTGAGGAATTGACATAATCGACATGCTACCGATGTCGAAAGGAGGAGCTAACTACGCTATTGTAGAGGTGGATTACTTTACAAAGTAGGCTGAAGCGGAACCACTTTCCACGATCACAACAAAGAAAGTGATCAACTTTGTAACAAAGAACATTTTCTACAGATTTGGAGTACCTCAGAAATTATAATGCATGATGGAACTCGGTTTGAAAGTACCGAGTTCAAGAATTTCTGCAGCTAATACAAGATCGAGAAAAGCTTTTCGACGATAGCACACCCTTAGGTAAATGAACAAGTGGAGGCCGTGAATAAAATTATCAAGTCTGTCTTGAATAAACTGTTACGAAAGCCAAGGACAATTGGATCGATGAGCTTCCACTTGTGTTGTAGGCTTATAGGATGACCTAAATTCCACAACTGGACATACACCATTCGCTTTGGCCTACGGATCAAAGGCCTTGATTTCGATTAAATTGGAAGTCACTTCTCACCGAAAAAGGCATTACAACCCCAAGGTCAACGGGGAACTCTTGCTTGAGTCCCTCAATTTAATTGGTGAAGAATGAGAAGAAGTTGAATTAAGGGTGGCTTCTCACTAGAAAAGAGCAGCACGACATATCAACACTAAACCTTCATGGTAGGGGATCTCATTTTGAAATCAGTTTCCATATACAGGGGCACTTAGTCCAGATTAGAAAGGTCCTTATGCGATCTAACAGAAGCTTGTAGATCGAACTTTGAAGCTGGCTACTGTTGATATAATCTCAATTCCACGATGGAATAGCGACTTATTACGATGCTATTTTACTATTTAGTTTATTTTTTGCAAATAAGGCACCCTAGGATTTTGGGGGAAATGTAATAAGGTAGGACTTGCTACATTTTTCATTATAAATAAAATTAGCTTCTTGAGCCAATGGAACCGTGTTCTTGTAAGCAAAACCCTATGTTGCGTGATTGGTAGTGCAGTCAGGTACCCAAAGTTAGATACTGAATCTTTTAGTCCAGGATCAGGACAAAGGAGTATAATCACAAGGGTCGATCGGATAATTTGAGCCTATCCCTCTAGTATTGACCATTGCCCGGAAATAGGAAAGGTGGAATATCCAGAGTCAGGTAGCTAAAAGCACCAGTTTCCAGAGATTGAAACTGGTGCACGGTAGAAGTTTTAATGACCATGCTTGTGGCCTAGTAGGACAAGCTAGGTCAAGGATAAGCAAGGATAGTCAACAGACACTCTCGGTCGACACCTAGAGATAGGTGAGACTGAGAGCGAATGCCTGAATATATGCATCCAAAACACTGGTTCTTGGGTATAAGAGCTGATGTACAACAAGGATATTCGCGGCTGCACTTGTGGCCCAGCAGGTCATGCTCGATGGAGGATTAGTAAGGATAGTCATTGAATATTTTTAATCGATGCCTTAAGATAGGTGAGATTGAAAACATAACCCCGAAATAGGTATCGTCGGACACCTTTGGTCCAGGATTAGGATCGGGAGAGTATAATCGGAGTGGGGGCAATTGGATAAATTCCCCCGCATTTTTAACATTCATCTAATGCTCGAAGGTAGGCCGGGTTAAGGAATGATGCCCGAGTTATGTAATTTGGAACACCAAGTCCCGAAGATAGGATTCGGTATATGGTAGAATCATTTAAGATACGATCTTACTCACGGCCCAACAGGATACGCTTGGTCAAGGCCGAGTGACGAAAATCAACGGATAATATCGATCATGCAGGTTACTAGAGAGATCGAAATTGTCAGGATATAAGCGCCCAAAAAAATGCTTTCCAAGAGATAGGAAATGGCACGAAGCTCAAAATATTTATAACTTGTTAATGGTCAAGAAAAACTCAATCTGGAATAAACAGGACTAACCACAGAGTTGGTTAAATATTAGTTTTATCTTGCCAAACGAAAACGCTTCAATAACGATAAACAAAATTGGATAATAGATTATAACTAAAACAATCGTAGGAATTTTACTTATATGTATGGAGTTACAGCAAGTAAAAACATTGCATAGACATAGGCATATATAATATGGATGAATTGCAGTATAAGCAATTATATATATATATGCATGCATTTATATATAGGCAGGAATAAAATATAAAGTGCGGTAATGTATATGGAACATAGATTGAAATAGAAAAGAATCTTTAGTTTCATTACATTCAACCTTTATATACAATGGATGCAGGGGTCGGTCCCACACAAGCACAGCCTATGTACAATAGGATAACAAAATGTACAACCCAAAAAAAGATAAAAGGAAATTGTCTCAGCATCACTAAAGGCTAACTAAGGAGCCTACTTCTTATGCCCCTTCTTTGTTTTCTTCTTGCCCTTACCACCCTGGCCGCTCGAACCATCGCGATGTCTCCTCTGCCTCTTCTCACCCTATGGATTCGGTATGTGGTAGAATTATAATTTCAGTACCGGTAGATTTTTCAAGTCGAGGATCGATCTTGATTTTCACTTCGGAGACGTTAATCTTCAGCCTCTCCGCCATAGAGATGGAATTAGTTGGGCTGAGGCATTTGTAATAGTAATGTCTTCCCCCAAGGAATGGGAAGTGTCGTCCAATCCCTTCAAAGCTACAATTTTCTATGAATCGGGACCAGGAATGGAGCTGGAGGGAAGGCTTGGAATGACTGCTCCTATGGAAATGAATGTAACTCGGTGGAAATTGCAATGGTACCCAAGCCCTGTGTTATTGGCGAAGGAGGAGGGGGAAGCGATCGGTGAACTGTGAGATCACAAACGAAGAAGAAAAGATTAGTAATAGTCTCGGGTGAGAAATGAAGGATCTCAAACACTGGAGAGACAAGAGAAATATCTTCACTGGGACAGGATTATTAGATAGGAGATTTGGTAACCTCCCCTTCTTCAAGTGTGGGTTGCAACAGTTGACCGATTAAGGAGGGAATATAAGGTTCTACAGAGGGAACTGCTGCAGAAGCTGGAACAATTTAAGTGGCCTTAGAGCTGGCCCCCTCGCTTAATGGAATCTTCACTACAAGAACTTGATTCTATGGAGATGATGATTCTACATAGCCCGATGCACTTGGACCAGCATAAGCTTCAGTGGCAGCTTTGGCAGTGACAGCATCTTCTACGGCTAGTGTAGCTTTTCCATCTTCAAGTTTCTCAATGTCGTTCGCATCGAGGTACTTCGCTTTCAATTCATCTTCGATGAGGCCTTCATCGGCTACTTTATTACGTCGTAGTACCTCTTCCAAGCCATTGGCAAGAGTGACAAAATAAGTGCTTCCAAGCCACTTCAAGTTCTTATATTGGATAGCATTTGCAAAGAACCGTTGAAGGGTGGAGTTCGGTTCTACTTTTTTCCTTCGCCATTGTAACGATCTGGGATTTCACTGTTTTGATTTGTGAATAGTTAATTAATTTTAAATATTCAAATAATATGTTTTATAATTAAAATAAAACTCTTTTAAATAATAATTAACGATGGTGAAATAGTTTTAAAAATGTGTTTACAAAAACAAATAGTTCGAAGAAAAATCGAAAATGTGACCGAAATTCGTTTTCCGAATTTTCGACTTTTCGTCGTCTAAAAGTTGTCGAAAATATTTTGAACACTTTCGTATAAACAAAAAACAAACAAAATATAATAAGTTAGGGTTATATAATGTGTATATATACATGTATATGCTTAGATATATATGTGTACAAGTGATGTAACATTTAATGTAAGGTTTAAAATAAAATAAAAAATGCCATTGGAAACATGTTTAGACATATATATAAGGGGTCATAAATGGATGTTGGACCAATTTTGACATGTTGTATGATGGAGGGCGACAAAATTTCGAAATTTTCAAGGTGGAGGGAGGCACGGAGGATGAGGTGGCAACATGGGAGTGGAGGGTATGTACTTGAGGCTATTTTGGTAATTTAGCAAATGAAAATTATATAAAAACTTTTTCATGAATAATGTTTTCATTTTATTAATTTCATATTGTTGACAAGAAAACTTGTCAACACCTCAAATTTCAAGTTAGAATATGGGTAATGCTTTCAAAACCTTCCTTCGAATGAGTGAGGATTGCTAAAGCTTTTCAGATAGGAAAAAGTGGCCAAAAACATGTCTTTGGTACCTTTCGACATAGTCGAAAGGGTAGTTTATGCCTTGAAAATCCTTTCGAATGGGTTGACTAAGAACTCTGTTGAAACCACCTTTTGACATGGACAAGGGAGCTTGGGTTAGGGACCTAACAGACTTTGGAAATAGTTGAGTTGTAAAGGTTTCGACTCTGTTGAATGGGGTGACGCTTGCAATCTAGTAGATTTATGCTAAGGCTTCTAGGAAATAAGAAAACTTAGGGTTCCGACTTGGTCGGAGGGGTACCTTTCGATCAACTCAACTGCAGGTTGACATATTTGTGAAAAATAAGGAAATTTGTGCTGCTTAGTAAACACGATTATTATAATCTTCTTTTTATTGAACTCAATTGTACAAATTGACCAAATTCCTCATTTTGATTTGGGAATTAGGGTTTACAAGCTTCGGCAAAAATACAAGTGAGAAGTGAAAGAAATCGGATCCCCTACAACTGACCCCTGGAGTCATATTTATAGGTGCGGGTTAGGACCTTTCGACCTTAAGCTTTCGACGCAGTCGAAAGGTCACTCTCTCTGCTTTCGTGATTGTTCATTGAACCATACCTTTCGACCTGGTCGAAAGGGTTTTAGTCATTCTTCTACTGCCATTGGAGGCTAGGTTTATCTATCTTGCCTTGTTTCCTTTCGACTTCGTCGAAAGGTGCTACTTTAAGGCTTTCGGCCTCGTTGAAAGGTCTATTAATGTGCTTTTGTCTTGAATGTTGATGTGCCGCATATATTGACCTGGGCGATATCCTTCGACGCTGTCGAAACATGTCTTCTTTTGGCTTCGAATGAGTCGAAACACCCAAAATGGCTTTGTTGTAAGTGGTCTCCTTCGAAAGCTTCTGCCCTGACTAACTCGGAACCTTATGCTTCTATAGTGATAGATGTTTAGTTCTTCCTTCATAGGTGAGAGTGGCACTAACCATTTCGAAAGGCTATATACGCTTTCGAAAAGGCTGATTCGGTTGGAGGCTATTCTGATGTGTATCCATTGAGACGAAACCAAACGATTCGAATGGTTTAGTGCATGTGTAGGAAGCGCGTGCATATTGACTTCGAAGGGTAGCCTCCGACCTTGTCGATAACTCTCTGTTGACATTATTGAAACGTCCTTTTGACCTTCTCGAAAGGTATTGCCGGCGTGCTTTTTGATCATTATCAAAGCTCTCATGTTCCTTCTTTTATATTTTTATTTCTGAGAATATTTTATGGGTAACATTTAGCCCCCCCCACCCCCAGTATGAAAGAAGCTTTTGTTCTTTAGGACAAAAACTCCATGGAACTTCTTTCTTTATTTCCTACGAAATAAAGTATAACCTCTATTAAGATTGTAACCTTGTTATGAGAGCTTAATGAGTAACCTCAAACTTATGAAGTCAATGTTCAAGATGTTATTTGGTAATATTTTCGGATAAAATATTCTGAAATATATATGATCAAACTTCTTCTATTAAGAATGTGGAATAATATCACCTGGTTTGCAGACATTGACTCAAATAAATGAACCTTTGGAGAAATATACTCTAGATTTCCCTTTCTCAAGTTAGGTCTCTTTCATCCTGTAGTATTAATTTCATGCTTTAGGTGGCCTTATTTTAGATTCTTTGCTATGAATTATTTTTCATCCCCGCACTTTGATGAATATCTAACTGGTATTGAGAAGTCTTGCCTAGAATTTAAATTCAAAAATCTAATAAAAAGTTCATAAATTATCATGAGAATTCCATAACGATATCTAAAATTTATAAAATCGGAAATTTGATAATAGATGATTAAAAATCCAATAAGGAAATCAGAAATATGAAACCCATAAATCATCATGAAGATTCAATAAGGAGAATAGAGGATTTAGGAACCAGATGTCCAGCAAGAATTCGTCACAAAAATCTATACATGAAACCAAGAATGTGAAATCCACAAATCACCATGAAAACCAATTAAAACCTTTAGAATTCATAAGACCAAAAATTCCATAGGTGATCATCATGAATTTAAGTAAGGAAATCAGGAATATGAAATTCATAAATCATCATCAAAATCAATAAGGAGGTGTAGAAAAACGACAAGAGATCATCAAAATTCTAATCAATAAAATTCATGAATAATTATAAATCCAGTAAGAAAACTCAAAATTCATTGTATCTGAAATCCAATAAGAGATTAGAAAATCAATAAGGGTCATCAAAGGTTCATTGAGGTAATTAAGAATACAAAATGCATCAATCATCATAAAAATCCACAAGGAAATTTGGAATTCACTAAATCAAAAAATCTCATAAGGGATTATCACACATTCAATAAGGAAATCGGAAACTAAAGAATCATTATGAAAATCAATAGGGAATGTTTGCATTCATCAAGATAAAAATTTGATAAAAGATCATCAAAAACTCAAGTGAGGAAATCAGGAATGTAAAATTCACAAATCTTCACAAAAATCACCAGGGAAACATAGATCCTATTGAAATCATTATAAGAAGAAACCGAGAAATTCAAATTTTCAAAAATGTAACCAGAAACCTATTGCAATCGCATCCGCCAAACAATATACTCCAAAATTATTCTAGTTCAAAGTCAGAAAATTAGTGGGAGGTTCATAAATCATCGTGGAAATCCAATAAAGGAGTTTAGAAGTCAAGAACTCACAAAACAAACAATCAATGGGAAATCATCATGAAATATATAAAGTCCATAAATCATCATAAAAGCCAATGAGGGAATTGGAAATTCATGAAATCAGGAATTCAGTAAGAAATCACTTATGGAAATTCACTAATGAAACTAAGAATGTGAAACCTATAAATTATCATAAAAGTCAATATAAAGGTTTAGGGTTAATAAAACCCAAAGTGAAGTCTTCAAGAAAACAAATCAGAAATTTAACCAAGAATTTTGTTAGGATCCCATCTGACAAATAAATTATTAGAAATTCATCTAGTATAGGCACAAAATCAGAAACCTGTCTAGTAAAGGTAAACTTAATAAGTTTAAGCAAACGATTCCAAGACCTATAAGTTAGAAGTGAGTAGTCCTGTAAAGTCATGCAACCATTTGGAATAGTGGTTCCACACATAGTATCCAGGCTCTTCTATTCCAAGGGTCTACCCTACTTCTGGGGATTCAGGAATGATTTACTCAGTCTAATCTTCGAGTGAAGTCTCTATTATTATTAGCGATAACTTGTTGTCTATTCCATTCTTTTGGCTTTGGTATAAATCTTTATTTTTGCTACCGCGTTATGGATTCCCTTTTCCATTTCTTGGCCTCATGTTTTCTTTTAGGATTCGGATTTCTTAATCCTTTGATGTAGAAATTATTTCCCAAGCATTGGATGTTCTAAAAAATTTAGTCCATATTTTGTTTCTTTTGGATATGATTTCGGACTCTTTGTCCGTTCTAGATTTTTACGTTGGACACCTTTATCCTTTTGCCTTTATTTATTTTCCTTTCTTGGGTTTCATTTTTGTTTTGAGTAGATATATTTCTTTCTATAACACTTTATTCTCTTGGGTTATGACTTTGTCTTACATTAGATTTCTTTCTTTAACCCTTTATTCTCTTGGGTTTTGACTTTTGTTTTGAGTTGTAGACATCTTTGTCTTTCTTCTCTTGTTTGGTGCCTCTTCTGGGCTTCCCTTGGCTCTAAGGGATATAGTGTATGCTGAGTTGACCTTCCTCCAGAAGGTTGCTGATGGTGCTTATCCTGACCCATCCCCTAAGAGGTGGTTTTGACGTTAGGGGTTTAGTCTCTCCCTCTATGAGATGCTACGGAATAGTGTCGTAGTCTTATGTCCCTCCCTCTAAGAGGTGCTATGGAATAGCGTCGTAGGATTATGTCCCTCCCTCTAGGAGGTGCTACGGAATAGCATCGTAGGCTTGAGTATTTGTATATGAAAATAATTTTTGGCCAATTAAAATGGAGTCTCCATTGAGAGAGAAAATTCTATAATAAAACCCTTTTAGTATATCGAGGGGTTATCTTTTGAAAAATAGTCTGGACTCATGAATCCTTTTGATAAAAGAATTTCCTCAATGTGGTCCTTTGCAAGAACTTTCTCGATGTTCTCATAATAGAGACACAGATCTCAAATAGGAGACTTGGAGGTCATGGTACATGAACCAATAGTCTTTTAGTTGAGAATAGGATTCTCTAATTTGAGTTTCAACAAACTTTTGATGATTTCAAAACCTTTCTTGAAAAAGTATGAATAGGCTTTTTTTTGCTCATAATTTTAGAAAACTTTGAAATTGATCTGTTAGAAGTCTTTCATGTGCATTCATTAATGCTATGTAATATCATAAACCAGCTTTTGAAACAGATAGCCATTTGTTTTCTCACGGGCCGTGGGGTAATTGAAAATAGTTTTCTTATGAAGATATGTTTGAGAAATTTCTTTTAAAACCATTTGCTAAAAATAGAGTTGGTATATATATTCTTTCTTTTAAGCTGATGTAGGACCGACGACGTTCTGATATCTTATGGAAGGAAGCCTTTGTAGTGCATTGATTGATTTATTGACAGCTGCCTCATATCTGGCATCTGAGTCATCTTTTCAAGTAGCTATAAGTTTGTCGTGCTCTAAGAGTGTGTTGAATGCTTTAGACTGATTTTGTTTTACCTGTAATTGCACTTGTATTTCAATTAGTATATGGTCAATGCACAACACAAATCTAAGGCATGAATGAAAGTACAAATTGAGTTAAAAAGATATGAAAAGAGAGACAGAGTTCATAGTTGAACTAATGATGCGAGACCTCATGATGCGATAGGAATCTGTATTTAGTAGTTGCTAAGCTGCTTTCTTCTTAGCTTGGATAAGATGTCTTTTAAGTTTCTTTAACGAACTCCTTTAGGTACCCTAACTTAATCATGCCTTGAATTTCTTCTGCTAAAATACGGCAGTCGTCTGGTTTTATGTCCATTTGCTTTATGGTATATGCAGTAATCACCTCCTTTATTTGGTTCTGATGCAATTCACATCTTAGAAGGAGCATTGAAATTCTCATTGTCCTTTACTATGGCGAATATGTGGGAGAGTGGTTTGTTTAAGTCTACGTGATTTGATTTGGAAACCTTTCTTCAACTCCCCTTCGGATTTTCACTTTCCCTTGGTCTCTTGTCAAGTCGCCTAGGGTCAGATTTCTCTTCTTTACATTCTCAATGAAACTCCTTCATAGCATGATGCTTTTTGTCCATTAGGATAAACTTCTCGGCTCGAAGGAAGAAATATTGTAGATCTTTACATCCATTAATATAAAGGTCTTTCCAGAAAGGGGTTTGTTCAATTAGCCCTGATCGAACTGCCATAAGCTTCTCCTTATCGGTTGTACTTTCTACTTTTAATGCTTTTGAACTAAACCTGTTCAAGTATTCACCAAGCAGCTCTCCTGGTTTTTGTGTGATTGTTGCCAACAAGCTAAAGTCCATAGTTGTATCTCTGAATATAGAAAATTGAGCCATGAAGTCGTAAGTAAATTGTTCCCAAGAATAGATGGTTTTCATTCGGTAACTCCTGTACCATTTTATAGCCGCTCCTTGAAAAGTAGTAGGAAAAAGTTTGCAGCAGATTGCCTCGAGAGCATCATATACATTCATCTGGTTTTCAAAAGCCACAAGATGATCATCTGGGTCAGTTGTCCCATCATATTTCAGCAAAGGAATTTAGACGTGTGGAGGGAGACTAACTGGCATTATTTCTTTGGAAAAGGGGGTCTTTTGCAGGATAACATATTCCTCTGGGTTAATAATCCCCCTTTCCTTAAGCGTATTCACTATTATTTGGTATTGAATGCCTTCTTGGATGGCCTCATTTCTATGACAATCTTCGGTCTTTTATTGTATTTAACTATTTGAATGCCTGAGGAACCTTTCTGTTTGACTTTCTTGGCTTAACTCTTGATCCTCTACCTTGTTTGGTGGTTGCACTTCATCCTCTACTTCCATAATCCGTAGTGATTCTCGAGATGGAGCTCTTTCACGAAATTTTTGAATTGCTATCATTTGTGATCGTTGATTCTGGGCTTTGATCTCGTTGTTTTCCAATCTTGTTAAGGTCGAAGATTGCCCGACTCCCATATTCCCTAAGTTAGAGTTTGGGACTATGTTATCTTTCAAAGTTGATTGTGAAGTAGCTTCTTCGTTTGGATTTCCGCTATTATTCTTTGCTCTTGCCATTTCATCTTTTGAATGAAGGACTTTAGGTAATTAATATGTGATGAGAATTATCAAGGATCGGAGGTTCAAGCCCTCCTTCTAGTGCCAAAAATGTTGACAAGAACACCTGTCAACACCTCAAATTTCAAGTTGGAATATGAGTAATGCTTTCAAAACCTCCTTTCGAATGAGTGGTGATTGCTAAAGCTTTTCAGATAGGAAAAAGTGACCAAAAACTTGTCTTTGGTATCTTTCGACACAGTCGAAAGGTAGTTTATGTCTTGGAAAATCCATTCGAATGGGCTGACTAAGAACTCTGTCGAAACCACCTTTCGACACGGACAAGGGAGCTTGGGTTAGGAACCTAACAGACTTTGGAAATAGTTGAGTTGTAAAGGTTTCGACTCTGTTGAATGGGGTGATGCTTGCAATCTAGTAGATTTGAGCTAAGGCTTCTAGGAAATAAGAAAACTTAGGGTTCCGACTTGGTCGGAGGGGTTCCTTTCGATCAACTCAAGTGTAGATTGGCATATTTGTGAAAAATTAGGAAATTTGTGCTACTAAGTAAACACGATTATTATAATCTTCTTTTTATTGAACTCAATTGTACAAATTGACCAAATTCCTCATTTTGATTTTGGAATTAGGGTTTATAAGTTTCAGAAAATACAAGTGAGAAGTGAAGGAAATCCGATTCCCTACAACTGACCCCTGGGGTTATATTTATAGGTGCGGGTTGGGACCTTTCGATGTAGTCGAAAGGTCACTCTCTCTGCTTTCGTGATTGTTCATTGAACTATACCTTTCTACCTGATCGAAAGGGTTTTAATCATTCTTCTACTACCGCTGGAAGCTGGGCTTCTCTATCTTGCCTTGTTTCCTTTCGACTTTGTCGAAAGATGCCGTTTTAAGACTTTCGACCTCATCAAAAGGTCTATTGATACGCTTCTGTCTTGAATGTTGATGTGCCGCATATGTTGACCTGGGTGATATCCTTCGACGCAGTCAAAACATGTCTTCTTTTGGCTTCGAATGAGTCGAAACACCCAAAATGGCTTTGTTGTAAGTGGTCTCCTTTGAAAGCTTCTGCCCTGACTAACTTGGAACCTTATGCTTTTATAGTGATAGATGTTTAGTTCTACCTTCATAGGTAAAGGTGGCTCTAACCGTTTCGAAAGGCTATATACGCTTTCGAGAGGGCTAATTCGGTTGGAGGCTCTTTTGATGTGTATCCATTGATATGAAACCAAATGATTTGAATGGTTTAGTGCATGTGTAGGAAGCGCGTTGCATATTGACTTCAAAGGGTAGCCTCTGACCTTGTCGAAAGCTCTCTGTTGACATTGTCGAAATGTCCTTTTGACCTTCTCGAAAGGTATTGCTGGCATGCTTTCTGATCATTATGAAAGCTTTCGTGTTCCTTCTTTCATGCTTTTATTTCTGAGAATATTTTATGGGTAACACATATCTTACAAAAACATCCTCTCTTAGCTTCATGGAAGTTTCATGGCTTCTATTTAATTTTCTTAAGTTAAAAATCCATGTCTTTCTTCACTTCATACTTCTAAAACTTCTAAAAACTTGGTTAAACACCTCATCTTTCTTTTCTACACTTCCACTAAGCAAAAGCAAGCCCTAACTCCTCTATACCTTCATGGCTGTGCACTTTCCTATTATGGCCAAACCCACCCTCCTCTTGGCCGAAATCAAACTCCACTTTGCAAGGTCCAAAATCACATTTTTGTAAAGGAAAAGTGAAGCTCTAGATCATATGTTAGCTTATTGGAAATCGGTTAGAGTTTGGATAGTTTTAGGTGAGAAATCTACCACCTTTATTTATAGTTTTCTAACTTTAAGTTTAAATTCTACCTTGTTGATTAATTAATGCTAGTTTGGTTGAGTTATATGTTTATGCTTATGTGAATGTAATGCTTGGAAATGATGTTGTGATAAGTGAAAATGAAAGTTAGTTAGTTAGTTAGCAAGTTAATGCCTTTACTTGTATATGTTGATTATGGAATGTTTACATGTTGCGATGTGGCTGTGATGAATCATTTATGTTGTATGCATGAATACATGTTTCGTATGCTAAGAAAGTTAGTCTCTTAGCTAGCTTATGCGACTTAGAATCTCTTGTGTAAAACTTTTTGAACTTTGGGTTTAAATTTGCACAATGTTTTCAAATTTTAAACTTGTTAGTTTTCTCAAAAATCATGCCTTTATGTATACAAAGTATAAGGTTTCCAAAGGTTAAAGTTTTAAAGACTTAGAAAATAAGAACATGAGTTTTGGAAATTATGGGTCGTACAGCGATAGTCGTTATAAGTGCAGTTCGTAAAACGAACTAGTTTTGGAAAATCTAAAAACTGTTTTTACTTAAGTATTCTTTTTGCAAAGTGTTTTCAAAACTTGTTATAAGTATTTAAAAAAAAGTAATATTTATTTATTTATTTTCTTAATTAATGATTATTTAATTAATTTATTAAGTAAGGGAATCAAAACTTAATCATTAGTTAATAAAGGTAATTAATACTTAAGTTTTAATCAATTAAGTTAATTAATTAGATGATTAATTAAAGTTAATTATTATTTTTATTTAATTAGTGGTTAATTATTTAATTATTCATTAAAGATCAATTATCAATTGATTATTCATTTATAAAAGGGTTTAAATATTAATTAATTACTAATTAAGTAAGATTAATTAAGACTTGATTAAGATTAATTTAATTATTCATGAAGATTTAAATTATTATTTAATAATTAATTAGAGATTAATTATGTTTTAAATATTTATTTAAAGATTAATATTATGTAATTATTAATTTAAAAGTTAATTATGGTTTGATTATTAACTAATGGTTTAATTATTATTAAATAAAGAGTTTAAATGTTATTTTTTTTTTAAAAATAAATGTTTTGAGGTTTTAAACCACTTTAATTGTGAAGATTGGTTTTGTTTTAAATTAACTTTCCTTTAAAAAATGTTTTTAAATCCAAGGGATTTCTTTGTCGATCACCCTTAAGTAACCCTAATTGAATATGAAATCTAACGACATATGTTTAGCAAAATAAAATACAGTTCTGCTAATTCAATTTATAATTCATATCTGTAAGTAGAATAAACCTGTTCTACCATAATTCACTAAGTAGATTATGTTGACATCTATTAGGAAGAACAAATCATCATTCTGCTATTTTATTTTAGACATTTACACATATATTGATTGATTATTATTGGCTGATTCCCTTTACATATCTTCTCGTTATGTAATATTCATGTTATAACTTTGATAAGTTAAACCCAATTAAATAAACCATGGTGGTCACTAAGCCTCCTCCTGATTTTGCAAATTTTAATATTTCATTTTATCCTTTTTGAAATGGTTTAAAGTTTATTATTATTTTGAATAAGATATTTAAAAGATAGTTAAACAATTATTTTATTAAATGTTTGAAGTTAATTTAATCTTTTTAACTGATTGTTTAAAATCGGTGTTTTGTTAATATGGTTTAAAATAATTAAATGAAGAATGTTTTTAGTAATAACTTGTCTATTTAAAGGTGTTTTAAAATAAGTGATTTTATCAAGGGGACTTTATGGATTAAGTTTTATTAAAGGAGTTTTGTTTTAAATAAAGAAGTTTTGTAAATGATTTTGGAGACTTATAAAGAGTGTTATACATGGTTTTGAACATTCATAAAAGAAGTTTTACAAAATGATTTGGAGTTTTGGGTAAAGGAAATATTGTATACAAAAGAGATTTGTTAAAAGGATTTATTGAAGGAAATTTATAAAAGAATTTGAGATTTGATTTCCTTTAACTGACCTTCTTAATTCTGGTGGTATGAACGTTCGTTCCACACTTAACACCGAAGGAATATTGTTTGAGGTTATCTTTATCTCCAATTTAAATAACATTTTGTTTTGATCCTTTGATATGATTTGTAAATGAGAAATCTTTCACAAATGTTTTGTGAATATACTTATTTCAGTGAGATAAGTATATGGATGTTTTTGATAAACACTTTTGAAAAGAGATTTTAATAAATGAAAGATTTATTTAAAATGAGGCTTAGTGGCTGCTATGGGTAATTCAATCTTTGAATTGTTGTTGTTTTTTTATTTGATAGTTAAATAATCGACTATCAAAACTGGACCTATTTTAACTCAGGAAGTTTGTTAGGTATATTTGAGTTCCCCAGTGAGGACTCGAATACTTATTTCATACTTCCAAAGAACCGAAATTGAGTTAGTCGGAAATTATTGCTTAGTTTGGAGACATCGGTTTCCGGATTGATCTGCACAACTCCAAACTAATAACGTTTGTGATGAAGTATGATATAGAGCTATACAATTCTTTATTAGGGTGATTCCAAAATGGAAGATAGTAAGATTTTGAATGCTTGTTCTATCCCGGAACAACTTGTATAGATGAATGTTAGCATTGCATCTCTACTTGGAGGGCAATGTTAGAATTCCAAGATGGTATGTTAGTAAAAGAGGTAAAAGCGTAGCCTCAAGCCTCACAACTCGGAAGAATGGATAAAAAGGGTATGCAGCAGAGCCATGTGGTTAACTACCATTAGGAGCCATCATCCTATTCTAGATTGTCTCTTAGAGTTTTTTTGCGCGCAGGCATCTAGGGCAAAGTAAAGCAGCCTCGGTGTCAAAAGGGTGAGGTAATCCGGCTTGTCATGTTAAAGGGGCAGGCCAGCTCTGTGTAGTAGAGGGGAAGATGCGTCTGTAGCCCTCAAGTATATTTTCTAGAAGTGTATCATCGGAAAGTAGTCCCTTACCTTGCCATCGTTGGAACCCATTCTCCAATATGAACCTTTAGGGATTTAGATGTGCCCAACTATGTTGAAATGTGAGATGCAAGCATTTTAGCTATATTCCATATTTATTTTAAACCTGGACATTATGATAATATCACTGGATTTTTATAATAAAATGTTTTAGTTAACGTAAGGTAAAAACCCATCCGTGTTTATATGCGGCGTGGTCTAGATACTTTTTATTTTGAAAGGTTTTCAAATATAGTAATCCATATGATTTGTTTTGATCTTTTCTCACATTGGTTTTACCAAACTGACCTGGGCGTTGTTTTCTTATAATGCTCGGGTCATCCCGAGCATATTTTCCAGATTTAGCTGGATTCTTCGGAGCTTTCAGGAGACAAGATGGATTCTCCAAGTCGTATTCACGTATCTTATATTCTTCCTCTATTTAGTTGTTCTTGATGTCTATTTGTTGTATTTATCAAATTGTAAGGACAGGCTGTTATAACTGTCCAGCTGATAATAGGTTAATGTACTCTGATGTTGTGTGTAATAAAGACGATTTCTTTTTGTAAAGACTTATTCGTATTATAAATTACTCGTCACGTTTTGTGAGATTCTGTTCTATCTTTTGTTTCTTTCATCCCAAACGACCTATCTTTTGGACACTTAAATAATTGGCACATGAATACCGAGGATGTATTAAGTGTCGTCTTTAGGTGTAAGAAAGGCAGATCGTTACAGCCATTGTCTCCTTCATCTCGATCAGCTCATTCATGGTTGCAGCATGATTGACTTGAGCCTTTAGTGTCTCTATTTTTTATAAGGCTAAGGTGGAATCAAGCTTCTTTTTTTCATTACTAAGCACCTGGATCTTGGCTTCCTTGTCCTTGAGAGCTTTATCTTTCCCTAGGAGGGTCAGGTCCTTGGAAGCTAGCTACATTTTAAGAGCGGCATTCTCTTCATAGTTAGCTTTTACAAGTTTCCTCTTCACAATCTCAACCTGATTGTGAGCTTTCTTCATCTCTTAAACCAAGTCTTTGGCCTTCCGCTTCGATATCCAAGACGCTTCGATATCTGAGCTACATCTCTTTCTTCTTCAGCCTTGACCGAGTCCTTCGTATACTCCTCTATGATTCGATCGTAGCTTTTCTTTTCTGACTTAAACGATCAGATATCGTTTGATGAATTTTTTGGTTAGAAAGGGTGAAGCAGAGTTTCTTCCATTCATACCCCTGGTTTATGAGTTCTTGGATCCCTCCGACCTTATGGTTTGCTTCTTCCCTTTGAATGTCTTTAAGGTCACGGTCGAATATGACCTCGGTCAAGCAAAGTTCTAGGAAGCCAACTTGGATTCGGCTTGACAGGGTTGGAGGAGGAGTTGGACAAATGGAAACCACTATAGTGTGGGGTTGAAGGAACTATGGTGGTCTGAGAGAGTAAAGCCGGAGTCTGCTGCCGTGGAGGGAGCTATGGTAGAGATTGAGGCGGGGGAAAGCCAGATGAAGAACCATGGCGGTTATGCAAACCCCTGTGCCTTTTCCTACGGTCGTAAGATTCTCTCTCCTCAGCTTTCCTCTTCTTCGTATCCTTCTCCACTTGGCAGTCGCTTTTTGCCTTATGCTCTCTGTCTTTCCTCTTGGCGATTTCTTTAAAAGTCTCTCAGTCCCTATAAGAGTTGGAGCGAGGGAGATTTGGTTCTGGAGTTAGCTTTCTTTGTTCGAAAACCCCATAGCGAAGATAGCCAAATCGATCTCTGCCCATTGTACCTGAAATGAAAGAAAAGATCGCTTCAGTTTTGGTACATTAGAATGTAAACGAATGCAAGGAATGTGTTTTCCTAATCCTAGAAGTGTATGGAGCGTCGGTGTCCACCCTAAGTACTCTGTGGACCATGTTTAAAAGGTAGCAAAGATTGAGTCTCACCTCCTTCAGCTAGAATGCCCCCGGATGGGAAGCTGAAACCAAGAGAGCACTCCTTAAGGAGATCATCAATAGGGATGTCAAAATGACTCAACGGCCCAAAGATGTCTTCTGGAGAACTAATTGGAGGAGTTGCCTCGGCTATTGGCCTCGTTCTCGGTTCTATAGTTTACTAAGAAGTCTTAATGATCATTCGTTTTGGATGTGATGAGGTAGGAAGTTCGGTGCTTTCAGGAGACGTCTCTCAATACGACTCTTCTCCTCCTTAATCGAAGTCTTCGTCATCGTTGCCTTCTCCATCACCTTCTTATTATTCTTCTTCTTTCACTTCTCCTTCTTCTTCTGTTTCTCCTCCTCTTCATGGATCATTTCCATCTCAACCCTTTCTTCTTTATTCACTTGTAATTCGCCAACGACATGTACTTCCGCTGCTCTATCAACGGATTCATCAATGTTTGTCGTGCTAGATGGGCCTCCAACACCCCCTTGGATATATTTGTTGGAGCTGCAAATAGGGACAAAAGGCCTGGTTGGCATCCCGAAACTACTTGGTGGAGTTTCGGCAGGAACCAAGAAGCGTTCGGGTGTAGAAGGTTGTATCGTCGAAGATTCTCATTCGTCGGGAGATAGGTTGTAGAGCAATATCGGATGTTGATTCTCTTAAGGGTTTGAAGAGTCTCGGAGTTTTCAGCGCTCATGTCTCGAGTAGTGATATCTATGAAGAAAGGAGATAATAGGTTAAACACTTGGATGGTGATCAAAATCAAAGCATGGGGAAGAGTGCAAAGGAAGAAGTCAAACTTTCGGAGTGCCAAAGCCTACTGAAGCCGTATGAACATCGAACAAAGAAATATTCATTCTTAAAGTATGAACATTTGTTGCGGAGTGCTTCGATGACTTTACACCGGCACTGGACTTCGATAATCATATAAGAGGGAGACTCGCTCTGTTGCTCGAAGCTGAGAACATGTGTTAGCTCTTTGAAAGTTAAGGGTCGCTAAAATTGATACATGAACATGACGTACAGAGAACTCAACAAGGCATATCAATTGGGTGGACTTTTGGAACATATAAAGGAATGGATTGAAAGGCGGTACATCGTTGTCTAGACATATATACTCGTTACAAGCTGTATAGCCAATCGAAGGATTATGCACCTGTTGGCTCTACGTTGGAAGCAGGATGTCGCCTTTTGGAATTCCATGTTGTCGACATATAGTCCAGAGCGACTTAGCGGTTAAGACCCTCGATGTTTGTTTTGGAGGATCATCTAAAACTCTTAGGCTAACTTGTTTATTTAGAGGATGAGGTTTGTCTTGGATAAGATCTACTGGTACTATCTTTTGTTGTAATTCAGCGGTTATCGAGTGCCTAGGACCTATAGGTGTGGAAGTCGAGGCCTGATCTGTGGTACATCTGGCTTCAGGAGGAGTTGACGGGCTAATGCAACATTGAATCGAGGAGAATGGTATGTCATTCTGGAAAGGAAAACTCGATATTCAACAAGTTCAAGTATGTTTTATTTTGGAATTATGTTTTAAATATGAACCTAGGAGACCGACGCTAAGAATCCAGTCGATGTCGACATGTGTTGATCAGTCAGATTCTGAATGCTGACCAGGGCAATTAAAAGTGTCAACGTATAGTGTGAGTCCTTTGTCCTATACATGATGAACGTACCATTCTATGTAGATAGCCCACACATGTTGAAAAATGAGCCACATTACATGATGGAACTATGCACCAGATCTTACCCGTTATCGTCAGATAATCGATAATGGAACCGCTACCTAGAGTGATGCGGATGGTTCTTTTGTTGGAACACAGGATGATGCAGTAATTGGAATTATATCGCAATGAAATCATCTGGATGTCGGAGCACGTTTGATACAACCGTTCTTTGGAAGAGAACCGTCTTGTCGGAATTGAGAATGGTAATTAATAATCGATCGCATTTTCTTGGAGAGTGCATTTGATTTTAAAATGCGCAAAGGAATAGACCATTGCAAGACCCAAAATAAGAGCTAAAATGACTTGGAACTGGGCACTAGGTAGGTGAGAATCTACTATGGCTCCAGATGTTATAGTGTCGACTTTGGGTCGTACTCAAGATCGGCTAAGGAAAGATTAGGATGTTTGCAACATCCAAAAACTAAGGCAAAGGTTGATCACTAATCACCAAATCCAAGCTTGTCATCGGCCATAGATGAACTCAAGCTGTGGTTGGCGACTGCTCCACTACCAGGAAGCGGTGACAACCCACCTTTGAATTACAAATTCGAATCTACGGTTCGAGGAGATTGGGGTCAAGATGCTTGGGTGGTATAGCATTTTTTGAAATGGAAATATGATAGTGGCGGCGGTTTGAAGGAGAAAGCAGCGATTCAATTTGGTCGACGACGAGTGGTTCGGGCTTGGAGAATAAGGTCCCAGGTGACTGGCATCGAGAAGGAAAGAGGTAGGAAAATGAAGGAAATGAGTTCATATTTGGCTAAGTACAGCTTATAAAAGGAAAATCGAGTTAGATTTCATATCGGTACTGACCTAAAGTAGTCATGAATTTTTGACCCAAAACTAAAAGATATAGAGAGAAAAGGAAAAGGAAAGGCAATTTGTACTTGGCTAAGGCATGGAATTATCTCCAAAGTGTACATCTTGTCCTTGGCACGAAGAATGGAATTACTACTATTTAAAGCAACTAAATGGATGCCCTTGGAATGGAGATAACACTTCAAAGCAACTCTTGGACCATCAACAGACTTGTATGGACAATGGAATTAGCTTGTCTTCTTCCAGAGCATGCTTTGTTTCCAACATAAGCATACTTCGGAGGGCAAGTGTTATTCGGCTTTTAGGCCAAGCGACTTTCGATTGAATCTGGACGTCGAGATGGAGACGAAACAATTTAAGGACTTGAGAACATGTTTGGAAGGGCAGTGGAAAGGGGGTTCAAGAGTTTAGAGAGTAATAGAAGCCAATGAAACAGGTTGGTACTGAGCGCTTTTTGTGCACCTTTTGGAGTTTTGAAGCAATGGCTTATGGATTTCTACTTAGAGTGATGTCCTGGGGCCCATTTCTGAAGGAGTAGGTGAACAACTCTAAGGAAGCTCTGAAGGAAAGGACGAGTATGGAAGATGTCAGAACCTCATAGCAACAACCTAATTTCTAGGACGAAAGTGCTCAGAACTATAGGGATCAAAGATGGAAGACTAAGTGGAGTGAGATGGCACAATTCGACATCATAAAATCAAGTCGGTACCAATCAGTTATTGGCCAGGAGACCTCGTCTCCCCTTCTACATTCTTGGATCTGAAGTTAGACATAGTATTTTGAGATCCAGCGATTATTAAGTGATTGCTCTATAAATAGTAAGCATATAGCAGCTCAAAAAGGACTTTTTGGCACTTCATATTCTTCACTCTCTTTGTCTACACGATCTTGTCACAAAGGAAGCTACTATTTGTTGTTCTAGGATGTTAGATCAGTAAAACCTTTGTACTTATGACCAAAATCTATAAGTAATAAGATTAAATTGGACGTAGGCCTCAGATTAGCTAAATTACTATAAAAATTCCATGTGTTTCTTATTTTATTTTTCTAGATCTCTCTATTCTATTTCGTTTTGGGGCATTATTCCATCTTTTGGTTCAACGGATATCTCGGCTGAAAATAAGGAGATCTAAAACTCTAATAACTAACCAAGCGGTCAAATCTCGAATTTCGAAGAAAATCTCGGGTTGATATCTTGGGCAAGATGAAGGAGATTTAAAAACTTAGGCCAGAATAGTATGGTTAATAATAAATGTTATTAAGGATTTTGTTTATGGACTAACCAAGTTGAATGTGGATGATATTTGAATTTTGACCAAAACCAAATACCATAAATCCGAATGTGATATAATGTTGACGAAATGAATGTATGTAAATAACCGTTACTAAAAGGCACCGCTTAAATTATAAAATTAGATTTATCGATAAAGGTTTATAAGCGATAAATTCGACCAAACTGCCACACCACTAGCAAAAGTGATGTGTGAAGGTTAATATTCAAATTATTCAATATTAATCACTAATTGGATTTACACCTATGAGTCGCACAATAGCATTTGATTTCTCCAAAATATCACATAATTTAATTGATTTATAATTGTTGTAAATTAGTTAATTTAATTAAAATCTATGAATATTGATTATTTATTTATTTGATCTAGTGGGTGCTATTAGTATTTCTTTGGTTTCTTTAGTAATTAATTGGGTACGTATATAAAATTTATACATGTACATATCAATATACGATATCGATGCGCATTCAATTATGCTTTAAATGATATTAATTACTAAATGAGTTTTGAGTTTTTAATGGTCCTTATAGTCCATTATATGGCCAACCATGGGTTGATGGGGGGGTTTGGTTTGATTTCAGGTCTTGATCTATAAACCTGGTGAAAGGAGAAAGAGTAAAAAGAGGAGAATTTGTCTCCTAATCCTTCTCTATTTATTGCAAGCCAAAGCCACATTTGTTTCTCTCTTGCTTCCTCCTACATCATGGTCGCACTCCATTAGTGTTCTACCTCCATAGTCATGCTTCGTTTAGGTACAAATACATCAATATAAAATAAATACAAGTGGTACTCTAAACTATTGCAAGGTCTAGTGATCGGTTTTTTCAGAATGTAGGAGATCTTATCAAATTAGGTGCACTCAAGGGTAAGCTCTTCAGGTATAATCTCACTTTTACAATTATATAGTAGCTAATCTCTTGGAACAATTTTATATATGCATTGTTTGTCTTACCTTTATTATCAATTGTTTATTGACTATGTTAAGTAATCAATTTTTATGATGCAACTCACTTTCATTCACATTTAAAAAAAAACTTTATAATCAAATTCATTTTAGCCATACCTATTATATAATATATATATTATAGTTTTAAAACATTGTAATTAAATTTAAACAATTTTAAATTATTGTTTATTAACTTTGAAATCAAATTCGTTAATACATACGTACATATGTACATTTGTACGTACATACATATATATCTATGTATATACTAAAATATGTTCATAAATTAATTATATATACTAAATTGCATTCAGATTTAAAAAATAATAATTTTTTCCGAATGGTATTATTAATTATGTTATTTATATTTAAATTAAATCATGTTTCTATGGTTATATCTATGCAGTTAATGCCCCGCTATATCCTATGACGGATTTCTACTGTTATGATTTTCTTAAATAGCCTCAAAAATAGCCTTTCCACTTTAAGTCCTCCTATTTTCGATATATCCCGTTATTCCCGCTACCACTATTCCCGCTATATCTTCTTTAAAAGAAAGGAATTGAAAATGTCATTTTTACATTATAAAAATTATGAAATTAATTTTTTTGATTGAATTTTTTAACATATTTTCAAAAACAAAAATACTTTAATATTCTATTAAATTTAATTAAGTTAAATAACATTTTACGTTTATTTACAATATATTTGCACATGTTTTTATTTAAAATTGAATATGTATTAATTATAATTAAATTGAATGTTAATTTTTCATTTAATTTTCTTTTATATATCTGTAAAAACATTAAGTATGGGTTTTATATGCTATTTTTGAGTCATCCGCTATATCCTCGTTGTATCTCCGCTGTATCCTTGTTGTATCCGCGCTATGACTTTTTGCACCACCGTCTAATTGCATCCGATGAGCGCTTTAACTACACAGGGCTACACACACATATATCCGTATGTGTATTTAATACATAAAATAATAATACGAGTTTCGTTTTTTATAAAAAAAAAAATTCTAGCCGAAAAGGAAATATATACATATATACTTTATAACAAAATAAATATATTAATCTGTTTATGCAATTTTAAATAATTTTATATATTTAAAAATTAAAAATAAAATAAAATAATAAATAAAATATTAATTTCCACTATAAAATTATTTTTTCATAAGTATGTTTATTTAAATTAATTAAAAGATATTTTTACTGATCTTTTAAAGATTTAGATTTGAATTTTAAAATATTTTACCAAGTCTTGATTAGATATTTTAGAAATTAAAATTTGAATTTGAATTTTATTGACTTGGTCAAATTCTAATTAGATATTTTAAAATTTTAATTTTTTATATATAAATAAATACCAAATTCTTATATATATATATATTTAGATATGTATGTGTGTATGTATTTATTTATTTTATATAATGTCTTGAGACAACCAACACATATATAAATGGCGAATGTATATATTATAGATATAAATCCCAACATCTATATACATATACATTAACTATGTACACATTGTTGTGCTGCACATGAAGTTCATACACACATGGGTTTATATTGATAAACTCAAAATCATACAAACATTAAATTAATTAAAACATAATAGTTGACTAAGCCAAGAAATTAAGAAAATTTTAATTTTATTTAAACTAACTAGATTAGATCCAGTAAAACCATCATACTTCGTAGGCACACTATGATCCAAATAGGTTTTTTTTAATTAACTCATTTTCATCCGCTATAGAGCGGCCTAGTTCCAACAAACATTCCGACACTTGTTAGCAGAAAGAAACAATCGAGCACACAACAAAGCAGCCATCAAAGAGAACACATTACTTCTGAATATAATGGCACATTACAAGCAACTAATCATAAACTCTAAACACTTCAAAACAGAAGGAATATAACTAATAGACAAACTATTCCCTTTTGGAATATAGATTTCGTCGGACACCAAAGGCAGGAGAACATGTTGGAGATCTAATGGCGAAGATGTTACATGCTGGCTCTTAAGCTTCATTATCTTCCAGCAAGAGACTAATGGTCATTATTTTTGCAGGCTGAATGAAGTAGGGTTAGGTCTACGATTTGAATTTGGGTTGACCGATTGAAAGATAAATCTACATAACACGTTCTTTATACACTTTTTCACTTCACCCCCATAATTATATGTTAATTTCTTTTACAATATGTGTGGTTGCTACTAACATTAGTTGTATATATGGGTCGTTTTGGCACATTACCATTGGGGACGCGTCGGAAGCCCAAATGGTCTTGCCCCCTTCCCCAGCTCCGTTAGGGGGAGATACGTTGGTGTTCGACGCGTCCGACGCCAACGTATTAATTACCCCAACGCCTTAAAACAATCTCCCCCTTCTTCTCCTTCACCCCATTCTTCTCCTCTCTTCCTCTCTACTTCCATATCTTCTCCTATACAGATAATGGTTAATTAAAAAACAGATTCCGACTATAAAGATGTGCACGATTTCATTATATTAGTGCATTTATGTAGTAAAAGGAACGATATCAGCCCAATTCACACATCAAACTATACCGGTTTAATGTGGGTGGACGACATATTAAATGGACATCAAGAATGTTGTCAACGAAATTTTCGAATGAAAAGACTATGTTATCTCTCGTTGTGCGATAGGCTGCAAAATTATGCTATGGCTTCAACGGAAGAAATTAGTATTAAAGAAGAGGTTGTCGTATTCATATATACCATAGCTGCAACGCTCTCAAATCGACAAATGAGCGAAAGATTTCAAAGGTCATGTAGCACAATTTCAATTTGTTTTCATACTGTTTTAGAAGCTGTACAATTACTTGCTAAAGATATTATCAAGCCAGATGATCATCAATTTAATACTATTTCAGATCATATTAGAACTTCAAACCAGTAATACCCATATTTTAGAAACTGTGTTGGTGCTATAGATGGTACGCACTAATGACACGCTTACTTGCAGATTGGGTTATTCTATATATTGAATGAAAATGTTTTGCTACACAGAATATCTTAACAGCATGCTTATTCGATTTACAGTTTACTTATGTTATAGTTGGTTGGGAATGTACTGTGCATGATAGTAGAATTTTTAATGCAATTATAAATAATAGAAACTCAAACTTCTCCCACCCTCCACTTGGACAATATTATGTAGTTGTTTAAGGATATCCACTTTAGCTTGGTTATTTACCACATTATCGTAATATTAGATGTCATATTCCTCATTTTTTTGAAACCGCAATCAACCAAAATCGGCCAATAAATTTTTTAATTTCTATCATTCGAGTTTACATATGGCAAATATGGAAGAAAAAGTTTTTGAATTTGAAGAATATGTCAACATACTCATTTGAAACTCAAGTAAAAGTTGTTGTATCTACAATGGTTATGTACAATTTCATATGAAAATACAATAATGGTGATCCGGATTTTATGGCTTATAATGATGATCCAGTTCTTATTCTAGACGAATAGCAGGGGTAATATTATAGTATGAGAACTGCATCAAACATAGCAATTGAACATGTACAACGACACGTAGACCATGAAATGTTAACAATTTGAAATACCATAAGAGATGAAATTGTTGCAGCAGGGCTGCACTGAAACATTGTATCATTTTATCCATACTTACTAGTATTGTATAATTAATTTGTGTTTTTTCGATTTTTGTATCGTTATTTCATTTTAATTAAATGCATAGTATACAAAAAAACAAATAATTAGCTAATTATAAATCAATTAAATTAAAAATCACATTTTAAAACTCTGCTCAAATACCCCGTTCGCATCGCCAAACGCGTTCCCCGTTCAACCGATCTCTTCGTTCAAATACTCCGCTCAGATTTCCCGCTCAAATACCCCGTTACCGTTCGTTGAGAATACACCCATAGTATTAGATTGAGAGGATTATCTTCTGAGTATTTTGAGTGAATTTATATATATTTGCTTGTTGCAGTTATTTGGGAAAACAAATGTTGTAATCATTTCGTTATGTAACAAAAGCGCCATTTTTCTTTAAAAAAAACAAAACAAGAGAAGAAAATGAAACAAAGAAAAGAGAGAACATTTTTCTTTCAATGTGGCTTGAAAAAAATAATAATAGTTGGTTAATTTTTAAAAAATTTGTGTGGCAAAAAGACAGTGTCCACTTACCTTTTTCACCACACTTGACAAACAATCAGGGGTGCCCTTAGCAGTATAAAACTAGTAAAAAAAAAAAAAAAAAAAAAGAAAAAGAAAAAGAAAAAGAAAAAGAAAAGGAAAAAAAAAAAGGAAAAAGAAGTTGGAATGATGTAAAATAAAATAGCGCCACTGTATCCCACCTTCGTCCTACTTTCTGCGCTAGGGTTTTAAGCTTACCAAATTAATCAGCTATCCGTTTCTTGCTAATTCGATCTACAATCCGTAAAAGTCATTCAATAGTTTGAAGATGGGCGACGTTGGCGATACATTGAAGGACTGCTCAATAATCCAAGAAGGGGAAGCACGGATTCTCATGCATTCAAAAAACACTGTGTTTTACAATAAGGCGCAGGTTGAGAATTTGTTCAAATTTGTTTTGATTAGATATTTGGCTTTTAGGTAATATAATTTAAATCGGTTTTGATGGTAACGGTGTTTATTTTAATAGGCGATAATCTTAGTGGGAAATTCTTAAGTGATTAACTTGATTTATCAAGTTTTATATCCACTGTGTTTGACAGCATGTATTTCAATGATAACTTGAGCTGGATTTGGTTGTTACAATGATCATGCTCAGCTATGAAAGGCCTATGCAATATAGTTCAAACCGACTTGAATGGAGATTTCCGTTTTAATTAACATACAGAAACAAAAGATAGGCTGAAGCTTGTATAGATAGTCTATTTCTTTACATTTCATTAGAATCACAAATATCTTTTAGAATGATCCAACTTTGTAGGCTCACACAACACATCTGCATCAATATAAACACAAAGCTCATAAGCAATTGTATTGTGCAATTAACAAAAAGAACATAAACTTAGGTGAATTTTAAGGTTCAGGAAAGTTTTACTGACGTGGAACTAAAATGTTCTTTTCATTCAAGTATAATAACAACGAATCATATATTTGATTTGAGAAATTCAATTCATTTTAAGAATAATTATTTTTTCTCAGAAAATTCAAGTTCTCTAAGGAAAATTTGAAATTTCTGAAAATAAATAAATTGAGTTCTGTCAAAAATTCTAAAAATAATTTTTTTTGTTAGAAAATTTAAACTGTGCCAAAAGATCAATCCTTTTTCATTAAATTAAAACTTTCTCAAGTAGACTCAAAATTAAAAAAAAATTCAATTTTTTTAAAAACATCCACTCTTCTACAAAAAATTCAATTTATTTTGAAAATTTAAACTCTTAGGACGTTTGAACTTTCTCAAAATTTGAGCTTCTCAAGAAAGTTGAATTTTCCTTGGAGAACAATCTTGTTTTTACTCAGATTTAATCAAATAAGATCAAAGTTTATCAAGAAGTTAGCTCAAGCAATCAAATTTTTTAGTAGTTCATTTTGTTATAAAACATTTTGCTCCATCTTGCTAAAAACTCATCACATAAACTTCCATAAAATAAATCCGAAAGTATCATTTTTTTTCCATTTCAAAACTTAAAAACTTAACAGAGAATGTCAAATTTTTGAATGAGATAACTTTTCGAAATTAACCAAACTTCGAAAATTAATATATATTTAAAGGAGCTAACATTTTACCCTAAAAATTTCAATAAACTCAATTTTCAATTTAAAAATATTTAGTAGTAAAAAGAAAAAAGAAAAGTTTCAAGAGAAAAATCATGCATAATCATTTTGAATGTATTTATTTTTTGAGATTTTAAATGTTTTCATATTATTCAAATTTTTTATTTTTTTGCCAAAAATATTCAAAAAATGTCTAATATTCAATTAATTGAAGATAAAAAAAATTATTAGATAAATAAAATGTCGATAGATAAAATATCAGTAGAATATGAAAGTATTTTTTTTGAAAAGTTTCAAAAAATCAAACTTCGCTCATAAACAATAACAAATATATGTCTACTCTGAATATCAATCGCTCAGTCAACCGAGTTTATAAATATGGTATGGAACCTTGAAATTCACATTTTTACTTCTCACACTATTGGGCTAAGGGGTTAAAATAATGAATCAAAAGTTTCAAAAAATCAAATTTATTTAAATCCACTTTTTGTCAAAGGCTTGAGAAAATCAAAATATTTTCGTAAATCCAAAAATAAACCTTCGTCAAACATTTTTGAAAAAATAGAACTTCAAAAACATATTTAAAATTAATAGGAATTTCAGATGATTTTTTCAAAACGTATGAATTTTTTTAGAAACCCAATTGATATTTTTTTTAAGATTAATTGTCATATGAATATTTTTATTCACTTCCAATAGCGATGAATTATTCTGTTAAAAAGTTGTTTGCGACTTGTATTTTTTTTTGAATTGACTGCTAAACTTGAACTTGCTTATGTTTTAATGCGGTGGACAGAATAACAAAGAAACTACCGTTTGGTTGGTTCCTAACCTACCATGTTACTACTAGCTTAGCAGTTGGACATTCAATTTTTTTAGGGATTTGTTGATGGTGTCAAAGTCAGTAATTTTTTACCCTTTTTGATATAAGGTAATATGCATGGTTTTAAATCTCCTATATCTTGTCTGAGATCTCCTTTTCACACTTAGGCGAAACGAGACATCAAATCTCCTTTGTATCTCTCCTGACACTCATCTCGTTCGAAATATCTGAATCTCACACGAAATATGGATCAAAATTTCAATTCGCGATCTCATCCGAGATTATATCTTTTTTCTTTTACATAATATTTTTTCATTTTCAGTTAGATTAAGAAGAAACTACTCAATCCAATTACTAATTTATCAACTCATTGAACGTATTTTTTACTTTTTATCTTGATGAGTCACAATAAAAGACTTCATTTGTTTTTTATGTTCAAATAAAATGATATTATTCAATCATCACCAAATGAATAAAGTTAATCAAGCCACCATCATTCTTCAAACCATTAATTTCAATTCTTTTTTATGTACAAAAAAGTATGTTACAATTTTTATTTTTAATTTGAAAATTATGGTTAAATAAATCATTAAAACATCAATTTTATACCCATAAGTTACTCTGAGATATTCCTGAGATGTACATTAAGATCCAGGATGGCAATCCAAGATGTACACCCGAGATACACTCATTTCGTCTGAGAGCTTCTCTGATACGAGATAGCTCGTGTGAAAATTCTGAAACGAAACGTGATCGAATTCGAGATTTAAAACCTTGATTATATGTATATCTCGATTTATTGCATGTATAGGAAAACCATTTAAAGAAGATCTTAAAATCATAAGCTCTAACCTTGCTTTCCTTAATTGTATTCCCTACTTCATGGTTCCAATCTCAATCAAGTTTGAATTAAAATTCAACTGTTGAATATGTGAAAAATATATTTTTTGATATAATTTTTTATCTAGACCATTGCCACCTATTTTTATTTTCATTTTATTACATATATGTTATATGCATATCCTTTGAAATTGTATGAAATGTAATTTAACGATGAAAACAAATCTTAATTTGACTTGAAGGTACAAAAAATATTATGTTTTGAAAAAAAGGTGCTATGAGTCATCTGGATTAATTAATTGATCATTGGGGATTTCATATTGACAAGTAATTCTTCACTTATTCATTTATATCTTCACATGAATTTATTTGTTAATTGTGATATTTCTTTCATAGATTTATGTAATCATTATGTTTTAACATTGAACTTAAATATTAATCCTTTTGTATTAGAAAGATCAATCGACAATGTGCAATGTATTATCATGGGTTTAATTCAAGAATATTTTGTATATGTTTGGAAAATGAATTCAGCATATTTGCAAATTTAAAGTTGGATCAGAAATAAAGATAAGCAGAACATCAGATAAAGAAAATATAAATTAGCGATAAGAAAGTTGTAGACATGACATGAGGGAATAAATAGGAATAGGGAAGCTACGAAGTTTGAACTGGACAAAATTTTGTAGGCTCGTCTATGGTAAGAAATTTTTTGTGCCGATTGTTCCGACTGATTATAGGATTTGGTGGGGATCCTGTAGTCATGGTATGTCTCTTTAGTTAGACATTTTATTGTTTATTTTTGGGGCTTTTTTAATCTAGTTTTGTAGATACATTAGTCATGCTACATTTTGCTTCAGTGTAACAATGGAAGATTTTACAATTTCCATGTGATCATATGAATAAGATGATTTCCTTAAACGAGGCACACTCAACTGCATTAAATTTTCTGATATCGTTGAATGTAACAAAGCTGCATGGTTGCATTGTATGTGCAAACTTCTATACTTTCATATAACAACACAATATCTTGGACTTTATTTCGTCTTCTTGGATAATTAGGTCAACAACAGAGACATGTCCATTGCCGTTCTCAGAACTTTTATTGAAAAATGCAAGGAAGAACGTCCTGCCACGCTGAATCAAAAGCGCAGGGAAGGACATGCTGCCATGCTGAAAAAAATGCACAATTCAGAAGATTTTGTTTCTGAGTCTGCTAAGGAAGCTATTGTTACTCAGGATGAAGCGGAAAACGGAGACAATAAAATCGATTCACATGAGTCTACTAAGGAACAAATGAGCAACTCAAAACAACCAATTTATCATGCTTCTTGGAAAGATAGGAGGGAACTGAGAGCACCAAAAGTACTTGAGGTGCAATTTTATTTCCAATAAGGTGTAGATTTGTTTACACATGCATGAGATGTAGTTTATTTACTCATTTGACAGTTTAAGAGGAACACTTTATGTTATCTACCACAAAACCACAGCAACTGATTTTGCTTATGATTTCTTATCGTTTTTCCTCAAGTTTCTCATGTGGTGTTTTTGCCAGGATTTACAAACCAATGCTTCTATTGGCATGAAATATTTTCGGTAGTGTTGTAGCAGTGTTCTAGTAATAATACTTTAGTTGGCATCTATTTATTGATATTTTTTTCTTTTCTCGCTTCTTCACTTTTCCCTTTATTTCTAATCTTAGACTTCACGGCATTTAATTATTTATCTAAATTCCTTAGTTAAAATGCCTGTTATTAATTGTCAGGCTTTAGCTGCTTCTGGTCTAAGAGCACTTCGATATGCTCTAGAAATTGAAGGTATCGGTCAAGTTGTAGCAGTGGATAATGATAAAGGTACATCAATAGTTCTATAAAATATATTTAACTTTTTCATTATTTATTTATAATTCACTTGTTGGGTAAGCCTTTGCTACTTTGTATTCTTGCAGCTTCGGTTGAAGCTTGCAAGAAAAACATACAGTCCAATGGATCTTTGGCATGTGCCAAGGTGGAAGCTCATCATGCTGATGCACGGATTTATATGCTTACTCATGAGAAGGAATTTGATGCCGTAATTACTTATCCATATTGTTACTTTCTGTGCATTGCTAATGATAGCAATCAACAACTTGACTTCCCCATTGTGAAAGAAAAAAAAAATGCTGTTTCAAACAACTTTAAAAGATGCATTGCTAATGTTTATATGTAATAAATTTATCCTTCTTTTACCAAAAGTGCTATTCTATATCTAGTATTATATTATTTCAATCCTAGGGACATGCATCCAAAAATATAATTTTTAATTGCCATTTAGGAGAGATACCACTTGAATATTGGGATCCTAAAATTAAAAATAGTTGACTGGACAATAACTAAAAGAAATTAAATTTGTTCTCTTTTCAGATTGATCTTGATCCTTATGGAACACCTTCTATATTTTTGGACTCCGCTGTACAGTCTGTTGCAGATGGTGGCCTGTTAATGTGCACAGCTACTGATATGGGAGTTCTGTGTGGAAACAATGGAGAGGTCTGCTACTCCAAGTGAGAACTTTTTGCTCAATCATATTTTTTGGATATCAAAGTAGACTAACTGTTATATGTGGGATATTAGGTATGGTTCCTATCCTTTAAAAGGAAAATACTGCCACGAGATGGCCCTTAGGATTCTCCTTGCGTGCATTGAGGTAAATCAACATAAACAATCATACATTGCCAGTTATTTACTGTATTCAGCTCACCGCCTTAGTTATTTTTTATCTTAATCTTTTTACAGAGCCATGCTAATCGATATAAGCGGTATATAGTTCCTATCCTCTCTGTACACATGGACTTTTACGTCAGGGTTTTTGTTCGTATATACAGGTTTGAACACTTGCTTCTTCTGTTGTATATTTTAGATTCTTAAACGTTAAGGCGCCCTCTCAAATCATGGCATTTGCTCTCCATTTCATCAGTTTTCTAAATTTTTTCCCTCCATTTGTTCTTGAACGACAGCTAGCTTTGGTTTTCCCTTATAATAAACAGAATGCCATGATTTGATAAGCGCATGAGTATGACAAAAAGAGGGGATTGTCAGCAGTTTAGTCATTATAGATGTGCATATACTAATCTATACGTGTATTTGTATAATGCTCTTAATGAACAGTTCTGCATGTGAAATTAAGAATACTCCCCTGAAGCTCTCATATGTATATCAATGTGTTGGTTGTGATTCCTTTCATCTTCAAAGTCTTGGAAGAGCAGTAACTAAGGTATACCTATGAATTTATGACAGTGACCTCTCCCTTTAAAATCAAATATATTTATAGTTTTTATATTTGTTATGATACTAGAACACCAGCGTAAAATATTTGCCAGGATACGGTCCAGTTGTCTCACAAGAGTGCGGTGACTGTGGAAAGAAATACAATATGGGCGGGCCTATATGGTCAGCTCCAATGCATGATCAGGACTGGGTGCTTTCCATATTAGGAAATGTTAAAGCTATGAAAGATAAATATCCTGCATATGACAAAATTTCGTCCGTTTTAACAAATATATCCGAGGTACAGAGCTTTCAGGTTCCTTTTTCAATTTATTCATTCAGAGCAAGCAGCTAGATTTCAGAAATTTTGCTTCATATTGCTTGTTTTGACAAGCCAATAGACTTATCTATAGGCATTGCTACTGATACTCCACTTTTGGATAAAAGGTTTTTTTAAAAAGAAAAATGAAATTTTACTACAAGGGGTACTAATAAATATAGCCCCCTCATAAAATTACAATTTAGATTAACAAATTTGTCCCTTTCTTTTTTTATCCTAATTCCTTTAATCTTCATTAATCTTCTTCTTTAGTCTTTAAACTAAATCAATAATCAATGGAGAAATCAAACTCATATGCAGATGAAATTACAGATAAGAAAGAAATAAAATTAATTCTTACTCAAAAAAGCATTCGTAACGCAGATTTTGTCCAATGAAACAATAAGGTAATTTTTTAAAAAATTTCTAGGGTTTTGTAGGTAGGGTATAACGTGTTTGTTGACTAGAAAAATCAATGTATAGCTGATATTTGAAATAAAGTTCGGAAGGGGATGACCGAAATGAATAGTTTAATTTGACAGCTCCTTGCCATTTTACCTTTTTTATTTTGGCAGTCTTATCAATTTTCTGATTTTAGTCTGGCATACAATTTCATACAATTTTTTAAATTAAAATTTAGTTTAAGTTCAGTTTTTCTTTAGAATTTTTGGTTCTCATCATTTTTTCATTTGTATAAAAGCAAGAAGGGAGAAAGGTTTACTCTGGATGTTTAATTTTTAGTATAGAGGTTTGAAGTTTTAACCAAGGGCAAAAGGGGAAAAAAATGCTAACTTTGATTAAAGACTGTGTACCCCTCGTATTAATTTTATTAAATATGGAGTGCTCATATAATTTGGCTCCTTCATATCCAAAATTGGAGTGACATTAACAATACCCTATCTAAACTGATAACACAATTCATAAAATGAGTGATGGCTTTTCTTTTTGTTTTTCTCTTGGTTAACAAGTAATACAGTTATTATTACTACCAATGGACCTTTGTTTTCCTTTTCATGCAAGCTTTCTCCTCAAATCACCTTCTCTTAAATTATGAGAATAGTGTTAAGCTGCAATAAAAAATTTCAACTGCTGACCTTCATTATTCACAGCATTTTTTATTTTTATTTTTTATTTTTGAAACTCTACATTAGGCTAGAAATTGGCAAATTAGTAAAAGAAAGAAGAAAACATTGCTGTGAAGGCCAAGCTGTTGTACTCATGTTTTCGCTTGTCACGTAAAATATGCAATTCACCAGTTATTGTTTTATGCCGATAGCGAAGAAGTAATTGCCTGGATCATGAGACCTTTACCTTAATGAGCTTGGCCCTCTCATGAAACAGCGAACTATTCGTATCTAACTTAACATTGTTATTCAGTTTCAGATGTGAATTGACTATCAAATCTAAAGCCTGGCCAAAAAATACCTAACATATGGCAATGCTTTTATGTTTTTGATCCTCTCATCATTGTATCTTTATTATGCATATCAAGTTGCTACTAGTTTAAAACTTCGAATACATGCGAAACATTATTTCCTTTGCAGTTCATCGCAAATATGTAATTACAGGCTAGGTATTTTATTTGGCTAATGTCTATACCGATATTGTTTAGCTTGTTAAGTACATCAGAGTTGTGTTTTTTCTTCATCATGCAGCTTCTTATGTTATTGTTTTGATTGTCATGCAGGAACTGCATGATGTCCCTCTGTCTGTCAGTCTACACAGCTTATGCAGCACATTGACATGCACTTCTCCATCTGCTGTTATATTCCGGTCTGCAGTTATTAATGCTGGTTATCGCATATCGGGCACTCATGTCAATCCACTTGGCCTCAAAACTGATGCCCCTATGCATGTCATTTGGGATATCATGCGCTGCTGGGTACTCATCTTCTCCTAAATATTTTCAATGTTTTACATCAATGCTTTATCTCTGTTGCTCTTAAATCTCATTGGCCCACTTCATGAACATCTCCAAACTCATAATCGCTTATAATTTGTGCCTGATCAACGGATGGTAACACATAATTATTTTATTTACTTATTGTTATGTTTGAGTATTTCTTTTTGCCACAAAAATTGTCACCTCATCAAAACCTAACAAAGAACCTTTTTATGAAGGAATATTGGCATAGGGAAAAGAGTAGTTTCTCTTACTCAATCGTAAAATTATTACTTAGTATATCCTAATACAGTTTAAACTTTTATTACTTCATTGAGATTAATTAAGTGGAAAATTTGTGCATGTTACTCTGCACTTTTATACATGCAGCGAGTTCTCCTTTTGATTTCTATAACAGAAAAGTTCTATAATGTTTCTTCTGCATTGTAGGTGAAGAGTCATCCTGTTAAAGCACGTCATTCCGATCAGTCAGAAACATCGGGAACTGTTATTCTTTCAAAAGAACCAACTCTTCAAGTCAGTTTTTACCCTTCTTTAGTGTACTCTTCTGTCTTATTTTGGTTTTCCCTTCCAGTACAGAAGTTTGTTCACAATCTTTGTTTTTAGTCATGCTTCAAAGTTGATTACTTGCTTCAACCATCAGCTTTTAGCTCACCATTTATAATAGGTATCAGGTAGTCAGTTTATAGTGAATTAGGTGAATTATAGTCAATTTATATTGAATTAGGTGAATTAACAGCAGGACTTAAAGAAAACCCATGAAACATAAGGAAGCATAGACAAAGAAAACAAAATAGAAGAAATATCTAAATTTAATTAGAAATTTATAATAGCAAAAGACAGAATCTTGCGCTGGTGAAAATGTTGCATTATCTTTAATAATGGTTGTAACACGATAAGTGTGTCACCGTTTATTTGTGTTAAAGTGAACTCTCCAAAATGTCTCCATGTCTGTACATATGAGGTCAGAAGATCGAATTCCAAACTTGATAAAAATACACCTTTATTTTTTATGAGGTTAGGAGTTTGAATCTCAATCTAAACAAAAATATCCCTTATATTTCATATGTTATGATTTCGAACAGAGTATGAGGTTCTGGCCGAACCGTGGGATTCTGGCCAGCTGAACCGGAATAAGGTCAGAAATCCGGTTCCAGCCATTGATTTAAATTTCTTTTTCTTTCAAAATCAGAAATTAAAGCCACAAATTAGAAAGATTCATAAACCAGAAAATTTAGAGAGAAAAGGCTACAAAATCACAAAAAAGTTGGGGCTTGTTTGGTTTCGTTTTTAGTTTTGCGTTTTGTGTTTTCAACATACAATACAAAATACAAGAAAATAAGGGAAATCCTTTTACAATTCTTAGCCATTACGACGATCGACGGGAAATGGAGGGGATGAATTGTTTTCCGTCCTTTTGTTATGCCTCAAAACACGAAAAATCAAATAAACCTGTTTTCTGTTTTCTATGTTAATTTCATTTTCCAAAATTGCGTGTTTTTCAACAATGTATAAGAAATGCGCATTTTTGTTTAGACGAAAACACAAAACTAAAAACAGCAAACCAAACGGGGCCTTAATTTTTCTTCTTCTTATAATAACGATAAATTTAAAACTGCAAACTTATCTCTCAACTGAATACTTCTCAGTCAGAAACTAGAATCATAGAGTTCAATCTTCAAGACTTTGTTTTTGACTCTCCTCCTACAGGCTTATGTTTTTCTTTTTCCTTTCTCTCTTTTTAGTAGCGAGAAAAGATGCGTGGTATTAATTAGGGTCAGGTTTGTGTCTGGAGCTGGTAAGAATGCTATGGTTTGGGCTTGGAAATGAAATATAACCGGAATGAATGATTGGATGGAAATTGTTGGGCTTTTTATGTGACCAAACTAATGGGCTGCGGTTGGGTTTTGAATAACCCAACCACTCGTGTGCTGATATGCATCAAGAAACACAGAACATTCTATTTGAACAACAATACTTATTATGCATTAATAATGCATAACATTACCTGCATATTTTTATTATAATTAATTATTAAAATCCGAGACCGTAACCAATACTGAAGCTCCCGAAATTAACAAAACCATTCGAAATTGATACGAAACCGGTACCAAAGCCGAGTTCTCAAACTTTGGTTTCAAATCTCATCTTCAACAAAATACTATATTTTTCTCAGATGTTTTCCGTTTTCTTTTTAATTTTGAATAATCTTATCGTTTGATTTTTTAAAATATATTTATTATGGTTTTGTTTTAAATTGTACTCTTTTTAATAGTCAAGTAAACCGACCACTGTCCGTAAACTCCTGAAAATGCATGCATTGATGCCTTTACCTCACGACCTTCCTTTGGGGGTTAATATATTACTTTTCTAACTCTTTATCTTTATAAGAAATACTTTTATTATTATTGGAAACTACTTATTGTTAAGTGATCTTAGTTTTTAATTTTTAAAATATTATTTTAGAATTTTACTACTATGCATATTTTATCTTACTTTTTAAAAATAGGAAGTAGATATCATTGATAAAAATGTTTATACTTCCTTTCTAATGTTGAAATTTTGATTTTAATTCCTATTTCACAATTTTAAAGTACTAAACTTGAAAAGTTTGGAAGTTGTTTCAAACTATATATTTCCTGTATTATTATCTTACAAAATAAAAAATAGCCAATATAAAATGATGGACAAAATGATTTTGACTATTTTAGCTCAATAAAAAAAATTTCAATATGTTTTTAAAATATTTTCTTGGATTTAACGAATGAACTCTTTATATCGATTTTTATTTAAATTATTATTTAGAACAATAACTTTTTTAATTTTAATTTCGCAAAAAAAGTTATTTAAATTGCGATTATAATTGATTTCATATAAAATATATTTTACCGCTTAATTTATTATTTATAGTTCAAAACTATTTGGCTATTATTCATTTAAATAATCTCTAGTTTACATAAGAAATACAATTTTTGGTTTTAAATTTTTGATTAATTGGAATTAAACATTTTGAACTATACATATTGTTTCGTTAATGATTTTTTATGAAATATAGTCTATGCAAAACTAGACATTAATTATTTGCTATCCCCGATAGGCGAACTTTTCTAGAGCTGGGGCATCACTTAGCAAGGCACAAGTGAAGAAGGTGGCCCGCTTCCTTCCAAATCCAGAGAGGCATTGGGGCCCAAAGGTCAGAGCAGGCCGACAAATTACAAGCAAACATGTTTCCCTTTTGGGCCCAGAAGCTTTTAATGCAATCAAGGCATGTGAAAAAGGTAGCATGGATTCAGATGTTGTTGCAGAGAAGAAGAACAATGAGCATTTTGACGCCGATTCACCTGCTACTAAGCGTCAGAAAATCGATGATCTACCAACTCAGTCATGATAATTAAAATTTTATTTTTTGCAGATTAATTTTATTTTTTAGGGCCATTTTATTTACTTATAGCAAGAAATGTGAGTGCCTATTTATTTGGTAATCAGGAAAATGCTTCCATAGATATCAGAATTTTGCTTTGTACTTCTAATTATTTGGAACAAAAACTAATAATATGATATTGCTGTAGCAATATTGTTTAAAATTGTGCAATAGGAAAACGTGGTTCCACATTAGAGAGGAAAATAAAATGTTATTATCGAGGCTGTAACAATATTTTTTGTCTAAAAATGTTAAATATTGAAGCTGCCCAATGATGAAGGTGTGATCATATGCATATTTTGTAATAACTCTTTTTTATTTGATCCTTCCTCTGTAGTTGGAGTATTTCAAGTGAGTGTTAAAAAATTGATCTTGTGTTGAAGCTTGGCTCATAGTGCTGATATGGACAGCGTATTTACAGGGCCATGATATATGTTGACATAACCAGAGTGGGTTGAAATAAATGCCTTCGGACGAGAAACTTTTGAATCTTGGGTCTTTTATCCATTTAGGCCTCTTTTGGAAACTTATAACACAAGGAGCCTTTCACAAGAAACCCAAGGGGGTAAAATTACGTTCGAATTCGCGGACGTTTCAACGGAAGTTGGCCTACAAAAAGGCACGTTGGCTGAATGCACCAAAGTGCTGCGTTTGATGTGCGAAAGGTTGTTGTAATGTTTTAAATAATTATATTTAATTTAAATTTAAATTTTTATTTTTTTTAAAATTATTAACTTGTGCAAATGAAGTCTGTTTGAGACGTGGTTTTTTGTGTTGCGATCGTAATAAAATGTTCTATCCGAGCAATTTATAAATTTGAAATATACATTTCAAATACTCTTCTCAGATTTTCCGCTTGAATACCCCGCTTGCAGCCAAACGTATTCTTCGGTCAATCAACTTCTTCCGCTCAAATTCCCTGCTTAAATGTCCCATTGTCGTTTGTTGAGAATGCACCCTAATAGACTTGCTTCAGAACTATTTAGAAAAGCGAGTTTGTTTTGAGCACAAGGTCATGTGCCAACTCTACATAGGTGCAATCTTAGATTGTGCCTATTATGGTTTGGTGAATATTGATGTATCGATGCACTCAAAAAATGCGCCTACTCGTTTCAATGCTTTTAACATGGAAATCATCCCTATCACTAACACTCTTCATCAAAGCCAAAGCAACAAATCATTTTTAAATGTTATAAAAAAGTACAGGCATCAATGAATATGTAAATTAAATCCCTACAGAAAATGTATGATAATTTGCACTTTTTGATAGAAAATGTTAGTTGACTTATATTAAAAAAAAACATAAAATTCGATAACTGTGAAAAAAGAAAGTTATTTACTAAAATTATACTTAAATAACAATTACCGATACTTAAGAATAAAGAATTTTGATTTTTCAATTTTTGATAATTTTTGAAAAACACAAGTTAACTTACATTTTTTTATCAAAAAAGTGTGCGCTATCTAACTTAGAAAAATAGGAAACAAATTTACATATTCATTGCTACAAGGATTTTTCTTATAACATCATTTGAAATAAAGATCCGATGTGCAAAAGCCTCTTTTTGGTAATTCTATGTGATATGGTTAGGGGTATGCACTAGAGACAATTATGTAATTTGTTACATATATCTAACTCGATAGCCAATCTTGTTCGAAATAAAAAATGTTTTCTTTCTATTATATATTTGATATAATGTATTGTATTAATTAATTAATTTAATTAAAAGTATATTTAATAGAAAATCCATAAATGATATGTTTTGTGATAGTAGTTACAAAGTGTTGTAACCGTGAGTAATTTATCACAATGAAAATACATATATCATTTTAAATGTTCCTAGTCAAGATGCATCGAGACTGGATATAGATGTATCCGTTGAGATTGGAGTACGTAACACTCTCCAAATGTTGGGTAGTATATTACTCATGACTGTTGGATGCACCTAGGGGTTACGTATTGATAGTTATTGGATAACTGTGGAACAACCCACTCGATAGTTTTCTATTGATCAATATAACTAAGGTCAAACAAAAAATATCGATGTGATTGATTTACACAGTTCTCTCGACTTGATAATACCATGGATCTTCAATATGAAAGCTCCGCTTTGATTATAGTCAAATCATGACGTGACGTCCATCGAATGACTATAGCTGAATCGAGTGGAAGTATTGGAAGTGAAGCACTATTCAAGAGAGAATTCGTCTCCTCAGTTATATAGGGTTAGTAAGTCAACTCAAAGTCAAAGTCTTTTGTCAGAGCATTTCAGTTAATAATAATTGTTATTATTGAACCAAGACTTGGTGTTTGGACTATAGAGTTGAATATGGACGATACTGGAATTTTGATCATTACCAAATTTCATAAGTCCAAAATGATATAGTTTTGGCATAGAGAATTGGTGTAAATAAAAGTCACAACCGAGTAACGCTTAATAATATAAATTGGATTTTACCGAAATTAAGTAAATGATCAATTTGACCAAAATGTTACACCACCTGCCAAGTGACGCGTGAACATTAACATTTGAATAGTTCGATGTTAATCGCTGATCGAGTTTACATCAGACGAGTCACACGACTGGAATGATGAATTCTCTTTAGACCAAATGATTTAATTAGTTTATAATTGTTATAATTAATTAATATTTATAAAAAATTAATTATAAAATTTTGAATATTGTTAACCCGCCTTTTGGCAAGGCCGTATACAGACGGATTTAACCTAATGGACTGCACGATTATCGAGACTGGAATATTATGGGTTTGATTCGGATGAATGGATGGACAATCAACTACGAATAGTAAATATAAATATGAAGCCATGAATCGGCACAATCGATGGATAAACGATGCTGGGTACTTGGAATATGGATTTCAAGAAAGGTCGGGTTGCTTTGGGTCAGCCAAGGGGTTGCTTCAAGTGACCATGTGGTTTGCTTCGGGTCAGGAAAGTGTTTACTTCGAGTCATAACAGGATGTACTTCGGTCAGGTTGGCATTGGCATTGCTTCGGGTTCAACTTCGGGTCGGCATTGGTATTGCTTCGGGTTCTACTTCGGGTCACGATTGGATGCACTTTGGTCAGGTCGGCGTTGCTCTTGCTTGGGGTTGGATCGGCATCTACTTGGGGTCGGTGCTAGTAATACTTGGGGTCGGCATACTGGGTGCTTGGGGTCGGCAAGGAGTTAGGTCGGCATGTTGTTTGGGATCGGCCTTGCTTCGGGTTGGCAATGATAAGGCTTCGGGTCGACATCAGGAGATATGGGGTCGGCATACTTCGAGGGGTCGGCATACTTTGAGGGATCGACATATGGAACAACTTTGTGTCAGAGTAGGTTTCACCTTGGGTCAGGGAGGTACTTACTTCGGGTCAGTAGTTGGTCCACTTGGAGTCGGTTGTAGAAGCAACTCAGGTCGGCATGTTTGCTTGGGATCGGCATTTGCTTGGGGTCGGCATGCACTCAGCTTCGGGTCGGCATCAGGGAAGCTCCGGGTCGGCATAAGACTTGGGGTCGGCATTGGGATGAAGGTGTTTCACTTTGAGGGGTCGGCATATGGGAACGCTTGGGGTCGGCACTATGTTTACTTTGGGTCAGTACTCGGGTCGGTAGAGGAGAGTTCAAAGGGGTCGGCGTACATGTTACTTGGGGTCGGCTATGGAATTACTACGGGTTGTTTTGGGTGCTGTTTTGGGATTGACTTCGGGTCAGCACTCGGGTCGGCAAAGGAGGATCAAACTTGGGGTCGGCTATGTTTTACTTGGGGTCGGAGACAAGCTTGCTTCGGGTTCTACTTCGAGTTTTGCTTCATGTCTGTGTATTTGGACAAGTAGGCTCGACTATGATTTTGGTGGGCCCATGTAAGCGAGGAGGCCTTGTAGCCGGGGTTTTGCCTATAAATACAGCAGGAGTGGCTTCAGAAAAGGGGATTTTCATTCTGCTCTTCTTCATCTTCTTCTACAAAAAGCTACTCTGCCATTTTTGTTTCATAAATTCCAGATTGTAACTGTAATCGGATTTCAGTATAATAAAAAGGAAATTTCTGGAGTAGACGTAGGCCGGAGTTAGCCGAACCACTATAAATCTTGTCTTTTTTACTACTTTCATTTTAATTTTGATTATTCTTCATATTATACTCTCTACATATATTCTGTCTGTGATCTGTGACTGGATATTGGTGCTTTCACTTGCAATTTGGTGTTTGTGACCAATTTTGGCGCAAACATTTTGGTGCGTTCATTGAGAAAGCTTGCACTCGGGAATCTGGAAGTTAGGATCTTGGATTTGGAAACTCAGGAACTTGGATTTGGGAAGCAATGGCTAAGCAATCAACAAGGAGATAGAGAACAGAGAGGAGTCATCATGAAGGAAGTCAGTAGGCTTCCTCAGAAGCTAATCAAACCTCAATCTTTATCACCAAAGATGAGATGGAAATGATGATGGACACTATGCAGTAAAGGATGCTCAAAAGGCAGAAGGAAATGATGCAGAACCTATTCCAACAAGATTGGACATGCTGGAATGCATAGAAATGTGGATCACGAAGCTGGAGCAGCAGGAATGGAGGAAGTCTAGAATCAGAACCAAGGACACGAAGCAAACAGGATGCAGGATGGAGCGGAACCACCGGGAGCTGTCCCTGATCGTTTTACACTCGGGAGTATGCCCCTGGATCATATTGGCATGATTCCAGACAGGATACCAGGCAGTGCTATGCAATTTGGCATTGATCGAGATATGGATGCTCATCCAGAAGGGCAGGTTTCAGGATTCCCTCGTGGACTCGGGGGCAGGATGGGAATGATGATCAGAAACAACCTATGGATGCAAGAATAACTGGAAATTGGAATCCAGGACTTGGAGCGGAAATTAGCAGGGTTAGATATGGATTGGATCAGCCGGGGGAAAACCCCGACCAAGGAGAATGGATTGGCACAACTACCCATGGAACTAGGGGCATGGATTTGGATGGCTTTGTTTGGAAACAGATAGCGGTGATGGAACATGAGCAGCTATCATCCGCCACTAATCGGAGCTAGACCGGTTTAAGGGCACATGTTGTCATCTCTTGATGGTATGGAATAGGTAATAAACCCCATAGTAATGCAGCTAAGTCACTTGCACATGTACGGGATCGAGGACGACCCCTAGGCATGCTCTGAGATGTCGATGAACCGTGGTACTCGGGTTTATGAAATCTTGTTTTTTCTGTTTACTGCAAACTTTGGTTTTTCAGGTCATGCAGTTACGGTCCTGACCGGAGAGATGAGGCAGTAACCACGAGTTAGAGTCCCTTCGCCGGAGAGCGACGGGATGGACTCGAACACGGATAAGTCCTCGACCGGAGAGTCGAGGCCGGAGAAGGTAAGTCCTCGACTGGGGATCAAGGCCGGAGTATAACACCCCACGGATAAGTCCTCGACCGGAGAGTCGAGGCCGGAGAATATAAGTCCTCGACCGGAGAGTCGATGTCGGAAAAGTCAAGCCTTCGATCAGAGAGTTGAGGCCAGAGAAGATAAGTCCTCGACTGGGGATCGAGGTCGAAGAAGGATACCCCATGGGATTAAGTACTTGACCGAAGAGTCGAGGCCGGAGTAGGATAAAATGACCCAGCAAGGTCCATGGATTTGGATTTGGATCCGGAGAGGTCCCGACTTTGGATTTGGACCCCGAGAGGTCCTGGCTTTGGATTTGGACTCGACGAGGTCCGAGATTTGGATTATAGGACCCGGAGAGGTCCCGAACTTGGATAAAACAATCTGGAGAGATCGTGGATTTGGGATCGATTCGAAACTGGATATCGACTTGAAATAGTTGTGGATTTCGCTGATGATTCGGAGAGATCAAGGAATCAGATTGAAAATGGATTGGACTTTAGGTTGGATGATATGGCAATCAGTGGATTATGGACTTATGGCAATACAAAACACGCATTCCGATCGCAAGGCATGTTTTGGTGGGCAAAGTGTAAACTCGCCTTTTGGCAAGGCTTTATACAGGTGGATTTAACCCAATGAACTACACGCTTATTGAAGCTGGAATATTATGAGTTTGATTCGGATGAATGGATGGACAATCAACTACGGATAGTAAATATGAATATGAAGCTAGGAATCAGCACAATCGATGGATAAAAGATGCCGGGTACTTGGAATATGGATTTCGGGAAAGATCGGGTTGCTTTGGGTCAGCCAAGGGGTTTCTTCGAGTCACCATGTGGTTTGCTTCGGGTCAGGAAAGTGTTTACTTCGAGTCATAACATGATGTACTTTGGTCAGGTTGGCATTGGCATTGCTTCGGGTTCAGCTTCAGGTCGGCATTGGTATTGCTTCGGGTTCTACTTTGGGTCACGATTGGATGCACTTTGGTCAGGTCGGCGTTGCTCTTGCTTGGGGTCGGATCGGCATCTACTTAGGGACGGTGCTAGTAATACTTGGGGTCGGCATACTAGGTGCTTGGGGTCGGCAAGGAGTCAGTTTGGCATGTTGTTTGGGATCGGCCTTGCTTCAGATCAGCAATGATAAGGCTTCGGGTCGACATTAGGAGATATGGGGTCGGCATATTTCGAGGGGTCGACATACTTTGAGGGATCGGCATATAGAACAACTTTGGGTCAGAGTATGTTTCACTTCGGGTCAGGGAGGAACTTACTTCGGGTCAGTAGTTGGTCCACTTGGAGTCGGCCGTAGAAGCAACTCAGGTTGGCATGTTTGCTTAGGATCGGCATTTGCTTGGGGTCGGCATGCACTCAGCTTCGGGTCGGCATTAGGGAAGCTCCGGGTCGACATAAGACTTGGGGTTGGCATTGGGATGGAGGTGTTTCACTTTGAGGGGTCGGCATATGGGAGCGCTTGGGGCGGCACCATGTTTACTTTGGGTTAGTACTCGGGTCGGTAGAGAAGAGTTCAAAGGGGTCGGCGTACATGTTACTTAGGGTCGTTTTGGGTGCTGCTTTGGGATTGACTTCAGGTCAGCACTCGGGTCGGCAGAGGAGGATCAAACTTGGGGTCGGCTATGTTTTACTTAGGGTCGGAGACAAGCTTGCTTCGGGTTCTACTTTGAGTTTTGCTTCAGGTCGGCGTATTGGACGAGTTGGGCTCGACTATGGTTTTGGTGGGCCAATGTAAGTGAGGAGGCCCTGTAGCCGGAGTTTTGCCTATAAATACAGCAGGAGTGGCTCTAGAAAAGGGGATTCTCATTCTGCTCTTCTTCATCTTCTTCTACAAAAAGATACTCTGCCATTTTTTTTCAGAAATTCCGGATTGTAACTGTAATCAGATTTCAGTATAATAAAAAGAAAATTTCTGAAGTGGACATAGGTCGGAGTGAGCCGAACCACTATAAATCTTGTCTTTTTTTACTGCTTTCATTTTAATTTTGATTATTCTTCATATTATACTCTCTACATATATTCTGTCTGTGATCCGTGACTGAATATTGGTGCTTTCACTTGCAATTCGGTGTTTGTGACCAATTTTGGCGCAAACAAATATGATTTGAGAAATAAATATTATTGTATATATTTATAATAGTTATAAATATATCGATCAATATGCGACATCGACATGCAATTAAATTAGATTCAATTAATAGTATTTATGTGGGCTTAAATGGGCTATTAGCCCATGCTGTTAAGATGTTATTTCGATAGAAATACGGCTTATAGGAGGTTTCTTAAAAGGCTAGAGCGGTTTGGAGATTGATGGTTGAGATTTGATGAGAAATGGTATGAGATGTAATCTATATTTCTTTCTATTTATTCCACTACAAAAGGACCCCTAGCCCTAATGCAAAAAGAACTTTTTGGCTGCCATTTCCCCATCATTACTGGCCAACCTCATCAACAAGAAGCTCCAACAAATTCATCTCAAATCAATTCAAAAGGAAACAACTGTTAGATAGTAGGTCTACGGTTCAAGGATTAGCAATCTGCTGAATCGAGAAGATTTCCAAGGAGGGAGAATTCATCATTACAAGGTATGCTCTAAGGTATTAGTAGTAGGTATGTATTTACTATACTATATGATTTATAATTTCTGGATAATATTACATTATATATATATCATTATTATATTGCTAGTTAGGTGAGATTCTTATTTGTATCATCAATGCTGTCACATATTAGATTGGTTATATGTATGTTTTAATTTATTAAAAAACTCATTTTTATATATAGATCTGAAGTGCAAAGCCAAATAAAATTTATTTTAATTATTATCATTTAAATTAATATATACATATATATGTATTAATATACTGCCTAATTTTAATTATATGATTCATATTTAAATATATCACCATATCATGTTAATAGTTGAACTTATATTTTATAAATGCATATCTACGTAGATTATATTTTTCAGTGGCTGCAAATTGTTTTTGATATTTATTTACTATTATTTAATATTATTTAAATCAAAATACTTAAAAAATCATATAAAATAAAATATGTTTTGAAAATTAATTTTTAAATTTTTTTTATCATTGTATAAACCGTCGGCAAAAATTCAGAATTTAAAATCATTTTTTATATTTAAAAAAAAATCAATTTAATAACGGCCGAAATCAATCAGTTAATTAAAAATATTATTTTGATTGAGAAAATTCTGGAAAAATTTTCGTAACTTTAAAATATCATGCTTAATTTTCTAAAAATTTAAATTCGAATAACATAGCACAAAATATTATTATTATTTATTTTATTTCAAATAATTAATTAATATTTTTTTTAATGGAATAAAATATAAATAATTTTTTTGTGCTATGCATTCGATCTGGAAAGGTTTTTATATATATATATATATTAAATACATAATTAATATACTATATACTGTATATATACACTATATACTATATATATATATTATATACATACATATATATTTAGATATTTTCTTCAAAAAAAAACATATTTAGATATTGTAAATGTACATACATATATATATATATTTAAATATAATAATAATAATTTTGTTACTATAATTCATAAATATATATTTATATGTGTAAATTGATTTAAAAAAAACTATATTATGTACACACACACACAGATATATATATATTTAAAATTTAATGCAATAGTATATAGATATAAATCATTAATATTTTACATATAAGTTATATATACATATACATATACATATATATACATCCGTACGTACATACATACATACATATACATATACACACACACACACACACACACATAGTTTTTAGTATTTACATAAATAACAAGTTTACATACATACATATATTTGGAGAACATTTAATAAAGATAGGATGAGCTAACATGTCCATTACGATGTAGATCCCGATATTTGTATCCGGGCATGTTATACCTTGCACGAATTATTATGTTGCACATGCACACACATACATATATGTGTATGATACATATGTGTACTTTTATATTTAATTGAATATAAATTAAATAAAATTCTCTCTACAGTTTATAAACTTAAATGAAATAAGAAATTTCATTTAAATTAAATTTAGAAATATTCTAAATATATTAGAGTTCATAGACCCAATATTAATCCAATAAGGAATTTTTTTGAAATTCACCAATATCTTCCGCTGCGGGTTGGTCTAGTTTCAACAATAGTATCAGAGCACAATAGCTTGTGCGGTCTAAATTAGTCATGTTAGGGTTAACTATTAAGCTCACAGCCCGAAAGTTTTCCCTAATAGAAAAGGCCCAAATTTGAGTTGGGCCTTGGGCTAATTTTCAAAATTGTTTTGAAATTAAAAATTAAAGTTTTAAATTTAAAATTTAAACTTAAAATAAGAAAAATAGTATAAATATTATAATATAAAATTTCAAATTATTTTGAAATTAAAATATAAGATTTTAAATTTAGAAGTTAAATTTAAAATATTATATATATTATAAATGTTATAATATAATGAAAATTTTCAAAATGATTGAAAATTAATATAAATTAATTTTGAAATTTATAAAATTTATTAATAAGATTAATAAAATACATTAACCAAATAAGTTAATTAATAAATAAATATATTCATGTATGGTATATTATGATATATGTTATGTTGTTTTAAAATGTTAAATTAACATAAGTATACATGTATGTATATAAATGAATTTCAAAATTAATATAAATCTAAATTAAATTGTTTAGTTAAATAAATAAATTAAAGGTTAATTAATTAAATAATATACACATATACTTAAAGGTTAATTAATTAAATAATACACACATATACTTAAAGGTTAATTAATTAAATTGTTTAGTTATAGTATATGATAAATATTTAATATAAATGTTATATTAAAATAATATAAAATTAAGTAAAATGTTAATTATTTAAAATTAATTAAACACGATTTCGTTAATATATTATACATAAGACTATTATATAAGTAATATGAAATATAAAAGTTATATAATCGTAAAAAATTATATAATATAATTGTATAATAAAAGGTGGAACAGTAAGAAAACCAAAATAGGCTTAAGGAATAAATACATACGTATAATATGTATACCATGATTTCAGATGTGTTTGACACTTGAATCACGAGGGTATTTCACAAGAAATACATTATTCCATAAGTCAATATCGCTCTATATAAAATATTGAAGATTATGAATCTTTAATATAATGTTGTCCTCTACCATATACATATATTAATAAATTACTTGCATACTCCTTAGTTGTTGAGAAGACTCAAGCTAGAGATATTATATGTAGTACTATTAATATATTGAATAGATGAGGTAAGATAACAATATGTATTTGTTGAGCAGACTCAAGGTACATATACTATACTTAGGCCGTCGCGATATGGTAGGTGCAAGTGAATAATTTCGTTTCGATTTGTTGAGCAGACTCAAAGTCGAAGTGGAATTAGGATAAGAAACCAAAGGGTTAGGAGCTATATATGATACTATCGATAAGGAGTTATCCATCGTCCGTGGAGCAATGACTTGTTGAGTAGACTCAAGGTCAAAATTTCAAGATGGACGAGTCCTAACACCCACTAGTGAAATCGAAAGACTTCTATATTTCAACTTAGAGTTTGGTGAAACATAAAGGACTAGTGGGAGCCTTATTAGAAATATGAAATGATAATATTTAACCTTTCTAATATTACAAGAACATATGTTATATAATTTTATAATAATCGACATTGATAAATTTGTGTAATATGATTGATAAAATGTTTATCAATTAAGACATACAAATGAACTGAATTGAAAATTGACAAATAGAAATATAACATGTACTTACTAATAAATGCTTCTTACATGTTAATGTTTCAATACTCATGCAAGCGCCTAATTTTACAACTACTAAATACATTCGTAGCTTGATCGCTTATGTGTTTATTTGGTTGAGACCGTGTATTGCATTCTATGAGTTTCAAACTCTCAAAGCAATACAAGACTATGGATATTTGATCCGTATACTATCACATATCGCTATGGGAAAAAAGGCATCATATGACATATATGCTCCGTTGTTTGATTGCATATCTATCTGTCATTTAATCCCGTGTCGTCTCACTGCACATCAAACCACAGAGATGCCCCGTCGTTTTATATGCACTAGCACGACAAAAAAAACCATATGTTGTTTGATGTTATAATATCATTTCTAGAAATTTTTATGACAACATATAAATATTGACTGTTATGAATAATTTTTCACAAAATGAAATTCAAATATTTTATTTCAAATCAAATTCAAATACAATACAACTTTCACTATCACTCTACTTACATTTTCAAATATAACTTTCACTATCACTTTACTTACATTTTCAAATATAACTTTCACTATCACTCTCATATATACAACATTTCTATACACTCTGATATACAACATCTCTTTTACTCACACTTACTTACACTCACACGAGTTTATTTTTGATGTTGATCTTGATTTGCTTGCACCAGCTTGCGTCCAGCCATCTCCTATACCTATTAAATAAACAACGCAGTAAAATGGAAAAAGAAACAAATCTGAATTGCAAAACTTAAATTAAATTTGAATATTAATATTGCCTCAGTTTATGGGTTTGTTTTTCTTCATGTTTTAGACGGGGACAAATATATATGTGAACGGACAACTTGTGATATGCACAGTGTATCACTGTGAATATCAAAAGGCCGAGACTCAATCCATTCTCATGGACAAATGTGCATAAGGTCAGACCAAGCAGTGCACATAAGGCATTCAGCATTACACAGTCACACATATGTACATATGTTGCATGCATATATGGTGCAGTGAACACAAGTGAAGACCGAAATATGGTGTAGCAAACACAGGTGCAACAAATATAGGTGCAGCGAATACAGGTGCAGCGACATCACCAAAGGGACAGTTCAACTTAAGTGAAGACCAAAATATGGTGCAGCGAACACAAGTGCATAAGTTCAGATTAGTAACCAAAATGAAACAAAATGGAAATCAGATTCAGACCATAATATGAATTCAAACATGAACAAAAATGCATGTGTGTATCAGGTCAATACTAATGCAACAACAAACATAAATTGTGATTCAGATTGAAAAAGGCAACAAGATGGAAATCAGATTCAGGCAGACACATAGTGTATCAAGAGGAGATACACACAGCTGCAACTTGATAGCATATATATCAAGAAAATAACTCAGTGCACACATCATTTATGTACTGAAAACAAGTTCAACTCAAAATGGTTCAGAACTGAAAACAAGTTCAACTAAACCTCAAAATGGTTCAAGCTCAAGGCAACTCGAATGTACGTATGAGTATACAAGATACACGTGTATATACAAGTATATACAAGCGTATACAAGTGTATACAAGTATATACAAGCACATACAAGTATATACAAGCATATACAAGTACATACAAGTATATACAAGAACTGAATTGGAACAAGATTTGCAATTGAACCAGATCAAACTCATGTACAAAAGGCAGTTCACACATATATATGTAGATATAAGAACATTCACACATGTATACATACATATGTATGCATGTATATACATGGAAGTTCACAAATAATATGCAGATATATATAAACATACATACACATGAGTATGGATGAACCAAGATAACATAACAAGAAATCACAGTGCAAAAGCAACATTCACACATACATACATACATACATACATACATACATACATACATACATACATACATACATATGTATGTATATACATGGAAGTCTCAAATTACTTGATATGAACCAGATCAGACTCATGTACAAAAGGCAGTTCACACATATATATGCAGATATAAGAACATTCACACATATATACATACATATGCATGTATGTATAAACATGGAAGTTCACACACACACACACATGTAGTGATATGCAAATATAAATACATGAGTATGGATGAACCAAGACAACGTAACAAGAAATCACAGTGCAAAAGCAACATCGACCATCATCACATAATAATAAGTCCAGGCAGTTCAAGTTCGAGATCAAAGCGCAGCCATGAGATTCGAGCCATCAAAGTGCCAAAAATTATGTATATACATGAAAGTATGTATATACATGTATGCACTGGCTTAGCAAGCATTCACACATACATACATACATATAAGTATACGCATTAAACAAGGCAGAGCATACATTTCACAAATTATCAAAAAATTCAAACAAAATCAGTCACAAACACCAATCAAACTTAACTTCCCAAAACAAGGCAACATTTATATGATTCTCATCACTAAACAAACAACAAAATGTCAACTAATAATTAGAGTCAAGGAAATCAACTAATACAACAAATCTAAGTCAAGACCGTAGTCATGGAAATCAACTAGAGTCAAATATTAGGAATCGAAAGATGAACAAGTCAAATTTCTATAAATATCCATCATCATTGACAATAATTTGTCGAGTTCAAAAAGGCAGAAATCAAAATCCAAATCAGAAAAAAATACCAATTCTCAAATCAAAAGAACTCGACCAATTTCAACCCTAATTCCAGAAGATCGATCAACAGGGCGAGATTAGGGTTCTTCTGATTGAAGGCAGCAGATCGATCGACAAGGCGAGATTAGGGTTCTTCCGATCGAAACCCTAATTCTAGAAGATTTGGTTTGGTTTTGAGATTGAGAGAGTATGGAAAGATGAAAATGAGATGAGGGGTTTAATCATTTATTTGACTTTGAAGGGGGAAAAATGGAATAAGAGAAATAGAAGAGGGAAATAATTAAAAGAACCGACGACCACAAATAATTGAGAGGGAAACCAAATATAGGTGGAGCCAAAACTAATTTTTTTTATAACTTCAATCAAACAACAAATAAAATGTTGTCTGAATAATGAGAATGAACATTGAGATTTCACGGGCTATGTCAAACAACAGATTATTTTTCCATATGTTGTGTGAAACAGTGGTAAATATTGGGATAACAGAAAATCTATCTTATGTTGTGTGATCACTATTATCTGGTTCACTTTGCGGCATAGTGTATAATTATTATATGGGTTTGTAATGTATAATACTTCGATGAAGTTAGTTCATTCGAAATAAGCCAATAAATAGTACTGTGAGATCGAATATTCAAATTGATTGATTATAAATGGACCACAATGTGTTAAATGTAACACAAGACCAAAACTACAATAGAAATCTAAGAACACGATCGCTAAAATGTTAGTTTGACTAGTTTACATAAAGTGCAACATATTTGATGTCCTTAAATGTTAAGGATAATCAAATGCGCTTTTGTAAAGAGTTCGTTATGATGTTGTAGTAAGAGTTTTCTTTTGAATGGTTCGACCATTTAGAAAGAAAAACGAGTGTACAAGAGTAGATGTGATTTAAGATACAGTTGGGATAAAGAGAGTGAATAGTCACTTCTGCTTCATAAAGAAACATTGGAAACAAGAATTGTAATAATAATAATTGATACTTAACATGAGAAATATAATTTCTATTCCATAATGTATTTTCATATAGAAAGTTGTATTTTATGGGATTTATTTCTTTGAGTTCAAAATATTTGATCAAAGAACTCTCCGTTGTAAACTAGTTGTAGTATATGAAATAAATTGTAACAACCTGCATATTTTACGGTTGAATATTTAAATATTTTATTTAAATATAGAATCGTTGATCGGATTAAAGTCCGAAAAGCTACTTTTTGCAAACGGTCGAATTAGGACTCGAGACCACTTCCATTGAGTCCAAAATGGCATTTGCGACTTTTTTAAGTATAAGCATCGATATATTTGGAGTTGAGTGAATTTTGCTATTTTTCACTTAGGGCTTTGTGTTTGGGTTTTAGCCCAATAACCTAACATAACACCCTAGCTCAGTCCCCCTCTTCTCTTCATTTACTTTCATTTCCTAACACTTTCAAGCTTTTGAGATTAATGGGGGAAAAAGATTAGAAAATCCTAAGCCCTAGTTTCTTTGCAAATTCAAGTTCTTGCTCCAAATTCAAAGAGAAGCTTAGGTAAGTATCTCCTTCTTCTTCTCCAACTCATTCTCTCTTTAATTTCAGAAATTTCCTAAACCTAACTTAGAAAATGTTCTTCTTTTGAACTTAGATTCAAGCTTCTAGAGTTGAAGTTGAAGTGTAGTCGATCTTCCTTTGCTTTCAAGCTTCTCCTTCATCGTTTTTGGGTTTAAAAAGGTGAGATTTTTATCTCACATCTATGTCTATAACTATCCTTGATTGTTAGGTATGAATTCCTAATATCTTTGCATGTTCATTCGATTTTGATTTGGATTGATTTGGTGAACATTTCAATTTTTGGTGTTTTGAAGTCAAAACTTTGAAAATCCTAGCTTTGATTTGTGAACATGTTTTTGATGGTGAATCGGAGAACCTATACGGCTGGGGTGTCGATTGGAAAAAGCCCCTAAAGTCCGTTGCTCGACCGGTTGCAAATGGTGAGAGTTTGTTCTTCCATTTGATAGGTTGGAAAACAATTTTAGCTACAGCCAGTCGACTGGCCCCCTGCAGTCAGTCGACTGACTACAGGGTCTGAAAACTCTTGGGTTCTGGTTCAGTCGACTGACTGCAGAAGGCCAGTCGACTGACCTGCTCGTTTTTGCCTATTTTTCCTATTTTGCTTGAGGTTCCAATTTTTACCGATTCATGATTATCCGATTTATTGTTATCATTTATTATTAACTTTGATGACTTCTTTTTCAGGACTTTTGAGAATATCCATTTTGATGGATTCGGTATCGATTTCTTTGGATTTGATTCACGTCTTCGAATGTGGATTTTGGTGATTGATTGTTTCTACAATCATTTCTGTGATTTGTCACTTTAAAATATAAAGGTTTTCTATACTAGTAGTAAATATTCAAACTCTTTTACAAAGATGATTTTAACTCTATTTTTAATACAAAGCTCGTTTATAAAACCATTTTCTAATCTATTAGTATATACAAACCTTTACCTCATTCGTATGAGAAAATCTAATTAAACGGCTTAGCAAAACAAGTGGTATGAAACACTTGCGTTTACTTCGTCGGTTAATTCTTGGACTTGTTCGATTGAACTCTTGTGACAATTTTCGAGTGGAAGTCTACAATCTGTTCGTAAATATTTGAGTTAAGCTAGTGGTTATGGGACATGAAGCTAAACTCTTATATTTACTAGCTTAGTGTAATTTACACTTGTCGATCATTGATGATCATTTTATGATTTAGACTAGCGATGTGTGATGTCTCTTTGTTTGTATGGGGATTAAAACCCATTTGGGGAGCTTCGGCTCAAATTTGGCGGGGTAGCGACCCGTGGTCTTCAGACCGTTCGTGGAGCAATCGACTCAATGAGTCTGTGCATGAGTCGTATCTTTTAGGGTGTGTCGATGTTCGGCTCATTTATCCTCGTGGGGAACTGTACCACGACCGAATCTGTGCATGAGGCGTATCTTTTAGGGTGCGTCGATGTTCGGTTCATTTATTGGGATAGCGACCCATGGAATAGCGTTCCGTTTGTGATACACGTGTTGGTGAGTTTTCGTGCTCCCGTTTGTGATAGGCCTTCCCCCTTTTGTGATTTTTGGATTTCTCGTTGTGATTTCTAGAATTTGTGTTTCACCTATTTTCGTGGATTGGCATTGATATGTTTTGTCAATATTTGTGTTTTGGTGAATTATTTAAAGAATGTGATTCTTTTTGGTGCTTTGAGATGATTTGGGTTATTGTATGATTTTTATTGTTATTTGATGCATACTTGACATAGTATGGCATTTCCTTGTTATCATACATTTTGGGTCATATCTCTCATCCTATCTCATTTTATCTGATATTTATAGCTAGACTGATCCGTTTATTATTTTCTTCTTAAATAATACTCGGGTCAGACTGAGATGTTACAGGTGCTTCTGCTTGACTCCTCATCTGGGACTATTATCTGACTTTTGGCTAACTACTTTAGCATTGTAGTTTTTATTAGTATACATTTGAGATAGAGACTCCTTGTTGTATACTTATTCTTTTGTCTAGCACTTGTATCTATTCTTTTGTGATGTAGTGGATCTTCTATGACCACTACTTTGATGTACACTTCTTTGTGTTATATTCATATCTGTTTCCGCCTTTGTGATATGAATGTCTGTGACTGATTTGTGTTATGTTTATTTCTATATTTGTTTCCGAGGTCCACTTAGCCACTGTGTGGTAGCTTTGAGTTTGTATTTGATATGTCGGATTTCCTCTTGAAATGAAGTGTAAGTTATTTTTTCTGACATATCGGTACTCGCACAAAGCAATTACACAGATGGTCGCTCCTCAACAGCCTTATTCTTCGCGCTAGTCGACGACATTGCTCCATAGTGTCCTTGGCTAGCGTGAGTATAGAGGTGGGGCGTGACAGCTTGGTATCAAAGCCAAACTTTGGAACAATGTAGAATAATCTAGCAAGGATCATTGTCCTAAGTCTCTCTTAAGAGTCGTGCCATAGGATTTAATTCGAGTCTTCGTCAGTTCTATCCTATTTTCTTTTATGATGCCTTGTTTTATCAATCAAGTTTGTTTGATATTCATTTTGAGAATAACCTTTTTCTTCTTTCTTTCTTTCTTTCTTAAAGAAGAGAAATGGTTAGATCTGGCAGCCCCAGCGCCGATCAATCCAGTGCCACTTCTCTGGATGGCGTCTTCATGTCTGCCCAACAACTTTTGGATCTTGTAAAGAATCAAAGGTTTATCTATGCTTTGAGTAAGAACCCCGAAAAGGTTTTACCTCTGAAACTAGAAGTGCCTTTCGATCAGTTTGTTGATATCACTCTTCGACTCAAAGAGACCGATAAAGAAAATGATGTTGAAGTTGTGGATGCCAAACAAAACTTCAACATCAACAAGAAAAGGCATATTAAGTTCAAAAGCCTTAATCCCAACAAAAAAGGGAAGCAGGCAATTTTGGTAGCAAAGACTCCTACCACTAGTCGTGGACGATGCTACAATTGTGGTTCTACGGACCACTATGCGAATAAGTGTTCAAAGCCTCTTACTTGTCGCTATTGCAAAGGTTTGGGTCATCTTTTATCTTCATGTCCCAAACTTTAAAGTAGGAGAAAGGGAGAGTTGAAAGTTGTGCAAGCCTCTACTAGCACTTCTCTTGGTCAAGGTATTTCTCATTCTATCCTTGACGATATTTGTTTTGTGATTATCTTATTCGAGTTCTTTTTGATTTGGGTTCATCTCATTATTTTATATCAAAAGAACTTGATGATTCTTTCTCTTTTAATATTATGGGCTTGATGACTTCACTGAGAATTGCGAATCCGGTTGGAGGATCCGCAACACTCAGTTTGCTTTGTAAAAATGTCGAGATTATTTTATGCGATTACTCTTTTCGAGCCGATTTTCATGTTATGCGTTACTTAGGCTTCAGAATTGATTTTTGAGAAAGGATTGGCTTAATCATTATGAAGCCACATCCTATGTCCTGAGCGGACTATTTATCTTCGACATCCTTAATCTGTTAAGCAGATTTCTATTTTTCTTTTTCTTAATGATGTCGATTTCCAATTCGGTGGCATCATTTTATTCTTTTAACCCACTTGATGAGAAAAGTGTTATTTCTCTCATTCAAGTAATTTGTGAATTTTCCGGTATGTTTGAGCTTGTCTTAGGATTATCACCTAAGCAATCTATTGTGTGGTGCTAAGGTCTTTTCATCTCGACCTTGCCACCGATTTTCATCAGCTACGAGTTGCGGAGGATAACATTCCACTTACCGCATTCCGCACTCGTTATGATTCTTGTGAGTGGTTCGTTATGTCATTCGGTTTGACGAACCTTCTACCTTATTTCATCCATCTTATGAATCAAGTATTCTACGAATATCTGGATGAATTTATCCTTGTACTTATTGATTATGGATGAAAACAACAATTTAAAATTTGCAAATCTTTTTAATAAGATATTTATAAGTATGATTGGATTTTGTTCTTAAAACGAGCAAAGAATATTTGTAAATTTTCTAAGAGACATGTTTATCATATAGAAGATGATTTTGTGTTATTTTGCCCATTGAGTGCTTTAAGAATTCTGGTCGATGCGCTTGATCAACGTTATCGATAGGAATCTCCTAAACGCTATGATGAGACAGTCAAACACAGTAAATTCTTGTAAAAAGTAAATTTTTCTAAAAAGATGATTACATAAAGTTAATTATAATTTTGAAAGTCTTAGCTTTTCGGGAAAGTGGATCATTTAAAAGAACTCTTTTCCGATGTTTTTATTCTTGCGGTTCCCAAAGGGAACCAAGACTTTATTGTTTGTACCGATACTAGTCATATTGGTTTTGGTGTCATTCTCGTGCAAAGGGAATGTGTTACCGCATTTTCTTCTTGACAATTAAAGCTTGTCGAGACTAGATATGCCATTCATGATCTAGTGCTCGCGGCTATTGTTTTCGCTCTTAGAATTTGGTGTCATTATCTTTTGGGAGAGAAATTGTCCTCTACCCCGATCGTAAATCTTCGAAGTATTTGTTTTCTCAAAAGGAACTCAATTTGCGTCAACAGCATTGGCTCGAGTTCCTTGCATCTTATGAGCTTGATATTATTTGTACTCTAGAAAAGGGTAATCGAGTTGTCGATGCCCTTAGCCGAAATCAACAAACGGTTGTTTCCATGATGATATCCGAATGAAATGATCTCGAGACTTTATTCACCTGTGAGATTCGAGATCGTGAATCCAACTCATGTTCATCTCTTGTTTTGTGTAGCCTTGAGGCTCATCCTTCTCTTTTGAACCGCATCCTTGAAGCTCAATATTAAGATCCCGAATTGGCTTTTCTTAGCCAAAGTTGTAGGGATCCAAATAAGGTTGATGGTTGAAAGATTTTGAAATCGATGCTCGTGGTGGCATTCGAAAATTTGGTAGACTTATTGTGCCAAATATTTGTGATCTTCGTAAAGAAATTTTAGAAGATTCTCATCGTTCTAAATTTACCATTCATCCCGGTAATAGTAGCGACTTTATTATTGGGATGGAATGAAATCTGATATTGCTAACTTCATTAAGCGTTGCATGACTTACCGACTCGTTAAGGCCGAGCATCAAAGGCCTGGTGGGTTATTGCAACCTTTGGACATTCCTATTTGGAAGTGGGATCAAATTTCCATGGACTTCAATTACGGTCTTCCCCGATTCTCGTTCGGGTCATGACAGTTTATGGGTAGTTGTAGATGGACTTACAAAATCCATCCATTTTATTCCTGTTCGATCTAATCGGACCGTACCTCTTTTGGCTAAACTCTATGTCTGGTTTAAATTGCATGGAGTTCCTACTTCTATTGTTAGAAATCGTGATCCATTATTTTACTAGTGGATTTTTTGTAAGGTCTTCAAAAAGCTTTGGGAACAAAGCCTAACTTTAGCACCGCTTATCATCCTCAGTCCGATGGACAGACCGAGCGTGTAAATCAAAATCTTGAAGATCTCTTCGTGCATGTGTTCTTAATTTTGGTGGAAGTTAGGACGATCATATTCTTGTTGAGTTTTCTTCCTATAATAGCTTCCAATCTTGTATTGGTATGGCACCTTTTGAGGCACTCTACGGAAGGCCGTGCCGATTTCCTTCGTGTTGGCTTAAAGCCGGTGAGAAGCTATTTTTAGGTCCAGATGTTTTTTGTGTTGATTTGTGTTTCACCTATGAGGGGTGTTGTGCGTTTCAGTCGATCGGGAAAGTTAGCACCTCGATATGTTGGTCCTTTTCCCATCACCGAACGTATTTGTTCCGTGGCTTATCGCCTTTTTATTTACCGGCTCAATTTTTTTCTGCTATTCATGACTTTCTCCACGTCACTCATATATGGAAATGCCTTAGGGATTTCGATTTTATTCTTGAGCCCGGTGTAGTTGAAGAAATTGAGGTTTCACCAAATTTGACTTATGAGCAAGATTCTATTCGTATCATTACTTCGGAGGTTGAATGCCTTCGAAATAAAGGTGTTCTTCTTGTGAAAGTTCAATGGTCCTCAAATCCTAAGGATTTCTCTTGGGAATCTTGAGAATCCATCGAGCAAACACATCCGGACTTACTCTTTCGTGCTCTTTATGGTGAACTTCTTATTTCAAATTTTCTTTTGTGTTGATATGCTTTTATGGTTGTTACTTTTTATTTTCTTCTTAATTATTGCAAGGACGCAATTTCTTTAAGGAGAGGAGTCTGTAACAACCCGCATATTTTACGGTTGAATATTTAAATATTTTATTTAAATATAGAATCGTTGATTGGATTAAAGTCCGAAAAGCTACTTTTTGCAAACGGTTGAATTAGGACTCGAGACCACTTCCATTGAATCCAAAATGGCGTTTGCGACTTTTTTAGTATAAGCATCGATATGTTTGGAGTTGAGTGAATTTTGCTATTTTTCACTTAGGGCTTTGGGTTTGGGTTTTAGCCCAATAACCTAACATAACACCCTAGCTCAGTCCCCCTCTTCTCTTCATTCACTTTCATTTCCTAACACTTTCAAGCTTTTGAGATTAATGGGGGAAAAAGATTAGAAAATCCTAAGCCCTAGTTTCTTTGCAAATTCAAGTTCTTGCTCCAAATTCAAAGAGAAGCTTTGGTAAGTATCTCCTTCTTCTTCTCCAACTCATTCTCTCTTTAATTTCAGAAATTTCCTAAACCTAACTTAGGAAATGTTCTTCTTTTGAGCTTAGATTCAAGCTTCTAGAGTTGAAGTTAAAGTGTAGTCGATCTTCCTTTGCTTTCAAGCTTCTCCTTCATCATTTTTGGGTTTAAAAAGGTGAGATTTTTATCTCACATCTATGTCTATAACTATCCTTGATTGTTAGGTATGAATTCCTAACATCTTTACATGTTCATTCGATTTTGATTTGGATTGATTTGGTGAACATTTCAATTTTTGGTGTTTTGAAGTCAAAACTTTGAAAATCCTAGCTTTGATTTGTGAACATGTTTTTGATGGTGAATCAGAGAGCCTATAGGGCTGGGGTGTCGATTGGCAAAAGCCCCTAAAGTCCGTTGCTCGACCGGTTGCAAATGGTGAGAGTTTGTTCTTCCATTTGATAGGCTGGAAAACAGTTTTAGCTACAGCCAGTCGACTGGCCCCCTGCAGTCAGTCGATTGACTACAGGGTCTAAAAACTCTCGGGTTCTGGTTCAGTCGACTGACTGCAGAAGGCCAGTCGACTGACCTGCTTGTTTTTGCCTATTTTGCCTATTTTGCTTGAGGTTCCAATTTTTATCGATTCGTGATTATCCGATTTATTGTTATCATTTATTATTAACTTTGATGACTTCTTTTTCGGGACTTTTGAGAATATCCATTTTGATGGATTCAGTATCGATTTCTTTGGATTTGATTCACGTCTTCGAATGTGGATTTTGGCGATTGATTGTTTCTACAATCATTTCTGTGATTTGTCACTTTAAAATATAAAGGTTTTCTATACTAGTAGTAAATATTCAAACTCTTTTACAAAGATGATTTTAACTCTATTTTTAATACAAAGCTCGTTTATAAAACCATTTTCTAATCTATTAGTATATACAAACCTTTACCTCATTCGTATGAGAAAATCTAATTAAACGGCTTAGCAAAACAAGTGGTATGAAACGCTTGCGTTTACTTCGTCGGTTAATTCTTGGACTTGTTCGATTGAACTCTTGTGACAATTTTCGAGTGGAAGTCTACAATATGTTCGTAAATATTTGAGTTAAGCTAGTGGTTATGGGACATGAAGCTAAACTCTTATATTTACTAGCTTAGTGTAATTTACACTTATTTTCGAGTGGAAGTCTACAATCTGTTCGTATATATTTGAGTTAAGCTAGTGGTTATGGGTCATGAAGTTAAACTCTTATATTTACTAGCTTAGTGTAATTTACACTTGTCGATCATTGATGATCATTTTGTGATTTAGACTAGCGATGTGCGATGTCTCTTTGTTTGTATGGGGATTAAAACCCATTTAGGGAGCTTCGGCTCAAATTTGGCGGGGTAGCGACCCGTGGTCTTCGGACCGTTCATGGAGCAATCGGCTCAATGAGTCTGTGCATGAGTCGTATCTTTTAGGGTGCGTCGATGTTCGGCTCATTTATCCGCGTAGGGAACTGTACCACGACCGAATCTGTGCATGAGGCGTATCTTTTAGGGTGCGTCGATGTTCGGTTCATTTATTGGGTTAGCGACCCATGGAATAGCGTTCCGTTTGTGATACACGTGTTGGTGAGTTTTCATGCTCCCGTTTGTGATAGGCCTTCCCCCTTTTGTGATTTCTGGATTTCTCGTTGTGATTTCTAGAATTTGTGTTTCACCTATTTTCGTGGATTGACATTGATATGTTTTGTCAATATTTGTGTTTTGGTGAATTATTTAAAGAATGTGATTCTTTTTGGTGCTTTGAGATGATTTGGGTTATTGTATGATTTTTGTTGTTATTTGATGCATACTTGACATAGTATGGCATTTCCTTATTATCATACGTTTTGGGTCATATCTCTCATCCTATCTCATTTTATTTGATATTTATAGCTAGACTGATCCGTTTATTATTTTCTTCTTAAATAATACTCGGGTCAGACCGAGATGTTACAGGTGCTTCTGCTTGACTCCTCATCTGGGACTATTATCTGACTTTTGGCTAACTACTTTAGCATTGTAGTTTTTGTTAGTATACATTTGAGATAGAGACTCCTTGTTGTATACTTATTCTTTTGTCTAGCACTTGTATCTATTCTTTTGTGATGTAGTGGATCTTCTATGACCACTACTTTGATGTACACTTCTTTGTGTTATATTCATATCTGTTTTCGCCTTTGTGATATGAATGTCTGTGACTGATTTGTGTTATGTTTATTTCTATATTTGTTTCTGAGGTCCACTTAGCCACTGTGTGGTAGCTTTGAGTTTGTATTTGATATGTCAGATTTCCTCTTGAAATGAAGTGTAAGTTATATTTTCTGACATATCGGTACTTGCACAAAGCAATTACACAGATGGTCGCTCCTCAACAGCCTTATTCTTCGCGCTAGTCAACGGCATTGCTCCATAGTGTCCTTGGCTAGCGTGAGTATAGAGGTGGGGCGTGACATAAATAATCTATACTAAATGAATAGCAGACCTCCGAATTCAGTACTCTATTGCAGTAATGGCGGAAATAGTGGGAGTATGCTATATAGCACTTATTGATTGCATCAAGTTACAAAAATTGTTCTCGTAAAACATACCGAACATTATTTATAAATAATGACTATTTTTCGATGTCGACTAAAAAAATGACATAGTTGTATTTCAATGTGTATACTATGAATATTCATTATGAAATAAAACTATAATGTGATATTTGTTTTCAACAAAAATGATGCATTGAAAATACTGAAGTATCTAAAATTATTTACAATTATTTTGGAATTATAGACTAAACCATAGTTTTGAAAAATATTTTTTATCATATAATTAAATGAATCATATGGTACTAGTTAATTAATCTCAAATATTCAAGGGAAATGTACTCATTTAGTGGGAGCACCATAGGAGTTGATGAACTCTTTGGATCGATACATATAGATGTGTGCAATCGTAAGTCTATTAATACCAAAATGTTTCCACGTACTTCATCATATTCACCGATGAGTCATCACAGACATGGACATGTATATTTAATACACATGTTTAAGTGTAAGATAAGCTCATAGAATATAAAATAGAAGCAAATAATGTGACATGCGATAGAAATGATTCGATTTGATCGAATGGGTGAGTATATTGGAAAGAGTTCTGAATGTACCTAAAAATGAATAAAAGATTCAACCTCAAAAGTCACCCATCCCTATAATACATAATGATGTATTGATAAGGAGTAATCAAACTTTGGTGGACAAAGCATGATTATGATGAGTGAACCTAATTTAATACTTTCTATAAGGTGTGTACTGAAGAGCAGCATATATAGTTAAAATTAATATTATCCAAAGATTAGTTTACAAAACCATACGAGATAAGGGTTTATAAGAAACCCCTATATATATATCCTAGGCTAAGGAGTTTGTAGGTTGTGTGAGTCAAAAGACTGCAGGTAATAATTATATGTAAGAGATCTTGTATGAATCGTCCCAAGAGAATTTTAGGAACGATGGTCATTAAATGACTAATTTATGTTGCGAACATAAATATATTGTGAACTAATGAAAAATTAGTTTTATATAAGGCAACTCATAAAATGTTTATGAATGCCCATTCCGTTGCATTGAGAAACAATTGTTCTTTCAAGAAATACCAACTTTGTAGTGAAGGAATTTCTTTAAGAAATTATTGGTATAAAATGGAACTGGATACGATCCAAGGATAAAACTGATTACATGAGGTGAAATGAATTTAACTAACCTAAACGAACACATCACATTAGATAGTATTCTCGCATATTGAAGAGAAACTATGAATTTCTTATCAATGTCAAAATATATACAATCCTCGGTTGTTTAATTAAACCATTATGAGTATCAACTCTATGATATGGTATGATGCACAAATCAGAAAGAATTTCAAGTACGTTATCAAAATATGATTTTGGTAGTCGTATCTAAAGGAATGTGATCCATCAGCGACGATTGTGTCTTTATCAGTAAGACTAATGCAGTTGGAATTAAATGAGCAATGTTGATAATAATATTCTCATAAATTTCAATTGTTGACATTAGCATAATAGATTCGTCATTCAATGTGATTAAGTTATTTTAAATTTACTCACAAGATTATCGCTTGATAAAACTAAGTGTTTTGGTACATATGTGCTGAAATAGAAAATTTTAAACAATAATTTAGAATAGACTATTTGCACATAATAACCAAAGTGTCTCAAAGTCAGTGGGAGCGATATAGAGGTTGTGAGTTTTTGAACATGATCCAAGAAATGATATGAAAGTATCTTTTTATAAGCATCAAAATTAAATAAGTATTTTGATAGAAATAACAAATAGTTTGATTTTCAGTCAAAATGCAGAGGAAGCTTTGTTCATAAGAAAGAATGTTAAAAGGTACATTGATATATCTAAACAATAAGTAAACAACGAGTTACTGGTTTTAACGATGTACTTATGTTAAAATCAGTCTTAGTTATTTTAATACTCTACGTTGGATTTGTGAATGATGTCTTTTATAGTAAGTATAAAATATATTGGGAATGTCCCAAACGATATGTAAGGACACCTTATTAAAATGTTTAATACAGAACTTGTAAGATGGATTCCTTATGCATTAGCAATAGGAATTATCATACATTTTATGTTCTCTACGATATCGTACTTTATTTATGTATTTGATACATGAAGCAAATATCAAATCCAAATTGATATAACTAAATGATAGTTTGGAATGTTTTTGTGTATTTATGAAATACTAGAGAATTGTTTATAGAAACAACAGACTCCTTATGAAAGAGTGTTTGGACTCAAACTTTTTATAACTAATATTGAGTATAATGTCACGACTTGCCTTTTCGACCAATTGAAAGTTGACATCAAATATATCCACGGTATTCATACGCCGAACATCCAATCGTCGGAATGGCAAATTGTTAGAGTAAAATAAAAAGAAAAGAACAAAGAACAGGGGAAGCAGAATCTCACAGTGGAATCGACAACATATATATAACAAAGACAGCCCAAAAATACAAAGTACATCAGAGTTAAAACAAATCCCATCGGCTGGACAGTTATAAATTTCCGACCTTACAATATCTGATAAGTAAATATAATACATCAGAAAATAAAACACTACGACGGGTGAACATCCAGCTCTACTATATGAGCTTCATGTCCCACCAATGACAAGCTAGAAAAATACTCGGTCTGACCCAAGCATTATAATAAAATAATACCCGGATTAGTCTGGAAAACCAACATGAGAAAACTCAAGTAATATGATTAACATATAATAATTATATGAGACCACGCCGCTAAACGTGGAATGAGTTTTTACCTCATAGGAACAACATCCATATATGAAGAAATGGAAAACAAATCGGAACAACAATCCAAACAATAAAGGATATGCACAGACAAGACAAAATCCAAACTAATAAAATGGACAAAAATAATTAAACATCGAGAAGAGCTTCAGACACTTCTCGATACAAATTAGGAAAACGATTCGAAGATTTGAATCAAACAAGGAAAGGGAAATTTTCCAAAAAATGACCAGGTGGGTGCTCCCCCTTACTGTAAGTATACCTCTAGAAATATACTTGAGAACTACGATGACTCTCGGACACGTCCAAGCCGGACCTTGCCAACCTTTACCGAGAATCTGAGTATTTCACATCTTCGAATGCATACCACCGAATCCAATCTAGAGTAGATGTAAAGATACCCTAATGGGAGTAACCCCACATAGCTTGACTTCTACTCACGATTTGGTCTTAGTCATTACCGACAAAAGATAGCAACGCTCAAATCGTCTTGGATTGACGAAATACAAAAGATGAAAGATTACTTCTAAGGTTTGAGATAGGAATAAGGAAAATGAATTATCCAACATTATTTATTAATTAAAAGGAGATAAATAAGATGATTAAATCCATTTAATTAATATTTAATTCACCAAATAAATATTTAATTCACAATTCAAATATTTAAATAATCCATATATTGGAATATAAGTAATAAAATTCCAAAATCCAATTATTTAAATATTTAAATTAATTAAATATTCAAAATAAAAATGATTGAATTTCTGGGATGTTGCATATAATATGTCAATAATAAATTCGAGTTAAGAATCTTTAAGTTGGAAATGCTTCAAATAAAAGAATGTTGTTGATTCAATGAAAACAGCTAAGTACATCGCCTTGAATAGCATCGCAAGAAATGCAATGTATATAAATATAAATGCACAAGTTTATAACTGAGCTAAGAGCGATTCCAAATGTTGAGAATCACATAATATTGTTATATGATAACAATGTCATGATATAGTTCAAAACAGAACTTAGAGCTCATTAGAAGCAACTCTTCGGTGAAAGATGATTTCCTTTTGATTAAAAACAGAAGTGTCTTTTCAAATATGATAGTTTTTCCCATGATAAACGTCAGTGGTAAAATCCTCAAACGTCTGTGCTCTGTTTAATTTTTAATCCGAAACATTTCACAGACGTCTGTTGTTTTATCACAAACGTCTGCGAGGTGTAAAAACTGTTTTTTACCTTATTTTGATGTATATGAAATTTTGTATGGTCGTATATTCATATATACTCTAGGAGACCTTAACAATATTATATCTAGGACTCTTTTACAGTAGAATAACCTTAGTATGGTTAATGAATCTTTGTTTCTCTTTGAGTCTCAATATCTTCGAGCATGGTCGTCTTGAAGCATATACCTGCAATCTTGATAAGGTCCATATATATATGATTGTATAGTTGTTATCATTGAAACATAAATTGGAGGTTCTAACAATCTCCCCCTTTTTGATGATGACAACTATACAATCAAATATCAACTATATAGTGAAACTATATGATCAAAATATCAACTATAGAATGGAAGTATTATTATGTTTGTGTATGTTTATCTCCCCCTGTGCACATACGTCTTCCCCTATGTATATGCATAAATTTCTTCCCTTTTGTCATTATCAAAATGGAGGGAAACAATATACGAATATATATATAAACAATATAAATGGTCATAGTACGTTATCATTTCAGATTATGGAAAAGCAAATTTGAAAATTCAAAGCAAAAATTATAAGGAATTGTAACAGAAGTTATACATAGGAGTTTCAAAATAAAATAAAACAAATTTTAATCGTACTGATTTTGGGAATAAGACAGGCCTCCATAGTTCTCGTAATATTCCCGATAAGCAGATAGATCCTACTCATAATACCTGGCCATGTCGTCTGATCGTGGTACTCCTCATCTTCGTTGATTGATAGGCCTTGAAATGCCATGTAAGATGGTTGTTGAAAACGTGGGGTATTAGAGACGTACATTTCATCACTGTCTTCTTCTTCTTCCTTGGCTTGTGCGTGCATGGGGGTCTTCCCTCGGTCACCTCTATCGTGTGACGTACCTTCGAGCGAGGCTTGAGGATGATAAACTGGTGTTTGAACCCGAGGTGGAGGTGTTGGGAAAGGCGAAGATGATAAGCATGAGGAAGATCGGCCACGGACTTTGCGCATTACTTTCCCCAAAGTGGAGACCACTTTGTCCAGAGTCTTCTCCATCTTTGTCATCCTAGTGGAGAAGGAGAGTTCCAATCCAGCCATTTTTCTATTTAAAGCCCGTTGATTGGCCGTGATTATTTTTTGGTTTTTGATGGCGAAATCGCGAAGAGATTCATTTGGCGTTAGTTCAACCCGAGCTTCTTGAATTTCAGAGTCCAAATAATATTCGGTACCATGACTGGAGGAAGGTGGATGTTAGGAAGGATGAGAGGATTAGGTTTGTTGAGGAGCGCTAGTTTGAGGAGGACCATGATGTTCTTGTTCTTGTTATTGTTGAGTCCATTGGTTGGTATTAAAAAGAAATATGTGGTTGTTGTTAATTTAAGTTATAAACTTAATTATTCAGTTGAAATTGCATATACAATATTACAAATTTTAAGTGATCAGAACATTATTTCTATAACTTTAGTTAACCAGTTCGTTGAATGAACAAATTCCTAAATCCCGTCTTAACCTAATAAAAGTTAGTTCACTTAATGGTTTTGTAAAAATATCAGCTATTTGATTTTCGGTAGTTGCAAATTCTAGAGTTATTATTTCTTTTTCAACATTATCTCTCAGTAAATGGTGACAAATATCTATATGTTTTGTTCGTGAGTGATTAATTGGATTTTTAGATAAATTTATAGCACTAGTATTATCGCAATATATTGGAGATTTTTTTATTATTTTTCCATAGTCTTTAAGTATTTGTTGCATATATATTACTTGAGCGCAAGATAAGGCAGCAGAAATATATTCGGCTTTAGATGTTGAAAGAGAAACACAATTTTGCTTTTTACTAAACCATGAAATTAACGATTGACCAATAAAGTGACATGTGCCACTTGTACTTTTTCTATCCGATTTACATCCACCAAAATCCACAACACTGTAAGATACAAGTTCAAACGTACTACCTTTTGGATAAAATAGACCATAATAACTGCCCGGTGATGCGATTCTTTAGGTTGTGCTTGAAATCTTGCACATAAACAAACATTCATCATAATATCCGATCTACTAGCGGTTAAATATAGTAAGGATCCTATCATGCTTCGATATAGTTTTTGATCGAACTCTTTTCCATGTTCATCGTTGTCTAGATGAGTAGTAGTACTCATTGGAGTGGGTTTACTTGATATTTTATCCATTCCAAAATGTTTTAGTAATTCTTTACAATATTTTTCTTGATTTATAAAAATTCCATTATTTAATTATTTTATTTGTAATCCTAAAAAGAACTTCAATTCACCCATATGAGACATTTCAAATTCATTTGCCATTATTGTAGAAAATTCATTACATAATTTTTTGTTAGTAGATCCAAATATAATACCATCAACATAAATTTGAACAATTAGTATATCCTTCTATTCTCTTTTAATAAATAATGTTGTATCTGTTTTACCAATTTGAAAATCGGAATTAATTAAATGTGATTTTAATCGATCATACCAAGCTCGAGGTGCTTGTTTTAAACCATATAATGCTTTTTTTAGTTTAAAAACATGATCTGGATATGTTTCATGAACAAATAGTGGTGGTTGTTCTACGTAAACATTTTCTTTTATAAAACCGTTTAAGAAAGCACTTTTAACATCCATTTGAAATAGCTTAAAGTTATGATGACATGCAAAAGCAAGTAATATTCTTATGGCTTCAAGACGTGCCATAGGTGCAAAAGTTTCTTCAAAATTGATTCCTTCTTCTTGATTGTACCCTTGTGCCATTAATTTTGCTTTATTACGTATAATATTTCCATTTTCATCAGCTTTGTTTTTTAAAAACTCATTTAGTTCCAATTACTGACTGATCATTTGGCCTTGGTACTAATTCACAGACATTATTTCGTTCAAATTGATTCTGTAACAACCCGCATATTTGTCGATTTTATATTTAAATATTTTATCGTTAGTCGGATGTTAGTCCGAAAAGCTACTTTTTGCATACGGTCAAATTAGGACTCGAGACCACTTACATTGACTTCAAAATGACGTTTGCGATCTTTTTGAGTGTAAACTTCGATATGTTTGGAGATAGTGAAATTTTCATCACTTTTTGCTTTGAGACTTTTGATTTGGGCCGAACCATTCTAAGTCAGTCCCAACCCTTTCTCCTCTTCACTTATTCACAAACACTTCAAGCTTCTTCAAAAATGGTGGAGGGAATGGGAAATTAAAACTCCAAAGTCTTATTCTTCATTGCTAATCCAACATCTGCTCCAAATTCACGTGAAGAACATTGATTCAAGCTTGTTGGTGTTCTTGCTTTGCTCTCAAGTCTCATCTTCATCAATTTCATGGAAAAGGTGAGATTTTTGATCTCACATCTTGCCTATAATTGTCATTGGACTGTTGGGAATGATTCCTCATCTCTTTAGCATGTTTGTTTGTATTGGATTTGGATTGGATTGGCGAAAAACCCAAATTTTTAGTGTTTTTGGAGATTTCCTGAGCTAAGGTCGTTCTGCCTCCATAGGTCGCCCAGAACTGTAGCTCGTTCACGTTAAAAAGTCACGCAGTGTTAGGTCGTTCGCGAGTTAAGCCTTAAGCCGTAGGTCGTTCGCGAGTTAAGATTTAAGTCGTAGGTCGTTCGCGAGTTAAGATTTAAGTCGTAGGTTGTTCGCGAGTTAAGCCATAGGTCGCTCGCGTGTTAAAACTTTAGGTCGCGCTGGCCTTAAGTCGTAGGTCGTCTCCGACCTAATATTGCCTCAGCTATTTCACTAGGTCGTGCGGGTCTTAGGTCGTAGGTCGTAGGTCGCCTAGGTCGTAGGTCGCTCGGTCCTGCTTCTGTCCCTAAGTCGCATCTCCTTAAGTCGTTGGACCTTAAGTCGCTCAACATTGGACTTTGTTAGGTCGCTCGACATTGATCCACTAGGTCGCTCGGCTTGTTAAGTCGTTAAGTCGCATGGCCTTGATTTCCTTAGGTCGCTCGGCTTGTTAAGTCGCTCGCAACCACTAGGTCGCTTGACCCCTTAGACCCTCTGAGTCGCTCGGCTCGTCTTAACTAGGACCCCCGCGACCTGACCGGGCAGGTCGAACCCCGTACCCCCCTTCGTAGGGGATCTTATCTGAAAAACATTCATCAGAATTTCTACTATGATGGTTTTGGGATTGATTTCTTTGGACTTTACTCACGTCTTTGAACGTGAATTGATGTGATTCGATTTGTTTCAACAATCGTTTTGTGACTTGTCACTTTAAAGATATGAAGGTTTCAATACTAGTAGTAAATATCAAAACTCTTTCATCAAAGCGATTTCAACACTATTTTAAATATCAAAAGTTCGTTTTCTCAAACCGATTTCCAATCTACTAGTATATACAAGCCTTTACTTCACTCGGATGAGAAATCGACTTAAACGACTTAGTAAAACGAGTGGTATGAAACGCTTGCGTTCACTTCGTCGGTTAGCTCTTGGACTTGTTCGATTGAACCCTTTTTGTGACAATTTCCTAGTGAAGATCTACAGTTTGTTCGTAAATATTTAACTTAAGCTAGTGGTTATGGGACATGAAGCTAAACTCATATATTTACTGGCTTAGTGTAATTGACACTTCCTTATGATCATGACGATCATTTTTGTGATTTAGACTAGCGATTGAGCGATGTCTCTTTGTCTGCGAGGGAGACTAGACCCCGCTTTTGTGATGTTTCGCCATCACATATATGGGGTAGCACCCTACGGTCTTCGGGGCATTCCTGTGTGAAAATTTAATGGATAGCTTCCATGAGATAGCTTCTCGTCATGTGTTTTACGCATAGGTGAGTTTTCATGCTCCCATTCATGTGTTAGGCCTCCCCCCTTTTTATGTGTTTTCTGGATTTCTGAGGATGATTTCTGGAATTTTGTGCTTCACTAATTTTCATGATTTTCATTGATATGATATCAGTTTTTGTGCATTGGTGAATTTATGTGTTATTGACTTGTTATGAATACAAGTTTAGGGTATGATACCCTATTTTATCTTTGAGAAGATTCTTGTGATATTGATTGATCTTTTGTTGATTATCATTTACATACTTATAGTAGTATGCCGTTATGGTTGTTACATGTTCATGCCATATTATTTATCCTATACCTTATCATCTGATATTTATAGCTAGACTGATCCGTTTATTATTTTCTTATAAATAATACTCGGGTCTGACCAAGATGTTACAGGTGCTTCTGCTTGACTTCCCTTCAGAATTATTCTAACTTTTGGCTAACTACTTAGATTAGTAGCTTTTGGATGTTCACATTTGAGATATAGACTCTATGTAGTGTACTTATTCTTTTGTATAGCACGTGATGCTATTCTTTTGTATTATCGTGGATCTTTCTGACCACTACTCTGATGTACACTTTCATGTGTTATATATATTTATTCATATCTTCTTCCGCCTTTGTGATATGGATGTCTGTGACTGATTTATGTTATGATTACTTCTATGTTTGTTTCCGAAGATTATATATAGCCACCGTGTGGTAGCTTTGTGTTTGTATCGGTATGTCGGATTTCCTCCTTAAAAGATATGCATTCTATTCTATCTGACATATCGGTGCTCGCACAAAGAAGTTACATGGATGGTCGCTCCTCCACAGACTTATTCTCCGTGCTAATTGACAGCACTACATCGTAGTGTTCTTGGTTAGCATGGGTATAGAGGTGGGGCGTTACAGATTAAGTTCTTCTTGCATTGCTAAAATCCAGAAATCATCATTTGATGCTTCCTTGTAATTTTTTGGTTCAAAATTAGATATAAATGCTACATTTCGCATTTGATTTATTTGTCTTCTAGTCGAAACTTTGTTATCAAGATTTCCAATTATGCTATCAATAGGATGATCTTTTAAAATTCAGGGTGGTGATTTTAAATTACTGTTATTTTGATTATCATCATTATTTTCAATTCCAATTTCAATGGCTTTATTTTGATTAGTGTCAAAAATTTCTTTGTCATCTTTATTTATATTTTTAAAGTTTTCATTAAACGAGACATCAAGACTTTCCTCTATAATATTTGTTCGTTTGTTAAAATTTTTGTAAGCTTTACTTTGATCGAAATATCCAACAAAATTCCTTCATCTGCTTTTGAATCAAATTTACCAAGATTATCTTTTGTATTTAGAATAAAGCATTTTGATCCAAATATTCGAAAATATGATATTTTTGGTTTCTTTTTGTATAACATTTCATAACATGTATTTTTAGTCATGGGTCTAAGAGTTACACGATTTAATACGTAGCATGTAGTAGCGACTACTTTGGCCCAAAAATTCTTTGGTAAACCACTGCTATTTAGGAGAGTTCGAGCACATTCTTGCAAGGTGCGATTTTTTCTTTCAACTACTCCATTTTGTTGTGGTGCTTGTGGAAATGAAAAATTATGAGTAATTCCCTTTTTATTACAAAAGTTTGTAAATAATTCATTTTCAAATTCTCCATCGTTATCTCTTCTTATACTTTTTATTTTTAGATCCATTAGAGTTTTAATTCGTTTAGCAAAATTTTTAAACATTTCGAATGTATCACTTTTATGTTTTAAAAATAACATCCAAGTATATCTTGAAAAATCATTTACAATTACAAAGACATGTTTATTGTGATTTATCGAACGTACTTGAGTTAGACCAAATAAGTCCAAATGAAGTAATTCAAAAGGTTGTTTAGTAGAGATTTCCTTTTTAGTTTTAAACGGGCTTTTCTTTAATTTTCCAAGTTGACATGCATCACATAGGTTTTTAACTTTGAAATTTATTTTGGGTAATCCTCTTACCAAATTGTTTTTAGCTAATTTATTTATATATGTGAAGTTTATGTGACAAAATATTTTATGCCATATCCATGGATCATCATGATTTATGGTTAAGCAAAATCATTATTATGATTAATATTCATGTTTAGAATATAAATATTTCGATTTCTTGTTTCTTTAAAAACCAAAGTTTTTTTTATCATAGATATTGCATTTATCTTTTTCAAAATCGGTTTTAAATCCCTTATCGCATAATTGGCTTATACTAAGTAAATTATGTTTTAAATTCTTAACTAATAAAACATTTGAAATAATAGGAGAAGTAGATACCGACATTGATGACATTTCCAATTCCGATAACATATCTTTTGGAATTATTTCCAAAAGTAACTGTGCCACCATCCATGTAAGTGATGTTTGATAGCATGTGTGCATTTTCTGTCATATGTTTGGAGCATCCACTATCGAGTAACCATTTCTCCTTATTATTGGTTTTGTTTTTTGGTACCTGCAAAATAATAAAAAGTTTTAATTGGTACTCAATTTCTTCGTTAGGGTCCTTTGTGTTAGTAGGATATAACGACCCGGATTTTTCAATGTTAATTTGGAATATTTAAATGGTTTTAAATATTGGATTTGGAATTATAATTTAGTTAGTAAGATTTTAAAACTGAAAATTTCAAGCGATTTCGTTAATTTTGGAAATCGTTGATTTAATCGACGCGTTAAAATAGTGATCCGGGGCACAGTCTCGGAATTCGACGAAAGCAGTTCCATGGGATCCGTAATAGTGCATTATTATCGGATTTCAAATTTCATAGCATTTGGATTTACCATTTGGTCGTACGATCTGAAAACGCCTAGAAATAATTTAATTGAATTTAATTTAAATAGTCGATTTAAAAAGCTATCTTCCACATACGATCGAATTAGGCCTGTGAACTTGCTCCATTGGGTTCGGAATAAGGGTATAACATTCAGAACGTCAGGAGGTACGCCTCAATAGAGGTTCGAAATTTCGAGATATGTGGTTTGAGATATTTTGAATATTAAAATAAAATAATAATAATAAAGTCTAACCTTCTGAAGCACGACACCCTTCCCTACTCAAATACGTGACCTTCCTCCTCTTCCCCTTTTCTTCTTCAACTCGATCGAATTTAATTCGATAATTAAAAAAAATACAAAGAGAGAACGAAAATAAATCATGTGCATTAACCTAGGCAGTCTTCAGTAGGGCGGTGGCGGCATGAGTAGGGGTTCGCGCACACGTGGATTGCTGTGACGAAGTGTTGAAATCACAATTTATGCCAGGGGAGGCGCGAGTGTCTGCTGCGGCGTTCAAAGTTAGGGGGCCTTGGCTCGATTCATGTGCGATCCTATGGAGGAGACGACAGTAGATGGCGACAGCAGATTAGGGTTTGGGGCAGGGTGGTTCTTTCTTGCGTGCAATGTGTTGAAGCACACATATGTGCTGGTGGAGGCATGGCACTGCAGGTGGCCGTAGGTGGTTTGAGATGCTTATGGTGGAGTGCGACAGTGTTTAGGCTTAATGACGTGGCTTAGCAAATTAATCAAGGTAATTAATTTAAATGATTAGTAATTTAATTGTTAATTTGGTTATAAAAATTCAAATTGTTAATAATCCGTAATATGTTCTTACGAGGTCGGAATTTCGCAATAAAAATTGGTTTGGGATTTATTGAAGATAGCTAAAATTTTAAATTAAATTGAACGCTGTCCAATTTGATTTAAAATTGGAACAGACTGCAAATTAAAAGTCAAGGTGAGTAAATCTCACTCATTTGGATAATTGGTGTTATTTTAAAATAGTTAAAATCATTTATTTATTGATTAGATGAATTGATAATTATTATTATCAGTTGGATGTTATCTTATATATATATAGTAGTATATATATTAGTAGTTGGATATTATTCCCGCCTATTGGAGCAGATGAGACCCTATGCGCCGCGCATAATAGCGGATGACCCTATATACCGTGATATTCCCCTCGAAGTGGGATTGGTATTTTTATGTTATATTAACATCTGTGGATGTAGGGAAATAGGTTGGAGGGATCCAACTGGATTCCTCGAATTATATTGATTGTTTTTCATATATAATAATATATGATGTGTTAGAATAATCTGTTATAGATTATTGTTGTGATGTGAATTATTGGATGCTATAGTAGCACTGGCCTAACTTTTGGTATTTTAAATACCAAAAATATTATTTTTGGGATTTGAAAGGCTTTCAAAAGGAGATTTTGAATATAAAAATATTTATATCGAAATTTGGATTATTTTTAAGAAATTGATTTGGATAAAAACAATAATTAATTTTGGTTTGTATTTAACTATTCGTAAAAATATTTTAAATGGAGATTTTAAAATAATTTATATAAAGGATTTTTAAACGATGGATTTTTTTGATAACGATATTTCTGGAAAATATGAAAAGCAGTTGAAATCGATATTTTAAATAGATTCGTGAAATATATGGAATTTATTGAGAAATGGATTTATAAAATGAGATTTCATAAATGGGATTAGTTTTATAACAAGTGAAACTCAAAGGAGTTATAAATTTATAAACGATGTTTATAAACATAGGAAATGAAAATTAATTGATAAATTGAAATATAATTTCACAGGGTGAATTTATATCGAGATATGAAAAATAGATTTTTGGGAAAAATAGTGAATTCTATTTTTGAAAAGTGAGGATGGTTAGAGAATTGGAATGGGATCGATGTGTTGTAAATCAAGAGGGATTTAAAATTGAATTGGTTATTGGGATTTTAAAAATATATTTTATTAAGAAGTTAAGTTTTGATTTAAAAAGGGAAATTCTATTTATTTAACTATGTAATTTTAAGCTAGTTAGTATTGAAATACTTCGGAAGTGAATTTTTTCCAAATATCTAATATTAATTGAAATTAAATTCTAATTTTTATAATCGGCTTTGTAAATCGATTTGTTTATATAAAAATGAGTTATTGATGTTTATAAAAAGTGTTTCGATAATTTAAATAATTACTTAAACGTGTTTTTTTTAAAATAAATTATTATTCTTTTAAAATACTTAATATATATAGAGTTTTTGAATGATTTAAATTTATTTATAAATATTCTCGAGGTTTGGGAACGCGGTTCATTCGGTAAATGGGATTTATAAGAGAAATAAATGGAACTTTCCTAAGTGTTGAGAAGTAAGGGGTTTGGAAAAATATATTTAAAAAAATATTTTTCTAAGTGTTGAAATAAGAAATGGTTTGAAATATCCTGATATGGATATAAGTGTTTGAGTTGTCTTAAATATTAAAAATTTGGAAGGGATTTGAATATATATCTTATAAAGATATTTTGGAAATAAATTTTGGAAAATTATAATATGGGCCTAGTGACTGCTTATGGGTGTTATATTGATAGTTAAATAACCGACTATCAAATATTAGCAAAATTCGTTGATCGTTTTGAAGAGACCGGGATCGAATTTAATTATCCGAAAACCACTTCGATCCGGTTTGAACGTTACGAATAGATATCGTAAAGATAATGAAGACAATGACTCAGTTTTTCCAGACCCAGGACAACTTGTATGGATGAATGCTATCGGAACATCGTCATTGGAGGATGATGAGCATTCTAAGTAGAATTGTTCTTGAAAGGTAATCATTGGCCTCAAGCCTCATCAACCGGGAATGACTAAAATAGGAGAGATGCAACAAGGCTAAGTGGGTCGCCCTCAATTAGAGTATATGGTTGTGCATGGAAAAGTGAGTGCTCAATTTTAAGGGTGGGAACACCCGCGGTGATAACATATTCAGTACTATCCAGGTTAGGGTAGGCCGGTCTTGTTTTGTAGAGGATCCCGGCGAGGTCCTCGGTACATTTTTCTAGAAGTGTACTGTGACGGGCGGTACCCCAGTAGCCCAGTCAATGTTTGGAATCCATTCTCCAATACGAGCCTTTACGGTTTTGTTTGTAGAGCCTAGTATGCTGGAATTTATTTAATGTGACAATTTCGGCTATTTGAATAAGTATTTGTACTTAGACACTATTATAATATCATTGGATTTTCTATAAAATGTTTTGGTTATCCTAAGGGAAAAACTCGTTGTATTTATGTGTGACGCGGTCTTACGAGATACCTTTGTTTTTCAAAGGATTTTGATAACTCTAATAATTCAAATTGAGTGTGTTTTCTCATGCTGGGTTTGACTCGGGTGTTATTTTATTATAATGCTCGGGTCAGACCGAGCATTACAGATTTAGGATAGGATGCTATGGAGCTCAGGAGAGGAGCTGGATGACAAAGACATATTTCCGTATTTGATTTGTATTTCCGCTGTGTGAGGACAAGTTATTAAACTGTCCAGATTAATTATTGTCTATTGTACTCTGATAATGGTATGTATATCAACAGTACAGTTCTTGTATTTAAAATCTGTTATTATATATTATATTTTTGTTCCACCATGTTTGTGAGATTCTGTGTTGTTCTTTCTATTTTCTTCTATCTCTTTCTTCTTCTTTACCCTAGTTATTCGCTCTTTCGTACAATTTGGGTTGAACAAGAGTGAATTATTATCAACTCAAAGGGTACGGAACGGTGGGTCTCTACAGAGAAGGTGATGCAGGCCAAGTGTTAGGTCGTGACCGACCTAACGAAATCTTAAGTCGCTCAAAAAGGTTGAGTCGTTTATGACCTAAGACCATGGGAGCTAGCAAGGAAGTTCGCGAGGAAGTACTAAGTCGTGACCGACTTAAAGAAGCCATAAGTCGTGACCGACCTAAAGAAGCCATAAGTCATGAACGACCTAGTGGAGAACCGCGAGTTAACAAGCTAAAGGGAAAGGCGCTCGAACGACTTAACGAGTTACGACCTATGCTAGGTCGTGGGAAGATCTGGGGAGATAAGCCGTTCACTATAAGTCGCGAGGCTTTAAGTCGTGAAGCCTTAGGTCGTGAAGACTTAGGTCGCGAAGTTTTTCTAAAGCCGCTTCTTTTAGATCGCTGATGGGGATGCCATTCATTTTTAGGTCGCTCGCTCCAGATGCCGTTCATTTTTAGGTCGTGTGAGTTGTATAAGTCGTATGTTGTAATATGTCGTATTCTTAAGTCGTTAAACATTTTGTTAAGTCGTATGTTTTTAGATCGTTCTATATAAGTCGTGAGAATTGTACGTCGTGATATTGTGTTGTATATGTTGTATATTTCCTAAGTCGTGAGTAGTTAGGTCGTCTACGACCTAAGTGTTGTAAATATTTGTTATGTACTGTTGAGTCGCTGCTGTTGATAGGTCGCTGCCGACCTATGATGAGTCGTAAGTCGTGAATGACTTAAGGGTCTGGGTTGTAAATGCTATAAATAGGCGTGTGTTGTACATTTGAAAAGTTAGTTGATTTGAATAAAATTTCGTTTTTGTTAGCTTTTTGATTTCATCCAAATTGGTAGTCGAGTGTAATCTCCTATCTCCACCTTCGACATTCGAGTGCGCTCGAATCTTCGATCGTTGAAGCCAATTCGCAGAATCAAGTGCGCTTGATCAACGCTCGAAGAATTGTAGATCTCTCCTCACGGTATCGTGTGTGATCAACGTGTTAGAGATAGCTAGAATTCGGTATCTTCGGATCAACAAATTTGGGCATTCCAGTATTCATCAATCCACCGATTGCTACTTTCATCGTATCATCAATTTTTTTATTCCGCTGCTGCGTCAGTTTGGTATCAGAGCTAGACTTAGCCAATCATAGCTAAGCCGAGTCTTGGAGCCAATTTTTACTCGAAGATTTCAAGTCGTGTTCATCGCATGTTGCAACAAGTTTGGAGTTTTCGATCCATAGCATTTTGGATCTAAGTTCGAATTGTGTTTGAATTTGAAGTGTTGAAGAGCTTCGGCCGAGCTAAGCAAGTGAAGGCCGTGTACATCATTTTGAAAGTCAAAGCCGAGAATTGAAGAGTTTGTAAAGTTTCAAATCATGCCGCCGAGAAGAGCTAATCGTCACCAAAACGTAGAATCTTTGTATAGAAGAGAAGAAGATGATGAGATGGAGCAAAGAATTAATGAAAACTTTAGTGAGAAACTTAATAAAGGAATTGGACGATTAGAGAAGATAATGTTGGAGATGAATCAGAATTGGAGAAGGGTTTCACCTGAATCTAACCATGGGGGAAGTAGAGTCTCACCACATTCCAATCAAGAAAGAAGTGTTGATGATGATCAAAGACGTGGGAGGAATGTGAATGATCGAGAACGGAGGAATGTAGATAGAAGGGATGTTGGTGGAAGACGTGATGGTAGTAGAGATGTTGGTGGTCAGGATCGACATCGATATACATCGGATTTTGAAGAAGAGTATGATGGTGGTAGTGTTCATGGACGAGGACGTGGACAAGGAAGAAATCAGTCGGAGTATGATTACAAGTGGGAATCTGGGATGAAGACTGAAATTCCAGAATTCAAAGGAGGTATGCAAGCTGAAGAGTTTTTGGACTGGTTGTCTAATGTGGAGGAGATTTTTGATTTCAAGGAAGTTCCAGAACATCGTAGAGTGAAGTTGGTTGCTACAAGGTTGAGGGGTAGAGCTTTGGCGTGGTGGCAGCAAACCAAACTTACACGTGAATGGATGGGGAAGTCAAAGGTTGAATCATGGAAAAGATGAGGAAAATGATGAAAGCCACATTCTTACCTTATAATTATCAATCGCTTATGTATCAGAGGCTGCAAAACTTGAGGCAAGGAACGAAGTCTGTTAATGACTATGCTGATGAATTCTATCAACTGATTGCAAGGAACGATATCATGGAGACAGAGGAACAATTAACAGCTAGATTTGTTGGAGGATTGCGTATGCAGATTCAAGACATGATAAATATGTTTGATCCCAGATCTGTAGCGGAAGCACACCAGAAAGCGTTAGCTTGGGAGAAACAGGGAAGACGAGGAGGTGGTGTGTTTACAAATTCCAACAATCAAGTGAAGGGTGTTAGTGGAAGTTTTAATGTTTCAAAAGCTGTTGCAAAACCAGTTGTTAATGAAGTTGCTAAGTCTAGGATCAATAGTGGTATCAAATGTTTCAATTGTCAGGAGCTTGGTCACAAAAGCAATGAATGTCCAAAGCCAAAGAAGAGAACTATGATTGCTGAGGCAGAAGAAGATGAGGTAGAGGCTGACTGTTCTAATTCACTACATGATGAGGAGGAAGAGAATGTGTCGGGAGATGAAGGGTTTTCATTAATGATGAAGAGGTCGTGTTTAACACCAAAACAGGAGGAGGAAACTAGCTGGTTGAGGAGTAACATCTTTCAATCAACATGTACTATCTTGGGAAGGGTTTGCAAGTTTGTCATCGATGCGGGGAGCTGTGATAATATTATCTCTACAGAAGCTGTGAAGAAGTTATCATTGAAGATAGAGAAGCATCCGAAACCTTATAAGTTAGCTTGGTTGAGGAAAGGTGGGGAGGTGAAAGTTGGACGAAGGGCTTGTGTTAATTTTTCAATTGGGAAGAAATACAAGGATGAGATTTGGTGTGATGTTGTGGACATGGACGTATGTCATCTGTTATTGGGGAGACCGTGGTAGTATGATAGAGCGGTGCAACATGATGGACGTACGAACAGCTACGGTTTCATGTTTGAAGGCACCAAGATTACTCTAGTTCCCAAGAAGCGACAACAAGAGGAAAGCAAGTTGGAGGAGATTGAGAAGCTTAAAACTTTGCTATCTTTGAAGGAGTTTGTGAAGGAGGTAGAAGAGGAGCCTGAAGTATTCTTGTTGATTGGACGTGAGAGTCATGAGGTGGTTGAGATCCCTGAAGAAGTGAAACCAGTGCTGGGAGAGTTTGACGATGTATTTCATGAGGAACTACCAACGGAGTTACCACCGTTGAGAGACATTCAACATCAAATTGATTTTGTTTCAGGAGCTGCGTTGCCACATAGACCACACTACAGAATGAGTCCAAAAGAACATGAGGAGTTGAGAAGGCAAGTGGAAGAGTTGCTTGAGCAAGGGCGTGTGCAGGAAAGTTTAAGTTCATGTGTTGTGCCAGCATTACTAGTACCAAAGAAAGATGGGACGTGGAGGATGTGCACCAATAGTAGGGCGTTGAATAAGATTACTGTGAGATATAGATTCCTTATGCCTAGACTTGATGATTTGTTGGATCAGTTGAGTGGGGCTACTATCTTTTCGAAGATTGATTTGAAAAGTGGTTATCATCAAATTCGAATTAGACCAGGGGACGAATGGAAGACATCATTCATGACAAGAGAAGGATTATATGAATGGCTGGTCATGCCGTTTGGTCTTTCGAATGCACCGAGTACATTCATGCGGGTGATGAATCAGATTTTTAGACCATCCATTGGGAAGTTTGTAGTGGTGTATTTTGATGACATACTGATATATAGTAGAAGCTCAGAAGAACACGTGCAACATCTGAGAGAAGTGTTGATGGTACTGCGACAGGAACAATTTTATGCTGCAACGAAGAAATGCGTGTTCATGACGCATAGTGTTTTATTTTTGGGGTATGTCATATCAGGAGGAGGTATACAGGTGGATCAGAATAAAGTTGAAGCAATCAGAAATTGGCCACAACCCAAGACGATTACAAAAGTTAGAAGCTTTCATGGTTTGGCGTCATTCTACCGAAGGTTCATTCCACACTTCAGTAGCGTGATGTCACCGGTTACTGATTGTATGAAAGGGAAGCAATTTTTATGGTCGTAGGAAGCAGGATTTGCTTTTGAAAGGATTAAGGAGCTTTTGACGACATCACCAATTCTAGTATTGCCGGATTTTCAGTTATTGTTTGAATTACATACTGATGCATCGAAGGTTGGGATTGGAGGGGTGTTGAGTCAGAAAGGTTGTCCTATTGCATATTTCAGTGAGAAGCTATCGGGAGCAAAGATGAGATACAATACATATGATATGGAGTTTTATGCTATCGTGCAAGCAGTGAAACACTAGAGACATTACTTGTTTCATAAAGAATTTGTTTTATATACTGATCATGAGGCATTGAAGCATATGCAGGGACAGGACAAGATTGCTGCTAGGCATGCTTCGTGGATTGCATACTTACAACAATTTACATTTGTGGTGAAGCATAAATCGGGAATTACGAACCGTGTGGCGGATGCGTTGAGCAGAAGGAATCATGTGTTGACTATAATGAAGATTGAAGTAAAAGGGTTTGATGTGTTGCCAGAAATATTTGTCGATGATCCTTACTTTGCGAAGTTTGTTGATGAAGTCAAGGAGGGAAAGACGGATGAGTTTGTAATGGTGGATGGTTTTCTTTTTAAGGGAAATCGATTATGTATACCGGAGTGCAGCTTACGTATGAAGATTGTAAAGGAGTTGCATGAGGAAGGACATGTGGGCGGAGATCGTACTTTACAATTGATTTCTCAATCTTATTATTGGCCGTCGATGAAGCGGGAAGTTGGGAAGTTTGTGGAGAGATGTCATATTTGCCAAGTATCTAAGGGGACAGCGACGAATGTGGGATTATATATGCTGTTACCCATACCTGTTAAACCATGGGTTGATATCAGTATGGATTTTGTTTTGGGATTACCGAGAACTCAAAGGGGGAATGATTCGATATATGTTGTAGTGGACAGGTTTTCAAAGATGGCACATTTCATCGCTTGTAAGAAGACAGCTGATGCCGTCCGTGTTGCTGAGTTATTCTTTAAAGAAGTGTATCGTTTACATGGTTTGCCAGAATCCATTGTTTCTGATCGGGATACTAGATTTCTAAGTCATTTTTGGCTAAGTTTGTGGAAGATGGTGGGAACGAAGTTGAACTTTAGCAGCGCTTATCATTCGCAGACAGATGGACAGACCGAGGTCGTGAACAGATCGTTGGGGAATTTGTTGAGGTGTCTTGTGAAAGATAATCTGAAGTGTTGGGATATGAAATTATGTCAAGCGGAGTTTGCTCATAACCATGCTATAAACCGCAGTACAGGGTTCAGTCCATTTCAGATAGTGTATTCAAGTTTACCAAAAGGACCGTTGGATTTGACGATAGTACCACAATCCAAGGGAACCGTTAAACGGGCTATTGATTTTGTTGATGGATTGACAGAATGTCATCAACTCATTCAAGAACGATTGAAGAAAGTGAATGAGAAGTACAAACGATCTGCAGATCTGAGGCGAAGGAGTGTTGAATTTAATGAAGGTGATTTGGTTTATGCAGTGTTAACAACAGATCATTTTCCGGTGGGAACGTACAATAAATTGAAAGCGCGGAAGATTGGTCCAGTAAAATTTTTGAAGAAAATCAATGAGAACGCGTATCAATTGGAATTGCCGAATAATATTCATACTTCTGATGTGTTTAACGTCAAACACTTAGTTCCGTACCATGGGGATGAGTGTGTTACGGAGGAGGAAGATGCAAATTCGAGGACGAATTTCTCTCAACCAGGGGAGGATGATGCAGGCCAAGTGTTAGGTCGTGACTGACCTAACGAAATCTTAAGTCGCTCAGAAAAGTTGAGTCGTTTACGACCTAAGACCATGGGAGCTAGCAAGGAAGTTCGCGAGGAAGTACTAAGTCGTGACCGACCTAAAGAAGCCATAAGTCGTGAACGACCTAGTGGAGAACCGCGAGTTAACAAGCTAAAGGGAAAGGCGCTCGAACGACTTAACGAGTTACGACCTATGCTAGGTCGTGGGAAGATCTGGGGAGATAAGCCGTTCACTATAAGTCGCGAGGCTTTAAGTCGTGAAGCCTTAGGTCGTGAAGACTTAGGTCGCGAAGTTTTTCTGAAGCCGCTTCTTTTAGATCGCTGATGGGGATGTCGTTCATTTTTAGGTCGCTCGCTCCAGATGCCGTTCATTTTTAGGTCGTGTGAGTTGTATAAGTCGTATGTTGTAATATGTCGTATATTTCTTAAGTCGTTAAACATTTTGTTAAGTCGTATGTTTTTAGATCGTTCTATATAAGTCGTGAGAATTGTACGTCGTGATATTGTGTTGTATATGTTGTATATTTCCTAAGTCATGAGTAGTTAGGTCGTCTACGACCTAAGTGTTGTAAATATTTGTTGTGTACTGTTGAGTCGCTGCTGTTGATAGGTCGCTGCCGACCTATGATGAGTCGTAAGTCGTGAACGACTTAAGGGTCTGGGTTGTAAATGCTATAAATAGGCATGTGTTGTACATTTGAAAAGTTAGTTGATTTGAATAAAATTTCGTTTTTGTTAGCTTTGTGCTTTCATCCAAATTGGTAGTCGAGTGTAATCTCCTATCTCCACCTTCGACATTCGAGTGCGCTCGAATCTTCGATCATTGAAGCCAATTCGCGGAATCAAGTGCGCTTGATCAACGCTCGAAGAATTGTAGATCTCTCCTCACGGTATCGTGCGCGATCAACGTGTCAGAGATAGCTAGAATTCGGTATCTTCGGATCAATGAATTTGGGCATTCCAGTATTCATCAATCCATCGATTGCTACTTTCATCGTATCATCAATTTTTGTATTCCGCTGCTGCGTCAGAAGGTAGCCATACCCATGAGGGTTTGGAACCTTTAGAGATGTAATTTTCATTATGAACTATATCTTTTAGATATATATCTATGTGTTTTTTTCTAATCACTCTGTTATTTGTTTTAGGAATCCATATTTTAATCATTTTTGTTTCCTTATTTTCATGTTTAGATTTTTTTTTTCTAAAATTTGTATATAATGTACTATACTTCTTGAATCTTTGATTATTATTAGAAACTAGATTATTTCTAGAATGTTTATGAATTTTTTCGTTAAATCATAATCCCTTCCTATTTCCTGATGGTATTGAAATTTATATCAAATTATCTAGATTTTGCTTTCCTTTATTAAATTTTGAAACATTATTAGTAATTTTATCTAATTTATTTTTGAGAACAGAAATTTCTAAATTAGCTAATTCTAAATTTTGTTTTAATTCATTCTTTTCTTTCTCAAGTTTATAATTCTCTATTTTGTTATTCTCTATATCATGTGTTAAAGTAGCATTTTGAGATGATAATTTTCTACATTCTGTTTGTGCTAATCCTAATTCTTCTTCTAAAATACTTTTCTCGTCTTTTAACAATTCAATTTCTAATTCAGCTCTATTTAATTTTCCAATATTTTCTTTACTTAATTTTTTTAATTCTCTATACTTGTTATCTAATTCTATACTAATTTCAAGAATTTCATCATATGTTAATTCAGGACGTACCTCATTTGTGTTATCCATGAAGCATACATTTGCTTGTTCTGAGTCACTATCACTATCGGATGATGAGGAAGAGTCGGAATCATCCCAAGTTACTTGAAATGCTCTTCTCTTTTTCTTTAAATTTTCAAATTTGTTTTTCTTTTTATCATTGTTGAGTAGTGTACAGTCTTTCTTCATATGACCAAATTTATCACACCTGAAGCACTTCATTGATGTCTGATTTAAGGAATTTGTGTTGCTGTTGTTTTGAAATCTCGTCATTTTTTTGAAATTGTTGTAGTTTTTGGCCATGAACGCAATCTTATCTTCTTCCAAGTCAGAGTTGTCCTTACTTGCTTGAAATATGATGTTTTTCCTTTCTTAATTTTTCTCTTTCCTTGCCTATAAATTAGCTTCATATGACATCTGATTTCCTATTAACTCTTCGACTTTGAGTTGGGAAAGATCGTTAGCTTCTTTGATGGCTAAAACTTTTCTTTCCCATTCATTTGTCAAAGAGTTCAAAATTCGTGTGACTAAATCAAAATCAATGAATTTTACTCCTAGTGCCATAAGATCGTGTTGTATATTTTGAAATCTAGCATACATGTCAATAATTGGCTCATTTGATTTCATTTTAAAAGATGAAAATTGATTTTGTAGAATAGAAATTTTTGTTTGCTTAACTTTTTTGTGCCTTTATGGGTAATTTTTAATGTACACCATATATCATAAGCAGTAGTGCAAAGCATGACTCGTGAAAATTCATTTTTATCAAGTGGGCAAAATAAAACATTCATAGCTTTAGCATTGTTTAGATGCCTCTGCTTTTTGTGCATCAGTCCATGTGGTAATATCTGTGTCAGGTGTTTCATATTTATTTTGAGTTCCTAGCCAAATTTCTAATCCATTTGCTTCCATAAAAATTCTCATGCGTGTTGACTAATAAGCATAATTAGACCCAGTAAATTGTGGTGGACGAGCAGTTGGTTGACCTTCTTGAAATTTACTTTCCATTTTTAATGATTTCAATTATGTGTTACTGTAGATTGAAATAACCTTGCTCCGATACCAATTGAAAGACTTAAGGATCGTATACTATCTAACCTGTGTATAATATGCAAGTATATAAATCAATGTAATAGTAGATAATAATTAGTAAAATAAAAAGCGTGCAAACCAGAGTTTTTATACTAGTTCGGATCTCCCATCCTACGTCCAGTCCCGAAGCTCCCCTTCAGTTTTACCTTCAAACAAATTACCCTCACTTCACTCGGAGGAATAGGCTAATACAAAAGTATCTCTGAAAATCTTGTATTCCAATAACACAGATTTTGACTTACAGTACAAATCTTCCTATGATCTCCTTTGAGTATATAAATATGAATGCTTTGAGTTGTAGGAAGTGATTTAACCAAAATTCTATTTTGGTTATAATAGATTGAGAGTATGTAGATAGTATATATGCAAGAGAGTGCTTAGAAATCAAGAGAGTAGAGAATAGATTAATTCAAGTTCAGTGATTTTTACTTCTCAATCTAAGTGGTATTTATAGATTTAGAAAGTTGCAAATGGAAAATTGTTACTCTTGGAGAAAGTCACTTTATTTTAATGGCTGCAACTCTTCAGTGAAAGGTGATTTCCTTTTGATTAAAAAATGCAACTCTTCAGTGAAAGGTGATTTCCTTTTGATTAAAAAATGCAACTCTTTAGTGAAAGATGATTTCATTTTGATTAAAAACAGAAGTGTCTTTTCAAATATGATAGTTTTTCCTATGACAGACGTCTGTGGTAAAATTCTCAGACGTCTATAACCTGTTTAATTTTTAATCCGAAACTTATCACAGACGTCTATGAGGTGTAAAAACTGTTTTCACCTTATTTTGATGTATATGAAATTATGTATGCTCGTATATTCATATATACTCAAGGAAACCTTAACAATATTATATATATGACTCTTTTAAGTAGAATAACCTTATTATGGTCAATGAGAGTCTCAATATCTTCGAGCATGGTATTCTTGAAGCATATACCTGCAATCTTGATAAGGTCCATATATGTATATGATTGTATACTTGTTATCATTGAAACATAATTGGAGGTTCTAACATTATGTAATTTGTTACATATATCTAACTCGATAACCAATCTTGTTCGAAATAAAAGGTATTTTCTTTCTATTATATACTTGATATAATATGTTGTATTAATTAATTAATTTAGTTAAAAGTATATTTAATAATAAAAATCCATAAATGGTATATTTTGTGATAGTGGTTACAAAGTGTTGTAACCATGAATAATTTATCACAATGAAAATAAATATACCATTTTAAATGTTCCTAGTTAAGATGCATCGAGGCTGGATATCAATGTATTCGTTGAGGCTAGAGTACGTAACTGTAATAACCTGCCCTTTGTAATACCCAAATGTATGCGCCTTTCATCGCACGACTTTCAAATACCACAAAAGATGGATTATCTAGGTAAAATTAGAACATAACACTAAACCAAGACATCGATTAGATCTCACAACGGAATGACAGCATATAATATATTGAATATACATAAACAGAATAGAATAACAATATATAAGAGACCGCACTAGCGAAAGCAGCTGATAAATATATATTAGTACAGAAAATCAGAATACATCAACTCCAAAAACCACAGAGTTTTGAATAAATATCTAATTTACAGTATTTTGATATAGTTCATCTCACACTAGACTTAAAGTCTGATGTAAGGGGAACTATCTTAAAATACTGTATGTTAAAACTATATACAAATAAATAGGAACTACTAAATCACAGCTGGCTCTCTCCATAAACATGGCTCAGGAGTAATCCGGACTACCTATAAACAAGTATAGTAAATCCACCTTAAAAGTAGGGGATCATATCATAACCTGCTTGACATATAACAATAAGTTAGCACATTATCTTCCATTGCACTACATTAGCCCAAAACACTAATAATCTAGTACAAATATACCATGGTCAAACTGTGATCCCAAAACAACGACCACTGCTGCTAAGATCGATAAGATATGCCTCAATTCGTATGGTCACTACTGCTAAGACCAAATAGGTACGCCATACCGCGTATGGTCACTACTGTTAAGATCAAATAGGTATCCTGCAATGCGAATGATGTCTTTTGGGGACATGGTCTTAGAGGGACCATGAAAGCTTTATCTTGTTGTGATCGCTTGGATGTTTTTGAATCCTACGTTCGTAATTTTATGAACGATTGGTCTTAGCAGTAGTGACCATATGTGTCATGGCTTACCTATTCGGTCTTAGCAGTAGAAACCATACACATTGTGGCATACCTATTTGGTCTTAGTAGTAGTGACCATACACATTGGGGTGTTTCTTATCGATCTTAGCAGTAGTAGTCATTTGTTTTGGAATCACAGTTTGATCATGGTATGTTTGTACTATATTATTAGTAGTTTTGAGCTAGTATAGTGCAATATAAGATATTGTGCTAACTTGTTATTATAGGTGAAGCGCAGGTTATGGTATGATCCCCTACTTTTGAGATGGATTTATTATACTTGTTTATAGGCAATCCATATTACCCATAAGCCACGTTTTTGGAGAGGGATGGCTGTTATTTAGTAGTTCATGTTTATTTGTATATAATTTTAATTTGAGATAGTTCCCCTCACACCAGACTTTATGTCTAACCCATTTTGTATTTTTCTGCTTATGTCATGACAACTCTCGGGTACTCGATTGAGTAGTTCAAGAGTTAGGTGCTTCTGGGGATACACTATCATAGTGTGCGGTTGGAGCATTTTTTAGGTTTGACATTGATATTTGGAGATATATATACTTGGTGTTTCAATTGTACACGAAAGACCTATTATTTATATACGAGACTGTTGTATCAGATATTTATTCAGAACTTCGTACTTTTAGGAGTTGATGTATTTTGATTTTGTGTACTAATATTTATTTGTCAGCTACTTCCACTAGTGTGGTCTCTTATATATTGTTATTTTATTCTGTTTATGTATATTCAGTATATCATATGTTGTCATTCCGTTGTGAGACCTTATCGATGTCTTGGTTTAGTGTTTTATTCTAATTTTACCCCAACGATCTTTCTTTTGTGGTATTCAAAAGTCGTGCGATGATGTAAGATGCATACTTTTGGGTATTACGACGGGCGGGTTGTTACACTAACGCTCTCCAAATGTTGGACAACGTATTGCTCATGACTATTGGAGACACCTAGGGATTACATACTGATAGTTATTGGATAACCATGGAACGACTCGCTCGATAGTTTTCTGTTGGTTAATATAACTAAGATCAAACAAAAAACATCTATGTGACTGATTTACGTAGTTCTCTTAACTTGATAATACCGTGGATCTTCAATATGAAAGCTCCGCTTTGATTATACTCAAATCATGGCACAACATCTATCGAGTGACTATAGTTGAATCAAGTGGAAGTATTGGAAGTGAAGCACTATTCAAGAGAGGATTCGTCTTCTCAGTTATATGGGGTTAGTATCACGGTCAATTAAAGTCAACTCAAAGTCAAAGTCCATGTCTAGAGCATTTTGGTTAATAATAATTGTTATTATTGAACCAAGGACTCTGTGTTTGAACTATAAAGTTTAATATGGACGGACGATACATGAATTTTGACCATTATCAAATTTCATAAGTCTAAAGTGATATAGTTTTGACGAAGAGAATTGGTATAAATAAAAGTCACAAACGGGTAACCCTTAATAATATAAAATTAGATTTTATCAAAACTAAGTAAGCGATAAATTTGGTCAAAATATCACACCATTTGCTAAGTGATGTGTGAACATTAACATTCGAATATTTGATGTTAATCGCTGACCGAATTTACACCGAATGAGTCACGCAATAGGAACGATGAATTCTCTTTAGACCAAATGATTTAATTAGTTTATAATTGTTATAAACTAATTAAATTAATTAATATTTATAAAATTTTAATTATAAAATTTTGAATATGATTTGAGGAATAAATATTATTGCATATATTTAAAATAGTTATAAATATATGGATTGATATGCGATATCGACAAGCAATTAAATTAGATTTAATTAATAATATTTATTTGGGCTAAAATGGACTGTTAGCCCATGATGTTAGGATGTTATTTCATAGCAATAGGGCTTGTAAGAGGTGGATAAAAAGGCTAGAGGGGTTTGGAGATGGATGGTTGAGATTTGATGAGAAATGATATGAGATATGATCAATATTTCAATCTATTTCTTCCACTATAAATGGACCCCTAAGTCTAATATAAAAAGAACCTTTTGGTTGCCATTTACACATCAACAAGGAGATCCAACAAGTTCATCTCAAATCAATTCAAAAGGCGACAACTATTGGATAGCTAAAGGTCTACGGTTCAAGGGTTAGCAAACTATTGAATCAAGAAGATTTCCAAAGAGAAAGAATTCATCATTACAAGGTGTGCTCTAAGGCATTAGTATTCGGTATGTATTTACTATACTATATTATTTATAATTTCGGGATAATATTATATTATTCATATACATATAATTATTATATTGCTAGTTAGGTGAGATTGTTATATGTATCATCAATGTTGTCACATATTAGATTGGTTATATGTATGTGTTCATTTATTAAAAGAAAACACATTTTTGTATATAGATTTGAAGTGCATAGCCAAATAAATTTTATTTTAATTATTATCATTTGATTAATATATATGTATGTATGTATTAATAAATTGCCTAATTTTAATAATATGATTTGTATTTAATTATATTATCATATCATGTTAATAGTTAACTCATATTTTATAAACGCATATTTACATAGATTATATTTTTTGGTGGCAACAAATTAATTTTTAATATTTATACAATATTGTAAACATCATATAAACTCTCGGCAAAAAAATCAGAATTTAAAAATCAATTTTTTTATTTTTAAAAAATTAATTTAATAAACGGCCGAAACTAATTAACTAATTAAAAATATTATTTTTATGGAGAATATTCTGGAAAAAATTTCATAACTTTAAAATATCATGCTTGATTTTCTAAAAATTTAAAATTCAAATAGTATAACACAAAAATATTATTATTATTATTTTATTGTATTTTGATAATTAGTTAATTTATATATATATATATATATATTAATGTAATAAAATATAAACAAATTTTTTTGTATTGTGCGTTCGATTTGGAAAGGTTTAAATATATATATATATTTTAAATACGTAATTAATATACTATTTACTACATATATACATATATATATATATTCATATTTAGATATTATAAATATACTTATTTATATATATATTTATTTAAATATAATAATAATAATTTTGTTACTATAATTCATATGTATATATGTATTTGTGTAAAATGATTAATTTTTTTATTATGCATATACATACATACATATAATATTTAATGCAACGATATACAAATATTAATCATTAATATTTTACGTATAAGTTATATACTACATACATACATACATATATTTATATAGTTTTTAATATTTATCTAAATAACAAGTTTACATACATACATATATATTTATTTGGATAATATTTAATGCATATAGGATGAGCTAACATGTCCGTTGCGATGTAAATCCCAACATTTATATGCGGACATGTTATACCTTGCATGGATTATTATATTACGCGTGCACACACATACATATATGTATATGATATACTTTTATATTTAATTGAATATCAATTAAATAAAATTATATCTATGATTTATAACTTTAAATGAAATAAGAGACTTTATTTAAATTAAATTTAGAAATGTTTTAAATAAATTAGACTTCATAGGCCTAATATATAAATCCAATAAGGGAATTTTTTTGAAATTCACCTATATCTTCCACTGCGGGCTGCCCCAGTTGCAACACTATGAACGTATGAAGCATGACTGCTACTACAAATCAAGACTCAATAAGTATAATCTCAACCTTAAATTTCTATTTTAGAATAAAAAAGATCCTTTATTTGAGAAAAACACATATTTTGATGTCTTAGTTGTTCGAATTCAAGATCTCTTGTGATAGTTATCTCGGGATCTCATTACTTAAGCTAGTGCCCTTTGACAAATTCCAAATTTCTACCTTTTTCCCAAATTTCTATCTCTGGAAAATTCTTTATTCAGTTGTATGTAGTTAATTATAGACAAAGTATTAGAAATGGAATAAAACCAAAGATTATCAATGATTTTATTGGTTAAATATGATTATATAACATTAGCAATTAAAATTAATTTGTCGTTACCATTTTATTTTCTTCAACATAGATTGATGATATAGTTGAGCTTTGGAGCTTATGGTTGGAATCATGTCTTATTAATGACAATGTGTAGTGTTTTCAGGGTGAACATCTTAACGGTTAATGAGTTATTGATGAAGGTAAATCATATTTAAGTAAAATCTTTTATCCTTTTTGAACCTACTAACTATATGATCAATTAAATAAATAAATAAAACCATATAATAAAAATTTACATGCAATATCCACTTAAAATATTATTTGTATACTTCAATCAATAAAAATGTTACAATCCCTGTTTTAATGTTTTTATAAGGGAAAATTCATTTAACAATGAATATGTAAATTAGGTCCATGTTTTTGTTAAACGGAAAATGTAATGTAATTTACACTTTTCAGATAGAGCATGCAAGTCAACTTGCACATTTGAGTTTTTTTTCTCAAAAATTATATATAGTTTGGTAATGGAGATAAAAATGCAATCAATCAAAATACAAAAAACAAAACTTAAGAATCAATGATATCTACTTATGCGTAAAGGAATTCTATTCAAAAACTTTTTGAATAGTGCAAGTTTACCTGTATTTTTTATCAGAAAAACACAAGCTAGTTTGCGTTTTCTATTTTAAAAATGTTGGAATCAGGTTTCATAATCAATTCCTTGGCACGTGAACTTTTCTTACAAATGCATCATAAATAGGGATCTAATTTGAAAATTCCTTAATGGGTAAATTTTTTTGCTTTTATTTCTTTACAACAAATAACTGATAAAACAATGATAAATTAGACAACAAATATTTGCTAGTAGCATTTGTATAAAATATTGATTAAATAGCCACAGAATTAAAAATAGATTCTCTTTTCTAGTTGGATTGAATTAATATAATAATAAACTACAATGTTTATACGAAAATATAAAAGCTTGAAACAGATGAAGGAATGGATTTTCCACAGTCTTCAAATGGACTTAAACGAGCGAATTAGGCTACAAACATATGAAGGAATGGATTAGAAGCTTGAAAACTATCAAGAATGAAGAAAAAAAATGAAGGAACACAACAATTTTTGGATAAGTATTAAATATGCAAAACCCCACTTTGAAAACCTCTCATCGAAGACCCCTCGTCGAAGACCTCTTGTTTGAAACCTCTCATCAAAAACCTCTCATCGGAGACCTCTCATCGAAGACCACTCATCCGAAACTTCTCGTCAAAGACCTCTAGTTGGAGATCTGTGACAACCAACCTTTTCAAACCCCAAACGTCGACATTAATACATCCATAGTACTCATGTGTTGAGCACTCAAGTGCCGGAAAGACAGATTGTTAGAGTAAAATAAAAGAAAATGAAAACATAACAAGAAAGAAGAGAACAACAAATCAGAATCTCACAGTGGAATGATAACATATAATATTAAAAGACAGTACAGACTCTCACTCTAAGATACACAACATTTGTAACAACCGGGATTTTTGTAAATTTTAATTATCGACAAAATGACGATTTAATTAGTTGTTAATTGTTAAATTGAGTTTTGAACCCAGTCTGAATTCTTTTAAACATTTGGTTAAGAAAATATTTTGGGCTTTGAATGTTGGCCCATGGGTGTTGTATTGGGTATCTCGAATTATAAACCGTTCCCCTTTATCTATTTTTGTCAACCCTAGATTGAAACGAGAAAGAAAAAAATGGCGACATCGTTCGTTCCTCCCTCCTTCATTTTCGAATACCCGACCCAATTCATTTCTCGTAGAAAACCCTAAGTCTAAGAAAAAGAAATGGTGGCTCTGTCTTCTTGTTCATTCCTCTTAGCTCGGAAATTTGGGCATGCTCGTCTCGTCGTCAAATTGGGGCTTCGTGCAATGTCAAGCATTTGTGAACGATTGTGGCTGCTCCTCGATTAATCGAGTTCGACTTCGCCTTCTCGACCGGAAAAAGGTGAGTGAACGACCCTCACTCACATCTAATTTAAGCTCGTTATTTGTAAATCTTGTTGTTTGTTTTCTCGGCTACCACTGCTATGAACTTGAGTGGTTTACCACTCACATATAGTTCATATCATTTTAGGTGATTTCTGGCTTGTGCTTATTCGTGACTTGATTATTTGATTTTTTGAATTGTCAAATGTTTATCTCGGCAGTTTCGTTTGGATGTTGATGTTTTCCTGACTTTGTTTTGCTGGTATATTCAGAAATTATTTGATTACCACGATTTTTATTCATTTCGTGGTTATTACAGTGTTGGATCCTTTTTGAGTTTGATCATTTTTGATTACTGGCATTTTAATGGCTCCGTCCATTCAAAATGATTTACTTTGTTATGTGGTTGATGAGTTTGTTTGACTTGGCCAGATTTTCGTTGTATTCACTTCTTGCTTGTAGTTGTCTCTGGTTGTAGTCTTCGTTCTACTGTTCTCTGACCATATGACATTGGCTTCATTACCTTGTTGCTACTGAGTTGTTTCATTAGGTCTGAACTTGCATCACTGTAGTAGTTTTCTTCAATTCTCTGGCCTCTTCACTGTTGCACTACATTGTTTTGTTTATCACATTCCATTCAGTGGCACTATGAAGCAGATTGTTGATGTTGTTTCAGTACTTCATTGTTTCACTGTGTTCATCCTGTAGTTGATGACACTTGAGTTGGTCTGGTCTTTGATGTACTTGAGTTAGTCTGGTCTTTGATGTTGTGGCCATATTGAAATTGTGCATGTTCATATATCTGGTCTAGTTTGCTTGCATATCCATCACTGTGCCTTTTTTTTGAACTAGTGCTCTTGACTTGTTGCACTGTTGCAGTGTTGTGTAGTTTTTGGTATATAACTTGCTTGATCCATTGTTTTGACCTGTTGCATTGGCACATGATACCATTCGTGTACGTTCATCTCTGATCTTTACATGTCTGTCCTTGATATTGGGTTACATTTAGCCTTGAGTTAGTCTTCTTGTAATACTTGTTTTGAGTTATCGTGTAGCCGAGCACTTGTGTACTTTGTGCATTCATCTGGTTGCCAGTCCCATAGTCACTTCCAGTTACCTGTAGCATGTTTCCTTACTTGAACTACTGTAGTTTGATGTGCAGACCTGAATTTTCAGTCTTTGATTGATTGTTTCATCCACACTGCTATGTTGTTATATTCCACGATTTCGCTCAGTAGTTTACGGCTTCAGATTGATTTTTGTTATTACCAGGCTTTAATTCGATTTTAATCATCGATTTCGAGTTTAAAAATATGGTTGCTTTTGGATTCGTGTTGTATTGGTTGGCTTCAATGCTGGAAATTGTTTGACCTTGTGATCAATTGTGACTTTCACTGAGCTTTTGTGTATCTCTTGTGATAGTGGCGAGGCAGTACACGCGTGCGTGTACTGCAGCCCTATCGGATTTGACAGTTTTAAATTGATGTTTCGATTTGTTGATTTGTTTCGTTGGTTGATTTCAATGTTTTGGAGTTGTATTCTGATTTGGGTTGTTTATTTGTTGTTTAACACTGTTTAGTGTTATATCTGCCGTTATCCGATTCTTTTATCGAGGAGTCGGATATACGAGATTTCTGTGAATGTCGTCTATTTGACTATCTGATTATTATTGCTGCTATGCACTAATAACTGAGTTTGAATTAGACTGACCCGTGTATTATTTTCTTTTGAATGTAATACTCGGGTCAGACCGGAGTTATTTCAGGTTGTAGATTTCCTTCTTTGAGTTGCTGTTCGGGATTTGAAGACTTTTCACATCTTCTGAAGTTGTAACGACCCCGGATTTTAATTCAATTTAAATTGATAATTTATTGAATATTTGAATTAAAATTGTGAAATAAATCGATGAAGTAATGCGAGTTTCCCCGATATCTAAGTATATTTGTATAAATTGTTTAAAAATTTAAATTATTGTATATATGAGAATATATATATCTGTATTTGAACAGATCTGATTAAATTTGAAATAATATAATATATATTTGATTTGTGTTTAAATTGTAAATAAATGGTTAATAATAATTTGAATTTATAAATTAAAAATATAAGGCGATAAATAAAATGAAATGAATACATAGATAAATCCAAATAACACGTTAATAAACTTTGTAAAAATATAAAGTGAATACATTAGAAAGATTTAACAACAAATAGAAATGTAATTATATTATAAAGTAGTATGAACAAAGGCCAAAACAAAAAAAATATACCTAAGTATGTAAACAAGTAAAGGCTTCCAATACAAGCCAAGTAACAAATGCAATATCTTTAGCCAACAATTATCTCATATGTTGTAACAGCCGAATGAAAGAAAAGAAGAAAATAAATGTATATTTTGTACAAGCCAAATTAATATATCTGGTACAACTAATTAATGCAAGCACACCAACGATTCACTTCAGCCTCCAAAATGGAAAGAAATATCTCTGATGATGGTACAAAACAATATTAACTTGTACCAATAATAACATCACCCTGTAACCCAATTTCTACTTATCAATTTTCATCAGTTTCGTTCATCTACTTCTGGAGAGAAAACTTAAACAAAACTTCATTTTAAACAACTCTACAAACCAGATTTATCAGAGATTAAAGGAGAAGCTTCAACTTGAAAATTTCAAAGCCTGTTCAACATAAATGATGAACTCTGTTTCTTTTTCTCTGGAAGATAGGTGAGCAAACCACATCCCAAAACTTTAAATCTGGTTTACATCTTGATTGCATGTAATGATCTGTTAATGTGTGATAAAAACTATGCTTGCATGTTGAATATATATGTATGTAGGTAGATGGGCAGGCCTGTATATGAATGAACACACCTCTGTTGTTTCTAGGCCAAAGATAAATTTAAAAATTCAATTTCTTCTTCCTCAAACTCTTATAGGTCATGATCTCTGAAAAGAAAACGAGTATAGCAATGTAATTTTATTTTTAAAAATAAATTTAAGTATTTATATCTAATAAATAGTTTGGAAATAGAAGTTTATAGTAGAAATAATAAAAATAGTTGAAAATCAATGATTAAAATTTCATATTTAGATTTCATAATCTGATTTGTATAAGAAAATCATGAATTTTAATATCGGTTTTGAGATTTTTAAGATTGTGGTCGATGAGGTTTTGTGAGTTGATCAGTTTTGGAGATTTCAACGTTTTCTGGCGAACTAGAGAAGGAGGCGCTTTGCGACTGGCTCTGGAGGTAGCCGGAGGATTGTAGAGGTTAGGAAAAATAGCAGAAAGATTTCTTGATGAACGGAGAGATCAGGCAACTCGAATTTAGGGTTTTCGACTGTGTTTTGTCAAACGGGTTCTCAGGGCATTTGCGATTTCGTCATGGTTTCTGGCTCGATCGCGATGATGGGGATGGAGGCTGGAAGGTGTGGGGAAGCTTTGAGAAAGAGGGCAGATGATATCAAGGTCGGAGGTGTCGGAGAGGGGATGTTTTCCGGCCATGGTGGTTTTTAGGTCCAGTCGAGAAGGCTCGAATTCAAATTGTTGGGTTTCCGTGCGATCTGGGTTCGCCCTTGTGTTCACATGGGTTCGTGGGGTTGTTGGGGATGGTCGCGGCCATCGCCAGAGGTCGGCGGCGATGTTTCAGGTGCACCGTGTGCACGTTGAATCTGGGGAGTTGAAGTTGTTTGAGGAAGATGAGGTTTTATCGGGGCAAACTCGAAGTGATTTGAGAAAATACTCGAAGACGAGAGAGGTGGGGAATCTCGAGTAGTTGCTCGGGAAAAGCTTGTTTGGGCTCGAGTTGTTTCAATTTGAGTGCCAGGTTTTACGATTTAAAAGAAAACATGGTTCCAGGTTTCCAAAATTTTAAATAACCAGATTTTTAAATAACAACATGATAAAGTTTTAAGGCGTGTAAATTTTTCAAAGAAACATTAACCAGGTTTTCCCAAAACAAGCTTCAAACAAATTCTAAAGATTTAATTTTAAGGTTTAATGCTTTAAAATTGTTTTGGTTTAAATAGTGATATTAGTAATTATCATATTTCAAATAGAGGGATGTGTTTGAGTAAGAGATAATTAATTTAGATGATTGATTAATTCAGGTAATTAATTTAAGTATAAGTTTTTAATTAGAAAATTTATTAATAAATGAAAGTAATTAGGGATAATCACTTATTGTAATTAATTAATGATTAATTAACCCGGATTAGAAATTCATAAGTAATTAAACTGATTTGAATTAATCAAACAATTAATTGACCTTACTTATGAATATTTGGATTTGATTGAATGACTTGATTGTTTGATATCCCTAATATGTGATGCTTTGTGATATATTCTGATTTGTGTGTAATCTTTACTGTAGTTTATTTATCTGAAATTTATATATATATCTGTGATCTGTGAATGAAGATGAGCGTTATATTTATATCGCTTATCAACTATATCCTGTATTTTGATCTGTGATGATTCATTGTGTTGCACTATTGTGTAAAACCCCTGGACTACACTTTTACACACACAAATATGGATTTCACGTGGAAATCGGTTAAGTCACAGATAATTTAAATTTGATGTTTTTGAAATTGAAATTTTAATTTCAATTGATTTTGTAATTGGAAATTTGGGTTTAAAGTGAAAAGCTTTTGAAATGGAATTTCAAAGATAAAAGTTATTTTGAATAACTTAATCGAGTTTGAAAAATTTAAATAATTTGATTTAAATTTGAATTCGAGTTTGAAATTGAATTCTATGATTTGAAACTAGGGATTGAAGATGCTGTATAAGTTATATATGGGTTGAACCATTTTAAAGATATTGATTTGGGAATTTGAATTTAAATTCAAAGATTTTCACTCGTGTAAATAAAATTGGATTTTTCTGAAAAGAAACTATTTGTTTCAAATGATTAAAGCTTTCAAACAAGAAGTGAACTTCCAAATTGTGTTAAAAGGAAATTTAGGATTTAAATGAAAATGATTTCCAAGTTATGGAAACGATTTAAAAACTATAAGTTAAATCTTTAATTTAAAGATTTTAAATGAGTTTAACCATTCGAAATGGAATTGTTTTGAAAGCTATAAGTTAAATCTTGACTTAAAGATTTAACGAGTTAATTCAACTTGAAATGGAATTGTTTTGAAAGCTATAAGTTAAATCTTAAAGATTTAACGAGTTAAATTGAAATGGAAATTAATTTGGAAAATCTGTGAATGAATCTTTTGTTTAAAAGATTAAAGTGTGGAAACTGTTTAAACCGTAAAGGTTGAATCTTTTTGTTTAAAGATTTAAAAATGGTAATTTGTTAAACCATTTAAAAAAAGAAGTTGAATTAATAAGTTGTGACTTAATTGAAATCCCATATCCATATGATTTTTGAATATTACGCTCACTATTCGGTTTAGCCGGGAGAGGACCTTTGTGTCGTATAACCCATTCCGAATATGTGATACGTCGTATATGGATAGCATTTGAAGACCGGTGTTGAAGACCGGATATTTTTGAAAACGGAAGGATTACCGTCGAGTTACTCTGCATCGGCTGATCCCCGATATAGAGGTTTTATCACCCTTAGTGACGGGAAGTCCGGACGTGATTGGAAATTATCCGGATTTGCAAGGGCTTCGTGAGAAGTGCCTTCGGTTCTGTTCGATCCCGGAACAGACTTGTATGGATTGTATGTCTGACATTACACTTTGAGATATAAAGCCGATTTCTTTCAAATACATTTCTGTTGGTGGCGGAGAATTTATTCTCTTAGCTTAACACCCTTCTCTGAGACGTACGAGCTCAGAGGTTATGTAGTTGAAATTTACCAGCGATATATCCCAATTTGGTAATGTGGCATGCTGAGTGTTGCTGTGTGATGATCAATGTTTGATCATTTGTGATATGATCATTTGTTTGATCTTATATCTTTGTGATCATAGGTTGATCATCTGTTGACCCAAAGCATGGCTTTTTGAAAAAGCGTAGCTTTGTGGACGAGACTTCGTCAGGACCTCACAACCCGGAAATGGTCGAAACAGGATCGTTGCGGCAAGGTTATGAGGGTCGCGCCCTTTAGGGTATGTCATTTCCTTCTGGAAAAGGGTGGTATCATGGTATGGAGCCCAGATACTTACTCATGTGGATACACCTTCTTTATGATGTGTGATGATGGTTACGAGCGCTCGGATAAAGGTCCCAAAGGACCGGGTGATGGCATATTCGTGAGTTACCTGTTACAGGGGTAACCCGGCCTTGTTGGCAGAGAGCAGTTTGTCTCTCGGGACGTCCCGCCAGAGGCGATCCCATGCGGCGAAAGGAAGTTCCTTAGCCTGACCATTTGTTGGAAATCCATTTCTCCAATACGGAACTTGTACGGTTTTAGTTGTAGAACCTGCCATTTACGTACGGTGGTCACCACTGTTTAGATGGTAGCTATAGTAGGCATACGATACTGGTCGTATGTTGGCTAAGATTAATATTATACTTTCGAAATGTTTTCTGCACTATGCACTAAAAATAATAATCCAATGATTTGCGTAGTAAACATCTTTGACTATCATAAGAAGAAATCTCCTCCAATTCTGCGTTTGCATTGTGTGTGTGGCAGGAGGTCTTATGGTAGTTTCATTTTCCAAAAGCATTGCGGATTTCAATGTTTAAAATTCTTTTGTGTTTGTTTAAAGTTAAATTGTTTTTGTTGCTCACACCAGTCCCATGACTGATCCGGAGTTTATTGTTCCTGTCCTAAACTCTGGGTGCTCATAATTTTCCACACGAGCAGTCTAGAGTTGGGTTTCTTTTCAGATATTCAGGTTTAGTAGATTATCTGGAGCTAGTTCATTCATCGGAGTTGCTTATCTTGGAGTTGTGGATTCATTCTTGTCTGAAGATCATTTTGGAGTTATCACTTCTATTGATATTGTTCCGCTGCTGATGTTATCTTTTCTTTTCCGCTGCTATTTCTTGTATCATATCTCTGATGTATATTGATATTCATTGTATCACTCTGTTGTATCAGATATTGTATATCAATGTATTATTCTTTTCTTCCGCTGTGTTATTTACTTAATTGTGTTATAGCTCCGGCGAATCGGATTTGAACGGTCGAATCTGCGGCATTCTAGTACAATGTGAAGTACGGATGTTGATTTTCGAGCGGGCAAAACCCGATACGTTACAAGTGGTATCAGAGCTAAGGTTGAACTTTAGTTCAGGAGTATAACACGTTAAGTAGCTCATTAGAGATAGAGTGAAGTAAACTCTAGAATGAGTAATTCTCAGATATCCGTCCGTATGCCTCAGTAAATTCTCTTACTATCCACTGATAGTGAGTATGAGTGCAAGAAGAGGATGAGATAGGGGACAGAGAAATACGACTATAAATGGTCAATACTCTGTAACAACAAGGAAGCGATCTTTTCTCTATCGATCTCTTTTGTTCGTCATTTTTTTCTCAATTCTTCGATTATTTCTGGTAGATCCAGGGAGAAGATTCGATATATTAAGATGGGACATAAACTCCAGATGAACCAAAAAAATTGTTTGTATGGATGAATTGGTTGCTTTGTTGCTATGGTTGATAGGTATAATTTAGTTTCTAAACTAAAAATTTTGAAATTGTATCTATATATCTGTCTATTCTTTGGGTCCGGATATATTCTACGAATGGTTAGTTATCCTTTTGAACTAACCGATGCCACTGCATATTTCGTAGATCTGGATAACCCGAGTATCTTCTGAAGTATTAAAATAGATTCGTTCTTGTATCTGTTATTAATGTTCTGATTTGGTAAGCCAAATGCAGAACAGATGTTCAGTTGATTTGATAAATCCTGTTTCGTCTATCTTTCTGTCTCCTTGGCAATTTCGAGGACGAAATTCTTTTAAGGGGGGAAGTCTGTAACGACCCCGGATTTTAATTCAATTTAAATTGATAATTTATTGAATATTTGAATTAAAATTGTGAAATAAATCGATGAAGTAATGCGAGTTTCCCCGATATCTAAGTATATTTGTATAAATTGTTTAAAAATTTAAATTATTGTATATATGAGAATATATATATCTGTATTTGAACAGATCTGATTAAATTTGAAATAATATAATATATATTTGATTTGTGTTTAAATTGTAAATAAATGGTTAATAATAATTTGAATTTATAAATTAAAAATATAAGGCGATAAATAAAATAAAATGAATACATAGATAAATCCAAATAACACGTTAATAAACTTTGTAAAAATATAAAGTGAATACATTAGAAAGATTTAACAACAAATAGAAATGTAATTATATTATAAAGTAGTATAAACAAAGGCCAAAACAAAAAAAATATACCTAAGTATGTAAACAAGTAAAGGCTTCCAATACAAGCCAAGTAACAAATGCAATATCTTTAGCCAACAATTATCTCATATGTTGTAACAGCCGAATGAAAGAAAAGAAGAAAATAAATGTATATTTTGTACAAGCCAAATTAATATATCTGGTACAACTAATTAATGCAAGCACACCAACAATTCACTTCAGCCTCCAAAATGGAAAGAAATATCTCTGATGATGGTACAAAACAATATTAACTTGTACCAATAATAACATCACCCTGTAACCCAATTTCTACTTATCAATTTTCATCAGTTTCGTTCATCTACTTCTGGAGAGAAAACTTAAACAAAACTTCATTTTAAAACAACTCTACAAACCAGATTTATCAGAGATTAAAGGAGAAGCTTCAACTTGAAAATTTCAAAGCCTGTTCAACATAAATGATGAACTCTGTTTCTTTTTCTCTGGAAGATAGGTGAGCAAACCACATCCCAAAACTTTAAATCTGGTTTACATCTTGATTGCATGTAATGATCTGTTAATGTGTGATAAAAACTATGCTTGCATGTTGAATATATATGTATGTAGGTAGATGGGCAGGCCTGTATATGAATGAACACACCTCTGTTGTTTCTAGGCCAAAGATAAATTTAAAAATTCAATTTCTTCTTCCTCAAACTCTTATAGGTCATGATCTCTGAAAAGAAAACGAGTATAGCAATGTAATTTTATTTTTAAAAATAAATTTAAGTATTTATATCTAATAAATAGTTTGGAAATAGAAGTTTATAGTAGAAATAATAAAAGTAGTTTAAAATCAATGATTAAAATTTCATATTTAGATTTCATAATCTGATTTGTATAAGAAAATCATGAATTTTAATATCGGTTTTGAGATTTTTAAGATTGTGGTCGATGAGGTTTTGTGAGTTGATCAGTTTTGGAGATTTCAACGTTTTCTGGCGAACTAGAGAAGGAGGCGCTTTGCGACTGGCTCTGGAGGTAGCCGGAGGATTGTAGAGGTTAGGAAAAATAGCAGAAAGATTTCTTGATGAACGGAGAGATCAGGCAACTCGAATTTAGGGTTTTCGACTGTGTTTTGTCGAACGGGTTCTCAGGGCATTTGCGATTTCGTCATGGTTTCTGGCTCGATCGCGATGATGGGGATGGAGGCTGGAAGGTGTGGGGAAGCTTTGAGAAAGAGGGCAGATGATATCAAGGTCGGAGGTGTCGGAGAGGGGATGTTTTCCGGCCATGGTGGTTTTTAGGTCCAGTCGAGAAGGCTCGAATTCAAATTGTTGGGTTTCCGTGCGATCTGGGTTCGCCCTTGTGTTCACATGGGTTCGTGGGGTTGTTGGGGATGGTCGCGGCCATCGCCAGAGGTCGGCGGCGATGTTTCAGGTGCACCGTGTGCACGTTGAATCTGGGGAGTTGAAGTTGTTTGAGGAAGATGAGGTTTTATCGGGGCAAACTCGAAGTGATTTGAGAAAATACTCGAAGACGAGAGAGGTGGGGAATCTCGAGTAGTTGCTCGGGAAAAGCTTGTTTGGGCTCGAGTTGTTTCAATTTGAGTGCCAGGTTTTACGATTTAAAAGAAAACATGGTTCCAGGTTTCCAAAATTTTAAATAACCAGATTTTTAAATAACAACATGATAAAGTTTAAGGCGTGTAAATTTTTCAAAGAAACATTAACCAGGTTTTCCCAAAACAAGCTTCAAACAAATTCTAAAGATTTAATTTTAAGGTTTAATGCTTTAAAATTGTTTTGGTTTAAATAGTGATATTAGTAATTATCATATTTCAAATAGAGGGATGTGTTTGAGTAAGAGATAATTAATTTAGATGATTGATTAATTCAGGTAATTAATTTAAGTATAAGTTTTTAATTAGAAAATTTATTAATAAATGAAAGTAATTAGGGATAATCACTTATTGTAATTAATTAATGATTAATTAACCCGGATTAGAAATTCATAAGTAATTAAACTGATTTGAATTAATCAAACAATTAATTGACCTTACTTATGAATATTTGGATTTGATTGAATGACTTGATTGTTTGATATCCCTAATATGTGATGCTTTGTGATATATTCTGATTTGTGTGTAATCTTTACTGTAGTTTATTTATCTGAAATTTATATATATATCTATGATCTGTGAATGAAGATGAGCGTTATAGTTATATCGCTTATCAACTATATCCTGTATTTTGATCTGTGATGATTCATTGTGTTGCACTATTGTGTAAAACCCCTGGACTACACTTTTACACACACAAATATGGATTTCACGTGGAAATCGGTTAAGTCATAGATAATTTAAATTTGATGTTTTTGAAATTGAAATTTTAATTTCAATTGATTTTGTAATTGGAAATTTGGGTTTAAAGTGAAAAGCTTTTGAAATGGAATTTCAAAGATAAAAGTTATTTTGAATAACTTAATCGAGTTTGAAAAATTTAAATAATTTGATTTAAATTTGAATTCGAGTTTGAAATTGAATTCTATGATTTGAAACTAGGGATTGAAGATGCTGTATAAGTTATATATGGGTTGAACCATTTTAAAGATATTGATTTGGGAATTTGAATTTAAATTCAAAGATTTTCACTCGTGTAAATAAAATTGGATTTTTCTGAAAAGAAACTATTTGTTTCAAATGATTAAAGCTTTCAAACAAGAAGTGAACTTCCAAATTGTGTTAAAAGGAAATTTAAGATTTAAATGAAAATGATTTCCAAGTTATGGAAACGATTTAAAAACTATAAGTTAAATCTTTAATTTAAAGATTTTAAATGAGTTTAACCATTCGAAATGGAATTGTTTTGAAAGCTATAAGTTAAATCTTGACTTAAAGATTTAACGAGTTAATTCAACTTGAAATGGAATTGTTTTGAAAGCTATAAGTTAAATCTTAAAGATTTAACGAGTTAAATTGAAATGGAAATTAATTTGGAAAATCTGTGAATGAATCTTTTGTTTAAAAGATTAAAGTGTGGAAACTGTTTAAACCGTAAAGGTTGAATCTTTTTGTTTAAAGATTTAAAAATGGTAATTTGTTAAACCATTTAAAAAAAGAAGTTGAATTAATAAGTTGTGACTTAATTGAAATCCCATATCCATATGATTTTTGAATATTACGCTCACTATTCGGTTTAGCCGGGAGAGGACCTTTGTGTCGTATAACCCATTCCGAATATGTGATACGTCGTATATGGATAGCATTTGAAGACCGGTGTTAAAGACCGGATATTTTTGAAAACGGAAGGATTACCGTCGAGTTACTCTGCATCGGCTGATCCCAGATATAGAGGTTTTATCACCCTTAGTGACGGGAAGTCCGGACGTGATTGGAAATTATCCGGATTTGCAAGGGCTTCGTGAGAAGTGCCTTCGGTTCTGTTCGATCCCGGAACAGACTTGTATGGATTGTATGTCTGACATTACACTTTGAGATATAAAGCCGATTTCTTTCAAATACATTTCTGTTGGTGGCGGAGAATTTATTCTCTTAGCTTAACACCCTTCTCTGAGACGTACGAGCTCAGAGGTTATGTAGTTGAAATTTACCAGCGATATATCCCAATTTGGTAATGTGGCATGCTGAGTGTTGCTGTGTGATGATCAATGTTTGATCATTTGTGATATGATCATTTGTTTGATCTTATATCTTTGTGATCATAGGTTGATCATCTGTTGACCCAAAGCATGGCTTTTTGAAAAAGCGTAGCTTTGTGGACGAGACTTCGTCAGGACCTCACAACCCGGAAATGGTCGAAACAGGATCGTTGCGGCAAGGTTATGAGGGTCGCGCCCTTTAGGGTATTTCATTTCCTTCTGGAAAAGGGTGGTATCATGGTATGGAGCCCAGATACTTACTCATGTGGATACACCTTCTTTATGATGTGTGATGATGGTTACGAGCGCTCGGATAAAGGTCCCAAAGGACCGGGTGATGGCATATTCGTGAGTTACCTGTTACAGGGGTAACCCGGCCTTGTTGGCAGAGAGCAGTTTGTCTCTCGGGACGTCCCGCCAGAGGCGATCCCATGCGGCGGAAGGAAGTTCCTTAGCCTGACCATTTGTTGGAAATCCATTTCTCCAATACGGAACTTGTACGGTTTTAGTTGTAGAACCTGCCATTTACGTACGGTGGTCACCACTGTTTAGATGGTAGCTATAGTAGGCATACGATACTGGTCGTATGTTGGCTAAGATTAATATTATACTTTCGAAATGTTTTCTGCACTATGCACTAAAAATAATAATCCAATGATTTGCGTAGTAAACATCTTTGACTATCATAAGAAGAAATCTCCTCCAATTCTGCGTTTGCATTGTGTGTGTGGCGGGAGGTCTTATGGTAGTTTCATTTTCCAAAAGCATTGCGGATTTCAATGTTTAAAATTCTTTTGTGTTTGTTTAAAGTTAAATTGTTTTTGTTGCTCACACCAGTCCCATGACTGATCCGGAGTTTATTGTTCCTGTCCTAAACTCTGGGTGCTCATAATTTTCCACACGAGCAGTCTAGAGTTGGGTTTCTTTTCAGATATTCAGGTTTAGTAGATTATCTGGAGCTAGTTCATTCATCGGAGTTGCTTATCTTGGAGTTGTGGATTCATTCTTGTCTGAAGATCATTTTGGAGTTATCACTTCTATTGATATTGTTCCGCTGCTGATGTTATCTTTTCTTTTCCGCTGCTATTTCTTGTATCATATCTCTGATGTATATTGATATTCATTGTATCACTCTGTTGTATCAGATATTGTATATCAATGTATTATTCTTTTCTTCCGCTGTGTTATTTACTTAATTGTGTTATAGCTCCGGCAAATCGGATTTGAACGGTCGAATCTGCGGCATTCTAGTACAATGTGAAGTACGGATGTTGATTTTCGAGCGGGCAAAACCCGATACGTCACAGAAGTTGTCAGTGTCATTTTGTAGTAGTCGTGTCATTGTATAGAACGATATGTATTCATGTATATTAGTCGATAATGTACTTGTATATATAACTTCTAGAGTCGACAGTTGTAGTTGTATCATATGTATCATGTCAACTATATTGTAACTGACATCGGTTATATATATATATGAGATTTTTGTTAATCTGTGTTCCGCATTTATATTATCTGTGTTATTGTTATATCTAATGTCCTAAACTATTATGAACTATCGTAGTTTGTTTTATACTGATAATTGGATATGTCGATGGGAGTAAATAAATAATAGAAGAAAAATAAAAAGTATATACCACTCCTATCGAGATAACCAATATTAGTGTAAGGCCAATTACGGATGGTCGCTCCTATCCAGCCTTATTCTTCGTAATAATAGACAGTATTTCTTTTAATAATCTTTGTTATTATGAGCATAGAGGTGGGGTGTCACAGTTGGTATCAGAGCTTGGGGTTTATGGACATAATATAAAACATAACTTGGATGGAACATATGTTACAACTATCGGTCGATGTTTTATTTGTGATTTGAGCCAAAACTAAAGTTTTGAAATTTTGATGAAAGTTTTTAAATATCATTATTTAAAAATAAAAAGTGGATTTGTGTTCTGATGATTTGATTGATTTGATTACTGTGTATCAGAGTGCGCAGCGAAAACAGTGAAACTGTCTTCGCTGGGTACAACTGATAATCTATTTGATTTAGAAATTGAAATAAATTTCATTTGTGTTTACATAGCTGTAATTATTTTGTTTCTTTGAGAATTTCGAATCCGAATTGAGGATTCGTAGAAATTGCAGATATGTGATTTTTGCTGTTTTGAATTATCTTCATTGAAGATACATTCGAATGATTTCTTTGCTCATTTTATAATACATGCAAAATTTGAATTACACGTTATTGCATTTATTTTACGTTGAACCGATGCTTGGTTATGAAACGTATTTGTTGCCGTCATTTTTATAACGGGATTTTACACCAATGCTATATTTTGAAGCACGGTGTTTTGTGGCATTTTGATGAATGAAGATTCACTGATATTAAATTTTGATGTAGATTGTTTTGATGTGATTTTTGACGTTTTAAAACTACTGTCGCTTTGGCTTCAGTAACCGTCAGATTTAAAAAGTGGATTTTCAAGCGGTTATTTCGCAATGCTGTTTTGTGACCGTTTTTACGGTATTTTGAGAAGTACGATTTCCTTACCGAAATTGTTACTGATTTGCTGTTTTAATCACGTGATTGGAAAATCATTTTACAAATGAAAATTGTTTTATAATTTTTTAACGATTTGCGTTTTCAAAAGAATGAGAAAGCGACTTAAACGATTCAGCAAAATCGAGGATTATGACCCCTTTCTTTTACTGTTTCGCTTAACTCCAGACTTGTTCAGTTGAGAATGTGAATTGTTATTTTTACAAAATAAATAAAAATTGTTTTCAGAAATTTTACAGTTTGCGATTTCAAAAGAATGAGAAAGCGATTTAAACGTTTCAGCAAAATCGAGGACTATGACCCCTTTCTTTTACTGATTCGCTTAATTCCGGACTTGTCCGTTTGAGAATGTAAAGTGTATTTTTACAAAATACACAATTTTGCACTTTCAAGGAAACGATGAAGAGAATCAAACGATTTAGTAAAACACGTGGTATGGGACATGTGCGTTTGCTATTTCGGTTAATTCCGGACTCGTTAATTGAAATATTTTGATGCTTTCGTGTGCTTTCGAGCCACTATGAGGAACTTTGGGTCATATGATGGACCTTCGGGTCAAATACCAGTACTAGACCTTCGGGTCATATGTTGGACCTTCGGGTCATATGTTGGGCGCCAAAATTATGATGACAGTACTTGGTAGGCTTCGGCCATATGAGATGCACGTGCGGCGTAGCTTAGACTCGCCATATGATGGGATCGATCCAAGCTTTTATGTTGATTTTCTAGTCTTCTTAATTGATTTCTAGATATTTGTTGTTTCTAATTATCTGCAGGTAATTAGATATCTGATGTTATGAGATTCAATTATCGTATCGGTAATTAAATATTTGTTGATATGAGTTCTGATTATCGTTTTTGATAATCGGATATTTGTTGCTTCTAATTATCGCTTGTGATAATTAGATATTTGTTGATATGAGTTCTGATTATCGTTTTTGATAATCGGATATTTGTTGCTTCTAATTATCGCTTGTGATAATTAGATATTTGTTGATATGAGTTCTGATTATCGTTTTTGATAATCGAATATTTGTTGCTTTTAATTATCGCTTTTGATAATTAAATATTTGCTGATTTGAGATTTAATTATCGCTTGAGATAATTAAATAATTGCTGATTTGAGATTTAATTATCGTCTTTGATAATTAAATATTTGTTGATTTTAGATTTAATTATCGCTGTTAGATAATTAAATATTTGTTGATTCGAGATTTAATTATCGTCTTTGATAATTAAATATTTGCTGATTTGAGATTTAATTATCGCTTGAGATAATTAAATAATTGCTGATTTGAGATTTAATTATCATCTTTGATAATTAAATATTTGTTGATTTTAGATTTAATTATCGCTGTTAGATAATTAAATATTTGTTGATTCGAGATTTAATTATCGTCTTTGATAATTAAATATTTGCTGATTTGAGATTTAATTATCGCTTGAGATAATTAAATATTTGTTGATTTTAGATTTAATTATCGCTTGAGATAATTAAATATTTGTCGGTTTTAGATTTAATTATCGTCTTTGATAATTAAATATTTGTTGATTTTAAATTTAATTATCGCTGTTAGATAATTCAATATTTGTTGATTCGAGATTTAATTATCGTCTTTGATAATTAAATATTTGCTGATTTGAGATTTAATTATCGCTTGAGATAATTAAATATTTGTTGATTTTAGATTTAATTATCGCTTGAGATAATTAAATATTTGTCGGTTTTAGATTTAATTATCGCTTGAGATAATTAAATATTTGTCGGTTTTAGATTTAATTATCGCTTGAGATAATTAAATATTTGTTGATTTTAGATTTAATTATCGCTGTTAGATAATTAAATATTTGTTGATTCGAGATTTAATTATCGTCTTTGATAATTAAATATTTGCTGATTTGAGATTTAATTATCGCTTGAGATAATTAAATATTTGTTGATTTTAGATTTAATTATCGCTTGAGATAATTAAATATTTGTCGGTTTTAGATTTAATTATCGTCTTTGTTAATTAAATATTTGTTGATTTTAGATTTAATTATCGCTGTTAGATAATTAAATATTTGTTGATTCGAGATTTAATTATCGTCTTTGATAATTAAATATTTGCTGATTTGAGATTTAATTATCGCTTGAGATAATTAAATATTTGTTGATTTTAGATTTAATTATCGCTTGAGATAATTAAATATTTGTCGGTTTTAGATTTAATTATCGCTTGAGATAATTAAATATTTGTTGATTTTAGATTTAATTATCGCTGTTAGATAATTAAATATTTGTTGATTCGAGATTTAATTATCGTCTTTGATAATTAAATATTTGCTGATTTGAGATTTAATTATCGTCTTTGCTAATTAAATATTTGTTGTTTTTAGTTTTAATTATCGCTTTAGATAGTTAAATATTGGTTGATTTGAATTTGATTATCGCTTGAGATAATCAAATATTTGTTGAATTTGAAGTTGATTATCGCTTGAGATAATCAAATATTTATTGAATTTGGAATTTGATTATCGCTTGAGATAATCAAATATTTGTTGAATTTGAAATTTGATTATCGTTTTTGATAATCGAATATTTGTTGATTTGAAATTTGATTTTCGTTTTAGATAATCGAATATTTGTTGAATTTGATGTTTTTTGATATTCGTTTTCGATAATTTGACATTTTTTGATTTGTTTTCTGAATATCGTTTGGATAATTGGATGTTTGCTGATTTTATTGATATGAGATTTTCTAGTCTCCAATAGATTCTAGAATATGCTGATTTTATTGAATCACTGTTTTCTATCTATTTCTGTTAATAGTTAGAGTTTTACTGATCTTGAAATTTGTGTTTTCCAGTTAATTGTTGAATAACTGGATATTGTCAGTTTGCGAATTGTGACTTGTGCTTTCTAATCATCTTTGTCGATAATTAGATACTGTTGTCTTGTGAATTTCTGTATTTTAATTATCTAGTTGATAACTGAGGATTGCTAATAATTGTATTTATTCAGTTTTGCTGTTTTCTAATTATCTATCGGATAATTAGATTTTGTTGAGAATTGGTGAATTTCTTTTATGAAATTAAAAGATTCCTTTGGGATTTGAATACTCGACTTTTATTTTTCTAGCTTAACCAGTTTATGTTAGAAGAATAATAATGGTTGACGACCTTAATTATGAAAATTGCGGGGACGCAATTTTTATAAGGAGGGGAGTCTGTAACAACCGGGATTTTTGTAAATTTTAATTATTGACAAAATGACGATTTAATTAGTTGTTAATTGTTAAATTGAGTTTTGAACCCAGTCTGAATTCTTTTAAACATTTGGTTAAGAAAATAATTTGGGCTTTGAATGTTGGCCCATGGGTGTTGTATTGGGTATCTCGAATTATAAACCGTTCCCCTTTATCTATTTTTGTCAACCCTAGATCGAAACGAGAAGGAAAAAAATGGCGACATCGTTCGTTCCTCCCTCCTTCATTTTCGAATACCCGACCCAATTCATTTCTCGTAGAAAACCCTAAGTCTAAGAAAAAGAAATGGTGGCTCTGTTTTCTCGTTCGTTCCTCTTAGCTCGGAAATTTGGGCATGCTCGTCTCGTCGTCAAATTGGGGCTTCGTGCAATGTCAAGCATTTGTGAACGATTGTGGCTGCTCCTCGATTAATCGAGTTCGACTTCGCCTTCTCGACCGGAAAAAGGTGAGTGAACGACCCTCACTCACATCTAATTTAAGCTCGTTATTCGTAAATCTTGTTGTTTGTTTTCTCGGCTACCACTGCTATGAACTTGAGTGGTTTACCACTCACATATAGTTCATATCATTTTTGGTGATTTCTGGCTTGTGCTTATTCGTGACTTGGGTATTTGATTTTTTGAATTGTCAAATGTTTATCTCAGCAGTTTCGTTTGGATGTTGATGTTTTCCTGACTTTGTTTTGCTGGTATATTCAGAAATTATTTGATTACCACGATTTTTATTCATTTCGTGGTTATTACAGTGTTGGATCCTTTTTGAGTTTGATCATTTTTGATTACTGGCATTTTAATGGCTCCGTCCATTCAAAATGATTTACTTTGTTATGTGGTTGATGAGTTTGTTTGACTTGGCCAGATTTTCGTTGTATTCACTTCTTGCTTGTAGTTGTCTCTGGTTGTAGTCTTCGTTCTACTGTTCTCTGACCATATGACATTGGCTTCATTACCTTGTTGCTACTGAGTTATTTCATTAGGTCTGAACTTACATCACTGTAGTAGTTTTCTTCAATTCTCTGGCCTCTTCACTGTTGCACTACATTGTTTTGTTTATCACATTCCATTCAGTGGCACTATGAAGCAGATTGTTGATGTTGTTTCAGTACTTCATTGTTTCACTGTGTTCATCCTGTAGTTGATGACACTTGAGTTGGTCTGGTCTTTGATGTACTTGAGTTAGTCTGGTCTTTGATGTTGTGGCCATGTTGAAATTGTGCATGTTCATATATCTGGTCTAGTTTGCTTGCATATCCATCACTGTGCCTTTTTTTTGAACTAGTGCTCTTGACTTGTTGCACTGTTGCAGTGTTGTGTAGTTTTTGGTATATAACTTGCTTGATCCATTGTTTTGACCTGTTGCATTGGCACATGATACCATTCGTGTACGTTCATCTCTGATCTTTACATGTCTGTCCTTGATATTGGGTTACATTTAGCCTTGAGTTAGTCTCCTTGTAATACTTGTTTTGAGTTATCGTGTAGCCGAGCACTTGTGTACTTTGTGCATTCTTCTGGTTGCCAGTCCCATAGTCACTTCCAGTTACCTGTAGCATGTTTCCTTACTTGAACTGCTGTAGTTTGATGTGCAGACCTGAATTTTCAGTCTTTGATTGATTGTTTCATCCACACTGCTATGTTGTTATATTCCACGATTTCGCTCAGTAGTTTATGGCTTCAGATTGATTTTTGTTATTACCAGGCTTTAATTCGATTTTAATCATCGATTTCGAGTTTAAAAATATGGTTGCTTTTGGATTCGTGTTGTATTGGTTGGCTTCAATGCTGGAAATTGTTTGACCTTGTGATCAATTGTGACTTTCAGTGAGCTTTTGTGTATCTCTTGTGATAGTGGCGAGGCAGTACACGCGTGCGTTTACTGCAGCCCTATCGGATTTGACAGTTTTAAATTGATGTTTCGATTTGTTGATTTGTTTCGTTGGTTGATTTCAATGTTTTGGAGTTGTATTCTGATTTGGGTTGTTTATTTGTTGTTTAACACTGTTTAGTGTTATATCTGCCGTTATCCGATTCTTTTATCGAGGAGTCGGATATACGAGATTTCTGTGAATGTCGTCTATTTGACTATCTGATTATTATTGCTGCTATGCACTAATAACTGAGTTTGAATTAGACTAACCCGTGTATTATTTTCTTTTGAATGTAATACTCGGGTCAGACCGGAGTTATTTCAGGTTGTAGATTTCCTTCTTTGAGTTGCTGTTCGGGATTTGAAGACTTTTCACATCTTCTGAAGTTGTCAGTGTCATTTTGTAGTAGTCGTGTCATTGTATAAAACGATATGTATTCACGTATATTAGTCGATAATGTACTTGTATATATAACTTCTAGAGTCGACAGTTGTAGTTGTATCATATGTATCGTGTCAACTATATTGTAACTGACATCAGTTATATATATATATGAGATTTTTGTTAATCTGTGTTCCGCATTTATATTATCTGTGTGATTGTTATATCTAATGTCCTAAACTATTATGAACTATCGTAGTTTGTTTTATACTGATAATTGGATATGTCGATGGGAGTAAATAAATAATAGAAGAAAAATAAAAAGTATATACCACTCCTATCGAGATAACCAATATTAGTGTAAGGCCAATTACGGATGGTCGCTCCTATCCAGCCTTATTCTTCGTAATAATAGACAGTATTTCTTTTAATACTCTTTGTTATTATGAGCATAGAGGTGGAGCGTCACAACATTTTAGAGTTTCAATTCTAAATACTATCATCAGTCTGGACGGTTATAACAACCTATCATCACAAATGATGATATATGCATAGTAGTAATGCAACGGAAATAAGAATACTACGATAGGTGAAACATCTAGCTCGTCTCCTTGAGCTCTAATGAACATCAATGAAAACCCGCCTTTACCAGACTATTTAAAAGAGCACCCATGGAAATAAGAGATGTAAAACCACTAGTCAAACACAAATTTGGTATGAGAAACTCAAGAAATATGTGATCAACATATAACAGTACTCTTGAGACCGCATAGAATGTCGTAACCATTATCTCCTCAAAAGAACTACCCATCTAATAAGTACATAAGGTGATATATTAGATAATGTCTAGGGTGTAGAACATAAATCAGAAAATAACTATGTCGCTTGCATCTCACGATACAACAATATTGAAGCTTAACTAAAACCACTAAGTTATGTTCGCATAATGGATTTTCCATGGAGACACCTCCAGTAAACTGAAGCGGATCTCCATGATAAGGATCAGAAACTACCTTCCAAGCATCATATATCTCCAAATAAAATATACCATAAGGTAAACATAGCAGACCTCGGTCTGAAGGCATGGTACCAATTATCATCAACTCCCGTTGGCCAGCATATCGAAAGCATCTCTAGATATGGAGTTGATAATACCCTTGAGGTTAGCGAAATCCCCCAGTCTATGCATCATACTCTGTCTTTAGTCATTTACCGATGCTCAAGTCACATTCAGCATCTCAACACACAAGTCATCACTCGAACCAATCTTGAATCTCTCTTTGGATTCTAGCATCTCGAACAGTCCACGAATCCCCAAATGGATTCTAACATCTTAAACAGATTGCGAATCTCTACATAGATTCAAGCATCTCAAACAGATCACGATTCTCTACATAGATTCCAACATAGATCGCGTATATGGCTTTGAAATGGTTGTAGTTTCGATTCATCTCATATATGTACACTCTCCCGCTTACCGGACGCTCTAAAACCAATCGATAGATTTTCAATCAATTTCACCCGGTTCTTTCATAAATAAACATACAATACATAAGAGTGGAGATCATCTTCTATCTAGACGGATTTCCTTATCATTTATCCTAAAAAAGCAAGATGAGTTTATACGTACAGTATAGTATCACCGAATATAACTGAACCGTATAAACTTGTGTTTCTTCTAGATATTTCCTAGGTTATTTTGGTCAAATTCAACAACAATAAGAATGATCACGTATGATAACTAAGCCTTGGATACTTATCATGTTTTCAAACTTCTCAACTCACACTATCCATTGGTTAAGAGTGAAGCCGGTAGGTTAGAGCACTATTGCTTCTACACCCTACTCAAATATTAGTCTTAACTCTCACAAATAGAACAAATCTACTCTGTCAGGTTTTAGGGCAAAGTACACGACCAAATATTTTCCATAAATGAGTTAACACACAAAGCACTATTAAGTCACACAAAGCACGATTAACTTACATAAGCGACTTCTAATCTCCTTTTTATTTAATTAATCCTTTTATTAATTGTTACAACAAAATCTACCTTTCGACTAAGTCGAAAGGTCTTTCAACAAAGACAAAGAAAAAGAAGCACAGCCCAAACCTTTCGAAGGAGTCGAAGGGATGCAGTCATCAGAGTTTAACAGTCCCAAACCTTTCGACAAAGTCGAAAGGTTCCATCTCTCAGTATCCAAGGAGTTTTTACCTTTCGAGGAGGATGAAGAAGTCAAAGCAAGTGTGAGCCACTCTATGGTGACATTTTTGAAAGCATAGCAAGCCTTTCAAACCGGTTATAGCACATCCAAGATACCTTTCAACAATGTCGAAAGGTTTTATAAAGAAAGCAACACTCATAAGTCAGCATAGAATGAAATACAACTTTTTGAGAACACTGAAGGGAAGCACAGCTCTCAACAACAATCAAGTGAAGGGCAACCTTTCGACAAGGTCGAAGGGTTCATAACAATCAAGTGAAGAGCAACCTTCCGACAAGGTTGAAGGGTTCACAACAGTATAACAAAAGCAATCCCTTCGACAAAGTCGAAAAGTTCATGAAGGCATAAAGAAAAGCAGACCTTTCGACAATGTCGAAAGGTCCAAAATGGCATATGAAGGGCAAACCTTCCAACAAAGTCGAAAGGTTCACGGCTACATATAAAAGGGAGACCTTCTAACCCAATCGAGAGCATGGGGTCGAAAGGGGGCCGCCTGCATCTATAAATAAGACCCAAGGGTTCATGTTTTGGGGATCGGATTTCGCCCATACTAATCTTAAATCTTCTTAATAAAAACATTGTAACCCTAATTAGGTGTTGATTTAGGGAATTTAATAAAATGAAGCTTTTTCTTGGATAAAGAGGGAAGTCCTAAGCTTTGTTGATTACTTTACTATTTGCTTAAACTTTTGTTGGATTAACTCCTAATTTCCAGGTTCAATCTCATCGAAAAGTTCTTGCCGATAAGGTCGACAACTCTTCTGATACAAATAACTACTACAACCTTTCGAAGCCATTAACTCTACAATCTGAACCTTTCGACAAGGTTGACAATACATCCGATCCAAACATCCACTGCAACCTTCTGAAGAGATTAACCCAGTGGCCAAAACCTTTCGACAAGGTGACAGTTCTGATGCTATATTAATATAAGTAACCTTTCGAAGCTATACTCCAAGTGGTCTAACCTTTCGATAAGGTTAGAATCTGCTCCATAAATATCAATATCTGGAATCGTAAAGTTTAAGTCAAAGGAGGTCATTCACATACCTTTCGATAAAGTTGAAACCTACCTCATATAAGTGATCTAACCTTTCGACAAGGTCGAAGTCTACCAAATATCCACTAAAGTGCTTGACTTCTTGGTTCTACCCTAGGAAAGCTATCACCTTAACCCTTCGACAAGATTAAAATCAATCTTTAAAGGATTAACTTAGGGAATTTCAACCTAGCCGAAAATAAAACTTTGGTAGGAGACCTCATACAAGTTCAACTAAGATGAAAGGTTATCTAATTCAAAGATTAAATCTTTCGGAGACGTCGGAAGATCTGACCCAAGAATCGACAACATTTTGATAATTATTGCTCTCTTTTGTGCTTAAATGAATGTTGATGTGATTTATTGTTTCATGTTGAATTTGATAGTCTATGTTGTTCATAACAAATAGGCTATGCTTAAACAATCACAAACAAAAATTTCCTCTTCATCTAAATATGATTATGGCAAAGAAGTGAATGTTGAAATTGAAATTTGATGGTCAATATTTCTAATCAATAGTTAATAAGCCATGCTTAAAATAGATTTCATTTTCAACTTATTATTATTTTTCATGAAAATTAAAAGTGGTTTAAGGGTTGTGTTATAGTTTGATGGCTTATGTTGAGCTAATTAATAGCACAAATAGGCCATACTTATGATAAACACATCATTTAAATTCACTTATGATCAAAAAAGAGAGATCATAATTTCATGTTTGGTTGAACTATATGATCTAGATAGTGAAATTATCTCTAAATTGTCATTTAACTTTCATATTTTTATCTATTTTTCTTTTGCTAGTTTTTGTTAGTTTTCTTACATTTCTAGTTTAATTCACTCTCAACTTCGGTATAATTTGATTGAATAGATTTTTAAAATCAGCAATTCCCTGCAGATCGACCCGTACTCACTATGTACTATGATAGTACGTCTTGCGTTTGCGGTATAAATTTAATTCAAAACTTATCGGCATTTTTCTAACTCAATAGAAAATTTGTCGTTAAATAAGTTTTTCACGCCATTGTTGGGGAATAGTTTTGATTTTGATTTTCTATTCTTCGAATTATATTTTTGTTTGATTTTTATTGTGTGTTTGTTGTGTGTGTCTGCATTAAAAAAAAATTTGTTGTGTGTTTGTCGTTTTCATTTTTGTTTGTGTGATTGTTGCCTTCTATTTGTTTTGCATTTGTATTGTATATATTTAAAAAAGAAAAACAACACAATTTCAAAAAAAACCTAAAGAATATTTTATTAATCCACATTTGCATTTACATATTTCATTTTCTTTTCTTTTCTTTTTTTACTCATTTACAAAAAAACACAGAATAAACTGTGCATATTTCCAGTGCACTATGCACATACTTTGTTTTCTTCCCTTGCCACTGCTCTGGTCATTCCCCTCTGACATTCCACAAGTTTCCATCGCACTTTTGTGTGCACTCCCATTTTCATCAAACTTCCCCTGACATCAACATATATCCAGTGCCATTCTCCAAACTGCTCTCTTTCCTTCTCTGTGACATTTGCATATACATTTGTTACATTACAATACAGTCACATTTCATCAACCTTTTCTTACTATTCTACCTGACCCTCCATCATACGACACACCCATACCATCACTTCATATCGATAGCCCCTTCCACTATAGTACCCTGCCTATTTCCTTTCAACATTTCAACATCACACATTTCCCTCTGGCCATCTCATTCACCCTTCACACACTTCATCAGACTTCCCCCGCTTCAACGCAGAAACCACAACATAAGCCATCATCTACCCCTACTTCACACATTCTCACCAAGCAACCAAACCACTGTCAAACGCTGCTACAAACCAATCATCACAGCAACTACCGATTTGCCTGTCAACACTGCTTTGGCCACAAAACTGCCATCACTTCATCCTCTCTCATTCTTCACAAAACATACAAGTTACAGGAAAGACCACCCACTACTTTGCAACCATATCATCTTAACCCACATTCACAACCCACATCATCTCAACACTTGACTGGAAATAACTCCTCATCATCCACAACCCACATTCACCATACAAATAAGCAACTTCATTCACAAACATTTCACACACCAACTACCTGTACAACTGCTACCTAACCGTATCATCACTGTCAACTGCCTGTACAACATATCTATATCTCCACCATACTACACACTTCTGTTCAACCTCCATCATCACTTTTCTGATCATCAACAAAGCATCTTACTGCCTATCCAATCTGCAGCAACATTTACTACAGACCATACGCTAACAACACACTTCATCCATTCCACAACCACTGTTTGACAAAACTACAAAACACTCCCCTACCAACATCATTGCCTGTAGCCCAACAATTACAAACATCTTCTTGCCGATCAACCACCAAACATTCTCTTCAAACTACCTTTTTGTCTGTTGTTTTTGTGCATCACCACAACCTCCTCTACATATAACGCTGCAACCCTTCTCCATCGACAATCACACTACAGTCCCTTCCCACTCTATTCACCACAACTCATACAACTTGCCTACATCAACCACCCTTCCTGCTACAGCAAATCAACACCACCACTGTCCCCCCTTACATCATTCAATCATTGCCATTTTCTAACCAATACTGCTGCTGCTAAAATCCCCTCTGCCTGCATACAAACTGCTATACTATTTCCTCCATCACCCATTGCCATACTCATCTACCACTTCCAATTGCACTGTCGAATTCACACTCTTCACAAACTCCACAAAATATCACTGCACTTTAATCACTGTAATAACCATCATCTTGCCATACCATTGCTGCTACTGCTGCCTTCCCATCTCCATTCCCACTACTCCTAAAAAAAAGACTCACAACTGCTACCGTTAACCACATCACTATCATCTGAAGCACAACCAATAAATTCAAGAACCAACCATTGCACAAAATTACATCCCATTGCCATCAAGCCTCCTTCCCTACAGTGCTCGAATTCAACCCATAATTTCCTCAATGCTCATCACCGCAATACTCCATCTCACCTCCCAATCGCCTGCACGACAATCTCAAACCCAAATTGAAGCCAATCGCATCGCAAGGATTCTTCATTTAGTTCACGAGTGTGAATTGTGGATTTCGAGATTTAGTGGCAACTTTCGATTCTGATTTTGGGAAGCAAAATGTATTTTAGTTGTTGAACGAGAATTGCGGCATCCATTTTTCTTTTAAAAATGAATATTAAAGGGTTTGGATAGTTTTCTTATAGGCCAGGTGAGCTTAAAACTTAGGGCCGTGTGATTAAAAAAAAAGGATTTTGAGTGTTAAAGCCTTTTCCTTTTCTTCAATATTTATAAAAAAAATGTTGTAATTTCATTTTTTTTTACTTGTTTGATAGACATACAAAAAAAGAGAAGGAATTTTTGTTATATTTTTAAGTGTTTGTCCCAAATTAAAAAAAAGAGTTTCACTTTCGACTTTGGGGAGCAAATAAGAATTTTTAGATTTTGTTTCTTTAGATTTCATTTATTTGGATTTTTGCTTTGTTTTAGTTATTTCTTTCATATATAACAATTGTGTATATCTTGGTTCACTCCTTTTTAGGTTGTCGAAGCAGAAGGAGACAGCCCGCTTGCCAAAAATAAATTGCTTAGCTTGCTTGCTATAAAAAATTTGTTGCTATTATATAGCCCCTATCTATTGTTTTTTTTGCCTTGCATTGTTGGTTAATTGCATTTGCATAAAAAATCAAAAAAAAATCCATTCTAGTTGCATTGTTAATACACGTTTAATTTTTGCTTTGCATTTCATCCTAGATTTTGATTAATAAAAACGGTTTTGATAACACTTAATTGTATGTTAACAAGTTGTCTTCTTTGAACAATTTAATTTCTTGGTGTCTAGGCTACGACAGATCAATAATCAGTTATAAATATTACAGTGATTCATAAATATTATATTGAATTGTTTCTCTGAAGGTACTTAAACCTTCGGCTGCATTACTACGGTGATTCGTGGTACACCGATAAATCCTGTCCATTACCTGGGTGAGAACTATCTTATTGATTTAAGACAATAAGTGCGATTATACAATTTTGGGTGACCCAAAAAAAAATTTCAAAGTCCAAAACTAAAAAAATTGTAAATATTCCTTTTTCTTTTCCTTTGAATTTTTAAATCCTTTTTCTTTGAAAGTTCAAAAATCCAAAAAATTTAGAAACACAAAAATCCAAAAAAAAATATAAAACCTTTTCAAAAACAAAGAAAAAAAATTGAAAACCCAAAAAATCAATTTTCCTTTTTTTTGAATATAAATTTGTTTTGTAAATATTTTTATTTTATAAAAAAAAACAAAAAACATTCTTGAAAATGTCTGAATTTCCATATTCACTTGAATTTTATAATAGTTGTGAAAATCAATATAATCCATATGGTTTCACTCCAAATTCGTATGGATATTTTAACGACAACTATTCTATAAACAATTCGAATTTTGGACAACAAAGTTTTCAAAATGATGACCAACCCTCGACTCTTGAAAAGAGCATTTCATCTTTACTTAAGCTCTCTACACAACAAAATCAAAGTATAAATGATTTGTGTAATAACTCGAGTCACGGATTTCAAAATTTGAATTCAATTCAAAATTCAAATGATTTCGATTATAACTCATGCCAATATAACTTCAAACTCCAAAACCAATTTCAAAATGGAAATGTGATCCACTTTTCAAATAATTTTGGCAACGGTAATGATCTCGACTACGATACAAGTGAAAATTTTTGTTCTCAACAAATCCAAATCGAGAATTATCAAGTTAATAATTATAAATTGGATTTTGTCGAACAAACGGACGAAATTTACGATGAACATACGAATTTTTTGTTCGAAACATATATGAAACAAGGTGATAAACAAAATCAAATCCCAATGTGTGACGAGTCAAGTGATAATCCACCTTTTACCCAAATCGACGGTTTTCAAACAACAACTTTTGAAACTGAAAATGATGATCTTAATGAAGTTGTTGAAAACACAGTAATTGAGTTGGATTTCAATTCTTTTGAGGGTATGGAACCAAATTTAAAATTCGATCTTCCTCTTCTACATTTCAAAAATTTGAATACAACAACTTTGGATTTTGAACTTGAGATACGCAATGAAGTTGGTTATAATCCAACAAAGGAAGACGAATTTAACGAACACGATTTCTTTGGACTTTTTGAAAATGAGTTTTCAAATTCTGATGGGGAAGAGTTACATCACCATTTTGATTTTGAAATCAATAATTTTGAAATTTTTTTCAATGAAGAGCTTGAATTTAAATTTGGTAAAGTAAACTTAAACGTCAACCAATTGTTTTATCGACCCCAAAAATCATCGAAAATAAAAAAACTCGTACGATTTTTAATAAAACGACATTCGTTTTTCCAAATCAACGTTCAACTTCGAAATCTTTTACGATTTGGTTTTCTGCACTTGAGCTATGTCTCGTATACTTGACGAGACAAATGAATCGGTCTTTGGAAGACCGTTTCATTTACTTTTTGACGATATACTTTCTGATCTCGTGTAAATACTGTTCATTTTCATATAAATAAAGGCCATTTTTATTTTTATTTTTCTCCTTTCACCTGGGTTGACTGTGGGGACACGGTCAAAATCAAGTGTGGGGGGGAGACTCATCTTCTTTTTGGTTTTTCATGATTAATTTTTCATTTTTCTTCCAAAACTCAATATATATATATATATATATAAAAATTTCAAAAACAAATTTTTGTTTCTAACATTTTGATTTATTTTTAAAGAAACACTATAGGATAAATGTACGGTTTTAGTTAATTAAAGAGAAAATTTTGAATTTATTCGTCTTAACAAAAATAGAAATGAAGTTTGATTACAAATAACAATGGTTTAACTGGTATATAGGAAGATTCATATGTGTTAATTATGAAATACATCTTAACTGAAAATCTTTGTTTTAAAAAGTGGTTGATTTAAAGTAGAGATATAACATTTTTTTTGTCTTCTAAGTTAAATGGTGCTAAGATGATTTTGCAAAACTCTCTCTTCAAAAAAAAACAAAAAAAAATTTGTTTCTTGTATATAAGTTTATAATTTTTTTAATAAACACCTAGAGTCATGTGTTCACACTCGTGTGTTCACTCGCCATGCTCTATACCCTTCTCACGTAAGCCCGAAAGGCAGTGCACGATCGGTATATCTGGCCTCAGTTTATTTGAGTTAGGTGTGTGTGTATAAAAATTATTTTACTAATAATGCCTACAGTCAATAAGTGTTCACACTTGTGTGTTCACTCGCCACGCTCTGTATTCCCCTCACATAAGTCCGCAAGGCAGTGCACGGGTAATATATCTGGCCTTAGTTTATCTGAGTTAGGCATATATAAATATTGTTAATATCAATAAAATTTTCAAAAGAAAAAAAGGAGAGGGTAAGCAAATGAAATCCAAGCACCATTTTAACTTATTTGATTTGACTTGTTATTGAAAAGAAATGAAAATACCACTTTGATAAATTTTGATAATCAACTAAGGATTTATTTCATAGTTACACTTTGTTATCAACCGTAACAACGAGTTAAACTGCTATGATAACTTGATTTTTGTTGGAAATTTTGACAAGTAAAAGGTCTTAAATTTTTTGATAATAACCAAAACCTATATTTAACTTATGTGTGTTAATTTAAAAGTAAATCCTTCATTCGTAAATATTTCCAAAAACTCGCATTCATCTCTTTGTAAATAAACCTTGCATTTTGTAAATATTTTCATCCTGCATTTGGATTTTGTGGGTAGTATCCGCTGAAAACCCTCACGAGATAACACTCGTCCTACTGGGGACACCCAGAGGTTTAACGGCTTGTTGCATACGCTCAATGTAATCATGCTCTCTACGAAAATGGATTTATCTTAGTTTTTCTTTATTCGAGGACGAATAAAATGATAAGTGTGTGGGTATTTGATGTGCACGTAAATGTGCATATTTTTACCACCATATTTAACCGATTTAAATTAAATAAATGATCATATTGGGTATTTTAACTTGTTTAAACCAAAAATTCAAATTATTTCAAATCGTCACATATTCATCTTCATCCATGGGCAATATGGTCATTTTTGTGCATATATTAATTTTCTAAAAATTTAATTGAAAATTTCTATGCTGTCTTGTAGGAATTTAAATTCAAATACAAGTGGCTTCATGAAGATATGCATGCACAAAAGGAAACAAAGCAAATGAAGATGAAAATAATTCAAACTCATGAACATGGAGGACCCCAGCTACCCACTTACCTTGATTTTCAATTAGGAGCTAATGCATATGCTAAAAGACCATTAAGGACCATTAAAGCTTCATGTACATTTAAGTGGGGGATTAAGACATGCTAATGATTACTTGGTGGCCACACTACCTCAAGGGCATTTTGGGCATTCCCCAAAAAAATGAATTATGGTTTCTAACTTGTATAAATACCCCATATCTTCATGTAACCCTTCTCTTCCTCTTAGTTAGTTTTTAGCTTAGAAATAAAAGAAAGCTTCTCTTTTCTTTTCATGGCTACTTAGCCATTTCTTTCATGTAATTTTTTTAATGCAATTTTAATACATTGCTTTCTTTTCTTGTTTACTTCCTTTCAAGCAAGTAGTGTAGTTTGATTTTAATGCAAGTAGATTAGTTTTTCTTTTCATTTTGCTCTCTTTTTCCTCTTGTTTTATTTCATGTTGCAAGCTACATTTGTTGATTTGATAACAAATATGAGAGCCTAATCCCTTCAATTTAGGGGTAATGAAGCTCTCTAGTATGTAGATGCAACATTTTAATGTTATGTTCTCTTTTTGTGCTTCATGGAAAAATGATGTTTATGTACTTTTGTGTTTTTGATTTGAATTTGATAGCCTGTGTTGTTCAAAACAAATAGGGTATGCTTAGTCATATGAATCACAAATTGCCTCTTCATCTACATATGATTATGGCAATGAAGTGAAATTAAATCAAAATTTGATGGTCTATATTTCTAATCGATAGTTAATAGGCCATGCTTAAAATAGATTTCATTTTCAACTTCCTGTTATTTTTCATGAGAATTAAAAGTGGTTTAAGGGTTGTGTTATAGTTTGATGGCTTATGTTGAGCTAATTAATAGCATAAATAGGTCATACTTATGATAAACACGTCATTTAAATTCACTTAGGACCAAAAAAGGGAGATCATAATTTCATGTTTTGTTGAACTATATGATCTAAAGAGTGAAATTACCTCTAAATTGTCATTTAACTTTCATATTTTTATCTATTTTTCTTTTGCTAGTTTTTGTTAGTTTTCTTACATTTCTAGTTTAATTCACTCTCGATTTCGGTATAATTTGATTGAATAGATTTTTAAAATCAATAATTCCCTATGGATCGACCCGTATTCACTACGTACTATGATAGTATGTCGTGTGCTTGTGGTATAAATTTAATTCAAAATTTATCGGCATTTTTCTAACTCAATAGAAAAATTTGTCATTAAACAGCAATTCTTAAGAGTATCACGCCCTTCATTTAAACAAGTCTATCCATCATTCTTAGAATTACTTTGGGGTGTTGATAAGAATTATTGTTAACATTTTTGGCACTAGAAGGAGGGCTCGAACCTCCGACTTGGTTAACCCCCTAACATTACTATTCTCTAACCCCCCTTGGACCAATCCTACATCAAGTTTATTTGCTTTGGAAAATCACGGCCGGAAGATTTAAAAGATCTGAACAAGGGTCTTCTGAACCACATTTGATAAGGTTCTCCCAAGTAAGCATCAAAAGCTCCAATCAAGATGAAGAGCAAAGATTATGGTTTGAAGCCCTAAGAATTATAAACAAAAAGAGAGAGAAATCTTATGACCCTAAAAAATGGAGTTTAAACCCCTTTTCATGTTGGCCCTACCCTAATCTTTGCACTTGGAAAGTGAACAAATGGAAGTGACACTATCTTTAATCAAATGAGAAGAACAATCCAACATTATTCCAAAGGCGCAATCTTTGAGAAAGAAATAATGAATGATTACAATGCCTTTGCACACAAATGGCAACCAACCGCAACAAGAGCACTTCCAACCCAAGAGATTCAAAGGGTAGAAAAAAGAAAAATGATTGAAGAGCATGACATAATAAGATCGAAAAATAAATATTCAAAGTGCCATCCTCAAGAGTCAAGTTTCAAGTCTAGACTTCCAAAAGAATGCAACTTAACAACATCAATGGAAAATGTCTACTTGCTTACAAAGGATGAACTTAATTATTGGCCATCACAAAAGAAAAAGCCAAAACATGAAAGGAACTTGGAAGGGTCCTTCTGTCATTATCATATGATGAATGGTCATGAAACCAACCACTGAAGAGCCCTGAAGGGGATGATCATCAATTTCTTTAGATAAGAAAAGATTAGTGAATTTGTAAAAAGGATTTGAGAAAGGATTAATAAAGATAAACTTTCTGAAAAGAGAAAGTCTACATGGTTGGGAGTGAAATTCTCCTCATATTTGGATACTGCCTAAGATGGTAGTCTACTTAAGATGGTAGAAAAGCCTCTGTCCACACCGAGATGGCTAGGGCAGAGCACCTCTTGGAGGGAGGGAGGGTAAGCCTTTAACCGTATCATGAGATGGACAGGTTAAAGCACCGGACAAGCCCTTGGCCATGCATGTGGTCAGGTCAAGGCGCCTCCTGGAGGGAGGGTGGAGTAAGCCTCTATCCACACCATAAGATGGCCAGGGTAGAGCACCGAACAAGCCCTTATCTGCGCCACGCTATGGCCAGGTTAAGGCACCTCCTGGAGGGAGGACGGAGTAAGCCTCTATCCACTCCATAAGATGGCCAGGGTAGAGCACCGAACAAGCCCCTGTCCGCGCTGCAAAAGGGCCAGGGCAGGGCGCCTTCTAGAGGGAGGTTGGGTAAGTCCTTGCTTCCAGCCACTAAGATGAGCTAACCAAGAGCACCGGATAATAATGGACTAAGATGTCTAGGCCTAAGAAGAAGCTCATCAAAAAATGGACTAAGATGTCCAAGCCTGAGAAAAGGCACATTTAGCAAAGGACTAAGATGTCTAAGCCCGGGAAGAGGCTCATCAAATCATGAACTGAGATGTTCAAGCTCAAGAAAAAGAATATTCGATCATGGACTAAAATGTCTTAGCTCAAGAGGCAGCTAATCAGATTATTTCTATGTATTCAAAACTTGAAGGGTTCATCCATGTCAAAGAAGACAGAAGCAAAGGAGCAGAATGGAACTTCGCTTATTATTACCCGAATCTGGGTTACGGGACTTTCTTTTCTAAAAACATCATTTATTAATACCCAAATCTGGGTTTTGGGACTCTTACATCAGAATTACATCAATTAATACCCGAATCTAGGTTTCGAATATTCATTTCAGAACTTCATTATATAATACCTGAATCTAGGTTTCGGGTCTCTATTAACTTCTGGTTATCTTAATGTACCCGAATCTGGGTTTCAGGATTCTCATTTTTAGACATTAGCTGTTAATACCCGATTTAGGGTTTCGGGTCTTCCGTATAAGAATTTCATCATCTATTACTAGAATCTTGGTTTCAGGTATTCATCAATTATTACCTTATTATATCCAAATATGGACATCAAGACTACTACTTATGCGAACCCTAATCTGGGAGAAAAATTTCTGGATTTATATTCATCATAAATGCCCGAATCTGGGTCAAGGAATATTAAAGATCACTATTAAAAGTCTCCGAATGGGGCTTTCGAGTTTCTAAATTTTTAAATCCCATTAATGTTAAGGAATGGGTTGGAGAGTTACTACATCCGAATTTCAGACACTGATCTCTTAATCAGGTTCTTTATTAAATAAAGGATATATTATAATATTTGTATCTCCGTGACAAAGCAGAATTGTCTATTAGGAAATTTCTAACTTTCCAGCCAAGTGGAAGGAGTTACATTCTTGATCATCTCTAATCTTAGTTAAAGATAAGATTTTAACATTTAGTATAAGCTGTTTGACGTACAATTAACAGAATGATTTGTTAATCTAAGCAAATGACATACATAGACAAAGATGTCGATTTCAAGCTAACAATTAGAAATATTTTTTGTTACATGCTTTTCAAGGAAATCAAAACAACAAGGAATATCAAAAGATTCGGCAAGCCTAGAAATCAATGAGTGAGCAATTCAAAAACATCGTTACAGAGAAGGATTGCAAATCAGGTGATATTTACAAAATTTATGCTATTTACATAAATTATGAAGTCATTCACAAAACGAAAAAATATATACAAGATAGATTTGCATAGCTCAAATATATAGAGGAGTTACAAATCTTAGGTGGCTCTATTGAGAGTTTCTACAACTGTATGATCAACTACGTGTCTGATGGCCGTGCTAAGAACTTCCTTAAGCTTCTTTTCTCCTTATTTGGTTTTCATCATCAATTGCATCGATGTTTGCCTTTAGGGCATGATTAAAAGCTCTATTTGCAACCCTGACTGTTTTATTCTCTCTTTCTAACTCTGCGACACGCTTGACGAGTAAGTAATTGTCATGCTCCAACTTCTGGTTTTTGGCAGCATATTCATTAATGGTCCGAGAGTACTTCACTTTCTGTTGCTCATCAAAATATTTGGCTATTTCGAACTTTACCCTTCGACACAAATTCCCCACTACATTATTATCTAAACCTGGGGGAGGGTTAAGCATAGTAGGGAAGTTCTGAGCCGCAAGAAGCTTTGACCGCAGGAGGAGTTACTTGAGGGGTTGAAAGATCAATCTTTGAAGTCTTATCGCCGAAAATGAACTCTAAAGAGGCACACTGCGCCTGGCTATCTTTTAACTTTAATTCCAAATCATTAATTTGTCGAATAAGTTCGAACATTTTCTGATCAAAATCAGCTGTGGGATTAGTCTTCACTTGACATTTGAGTGTAGTGATTATCTCGTCTTTCTTCTTAATATCAGCCTCAAGATAGGCAATGTGGTCTTTTTGGCCACTGACGATGGTTTTCTAAACAACATATCTTTTGTGCCATTTCACGGCCTCAATATTACCGCCAAAATGTTTTAGTAAAATGTCATCACTAGGCACGATCGCTCCACTTCTTTGCAACAACCTCTCTTTAAGATCATCAACATGTGACGATAAATTATAAGGGAGAGAAGCTGTAGATAATCGTAGCTCCTACTTAAACAAAAAGAGTGAAATTAAAATCAAGATAGAGATAAAAGGTGTTAGTCCATGAGTTGATGGTTTTGATGACAACAACCTTATAATAAGATTACAAAATATAAATACTAACATTATAGTTTAGATATATATGTATATTCAGGATTTAACCATGCAGGTACCAAGAATGAAGACTGTACAGTATAGAGATTCAAGATTGAAGACTCATGAGTATCAAGAATATCAAGATTATCAAGAGTTCAAGATTTCAAGATAAGTATTGAGTCTAGAATTATGTTAAAACTTCACAATAGCACTGAAATCTTCATTCCGTATTTTCATTTGGGATGGAACTCATTTCAACCTTTTTAGTGGCTTACAAACCCACGACAAGTAGCTTACAAACCTACGACAAGTGGCTTACAAACCCACGAACATCCTGGGTTTGTACAAGTTCTCGAGTCCTGATGTGATGAGATATTCTGTAGGAAGAAGCTTGCAAAACTACTTCAAAATGATTTTCAAAACCGCTTTTCAAAAATGTTTTAGCCTTAAAAATTATCTTTTCAAATGATTTTCAAAAAGATGTTTTAGCCTTAAAAAATATTCTTTGATTTTGTTCTTAAATAAATTCTTGTTTTAAACTTCGTTTGTTTTAAACTATCTTTTAGTATATTTAACTTTTAATATTTACTTAGATTTAAATATAAAATTATAGTAAAATTTTATATATATTATTCTCTATATTTATCTATGTATTTTATCTATAGTCAAGTATATTAATAAAGTTTAAAATAGTTTTAATATAAGATAAAGGTTATTTTCAAAGAAAAACAAAACATCAAAATTTCCTTTGGGATGTCGACATGCCCTAGTACCCCATGTCGACATAGTGTCAGTTAGGACCAAAAATTTGAATTTCAAAAGAAGTGTCTATTCGCCATAACCTTTTATGAATAGACATGGCTGTTGTTCTTCTATAAATAAGGGTTGGTTTCAACGAATTTTATATCAGATTTTCTAGTTTTTCACTTCTCTTCTTCTTCCACATTTTCTTATTCAAAATCCTATCATCACTCTGCCGAAATCAACATTGAATCTAACTAGATCATCTCTGGTTTGATTCTCTATCACCATCTCAACAAGATCCCAGTGTTATTCAGAGTTATAGGCTTCTTTGTAATCTATCTAGCGAGAAAAGGTGTGATTGTAGCCTTGGAAATCAATCAAGCAAGAAAAGGTGTGATTGTAGCCTTGGAAATCAATCAAGCGAGAAAAGGTATGATTGTAGCCTTGGAAATCAATTGGGTGAACTTGTTGCCCCGGAAATCAAGTATCTCCACCCAGAGGATTGTGATTCTGGAGGGTGTACCTCGTAGCCTTGAAACCGAGGGTGTAATTGTACAATTGCTTTTGAAAGGAAATCCGTACTTAGTTGTGGGGGACTGGATGTAGGGTAACTCCGAACCAGTATAAAATCCGGTGTGTTCTTTCCTTTACTGCATTTACTTTATTTCTGCATCTGTGTTTGATTCTGTGATTATATCTGTGTCTGAATATTGCATACATTTGTGTACAAATCAACAATAACTCAAAAAGATTTAGTAATTTCTTATAAACACTATTCACCCCCCTCTAGTGTTCATTCTAGCCTTAAGGTCCATATTCCGCATTCCTCACATTTGGTATCAGAGCAAGGTTTTCAAAAGTTTCATAATCTGATTTTTGAAAAAGTTTTTTTTAAATGGCTATGTTTAAGAAATTTGTTAATGCTTGTTTAGAAATATTCAGATCATCATTGTCTCTTGAGTCTGCATATAATCAATATTCAAATACAAGTTGTCTACTAAGATTATTTGATGTGCATGAATCATGCTTTATGGGAGTTGAGGAATCAATCCAGAATAAACAAACTGTGCAGATCAAAAAGAACAAATGGATACTCGATAGTGGATGTTCTAGACACATGACTGGGAATCCAGATATGCTGAATGATATAATATACAAAGACGGAGGACTAGTTAACTTTGGAGACAATTCAAAAGGTTATGTGATCGGCATCGGCAAAGTCGGTAACTCTGAAACTCCTATTATTACTAATGTTTTGCTAGTTAAGAATCTGAAACACAATCTGCTAAGTATAAGTCAACTATGCGATAAAGGATATAAAATTAAATTTGAAAAAGATAAGTGTCACATTGAAGATAATAATTCAACCATAATATTTGAGGGAATTAGGAAAAAGAATATTTATATTCTTAGTATGAAAATTTCAAATGATAACTTGTGTCTTTTGGAAAATGCAAGTGACCCTTGGATTTGGCATAAGAGATTTGGGCATTTGAATTTCAAACTCTTATCTAGACTGTCAAAACATGATCTAGTAAGAGGCCTCCCTAAAATGAATTTTAAAGTAGATAGTCTATGTGATGCATGTCAACTAGGAAAACTTAGAAAAAGCTCCTTTAAATTAAAAAATATAATTTCTACTTCAAAACCTCTTGAATTACTTCATATTGATCTATTTGGTCCATCTCAAATTCTATCAATAAATAATAGTAAATATGTTTTTGTAATTGTAGATGATTATTCTAGATTTACATGGACAATATTTTTTAAAACATAAAAGTGATACTTTTGAATATTTTAAGAATTTTTCAAAAAGGGTTCAAAATCTACTCTCAAAAAATTATAACCATCCGTAGTGATCACGGTGGTGAATTTGAAAATGAAAAGTGACGCAGCGGATTAAACAAAACAATCTTCAATCGATGAAAGTAGTAATCGGTGGATTGGAAGATACTGAAATGCCCAAATTCGTTGATCCGAAGATGCCGAATTCTAGCTATCCCGAACTCGTTGATCGCACATGATACCGGGTTCAAAGATCTTCAATTCTTCAAGCGTTAATCAAGCGCACTTGATTCCACGAATCGGCTTCTACAATCGTTGAATCGAGCGCACTCGATTAACCGAAAGAGAAGATAGGAGATTACACTCAACTACCAATTTAGATGAAAGCACACAGCAATCAAAAGAGAATTTTATTCAAAAATCAACAAACTTTTACAAATGAGAGACTCGCCCTATTTATAGGCGTTTTACAACTCACACGAAAAAACAACAAAATTACACCATCTCCTAAGTCGGTTCCGACTTATGACTCACGACTCAAGACTCACGACTTACGACTTATGACCAAAACAGTTAATTCAATACAACACCGTACATAGCGAGTTTAACCCTTAAGTCGTACACGACTTACAACTCAATGCATATAGACGACTCACGACTTAACGAATTACAACCAAGTATACGACTCAACATCAACGGCTCAGATTGAAGCGGCATCAGGATCTTTGGCTACAAGCTGCTGCGACTAAGTCGTAACTTATTTCCGACTTAACTTCTTCCTTAAGTCGTAGCCGACTTATCTGCTTCGAGATACTTAAGTTTTTGTTAAGTCGTAGTCCTGTTCCTCTTAACCCGTTAGGTCGTAGATTCGAGTTAGCTCCTTCCCCTGGTTTCCAGTTAACCCGTGGACGACTCACATCTGTCTCCTTAAGTCGTAACTCGGCACAGTTAGCTCATTCGAGCGCCTTTCCCTTTTGCTGGTTAACTCGCGCATAACCACTAAGTCGTTGCCGATTGTTATTAAGTCGTTGGAACGACCTAAAGCTCTGGTTAGGTCGTAGCTCGCGTTCTTCGAACCTGTTAGGTCGTATACGACATAAAACTGTGACTTCCCATGCCCCTTCGCCAGAATTTAGCCCGTGAACCTCCTCCTTAGGTCGTATCTGACTTATCAACATGCTAAGTCGTGTTCGACCTAAATCTTCATCTCTCTGGCCTGCATCATCCTTCCCAGGTTGAGAAAAATTCGTCCTCGAATTTGTATTTTCTGCATCCACAACAAACTCATCCCCATGATATGGCACGAGATGCTTAACATTGAATACGTCAGACGTATACACATCATCTGGAAGCTTCAATTTGTAAGCATTTTCATTAATTCGTTTCACGACTTTTACAAGACCAATTTTTCTGGCTTTCAATTTGTTATAAGCGCCCACTGGAAAACGATCCTTTGTTAACACTGCATAAACCATATCTCCTTCATTAAACTCAACATTTCTTCGTTTCAAATCTGCAGATCGTTTATACTTCTCATTTGCTTTTCCCAATCGCTCCTGAACGATTTTATGGCATTCCGCCAACCCCTCAACAAAATTAGCAGCTTTCTTAACTGTCTTCTTTGATTGTGGCACTACCATCAAATCCAATGGACCCTTCGGTAAGCTTGAATATACTATCTGAAATGGACTGAACCCCGTGCTACGATTCACTGCATGATTATGAGCAAATTCTGCCTGGCATAACTTCACATCCCAACTCTTCAGATTATCTTGTACAAGACACCTCAACAAATTTCCCAACGATCGATTAACCACCTCCGTTTGTCCATCAGTTTGCGGATGATAAGCACTACTAAATTTCAGCTTCATTCCCACCATTTTCCACAAACTCAACCAAAAATGACTCAGAAATCGAGTATCTCTATCCGACACAATAGATTCTGGCAATCCATGAAGTCGATAGATCTCCTTGAAAAACAATTGAGCAACATGAACAGCATCCGCCGTCTTCTTACAAGCAATAAAATGTGCCATCTTCGAAAATCGATCCACTACCACATAGATGGAATCGTTTCCTCGCTGTGTTCTTGGCAGCCCCAACACAAAGTCCATACTGATATCCACCCATGGTTTTACAGGCATAGGTAACGGCATATATAAACCAGCATTAGTCGCAGTTCCTTTCGAAACCTGACAAGTATGACAACGTTCCACAAACTTCTCTACCTCTTTCCTCATTGATGGCCAAAAGTAAGACTGTGAAATCAACTGTAAGGTACGGTCTCTCCCAACATGTCCCTCTTCGTGTAACTCCTTGATAATCTTCATTCTCAGACTACCCTCTGGTATGCACAATCGATTTCCTTTGAACAGAAAACCATCTATCATTATAAACTCATCTGTCTCCCCATCCTTGACTTTATCAACAAACTTTGCAAAGTAAGGATCATTGTCAAATAATTCTGGTAACATTTCAAACCCCGTCACTTCAACCTTTAGTGTAGTCAACAAATGACTCCTCCTACTCAAAGCATCAGCCACACGATTCGTCACCCCTGACTTGTGTTTAACAACAAAAGTAAATTGTTGCAGATATGCAATCCACGATGCATGTCTCGCTGAAATCTTGTCTTGCCCTTGTAAATGCTTCAACGCCTCATGATCAGTGTAAAGAACAAACTCCTTCTGAAATAGATAGTGTCTCCAGTGTTTAATAGATTGCACAACAGCATAAAATTCCACATCATATGTACTGTATCTCATCTTTGCTCCTGATAACTTCTCGCTAAAGTATGCAATAGGACGCCCCCTCTGACTCAACACTCCTCCAATTCCAACCTTGGATGCATCAGTATGTAGTTCAAACACTAACTGAAAATCTGGTAATATTAGAATTGGTGCAGACGTCAAGAGTTCTTTGATTCGCTCAAAAGCAACCCCGGCTTCCTCAATCCATGCAAACTGTTTACCCTTCATGCAATCCGTAACAGGTGCCATCACACTACTAAAGTGTGGAATAAACCTCCGATAAAATGAAGCCAACCCGTGAAAACTATGAACTTCCGTTATCGTTTTGGGCTGTGGCCAATCTCTAATTGCTTCGACTTTACTTTGGTCAACCTGTATTCCTTCTTTCGATACAACATATCCCAGAAATAAAACACTCCTCGCCATAAAGACACACTTCTTTGTAGCAGCATAGAATTGTTCTTCACGAAGAATAATTAACACTTTCTTCAAATGTTGAACATGCTCTTCTGTACTTGCACTATAGATCAGAATATCATCAAAGTAAACCACCACAAATTTTCCAATGTACGGTCTGAAAATTTGATTCATCACCCTCATAAATGTACTTGGTGCATTCGATAGACCAAACGACATTACCAGCCATTCATACAAGCCTTCCCTCGTCTTGAATGCTGTCTTCCATTCGTCCCCCGGTCTAATGCGAATCTGATGATAACCGCTCTTCAAGTCAATCTTAGAAAAGATCACGGACCCACTGATCTGATCCAATAAATCATCAAGCCTCGGCATCGGAAATCTATATCTCACAGTAATCTTATTCAATGCTCGACTGTCAGTGCACATCCTCCATGTTCCATCCTTTTTGGGTACCAATAAAGCTGGTATAGCACAAGGACTTAAACTCTCCTGCACACGCCCCTGTTCAAGCAATTCCTCTACCTGCCTCCGCAACTCTTCATGTTCCTTCGGACTCATTCGATAATGTGGTCTGTGTGGCAACACAGCACCTGGAACAAGATCTATCTGATGTTGAATATCCCTCAACGGTGGCAACTCCGTTGGTAACTCCTCTGGAAATACATCGTCAAATTCTTTCAAAACTGGTTTAACTTCCTCTGGAATTTCAACTTCTTCACTGCTCTCACGCCCAATTAACAAGAATACTTCCGACTCTTCTTCAACCTCCTTAACAAACTCCTTCAAAGATAACAAAGTTTTGAGTTCTTCAATCTCCTCCAACTTGTTTTCCTCCTGTTGTCGCTTCTTTGGAACTAGAGTAATCTTAGTGCCTTCAAACATGAAACTGTAACTGTTGGTACGCCCATCATGTTGTACTGCTCTATCATACTGCCACGGTCTTCCCAGCAATAAATGACAGACATCCATATCTACCACATCGCACCAGATTTCATCTTTATATTTCTTCCCAATTGAAAAATTCACACGAGCTTTTCGTCCAACCTTCACCTCCCCGCCTTTCCTCAACCAAGCTAGCTTGTACGGTTTCGGATGTTTCTCAGTCTTCAATGCCAATTTCCTCACAGCTTCAGAAGAAATTATATTATCACAGCTTCCAGCATCAATAACAAATTTGCAAACTTTCCCCAGAATAGTACATGTTGACTGAAAAATATTGCTCCTCAACCAACTACAATCCTCCTCTTGCTTTGGTGTTAAACAGGACCTCTTCATCATGAGATTATAACCTTCGTCTCCCGACACTTCTTCTTCCTCCTCATCAGGTGGTGAATTGGAACATTCAGCTTCTTCATCCTCATCCTCAACCTCTGCTATCATAGCTCTCTTCTTCGGTTTTGGACATTCGCTACTTTTGTGACCAAATTCCTGACAATTGTAACATTTGAAATCGTTGTTAACCTTTGTCTTCTCAGCCTCCTTCACTACTGGTCTACTGATAGGTTTAGAAACATTAGAACTCCCACCAACACCCTTCACTTGATTGTTAGAGTTAGTAAACACACCACTTCCTCGTCGTCCCTGTTTCTCTCAAGCCAACGCTTTCTGATGTGCTTCCGCTACAGATCTAGGATCAAACATGTTAACCATATCCTGAATCTGCATTCGTAATCTCCAACAAACCTGGCTGTTAACTGTTCTTCTGTCTCCATAATATCATTCCTTGCAATTAGTTGATAAAATTCGTCAGCATAGTCATTCACAGATTTCGTCCCTTGTCTCAAGTTTTGCAAACGTTGATACATCAAAGATTGATAATTGTAAGGTAAGAACGTTGCTTTCATCACTTTCTTCATCTTTTCCCAAGATTCAACCTTTGACTTCCCCATCCGCTCACGTGTAAGTTTGGTTTGCTGCCACCATGCCAAAGCTCTACCCCTCAGCCTCGTAGCAACCAACTTCACTCTACGATGTTCTGGAACTTCTTTGAAGTCAAAAATCTCCTCAACATTAGCTACCCAATCTAGAAACTCCTCCGCTTGCATACCACCTTTGAATTCAGGAATTTCAGTCTTCATCCCCGTCTCCCACTTGTGATCATACTCAGAGTAATTTCTTCCTTGTCCTCGTCCTTGTCCTCGAACACTACCACCATCATAATCCTCTTCAAAATCAGATGTATATCGTTGTCTATCTCGTCCACCCACATCTCTACTACCATTACGTCTTCCACCATCATCCCTTCTATCTACATTCCTCCGTTCACGATCATTCACGTTCCTCCCACGCCCTTGATCATTTTCAACACTTCTATCTCGATTGGAATGTGGCGAGACTCTACTACCCCCATGGTTAGATTAAAGTGAAACCCTTCTCCGATTTTGATTCATCTCCGTCATAAGCTTCTCTAACCGGCCAATTCCTTCGTTAAGCTTTTCACTAAAGTTTTCATTGATTCTTTGCTCCATCTCATCAGCCTCTTCTCTTCGATACAAAGCTTCAACGTTTTGGTGACGATTAGCTCTCCTTGGCGGCATACTTGAAACTTTACAAACTCTTCAAATTCAAACACAATTCGAACTTTGATCCAAAATGGAATGGATCGAAAACTTCCACTTTGTTGCAATTTGCGATGAACACGATGAACACAACCTCTCCAAATGATAAGATCCGATCTCTAAACTTCAATACAAAGTTGAACAACTTCACTTGCTCACGGCTCAACACTTCAAGCTTCAAAATGATTAGGCTCCAAGTCTCGATTTAGCTATGATTGGCTAAAACAAGCTCCGATACCAAAAACTGATGCAGCGGATTAAACAAAACAATCTTCAATCGATGAAAGTAGTAATCGGTAGATTGGAAGATACTGAAATGCCCAAATTCGTTGATCCGAAGATGCCGAATTCTAGCTATCCCGAACTCGTTGATCGCGCACGATACCGAGTTCAAAGATCTTCAATTCTTCAAGCGTTGATCAAGCACACTTGATTCCGCGAATCAGCTTCTACAATCGTTGAATCGAGCGCACTCGATTAACCGAAAGAGGAGATAGGAGATTACACTCAACTACCAATTTAGATGAAAGCACACAGCAATCAAAAGAGAATTTTATTCAAAAATCAACAAACTTTTACAAATGAGAGACTCGCCCTATTTATAGGCGTTTTACAACTCACACGAAAAAACAACAAAATTACACCATCTCCTAAGTCGGTTCCGACTTATGACTCACGACTCAAGACTCACGACTTACGACTTATGACCAAAACAGTTAATTCAACACAACACCGTACATAGCGAGTTTAACCCTTAAGTCGTACACGACTTACAACTCAATGCATATAGACGACTCACGACTTAACAAATTACAACCAAGTATACGACTCAACATCAACGGCTCAGATTGAAGCGGCATCAGGATCTTTGGCTACAAGCTGCTGCGACTAAGTCGTAACTTGTTTCCGACTTAACTTCTTCCTTAAGTCGTAGCCGACTTATCTGCTCCAAGATACTTAAGTTTTTGTTAAGTCGTAGTCCTGTTCCTCTTAACCCGTTAGGTCGTAGATTCGAGTTAGCTCCTTCCCCTGGTTTCCAGTTAACCCATGGACGACTCACATCTGTCTCCTTAAGTCGTAACTCGGCACAGTTAGCTCGTTCGAGCGCCTTTCCCTTTTGCTGGTTAACTCGCGCATAACCACTAAGTCGTTGCCGATTGTTATTAAGTCGTTGGAACGACCTAAAGCTCTGGTTAGGTCGTAGCTTGCGTTCTTCGAACCTGTTAGGTCGTATACGACATAAAACTGTGACTTCCCATGCCCCTTCGCCAGAATTTAGCCCGTGAACCTCCTCCTTAGGTCGTATCTGACTTATTAACATGCTAAGTCGTGTTCGACCTAAATCTTCATCTCTCTGGCCTACATCAAAAAGTTAGAAGAATTCTGCAATAAAAAGGGAATAATTCACAATTTTTCATTTCCAAGAACTCCACAACAAAACAGAGTAGTAGAACGTAAAAATAGGACGATTCAAGAGTGTGCGAGAACTATGCTTTCTGATAGTAATTTACCAAAGTACTTTTGGGCAGAAGCAGTTGCTACTGCCTGTTGTATTTTAAATAGAATTTTAATTAGACCTTTAACTGATAAGACATCTTATGAACTTATTTACTCAAAGAAACCTAAGGTATCTTATTTTAGAATTTTTGGAAGTAAATGTTTTATTTTAAATACAAAAGATAACTTAGATAAATTTGATCCTAAATCCGACAAAGGTATCTTTATCGGATACTCTAATAGAAGTAAAGCATACAGAGTATTTAATTTAAGAACTAATACCATCGAAGAAACAATGCACGTTTCATTTGATGAAAATTTCAAAATTTTTGAAGAAATAAATGATGAAGAGGATTAAATCACTCAAAACCAAGAGTCAACTGAAACTAATAATGAATTAAATCATCCTAATAAAAGGATTAAACTTTTAAAAGATCACCCTATAGAAAATATACTTGGAGATATGCAATCTGTTGTTAAATACTAGAAACCAACTAAGTCAAATGAGTAATGTAGCTTTTATATCAACTATTGAACCCAAAAATCCAGAAGAAGCATCAACTGATAATTCATGGATTTTGGCTATGCAAGAAGAATTAAATCAATTCACTATAAATGATGTTTGGGAACTTGTTCCTAGACATGAAAATAAAACAATAATTGGAACTAAATGGGTTTATAAAAATAAAATGAATGAACAAGGAGAGGTTGTTAGAAATAAAGCCCGGTTAGTCGCTCAAGGTTATTGTCAAGAAGAAGGAATAGATTTTGATGAAACCTTTGCCCCCGTAGCAAGATTAGAAGCCATTAGGATTCTACTTGCTTTCGCAAATCATAATAATTTCAAATTATTTCAAATGGATGTTAAAAGTGCATTTTTAAATGGTTTTGTAAAAGAATAAGTATTTGTTGAACAACCACCACTTTTTGAAAATGATAAATTTCCAAATCATGTTTACAAACTTAAGAAAGCTCTATATGGTCTAAAGCAAGCTCCTAGAGCCTAGTATGATAGACTAAGATCTTACTTGTTACAATCAAATTTTGAAATAGGTAAAGTAGATAATACTCCTTTATTAAAAGAAATAAAAATGATATTCAACTAATACAAGTCTACGTAGATGATATCATTTTTTGATCAACTAATTTTGAAATGAATAAAGAATTTTTTGAAATAATGACAAAAGAGTTTGAGATGAGTCATATGGGTGAATTAAACTTCTTTTTAGGATTACAAATAAAACAATTAGATAATGGTATCTTTATTAGTCAAGAAAAATATGCTAAAGACCTAGTTAGTAAATTTGATTTGACTACTGCGAGTGGAAGACCCACTCCCATGGCAACCAATGAGTACCTTAGTAAAGAAGATCTCTCGAAAGATGTAGATCAAAAATTATATAGAGGAATGATTGGATCACTACTCTATATCACTGCGAGTAGACCTGATATCATGCATAGTGTCTGTCTCTGTGCAAGGTATCAATCCCAACCTAAAGAAACTCACTTAAAAGCTGTAAAACGTATTATAAGATATGTTAAACACACCTTTGATTATGGCTTATTTTATCCTAAAAATGATTCGTTTGACTTAATATCTTACTGTGATGCTGATTATGCTGGTTGTAAATTAGACCGAAAAAGTACAAGTGGAACTTGTCACTTTTTAGGGCATTCTCTGATTTCCTGGTTTAGTAAAAAGCAAAACACAGTTTCTCTATCAACAAATGAAGCAGAGTATATTTCTGCTGCTTTGGCTTGTTCTCAAGTAATATATATGCAACAAACTTTAAAAGATTTTGGTTTAAATATCTCAAAATCACCAATTTATTGTGATAATACTATTTGTTAACCCTTAAGTTTGTTTGACTCAAGAGATGTACGACTCATGGTCTTACGAGATAAGAGATGTACGACTCATGGTCTTACGAGATAAGAGATGCACGACTCATGGTCTTACGAGATAAGAGATGTACGACTCATGGTCTTACGAGATAAAAGATGCACGACTCATGGTCTTACGAGATAAAAGGTGTACGACTCACAGTCTTCCGAGATAAGAGGTGTACGACTTAAGTTATGTGACGACTTAGTGATTTAAAAAGAGTCAACGACCTAATTGCTAAAGGGACCTACGACTTAAGAGCTTCATGACTCAACGAGACAAGCTTCTTACGACTCATGAGGTTTTACGACTCATGAGGTCTTACGACTCATAAGGTCCTACGACTCATGAGGATCTACGACTCATGAGGTTCTACGACTCATAAGGTCCTACGACTCATGAGGATCTACGACTCATGAGGTTCTACGACTCATGAGGTCTTACGACTTAAAGGCTCTACGACTCATGAGGTCTTACGACTCAAGAGGCCTTACGACTTAAAGCCCGTGCTTATGCTACCTTTATCTGGTAAGTCGGCTACGAGTTAGCACTTGTCTTCAACTGAGCCACAAGAAGAACCCAGTATGGCGCCCACGAGTTGTCTTAAGTCGGCTACGAGTTATTGCTTACCTTAAGTCGGTCACGACTCATGCCTTAGCCAATTTTCTGTCCAGAATTCAGAGCTGCTCCTATAAATACCCCATCACTTCCAACATGAAAAGGACTTTTGCCAAATCATTTCTTCAAGCGCCGTTACTCTGTCGAAGTCTCCATTCATCCAGCAGTCAAAGATCCTCAAACATTCAAGACGCTACAACAATCTTCAAGAGATAATTCCTTATATCCGACATGGATTCATCGAATTTCATCGACGAAGATTGAGCTAGTAGTCAAGATTGTTTCTTTTGATCAAGTTGTACTGTTTTGATAAGAGATTTGTATCGATTTGTAACCGAATTCAGTAATAAAGAGGTTCAAAGTGGACGTAGGCTTAATCTCAAGCCGAACCACTATAAATTGCTGTCTTTTACTGCTTTTCTGCCAGTTTACTGCTTAAATTCTGTTCCCGTCACGCGGGTGGTGCTTTCACGATTCTATTACACACACCGGGTGTTAGCGTTCACTTTTTAGCGTTAACACTATTGCAATAAATTTATCCAAAAATACTACTCAACATGCTCGAACTAAACATATTGATATCAAACACCATTTTCTCAGAGATAATATAAGTAGAGAAGTAATTACTCTCGACTATATCAATTCTGAAAATCAAATTGCTGATATCTTAACAAAACCCTTAAATGAATCTACATTTACTAAATTAAGAAGAGAATTAGGTATTTGTTCATTAACTGAAATATAAAATATAAATAACAAAGTATAATTAAAAATTAAATCAAAATAAATCAAATAGTAAAAATATTGAGAACCATGTCGGCATCCCCCTATACCCATGTCGACATATAACGTTTTTTTTTTAAATTTCCCACCAAAATTCAAATAATTGGTTATATATTCTTCTTATTTTCGAAATTTTCTTCATTCTCTCTGTTCTATCTTCTGGAATCAATTTATTTTCGAAATTTTCTTCATTCTCTCTGTTCGACTCAAGAGATGTACGACTCATGGTCTTACGAGATAAGAGATGTACGACTCATGGTCCTACGAGATAAGAGATGCACGACTCATGGTCTTACGAGATAAGAGATGTACGACTCATGGTCTTACGAGATAAGAGATGTACGACTCATGGTCTTACGAGATAAGAGATGTACGACTCATGGTCTTACGAGATAAGAGATGCACGACTCATGGTCTTACGAGATAAAAGGTGTACGACTCACAGTCTTCCGAGATAAGAGGTGTACGACTTAAGTTATGTGACGACTTAGTGATTTAAAAAGAGTCAACGACCTAATTGCTAAAGGGACCTACGAGTTAGCAGGCCTACGACTTAAGAGCTTCATGACTCAACGAGACAAGCTTCTTACGACTCATGAGGTCTTACGACTCATGAGGTCTTACGACTCATAAGGTCCTACGACTCATGAGGATCTACGACTCATGAGGTTCTACGACTCATAAGGTCCTACGACTCATGAGGTTCTACGACTCATGAGGTCTTACGACTTAAAGGCTCTACGACTCATGAGGTCTTACGACTCAAGAGGCCTTACGACTTAAAGCCCGTGCTTATGCTACCTTTATCTGGTAAGTCGGCTACGAGTTAGCACTTGTCTTCAACTGAGCCACAAGAAGAACCCAGTATGGCGCCCACGAGTTGTCTTAAGTCGGCTACGAGTTATTGCTTACCTTAAGTCGGTCACGGCTCATGCCTTAGCCAATTTTCTGTCCAGAATTCAGAGCTGCTCCTATAAATACCCCATCACTTCCAACATGAAAAGGACTTTTGCCAAATCATTTCTTCAAGCGCCGTTACTCTGTCGAAGTCTCCATTCATCCAGCAGTCAAAGATCCTCAAACATTCAAGACGCTACAACAATCTTCAAGAGATAATTCCTTATATCCGACATGGATTCATCGAATTTCATCGACGAAGATTGAGCTAGTAGTCAAGATTGTTTCTTTTGATCAAGTTGTGCTGTTTTGATAAGAGATTTGTATCGATTTGTAACCGAATTCAGTAATAAAGAGGTTCAAAGTGGACGTAGGCTTAATCTCAAGCCGAACCACTATAAATTGCTGTCTTTTACTGCTTTTCTGCCAGTTTACTGCTGAAATTCTGTTCCCGTCACGCGGGTGGTGCTTTCACGATTCTATTACACACACCGGGTGTTAGTGTTCACTTTTTAGCGTTAACATTTTTGGTGCTTTCACCGAGAACCCAACTCAGGCTACCACTCACCATTGCTTCTCAGAGGTTTGCTGAAAGAATTTCCTACAAAACCAGAAGTTTATCAGACATAATGGCTCCTGGAAGGAAACGAAAGTCTGTCAGAACTGATGATGACCGTGATAATACTGCCACCTCTCTCTCTCCAAATCAGACAGCTCTGAGCGTCGGTGTGACGCGACAAGAGTTAGATGCTGCCGTATCCGGACTGTATCAGCAGATTGAAACTCAAAATAATCTGATGATGGAAAAGCTGAATGCTCTACTTGGTACAAATAAAAGACCAGTAAGTAATGAGGGAAACTTTGCTAATGCTGCTCCCAATTCTGAGGGAAGAAATATTCCTCACAGGGGATCAGGTGCTGCCGAAGGGGCACCCCTCCAGGCCGAAGGATCCAGGCCGTCACCAGTTCTTCATGAGCATTTACCTGGACAAACCCCCGAAAAGATGGCTGAGGTCTATTCCGCGAAATCTCTGAACAATGAGGAATATCTTTCTGGTATGATCAAGCAAATAATGAAAGAGAGCATGCAAAGAGATGAAGACGAAAACGAATGGGGATTCGCACCAAGTAGAACTCCGTTTACCGAGAAGATTCTGAAGGCTGAATTTCCTAGAAAATTTGTTCCCCCCACCATTCCTGCTTATCGGGGAACAAGTGATCCAAATCAGTTCTTGTATAAATACGACTGGCATATGACCGGCGCAAGAGCAACCGATGAAATAAAGTGCCGATATTTCCCAGTTTATTTAGAAGGAGTGGCACTTCTCTGGTTTACCAAGCTTCCTGTCAGATCTGTAGATCTGTTTTCTGATCTGACCCGAAAATTCAAAGAGCAATTCAGGCTATACGCTTCAAAGGCAAAAGATATAATGTCACTGTCCAGTCTTGAACAGAATCCGGGAGAGCCTATTAAGTCATTCTTGAACCGCTTCAACTTAGCTCTGGCAAAAGTCGATAACGCAGAGCCACGAATGATCTTGACCTATTTGATGCGTGCTATCGACAAATCGAGCGAATTTGGAAAATGGTTGAAGATGAAGGAGCCAAATTCGCTCGAGAAATTCTACAAAAAGGCTGACGAATTTATACGCTTAGAGAATCTTTCCGCACCAGCTAAGGTTGTGACAACGGTGGTGGAAAATAATGCTACTGTTCAAAGCAAGAAAGAACTGGTAGATCAGAAAAGGGAAAGTAATGGTGGGAAAAGGCAGAAAGACTTCAAAAAGCCCCGCTTCCTTAAACCTTCAGACTTTACTCCACTGACCGATACCCCGGAGAATATTTTCATCGCCACTAAGGATGCTGTTGAATTTCCAAAACCACCGGCCGTGAAAGTTGGGAAGAATGTTGTTCAAAGCGGAAGATTTTGCAAGTTTCACAACCAACCAGGGCATGATACCAATGAGTGCCGCCATTTGAAAAGCCTGATTGAAGAATTGCTAAGAGAGAATAAGTTGCAGCAATACATCAAGAGGAATAGAAAGGATCCATCTTCATCCAGCCAAGGGCAGTTACCTCCAACTAATTCATCTGATTCAGGAGAGAGGCCTGCTGGAAAGGAAAGACCTGTTATCAATGTGATCACAGGGGGACCTCACCCGGCTGGCAGGAGTTGGGGTGAAATGGAAAGGTATGCAAAAGCTTTGAAGTATGCACCAACCGAAGAAAGTGTCTTAATCTTGGAAGATGCTTCACCTCTAAAGCAGCAGAAGACTTTTCATGATGATATTATGTTCAGAGCCAGGGATTCTATTAATGTGGAAGCTCCTACTGAGGACCCTTTGGTTGTCTCTGTCGGTATTGGGCTGGCTATTGTCAGAAGAGTGTTGGTAGATAGTGGTGCCTCATGCAACATTCTCTTTAAAAGGACATTTGACCAAATGAAAATCCCGATGACTGATGTACAAGCCTCTTCACACAAGATTGCCGGGTTTACAGGGGAGCTGAAACAGCTGATTGGAATGGTGGACTTGTTTGTTGAAATGGGCGAAGGACACAAGAAATTGGTTCGAAAGCAAACTTTTGTAATTGTTGATGGATTCTCCGCCTATAACGCTTTCTTGGGCCGGCCTACTCTTGCTGCTTTCAGGGCCGTCCTCGCTCCTTGGTGCTTAACAATGAAATTTCCTACTGATAATGGGATTGCTGTTATTAAAGGAGATCAGAACGCAGGACGAGAATGTTATCTTGTAGAACTCCGAGAGGCCAGGAGAAGAGAAATGGGGAAAGATGCGGCAGCTCCGCTCCGCATCAAGGAACCGACCCTGTAGCAACTACGGAGCGGCCCCTGTACTGGCGAACACAGCAATGCAAGAAAAGAAATGGACCCCAGGAAAGCCAGTACAGGGGAAAATAGAGTGGTACCCGTGGAGGTAACGGTACCAGTATCTGTAGACTCGAAAGACCCGAACAAAGTACTCAATGTGGGTTCACAGCTAAGTATAACAGTTCAAAACACACTGATATCATTCTTAAAAGCCAATCTAGATGTGTTCGCTTGGTGTCACGCTGATATGTGTGGGATCTCCTCGGAAGTTGCTGTACATACTCTGAACATAGATCCGAAATTCACACCAGTGAAACAGAAGAGAAGAACTCAAGGCCCAGAAAGATCGACAGCACTAAAGGAAGAAGTCGATCGGCTCATGGAGAACGGTTTTATCAGAAACTCCACTTATCCAAATTGGGTTTCAAATCCAGTATTGGTCAAGAAGGCAAATGGAAAGTGGAGAGTATGCATAGACTTCTCAGATCTAAACAAAGCATGCCCCAAAGATTGCTTCCCGCTGCCTAGAATTGATCAATTGGTGGATGGAACAGCTGGGCATGAGTTGTTATCGTTTATGTATGCTTACTCCGGATACAATCAGATTATGATGCATGAGCCGGATCAGGAAGACACAAGCTTTATTACAGATGTGGGTCTCTACTGCTACAAAGTTATGCCCTTCGGATTGAAAAATGCTGGGGCAACCTACCAAAGAACCGTCAATGCAATGTTCAAGCCTCAGATTGGTAAAACCATGGAAGTTTATGTCGACGATATGGTTGTAAAATCAAAGAAAGCTGTAGATCACATGGGGCACTTGGAGGAAATGTTCGCAATTCTAAGAAAGTACGGAATGAAGCTCAATCCATTGAAATGTTCGTTCGGAGTAGAATCTGGGAAATTTTTGGGTTTCATTGTGAGCGCCAGGGGCATTGAAGCCAATCCTACTCAAATCACAGCTCTAAGGGAAGTCAAAGCCCCTAAAACAAAGAAAGAAATGCAAAGTCTCAATGGAAAAGTCGCTGCTCTGAGTCGCTTCATTTCCAAGGCCATAGACAAATGTATTCCCTTCTTTGACGCTCTAAAGAAAGGAAAGAAAAATTTTGAGTGGACTCCAGAATGCCAGAATGCTTTCGATGAACTAATTCATCACATGGAAACACCTCCGGTTCTTTCCAAGCCTACTGACGGTGAAGATCTTTTCATCTATTTAGCAATTTCATCTCACGCCCTCAGCGCAGCACTTGTACGGGAAGATATGAAAATACAGCGTCCAGTCTATTACATCAGTAAACGGTTCACTGGGGCAGAGATGAATTATTCGAAGATAGAAAATGTCACATACCGAATTGTTCGACTTTCGAAAATTCGACATCGATACTCACTTTATCGACTGCCGAGCAATCGAGTGCCGGAAACTCCAATAGTGAGGGTTTTTTAAAAGAAAAAGTAGAAGAAAAGATAGAAGAGAAAGAAAGAAGAACAACAGAACAACAATAGAAACAGAAAACAATATCAGAATCTCACATATCGCAGCGGAACAATATATAATAGATAATCATTAGTCTTTTAAAACAAGGAACTATATCAGTTTATACATACATCAATCATCAGAGTCAATATACAACTCGATACAACAATGGACAGTTATATAAACTTGTCCTCATACAGAATACACAGCGGAATAAATACTATCAATAAAAATACTACGTCTCGCCATCCAGCTTATCTCCAAAGCTCCAGAATATCCTGATAACATAACTCTAGGCTGCCCGTGTGGAAATTGGTGGGCACCCAGAGTTTAGAAGGGAAACAATAAACTCCGAGTCAGTCATGGTGACTGGTGTGAGATCGTAAAACAGTTATTCTTTATAACAACAAAATAATTTTTAAAGTCAATTCGAAATGCTTTTGGAAAATGAAACTACCATAAGACCTCCCACCACACACACAATGCAAACGCAGACTTGGAGGAGATTTCTTCTTATGTTAGTCAAAGATGCTTACTACGCAAAATCAAATCATTTTGGATATTATTATTAGTGCATAGTGGAAAACATTTCGAAAGTAGAATATAAATCTTAGCCAGCATAGGTACCATTATATTATGCCTGCTATAGCTGCCTCCTGAGGAGACAGGTTATACAATTGAAATCGTAAAGGCTCGTATTGTTTCTTTGGATTTCCAACAAATGGTCAGGCTAAGGAACTTCCTATCCACGATGGGTACGTCCCTGGAATAGACGACCCGAGAACCTAACCGGATCTCTGCCAACACAAGGCTGGGTTACCTCTGCAAAAATAGGTAACTACTGACACGCGTATGCCATCCCCCGATCGTCACCGATCTTCCCGAGGATCCCCGATTTCCAACAACCACAAAGTAATAAATTTGCAGCAACCACAGAGGTTAAGTATCTGGGCTCTATACCATGATACCACCTTTATCCAGAAGGAATGACATACACTAAGGGGCGCTACTCCCTATAACCTTGCCGCATCCTTCCTGTTTCGACCATTTCCGGGGTGTGAGGCTCGACGAAGTCTCGTCCACAAAGCTACGCTTTCTACAAAGCCCTGCTTCGGGTCAAACAAAAATGATCAACCTATGATCATAAAGATATAAGATCAAACAAATGATCATATCGCAAATGATCAAACACTGATCATTTCACAGCAACACTCAGTATGCCACGTTACCAAATTGGGATATATCGCTGATAAATTTCAACTACATAACCTCTGAGCTCGTACGTCTCAGAGAAGGGTGTTAAGCTAAGAGAATAAATTCTCCGCCACCAACAGAAATGTATTTGAAAGAAATCAGCTTTATATCTCAAATTATAACGTCAGACACACAATCCATACAAGTCTGTTCCGGGATCGAACAGAACCGAAGGCACTTCTCACGAAGCCCTTGCATATCCGGATAAATTTCTAATCACGTCCGGACTTCCCGTCACCAGGCTTTTAAATCTCCCCGAGATGGCCGAGATGAAAAATCCGAGATATCAGCCAAAATCCGAGATTTGGCAGCCTATTTAGTTATAAGTGTTTTAAATATCGCCCGAGATAGCCGAGATATTTTCCCGAGATATTGGCCAAAATCCGAGATTTAAAACACTGCCCGTCACTAAGGGTGATAAATCCTCTAAACCGGAGATCAGCCGATGTAGAGTAACTCGACGGTAATCCTTCCGTTTTCAAAAATATCCGGTCTTCAACACCGGTCTTCGAAGGCAATTCATAACGACGTATCACATATTCGGAATGGGTTATACGACCCCATGGTCCTTTCCCGGCTAACCCGAATAGTGAGCGATTATTCAAAAATAAGTGTGGCATTCAAATTCATCCAATTCACAACAAATACCTATCTAAAGGTAATTATTGATAGTCGGTTATTTAACTATCAATAAAGATGCGCAACATCACCAGATTCCAAATAATTTTCCAAATTATTTCATCTTCAAAAATATCTTTTACTAGATATAAAATTTCCACACTTAACATTTGAAAACAATTTCAAAACAATTTCCACACTTCAAAAATAAATCAATATTTATTTTTAAAACAACTTCGCTTCCTTTTATAAATTCCGTATCGAATTTATACTTTCAAAATATCTACTGGTATACGATTTTCAAATCGATTTCAATATTCAATTTCAATTTATCTTTAAGAAGATAAATTCTCAAACGTTTCATTTCATTTTGGAAAAGCATTTCCATACTTAATAATAAGTATTTCACAAATCTATTTATTTTCAACGTTTGAAAATATTCAATATACTTAAATCAATATTAAGTATACATTTCATTCTTTAAGGAAATCATAAATTTTAACATCTATTTGAGTCAAAACGAATGTTGCGTAAAACATCGTTACGACGACTCAAAATCACTAGTATAGGGATTCGAAATTTAGATAGATATATAAATCCCAACACTATATAAAACATTTCCTTTCGGAAATCATTTACTATAACAACAGTGTTATAGTCCATCATTTCCTTATTTCTCGAAAACGTCTATTTCAACAATAAATGTTGAAATCTATGATTTCGATATTTAACACGTTTTAAAACATCTTTTAAAACAATTACTTCATTTTTATAATATCGCTTTTCCAAAACCATATCCATTCTACTTCAAAAATATATTCACTGTCCAAAATCGTGAATATACTTCACTTAACCAAATTTCAAACTTTACTACACATTTATTTCAAATAAAAATTCGCTATCCAAAAACGCGAATATATCTTCTTTAAATAATCTTCTATATTTAATTTATCAATTTCAATTGATTTCGAATTTATAAAACAATGTTTATAAATTCTATTTCTCTCTTATAACAACTTGCTTTATAAACTCTCTTAGATAACCTTCCATAATTCATTTATCAAAATTGAGTGATTTTAGATTTATAAAACAATTTTTATAAATTTCTTTTACGCTTTATAACAATTTCAGCTTCAAAAATCATTTTATCAGCAAGTTCTATTTATATTCCATCTAAGGGCAAAAAATCAAATTTATAAGTAGATTTTCTTATAAATCTTTTATTCCACAATTTCATTCACATTTTATAACTTCATAATTTATCAATCTATAAATTTCATATCTTCACATTTTATAATTATAAAATTTCATATCTTCACATTTTATAATTATAAAATTTTTAGGCGTTTATTTATTTGAAAATAAATCAACTCACAAATTAAATAAAACGTCTATTCCAACAAATCACTTTAAAAACCCTTTTAAAGTAAAGGATGTTATTTTTAAACTTCAAAACTGAATCCGATGATGCAACGCATCAATTAGTCCATCACAACATCAAACATCATATATCATCATATGATGACAGAATATATATCAACATCTGTAAATAAATAAATACAGTTGAGGAATCCAGTTGGATCCCTCCAACCTGTTTCCCTGCATCCAAAGACGTCAGCACAATACCAATTCCACTTCGAGGTGGAATATCGCGGTATATGGGTTTTTATAAAAATCCGCTTACTAACGGCGCAATAGGGTCTCATCCGCTATACGAGGCGGGAAATCATCAATCCAATATATACATATGCCAATATGTATATATTGCTACATATATAATAGATATATCCTACTATATCTAATATCACATCCAAATAGCAATCATATCAAATCAATAATAACTGCAAATCATTTTGAGTGAGAAAAATCTCACCTTAGCTTTATATTTGTAATCCATTCCAATCCAGTTTGTTTTCTCGATTTATAGACCTTGTATAAATATTTACACAACCTATTAATATTCGAATTAAATAGAATAATAAATTTTCATTTGATAAATTGAATTAGCCAATGATTCAATTTTAACTAGAAATTTTCTTTTTTGAAATTATATATACTCTTTTTAGTAACTAAAATAAATCAATTTTCATACCATTTCAAACCTTTAAAAATTCCTGTTATTTTTCCCAAATATTATATATATATATATATATATATATATTAACAAGTTTTCCTTTTTAATAAATTACATAAATTAATACTTCTAATTTGACCTAACTCGAAAAATCCATTACTATTGAAATAAATTTAAATTTAAACTAATTTCTCATTTAATAAATTCAATTCGTCAATGATTAAATTGTAAACCAATTCCTTTTTTATAAAAATTTTATTCTACATGTTCAACAGTTTTCTTTTTCCCATAACACAATAGTAAACCTTTTCCTATATACATAAATATTTTCACATATATAGAAATTTAGCAGATTTCTCCTTTAAATCTTACTGTTTTCGAAATCGAAACTCCAAAATAAATGTTAATATACCTCACAGTCGATCGCATGTTCGAAGTTCGTCGAAGAGCCACCATCGATTGACCACCACGAACAGTCGCGACATCACGGCTCGTCATCTCACCGTGGTCGCCATCAGCTCTCGTCTTGAACGACCCAGTTAGTCGCGAACGCAAGCTCGAGCGCACGCGTCCCCAAATCCAAGTTGACATCGCCTTGTTCGAAGCGGCAGCCTCGTCCCCTACCTCCTCCTCGCGTGCACGAACGCAACCACCAACGAATCCAATTCGCGACCGAAACAGAAACTGCCTCGATGCCCTAGCCTCGACGAACTGCCGCCGCTCCCTCCACTGCGAATCTGCTCGCGCGCGTCACTGCCTCGCCTTAACACCTCATCGCGATGCAAGATTCCAGGTGCACCGGTGATTCTTCCCCCTTTTCTTCTTATACGAGTTCGATTTGTTTGATTTGAAAAGAAGAGGAGGGAGGGCACGGTTTCGAATTTTAAATGATATGCTGCCATTTCTTTTTCTCGAACGAGATTTGATTTTAAACAGATAGAGGGAGATAGTTTTTTTTTTTTAAAACTGAAAGGAAATGGGTTACACGATTCTTTTGCGTGATTCCCTACGTGATCCTAGGCGTAACTAAAGGAACGAAACGTGCTGGCGTGACAAATTTTAATAATTTAAATTTAGATTTAAATTGAATAGGACTCTATTTCAACGCGTTTTTGTGTCGTGTGTTCACGTAACAACTCCGAAAAATACGAAAATTGAAATCCGGTAATAATTCAATATTACGGACCCATTGGAACTGGTTTCGTCGAATTCCGAGACTGCGCCTCGGACGGCTATTTTTAAATATCGATTCAAACGTTTAAAATTCAAAACTGAACAGGACAGTTTCAAATTCAATTCTGAAAGTTCTATTACCTCCAGTATTATCAATATAAATTTTAAAAGCTTTTGAAATATTTTTCTTCAGCTCAGAATTGAAGTTTCAAATCTTTATTCAACACTCAACAGATTAAATTTAAAAATTTAATCGCCAAATTCAAAGTTATATCGGGGATTCAAATTAAATTATCGTTCAAATATTTAAAATTAATTAAATATTCTCAATTTAATTCGTTCAAAATTCTGGGTCGTTACAAACTTCCCTCCTTAAAAGAATTTCGTCCTCGAAATTACAAGTTAGGAAAAGTGGTCCTTAACTCGTCTACTATCTTTCAACATTCAAATAGTTTTATCAATTTTCCAAAACAAATCTTTCTACTAAAGATTCGTTATTATTCATACTAAATTTTCAACTTCAACTATAAGTTCCAAACAACATCGTTTAACTTCTCAATTCAAATTTAAATTCAAATTCAAGTTTAAGCCTTCAAAATTTTCTCAAAAATTTTCTAACGCCCTAAATTTCCGAAAAATTTCGCCAGCGTCTCCTTTGCGCGGCTAATACGGTACGACTACAAAACGTCCCTACGGACTCTCAGATTTCAAAAAGAAAAAGAAAAAGCCAAACGGCTAGACCAGAAATCAGCAAATCTCATATTGAAATTCAAATACTTACCTTTTTGTTCAGCAATTCAAATTCTCTTCAAAATTAAAATCCCAATTCCTTTATAACACCTGTATATCTTACTAGCCATAATATCTAGTTACATATTCAAACCATTTTGTAAATTCTATTACAAATTTTTCAATATATACTGCGTATATCATCTTTAAGTTCGCTATTGAAGTTATATATCCATTATGATTCAATTTTACATTTCAATTTCATTTGAATTCAATTCGCAATTTTAATTCTATTGGAATTCAATTTATTTTCATTTATAATCATTGAATTTAATTCGTTCAAACCTTATTCATTTGGTCAATAATCAATTAGCTTTACTTACTAACTTTCAGTTTAATACATCATAAATCAAATTCAATTCTAGTTCTATTCACTTACAAATTCAAAATAAATCTCAACTTTCATTTTAAATTGAATCTCATTTCTATCAGATTCTCAAATATTTTATAAGTCTTCGATTTACTTACATTTTGATTTATACAATCATTTATACATTCACATTCACAATTCCATTTCATTAAGGAATTTTATTTTCAATTATCTTCTTGGAATTCTATTTTCATTTGTAAATCATATTTACAATTCATATTCATAATTTTTTATTCATATATGAATTTATTTCCTTATACTTTCAATTCACATTTATAGATTTCATTTGTTAATGAACTTTAATTCCAATCACATTTACATAATTTACATTAACAATTTCTATTTGTATAAGTTATCAATTCAATAATATTCCATAAATATTCTTATAAAGTATTCCAGAGTCTTTTCAACCTTTCAATACCATTTTGAAAACAATTCAAATTTATCTTTTGAATTTTCTAAAACAAAATCCAAATTTTCCAAACTCTTCCATTTAAAACAATTTAGCAGCAATTCCTCTTTTGGAAACCCGAAAATGAACATCAGTGATGCTACAGTCATTACCGAAGTTATTTTCCAGCGACCGAAAAGAGTTTAGAGCTTTATCTCTCCAAAATACTTTTTCAAAATCCTTTGAAATTCATTTTCAACTCCAAAAAGAATTTAAACTTTCCAAATCTCAAAAATTTCAAATTCTTCTCAAAACATTTCCAAAAACTTTTCTGGAATTCCGTTTTAAATTACAATTCACATTTATAATTTATATTCTCAAATTTCATTTGTATGTGAATTTATTTCTTAACTTTGGAGTTACGATTTCAATTTCTTATTCAATTTCAATAGTAATGATAACATTTCAATATCATCACTTTCCTAACAACCAAACATCCATATACTATGATAATTCATAGAAAATCCTTTCTTTTATATACAAAAATAATTTTGGGCAAAATTATTTCATTCACCATATTTTAAAACAATACTGTGCCAAATTGTTCTGTTCAAGTGTTTAGAGATCCCTATCAATGATCGTTAATTACTCGTATTGACCAGAATCCATATACCACTCAACAAATCAATCATCACAATATAAAACAATTTTTTATATTCACTAACAAATACGCGCTCGTATCTATTATTACACTCAACTCATTCTAGAGTACTACTGACTCTATCTCTAATGAGTAACACCCAACAGAGCAGGGTTGTCGCTTAACCATATGCTCTGATACCACTTTGTCACATACCGAATTGTTCGACTTTCGAAAATTCGACATCGATACTCACTTTATCGACTGCCGAGCAATCGAGTGCCGGAAACTCCAATAGTGAGGGTTTTTTAAAAGAAAAAGTAGAAGAAAAGATAGAAGAGAAAGAAAGAAGAACAACAGAACAACAATAGAAACAGAAAACAATATCAGAATCTCACATATCGCAGCGGAACAATATATAATAGATAATCATTAGTCTTTTAAAACAAGGAACTATATCAGTTTATACATACATCAATCATCAGAGTCAATATACAACTCGATACAACAATGGACAGTTATATAAACTTGTCCTCATACAGAATACACAGCGGAATAAATACTATCAATAAAAATACTACGTCTCGCCATCCAGCTTATCTCCAAAGCTCCAGAATATCCTGATAACATAACTCTAGGCTGCCCGTGTGGAAATTGGTGGGCACCCAGAGTTTAGAAGGGAAACAATAAACTCCGAGTCAGTCATGGTGACTGGTGTGAGATCGTAAAACAGTTATTCTTTATAACAACAAAATAATTTTTAAAGTCAATTCGAAATGCTTTTGGAAAATGAAACTACCATAAGACCTCCCACCACACACACAATGCAAACGCAGACTTGGAGGAGATTTCTTCTTATGTTAGTCAAAGATGCTTACTACGCAAAATCAAATCATTTTGGATATTATTATTAGTGCATAGTGGAAAACATTTCGAAAGTAGAATATAAATCTTAGCCAGCATAGGTACCATTATATTATGCCTGCTATAGCTGCCTCCTGAGGAGACAGGTTATACAATTGAAATCGTAAAGGCTCGTATTGTTTCTTTGGATTTCCAACAAATGGTCAGGCTAAGGAACTTCCTATCCACGATGGGTACGTCCCTGGAATAGACGACCCGAGAACCTAACCGGATCTCTGCCAACACAAGGCCGGGTTACCTCTGCAAAAATAGGTAACTACTGACACGCGTATGCCATCCCCCGATCATCACCGATCTTCCCGAGGATCCCCGATTTCCAACAACCACAAAGTAATAAATTTGCAGCAACCACAGAGGTTAAGTATCTGGGCTCCATACCATGATACCACCTTTATCCAGAAGGAATGACATACACTAAGGGGCGCTACTCCCTAGAACCTTGCCGCATCCTTCCTGTTTCGACCATTTCCGGGGTGTGAGGCTCGACGAAGTCTCGTCCACAAAGCTACGCTTTCTACAAAGCCCTGCTTCGGGTCAAACAAAAATGATCAACCTATGATCATAAAGATATAAGATCAAACAAATGATCATATCGCAAATGATCAAACACTGATCATTTCACAGCAACACTCAGTATGCCACGTTACCAAATTGTGATATATCGCTGATAAATTTCAACTACATAACCTCTGAGCTCGTACGTCTCAGAGAAGGGTGTTAAGCTAAGAGAATAAATTCTCCGCCACCAACAGAAATGTATTTGAAAGAAATCAGCTTTATATCTCAAATTGTAACGTCAGACACACAATCCATACAAGTCTGTTCCGGGATCGAACAGAACCGAAGGCACTTCTCACGAAGCCCTTGCATATCCGGATAAATTTCTAATCACGTCCGGACTTCCCGTCACTAAGGGTGATAAATCCTCTAAACCGGAGATCAGCCGATGTAGAGTAACTCGACGGTAATCCTTCCGTTTTCAAAAATATCCGGTCTTCAACACCGGTCTTCGAAGGCAATTCATAACGACGTATCACATATTCGGAATGGGTTATACGACCCCATGGTCCTTTCCCGGCTAACCCGAATAGTGAGCGATTATTCAAAAATAAGTGTGGCATTCAAATTCATCCAATTCACAACAAATACCTATCTAAAGGTAATTATTGATAGTCGGTTATTTAACTATCAATAAAGATGCGCAACATCACCAGATTCCAAATAATTTTCCAAATTATTTCATCTTCAAAAATATCTTTTACTAGATATAAAATTTCCACACTTAACATTTGAAAACAATTTCAAAACAATTTCCACACTTCAAAAATAAATCAATATTTATTTTTAAAACAACTTCGCTTCCTTTTATAAATTCCGTATCGAATTTATACTTTCAAAATATCTACTGGTATACGATTTTCAAATCGATTTCAATATTCAATTTCAATTTATCTTTAAGAAGATAAATTCTCAAACGTTTCATTTCATTTTGGAAAAGCATTTCCATACTTAATAATAAGTATTTCACAAATCTATTTATTTTCAACGTTTGAAAATATTCAATATACTTAAATCAATATTAAGTATACATTTCATTCTTTAAGGAAATCATAAATTTTAACATCTATTTGAGTCAAAACGAATGTTGCGTAAAACATCGTTACGACGACTCAAAATCACTAGTATAGGGATTCGAAATTTAGATAGATATATAAATCCCAACACTATATAAAACATTTCCTTTCGGAAATCATTTACTATAACAACAGTGTTATAGTCCATCATTTCCTTATTTCTCGAAAACGTCTATTTCAACAATAAATGTTGAAATCTATGATTTCGATATTTAACACGTTTTAAAACATCTTTTAAAACAATTACTTCATTTTTATAATATCGCTTTTCCAAAACCATATCCATTCTACTTCAAAAATATATTCACTGTCCAAAATCGTGAATATACTTCACTTAACCAAATTTCAAACTTTACTACACATTTATTTCAAATAAAAATTCGCTATCCAAAAACGCGAATATATCTTCTTTAAATAATCTTCTATATTTAATTTATCAATTTCAATTGATTTCGAATTTATAAAACAATGTTTATAAATTCTATTTCTCTCTTATAACAACTTGCTTTATAAACTCTCTTAGATAACCTTCCATAATTCATTTATCAAAATTGAGTGATTTTAGATTTATAAAACAATTTTTATAAATTTCTTTTACGCTTTATAACAATTTCAGCTTCAAAAATCATTTTATCAGCAAGTTCTATTTATATTCCATCTAAGGGCAAAAAATCAAATTTATAAGTAGATTCTCTTATAAATCTTTTATTCCACAATTTCATTCACATTTTATAACTTCATAATTTATCAATCTATAAATTTCATATCTTCACATTTTATAATTATAAAATTTCATATCTTCACATTTTATAATTATAAAATTTTTAGGCGTTTATTTATTTGAAAATAAATCAACTCACAAATTAAATAAAACGTCTATTCCAACAAATCACTTTAAAAACCCTTTTAAAGTAAAGGATGTTATTTTTAAACTTCAAAACTGAATCCGATGATGCAACGCATCAATTAGTCCATCACAACATCAAACATCATATATCATCATATGATGACAGAATATATATCAACATCTGTAAATAAATAAATACAGTTGAGGAATCCAGTTGGATCCCTCCAACCTGTTTCCCTGCATCCAAAGACGTCAGCACAATACCAATTCCACTTCGAGGTGGAATATCGCGGTATATGGGTTTTTATAAAAATCCGCTTACTAACGGCGCAATAGGGTCTCATCCGCTATACGAGCAATCCAATATATACATATGCCAATATGTATATATTGCTACATATATAATAGATATATCCTACTATATCTAATATCACATCCAAATAGCAATCATATCAAATCAATAATAACTGCAAATCATTTTGAGTGAGAAAAATCTCACCTTAGCTTTATATTTGTAATCCATTCCAATCCAGTTTGTTTTCTCGATTTATAGACCTTGTATAAATATTTACACAACCTATTAATATTCGAATTAAATAGAATAATAAATTTTCATTTGATAAATTGAATTAGCCAATGATTCAATTTTAACTAGAAATTTTCTTTTTTGAAATTATATATACTCTTTTTAGTAACTAAAATAAATCAATTTTCATACCATTTCAAACCTTTAAAAATTCCTGTTATTTTTCCCAAATATTATATATATATATATATATTAACAAGTTTTCCTTTTTAATAAATTATATAAATTAATACTTCTAATTTGACCTAACTCGAAAAATCCATTACTATTGAAATAAATTTAAATTTAAACTAATTTCTCATTTAATAAATTCAATTCGTCAATGATTAAATTGTAAACCAATTCCTTTTTTATAAAAATTTTATTCTACATGTTCAACAGTTTTCTTTTTCCCATAACACAATAGTAAACCTTTTCCTATATACATAAATATTTTCACATATATAGAAATTTAGTAGATTTCTCCTTTAAATCTTACTGTTTTCGAAATCGAAACTCCAAAATAAATGTTAATATACCTCACAGTCGATCGCATGTTCGAAGTTCGTCGAAGAGCCACCATCGATTGACCACCACGAACAGTCGCGACATCACGGCTCGTCATCTCACCGTGGTCGCCATCAGCTCTCGTCTTGAACGACCCAGTTAGTCGCGAACGCAAGCTCGAGCGCACGCGTCCCCAAATCCAAGTTGACATCGCCTTGTTCGAAGCGGCAGCCTCGTCCCCTACCTCCTCCTCGCGTGCACGAACGCAACCACCAACGAATCCAATTCGCGACCGAAACAGAAACTGCCTCGATGCCCTAGCCTCGACGAACTGCCGCCGCTCCCTCCACTGCGAATCTGCTCGTGCGCGCCACTGCCTCGCCTTAACACCTCATCGCGATGCAAGATTCCAGGTGCACCGGTGATTCTTCCCCCTTTTCTTCTTATACGAGTTCGATTTGTTTGATTTGAAAAGAAGAGGAGGGAGGGCACGGTTTCGAATTTTAAATGATATGCTGCCATTTCTTTTTCTCGAACGAGATTTGATTTTAAACAGATAGAGGGAGATAGTTTTTTTTTTTTTTAAAACTGAAAGGAAATGGGTTACACGATTCTTTTGCGTGATTCCCTGCGTGATCCTAGGCGTAACTAAAGGAACGAAACGTGCTGGCGTGACAAATTTTAATAATTTAAATTTAGATTTAAATTGAATAGGACTCTATTTCAACGCGTTTTTGTGTCGTGTGTTCACGTAACAACTCCGAAAAATACGAAAATTGAAATCCGGTAATAATTCAATATTACGGACCCATTGGAACTAGTTTCGTCGAATTCCGAGACTGCGCCTCGGACGGCTATTTTTAAATATCGATTCAAACGTTTAAAATTCAAAACTGAACAGGACAGTTTCAAATTCAATTCTGAAAGTTCTATTACCTCCAGTATTATCAATATAAATTTTAAAAGCTTTTGAAATATTTTTCTTCAGCTCAGAATTGAAGTTTCAAATCTTTATTCAACACTCAACAGATTAAATTTAAAAATTTAATCGCCAAATTCAAAGTTATATCGGGGATTCAAATTAAATTATCGTTCAAATATTTAAAATTAATTAAATATTCTCAATTTAATTCGTTCAAAATTCTGGGTCGTTACAGAAAAGCTCGCCTATTGTTTGCTAATTGCTTCCAGGAAATTGAGGCCATATTTTCAAGCTCATCCTATCAAAGTTCTTACTGATCAACCGCTAAAGCAAGTCCTGTTTCGTCCTGAAACTTCGGGTCGTCTTTTGAAATGGAACATTGAACTTAGCCAGTATGACATCACTTATCACCCCCGAAGAGCAATAAACGGACAAGCTTTAGCAGATTTCATCGCAGAATCTACCGACAAAGGCGATAGTGAAAACGAAACAACTAACGGCATTCCAATCCAGTGGAAGTTGTATGTTGATGGATCAAGAAATGATTACTGTTCTGGGGCAGGGGTTGTGCTTGAAACCCCCGAAGGACGATCATTGTGTTATGCATTGAGACTGGAATTTCCTTCAACAAACAATGAAGCAGAATATGAAGCACTTATCGCCGGTTTAAAAATTGCCAAGGAACTAAACATAAAAGTGTTGCAAATTTTCAGCGATTCTCAACTCATCGTTTGCCAGGTAAAGAAAGAGTTTCAGGCTAAAGGTGGAAATCTGCCCGCATATTTGTCAAAGGCATGTGAATTACTCGAAGATTTCAATCACTACACGATAAGTCATATTCCTCGAGTAGAGAACATGAAAGCAGATTCTCTAGCAAAGTACTCAAGCTCTGGAGAAGCTCAATTACTGGGATTAGTTCCTGTAGAATTTCTGTCAGCTCCAAGCATTGATGAAATGGATGTTGATTGGATTATGACTACATCTCAAGAGCATGAATCATGGATGACTTCAATCAAAGAATACTTACTCAATGGTTCCCTGCCAGAAAATTCTAAGGAACGTCGAAAATTATTGAGAAAAGCATCGAGATATATAATTCAAGATGGCCGATTATACAGACGGGGATTTTCAATGCCTCTGCTCCGATGTGTAACTAAGGAAGAAGCCAAGACAATTCTAGCCGAGGTACACGGAGGAGAATGTGAAGATCATTCAGCTGGTCAAACTTTAGCCAAGAAAGTTCTCCGATATGGGTATTTCTGGCTTGACATTAACCGAGATGCTGCTATCTACTCTAGAAAGTGCGACAAGTGCCAGAGATTTGCGAAAATCCCAAGAGCACCTTCCACCGAACTCTCACAGATGGTCAGCCCATGGCCATTCGCCATTTGGGGTATAGATCTAATCGGACCATTACCAATTGCCAAATCAGGAATCAAATATGCTATCGTAGCCGTTGATTATTTCACCAAGTGGGCTGAGGCTGAACCTTTGGCCACCATTACTTCTAAAAAGATGATAAATTTTGTAACGAAGAATATCATTTGCAGATATGGTGTGCCACAGAAAATAATCACAGACAACGGTACTCTGTTTGAAAGTGAAGAGTTCCAGGATTTCTGTAAACGATTCAGAATTCGGAAAAGCTTCTCAGCAGTGGCTCATCCGCAGGCAAACGGGAAAGTGGAAGCAGTGAATAAAATCATCAAGTCAACCATCAAAAAGCAACTCGAAAGAGCAAAAGGTGGTTGGGTTGATAAGCTTCCATTAGCACTATGGGCATACGGGACTACTCACAAAACTGCAACCGGGCACACTCCATTTTCACTGGCATACGGATCAGAGGGAATGATTCCAGTGGAAGTAGAAGTTCCTTCGCATAGAAGAGTTCATTTCAACGAAGCTGAAAATGAAAAGTTGCAACTTGAAGCACTTGATTTTCTTGATGAGAAAAGAGAAGAAGCTAGGCTCAGAGTTTCAGCTTATCAGCAAAGGATAGCCAGGCACTTCAACTCTAAAGTTCGCCAACGCAGCTTTGAGGTCGGGGACTTAGTTTTGAAAAGGATCATGACAGCAACTGGTGTGTTTGGACCAAACTGGGAGGGACCATATGCCATTGGCAGTAAACTTCTTGATGGCACTTTCAAACTCATAACTGTCGAAGGAGATCCAATTCCAAGAGCCTGGAACAGCAACCACTTACGTCCTTATTTTACTTGAAAGAAAAAGCTTTGTTCAAAATTGTGAAATAATGATGAATGTATCAGTTGTATTGTAAAATATTGTAAATCAGTGTGAATGAATGAAAGCTATAAAGTGGATGTAGGCCCGATTCTTGGCCGAACCACTATAAATCTTGTGTTCTTTACTATTTCATAATGCTTGTTTTATTTCGATATGTAAATACTTTAAATGTATTGCTAAAATGTCGATTCAAAATTGCAGGACATCAAAACAATGCTTACTCGTCACAAAATCAAGCGACCTCTATAAATCACCTGTTATGCAAATACCAAGCGACAAGAAATTCCAAATACAAATCCTATACAAAGTGAACTTCACATAAAAAGTTGGCGACTCCACTGTGACAAACCTTTGTTAATTGGTTGAGATTGTCGATGTAAACAAACATCCAACTAAATAACTTGCGTTTGTCCCGTGAAATCGTTCAACAGTGAAGTCCATTTCTTCAAACATAGCAATGTAAGGAAAGAAGATGCGCTTGGAAACAATAACAAAAGATCGCTAATGAGCAGATGATGAGAGAACATTGCCAAGCAAACAAAGGAGCAGCCAAAAGGAGGTATGCTTCTCAATAAAAGGGCCAGTAAGAACCACCGAAGGGACACCTTCCCAAGCAGAAGGAACAGGGCCCTTGCTGACAGATCGTGATGCATCCGATCAGGCAGCCTGCGTCTGTCCCGTGGATCTACTTGCCCCTGAGACGCAACCTTCCTGGCGCACCAACCACCCAACGCTCCTTCTCAAAGATCAATAAAGCCCTCCGACGAGGCACGCCAAAAAATGAAAGTACTTCTCTCAATCAAAAAAGATTGGTGGAACCACCGGAGGGGCACCTTCCCAAGCTGAAGGAACAGGGCCCTTATTACTTAATTGCGATCGTTTGTGCAAACGAGCATCCAATCAAGCAACTTGCGTCCGCCCCGTGGATCCCCTCAACCATGAGAAAGTAACTTCGAGGCAATCAAAAAGCCCTCTTCGGAGGCACATGACCTCTTCGGAGGCAAAAGCCCTTTCCCAAGGCACCACAAGCCCTCTTCGGAGGCACATGACCTCTTCGGAGGCAAAAGCCCTTTCCCAAGGCACCACAAGCCCTCTTCGGAGGCACATGACCTCTTCGGAGGCAAAAGCCCTTTCCCAAGGCACCACAAGCCCTCTTTGGAGGCACATGACCTCTTCTGAGGCAAAAGCCCTTTCCCAAGGCACCACAAGCCCTCTTCGGAGGCACAATCGCTTTTCGAAGGCACAAGACCTCTTCGGAGGCACAACTCTTTAAGAGGAGCCCTCTCCGGAGGCATGTCCCAAAATAAAATACTCGAACAAAAAGCATTGTCCTGAAGCACAGTTTAACTCTCAAAGGAAGGATTAACTTGTTCATCTCAAAAAGTTCCTCCTAAAAAAGTTGAAATGCTACAAAATTCTTTAAAAAAAGTTCATTTCATTTCATAGGGAAATTCACTTCTTAATAAATAAAAGTGATTATCCCCGAAAGTTGAAGCGTTCTTCAGAAAGAGAAAATAAAAATTCTTCTAAAGACTGGATATACTCTATTAAAAGCAGAATAAGTCTCCCCTTAAAAGCGGAATAATTATCCTCCGAAATTAGAGTATTAGTCTTGAAAAGGCTAGGAATATTGCAATGTACTTACGGCATGGGGGCAATACTATACAATTCAATTATATTAATAAAAGCAACATGCCACAAGTTCGTTGCAATATCACGAAAAATAGATGTGGAATAAATGCATTCCCAAACACAGACAAAAAGTTTGTACAAGTAAAAGGAATCGTTTATCCTACACTAAAAAGAGAAACAGATGCATTCTCACATACACAAGAGTTTGTACAAGTAAAATAATTGTTTTATTTAGTACTATGAAAATTCTTTACATGTGTAGATATCTCAAAAAGCAGGGACCGGTACCCGCACAATCCCCGGTCGATACATGCCAAAAGCAAAAGTAAGGAGTAGAAAATCTAGCTTGTTATTCCTTCTTCTCGCCACCTTTGGAGCCTTTCCCCGGCCTAATGATTAGTTTTTGGAGCCGTTGTGGACGGGTCGGGGCAGAAGGAGGAAAAGGCGCGGCTGGATCAACTTCTACTTCGTCCCCAGTTGAATCACTTCTCTTCTTCTTCCTTATGCCACGCTTCCCCTTCCTCTTTGAAGAAGATTCGCTCCCCGGAGTAGCAAGCAGTGTTGAAAGCTTCGTGCCATCATCAAGGGACTGCTCCGGGGTCTTCTCGACGTCTTCAAGGTCCTCCGCCTTCTGTTCCTGCGAAGCTGCCGGGTCATCCAGGCCTTGAAGGGCTTCGATTTGCTCTGCCTGTGATCCCGACTGGGAAGCAGAAGGAGGAGTCACCTGTAAAGATGGAGGGACGACAACTGAAGGAGTGGAAACTTGTGTAGTGTTTGGTGCCTCCGCTGTAGAAGAAAAGAAGTTAAAATCAACATCTTCCGAAAATGGTATCGGTTCACCAAAGTTCAAGTAACAAGTAAGAAGGTCATCAAACTCGGTTAAATCAAATAACTGGTTCATTAGACCCGGGACTTCGCCAAAGTTACCTGGAGGAGTTGGCTTCGCAAGGTCAATTTCATATTTATCAGCCTCAGTTTCTTCCTGGCTTTTCTCTTCAATTTGAGAAAGAGGAGTCTCGGAAGTATCGAGTTTAGCTTCAGCATCTTTTGCAGCAAGTGGAGATTGAGAGCTAGAACCGATGATATTAACATCAGTCAAAGTTGAAGTATGGACAGGGGCAGGTAGTGATGTTGTCTTTTCTGGATGTTCCTCTACCACTGTCCCGGCTCTAGCTTCGGCAAGTTGCTCTTTGCCTCTAATAAGTGCATCACGTGCTTCATCGTCTAGATAAAGCGCTACAAGGTCTGCTTCCGCATAACCGGCAAATGTATCAAGTATGGTCTCCCAAACTTCAGCAAGTGTAATCTCATATTTGGGACCCAAGAATGAAAGGCTATCGCGGCCCAAAACGCTGTGCATATAGAAGTCAAATAGAGTAGAATCGATGCTAGCTTTAGTGGCGTCGTGAGACTCTTCGGCCGCAACTTGTCCAGCGACCGCGTCATCACGCTCCTTCTCAACTTTAAGAAGCTTAGCTTTCAGCATCTCATTTTCTGCATTTTTGGACGCAATTGTTCCCCGCAGCTCAGTATTTTCTGTGCGATATTTCTTAGTAATGTGCTGCTCAGCTGCAAGCTTCATTTCGGCGTCCCTTTGCGCAGCATGTGCATCCCGCACTTGCTTCTGAAAGACTTCTTCCTTTTGAGTGTGCGATGCAGAAGATGAGGCCAGATCTTCCTTTAGTCGCTTGACTTCAGATGCAAGCTTTGCGTTGTCATCTGCAATGCTTGTCATCTCCGCATCATGCTGCTTACACCACTTGTCCCATTCTGATTTATCATTCTCCATAGTCATCATCGCCTCAAGATTAATGTGATTAACCCTTTGGAGTTCGTCGACAAGTTTCTGCCATTGCGACATCCTCTCGATATTAAGCCTGACCGCGTCAAGACCTTTAAGCATGTCTTGCTTATCAATCGGAACCAAATCCAAATCAAAGCGCACTCCTTTTAGGCACCAATTTGGAAATCGGCTCTGAAGCATTGGAGTGCCGTCTTTAACTTGATATTGTGGCATGTTAATGATTGTTTGAATATCAGACTTCTTTAGAGGAGGAGAGCTGGCCGGAATATCAGAAGGGATAGGAGCGTCAGTTTTTTCAGAAATTTCAGACGCGTCCTTCTCATCAAGTTTAACCCGTTTACTTGGGTCATCAATAACATGCTTCTTCCCTTTGTCATCGTGATATTTTCTTTTATGAGAGTCATCGTCTCTCTTTCTTTGCTGCTCTTCGTAAGCACGCCTTTCTTGAGCTTTTCTAGCTGCACGCTCTTCATCAGATTTTTTGCGGGAGGGAAGATAACGTCCATAATCGTAAGAATCACGCCCTCCGTAGCGCCGAAAGTTGTCGTAGTATGAGCCGGAACGTCCCATCGGAGAATCTGAAAAGAGGAAAAGAAGTAAAATTTAGAAATTTCCAGAAAAAGAGGATAAATGCTTATAAGTGCTGAAAAATCCTAAGTGTGTGCGGCGTGCGAGCTACATGCGTCAAACTACAGACCACGCTTTAGTGTGGAGATAGAGACGACTGGCGTAGCAGGCGTCAGGGTTTGTTTTAGGGTGGAAGTCGCTTCAACAACGGGAGAAGTCACTTTTGGATTATTATCCCCGAAAAGCTCTTGAGAAGTTATCATGATATCGCTCAAGCCATCAAAAGTGTCATCACCCTGGAGCTCAGCAGGCTTCTCCTTTTCAACCGCCATATCAATTGACTTTTCAGAAACTCAAGGATTTTCTTCTTCCTCAATAATTGGGGCAAGTGCCGACTTGCTTACTGACCCTACAACATCGGTGAATGCGGAACATTTTATCAAAGCAACTTCAACAACGGGTGCTTCCGATGCAATTTCTTCTACAGAAGCTGGGGCATTCGAGGTCTCTGCTCGAGAGTCCGAAGCAACTAACGTTTCCGCATCAGAGTTAGAGATTTCATGGATCTGGGTTGATCTAGAAGGATGTAAAAGTCCAAACTGGTGAGAAACTCATCTTTCAACAGAAATTTCGCATCCCGTTCTTCAACTGGAACAGCCATGAGTCTTTCCAGAGTTTGCTTATGACTAGGGTCCCTAGAGGGAGAGAGGAGTGCTGAAATGAGAAAGCAAAGTTAACACTTAGTGATTCGGGCTGCAAAATACTCAGAGAATAAGGGGAAGAAAGGATAGGCATTCTTACTTCCTTCTCTCCACACGGCGTAAAACCCAGGGGGACAGCGAACGTAAAAATACTGAGTCAAAAACCCATGAGCAGTATCAGGGAGGCCGACAACCAATTTGCGATTCCTGGCACTTCTTATAACAATGATCGAAGGATGATCTTTGATTCTGACAAAAGAGCATAGATAACAGATTTCGTCAACGCTGGGGAGACGGTCAAGCGTTCTGCCGAATAGTACGCATAGCCCCATTAGAACAGCATAACCATTGGGGTGTAATTGGAATGGAGCGATTGCCAGTTGGCGGAGAAGATGTTGAAGAAAATTGTTAAAAGGAGGAATGGCTCCGCTCGAGCACATTTGTCGGTTGACCGCCACAAAGCCAGGAGGTGCTACATCAGCAGTGTTGTTCTTCTCAGGAAGGATAGCGTCATCCTCAGCAATGCCAAATTGAGTACACAATTGCCGAAAAGTTTTGTATAATAAAGTGGAAGAGGCTCTCTCTGGGGGATTGACTAAAGGAGCTGGAATGAGAACGGACTCCCCGGTCTGAACTGTTACATCTCCTTGTTGAGAAGCCATTCTACACAAGCAACTGGATATTCAAATATGAAGGTGCACGTTTCCTAAATAGTGTGAAGTGTTGTGCAAAACTAATAAAGATAACAAATGAATACAAACTGGAATTAAGCTAGTCGGTAACTGATCGATTGTCAAATTTCAGGACTTGAATTTAAAAGTTCAGGTACGGTATTAAGTGCAAACCGGACATTTTCAGTTGACTATTTCAATGTTGCTTTAATACTTTGCTTGAACTTGTTGATTTAAAGCACTTCATTCACACAATCTATTTATGTTGATTATCTGTTATTAACTAATCTGTCATTTGATATGGGCAGTCGGTGATAGTATATTCGTCCCAATTTTCTGTGGATATTGTATTAGACAGGTTATTAGTTTGCAAGTTAGAGTGATCTGTGGGAAAATGCAGCGGTTCATAGTTCAGCAGTTCATAGTTCAAAATGCAGCAGTTCAAAGTTCATTCAAAGCCTAAGTCATGAGTCGCGAACGACTCATGTATTAACTCGTCCACGGCCTAAGGGTTACAAGGCAAGTCAGCAGTACTTCATGTCTTAGGTCGTGCAAAAATAAAAAAAGGGGGGCTTCAGTTCAAAGCAGTGTACAATCCCAAGTCATAAGTCGTCCACGACTCAAAACTATGTCGTAAGAGGCTAAGTCGTCTAAGACTCAAGAACTATGTCGTAGGAGGTTCGAGTCGTGGGTCGTACAAAGCTGCTAAAACGTGGCCATGCTAGCATCTCACTCGTTTGAACCCATTGACTTTTCTCCTAACCCATTATCCACCAAACCCGATAACCTCTCAATCAAACTACGATCCTCATCCTCATTCCACCACACCATGGAGCCATCCAAAGTTCAGATCGCCAAAGCCTCGCTAATCTAATCAATGAAAAATCTGAAACACAGTAATCCTCCATCTCCATCGCCCCATTCATCTAAAGATGAAATCAAGCAAAATCAGGCTCACAAACTACCGGTACGGTGGAATTCGCAACAAAACATTGCACGAGGGGATGGATTAAGTATAGGGAGGATAACTCACAAATCAGTGATGATTAAAGGTCGAGGAGGGAGCAGAAACACTTACGAAATAGAGAATCGAAAATCGAATTGGTTGATTGTTAGAAAAGGAAGAAATTGCCTTGAGAAAGCTCGGAGGAATATTAATGGCGGATACGACTCAGGAGATAGGTAATGGATAGAAGGAACGACTCAAGCTTTTTGTACCTTTGGGCAGTGGAACACGAAAAGGCATACACGAGTTAAGATGAGTCGAAGCACACGACCTACGACTTAGGCGTGTACTTCGAGGGGCAAATGTTAACCCTTAAGTTTGTTCGACTCAAGAGATGTACGACTCATGGTCTTACGAGATAAGAGATGTACGACTCATGGTCCTACGAGATAAGAGATGCACGACTCATGGTCTTACGAGATAAGAGATGTACGACTCATGGTCTTACGAGATAAGAGATGTACGACTCATGGTCTTACGAGATAAGAGATGTACGACTCATGGTCTTACGAGATAAGAGATGCACGACTCATGGTCTTACGAGATAAAAGGTGTACGACTCACAGTCTTCCGAGATAAGAGGTGTACGACTTAAGTTATGTGACGACTTAGTGATTTAAAAAGAGTCAACGACCTAATTGCTAAAGGGACCTACGAGTTATCAGGCCTACGACTTAAGAGCTTCATGACTCAACGAGACAAGCTTCTTACGACTCATGAGGTCTTACGACTCATGAGGTCTTACGACTCATAAGGTCCTACGACTCATGAGGATCTACGACTCATGAGGTTCTACGACTCATAAGGTCCTACGACTCATGAGGATCTACGACTCATGAGGTTCTACGACTCATGAGGTCTTACGACTTAAAGGCTCTACGACTCATGAGGTCTTACGACTCAAGAGGCCTTACGACTTAAAGCCCGTGCTTATGCTACCTTTATCTGGTAAGTCGGATACGAGTTAGCACTTGTCTTCAACTGAGCCACAAGAAGAACCCAGTATGGCGCCCACGAGTTGTCTTAAGTCGGCTACGAGTTATTGCTTACCTTAAGTCGGTCACGACTCATGCCTTAGCCAATTTTCTGTCCAGAATTCAGAGCTGCTCCTATAAATACCCCATCACTTCCAACATGAAAAGGACTTTTGCCAAATCATTTCTTCAAGCGCCGTTACTCTGTCGAAGTCTCTATTCATCCAGCAGTCAAAGATCCTCAAACATTCAAGACGCTACAACAATCTTCAAGAGATAATTCCTTATATCCGACATGGATTCATCGAATTTCATCGACGAAGATTGAGCTAGTAGTCAAGATTGTTTCTTTTGATCAAGTTGTACTGTTTTGATAAGAGATTTGTATCGATTTGTAACCGAATTCAGTAATAAAGAGGTTCAAAGTGGACGTAGGCTTAATCTCAAGCCGAACCACTATAAATTGCTGTCTTTTACTGCTTTTCTGCCAGTTTACTGCTTAAATTCTGTTCCCGTCACGCGGGTGGTGCTTTCACGATTCTATTACACACACCGGGTGTTAGCGTTCACTTTTTAGCGTTAACACTATTGCAATAAATTTATCCAAAAATACTACTCAACATGCTCGAACTAAACATATTGATATCAAACACCATTTTCTCAGAGATAATATAAGTAGAGAAGTAATTACTCTTGACTATATCAATTCTGAAAATCAAATTGCTGATATCTTAACAAAACCCTTAAATGAATCTACATTTACTAAATTAAGAAGAGAATTAGGTATTTGTTCATTAACTGAAATATAAAATATAAATAACAAAGTATAATTAAAAATTAAATCAAAATAAATCAAATAGTAAAAATATTGAGAACCATGTCGGCATCCCCCTATACCCATGTCGACATATAACGTTTTTTTTTTAAAATTTCCCACCAAAATTCAAATAATTGGTTATATATTCTTCTTATTTTCGAAATTTTCTTCATTCTCTCTGTTCTATCTTCTGGAATCAATTTATCAATGGCCTCCTCTTCCAAATCAAACATAAAATCAAGCTTTTCGTTCCCTTCTCCTACCTCTGGTCCGTTCTAACGTACTATGCTCGCCCGAGTGACAAAAATGGAGGATTCTCTGAAGGATGCAATTCAGTTAATGACTGAAATTCAAATAGTGCAACTCCGAATGGCAAAAGAACAGGAAAGGCAAGGGAAAATCCTTAGAAATTTGCAAAAATTTCTAATGGACAATCATGCTAATCCAATCTTGATTGACGAGGACTCTTCAGGAGATCATGAACAAGAGGAAAGTGAAGAAGAAGAAGAAGAACCAATGGAAGAAGAGCATGCGGAAGACAACGACAAAGTCATTTGCGTTGGAGAAGTATGTTTTGACAAGGACGGAAACTTGGTTGAACAACGTGGAAATTTCTGTTTCCATTATCCAAATTGTTCGATCCATAGATCTCCAATTGTCAAAGATACTCAGTAGTTTCTTCTTTTTTGTTTTTCATCGTTATGTGTATATTTGTCACGTTGTACGAAAATGTAAATATAAACATATATATATATATATATAAATATTGTGTGTTCTTATATATGATTCCTATATATGTTATATATAAGTATTATATAGGTACTTGGTTAGGAATGTTAGTAGTTTAGGACTAAGTTTTAGGTTTACATGTAAGTATTGATTATGTATGATAACACTATCATATAGGATATTAGACTAAGAGTTATATAGTTTAGAGTTAGATTTTTTTGTTGATGACAAAGGGGGAGAAATATAAAATAGAAGAGTTAGGCATAGATTAAGGGGGAGTTATCAGTTTTAGGGGGAATTATTAGGATAGAAGTAATATTTTATAAACAACGGTTGTCATCATCAAAAAGGGGGAGATTGTTAGTCCATGAGTTGATGGTTTTGATGAAAACAACCTTAGAATAAGATTATAAAATATAAATACTAACATTATAGTTTAGATATATATGTATATGCATGATTTAACCATGCAGGTACCAAGAATGAAGACTGTACAGTATAGAGATTCAAGATATCAAGATTGAAGACTCATGAGTATCAAGAATATCAAGATTATCAAGAGTTCAAGATTTCAAGATAAGTATTGAGTCTAGAATTATGTTAAAACTTCACAATAGCACTGAAATCTTCATTCCGTATTTTCATTTGGGATGGAACCCATTTCTACATTTTTAGTGGCTTATAAACCCACGACAAGTAGCTTACAAACCTACGACAAGTGGCTTACAAACCCACGAACATCCTGGTTTTGTACAAGTTCTTGAGTTCTGATGTGATGAGATATTCTGCAGGAAGAAGCTTGCCAAACTACTTCAAAATGATTTTCAAAACTGCTTTTTAAAATGTTTTAGCCTTAAAAATTATCTTTTCAAATGATTTTTAAAAAGATGTTTTAGCCTTAAAAAATATTCTTTGATTTTGTTCTTAAATAAATTCTTGTTTTAAACTTCGTTTGTTTTAAACTATCTTTTATTATATTTAACTTTTAATATTTACTTAGATTTAAATATAAAATTATAGTAAAATTATATATATATTATTCTCTATATTTATCTATGTATTTTATCTATAGTCAAGTATATTAATAAAGTTTAAAATAGTTTTAATATAAGATAAAGGTTATTTTCAAAGAAAAACAAAACATCAAAATTTTCTTTGGGATGTCGACATGCCCTAGTACCCCATGTCGACATAGTGTCAGTTAGGACCAAAAATTTGAATTTCAAAAGAAGTGTCTATTCGCCATAACCTTTCATGAATAGACATGGCTGTTGTTCTTCTATAAATAGGGGTTGGTTTCAACGAATTTTATATCAGATTTTTTGGTTTTTCACTTCTCTTCTTCTTCCACATTTCCTTATTCAAAATCCCATCATCACTCTGCCGAAATCAACATTGAATCTAACTAGATCATCTTTAGTTTGATTCTCTATCACTATCTCAACAAGATCCTAGTGCTATTCAGAGTTATAGGCTTCTTTGTAATCTATCTAGCGAGAAAAGGTGTGATTGTAGCCTTGGAAATCAATCAAGCGATAAAAGGTGTGATTGTAGCCTTGGAAATCAATCAAGCGAGAAAAGGTGTGATTATAGCCTTGGAAATCAATCAAGCGAGAAAAGGTGTGATTGTAGCCTTGGAAATCAATCAAGCGAGAAAAGGTGTGATTGTAGCCTTGGAAATCAATCAAGCGAGAAAAGGTGTGATTGTAGCCTTGGAAATCAATTGGGTAAACTTGTTGCCCCAGAAATCAAGTATCTCTACCCAGAGGATTGTGATTCTGGAGGGTGTACCTCGTAGCCTTGAAACCGAGGGTGTAATTGTTCGATTGCTTTTGAAAGGAAATCCGTACCTAGTTGTGGGGGACTGGATGTAGGGTAACTCCGAACCAGTATAAAATCCGGTGTGTTCTTTCCTTTACTGCATTTACTTTATTTCTGCATCTGTGTTTGATTCTGTGATTATATCTGTGTCTGAATATTGCATACATTTGTGTACAAATCAACAATAACTCAAAAAGATTTAGTAATTTCTTATAAACACTATTCACCCCCCTCTAGTGTTCATTCTAGCCTTAAGATCCATATTCCGCATTCCTCACAAAAGGTACCTTTATTATTATAGTAACAGATTACAACTAAAGTAGCAACAAAGTTAAAGGATACAACATGCAATTTGATTACATTTATAGTTTAGAAACTACTTTTCTAACTTTATCAAGAGATTTAGCTAAAAGCGTAACCATCGAATCAAAAGGCATAGTAACTCCTTCCGAGGTAATGACTGGCGGGCATTGGCTATAGTCCCATTTCCCGGTTGGGGGACTATCACGACCACAAATTAATTTAGAGTGAAATGTTCTGATATCTTTAAGGAAAGTTTCCTTCTCATTGCCGAGGAAGTCAAAACGGAGGCGAGGGTATTTCAAGTAGAATTTTTGTAAATCTTGAAGGAAACAATATCTCGCTAACTTTGAAGTCTTTAAAATTGATGCATTTTCAGAGTAAAACCTTCTCAATTTAACATATTGGTTTAAGGGTCTTTAGGGACTACTCGACCTAAAGAACTGATATTTTGAAATGGTACAGTAAAAAGAAACTAAGCATGGAAAACAGAACCAAAACATGTACTTATAAATCAATTGGTTGTTACATACTTACAATCATTCATCTGGTTCATACAAAACAAATTTAGAGAAAAACTCGGAAACAAATTTATCCTTGTAATACTTAAGTTTTTCAATGGGGGAGATCTTGAGGAATCGAGCTGACCCGCGATAAGTTCCAGCAAGCTCCAAGATGCGGGTTAGATCAAAATTCATCTAAGTATCTTTTATGAAAACGTCTGAGTAGACCCCCACTGAATTCACCTAAGTACGAAAAATCTATAATAGAATTTCTACAATAAGCTTTATACAAAAATTTAACCAAAATGTCTCTTTCCTCGATCATCGTCCAGAATAAAGTTAGTAACTCTTTGTTTTCCTTCAAAAGAACGTTATATCGGAGGCGCGCTTTCTTTAATAAAGGGGCGACCCTTTGATATTTAAAAGAAGCTAATACGGATGTACTTTTGTCAAGGCTATGGTATTTCTAAGACAAAATATTGTGCTCCTTTATCAATTTGTCTAACTCCCTATATAACTTGTTAATTTCCGCCTGTTTTCTATCAGGTTTAGTTCTATAGGGAAAGAAGACTTCTTCTTTATCTAGGACAAACAATTTAATGCTAATAATTATCTTCAAAGTTTAAGACATTTAAACAGAGAAGCCCATACCTGTGAAACTGGAATGGAAGCCTGGGAGACCTACTCCTTCTCTTTTGGCTCCTCGGTTTGAACGGGAGCAGGTTTATCCTCAAGTGGAGCAGAGGGTCCAGGGGATGAAGGTGGCATATCCTTATGAGAAGGTGGCACCTTTTCAAAGAGTTCAGCTTTATCACCACCATCTTCCTCTAAAGCACCGAAAGGCCCCCCTATATCTCCATCATGACCTTGATCTCTGAAGGGTCCATCATCATTGTCACCGTCATCATTGTCATTATCGCTGTCCTTGTCATCATCATAATCTTTTTCTTCTTCGGCATCATGAGTGTCATCATCCTCCTCGGAATCAGATTCAATGTCAAAGGAGGGATATCAAAAGAAAGAGCTTGAGCTACATTAACCATCTCCTCCTCACCTTCAGGTCCGGTACCCTGCCTAATTTTGTTGATTTTGTCCATTACTCTTTTGGCTAAAGCTGGGTCGAGAGAAGGGAAGCCAAAGTCAGGACATTTCTCGTGATTGTCGGCATAGGAAAGCATGATGGCATCTTCATAATTTTTCAGCATCATAGGCCCTAGGGTGACATTGGCAAACTCAGAGACTTTCTTCTTGACATCGGAGAGGGTGCGAACAACCAGTTTGAGCGAAGCTCTGGTCCTTTTGAACTTTTCCTTCAATAAAGTATTCTTGGCAACCAAGCGAGCTTTCTCATCTTCCGAGTCTTTCAGAGCTAGCTCCATTGCAAATTTTCCATCGGTGGTGAGCTGGTGAGCTTGCCTCTCAGCTTCTAAGTCACTCTCAACCCGGGCAAGGGAAGCTTTCACTTGCTCCAACTCTGTAGAAGCTTCGTTCTTGGCAGCAGTTAAAGAGGATACTTGATTTTTAGCTCAGAGTTCTCCTTTTGTAACTTAGAGGATTCAGTCGAAAACTTCGAAACATGATCATTTTGGGCTATCCAGTTCCTGGAAATCTGTAGCAAGTGGTGAAACACAAGTTAGCAATTAGAGAAATCCGGTAATGATAAGATCAGTCGCATGAGAGCTTACCAAAAGTTGTTGCTCCAGAAATCTGTAGCAAGTGGTGAAACACAAGTTAGCAATTAGAGAAATTTGGTGATGATAAGATCAGTCGCATGAGAGCTTACCAAAAGTTGTTGCTCCATCAAAGAGCAATAATTTTCTTCCAAGTCTGGACTGAATGTCGACGAAGAAGAAATAAAAGATTTTGAATGAAGGATGAGTTCGACAAGTTGATCAAAATTGGTCGATGGAGGAGCAGAAGATGACGACTTCCGAAGAAATCTGCATCTTAGAAGGAGTCGTCAATAGAGCAAGCTGCATTTGTGCAAGGGAAGCTGGTGAGTCAGAGATAGTAATGCAAGGAAAAGGTTCGGGAGTAGGTGGAGTTTGCTCCATTTAATATTCGGAAGCTTCAACGATAGGGCTCTTTGAAGCTTGTTCATGAGATATACGCTCCTCCTCTTCCTCCACATTGATGACTTTAGCCACTTTTGCTGAAGGCGTGTCTTCAGAAGGCCCCATTAATTTTCTTTTGGAAGTTCTTTTGGAGTTAGCAACAGCCTCCAAAATCGATGTTACTTCAGAAGACAATGGAGGAGGGGCAGCACCGTGACAAGGTACGATGGCTTTGGAAGAAGCTTAAATAAATTCAAGCGGATATAAAATCAGTCAAAGTAATTCAAAGAATTCAAGATATAAAGAAGAAGAATACTAAACTAATAATATACCTGAAGTGTCAGCACAAATAGGAGACATTGAAGTAAAGTGTTCGGCATTGCCTAAGAAAAGGAAGCGCTTGCCAAAAGAAGTATGCATGATTATGGGAGGAGTTCCTAGGATCCTCTGGCCAGGAAGCAGTAAAGAATGTTTTCTTAAATTCGAAGGGGTTAGTTAAGAGCCTCAGGCTACTCCCAAGTTGCTTTGAAGCCGCGGTTAAAGAATCAATGGTTTTCTTGTTAGCATCACTGAGTATCTTGGAAGATTCACCTAAAAAAAAGAGTCAGAGATTAGTTAACAAAAAACGTAGAGTAAAGCAAAAACAACATTAAAGTAGACTTACGGGGAAGGAAAAAGTCCCGTGAACATCGACAAAGCACTTGACGAAGAAAAATTGATTCTCCCAGTCCTTGAACTTATTGATACCATCTGATATTAGCTTCTTATATACATTGACTCTTTAAATCTGCTTGTTAAGACTAGTTAACCTTGCCAACTTGTTCAAGGAGTTTAGAACTTCAGCATTAAGCGAAGGAAGCCCAGATTCCAATGCCAACATTTCTAGAGATAGAAGATGAGTGTAAACATTTAGGGATAGTTGTATTGGAGCAACTCCAACATGAGACAAGTACGAGATCAGGAACTCAGGAAAAGGAAGAAATCCATCGTGCCATTTGTGGATGGCCGTGTAAGCAAAGTACCCTTCAGGAGGGTTGTCAATGGTATCATTTGGTTGGGAAGGGATAGCTTCGATCCCAGTAATACCAAAGTCTTTAAGAATAGCATTGACTTCATTCTGAGTTTCGATGGAAGAATGCTTGGCGGTGGCTTCAACTTTGGGAGAGCTCACGATTCTGCCAGGTGAAAACGTTTTAGTTAAATCTATTGTTTATTTATGAGTTTAGAAGGCATTAAAGAATTAAACAAGTAATTTTTCTTAGATAGTTCAAGAGTAAAAACATACATAAAAATTTAAATTGGTGCAAACAGTTTAAGTCAAAAACTCAATAATCAAGCTTTCAACAATGCCGAAAGGTTTATAGCTCAAGCTTTCGACAATGTCGAAAGGGTAGCAATTCAAGCTATCGACAAAGTTGAAAGGAAGAAATGGAACATTAACCCATTCAACACCTTTCGACAATGTTGAAATCTCTATGAAGGCCTGGATACACTTCAAGGGTAACATAAGCTAGGTGGCAAGACCTTTCGACATGTTCGAAACCAAGACCATAAAATTCCTAAGTTAAAAGTATTGATATTGTTGATGTTGTCGAAAGGTCTAGTCAAAGTTGTGAAAACATGTCCTACCCATTGAAGTCGAAAGGTTTCAGGTTCAACTCATGTGTGCTTTAAACATTTTGACAAAGATGGGCAGAAACAACTCTAAGGTTGAAGAATTTCAACCTTGTCGAAAGCTAATAGTTGAAAGGTTTGAAACTCTTCAACCTTGTCGAGAGCTCGTTGTCGAAGGGTTAGATTTACTCCATTTAACCACCTAGTCTTTCGACAACGTTGGAAAGGTTGGCATCACAATACCTTTCGATCCCATCGAAAGGTGCTAAAGGGTAAAAAGGTCATTTTGTGCTATCAAATTGTACGCGAGACAGTTCCAGGTTATCAATCGGGTTTAACTAACCCCAAACCCGATTGTAAATCCAGTTTTCAATTTTTTCTTGAAGAATAAGTAAATCAAGCCTATTAACAAAATGGATTTCATCTGAAATCGATCTAATTCGATTTCGAAAAAGGTATAAAAATTGTCAACAAGTCAAAAACCCAGGATTAAGACAAAAGGCAAAAATCAAAGACTTTGGATTAAAAGCTAAACCCGATAAGGGAATTTCCTTTATCAAACACCACCAACCTCAAAATCCAAAGCCAACGGATGAGTTTTGTTAATTTAAAAGATGATTTAGGAGAATTTTTTTTCAGAAAACCAAAAATTGAATTTCAATTTGGGGTTTGGAAAACTGGAAATTTGATTGAAAGCTAATAAGAGCAGAGATAGTCTAAAATTATGAATCGAATTTGGGAAATTGCCTTGTTGTTGTAAATCGAAGCGTAGGAACTTTCAGAGAACACTTTTACTTTTGCACGGTAATTTTGTCTGCAGGTAAAAGAGGAAGAAAGAGAAGAAGCATACTATATAAGAAAAGTCGCCCAAATTCTTGACCGTTGGATCAGATTTAAATGAACTTCCCAAATTAACACAGGAAGACCAAGAGGCGGGAAGTTTCTCAGCCATCGACATAGATGACTTGGAAAATCAAGAGCATCCCTTCAAATGGTGGAGGGGCAAATGTTACACCAAAAAATCTACCTTTCGACTAAGTCGAAAGGTCTTTCAACAAAGACAAAAGAAAAGAAGCACAACCCAAACCTTTCAAAGGAGTCGAAGGGATGCAGTCATCAGAGTTTAACAATCCCAAACCTTTCAACAAAGTCGAAAGGTTCCATCTCTCAATATCCAAGGAGTACCTACCTTTCGAGGAGGATGAAGAAGTTAAAGCAAGTGTGAGCCACTCCATGGTGACCTTTTCGAAAGCATAGCAAGCCTTTCGAACCGGTTAAAGCACATCCAGGATACCCTTCGACAATGTCGAAAGGTTTTATGAAGAAAGCAACACTCATAAGTTAGCAAAGAATGAAAGACAACCTTTTGACAACATTGAAGGGAAGCACAACTCTCAACAACAATCAAGTGAAGAGCAACCTTTCGACAAGGTCGAAGGGTTCGCAACAATCAAGCGAAGAGCAACCTTCCGACAAGGTTGAAGGGATCACAACAGTATAACAAAAGCAAACCCTTCGACAAAGTCGAAAAGTTCATGAAGGCATAAAGAAAAGCAGACCTTTCGACAATGTCGAAAGGTCCAAAATGGCATATGAAGGGCAAACCTTCCAACAAAGTCGAAAGGTTCACGGCTACATATAAAAGGGAGACCTTCTGACCCAATCGAGAGCATGGGGTCGAAATGGGGCCGCCTAAATCCATAAATAAGACCCAAGGGTTCATGTTTTGGGGATCGGATTTCGCCCATACTAATCTTAAATCTTCTTAATAAAAAATTATAACCCTAATTAGGTGTTGATTAAGGGAATTTAATAAAATGAAGCTTTTTCTTGGATAAAGAGGGAAGTCCTAAGCTTTGTTGATTACTTTACTGTTTGCTTAAACTTTTGTTTGATTAACTCCTAATTTCCAGGTTCAATCTCATCGAAAAGTTTTTGCCGATAAGGTCGACAACTCTTCTAATACAAATAACTACTACAACCTTTCGAAGCCATTAACTCTACAATCTGAACCTTTCGACAAGGTTGACAATACATCCGATCCAAACATCCACTGCAACCTTCTGAAGAGATTAACCCAGTGGCCAAAACCTTTAGACAAGGTGATAGTTCTGATGCTATATTAATATAAGTAACCTTTCGAAGCTATACTCCAAGTGGTCTAACCTTTCGATAAGGTTAGAATCTGCTCCATAAATATAAATATCTGGATTCGTAAAGTTTAAGTCAAAGGAGGTCATTCACATACCTTTTGATAAATTTGAAACCTACCTCATATAAGTGATCTAACCTTTCGACAAGGTCGAAGTCTACCAAATATCCACTAAAGTGCTTGACTTCTTGGTTCTACCCTAGGAAAGCTATCACCTTAACCCTTCGACAAGATTAAAATCAATCTTTAAAGGATTAACTTAGGGAATTTCAACCTATCCGAAAATAAAACTTTGGTAGGAGACCCTAATTCAAAGATTAAATCTTTCGGAGACGTCGGAAGGTCTGACCCAAGAATCGACAACAAGTGAAGCTAAATTTAAAGCAATTCTTAAGAGTATCATGCCCTTCAACAAATCTATCCATCCTTCTTAGAATAATTTTGGGGTGTTGACAAGAATTCTTGTTAACATTAATTAAAACCTTTTTTATTGGTAAATCTTCTTTTATCTAATAAAATTTCATCTATCATTTACTACCATTCATTTTTCCTCTTTCAATACTTCAAAAAATATCCATATACTTATTTCAAATGGTATAATTATATTCACAAATCTTTTAACAAGATTTCTCACTTTAAATGTAACAACCCGCATATTTTATGATTATATATTTAAATGTTGAATTTAAATATAGCATCGTTAGTTGAATTTGAAGTCCGAAATGTGACATTTTGTAAACGGTCGAATCTGGACTCGAGACCATTTCCATTGAGTCCAAAATGGCATTTGCGACCTTTTTGAGTATAAACATCGATATGTTTGGAGTTGATTAGAATTTTGATATTTTCATTTGGGGCTTTGGATTTGGGTTTTAGCCCACCAGCTCATCTAATACCCTAACTCCTCCTCCAACTCCTCTTCATTCATTCTATTATTTCCTAACACTTAAGTTAAAGGAAAATGGGGGAAGAGAAAAGAAATCAAAATTCCTAAGCCCTAGTTTACTAGGAAATTCAAATTCAAGTTCTAGAAATCAAAGAGAAGCTTAGGTAAGCATCCTCTTCATCTTCTCCATCTCAATCTCTCTTTAATTTTCAGAAATTCCTATAACCTAACTTAGGAAAAAACTTCACCTATGATAATAGATTGAAGATTCTAGAGGTGTATTGAAGAGGAATCGATCTTGCCTTGTTTTAGAGCTTCTCATTCGTTGTTTTTGAGTTTTAAAGGTGAGTTCTTTAACTCACATCTATGTCTATAGCTTTCATTGTTGTTAGGTATGAATTCCTAACATCTATTTCATGTTCATTTGCTTTTGATTTGAATTGATTTGGTTAATTTACCAAATTTTGGTGTTTTGAAGTCAAAATCTTTAAAAATCCTATCTTGGATGTTTGGACATGTTGTTTGGGGTGTATCGATGAGCCTATAAGGCTGGGTTGTCGCTTGGCATAATTCCCTAGCCTCCATCGCTCGTTCGATCGCCTCCGGTTTGGATTTTTCCCCTTTTTGAGCTAGGCTGATTTTTGCCTAGCAGGAAAATCCAGACGTCTAGAAGAAAATCCAGACGTCTGGAAGTAAATCCAGACGTCTGGTTGAAAAATCCAAACGTCTGGAAGGGGTCCCTGGAAAAAGAAAAAAGGCAGAGACAAAATCCAGACGTCTGGTTCCCCAACCAGACGTCTGGTTCTGTGCAGTTTTGCCTATTTTGGCTGTTTTTGAGTGGATTTCCAATTTTTATCAATTTTTGTTGATCCGGTTAGTTGTTGTCAATTATTATCGACTTTGATGACTTCATTTATGGATTTTTGGGAATATCCATTTGATTGGGATTTGATATTGATTTTTATGGTTGGAATTAACGTCGTCGAATGTGGATTTTTGGTGATAGATTGTTTTTACAATCATTTCTACGATTTGTCACTTTTAAATACAAAGGTTTCTATACTAGTAGTAAATACTCAAACTCTTTCACAAAACCGATTTCAACGTTACTTTTAATACAAAGTTCGTCTTTAAAACCATTTTCCAATCTATTAGTATACACAAACCTTTACCTCATTCGTATGAGAAATCTAATTAAACGACTTAGCAAAACAAGTGGTATGAAACGATTGCGTTTACTTCGTCGGTTAATTCTTGGACTTGTTCGATTGAAATCTCGTGACAATTTTCGAGTGGAAATCTACAATCTGTTCGTAAATATTTAAGTTAAGCTAGTGGTTATGGGACATGAAGCCTAACTCATTTATTTACACTTATTTTCGAGTGGGAATCTACAATCTGTTCGTAAATATTTAAGTTAAGCTAGTGGTAATGGGACATGAAGCCTAACTCATTTTTTTACTAGCTTAATGTTATTTACACTTATCGATCAATGATGATCATTTTGAGATTTAGACTAGCGATGTGCGATGTCTCTTTGTTTGTGTGGGGACTAAACCCCGTTTGTGGAGCTTCGGCTCAAATGGTGGGGTAGCGACCCATGGTCTTTGGGCCGTTTGTGGAGCTTCGGCTCAAATTTGATGGGTTAGCGACCATGGAATAACATTCCGTTTGTGATACACGTGTTGGTGAGTTTTCATGCTCCCGTTTGTGATAGGCCTCCCCCTTTTGTGTTTTTTGGATTTCTAATTATTGATTTCTGGAATTTTTGTTTCACCAATTTTTTGCGATTGGCATTGATATGTCTTGTCAATATTTGTGGTTTGGTGAATAAGTTAAAGAATATGATATTCTTTTTGGTGATTTGAGAAAGTTTGGGATATTGTATTATTTTTGTTGTTATCATACATTTCTGTTATATCTCTTATCCTATCTCATTTTATATGATATTTATAGCTAGACTGGTCCGTTTATTATTTCTCTTCTTAAATAATACTCGGGTCAGACCTAGGTGTTACAGGTGCTTCCTCTTGACTTCTTAGCAGGGACTAGCTTTTGACTTTTGGCTTACTACTTAGCTTAGTAGTTTTTGCTTTTATACATTCGAGATAGAGACTCCTTGATGTATACATATTCTTATGTTTAGCACTTGTACCTATTCTTTTGTGATGTAGTGGATCTTGTATGACCATTACTTTGATGTATACTTTTATGTGATATATTCATATCTGTTTCTGCCTTAGTGATATGAATATCTTTGACTGATTTGTGTTATGCTTATTTCTATATTTGTTTCCGAAGCCCACATAGCCACTGTGTAGTAGCTTTGAGTTTGTTTTTGATATGTCGGATTTCCTCTTGAAATGAAATTCAAGTCATATTATCTGACATATCGGTACTCGCACAAAGCAATTACACAAATGGTCGCTCCACAACAGCCATATTCTTCGTGCTAGTCGACGGCATTACCCCGTAGTGTCCTTGGCTAGTGTGAGTATAGAGGTGGGGCGTCACATTAAACCTTTACGTTTTATATCTTTTTCCAAAAGATATTATGCTTGTTATTACTTTCAAAATATCCATTTAAAAGGTCTAATTACATTCATAAATCTATTTTAAATAGTTTAAGGCAAATATTAATCAAACATTATCACAACAACCCAAAACTACTTCACTTATAATTATCTTTAAAACATACTTTTTTAAGATCTAATTATATTAGTAAGTATAATAAAAAAGGGTTAAAGACAATTATTGTTAACACATTGTCAGAATAAACCCAAAACCATTCCATACTTGTCGTTATCTTTAAAACATTCTTTTTTTTTAAAATCTAAGTATATCTACAGTCATTAAAAAGGTAATATATTTACGAAACCATTTATTATAACATAAGTGTTATAATCCAAAACTATCTCTATTATTTTATAAAAACTTAACTCACTTTTCCAAACTAATATAAATATACTTTAAAAATACTTATAAATATGTTTTAAATATCTATGTAAAATATTACTTAAAAATAACTAATTTTTAATATGACAAAAATCAATAAAAGCATGTTTAATATTTTAAAAATTATAAATGATTATTAAAAAAATAATTTAAACTTCAAACCAGCTTTAAAATACTGCAAAATATGTTAGAAATATTACTTCTACACCCTACTCGAACATCAGTCTTAACTTCCACAGATAGAACAAGCATACTTCGTCACTTTTAGTGTTAACTACACGACTATATACTTTCCACTAGAAGTAAACAAACAAAGTACTATTAAATCACACAAAGTACTATTAAATCACACAAAGCATGATTAAGTAATAAAAACGACTTCTAATCCACTTTTTATTTAATTAATCCTTTTATGAATTAAAACATCTTTTATTAGTAAAACTTCTTTTATCTGATAAAACCTCACCTGTCATTTACTCCCATTCATTTGCACTCTTTCAATACTTCAAAAAGTATTCATATACTTATCTCAAATGGTGTAAGTATATTCACAAATCTTTTAACAAGATTTCTCACTTTAAACCTTTACCTTTTCTATCATTTTCCAAAAGATTCCATATTTGTTATTACTTTCAAAATATCCATTTGAAATGTCTAATTACATTAACAAATCTATTTAAAAGGGTTTAAGACAAATGTTATTCAAACATTGTCACAAAAACCCAAAACAACTTCACTTATAATTACCTTTAAAACATTCTTTTTTAAAATCTAATTATATTACTAAGCACAATTAAAAAAGTTAAAGACAAATGTTGTCAACACATTGTCGCAACAAACCCAAAACCATTACATTCCTTTTATTATCTTTAAAACATTCTTTTTAATAATCTAAGTATATCTACATTTATTAAACAAGGTAATATACCTTTAATTAACTTTACAAAACCATTTATTATAACATAAGTGTTATAATAAAAAAACTATCTCTATTCTTTTAAAAACACTTAACTCACTTTCCAAACTTATATATATATATAAATACCTTAAAATACTTATAAATAGGTTTTACATATCTATTGAAAATATTACTTAAAAATAACTAATTTATAATTTGAGAAAAACCAATAAAAGCATATTTTATATTTTAAAACTCTTTCACTTCAAAAATTCATAAATAATTATTAAAATATATTTAAACTTAAAACAAATCTTAAAATGCTGAAAAATATTTTAGAAAAACATTCATAAAAATTTTAAGGAAAAATACCAATTTTAAATACCATTTTAAGCACTAGAAACCTCAAGTAACCGACTATAGCATTTATAAATGTTGTTAAAAGTCCTTGACAAAGAATGGCATAGAAAAACACGAACTTTGCGACCATTTTTCACCACATAAACAAATGATTTACGACTTGAAATTTTTACCATAAGTACTAATCTTAGTGTAATTAAAAACTATTAAAATAAATCCCTAATGATATTTTCCATTTTATTTATAAAAATTCCTAAAAATAAGGTATTTGCTAAAGTGTTCGTCTAGCAACCTTTTTACTCCAAAATTTAACCATATTGTTTGACCAGTTCTAAAATCTTTGAAACTCAAAAAAAAATTCCAATAATAAGTGCATATATAATATTTATCAAAAATGAAAATAAACCCCTAACGATGTCTTTCAAATTGATTATAAATATTCCCAAAAATAAGACATTTCAAAGTGCTCATATAACGACCTTCTTCTCGCTATAACATTTTGCAACTTGGTTCCACAAGTTGACTAATGATTTAGACTTCAATATTTTTATAGTAATAAGTAAACTTACAGCACTTGTTAATAATTCAAAGAAGCTTCTAGGATGTCTTTTAAAGTTAACTTGAAAAATTGCCGAACACAAGGCATTTTCAAAGTGCATCCATAGTGACCTTTTCGCTTTTAACTTTCACAACTTTGTTTCACAATTTCTACTACTTTCCAAACCAATCCCTCATTGCCCTATACACCAAAATATTTGTAGAGAACAACCAAAATATATTATGTCACATTATATTCCCAAATAATTACATAGAATAAGTTTAAACATAAAGGGATCAAAGTGCACTATAGCGACTTTCGCTATATAGGCCATTCCATATCCATTTCAAATTCAATGTATAATCACAAAAACCATTTAAACATCAATTTAAGGTCACACAACATGTTATAGATGGAATATGAGTGATGTTATATAGTATAAAGTTGTTATTTCCTTTCAAAAGCAAAAGGGTCCAAAGTTTATAACATTAATTAGCTAATGTCACTTTAACTTTATATTTACAAACACATACACACGCGTGTATACACACGCACGCGTGCATAAAAAAAAAGATAGTGAGTGAACTCATTTGGATTTAAGCCAAATATAAAAACAAGCATACACAAACTCAAGAACACCTCCTACCAACTCCAAACATCTAAAGATCCAAGCTTTAGCGCACACAAGTCATGCCGACACTCCACCCTCTTCAATGATGCTCACGGACCAAAGATGATACCCCACTTCCTCTTCACTCATTTCACTTTTGACTTTATATCCATGCTTCCTAAGGTGTTCTAAGGTATTGGTGAAAGTTTGTAAAAGATTTGAAGTAATTAGAGAAAGATTAGTGAAGAACAAAGTGGATTAGTGCTAATCCACTTCTACGATTTTTCATATTTTATTTCTTTCTAAGGTTTTAAGATAAATGAAGTGTACATAAAGTGACCCTAAGACTCTCCTTTAACCCTCCCATTTCCGGTTGAAAAGCCCCGCTTTCATGCTTTTCATATGTGCTACTTTACACCTCACTATTTACATGAAAATATCAAAAACACTATTCATCAAAATATCTTTTCCTTAATCCTTCTAGAAGCTTTAATTAATTTTTGCACAAAATATTATAGCTACTAATTACCTAAATATTAATTAATTAGAGAAGCACAAAAAGTTCAAACAACTTTCGTTGAGAAGAAAGCTGTTTATCAATAAAATGATTTTCGGTCATTTTATCGGTATTTCATCGAACTATATATTTTGTAAACTTTTTTTAAAATAAGTTTACCATCATTAGCTATTACTTACAAGTGGATTAAAAAGACTATTAAATCACTTTTGTCACATTTAATCCAAGTTTCAAATATTCAAATAATTCAGATATTTAAATATGGAGTGTTCGAAATTCCGAGTCATTACAAGATCTCTCATTGAAAATCTCTCGTTAGAAATCTATCATTCAAAACCTCTTATCGAAAATCCAAAACTTGAAGACTGGGAAATTAGAAAGAAGGATCGAGAAAGCAAGTTGAGAAAACCTCTCGACATCAACCAAAACCAGTCGGTACCGAGAGCATTTTAACGATATTTGGGCCACGATGCTCACTTCTACATACTTGGACTTAGACTTGATATTTCATGGGCCCCTGATTTTGCTAGACAGTTTTCCTATAAATAGAAGACCTAGAGCAACTAAAGAGGGACTTTTTGACACTTGATTTCTCCTATATCCTCTTCTTTCCCAAATACTCCCGAATCCGAGATATCTAGATTATGGTCAGATCTAAGTTATAATCATTGTATTCCAAAGAGAATCAATCCAATAATAAGATTAATGTGGATGTAGGCCGGAGTATTTGCCGAACCACTATAAAAAGTTCTTGTGTGTTCTTATTTTCTTCTTGTTTTTGCTTGCTTGATTTTGATTTATCTACTTTGGGTATTTTTACCCTTTTTGGTGCTTTCACTGAGAAAGAACTAGATTTGACAACCTAAAGCTTAAATATAAAGTTTATAGAAGATGAAGAGGCATAACACTAGATCTATGATTGGAGGAAGTCAACTAGAGCATGGGGCCAGCTAGGAGGTGTCCTCAAGTTCTAATCAATCCATCTGCATGACTAGAGAGGAGATGTAGAGAATGATGAAAGAGATGCAAGATGGAACAATGGTTCGACAATAAGAAATGCTGGAGGGCTTTTTCAGAAGGATGGGACAACATGGTTGGAATTCATAACCAAAGATCGAAAACTAATGCAAAAGCATATGAATTTGGAGTAGTGCAAACTAGAATAATGCCCCCACGACCAGCACGGGTCGGTACCGAACTGAATCAGGTTGGATCGAGATGAATTTAATTGAGGGCAATGTTGGTTTGAACTTAGGGCGAGCTGGAATGCTGGGAGTGAACAATGTTAGAGATTGAAATGCAAATTAGAATATGAATGCGCAATAACCAGAGAAGTATGTGCTAGAGTTTCCCCGTAGAAATGAGGGGTAGAACAAAGCCTGAAGAATGGATCAGAATGTAGGTGTGTAGTCATGGCATATGTGCTGGAGCTTTCCCATAGGAATGGAAGGCAAAATGCAGCTATCGATCAAAGACTTCCATTAGACGACAACAATCGAATAGCTGGGATGATTAGAAGGATAGTGAGAGGTGGACCTACAAACCAGAGTTGGGAGGATGTAAATAGGAATTCATTTATCCTTAACATCCGGTAAGCGAGGAATCCTCCCAATTTCAAGCTTCTGGCATTGGAAATATATGATAAAAAGACAGATCTAACAGTTCATCTAATGAGGTAAAACCAACATATGGAGATGTTAGGTGCTTCTCAGGAGGTGATGGGGCAGTGCTTCCCATTGTATTTAATAGATTTAGCAGTGATATGGTTTAGACAATTGGAGGATAGGTCCATAAGCATGTAGACTGAGATAGTGAATAAGTTCATGAGACAGTTCAAGGTTCATATTTTATGACCAAAGAATGTGATGATGCTATCAAGCATGAAGCAAAGGGTCGGAGAGACCCTTAGGAGTTACTTGACTAGGTTTAATGTGATAGCCGATGCAGTTCATAAGTCAGATCCGTCGGTGATTCTAATGGCAGCAATTTCAGGAGTTACAAGCAAGACTGACTTTAAAATCGCTTTGGAAAGGGATCCACCAATGGATCTTACGGAGTTCTATCATGAGGCAGAGAGCTACTTGCGTTAGGAGGACTTTGAAATTGAGAACGTTGAAGTAAATGCTGTGAAATATGGAGGATTATTCAGAGAAGGATATAATAGAGACAATGGACAGCGAAAAGTTGAGGACGGCTTCAAAGGACCAAAGCGATAGAGGAAGGAACCAAAACTCTCTTCTTACATCGACCTAACTAAAACTTGGAGAGGATTTACTTAGATACTAGGGGGCATATCCCCTACCGAAAGCTAGTTAAGAGAGAGCCAACAGATTGAGAGAAAGAGTCTGGAAGATTTTGCATTTTTCATGAGATGGATGGACATGAAATGAACGAGTGCAGGCACCTTTGTGATTTGATAGAAGAGTTGGTTTGGAGTAATCAGCTACAATAGTATGTAAGGAACTAAACTACAATGGTGCAGCTGGAGCAGCCACCGTTTGCAGCAAATGCATCAAGACACGACCAAGGATCTGGGTCGAGATTAGTAATCCCATGAGTGGGAAGAACAAAAGTCAGTTTGTTTCCCATGTTTTACTTTTCGTTTTAAATAGATAAGACAATAATAACCTCAGAATGCTTACACGCGTATGAGATCTCGATTGGTCTCTGGGCATGCTCTGAGTTGGATATTCGAGATGAATGTTTAGGATGTTTATTTGATTGCTTTTATTTGAATATTTGATTTTTAAAAACCACTAGAATGTGATGACTGATATTGATTGAACATGGTAGTCATGTTCTGAGAGATGGGGTGATGACCATAAGGTGCAAGTTCTCTTGTCGGAGAGTGAGTGGATGGACTTGTATAGGAAAGTAAGTCCCCTTACTAGAGAGTAAATGGATGGACTTGCTTGGACATTGAGCCCCCTTACTAGAAAGCGAGCGGATTGAACTCAGCAAGAATCTGGAGAGATCGAACCTTAGATTGGATGTTAAAAGATTCGAAGATATCAAACCCTAGATTGGATGTTAAACGATCCGGATAGATTGGACCTTAGATTGGATGTTAAATGATCCAAAGGGATTAATCCCTAGTTTGGATGATAAATGATCTAGCGATATCGGACCTAGAGTGGACGTTGACTTGACCTTAGGATTTGAACACCTTGTAATTGGACTAAAATAGATAAATCCCGGACGAACATGAGACGATTTTGATATGGTAACTCTGGATGAAAATGAATCGATTATAATTTATGAATAACACTCAAACAAGGGCTAGAGTCCTTAGCTATGATGGTTTGGAATGACCATGGATTTGCAAGAGAATCCGAAGGAACCGGATAATTCACCACAACTTGAATCAATGGGTAGCTGGAAAGTTTTACTGCTGGAAGTTAACTATTGCAGAAACTTGTTCCTAAATAAAGCACACCTTATATTTATAAGAAATACTCTTAGGGGCAAATGTTATAACCAAATTTTCCACAATCTTCGAATGGACTTAAACGAGCGAATTGGACTATAAATTACTGAAGGAATAAATTTAAAAGCTTGATAACTATCAAGAATGACAATATGAAGGAACTCAATAATTTTGGGCTAAGTATTAAATATGCAAAACCTCTCGTCGGAAAACTCTCAGCGAAGACCTCTCGTCGAAGATCTCTCATCAAAGACCTCTTGTCGAAGATCTCTCTTCATAGACCTCTCGTTGGAGACCTCACGTCGAAGACCTCTAAATAAAGACCTCTCATCGGAGATCTCTCGTCGAAGACCTCTCAATAGAGACCTCTCATCGAAGATCTCTCGTCAAAGACCTCTCATCAGAAACCTATCTTCGAAAACCTCTCATCGGAAATCCAAAAATTGGAGACTGGGCAAGTATGAAGAAAGATTGAGAAAGTAAGTAGACAAAACCTCTCGGCATCAATCAAACTAGTCAAAGACCTCTCACTTTTGCATACTTGGATTTGGACCTGGACTTGATATTTCGTGAGCCCCTGGTTCTACTAGAGAGCTTCCCTATAAATAGAAGACCTAGAGCCACTAGAGAAGGACTTTGGTACTTAATTTCTTTTATATCTTCTTCTTCCCCAAATACTCTAAATACTCCCGATTAGAGATCTACTAGGTTGTGGTCGAATCTAAGTTATAATCATCATATTCCAGAGAGAATCAATCAAATAATAAGATTAAAGTGGACGTTGGCTAGAGTATTTCCCGAACCATTATAAAAAGTGCTTATGTGTTCTTATTTTCTTCTTCTTTTTGCTTGTTTGATTTGGATTTATTTACTTTGGAGTGTTTGTTTCATTTTTGGTGCAAATAGATACAAAAATATAAACAAAACTAGAATGTAAATGAATATACCAAAAATGTATATAAAAAATTATCATATTGACTCGTATCTGGACCAATACAACTTCACACGGGAAATAACTTTTATACAGGTTTCGAACCGCGAGACTAAAGGTCATGAGTTCGAAGACCAAACCGATAATTCTATAATAAGCACCCAGAGTATGTGTTTTGCAGACACATAGTTCTCTAGGGTTTATAAACAAAGTTCGGTTCTCCAGGTATTTCAAAAAAAACTTTTATACAAGTATAGACTATCAAATGTGATGTGAAGAAAAAGACAAAAGGTTTTACATTTTTCAGTTTATGAAAAATGCAATTAACATATAACGTCAAAAATAGGTAATATATATGAATAAGAAATGTGAAAATAACATAGTAGTTGTGTCATCTTTGGTTCTAATTAATAAAACTTTCATTATCATTTACATCCCCTAAGGTTATGACCTACAAATTTTAAACAAAATGGTAAGGAATTTTAGCTTTTTTATACTCTGCTAAAAAGGATTAACAAAACTATGGTAAAAACCATTTAAGAAGTTCATACTTGAAGCACTTTTGGTGAGGTTCCCTCACTCAAGACCCTCCTTAAAATCTAAGGATGTCCTGCGATCGATCATAATCAAAGTACAATTAAACACTTTAGATCTATGGTACACTCAAGTCAAAAGACCATAGACATCATCGCGCGAGATCTTCTACTCAACCTAGATATAATTAACTTGTTGGAACTGGGCTAGCCCACAGCGGAAGACATGGGTCGACCTATGAAGTTTAATTTATTTAAAACATTTCTAAATTTAATTAAATAAATCATATATTTTATTTAAATTTATAAATTATTGTTTGAAATTTATTCAAGTTATTTTCAATTTATGTACAAGTATACATATGTATCACATATATATTTGTGTGTGCATGTGTAACATGATATACCGTGCAAGGTATAACATGCCCATATATAGTTGTTGGGATTTACATCGCAGCGGACACGTTAGCTCATCCTATATGTGTTGTATGTTATCCAAATATGTGTATATGTTTACAATTCTTATATATGTATATAAATATTCAAGTAACGCGTGTGTGTATACATACATACATACATATATATATATATATATATTATTAGAAATTATTATATAAATATATATATGTAAAATATTATATTATAAAAAAATAAACATATATACATATACATATAGAAATATATAATATACAATTTGAAATTTTCTTTTATAAATATACACACGTATATCTAAATGTATTAAAGTAACATCATTATATATATATATATCTACAAATATAAATATAATTATTATATGTAAATATGATTTAGAATATTTTATATAATTATAAAATTTTAAATAAATAATTTTTGTTTCATTTTAGATCGAATCCACAACAATTCCAAATTTAATATAATTTTATTATATTGATATATATATATATATATATATATATATTAAGAATTAATTAGTCAAACAACAATAAATAAAAGATATAAAATATTTATGTAACAAATATTTCTAATTTTAAAAATCGGGACTGATAGTAAATAGCCTAAGAAAAAATTTCAGATTTTTCTAAGTCAAAATAATATTTTTTATTAATTAAATGCTTTCCGACCGAATTAAAAATAATTTTTAAAAACATTTAAAAATGATTCAAAAAATTTAATTTTTTGATTGAGAGCTTAAGAGATATCATATTAATTTTATGAATATAAAACGAATTTTCAAAAAATAATTTATTTTATATGAATTTATTAATTCATATAATAATTAAATAATAATAAAATATTAGATAATTACCAAAAAAATATTTTCAATTACTAAAAATTATGTTTAATGTAAATGTACATTTTAAAATTATTATATCAATTATTTATGTGACGTAGTCATATAGTTTAATATAAGTCATATAAATAAAAAGTTAATATATTAATCTATGTATATGTATATTAATTAATAAAATATAAATAATTAAAAATAATAATTTAGGTTGTGTGTATTATATCCTTATGAAAAATTATAATTTATATTTTATTTTATACACATATACACATAACCAATCAATATGTGACAACAATACCTATAGGAATCTCACCTAACAACAATATAGTAATAACAATATATGTATATACATGAGCAATATACAGTTACAGAGGTACACTACAAGAATAACTGTTATAATTTGCATGGGCTTACAACGTTGTATTATAACCTACTGTTGTTATTCTTATAAATCATAGGACAATACGAGAAAACGAAGTATAGACGCTGTGAAAAAAACAATTTTCCAATTCTTCCTCCTCCTCTTCGCTCCTTCCCCACTCTCCAAATCCTTCCATTGTCAATCATGAAAACTCTAAAAAAAACCTCTCCTTCGTTCATCTCTCTTCTCACATCTCATGTAATTAATTCACCTCTCTTCTCCTGCCTCCGCCCACCTCAGCAGCTGTGTCTTTAGGAATCATCTTTGCAACCTCTCAAAAAAGCTCTTGCCCTTTGTCGATGTAGGGTTGCCTCACGTAAGTTGTTAATCTATTTTTCGGTTGCATCCATGGTTAGCAAATCATCTTTCCTCTTTTATTTGTTACGCATTCTGATTTTTTATTTTCTGAATCATATTTCTTTACCTGTGTTAAAAATTAAAAGGAGCTGGTTAAATTTAATCCGGAAACCAGTTTTATTTTTTTTGACTATAATCATCGTTTTTATCTTTGTTCAATTTTATTTTGTTTTCAATTTGGCAAAAAAACTCTTTTAGGAACAGTTGGTATGTGTCTATTGAATGGACAAGAATCTTTCAAAATGGATGTGATTTATTCATTCTATGGACTAGATGAGGGAAAATTAATTACTAGAGTAAGATTGTGGCCTGAGCTATTGGAATTAGAAAATGGCAAAATTAGTGTAGAGGTTCAAGAATTAATTTCATTCGGACAAATAACATTTTTACCATTTAAAATCGTACCTTCTATATAGGTAGATTTGAGGTTGAATCTAATGACTTAGCGTAACATGACGACATCCATTAGCAACACTAAATTATATGTAATGGGTTTCACATTCTGATAAATCTAATATCCTTTATTTTTCATAAGTACTAAATTTGTTATTTACTATTTTTTGAAGATAATTTTTGATGCCATCAAGATCATTTACACAAGAATCAAGGTCGTTTAAACATGAAGTTTATAAATTTTAGAATTTAGCATGCCGCTTTATATATTAGCTTTCTAGTCTTCTCATTCGCAAATAACCATGTCATAACCTACTCCTCGTTTTATAATTTTGAGTATTTTTCCTAATGTTCACCTTTTAATTACTTTGTAGGTCACACTTTCAAGGACTCATAAACTATTTTATTGGTTAGAGCTAATTAGGCATAGTAATAAGGTAATAAATCATTTCAATCCATGTGTTATTTGAAGAAAATTAAATCAACATTTAATTAAATACGTGTTTAGCATAAATCCAACTGCATGAACATTGATTTATGCTATTTTCTTATCATTTAAGGCTTGAGATATAGTTAGCATGTGACTTCTTTCTTTGCAAGTGCTTTAATACTTTTGGTTAAGATTTTTTTATTTCAATGTTGACTTGACAAATAATACGATTAGCTATAATAGTCTTGGCATTTGGTCGTAAGCTGTGGTGCTAAACTTTATTAAAATATAAAACTTAATGTACATAGAATCCCCGTTTAGAATCTTATTGCAATTTAATAACATCCTCTTTGTTATGTGTTTATATAGAGTCTTGCATTATTGTTGTAATTTTGATAGTTTCCCAAATGGACAATATAAAGTGCATAGAATTTTTCATTTTTCTTCAAAATTGAATTTAGTAGTTAATCTGATGTGATACTAGATTATGAATTAAATAGGAAACCAAGTTTGAGAGGGTTAAGAAGTTTTAGAGGAATTAGAGCGATTGTTATTAATGCACTAAGGCGTTGTTATGATTTTAACATATAGATTGATTGATTAAGAGAATATTTTCTACAAGATAATATTATCCTTACTTAATAATCTTTGTTACATTAATGTCCTTTATATTCAATAATTTTGGTTAGTAAATTACCACATTCAATAATTATTTAACTTTTATTTTATTTTTATTAGACATTTTTTTCGCTCCGTTTTTTTCTACTTATTGCACTTGCTTTGTAACACACTTTTTTGACATTACTAAGATAAATTTATTAGAAGGTAATATAAGCTGAGCTCGGATAAACTGAGAACACACTAGAAACTGGGTGCATTTTTTCGAAAATAAACGCTGAAGTAGTTTTTTAGTGCATGATTTTTTGCAGGGATCAGATTTATTTTAGTGCATGTTTTTTAAATATGTTGCTAGAGTTAATGAGCTATCTTTTAGTTAACTCATAGGATGAGCTTGAAGGTCTTTCTAGCTGAAATCAAACAACTTATTTTAATATAATTGAATTTGTTTTGAGTAGGAATGACTAAGATAAATAAACTTGATGATCTTTTAGTTATTATAGAGATTAGCGACTATAACTATCCCACTCTCTCGTGTCTCCTATAACATCTTAGGCGACTTATTCTTCATTTGGAGACGGGATTTGGGATTTTGAGAGTATAGAGACTATCAAATTGCTGCAATGTTTGATACAGTAGCAAATTAATAAGTTGCATATGTAGGCAGTAAAAGCAACTTGAGCTCTACTTAAAATAGTACAATTTTTCAAAGTCATATTTTTATTGAAAATATGTAGAATTGGATTATGTCCTATCAGCTGCACAATTGCTTAGTTCATTGGGTGGTCAATTTTTGTATTAGTGACCTGGATTCAATTTGCTTTTTTTGCCCAAGGTTCATGTTGAACATGGGTTGATCCAACTTCATATACCATTTAACAAATCTGTCATATAATGAGATACACACTAATATATACAAGGATGCATTGCTATTTGGCAGTGAAGTTGATTCTTAACTTTTTGATAAATCACATTATGATTATTTGCGTGGTAGGCTATTTCTTTTCAAACAAAGACCAAATTATTTTTCCTTTGGGAAGATATTGTGGAAATTAAAGCAATTCCTCCATCACTAGCATCAATGGGTTACCCTTATATCTCTGTTAAGGTAAAGGTATTGATGCTCACCATGTTGCACTACCTGTAGATAATGATGGATGGCTAACTTTTCTATCTCAGTCCTTTGTTCCATTCAATGCAACTAAGGTAACAGGTGCGTTTTCCTAGCAACACCATAACTTTTTTTGGTTCTCATATTCACTGTGGACTACAAATATATTTAATAACTAGTTGAGAAAGATGAAAACCACTAATAAGATGAAAACATTAAGTGACCAGTTAATTAAAATGAATACTAGTTAAAAAAAATTCTTGGAATTACTAAATTAATTAATTAATCAAAGTAACGGGTGCTTTTTCCAATGCTGTAAATGGGTTACCGAAGGTAACAGGTGCCTTTTCAAAAGCTTGGAAAGATAAATATATTTCGATATAATTGGGTAGATAATGTTGTATAATGTTTTGAGTGTGTTGTGTACAGTATGTATACGCTAGATGATAGTTTTTTTAATGTACTACTTACACTTAGGCCTGAGTTAAGCTCCAAATATGACATCAGGTTAAGAAAGTCTAAAGAGATTAGTGAGTTTCATTTGTGTCTCTATATATTAAGATTGTCAATAAAAATACTCTTAATCAAGTAAACAATGGGTATCCAAGAAATATTAGTCATATTATGCCATAGTAAGTTGCTTGAATTGGAAAATATAACAAGGGATGACTAGTTGTTAAAAAGTAACCGACTACCTAAAATACTTTGCTTATTAGTTTTCTATTGAATTTGAACCATTGAATCTTCATTGTATATTGTCCATATTGGCACTATTCAATGTCAATGATTCCCATGTATGTTATTTATGAGTGTTAAACACCAGCGATTCAATTGCATACATTCGTGGTACAAACAATAGGAAATCTTGTAATGCTTCAGCCTATCAGTACTACCTTGGACTACATGTAGGGATGTAATTCACATGATCGGCATATGCATGATATGGTGAATAGACTAGTGTATGATATGCATTAGGTATATGAGTTATTGACGTATGTATGAGATATTGTCTGTTAAGATGTGCTTTCCATTGTCTAAGACGCCATGGTGATCTTTTTTATTGTCATGTGTTTCCCATTGTCTAAGAAACATCTATTTTTTTAAAGATACTGCATGATTATTACAGTGAAAAATATGTTGGATTTTTTTTAAGGTCCTAAGGTACAGCAAATCTGACAAATACTCTATTTTCCATTAACATAACTTGATTAATTGAAATATGTTTATTTTTGATTCTAGGACATTAGTTTTAAATATGGTATATCTATTGGCATAAAAGCTAGCTTAGTAATGGAGAGTACTTACCAAAGCTTATGAAAAATGCAACATAATAGGAGTCCTTTCTTCCTTCCAATATTATGCAGCTAGCTAGGTTTCCAAATTTCCATCGGTGTAGATCCTACCGGTGTTCTTGCTTTCAATGCATATGTATTATAAGCAACTAGTGTGAACCCGTGCTTCACACACGGCTGACAAAAGAAGTTGTATAAAATTAATAACTTAAGAAAGATGGAATGCTTTTATTGCAACTGATTTATCAATAGTTAGTCATTTTTCAAATTGAGTAGTAATGCAGAATTGTAGGCATTTATGGTTCAAAAGCTTCATAAAAAAGGTACGTTATTATTTGTACTTTGTTGGCAACCTTTGTCCTGTTTTTTATTTTTAAAAAGGTTGCACATCACAGTGGCTTAGATAGAAAATGACAAAATGTTCAGATTAAACAGGTACCTATTCTTTCTAAATAATTACAATGGTGGACCTGTACGTATTAGATTACAGTTGTTTTTTATCATAACTTTATTACAGATATAGAATGACGTCAATAATTCAAGTGCATTGAGTTGGGAAGTTCAAAACTACAAAATTGTGCTCATCTCATTCTAACTACGTTGTAGCGTTACTCATAACTGAGCTTGTTCTGTGAGCGTTCTTCGGGTGCTGGAGGTGGTTTTGCATTCTTGGAGTTGTCATCTTTGTTGCCGCGACTCTGGAATTCAGATTCTTATATCCCATGAAGGTGGTGTCGCCATTTTTGTGGTATTTTTGGAGCTTAGATCTTTATTTGGATTGTGGGAGTTCATCGGTATTTCTTTTTGAGTTTGAGCAGTGCTGTTTATTTGCATTTGAGCAGTGCCTTTTTTCAGCTTGAGTTTGTGCAATGATGTTTATTTATGTGCGTGGACTGTTAACATGAGATGTGTTGGGATCTGCAGTCTTATTCGTTTGTCTTTTCAGCTAAATTAGTGAGGTTGCATGATTTTGTTTGTGCACAGTTGTGCGCTTTTGTTTGTGCATGTACCAGAATACTTTTTGTACAGTCTTTTATGGTTGGTAATTAAAGGCTCTGAATCGTTTCAAAAAATTATAATGGAATATAATAGGCATGACAGTTGATGCAGTCGAGTTCTCCATCAGATCACTTTCACTGAATCCTAGCTGCAGTAATCAGCCATTAAGCAAATCTCTCCTATAATCTCTATGCGACCTACAAAATTAATGCAGCTAAAAATTTTGAAGCTAATAATATGAGTCAGAAGAAGGATGCATTTAGAATAACAACCATGTGATAAGTGGATACGCACTTGTTGATTCAATATAATTCAGGTATTGTTGCTTTACCGCACAATATCTCAATTTACCTCCTGAAGCAGCAACTCCAGTGTTGGTATGTACATGCATATACAGTCCAGTCTATCAACTTATATCGCCAACAATCTATTTTCACCCTGAAAGCGATTAGCACACTCACTCTGCAGCTGTCGTTATTGCATACATAGTTAAATCCGTAATTTTGCACTCAGTCAATCTACTTACAAACACATTGTCTAGCCTACTATACTTTGTCTGGCCTACTTCCAAACATGTTGTCTAGCCCAAATTCGTACCGCCTGCACATAGGTAGAATTTGTAAAACTGCAAGTGTCCAACAACACAAAATATAGAACATGCAAAGGTCATTAAAATATAAATAGCATAAAAGGAAGATATATATGACATTTATTTCTCTTCGTTGTTGCATGAAAATGACAAATAAATTAGCCAGCATAGGGATTCTTACACAATCATGGGCAATGAACAATTGTGTTAAAAAAGGATAAAAACAAATGGCATATAATTTTCGACAGTATGTACCACAACATATAGGTTATGAAACCTAATTGTGGAAATTAGCCACAAAGGCCTATCTAGCAAGTGGAATTAGTTTCTAGGACACACAGCTGAAATAATTACTTTTAAGGACAAAATGCAAAATAATTAGTTTCTAAGGCCAAAAAACCTATGAAATTATGTCCTTGAAAGTAATTAGACTGCTGATTGTCTTAAAAGTAATTATTCTGCTGACTTTGGCCTTGAAATTAATTTCTATGGATGTGTGTCCTAGAAACTAATTGGACTGCAAAGTTTGTCCTTCTGGTGAAATGCATTTGCTATGACAATGCAACATCTAAACATTGAATAATTATTTTCTATCACTATTGGTGTTTAACAATGTAGCATTTCTCTTTTGAGTTTTGAATATAATTGATTTCTACCCTTGTAAAATTTCATTAAGCAGACTATGTAGATACACATGTTTGACAAATAATTTCTCCAGTACATCATTTTACATGCCCCATAAACTCATCGATCAGCTGATGCTTCTTAAAATTCATTAACGTTTATCATGGATGATACATTATATCAATATCAAACTAATGTCTTTCAACGGGTAAAATCAATAAATTCATGGTTCATTGTTGTGTAGATGTATGGGTGCTTTGATGCATGGACGTGCTAGTGTGTAAATATATTTTACTGTATTTGCGCATATATCTACTTCAGCCTCACCTGCAATTTTTTGGAATCAACAATTTAACTTTTGTGCAAGTTAACATACATGTACATTTGTGGACACGCATGTAAAAAGAAATTTTGCTTGTATGCATGCTTCAATGCATTTTTCCATAAAAAAATAGATTCCTTTTTTAGATAAAAGACAACATACCTACTCAAAAGTTGTTTCTTCTCCAGCAAATTGCCCAGTTGGCCGATTTGCACAAAAATTGGATTACTCCACCATATTCATCATACGTCACTGGTGCATCTGCACTAAATCATTGATACATTCAAACACAACCAAAATAACAATGTCTTTATAAGGTGAAATTGTCATAAAATTTGGTTGAATATATTAGTCTAAAACGGGCCAATTTCATCTTATATATTAATATCACTAATAGTAGTGTGGCTATATTTTACTTCAATATGGAGTACAATATCAATGGAAAAAAAATTTATTCAGTATGTAACCCACCATCCTTAGAAATTTGAAGTAAAATGGAGAAGGTGTAGATTACAATTTCATAGAAGAGCTCATTTGATTCTTATTGGTTGTTCAAACTTATGGCACATACTCTGTAAGGTGTATATTATATGGCTAGGATACTGAAATAACAGCTGGCATGTAGTTTAATTTGAATTTGCAAGTTAGGCCAAGAACTGTATTGTTGCTGCATATAATTTAAGTGATTAATTTAGCATTCCTGCATGAATATAGCCAGATTCATACTAAGTTTATGAAAGTAGTACATGCTACATTTCTTTGCTGTCTTGTGAGATTACTTTTTTTCAAATTTCAAATTGCCTAGTTTGGATATTTCAATTTTATTATTATAGGAATGATAAAGTTTCATCCCAAACATGATGTAAACTTCAGTTTTTATTTGACCTTGGAAGCCTTGGTGGAGGACAATATGTGGCAATAATCTGAACCTATCTTCTATACTCATTCGGGTTTACACCATGATATATTAATTAGTTTGTATGTTGTATTAGTCATTAGTTATGACATATTCGTAGTTACAACCTTAAGTCTAACTGGACGAAAGAAATAAGTATCACGTATATGAATTCTCACACAATGCCTTACATGTTGTAATGTAAAATGATATTACGACTCATAGATTGAAGCAAATAAACTGGTTCAAAATTATTTCTACATTACCATTTTACAAATATCATCAGTTTTAGATAATATGAATATGTGTGTGTGTGTGTGTGTGTGTGTTTATGTGTGCGTATAATTTGTGTGTGTGTGTATAATATGTATGAGGTGAAGAGAGAGACCTTAAAATCCCATGAAATATGCATTGTAGGGGTGGAATTTGAAAGCGGAATATATCATGTTAGTTGAAAATCATATTTTTTAGAAGAAATTGTGATTTATTTATTTGCTGGAAAAAATAGCTCAAGCAAATCAACCATTAAATGTATATTTTTCCTGGTTTTACTTTAAAAAATTAAGCAAATCATACTGCTAATCTAAGTTTTTTTTTTCCATTGTGCATTAATAAACTATACTATAATACAAACCTGGATACTTTCTCATCTGAATAGAACAAATTTAAACTAAACTTACCACTGATGTTTCAATTAAAAATTAGCGTGTTCGATAATTAGAAACAAACAATCAAATACACAAAAGGTTAGTTTTAATCGATGCTATTAACATTTTACATGATTAAACTTATATTATGGTCAGTTAGTACTTCAATTTTTGTTTTTCTAGAAATTACATCTTCAATGTTAATTTTCCATATTTTATGATATTAAAGAAAAAAAGCTTGATTGTTTATAGTATAGAGCGTTCAGCAAGCATGCATCTCATGATTTCTTCGGCTCTTCAAATGGTGGCTGTATTGCTATTATTGAATAGCCATAGATGAGAAAAACTTTTTGACTATCAAATGCGATATGAATACAAAAAAGGAATTGGTGTTCATGGGAAATCATTTTCAATGCTATGTCACGGCTTTGTAAGTCACATAATCGAAGGAATATGACCTTTGGTTTGTATTTATACTCCTAGATGGTAAGAGAACAGCTATTGAGATAGTTATTTATCAGCATTGTGTTTATATAATTGGGGAGGGTAATTAGTATGTACAATAAAAAATGGAATGAATAATGTTGGCATGATATGTAAACAATAGTAAAGCAACACAAAGAAAAATATACCAAAATATATATGATACTAATTTGTTATACCTTATTTCAGGTCTTCTTTTAATTAATCGAAATATTATTGGTTTGCTTGTCTAGGTTTATCTTTTAACCTCTATCACTTTCATAGATTATTTCAAAGAAATAGGTTCATGATATGGCATGCTCAAACAAAATTATGAGTAATGGGTAGCAAAATTTACCTCAAAGTTTACCTTAGAAGATTTGTATGGTTCTAGTGGCAGATGACAGCTAGCAGAATGGTGGTGGGACCTCAACTATAACTACCCATGTTTAAAGAAGTATCCGGGCACAGTAAGTGAAATCAAACATCTCTGACCATTAATGGCCAAAGTCTTCTAACCCAAGTCTTCCAGAAAATAATAAAATTACTCTTTTTTGCAATATGAAATTTTTTATTTCGTGTTTACAGTCTGATGCTTCATTAGTTTATCTAGATGGAGCTTGTTTCATATGCAAACTTATTGCATGATCTTGCAAACAAAAGATACATGAAGTAACTCATTGTCATTTATTGCTAGGAATGCATCACAAACATACTCATGAAGCAGATATATGGAGGCTATACTAATAACCTAGGTAGGGTAACTGTTAAATTTTTATAATCTTTTTAATGCCAAAAATAACCAACGTCTTAGAATAGTAGAAGTTGTTTCAACCTAATAAACATAAGGTTCGCAATATCGATGTACGTAGAAAACTAAACTATTAAATACTTTCACTTGACTGCTTCTTTAGAGTTTTACAGTCCACTAACATGTGAACCTGCTAAATTGCCTTACTGCTGATATTTGACTTAACATTCTACAGTCATGCAAGTTTAGTACAGTTATGTATAAGATGTCATTAGTTTTTTGAATACGTAGATGTATGAAGTAAAACATGCTCAAGAACATAAAAATCAGTAACCATACCTCTGAATATATGACTCAAGGTGGTCTACCATCTCACAAGTTTTACACTGATCGGGATCTTCATTGAAACAGACAGTTCCTTTATTTGATTGTTGTGGCAAATATTCCCCATCTTGAATCTATGGTTAGACATAAATTAGTAAACTTTTTTTTTAATAAATGGTATTTATATGATAATAAAATAACCATATGAAGCACATGCATTTCAGTATCTTTAGCATTATTCAGGTGGACGGTGCTGGCTATATCTTGGTGTGACAGGGTTATGTAAGTTTAAGTTATTTTTTGGATGTTATGTTTGTAGAGATATGAAAACTGTTATCCAAAAAATTATTTATATGATGTCATTTATTATATTTATACTACTATGTAAAGTAAAAAAAGTAAAATCTTTTGTAAAAATGCATTTACAATATTTATAGTATCATGTACAAATGATTACTGTCTCCAATAATGAAGACAACGTAGTGGTTGTACCTAAACTCCATGTACGTCTATTCTTGGAAATTATACCAATTTATGCTTGTAGAGTTTTACTATATCCTATTTAGTTTTTGCTCTGATTTTGTTAAGTAATACTTGTAGTATATAGTTACAGCAATAATTACTGGCTACTTGTTTGATTTAATACACAACTTGATAGTCTATAAGGCATATTTTTATTAAGCCAACAAATAATCTTATACTACAATAATTATTAGCTTTTACAAACAGTTATCTTCTGTTGGAACAAATATAAAAAGGAGTAATGAACGCTTTTCTGGTAAATATTAAGAAATAAAGCATATCATGCAGGTTGAATCAGTTAATTATGTTAGAAGACATTTAATTAAACTAAGACAGTAAGAACAAACAAACGAAACATGCTCAGCTTTGTTTAAATTAAAAGCTTAAAGTTCAATCTATTACTCTTCTCTCCAACAGTGTCTAAATATGTATGAAGCATGTACTACCACAATACCACCCTACTAACCTACAATGACAAAAAATAGTCAACAACTACAAATATTAAAATCCGTTATTTTATAGCGCTATTTGAGTGGATAAATAATGATGGAGTAGGTACACTTCGGCAATCTTCTTATGTAAATTTGTGAAAGTTGTATGGGAAAAGAATGTGTGTACATCGAGTAATATGCAACAACTGAATTTGAAATATATTTGAACAATGTGGACAGGAATAAAGGTCACACCATATGAATTAATTTACAAATAGTACCAAAAAAAGTAGCAAATGCAAATAAAAAATATATATAAGTAAAAAGAAAAAAGGTACAACAAAAACTAAAAATAGATATGCAGAAAATTTATTTCAACCCCTAAGTATATCTCAGATGAACTAACATGTTCAATAATAATCAAATAGAAGGAAGTCTATGTTTGAAGAGAAAGGAAGCGAGGATTGTATCATGGCAGAAATAAGTACCCAAATAGCAGTCCCTTTTGGAGTTGTATATCAACATAAAACACGAGCTTCAGAGAAGAAGTGGGCATTGTTGTTGGGTGGGAGAAGGAATAACTGCACTGCATGAGTATCTTCGAGTATTAATGATATACATCTATAAAAATATCAGTCCAATGCATCAGTACACAAACAGAAAATACTACGGAGTTTATCCATTTTTTGAACAAATTCAAACAAATTTACAGTGACAAAATATTGTATAAGATAATAACCATTGGTTGTATAACTTGCAATTTAGTCATATATGACTGGACTTTAGTAGAGGAAGTTACTGTAACTACGAATGTGGAAATAACTGCTATAATGGAAATAGATGATTATGGGTTGAATGGATCATTGATTATAATTTAACTGCTTTGTTATTATTTTGTTATTATTGATCAAATCATACTGGAACGAAACAATACAAAGCATTTCATAATATATAATTTTAATTTCACTAATTGCAAGAGGAAATTTGGAAATAGTTGACATGGACACAAACAAAATTACTATTATAAAGTTGTGAACTTTTGCATAACAACCATCAGACTATGAAATAATTAACAAAAAGGTTTGGCATATAGATATTAATTAAGATTTAACTTCTAATTCATAAAATTTATATAACCATGGAATTTGTTAACACATTATAGGTACCTTTTAAGAAATCTATTATAAAGCAAACACATCATAGTGATTTAAAATCTTTTTGGATTATACTGGCTCTATATAATGAATCGTAGATTAAGGAATTTCCATCTACTAGAAATACATCACAAGAGTATTTTCAATTCAGTAATGGTTCTAAATCTTTTGGTTCTGGTAATTTATCCAGAAGTAAAAAAAAACAATACATGAAAAATACAATCCACAGTCATTTGGTTTAGATCCTAAGATAGTAAAGAAACATTTATTAAAGAATAACCATTTGCCAACTTGGTTCATAGCATACGCCAGCAGCCTTGATCCAAAAGAGGTTGATCTATTCAGTCAAATATGTCTTTGGAAAAAATTGCAAGATATTAATGTATTACTCAAATAGAGATGAACCAGAGTCATTTAGTTTTGGTTATAGATCAGTAAATTAGCACCAACCCAACATATATTCGGAATCTTATCATCTCATACATCACACGTACAAAAGAAAATTAATTTGTAGTATAGTTTGGAGTATTATCACTTAAATATCAAATATCTGGCATCAAAGATATGGACTGACCAAAACAAAAGTCAGTCTCATGCCAAATCCAAAAAATTGCATAAGCCAAAACAAAGCTATTACGAAAATAAAAAGAAAAAAGAGAAAGGAAAAACTTTGTTTATTTATTCGAAATAAAAATCCAAATCAAAATTTTATTTTTCCTTGCTCGAAGTTTTGCCGGCTTATAACAAAAAGGGTGAACAACAGTTATTTTCGTCGATCGTACCTTGTAATATATTGTTCTTGCGCCAAAACCGAAAGGAGGAAGGTGGGAAAAGATGTAGAGCCGAAAACGATGTTGACGTCGAGGGTAGGGCAGACAGCGTGACAGTAAATTTGGGGCAGAGGAACAGCTGCAGCCTAAATCGAAGGGAATCTGTCGATTGGCGAAGGGAACGAAGGAAAAGGAGCAAAAGGGGAGAGAATCGGAAGGGTATTGAATCGGCAGTGGGCGGCGTTAGGTGGGAGGGGAGAAGAAGAGGCGGAAAGAGGGGAAGGGTTTGTGGATGAAAATGAGAAAGATGGAAATACGTATAAAGGAGAGACGCTTCGTTTGGCCAAATTGAAGGGGGCCTATGTGCTGTTGAAGTATCTAGGGTTTGGAGGAAGATAAGAAAACGTATAAACGAGACCGTTCGGTTGCCAAATTTCAAGAGGGCCTCTGTGAGCTTGAAATTCAACTCACTAATAATAGTATAGTATAGATGTACCACTCTTTGTCCTAGGTAATTACTATAAGTAATTAAGTTTTCAATATTTTGTCTTTACTGGAAATGAATTGGATCTTTAGAACAAAAAAAAATTCTTTTTTTTTCTTTTTTAATGTCAACATGATTACATAATCTTGTTACGCTACATGGATACTCTGTATATCGGTGCTAGGATAACTATACAATGTTAGCTTTGAATGATTCCTCTTACATCATGGGGCAATCTAGAAAAAGATAAGACTTATCACTACCTATAAGAAATTAACATAGAGTGGATATTTCAGACAATACTCGTTATTCTTTCGTCTTAAGTAAGTAAAGTCTTCTATATATGGGATAAAATCCTAATCAATCAATCATTTGATGCCCACTTAAGCACATGACATGCATGATAGATAGCACAGATTATTCAGAGATACCAAAATCTTTCAGTTCATCCTAAAAGAGGAACTGTTAACTCCCTTTTAGCAACGAGTTACGAGTTAAGAAATGAGCGACTCAGATTATGCCGCGTCTTATAAGAAGCCAACAAGTTAAAAAGCCTAACACCTAAGTGGACTCGACGACTTACGACTTAGTTGCTGAAAGAGGATCTACGACTTACGACCTAGCGACTGAAGAGAACTTACGACCTAAAAGCTTCACGAGTTAGCGGACTACAACCTATAGTGGTTTACGACTTAACAAGTTTACGACTCAGAGGATCTACGACTTAAGAGCTTCATGACTCAACAGGATAAGCTTCTTACGACTCAAGAGGCCTTATGACTTAAAGGCTTTACGACTCATGAGGTCTTACGACTCATGAGGTCTTACGAATCATGAGGTCTTACGACTTATGAGGCTCTACGACTCATGAGGTTTTACGACTCATGAGGTTTTACGACTCATGTGGTCTTACGACTCATGAGGTCTTACGACTCAGGAGGATGCTACGACTTAAGGGGCTTACGACTCATGAGGTCTTACGACTCATGAGGTCTTATGACTTAAAGGCTCTACGACTCATGAGGTCTTACGACTCATGAGGTCTTACGACTCATGTGGTCTTACGACTCATGAGGTCTTACGACTCATGAGGCCTTACGACTTAAAGCCCGTGCTTATGCTACCTTTATCTGGTAAGTCGGCTACGAGTTAGCACTTGTCTTCAACTGAGCCACAAGAAGAACCCAGTATGGCGCCCACGAGTTATCTTAAGTCGGCTACGAGTTAGTGCTTACCTTAAGTCGGTCACGACTCATGACTTAGCCAATTTTCTGTCCAGAATTCAGAGCTGCTCCTATAAATACCCCATCACTTCCAACATGAAGGGGACTTTTGGCAATTCATTTCTTCAAGCGTCCATACTCTGCTGCACTGAAAATTCACTCAACAAGTAAAGATCTTCCAACACTCAAGGCACTACAACAAGCTTCGTGAAGGACTTCATTCATCCGATATGGATTTAGCAAGATTCATCACCGAAGATTGAACTAGTAGTCTAGATTGTTGTGTGATCAAGTTATATTGTATTTGACAAGTAATTTGTATCGATTTGTAACCGAAACAGCAATAAAAGATTATAAAGTGGACGTAGGCTCAATTACGGGCCGAACCACTATAAACCTGTTGTTCATTTACTGCTTTTCTGCTATTTTTGGCTTATATTCTGTTCCCGTACCAACGGGTGGTGCTTTCACGATTCTACTACACACACCGGGTGTTAGCGTTCACTTTTTCTCGTTAACATTTTGGTGCTTTCATTGAGAGTTGAACTCAGGCGATCATCCACCGTTGCTTCGCAAAGATTCATAAAAAGAACCTCTCTTAAAAACCAGATCCGAAATAATGGCTCCTGGAAGAAGAGGTAGACCTATCAGATCCGGAAATGCTCACGAAGGAACTTCCGCTTCCCCGACAACAGATCAAGCAACTCCAACCATTGGAGTCACCAGGGCTGAGTTGGATGATGCAGTTTCTGGATTATACCAACAAATTGAAAATCAAAACGCTTTGATGATGGATAGGTTAACTGCTCTGCTCGGGGCAAATCGTCAACCAGAAAACCGTCAAACTACTCTTCCTGAAATGCCACCTTTCCAGGCTGATGGTTCTATGCCACAACCGACTCGTCATGAACATATGCCCGGGCAAACTTCCGAGGGAAGAACTGATGCTTGTCCGGAGGTGTCTTTGAACAATAAAGAATACCTGTCTGAAATGGTTGGCCGCATCATGAAAGAGAGCATGCAAAGGGAAGAGGATGAGAACGATTGGGGATTCGCGCCAAGCAGAACTCCGTTTACTGAAAGGATCCTAAGAGCGGAGTTTCCAAGGAAATTTGCACCTCCTACTATCCAAGCCTATAGGGGAACCACCGACCCTAATCATTTCCTATACAAATACGATTGGCATATGACCGGTGCAAGAGCATCAGACGAGATCAAGTGTCGATACTTTCCGGTATACCTCGAAGGCGTGGCTTTACTTTGGTTCACAAAGCTTCCAGTTCGGTCTGTAGATAAGTTCTCCGACTTAACGCAAAAGTTTAAAGAACAGTTCAGATTGTATGCTTCAAAGGCTAAGGATATAATGTCACTGTCTAACCTTGAACAAGCGCCCGGAGAATCAATCAAATCTTTCTTGAGCCGTTTCAATATAGCTTTAGATGAAGTAGAAAATGCGTAACCACGCATGATCCTGACTTATTTGATGCGAGCCATTGATAAATCGAGTAAATTTGGAATATGGCTAAAAATGAAGGAACCGAACTCCCTTGATAAATTTTATAAAAAGGCCGACGATTTCATTCGCCTTGAAAGCCTTTCCACGACATCAAAAGTGGTTGCTGCCCAAACTAATAATAACAATGTCCCATCTAATAAAAGAGGATCTGAAAGTCAGAAAAGGGAGAATGAAGAAGGAAAGAGCCAGGGAAATGAAAAGAAACCTCGCCGCTTTAATCCTTCGGATTATACTCCTTTAACTAATACACCAAGAAATATCTTTTTTGCAACAAAGGACGTTGTCAGATATCCTAAGCCACCTGAGATGACGAGAGGTGCAAAGCGTAATGGAAAATTCTGCCAATTTCACAATCAACCTGGCCATGACACTGACCAGTGTCGCCAATTAAAGAGTGTGATTGAAGAATTGCTAGAGCAGGGTAAACTCCAACAATACGTTAAAAGAAGCGGAGTCGATCCAACCTCATCCACTCGGGATCAACAACATCCTACCCGTCAATCCGATTCTCTCGACAACACTGCAGTGCAAGATTCAGAAAAGCTTGTCATTAATGCTGTCACAGGAGGACCATACCCAGCAAGAAGAAGTTGGGACGATTACTAATTACCCACAAAACTGCGGCTGGGGCATCTCTCACTTTCTCTGGCATAAAAATCCAAAAGCTATGAATCAAGCACAAATGGAAATCCGGCTCGGAGATTCTGAAACAACGATAACTAGCATTCATTTTTACTTAACAGCGTTGCTTGAATTTGTAAAGATAATGATGGATGTGTAACTTCTGCATTGTAAACCGCTGAGAAATCGGCGTGACTCAATAATGAAAAACTATGCATTCTGTGTTTTATATTATAAAATGCCTGTTATATTTCGATGTGTAAATACTCTAAATGTATTGCTAAAATGTCGATCTAATATTGCAGGTCATTAAAGCAAAGCTCACCCATCGCAAAGCTAAGCAAGCCTTACAAATCATTCATTAAAGCAAATTTCAAGCAACAAAAATTCCAAACTCAAATCCTATACAAGAAGGACCTCACATAAAAAGTTAACAACTTCGCTGGGGCAAGCCTTCGTTAACCAGTTGTGATTGTCAGTATGAACAGGCATCCAGCTAGGTAACTCGTGTCTGTCCCATGAAGTTATTCAACAGTGAAGTCCACTTCTTCGGATAAGGCAATTTACCTACAAAAGGAATAAAGATACGCTTGGAAATGATAATAAAAGATCGCTAATGGGCAGATGATGGGAGAACATGGCCAAGCAAGCACGGAAGCAACCAAAAGGAATTTTGCTCCTCAATAAAAGGGCCGGTAGAACCACCGAAGGGACACCTTCCCAAGGAGAAGGAACAGGGCCCTCGCTAACTGATCGTGATGCATCCGATCATGCAGCTTGCGTCCGTCCCGTGGATCTACTCGCCCCTGAGAAGCAACCTTCCTGGCACACCAACCAACCGATGCTCCTTCCCAAGGATCAACAAAGCCCTCTAACGAGGCACACCAATAAATGAAAGTACTTCTCTCAATAACAAGATTGGTGGAACCACCGGAGGGGCACCTTCCCAAGCTGAAGGAACAAGGCCCTTGTTAATTGATCGCGATCGTTTGTGCAAACGAACATCCAATCAAGCAACTTGCGTCCGCCCCGTGGACCCACTCAACCATGAGAAAGTAACTTCCAGGCAATTTCAAGACCTCTTCGGAGGCAAAAGACCTCTTCGGAGGCAAAAGCCCTTTTCGGAGGCACATTTCACCTGTGTAGAAGTGCAAAATGCTTCTCTTCGGAGACCCACTTCACCAGTGATGAAATGCTAAAAAGCCCTTTTCGGAGGCACATTTCACCCGTGTAGAAGTGCAAAATGCTTCTCTTCGGAGACCCACTTCACCAGTGATGAAATGCCAAAATTGCTTCTCTTCGGAGACCAAAATTGCTTCTCTTCGGAGACCAAAATTGCTTCTCTTCGGAGACCAAAATTGCTTCTCTTCGGAGACCAAAATTGCTTCTCTTCGGAGACCAAAATCGCTTCTCTTCAGAGACCAAAAGACCTCTGCAGAGGCGTACTTCACCTTGCTTGAAGTACCAAAAATAAACCCTTTACTGGGGCACAAAAATCAAAACCTTCTTTAGAAGCTCATTTCATTGTGTAGGAAAATTCATTTTTAAACAAATAAAAGTGATCATTCCCAAAAGTCGAAGTGTCCTTCTGACAGAAAGAGAAAGTAAAAATTTCTCCAGAAACGAGATATACTCTATTAAAAGCAGAATGATTCCTTCCTCAAAAATGGAATAGTTATTCTCTAATATAAGAGTATCAGTCTTGTAAAAGCGAGAAATATTGCAATGCACTTGTGGTGTGTGGGCAACATTATACAATTCAGTTACATTAATAAAAGTAATATATAAGCGACACACCACAAGTTCATTACAATATCACATAAAGAAGATGTGGAATAAATGCGTTCTTGAAACACAGACAAAAAGTTTGTACAAGTAGAAAGAATCGTTTACTCTATACTTCAAATGAAAAACAGATGTATTCCTACATACACAAGAATTTGTACAAGAAAAATATCTATTTATTTCAACACTATGAGAAAATTTTACATTGTACAGGTTACAAAAAGAAGCGGAGACCGGTATCCGCACAATCTCCGGTCGATACAAAAAGCAGAAAAGACAAAATCAAACTCATTTCTCCTTCTCCCCACCCTTGGAGCTTTTACCCGGCCTGGTAATTAGTTTCGAAGGCTGTATCGGAGAAGAAGGAGAAAGAGACTCAGCCGGATCGATCTCTGCTTCAACCCCAGCAGTAGAAGAACTTTTCTTTCCTTTCTTCGAAGCCACACGTTTCCCCTTCTTCTTGGAAGAAGACTCACTTCCCGGAGCGAGAAATGTAGAAAGCTTTGTGTCGTAGTCAAAAGACTGCTCCGGGGTCTTCTCGCTATCTTCCAGATCTTCTGCTTTCTGTTCCTCGGAAGCAGATGGTTCGTCCAAACCTTGAAGGGCTGCTATCGGTTCTTCCTGTGAACCTGGTTGAGAAGCTGGAAGAGGAGTAACTTGAGAAGGAGGAGGAACGGCAGCTGAGGAAGGAAGAATCGGTGCAGTTTCCGGCACGTCTGCTGCATAATAAAGGAAATCAAAATCAGTATTCTCCGAGGAAAAAGAAGACCGTGAATCGTCAAAGTTACCTGGAGAAGCCGGTTTGGCGAGATCAATCTCAAATTCCCGAGCCTGAAAGTCCTTCATTGCCTCTTCTTCTGTAGGAGTGGTCACAACTGGATGTGAAGGATGAGAGCTGGAATCCATAACGTTTGCATCAGCCGAAGTAGAAGTATGAACAGGGGCAGTTAAAGGAGCTTCCTCTTTTGAAAACTCTTCTCCCAGTGATTCAGCCCGCGCTTTAGCAAGCTGCTCCTTCCCTCTAACAAGAGCGGCGCGAGCCTCATCATCAAGATAGCGAGCCTCAAATTTTGCTTCCTCAAATTTTGCTTCATCATAGCCGGCACCTCTAAACATATCAAGTGCGGCTTCCCACACTTCAGCCAGAGTGATTTCATAATTTGGACCCAGAAAAGCAAGGCTCCCACGACCCAGAACGTAGTGTAAATAAAAGTCGAATAAGGTAGAATTGATGTTTGCTTTCGTTGCCTCATGTGATTGCTCAGCCGCTTCTTTTTCGGCAATGGCAGCAACCCAACCAGTAATAGCCTCATCACGAGCTGTCTCAGCTTTAGCAAGTCGAGATTTTAGTAACTCAATCTCCACGTTCTGGAAAGTGACTTTTTCCCGAAGTTCGGCGTTTTCTGTGCGATACTTCTCATTAACGTGCTGTTCAGCGGCAAGCTTCATTTCTACATCTCTTTGTGCAGCGTGCGCATCCCGCACTTGCTTCTGAAAGACTTCTTCTTTTTGAGTATATGATGCAGAAGAAGAAGCAAGATTTTCCTTAAGCTGTTTAACTTCAGACGCAAGCTTTGCGTTGTCATCTGCAATGCTCGTCATCTCCGCATCATGCTGCTTACGCCATTTGTCCCATTCTGATTTATCGTTCTCTATGGTCATCATCGCTTCGAGGTTAAAATGGTTGACCCTTTGAAGTTCATCAACCAACTTCTGCCATCCAGACATTCTTTCAATATCAAGCTTGACAGCATCGACATTTCTCAGCATTGCCTGCTTATCAATGGGAACCAAATCTAAGTCAAAACGGACTCCTCTTAGACACCAATTCGGAAATCGGCTCTGAAGCGTTGGAGGGCCGTCTTTAACTTGATATTGTGGCCTATTAATGATGGTTTGAATATCAGATTCCTTTAGAGGAGGAGAACCGGCCGGAATGTCAGAAGAAATGGGAGCGTTAGTCTTCTCAGAAATAGCAGACGCGTCACTTGGCTTAGACCGTTTGCTCGATTCATCAGTAATATGAGTCTTCCCTTTGTCATCATAGGACTTTCGCTTATGAGAATCATAAGTTCTGTAAGAAGAATCATATCGATCAGCATCTCTTCTTCTCTGCCGCTGCTCATAATCCCATTTTTCTTGAGCCTTCCTTTGGGCCCGTTCCTCATCGGTCTCTCTCTGGTCACCAAGATATTTCCTGAAGTCGTAGGATCCACGGCCTCCATGGCGCTGAAATGAGTCGTAATATGAGCCGGAGCGTCCCATCGGAGAATCTGAAAAACGGAAAATAAGTAAAGCTTAGAAATTTCCAGGAAGAAAGAGTAAATGCTTATAAGTGCAGAAAAATTCTAAGTGTGTGTGGCGTGTGGGCTATGCGCGTCGGACTACAAACCACTTTTTTGTGTGGAAATGGTGACGGCTTGTATAGAAGGCGTTGTGGTTTGTTGCAAGGAAGAAGTTGCTTCAATAACAGGAGAGATCACTTTAGAAACATCATCTTTAAAGAGCTCCTGAGAGGTTATCATAATGTCGCTCAGACTGTCAAAAGTATCATCGCCATGATGCACGGGAGGATTATCTTTTTCAACTTCCACCTCAGCCGTCTTTTCAAGAATGTGAAGACTTTCCTCCTCTTCAATAACCGGGGCTAGTGCTAACTTACTGGACGATCCAGCAATGTCGGTAGGAGTAGAACACTTTACTAATGAAGTCTCAGCGGTAAGTTCTTGCGGTAAAAGTTCTTTAGCAGGAACAGGGGCATCTGACTCCTCAGCAGGAGAATCAGGGACTTCATGTGGCTGAGTGGAACGGGAAGGATGTAAGAGTTCAAATTCGTGGAGGAACTCATCTCTCAATAGAAATTGAACACTCCTCTCCTCGACCGGCACGGCCATAAGCCTCTCGAAGGTAGTTTTGTGACGAGTTTCCCTAGAGGGGGGAGGGAGCGCTGAAACAGTAGAAAAAGAAGATTAACATTTGACAATTTGGACTTCGAAGAATTTTAGAAAACACAGGGAAAAGATAGATAGTCTTACTTCCCATTCTCCAAATGGCGTAAAATCCCGGGGGACAGCGGACAAAGAAAAACTGGCTTAGAAACCCAGGAACGCTTTCAGGAAGACCAATAATCAGTTTACGGTTCCTGGCACTCCTTACAACTGTGATAGAGGGATGGTCTTTGTTCTTTGTAAATGAGCACAGGAAGCAAATTTCTCCAAAACTGGGAAAACGGTCCAACGTTCTCCTGAAAAGCACACACAATCCCAGCAAGATGGAGTATCCATTAGGGTGTAGTTGAAAGGGAGAAATAGTTAGCCGAAGGAGAAGTTCTCGAAGACAGTCATTAAACGGGGGAATCGCTCCACTCAAGCACATTTGGCGGTTCACTGCGACAAAGCCGTGGGGCGGCCTATCAGCAGTGTCATTTACTCCAGGGAGCAAAGCGTCAGATTCAGCAATGCCAAACTGGGTGCATAGTTGACGGAAGACTTTATGACTCAGAGTGGTAGGAGTCCTTTCCGGGGGATCATTCGACGGAGTAGCAATTGGAAAAGCTTCTCCAGTTGGTTCCAAGTCTTCTTGATGAGATGCCATTCTACACAATCAGCTGAATGTTCAAAAGTGAAGGTGCACGTTTCCTAAAAGTGTGAAGTGCTGTGCAAAACTAATGAAAACAAGAAAAAAAAAGTATAACTGGAATTAAACTAACTGACAATCAGTCGATTACGAGATTTCAGAACTTGTTAATACTCGAGTGTAGTGTTAATGCAGACAAATCAGTTTTAGTTTACCATTACGATTTTGCTTTAATACTTCACTTGAGTTGGTTATTGTGTAGCATTTCACTCATACAGTTCATTTAATTTAATTTTCTCTTTATCAACTAATCTGTCATTCGATGTGGGCAGTCAGTGGCAGTATATTCGTCCCAGTATTCTATGAATGTTGTGTTAAGAAGGTTATTAGCATTAAAGTCAGGACAATGTGAGAGGTAACACAACACAGTTCAAATTCAAGAGTTCAGCCAACTTCTGTGCAAAATCATCTAAGTCATAAGTCGTTAAACGACCTATCGTAGGTCGGGGCTTTTAGGTCGTGCTGTGCGAGTCAAGATGTTCGGCATATTCTCTTAAGTCAGATCATTCAAGTCCAAAAATTCGAGGTCACGGAGTTCAAGTTATTAAGTCGTTCGGATGGATTCGCGAGTTACGAGTTAAGGGCTATCTCATCCACGACCTAGTCATTCAGATGTGCTCGCAAGTTAAATCCTTAAGTGCTAACTCGTCCAAAACCTAAGGGCAAGCTACGAGTTAAGTTAAGCCATCAGTCTATTAGGGAATGCTGCATAAGAAAGGTCCCAAGGCAATGAAAAAATATCAAATCTTAGGTCGTTACCGACCTACGACCTACTTTAGGTCGTATATGATTTGGGACTTAGGTCTCAAGATTTCTATTCAGAACGCAAAGGCTTTAAGTCGTTCGTCTTCTCCCCAATACATCAATTCGCTAACTCCTTAACCCGTTAACCCATTAGCTTCTCCTCCAACCTAAACTCTCGTTCCCTCAGCGCATTTAATCATCCCGAAATCACCATAAACCCGATCTAATGTCATTCCATCACAAACCACGAATCAATCAAACTGAAATGCTGTTGTTCATCGTCTTGTTCTAACCGACTATCCAAAACCAGGACAAGCCGCCTCAAACCCATCAGTAATCAATTGAAACAAGGATTGCAGGGAAGTACGGCATGAGAAAAGGAGGTCGATGGTGAAAATGGGATTCGTAATTGGGTGATAATCGAGGAATGAATAGCAATCGAATCCACTTACGCAATACGAAATTGAAGATGTCTGGCGATCGAGTAATTGAGTTTGTCTGAGAAGAACTTGAATGCTTGCAAATGACGGAATGAAACAGGTGAAGGAGAAGAAGGAACGACCTAAGCTATTTGTACCCTAACACAGTGAAAGGTGAATCGACACGTCTGACTTACGACTTATACTAAGTCGTTAGCGACCTACGACTCATCTTAAGTCGGTCGCAAATTAGCGCACTCATCAAGAAGCGAGCTAAGGAAATCGAAGCACACGACTTACGACTTAAGGCGTGTACTTCGAGGGGCAAATGTTAACTCCCTTTTAGCAACGAGTTACGAGTTAAGAAATGAGCGACTCAGATTATGTCGCGTCTTATAAGAAGCCAACAAGTTAAAAAGCCTAACACCTAAGTGGACTCGACGACTTACGACTTAGTTGCTGAAAGAGGATCTACGACTTACGACCTAGCGACTGAAGAGAACTTACGACCTAAAAGCTTCACGAGTTAGCGGACTACAACCTATAGTGGTTTACGACTTAACAAGTTTACGACTCAGAGGATCTACGACTTAAGAGCTTCATGACTCAACAGGATAAGCTTCTTACGACTCAAGAGGCCTTATGACTTAAAGGCTTTACGACTCATGAGGTCTTACGACTCATGAGGTCTTACGACTTATGAGGCTCTACGACTCATGAGGTTTTACGACTCATGTGGTCTTACGACTCATGAGGTCTTACGACTCAGGAGGATGCTACGACTTAAGGGGCTTACGACTCATGAGGTCTTACGACTCATGAGGTCTTATGACTTAAAGGCTCTACGACTCATGAGGTCTTACGACTCATGAGGTCTTACGACTCATGTGGTCTTACGACTCATGAGGTCTTACGGCTCATGAGGCCTTACGACTTAAAGCCCGTGCTTATGCTACCTTTATCTGGTAAGTCGGCTACGAGTTAGCACTTGTCTTCAACTGAGCCACAAGAAGAACCCAGTATGGCGCCCACGAGTTATCTTAAGTCGGCTACGAGTTAGTACTTACCTTAAGTCGGTCACGACTCATGACTTAGCCAATTTTCTGTCCAGAATTCAGAGCTGCTCCTATAAATACCCCATCACTTCCAACATGAAGGGGACTTTTGGCAATTCATTTCTTCAAGCGTCCATACTCTGCTGCACTGAAAATTCACTCAACAAGTAAAGATCTTCCAACACTCAAGGCACTACAACAAGCTTCGTGAAGGACTTCATTCATCCGATACGGATTTAGCAAGATTCATCACCGAAGATTGAACTAGTAGTCTAGATTGTTGTGTGATCAAGTTATATTGTATTTGACAAGTAATCTGTATCGATTTGTAACCGAATCAGCAATAAAAGATTATAAAGTGGACGTAGGCTCAATTACGGGCCGAACCACTATAAACCTGTTGTTCATTTACTGCTTTTCTGCTATTTTTGGCTTATATTCTGTTCCCGTACCAACGGGTGGTGCTTTCACGATTCTACTACACACACCGGGTGTTAGCGTTCACTTTTTCTCGTTAACAGGAACTTAATCGAACACCACTTTTGAAAAGGCCTGAACTCAAACTAGCAAAACTAGTAATGTAGGTCAGCTTTTAGCGTTGTCTTGGTCAATTAATATCATATCCACTGCTTCAAGTTAGTTCTTTCTTCTCACTAGCATTTATTGGATGTAGTTAAATCATTTACATGTAGGATATTTTGTATATCAGTACTTCTTTATTTATTAAATTTTGAAACAAACACCAATGTTAAATTAACTCACTATAGGAAAAATGAACCTAACTCCTAGCATAACTACCATAGCCGCTGCTACAGTTGCAGCTGCATGGTGGGATACACAAGGATTATTACAACTTTATCCCCCCGTTAATACTGATTTGCATATGCTACACTAACCGTTAGTACTGAGGCTCGAATAACTCCAGTTAGTATTAGCGAAGATAAAGTTAATGATCTAATGCAATTTGAGGCTTGGATAGCTCAGTCATCTTCATCTGACACGGATAAGAGTCCCAGAGATGAAATAAATGATGCAAGTTATAAGAACAAACTGAATGATGAGATTGATAATTTGATAAGTAAAAAAGAAAGTTGATAGGTCTTCCTGTGATTCTCATACGCCATCAAGCAGTGAAGTGGAGAAAGATGGAAATCTGAAAAAGCAGGCAGGCAAAAAAAATGAAAATGTACCAATGAATGCTAGTAATGCTTCTTTATCGAGAGTCTAACAATAGTACCAAGAGTAGTGTTGGAATCATGAATGAATCATGAAAGGTCTCCAATGAGGTCATTTAACTAATTCTTCTCGTATTTTATATCCGTTTATCTAAGTTCTATATTAGTTTTTTTTTCTTTCTTCATTTTCTTTTACTATTCATTTTTACTTCTTTTTTTCTTAGTGTACAAAAAATCTATTTGAAACACATGGTAGTATTTTAAGCAATGGTGAAAAGGTACTATTAGAAGTATTTTGTTTGTTAACCAAAAGGAAGTCTTTTGCTACAAAATATTTTTCAATCAACTCTTTTTCCAACTTTCAAAATATATTATAAGTTCATTTCACACTTACCAAATAATTTGGTTTTCCATAAAGATCCACAATAAAAGGAAGACTTGATATCTCTGTAATGGATTTGATGTAAATAAGAATAGGTTTAGTATATGCATCCAAGTAAAATGTGTTTATAGCTTCATAGCTTTGTATTAGTATTGATTTTTGATTTTTAACTCCATGATTACCTGATAGTTTATGTATTATATTTTTACCTAATCGTTATCATAAGACATTTCTTTGTAGTGGGTATGGTTGTCAGTATAAGACCTGATCGCACAAATATTTTGGTTTTAAAATGACTTTGAAACTAATAATCAAAAGAAAATGTAATTTGCAGATAATGCATTTTTTTCGTTTAGATTTTATGAAGCCAATAAATATAGGTTATAAATGGTAAGTACATTATTATCAAATATTTGTAGAATTTTTGTATTTGAGATTCATATGCACCACCAGAAATATGTGTACTTATACTGACAACCATACCTGCTACAAATTGTCCATGTATAGTTTGGTTATAGTGTTTATATTTAATATGTTGAACAAGTCCAGTATATGCAATTAAAACGTTAATCACCCACTCTGTCGATAAACTCTCTTCGATGCTGATAAACTACCTTTATCATGTGGAATAATTCAGAGTATGTATCTCGAGTTCTACTGAGCTCTAAGTTCTATTACAAACTATGTCATGACATATAACAATGTTATGGATTCTTAACATTTGGAACCACCCTCGGCTCGGTTGTAAATTTGTGCATTTATATTTATATATAATGCTTTTATTGTGGCACTATTCAAGTTAATGAATCAACCACAATCTCTTCTATTTAGAACATTTCCAACTTAATGATTGTTAATATATTATTGACATGTTATACTCAATATTACTTATGAAATTTGAGTCCGAACACTCTTTCATAGGGAGTTTGTTGTTTCCGTAAACAATTCTCTAGTATTTTATAAATACACGAGAACTCCTCAAACAACCATTTAGTGATATCAATTTGGATTTGATATTTTCTTTATGTATCAAATACATAAACAAATTATGATATCATAGACAACATAACATGTATGATAATTCCTATTGCGAGTGCATAAAGATTCCATCTTACATGTTTCGTATTAAACAATTTAGTAAGGTGTCTCTATATATCGATTTGGGACATTCCCAATATCTTTTATACTCGCTATAAAAGACATCATTTACATATTCAATGTCGAATATTAAAACAACTAAGTCCTATTTTAATACTAGAATCAACGGTGTGGTTTTTACTTACAGTTTAGAAATATCAATGTACCTTTTAACGTTCTTTCTTATGAACACACGCTTCCTCTGCATTTTGATGGATGATCGAACTATTTGATATTTCTATCAAAATATTTTTTCAAAATAAAGTGACTATTCACTCTCTTCATCCCAACTATACCTTAAATTACATCTACTCTTATACATTCGTTTTCCTTTCAAATAGTCAAACCATTCAAAAGATAACCCTTACTACGACATCATAACGAACTCTTTACAAAGATGCATTTGATCATCCTTAACATTTAAGGACATCAAATATGATGCACCATATGTAAACTGATCAAACTGACATTTCATTGATCAAATTCTAAGATCTTTCATGTAGTTTTGGTTTAGTGTTACATTTAACACAATACAATCCTTTTGTAATCAATCAAATTGAATACTTGATTTGATAGTACTGTTTATTGGCTTGTTTCGAATGAACTAACTTTATCAAAGTACCATACATTACGAACCATGATCATTCCCCATATTACACGTAAAAGCGAGAGTATGTGGATCAAATATCTATAGTCTTATATTGCTTTCGAGTTCGAAACTCATAAAATGCAATACGTGGTCTCGACCTAATAAACGTGTAAGCGACCAAATTACGGATGTATTTAGTATTGTAAAATCAGGTGCTTGCATAGGTATTGAAACATTAACATGCATGAAGCATTTATTAGTAAGTATATATTATATTTCTATTTGTCAATCTTTGATTCAAATCATTTGTATATCTTAATTGATAAATGTATCATATTAAATGCATAGATTTATCATTGTAGATTATTATAACATTATATAGCGTATGTTCTTTCAATATTAGAAAGTTTAAACGTTATCATTTCATTTTCCAATAAGGCTTCCACTAATCTTTTATGATTCACCAAACCCTAAGCGAAACATATAACTCTTTCGGCTTCACTAGTGGATGTTAGGACTCGTCCGTCTTGGAATTCTGACCTTGAGTGTGCTTAACCTGTCATAACTCCATGGACGATGGATAACTCCTTATCCGTTATATCACATACAACTCCTAACCCTTTGGTACCTTTTCCTAATTCTGTTTCGACCTTGAGTCTACTCAACAAATCAAAATGAAATTATTCACTCATATCTGCCATATCGCGATGGCCAAAGTATAGTATATGTACCTTGAGTCTGCTCAACAAATACATATAGTTATCTTACCTCGTCTATTCAATATATTAATAATACTAAACATAACATCCACAACTTGAGTCTGCTCAACAATTTAGTATGCAAGTAATTTATTAATATATATATATATATATATGGTAGAGGACAACATTATATTGAAGATTCATAATCTTCAATATATTATATTAAGTGATATCGACTCATGGAATAATGTATTTCTTATGAAATGCCTTCATGATTCAAGTGTTGGACACATCAAAGATCACAATATACATACATATATGTATGTATTTATTCCTTAAGTCTATTTAAGGTTTCTTTAATGTTCCACCTTTAGTTATACATTCATATTATATAAGTTTTATCGTTATATAACTTTTATATTTTACATTACTTATATAATAGTCTTATGTATAATATTATACTAATTAAATCTTATTTAATTAATTTTTTAATTAATTCACATATTAATTAATTTTATATTATTTTAATGTAACATTTATATTAGGTATTTATTACATACTATAACCTTTATAGTGTCACACATATATCTTATATATGTATATATCTTTTAATTAATTAACCTTTAATTTATTTATTTAATTAATTAATATTTAATTTATTTTTATAATTAATTAACTTTTAATTAATTTATTTAATTAAATAATGTTAATTAAATTATATTAATTTCAAAATTCAATTTATACACATACAATATGTATACTGGTGTTATTTTAAACATTTTAAAATATCATAACATGTATCATGATATATAATACATGCATATATATTTTTATCAATTAACTTATTTAATTAATTGATTTTATTAATCCAATTAATAAATTTTAAAAATTTAGAAATTAATAAATATTTTTTCAAACATTTTCAAAATTTTGTTATATTATACCTATTATAATACATTTATATCTTATTTTAAATTTAAAATTTAAAATATTATATTTTAATTTTCAAATAATTTTGAAAATTTATATTTAAACATTTATAATAATTTTCTTATTTTAAATTTAACTTTTAAATTTAAAAACTTTTGTTTTTAATTTCAAAACAATTTTGAAATTAGCCCAAGGCCCCATTCAAATTGGCCATTTTCTGTTAGGGATAACCTTTTGGGCTTACCTCATCATTTCGGGCCAGGCTAGTGGCCAGATAGGGCAAAGTAATTGATTACCCAAACCCAACCTTAGACACTACTTTTTTAGACACCCTACTATACAGGTAAGCTTTAATTAGTTAACTCTAACATGACTAATTAAATTGCATAAGCACGGGTGCCATTATTGGAACTAGGCCAGTCCGCAGCAGAAGATATGGGTTGATTTCAATTTTTTTAACCCTATTGGATCTTTATTGGGCCTTTGAAGTCTAATTTATTTAGAAAATTTCTAAATTTAATTTAAATAAAATTATATATTTTATTTAAATTTATAAATTATGGTCTGAAATTTATTCGGTTTATTTTCAGTTTATGTACAAGTATACATATGTATCATATGCATATGTATATGTGTGTGCATGTGTAATGATATACCATGAAAAGTATAACATGCTTGTATATAAATGTTGGGATTTACATCGCAACAAACACGTTAGCTCATCATATATGTATTGTTCGTTGTCCAATTATGTGTATGGACAATTATTATATGTGTATATAAATATTCAAGTAATGTGTGTGTGTATTATTAGAAAATATTATCTATATATATATATATGTAAAATATTATAGTATAAAAAAACATATATAAATATATAATATACAATTTAAATTTTTTTATATATAAATACACATACATATATCTAAATGTATTAAAGTAACATAATTATATATATATATATATGTATATGTATATGTATGTATATATGTAAATATGTATATATGTATGTATGTGTATATATAAACATGTATCTACAAATATAATTTAATTATTATATGCAAATAAAATTTAGATTATTTTATATAACTATTAAATTTTAAAATAAATAATTTTCTTTATTTTATTTCTAGATCGAATATACAGCAATTCCAAATTTAAATATAATTTTATTATAATATATATATATATACATATATATTAAGAATTAATTAGTCAAGCAACAATAAATAAAAGATAGAAAATATATGTGTAACAAATATGTCTAATTTTAAAATTTCAAAAAAATCGAGGATTCTATTAAGAGAGAATTAGCGAAAAGGACAAACTTTGAAGAAAATTTAGGCTGAAGGACATGAAGTTTTATTTTTAGGCTGAAGGACAAATGCTAGTTATATTTAGTATTATATTCGACTTTTAAACTATACAAAATGCTAGTTGTAACTAGCATTATATTCAGTTTTACACTATACAAAATGCTAGTTATAACTAGCATTGTCCTTCAGCCAAAAAAATAAACTTGCTGTCCTCCAGCCTAAAAAAAATTATAAGTTTGTCCTTGTGCCTATTTTCCTGTTTTATTAAATAGCATAAGAAATTTTTTTGGATTTTTCTATATCAAAATAATATTTTTTTATTAATTAAATGCTTTTTGATCGAATTAAAAAATAAGTTTTAAAATATTTTAATGATTTAAAAAATATAATTTTTTGACCGAGAGCTTATGAGATATCATATTAATTTTTTAAAATCTAAAAATGAATTTTTGAAACATAATTTATTTTATATGCATTTATTAATTAATATAATGATTAAATAATAATAAAAAATATTAGATAATTACCAAAAAATATTTTCTGTTACAAAAAATTATGTTTAATATAAATGTACATTTTAAAATTATTATATTAATTATTTATCTGTCATAGTCATATAGCTTAATATAAGTCATATAAATAAAAAGTTAATATATTAATCTATATATATATTAATTAATACAATATAAATAATTACAAATAAGAATTTCGGTTGTGTTTATCAGATCCTTATGAAAAATTATAATTTTTATTTTATTTTATAAACATATACACATAACCAATCAATGCGTGACAATAACAGTACCTATAGGAATCTCACCTAACTAACAATATAGTAATAACAATATATGTATATACATGAACAATATACATTTATACAGAGGTAATACATCATATATACAAATTAAACACATTCCTAAAATTAATGCCCTCATGTCCACCTTGCAATGATGAGGTCCCTTCCCTTACAAAACTTCTCGATTAATCAGATTGCTAGTCCTAGAACTGTAGACTATTTGCTATCAAATCGCTTTTGATTTGAATTGATTTGATTTGAGTTTTGATGGAGTATATAGAGGGATAAATTTTGACCGAAAAATGATAGAGGAGGCAGCAAAAATCTTTGTATGCATTAGAGTTAGGAGTCCTCTTATAGTGGAAGGAATAGAGAGAAAGGTGGATCATATTTCTTAACCTTTCTTCCCAAATCTGAGCCATCCATTTAAAATACCCCTAGCTCATTTTTTAGCCTCCCCTTACATCCTTTTTGGTCGAAATTTTTAGCCTGTTTCATGGGCTTTAAACCCATTTTGTGACGACCCAACTTTCTACTACCAGAAAATTGCATCATCTTTAAGAAAGAAAGGGGTGAGAAATAGAAAAGATAAAGAAGAAAGAAGAAACAACATCAGAATCTCAACAGCGGAACGAATAAATTATATTAATCACATAAATGTTTCATAATATACAACATCAATCAGAGTTACACAGATAATACATCACAGACTAGACAGTTATAAACACCTGTCTAGTTAATAAAACTCGATACAACTCAAAAACAACACAGAGATACCAACACAGCGGAAAACTATATATCTATAACGCTGAAGCCTCCTGCTCCATTGCTCCTCCACAATTCGTCAAAGCTAACCTGAATCCCTTGGCTGCTCGTAAAAATTTGAGTACCCGAGAGTTTAAGAAAAACAGAATTAAACTCCGGGTCAAACATGGGTCTGGTATGAGTAACAGGTTAAAGTTGCTTAACTTGAAAAAGCCTTTGAAAACAAAAGGTATCACGTAAGACTTCCCACACAAAGACATGGAAAAGTTTTTACCTTACGCTAACCAAACATTTGATAGGAAATTCAGTGATATTATAATAGGTCTAGGGTTTCCAAGTAAATAAGAAATAGGTGAAATTGTTACATGATTAAATTCCAGCATACTAGCCAACAAGTGGGTAATACAATCAAATCCGATGGCACTTATTGGAGATTGGATTCCATACAATGGCAGGGCTACTAGGGTACTGCCCGTCACAGTACCTGGCCTAGATCAGCGTACTGAGGATTACTCCCAATTCCCTACAACACAAGGCCGGAACCATCCCTTACTGGATAATTCCCGGACAAGAAACCCCGTGGTTGGCGCGACCAACCACACACTAAGCCGAATAAAAAGGGACTCTAGACAGGGGAAATCTCATCCTACTTGGGTGCTACCCACTAACCTTGCTGCACCTCCCCTGTTTTAGCCATTCCCGGTTGATGAGGCTTGAGGTTACGATTACCTCATCAGAACACATCACTTAGAATGCTCATCGTCCACCTAACGATGTTCTGAAAGCATTCAATCCATACAAGTTCGTTCCGGGTTCGAACGAAACCGAAGGCATTATCTAGTTACACTCATTTTGGAATCATCCTCAGAGTTAACGACAATAACCCTTGCACTCCGAATCTTCATCTTCACTTGAGATTCACGACCTATCGTTAATTTGGATCGATGTGGTTTTCGGATATCCAAATCTGGAAACCCGATCCCGGTCTCATCGAAATCCAAACCGTATCTTTTAAGGCCAAGTTGTTTTAAAGTTAAAACAATTCATTTCATTATCCATATACACACAGATAGATAATTCACAATATCATAGATAGATAATCTACATTATCATTGCAGCAGATAATTCACTTCATCCAAAGCATCCATATCACACAGCATTATTTATCTCATATCTGAGATTTCAAACCATTCAAGGAAATCAATAACATCCATCCATACATAAACAAGGATTTATTAGTCATACTATAATTAATTTAAAATGAATTAAATTAATTATTTCATCTCTAATTAATTTAAAGTAAATTAAATTAATTACTTTACCATTTTAAATCTTGCTTACAAATCCATTGATTAATTACAAATCAATTAATTAATCATTCTCTAATTTCCATCTTAATTAATCATCCTTGATTTATTATCCTTTAATTACATTCAAGTAATTATCCTTTAATTAATTTCACAAATTAATTATCCATAACCAAATACAGTAATAAATCTTTAATTACTCTTTATTAATTAACTATAATTAATTATATTAATCCTTAATTAATTACATTAATTAATTACTCAAATCACTTATTATTGATTAATTAATCTAAATTAATCAACCTTTAATTTTATCATTAATTATATTAATTAATGATCTATAATTACATTTTTAATTAATTATTCTATTTAAATTAATTACACCAAGTAATAAATCTAAATTTAACCACAATTATTAATCAATCTTGATTAATCCCATTCAGTAATTAACTACCCTTAATTACTTCATTAAGTAATTATCCATTGATTACTTCATATTAAGTAATTATTGTTTAATTAATTTCATTGATTAACTAACCCCTTTTAATTAATTAATTAATCCTTTAAGTAATTTCCTAATTTATCTTCCCTAATTAATCACACCCTAAGTAATTAAAGATAAATTCTTATTTCAACTAATTACTTAATTACATTTTTAATTAATTTCATTTTGAAAAACATCACATAATTAATCTAACATAATTACTTTTTAAAACAAAACAATTTTTAAAAACATTTCACTTAAACATTTTAAATCCTTGAAAACTTTTACTTGGGAACTAGTTGAAAACTTCCCTTTGAAAACTTAATTTCTTTAATAACTTTAAAAAACACATGTTTATATAAATTTCATTTTGAAAAACAAAACAAAATTTAAAACTTTAAAACTTGCTTAACAATTTCTTTTTGAAACTGTTTTGATTTACTTTAGATTTAAAACAATAAGGTTAAAATCTCTAAAACCCAAACTTGGCAATCCCACAAAAAAAACCCAAACCCGAGCAAAACACGAGAATCACTCGTTCCTATTTACTTCGAGTCGAACTGTAAAAGACTCGAGCCCAAACTCGAGTTCCCTCCTCTTTCCCGAAGCGCAACACTACCTAGTGTACAAACGTACACGCGTACACGTGCACGTCACTTCCACCCATCGCCGACCATCCTTCCAGACCCAAACCAGTCGCCGATCATCCTCCAACCAAAACCCGATCACCAAACTTCGACAACCACTCGAAATTCAAAAACGAGCATACTAACTCAACCTGGAACCAAAAACTGGAACCACCATTAAAAGCCTGTCAACGCGACGTGCTCGCAGCTCCGACCATCTGAAGGTCCACCACTCCGGCCTTGACTTCGTCAACTCACCTACTTTCTTCCCCCTGAGTTCGGTTGAACTCGATCAACCATAGCAGACGAACAACCTAAAACATCTGATACCACTAAAACTAGGGTTCCATACTTCCCCAATCAACCACCATCGCCACGGCACTCAGATCAACTTGCTGGCATTTTTCCCCAAATCTCCGATCATTCCTCCATCTCCAGGAAGAACCCCGACCTCCAAAATCACGTAGACCACCAGGAATCACCACATTTCCATTTTCTGTTCAAACTAGAACTGCACTCTCATGCCCAAACTAAAAATAGTAATTTCATTCTTAAAAATCATATTTTGGTTTAAGAATTTAGATTAGATTCCTAAATTGATGAATTGGGAAGTTTGATTTTTTTAACATATTATAAACATGCACTGTTGTTTTGATTTCCAGAGAGTTTCTTTTAACTTAATTAAAATTTAAAACTTTAGTTTATGATAAACAAACTATTTTTGTCCCAGCCTTAGGTACAAATAAAGATTGGATCAAGAGCACTTGATTTATGAATTACTTTAAAACCTAGAACTAAAACCAGAGACAACATCCAGACATATAGTAATACACACAACGAAATATTCACACATACATATACAGAGGTTCAAAAATATATTCACAACATACTTGTTTCCAGAGGTGATCAGGCAACACAATTATATACTTAATTTTTTTAAAAATAATGTTACTCACCTGTTTTTAAAAAAAATGAAGAACAGAGCAGCCTTTATTTTGAAACAGGCTTTAGAAAGTTACAAACTGGAACCTCTTTGATCTTCATGTTTGTTGAGTTGAATTGTTGTTATAGTTGGGTTGAAATAAAGCTTTAGTTGAAATATAATTTCTGGAATGCTAAGTCTTTTGAACGAAAAGAAGAAGAGGTTGATATATAGATCAATATTTACATGATAGTTTATTTGCCTGGTACAAGCTTTCATTAATATTGGTCAGAGATTTCTACTCTTGGAGGCTGAAATGAGATTTTGTAATGTGTACTAGAGATAATATCATTAAATGCTTGTCTCCTTCAAATCTACAAACTTATACTTTACCTTTTGTTTAAATTTCGTATGTACCTGAATATCTTTGTATATATATTTTTATACCTTTTCAAGTGTACATGCTCATTTAATTCTTCCTGTACAACATGAATACATTTCCCCTCTTTGCCTTATGTCTACAGCCTTGCAAATATGTGTATCTATAGTTTATTCTTGCCTACTCATAATTACTTGCAGCCTTACTTTAGTCTTGTCTTTGTGATATAAAAAATATATATATCTATAGTTTATTAACATATGGTTAGAATTTAGGTGATGTGTTTACTTAAGTGTTTACATAACATATATATTCCCTTTCATATTTATTTCTAACATATGTGTTTATTTTTATTTTTCTTTTATTTTTAAACTTAAACTATAGAATACTTAGCCTACTATTATTTATTTTTATACTTATGTTTAATATTAAAAGGATTTATTTTATTTTAAACTTACGAATCATAGTTTTCCAAAATACACACACACACACACACACACATATATATATATATATATATATAAATTTAAAATAACAATTTCTATTTATATCAAAATCCCTTGTAAAGACATTACATTACTAATATTGCTCATTATTAAATTTTAAAACAATTTATAAAAGAAGTTATCTTTTTATTAATAAATTCCTTATTAAATCAAACTATATTTAAAAAGAACGAAACAACCTTTCTTATTTAAATTTAAACTTAGCTAAAATCATTTTAAACAAATAAACTTTTATCCTGAGTATTTTAAAATCATATGGTTATTTATTTAATATTAAATTAAATCAAATTTCCAAATTACCAAAAATATTAAAATTAGAAAACATGCCTTTATTTATTAAATTTAAAACAAAGCTGATCTATTTACAATATATACAAATATATATACATTATAAATAGAAAACAATTTATTAGCTTTTAAAAGATAAATTATTAGTTTAAATATTTATTTAGAAGAAGATTATTAAATCAATTTAAATCTTATTGACAAATATTATCAAATCAATTTAATTTTAAATGCAGATTATTAAATTGATAATGCCCAAAATTCCGGGATGTCACATTCCTCCCCCCTTAAAAGAATTTCATCCCCGAAATTTAAAACAAAGGTAATTTAATAATCTCATTAATGATTTAATTTTAAAACACAAGCATATATTAATCATATGCTAGCAACCATAGCAACCAACTCATCCAATCAAACCAATCTAACTATCCAGACAAAATCGGGATAGGACTATCCTAGAGTTTCCCAAGTAAAAATACCGGGATACTCGCCCTACAAAACCCAAACAAAACTATACTGCTAAGCTACAGAGCTCCTACTCATCTAGATCTACAAAACTAGACATGATATCAGACTATAGACAAGTCTGACTCAACAACCAAACCCTCTAGAGCTGCTGGTTCCAAAACCAGAGATGGATCATACACGTACTCCCTCAGAGATACGTGAAACACATCGAATCCCAGTTATCCAAACTGACATTCAATCCTGAAGACCAACACTTATCCTCACCAGAACAAGAGAAAATCCAAGATACCTCAGAGCTAGCTTCCCAATCTTACCCAATCTTATAGCTCCCTGAATCAGAGAAAACTAACTCAAAATCAAATCCCCGATTTTGAAATCCAAATTCCTCCGTCTCTTATCCACAAAACTCATTTGACGATCCTGGGCTGCCTACATCTCTACTGATCAGCTCAACCTTCGCTGATGCCTCAAAAATAACTCATCAAAATGATCCACTCACAATCAATCGAAGAACACAAACTCTACTCCTCAACATTAGAAGACTGAACTTACTTTTCTTATTCGAAAAGATAAAACAAATGCACTCCCAACTGCTTCCGCTGCACAACTCTGATCTGAGTAGATGAAATGCTGATGATACACACAAGCAAAAACTGGATAACACATCCCAGAAATAGTTCACCAGATCCATAAAGAGAAAACTCAGAAATCCCAAAAGAACTCTGACAAACCAAGAGAACACTCAATTATCGCAAGTCACTTTTGCGATCAACCCAATCTAATATCCAAAGAAAACTGTCCTCTCTTTACCAATCAGAACAGCTAAAGCTTATTTAGCCAATCCATCAAAGAAATGGATCCACTCTGCTGCTTCTGAACTTCACCTCTAGAAAACTGTTGACAGACGACCTCCTTGCCTGCACACAGAACAATCTGAACTGCGACGCTACTACTGATGCCAAAAACTTCTTAATCCAAAACTCCTTGAGAAACTCAGGCCTCAAAGCCAAACACAAACACCCAACTGAACTCAGCCTCAACACCGATGCAGACACACTTCCTTAAACTTGTTCCAAAGAAACATCTTTGAAGATATCCATAGTCACTTTGATAAAATCCACTTTCACTTTATTAAGCGTTACATGGTTACGATATTTATTTACACCAATTCTCTTCGTCAAAACTATATTACTTTGAACTTATGAAATTTGAATGGTCAAAATTCCAGTATCATTTGTAACAACCCTACTTTCTACGCCGTATAAAGAGATAAATTAATTAAAATGAAAATGTTTGAATGTAATTTTTGATAATTAATCTTTTGAAAGTAAATTTTTAGTTAATTAAATTATATTTAATAAAATATTTTGTTTTAATAAATTGAATTAACTTAACAAATTCTTTTCAAGTAATATATTGAAATTGAATAAATTGTTTAATTAAATACAAAATATTTTTATAAGTGTAAATTTATTAAAATCAAATGGAAATTTATTTATCAGTAAATTAGAAGGAGTTGTGGAAAGAAAAGAAATGAAAAATAAAACTAGATTGAATTAGAATTTAAATTGAAGTTAAATAAAGTCAAATGCAATTAAGGCCCAAGCCATTTAAACATATTATTTTCTAAGCTATTCTAGAACACTCTACCTTTGTCTTATCCCTCAAATCAAACCCAACCTTACCAGTAACCAAACCCATATCTAATTTTTGCCCTAAATCTCAAAAATAAAATCATGTCTTCCGTAATTAAAAAAACGCGTGCGACATCGACCACTCAGAAAGAAAGATGCGCGAGCATGGCTCGTCTTGTCAACGTCGATGGTGCCATATGCGAGTTAAGAGGCTAGCCGCGATCATCCTGGACTCGCGAGCGTGGTGGTGACTTGACAGGTCGCATGCTCCAATAGGCTTTGAGGTGGCATCGCGATAAATAAGCGCGACTTCATTAGCTACGACAATGGAGGTGGAGCAGCTGGGGGCAACGGTCATGGCAGAGCTGTAACTGGTGATGTTTTGAGTGCGAGGCAGAGTAGTAGCTACAGTGTGCTCGGACAATTACGCAAGGCTGAGGTGAAATCCGCGATTTAGAGAGCCGCGTTGGTGGTTGAGTCGTAGATACCAACGATGTGAGGGCAGAGGCTGGCGAATATTATGGTCGAAGACTAATTGGCAAATGTTCTAAAGTTGAGGGAAATCGTTTATTTGGATTTCGAGCATCGTACCGGTGAGTTTTACCCTCACACAGCTACATTTATATCCTTTTGCATTATATATGTTATCTTGATATTTGTTTGAATTACTTAGCTGAAGAATTGTTTGAAATATTGGTTGAACTATTTGGTTGGGAAATTGGATTGATTGTGTGGTATTGGATGTGATTTAGATTTAATAGTGAGATTTTATGTATATTGGATTGTCCAAAATGCAAAGGGGATGCTGTTCGCTTGCATTTTTTTTTAAATTTTACATCTCTAAGGATCGTTTAGTTGAGAATATATCTTCTCATTAGAACTATTGGTCGACATGGATTGTGAAGTTTAATTGGTGTGTGCGTGTTTATGGATCGCCGGAATTCGATGTGAATCCATTCGGGCCAAACGATAAAATTATATCGATGATTGGTTATTATTGTGGAGGATTTTGCTCCATGATGTATATTTCAAACATTCTATTAATTTTATAGTTTTAAAATATTTTGAAAGCTTCAAAAATTATTTTTGGTGTTCTAAAAATTAAATTGAAATGTATTCATAGGTAAATAAAAGTGGTTGGAAAAATAAAATGATTTATTGGAAGTTGATTGGATATAAAAGTTTATTTGAAAATAAAAATAGATAATTTTCAATTTAATGGAATTGTGCACTTTTTGGAATTGTAAATGAGGGATTTTTAATATTAGTTCCGAAAGGGAAATTCTTCTGTAAATAGAACATTTAAAAAATGGGAATCAAGAAATATTTTTGAAAGGGAATTTTTAAAATATATAATCTATTTTAAAGATAGATTAAATGGTGAAATATTTAAATGGAATTAAGAGCCTTGAATTATAATTTCTTTTTGTATATGATTTGAATCAAAATGATTTATATTTGATGGTTTCATGATTTAATTCTATATAATGAGGATAATGAATAAACGAATTAGTAATATCGTTTAGGATGGGGCATTCAGTTTTTTTTTTGGTTATTCCGTTGACTCGTATTATAGAATATTTTTTGTTTAACGAGTGTAGTTTACTAACTTCTAGTAAACAATCGAGTAATACTTAGTGGTATGGGATGCTCAAGTACTACTTGTTAGATTACTATTGGTGAGTAAATGTCACTTATATTTTAGAGATGGATTAGGAATTTGTATTATCGTTTAGAGGTAACTCCGTAGAGCTTAATAGTCGAGAGTTATATTACTGTCCAACGGCTACGGGCCGGAGATGTGCTGGAATTTATAGATTTATCCTCTTAGGACTAACCAGTCGAGTATATTATTATTTACTCTTAGGGCTAGTAGTCGAGGAACTATATTATATAATGACGCTCTCATTAGGATGTATGAAGTCGAGGGTACTTATTATTACTCTCATCAGGACTCAAATCGTCGAGAGTATATTTTGTTGTATCGTCTAAGGACTAACTAGTCAAGTATCATTGTCTACTCTTAGGACTAGTAGTTGAGGATTATTATATGGAGATGCTCTCATCTAGACCCGAATAGTCGAGAGTATTTGATGTGGCTCTCATCAGGATTCACCGAGTTGAGAGTATTAGTTATCACTCTCAATAGAACTCATTGAGTCGAGAGCAGTTGTTATCACTCTCATCAAGACTTCTAGACTCGAGAGTACTAGTTATCACTCTCATTAGGACTTACATGGTCTAGAGTTTTTTAGGAATCTACGTAATAGGGTTCATGCCACTATAGAGAGCACGTGATTTAGACCCACTAGATAGGCTAGTTATCTATCCTAGCGGTCCTAATTGTGGGGTCGTGCCCCAGATCTGTGATGTCACCTTGTCGAGTTGTAGGCATAGTCCGACAGCATGTTTATGATATGCGATGGATATGAGTGTCAGAATTCTAGGAGTAACTTAGGGACTTTAGGAAATGGGCTGCGGTTATTAGTGTTTTCTGGAGCAGTGATGTGGTACGTCGACCTCCCATCTGGATGACTGAGGTATATCCATTATATTTGAGATATTTGATATTATCACCTCACTAGGGACGATGATCATTGACATTCGAACTGGTTATGTGTTAATCTGTCATTTGAGTCAGCCTAACGTGAGACAGCTGCATGTTATATGTTTATGACATTAGAGACACGTTGTGAGCTTGTCTGTCACTCTCTCATAAGAGAATATGGCTGAGAGATCTCATTTCTATTGATTTGTTATTTCTATCTCCTAGGACCATTCAGTCGAGAGTTTCTCCACTCTAAGGAGTGGGGGTCGAGATATATGATTTTGTATATTGAGTGTTTGATTGGGTTTGACATTGATTTGAGTTTATATTTATTGATATCTCTGAGTGCCTAACAATCAAAAGTTATCACTTCTATTAGGACTATAGGTCGAGATAGTATTCTTGGATACTAATTTCTATATTTGGTTGGATTTCGCTCTTTTTGAGTTTCATATTTCCTGATTTATCTTTTATGGCTTAGTAGTCGGAAGCTATTACTTCCATTAGGGTTGTAAGTCAAGTTTTGATGTTTTTATTGTTTATTTGGGATTATGCCTTCTTGATTTATATTTTTAGGGCTTAATAGTCGGAAGTCTTCACTTCCATTGGGACTGTAAGTTAAGACTAATATTTTTGTGATTGTTGACCCTTGGATTTGGTTTAACTTGGGATTTGTTCTTTTGTTGTGCATTTATGGATATGTAGCCTGCTTATTTATGGTAGTTCTAGATTTCGATGTGTTGGATTGCTATCACCTAAATTTTAGTTGTTGTGATTTCTTTACTTATACTTATTTCATTGGTGATATTAAGATTGTGGCAGGGTATATTCTTATGATGTTATGATAAATGTTAAGTTGTGTAGTATTATGGTTTGCCTATTATTACCATGCTTATTGTTATGTACCCATATTGGATTTAGATATAGTTTGACCCGTTTATTATTTATGTAATACTCGGGTAAGTCTGAGACATTACAGGTTCAGGGACAGATGACCATTACATGGATGTTAAACATAGATGGAGCATAGGATATCATTGTATATTACTATGTATTTTATTACCTCATGCTTGTATGACATTGTGTTGTATTGGATATACATTGTATAGTTTTGAGATAGTGGGCGATTGACCTATTTATATCCTACTCAGATTTGTATATATTTGTATCATATATGTTATCCTGCGTTATTGACTCTGTCTTCTCTATGATTTATTTTATATTGTGTATTGTTTTATCCTGAAGGTACACGTGTTTATTGTTTTGTACCGATACAATATACATATATGGGAGTTGTTTATGATTTTTTTAAATACATACTGATGTTAGCCTAAGAGAATATTCACGTGTGTACCCATACAACCTCAATTTCCCTATTATCTAACAGTATTATCCAGTAATACTCTTAGATAGCATGAGTATAGAGGTGGGGTGTTACATTTGTTATCCGAGCAGGTTTAGAGCAATACAGAGTATAAGAGACACGAGTCTTGGCCTTAGATGTGATTACTGAGGTATATGCTAGATTAATGTTATATTTAAGTGATTGTAGGAGTATGCGATGATTACTGGGGTAATCATATGGGGATGTATATTCCTACTATATATATGTTTGTTATCTCTACCTCTTCTGTGTGTTATTTCTGAGTGGAATGGAATTTTTTGAGAGAGGTGGTGAAGTAAGGAGTTATTAGTTCAACGAGTAGTGTCAACATTAATGATGGTGAATGAACCTGTAACGACCCAAAATTTTCGATCCCGAAAATTCCAGATAGTTAGAGGAAGAAGAAAGAGATAGAAGAAGAAGAAACAGAAACACAACACACATTCTCACATTCGCAGCGGATCAAAATATAATATCAAATAAATAGCAGTTATACAAAGGAAAATTGTATCAGTTAATTTACATTTTTATACATCAGAGTTACACTCATACACAGCACATATACAAATCACATGTCTCAAATAAACAGAAATAATATCACAGCGGAAACACTCCCTACGTGCCTGCCATCCAGCTCGTTTCCTAAGCTCCAGAACGTCCTTACCTGAAAATCCGTAATACTCGGTCTGACCCGAGCATTACATCAAAGTAACACCCGGGTCAGGCTGGAAACCAGCGTGAGTAAACCCATCTAATAAGAAATACTAATGCATAAATCTTACTTAAAACCCGGGGTAACTCGAATCAATTTACAAATTCACAATTTGTTAAAGACAACACTTATTTCACACATCAATTTCTAAGTACCAAAACTTAGATTAAATGGTCAAATTCACTTAAATTATTCCATATCAGCCTATTGATTCCACATATCAATTTATAAAGAATCGAAGTGGTTTCGGGTATTTACTGATACCTGACTCCGGTCTCTTCGAGTCCATGTCATCTTACATAAGTTGTTCAAATGAAATTACAATTCAACTTAAATATAGGATGTCACTCTTAAACAACAATTTTTATTGATAGATAACCACATTATCACTGTTCAAACAAAAACATATTATATCACAAAACATTTCATATCAGAGATATCAATAAATCCAAGGCATTTAAATATTATTCACTTTTCCATAAGCAAGATTTAATTGGTCATACCATTCCTAATTAAAATAAATTAAATAAATTACTTCAATCACTTTGATCCTGCTTGCTTAACTTTAATTAATTTCAAGACCAATTTATTAATCATTCCTTAATTATCCATCTTAATTAATCTTCCTTGATTAATTTTCTTAAATTACATAAAGTAATTATCCTTTAATTAATTACACAAAGTAATGAATCCTTAATTACTTCTCCTAAGTAATTAGCCTTTAATTGCTTCCCATTAAGTAATTTCCCTTATAATAATTGCATCTAGTAATTTATCCATCAATTACTTCACAAGTTACACTTATCAATCTCATTAAGTCATTATACTTAATCAATTACCATGTGACTATCTTTAATAAATTAAAAAATTAATTAATTCACATTCATCTCATTATTTACAACTGAGCAATTCATCCCTTAATTACCCTATAAACCAATTAATTAATCTTTAATTATAGAATAATTATTCTTTAATTGTTAATTAATAAACTAAAATAACCCTCTCTTTTTATACCTTAATTTGTAAGGAATTTTTTTAACATATATATATATATATATATATATATTTGTTAGCATATATATATATTTCTGAAGCCTAGAGTCATTTTCCTTTCATCAAATAAACAATATCCAGGGTCAAAATTTCTACCAATATAAATATATCAGTGTATTCATAAAGATATGCACATACATATGAGGATGCATGTGTCCCTTTTGTTTAAATCAGAGTTATGGTAAACAAGAGGATAATTTGATTGATTAAATTTAATCAATCCACACATAGTTCAATTTAATTCATACAATAAAATTCCACCCATATATGTATTTGTAAGACTTTAACTCTTGATTTCTTGCTGGATTCTTTATGAAGGGTAATTCCTAGAAACAAGGAAATTGTGTTATGATCACATATAAATGTTTGGTGTAGTGCTTATGTCCTAAAAATGATATAAGTTTATATCATTTTCTATGTTTGATTTTCTATAAAATCTGCCTTAGTTACAAACTCTTTTCTGGAATATTTTCAAGTGAGATATCATGTTCCTAAAGCTTAATTCTTTGATGTCATGATGCTATGCTAAATGAAATGCAAGCATGAATGAGTTTCCTGAGACCCTAAGGATCCAAAACATGGTTTTAATTGTAACGACCCAGAATTTTGAACTAATTAAATTGAGAATATTTAATTAATTTTAAATATTTGAACGATGATTTAATTTGAATCCCCGATATAACTTTGAAATTTGCGATTAAACTTTAAAATTTAATCTACTGAATGCTGAATAAAAATTTGAACATTCAATTTAAAGTTGAAGAAAAATATTTTGAAAGCTTTTAAAATTCGTATTGATAATACTGAAGATGATTGAAGCTTCAGAATCGAATTTGAAGATGATTTGTTCAGTTTTGAAATTAAATCGTTCGAATCGATATTTAAAAATAGTGTTCCGGGGCGCAGTCTTGGAATTGGACGAAACCAGTTCCATTGGGTCCGTAATATTGAATTATTATCGGATTTCAAATTTTGTATTGATTGGAGTTGATATGTGAGCGCACGATAGATGAATGCGTTGAGATAAAATCAAATTCAAATTTAATTTTATAGTTTAAAAATTTGTAAATATCAGCTACTTCTCTTCCCTTAAATCACGCCGTAGCCCATGCCTGAAATCACGAAATAAATCGCGCAAAACATCCCTCCTTCAATTTTTAAAACACCCGATCCCTCTCCTCCCCTCTTTCAAATTCGATCAGAGGAAAGAAAAAATAAAATAAAATACAAGGGCCGAAGCCTCGTTCAAATCTCAAAAAAATCAAATCGCGCGAGGCAACTCTCAATTCGAGCCGAGCATGGAGGGTCGCGTTATCGTTCGAGTCATCGATTGGGGGTCTGGGTAGTTCTTATTCGAACTCAAGTGGGTATCTGCAGGCATGGGTACTGGAGGCAAATTCTGGCATGTCGGCATCGTGAAGTCGAAGGCGAAGCAGCGAAGGTGGTAGCATCTCGTGGAAGCTAAAGTCGATGTGAGCAAACAAGGCGGCGGCAGCGATGCGATGACGAGGGAGTGGCCGATATGGGGTTTCGCGTGGTTCTCGATAGTTTTAGGGATGCTCGTGATTTCGAGCGACCGATTGATGGATGGGTTCGGCGATTACTGTGGGGTCGACCATTCGTGTGGCGACGAATGCGAGCAGGCGGGCGCGACACTGGCATTTCACGGCAGCAACTTCGGTGAGGGGTCGCGAGTCTATAGCGTGAGGTATCTTTCTCTTATTTTTTATACAGTAAGAAAAAGAAGAACACCTCTGTTTTAATTTAAATTTATATATGGGAAAAGAAAAAAAAATACAGTAAGGTAATTTAATTTTAGACATCTTAGTTTAAGGTGTATGGATTTAAAACTTTTAATTAAATGTGAGATCATTATTTTATCTATCAGATATACTATTGGCTCATCTAAATTTAAAATCGAGTATGATATGTCTATGTCAAACAGAGAAAATTTTATAAGAGTTTGAAATTATTAAAGTTGTTATAAAAGAGAAATAGAAAATATTTTGTTAGGATTTTAGAGTAAATTTTTAGTTTAACAAATTTTATTAAAAGAAAATTGATTTAAAGATATTAATTTGAAGAAAAATTGTTAGTTAATGAAATGGTCTAATAATTTGTTAACTCAATCTGTTTAAAATGGGAAAAATATTTGTTCGTCTGTTCAAATATTAATGAATTCGTATAATTATTTATATAAGGTTTAAAATCAAGAAATCGAGTCAAGATGGAAATTGGATGGCAAAATAAAAGCAAAGGTGAGATTTTTCTCACTCAAATTTAATGTGGAATTTTTGCAGTTATTGATTGCTATTGGATGTGATATTAGATATAGTAGGATATATCTATATATATAGCAATATATACATATTGGCATATGTATATATTGGATTGATTGATTTCCCGCCTCGTATAGCGGATGAGACCCTATTGCGCCGTTAGTAAGCGGATATTTTTATAAAACCCATATACCGCGATATTCCACCTCGAAGTGGAATTGGTATTGTGCTAACGTCTTTGGATGCAGGGAAACAGGTTGGAGGGATCCAACTGGATTCCTCAACTTTATTTATTTATTTACAGATATATTGATGTAGATTCTGTTATCATATTGATATATGATGTTGGATGTTGTGATTGACTAATTGATGCGTTGCATCATTGGATTCAATTTTTGAAGTTTTAAAATAACGATTTTAACTTTAAAAGAGATTTTTAAAGTGATTATTTGTAAGTATACGTTATTAAATTTTTGAATTAATTTACAAACGTTAAAATTACTAAAGTTATAAAGGTTAAGATTTTGGTGAAATATAACCGAGAAGTGATTTTTGAAATAAACAGTTAAGTAATTTATAAAATAGTTTAAATTTGGATTTTTGAATTATTAAAAACGATGTATGTAAAAGATGTACAAAATTGATATTTATCAATTAAAATTATTGGAATTTAAAACGAGTTTTATAAATTGTGAAGATAGAAAATTTATGGAATTATAAATTGTGAAGATAGAAAATTTATAGAATTATAAATTGTGAAGATATGAAGTTTATAGATTTATAAAGTGTGAAGTTATATAATGAATGAAATTTTAGAATAAAAGATTTATAAGAAGTTTACTTATAAATCGGATTTTTGCCTTTAAATGGAATATCTATCGAATTGATTTATAAAGGAGATTTATAAATCAAAGTTGTTAGAAAATAGAAATAGGATTTATAAACGTTGTTTTATAAATTCGAAATCAATTGGATTTGATAAAGTAAATATAGGAGATTATCAAAGAAGATATATTCGCGATTTTGGATAGCGAATTATTATTGAAATAAAATGTGTAGGAAATAGTGAAATGTAATTAGTGAAGTATATTCACGATTTTGGATAGTGAATATATCGTTAAGTAAAATGGATATTGTTTGGGAAAGCGATATTATAAAATGAAGTTAATTGTTTTAAAGATGTTTTAAAATATATTGACTATCGAAATCATAGATTTCAACATTTATTGTTGAAATAGACGTTTTCGAAAAATAAGGAAATGGTGGACTATAACACTGCTGTTATAGTAAATGATTTCCGAAAGGAAATGTTTTTATATAGTATTGGGATTTACATATCTATCTTAATTTTGAATCCCTATACTAGTGACTTTGAGTCGTCGTAACGATGTTTTACGTAACATTCGTTTCGACTCAAATGTTTTCCTTAAAGAATGAATATATACTTAATATTGATTTAAGTATATTGAATATTTTCAAATGTTGAAAATAAATAGTTTTGTGAATTACTTATTTTAAATAAGTATGGAATTTCTTTTCCAATATGAAACGAAGGGTTTGAAACTTTATCTTTTAAAGATGAATTGAAAAGTGAATATTTGAAATTTGTTTTCAAACGGTTAAGTGTGGAAATTTTATACCTTGTAAAGATATTTTTGGGAAATAAATAATTTGGAAAATTATTTGGAATCTGATGATGTTGCGCATCTTTATTGATAGTTAAATAACCGACTATCAATAATTACCTTTAGATAGGTATTTGTTGTGAATTGGATGAATTTGAATGCCACACTTATTTTTGAATAAGCGCTCACTATTCGGGTTAGCCGGGAAAGGACCATGGGGTCGTATAACCCATTCCGAATATGTGATACGTCGTTATGAATTGCATTCGAAGACCGGATATTTTTGAAAACGGAAGGATTACCGTCGAGTTACTCTACATCGGCTGATCTCCGGTTTAGAGGTTTTATCACCCTTAGTGACGGGAAGTCCGGACGTGATTAGAAATTTATTCGGATATGCAAGGGCTTCGTGAGAAGTGCCTTCGGTTCTGTTCGATCCCGGAACAGACTTGTATGGATTGTGTGTCTGACGTTACAATTTGAGATATAAAGCTGATTTCTTTCAAATACATTTCTGTTGGTGGCGGAGGATTTATTCTCTTAGCTTAACACCCTTCTCTGAGACGTACGAGCTCAGAGGTTATGTAGTTGAAATTTATCAGCGATATATCCCAATTTGGTAACGTGGCATACTGAGTGTTGCTGTGAAATGATCAGTGTTTGATCATTTGCGATATGATCATTTGTTTGATCTTATATCTTTGTGATCATAGGTTGATCATTTGTTTGACCCGAAGCATGGCTTTGTAGAAAGCGTAGCTTTGTGGACGAGACTTCGTCGAGCCTCACACCCCAGAAATGGTCGAAACAGGAAGGATGCAGCAAGGTTCTAGGGAGTAGCGCCCCTTAGTGTATGTCATTCCTTCTGGATAGAGGTGGTATCATGGTATGGAGCCCAGATACTTAACCTATGTGGTTGCCGCATTATTATTTTGATGTGGTTTGTTGGAAATCGGGGATCCTCGGGAAGATCGGTTACGATCGGGGGATGGCATACGCGTGTCAGTAGTTACCTATTTTTGCAGAGGTAACCCGGCCTTGTGTTGGCAGAGATCCGGTTAGGTTCTCGGGTCGTCTATTCCAGGGACGTACCCATCGTGGAAAAGGAAGTTCCTTAGCCTGACCATTTGTTGGAAATCCAAAGAAACAATACGATCTTGTACGGTTTTAGTTGTAGAACCTATCATTCACTTATGGTGGTCACCACTGTTTGGATGGTAGCTATAGTAGGCATAAGTGTGGAATGCCTATGCTGGCTAAGATTAATATTATACTTTCGAAATGTTTTCTACACTATGCACTAATAATAATATCAAAAATGATTTGATTTTGCGTAGTAAGCATCTTTGACTATCATAAGAAGAAATCTCCTCCAATTCTGCGTTTGCATTGTGTGTGTGGCGGGAGGTCTTATGGTAGTTTCATTTTCCAAAAGCATTGCGAATTGACTTTAAAATTATCTTGTTGTTGTTTTAAAGATAAACTGTTTTACGATCTCACACCAGTCACCATGACTGACTCGGAGTTTATTGTTTCCCTTCTAAACTCTGGGTGCCCACCAATTTCCACACGGGCAGTCTAGAGTTAGATTATCAGGATATTCTGGAGCTTTGGAAGCAAGCTGGATGGCGAGACGTAGTATTCGTATCTGATATTATTTATTCCGCTGTGTATTCTGTATGAGGACAAGTTTATATAACTGTCCATTGTTGTGCTGTGTTGTATTGAGTCGTATATTGACTCTGATTGATGTATGTATAAACTGATATAGTTCTTTGTTTTAAAAGACTAGTAATTATCTATTGTATATTGTTCCGCTGTGAATGTGAGATTCTGATATTTTTTTCTGTTCTGATGTTGTTCTGTGTTGTTCTCCTCTTCTCCTCTTTCTTTCTTCTTCCTTCTTCTTCTGTTTTCTTCTTCTTCTGCCTTTTTCTTCTTTTTTAAAACCATAACTTTTCGGGTTTCCGGCATTCGATGGCTCGACAGTCGATAAAGTGAGTATCGATGTCGAATTTTTGAAAGTCGAAAATTTTGGGCTGTTACATTTGGTATCAGAGCATATGGTTAAGCGACAACCCTGCTCTGTTGGGTGTTACTCATTAGAGATAGAGTCAGTAGTACTCTAGAATGAGTTGAGTGTAATAATAGATACGAGCGCGTATTTGTTAGTGAATATAAAAATGTTTTATATTGTGTTTGCTTATCCGTTGAGATGTTTATGAATTTTGGTCGGTATGTGGGACGCCATATTATCGATAGAGATTTTTAAACACTTAAACGAGGCAAGACGACACAGTATTGTTTTAAAATAGGGTAAATGAAATAATTTTACCCAAAACTATTTTTGTATACAAAAGAAATGATTTTCTATGAATTATCATAGTATATGGATGCTTGATTGTTAGAAGTGATAATATTAATCTATTATCATTGAAATTAAATGAGAAATTGGAATTATAAACTCCAAAGTTAAGAAATAAAATTCACATACAAATGAAATTTAAGAATATAAATTATACATGTGAATTGTAATTTGAAACGGAATTCCAGAGAAGTATTTGGAAATGTTTTGAAAAGAATTTGAAAAGTTTGGAGATCTGGAAAGTTTAAATTCCTTTTTGATTTGAAAATGGATTTCAAAGGTTTGAAAAGTATTTTGAAGGAATGAAAAGCTCTAAACTCTTTTCGGTCGCTGGAAAATAACTTCGATGATGACCGCGGCATCATTGGTGTTCATTTTCGGGTTTCCAAAAGAGGAATTGCTGCTTAATTGTTTAAATGGAAGTTGTTTAGAAAATTTGGGTTTTGTTTTAGAAAATTCAAAGGATAATTTGAATTGTTTTCAAAATGGCTTTGAAAATGTTATTAAGACTCTGGAATACTATATAAAAATACTTATGAAATAAGAAATAAGTTGATAACTTATACAATTAGAATTTTGATAGAATAATTTAACTTAAAGAATGAAGTTAAATCAAAGTAAGTATAAGTGAATAAATTAAATAAAGTGAAAAGATTACTTAAAGAAAATTTATTAAGTTGAAAATAAATTTGGAGTAGTAACAAATAAATTGGAATTGAGTATATTGAATTATGGAAGTAAATTGTGAATGAATAAATAAATCTACAATTGTGATTTAGTAAGTAAATGTGATATTGAAATTATTCTAAGTGATGATTGAATGAAGATAAAACTGGAATTAGAACTGAATGTTGGAAATTGAAATTTAAAATGAAGTGGTGAATGAAACTAATATGAAGAGTGATATCAATTAGTAAATGAAAGATAATCGATAAAAATTCAATATTCAGAAGTTGAATTGAATCCAAATTAGATTGGAATAGAGAATTGAATTCAAATGAATGTGAAATGTGAAATTGAATGAAATTGAATATGTAACTTCAATAGTGAATTTAAAAATGATATAAGAAGTAAGTATCGAAATTTTGTAATAGAATTTGCAAAATGGTTTGAATATGTAACTAGATATTATGGCTAGTAGGATATACAGGTGTTATAAAGGAATTGGAATTTTGATTTCGAAGATAAAATTGAATTGCTCGACAAAAGGTATGTATTTGAATTTCGATATGAAATTTGCTGATTTCTTGTCTAGCCGCTTGGCTTCTTCTTTTTCTTTTTGAAATCTGAGAGTCCGTAGGGACGTTTTGTAGTCGTACCGTATTAGCCGCGCAAAGGAGACGCTGGCGAAATTTTTCGAAAATTTCGGGTGTTAGAAAAATTTTGAGAAATTTTGAAAGTTTAAAATTTGAATTTAAACTAAAAATTAAATTGTTAAGAAACAGTGTTGTCGAAACTTATAATTGAAGTTGAAAAACTAGTTGAAATGATAACGAATCTTTAGTAGAGAGATTTGTTTTGATGAATTGATAAAACTATTGGACTGTGAAAAATGATAGACGAGTTAAGGACCACTTTTCCTAACTTGTAATTTCGAGGACGAAATTCTTTTAAGGAGGGAAGTTTGTAACGACCCAGAATTTTGAACTAATTAAATTGAGAATATTTAATTAATTTTAAATATTTGAACGATGATTTAATTTGAATCCCCGATATAACTTTGAAATTTGCGATTAAACTTTAAAATTTAATCTACTGAATGCTGAATAAAAATTTGAACATTCAATTTAAAGTTGAAGAAAAATATTTTGAAAGCTTTTAAAATTCGTATTGATAATACTGAAGATGATTGAAGCTTCAGAATCGAATTTGAAGATGATTTGTTCAGTTTTGAAATTAAATCGTTAGAATCGATATTTAAAAATAGTGTTCCGGGGTGCAGTCTCGGAATTGGACGAAACCAGTTCCATTGGGTCCGTAATATTGAATTATTATCGGATTTCAAATTTTGTATTGATTGGAGTTGATATGTGAGCGCACGATAGATGAATGCGTTGAGATAAAATCAAATTCAAATTTAATTTTATAGTTTAAAAATTTGTAAATATCCGCTACTTCTCTTCCCTTAAATCACGCCGTAGCCCATGCCTGAAATCACGAAATAAATCGTGCAAAACATCCCTCCTTCAATTTTTAAAACACCCGATCCCTCTCCTCCCCTCTTTCAAATTCGATCAGAGGAAAGAAAAAATAAAATAAAATACAAGGGCCGAAGCCTCGTTCAAATCTCAAAAAAATCAAATCGCGCGAGGCAACTCTCAATTCGAGCCGAGCATGGAGGGTCGCGTTATCGTTCGAGTCATCGATTGGGGGTCTGGGTAGTTCTTATTCGAACTCAAGTGGGTATCTGCAGGCATGGGTACTGGAGGCAAATTCTGGCACGTCGGCATCGTGAAGTCGAAGGCGAAGCAGCGAAGGTGGTAGCATCTCGTGGAAGCTGAAGTCGATGTGAGCAAACAAGGCGGCGGCAGCGATGCGATGACGAGGGAGTGGCCGATATGGGGTTTCGCGTGGTTCTCGATAGTTTTAGGGATGCTCGTGATTTCGAGCGACCGATTGATGGATGGGTTCGGCGATTACTGTGGGGTCGACCATTCGTGTGGCGACGAATGCGAGCAGGCGGGCGCGACACTGGCATTTCACGGCAGCAACTTCGGTGAGGGGTCGCGAGTCTATAGCATGAGGTATCTTTCTCTTATTTTTTATACAGTAAGAAAAAGAAGAACACCTCTGTTTTAATTTAAATTTATATATGGGAAAAGAAAAAAAAATACAGTAAGGTAATTTAATTTTAGACATCTTAGTTTAAGGTGTATGGATTTAAAACTTTTAATTAAATGTGAGATCATTATTTTATCTATCAGATATACTATTGGCTCATCTAAATTTAAAATCGAGTATGATATGTCTATGTCAAACAGAGAAAATTTTATAAGAGTTTGAAATTATTAAAGTTGTTATAAAAGAGAAATAGAAAATATTTTGTTAGGATTTTAGAGTAAATTTTTAGTTTAACAAATTTTATTAAAAGAAAATTGATTTAAAGATATTAATTTGAAGAAAAATTGTTAGTTAATGAAATGGTCTAATAATTTGTTAACTCAATCTGTTTAAAATGGGAAAAATATTTGTTCGTCTGTTCAAATATTAATGAATTCGTATAATTATTTATATAAGGTTTAAAATCAAGAAATCGAGTCAAGATGGAAATTGGATGGCAAAATAAAAGCAAAGGTGAGATTTTTCTCACTCAAATTTAATGTGGAATTTTTGCAGTTATTGATTGCTATTGGATGTGATATTAGATATAGTAGGATATATCTATATATATATATAGCAATATATACATATTGGCATATGTATATATTGGATTGATTGATTTCCCGCCTCGTATAGCGGATGAGACCCTATTGCGCCGTTAGTAAGCGGATATTTTTATAAAACCCATATACCGTGATATTCCACCTCGAAGTGGAATTGGTATTGTGCTAACGTCTTTGGATGCAGGGAAACAGGTTGGAGGGATCCAACTGGATTCCTCAACTTTATTTATTTATTTACAGATATATTGATGTAGATTCTGTTATCATATTGATATATGATGTTGGATGTTGTGATTGACTAATTGATGCGTTGCATCATTGGATTCAATTTTTGAAGTTTTAAAATAACGATTTTAACTTTAAAAGAGATTTTTAAAGTGATTATTTGTAAGTATACGTTATTAAATTTTTGAATTAATTTACAAACGTTAAAATTACTAAAGTTATAAAGGTTAAGATTTTGGTGAAATATAACCGAGAAGTGATTTTTGAAATAAACAGTTAAGTAATTTATAAAATAGTTTAAATTTGGATTTTTGAATTATTAAAAACGATGTATGTAAAAGATGTACAAAATTGATATTTATCAATTAAAATTATTGGAATTTAAAACGAGTTTTATAAATTGTGAAGATAGAAAATTTATGGAATTATAAATTGTGAAGATAGAAAATTTATAGAATTATAAATTGTGAAGATATGAAGTTTATAGATTTATAAAGTGTGAAGTTATATAATGAATGAAATTTTAGAATAAAAGATTTATAAGAAGTTTACTTATAAATCGGATTTTTGCCTTTAAATGGAATATCTATCGAATTGATTTATAAAGGAGATTTATAAATCAAAGTTGTTAGAAAATAGAAATAGGATTTATAAACGTTGTTTTATAAATTCGAAATCAATTGGATTTGATAAAGTAAATATAGGAGATTATCAAAGAAGATATATTCGCGATTTTGGATAGCGAATTATTATTGAAATAAAATGTGTACGAAATAGTGAAATGTAATTAGTGAAGTATATTCACGATTTTGGATAGTGAATATATCGTTAAGTAAAATGGATATTGTTTGGGAAAGCGATATTATAAAATGAAGTTAATTGTTTTAAAGATGTTTTAAAATATATTGACTATCGAAATCATAGATTTCAACATTTATTGTTGAAATAGACGTTTTCGAAAAATAAGGAAATGGTGGACTATAACACTGCTGTTATAGTAAATGATTTCCGAAAGGAAATGTTTTTATATAGTATTGGGATTTACATATCTATCTTTGTAACGACCCAAATTTTCAACCCAATTTAAAATTTAAAATTCATCGTTTCAACAAAAATTTTGAAATTTTAAACGATTTCAATTTACGTCCAAACTTTATTTGCGACATACGTCTAGTTAGATATGGACATAGAAAAAGTTTCGTTGAAAAATATTACAGTAAAGTCCGTTCGCGTTTTACTGTATATCAGTCCATCTAAAGCTGCGAAAAATTTATCTTCCAAATCCAAATATTTTTACACAGTCCGCTTGTAAAAATTATTCTGATCAAGATTTTATGATTCGTTTCGTCTCAAACTGTCATCGCCTACTCCGTTTATCTTATTTTGCAAAACGTACAATTTAAGCGGCGTAAATGCAAATTTTATAAAATCATCGTATCGCAATAACCTGTGTACCGTTGGAACCGCATCGTCGCACTGATCAAAACGGTATACTCATTTGTGTCAATCGGAGTTCGACGTTATCCGTCGCGCTGATTTAACGGTTCCGAACGGACCGGTTAAATAAAATCTCAGCCCATTTACAAGAAATTGAAAAATATAATCTGAACTAACGTTTAGATTGGTGGGTTGGAAGCTAATAGGTTGCCTTGGAAATGTGTAACGTTGGGAAGTTAAAAGGTGAAAGGTTGGGAATGTAAATAACCGGTTGAGAATTTTATTGTAAAGGGATCCAACTCAACTCTCTCTTTCACTTTCTCATTTCACTTTCTCTACTTGCTCACGTCTCCAGGTAAACTCTCCATTCTTCCTCTGCCATTTTTTTTTTCCTCTTTCTTTTCTCTTTTCATTTGTTGGGAAAACAAAAGCACTGCAAGCACGTCTACCAGCCATTCTTCCTCTGCTATTCTTCCACTCTTCCCACCAACCCAGCTACCAACCGACTGCAGCCCATCACCACCACGCCCCAGATCCTCCGCACCCAGACCGGGCCCTGACCCCACCCAGTTCCGCCCCAGACCCACCCAGTTCCGCCCTGACACCCAGACTCCGCACCCAGACTCCGCCCTGACCCCACCCAGTTCCGCCCCAGACCTCCCACCCGAACCCAGTTCCGCCCCTGACCCCACCCAGTTCCGCCCCTGACCCCACCCAGTTCCGCCCCAGACCTCCCACCCGAACCCAGTTCCGCCCCTGACCCCACCCAGTTCCGCCCAGACCTCCCACCCGAACCCAGTTCCGCCCCACCCGAACCCCGCCTTCCCAGACCCCACCCGAACCCCTGCCAGCCCAGACCCACCACACCCGCCTTCCCAGACCCCCTCTGCTCCAGCCCACGTCCCATCCCTTCCGCCTCTCCTGTCCGCCCAGACCCCACCCTCCAGCACACCCAGTCGCACCGCCCACCAGCAACCACCGTCCCCACCTCCTCGTCTCCAGCTTTGCCGTGTTTAGATGCGTTGCGTGCGTGTTTAGATGTGTGTGTCGTGCGTTGTGAAATATTTTGTGTTGGGGTGCGTGTGTTAAAAAAAGAAAGAAAAGAGAGAAGTGCGTTAGTAGAGAGCAGAAGATGGGGTGGTTGATGTGTTTGAAACTAGGCATGTTGTTTGAAATATGTAAAATGGGCTAGTGCACGTGTTGCATAATTGATGTGATCTTCAAATTTGAAGTATGCAGTGTGTTGAGTGTTGTGGGTTTGTAAGTAGAGTGTGTTAAAAAAAAAAAAAAAAAAAAAAAAAGAAAGAAAAATTTGAACAGTATCGATTGTTGAATAAATAGTAACCAAATTTTTCTTTCGTTGTGTGCAGAACCAACCGACTGATTTCTTTCGCAGCAGCTTAGATCTTCAGCTTTTGTTCTTTTCTCCGTCTTCGGTAAGCGCATTTATATAAATTTATAAATTATATACAATGTTCATTGTATTAATATCGTTTCCTTTTGTCGATATTACAGTGTTCGTTGTTCGTGTTGTACCGACTCTGTTCTTGCTTCTTCGTGCTTTTCTTTGTTCGCCGCCAAATTTCTTTATCCACGAAAGGTGAATTAATTTTCACGACTATATTCTTATACAAGTTTGAATTGATAAATGATTGCTATGTGATGATTGAATTGGATGTAAATTGTTATTGTTAAGTGATAATTTAATTGCAAGTTAAAATTGGATATAGGACTATTTACGATTTAAAAAGAATTATATATGTCGAATTTTGATTGTTAACTTTACCCCTTTATATATGATGATTATTGATTACTTGAATTGACCTTTAAATTGTTAAGTTAATTTACACGTAGAACTTGATAAATGTCACTTTGGACTATTGAACGTATTAAATTAACTGCTGTAATTGAAATTGAACGACAAGTGAAACTGAATTATTATAATCTTTAATCTACTTGAAATGATAGAGTAGATTCTAGAAATAATTGTATTAATTGGCGTAAATAACAAACGCGAATTAATACGATTATTTCGGGATTATTTGAATGGTTGAATTGTTGCAAATGGATGCTATTGCTTGTTTATTTACTTTGACACCATCCCTGCTATCACACTGCAAGTTCCCTTTGTATGTTTTGATTTTGAATTTTAAAAGAATTGGGTTGAAATGATAAATACTCAATTGAGTGAATTGGCCTAGGATAGATAATTAAAATAAGAAACCGAACAGTCAACAAATAACGTTTTGAAATTGAGACTTATTTGGATTTATGGAATAAACTTAGGAAACTGTATTGAAATTTGGTAACGTAAATATAAATAAATTTGTTGAAATAAATAAAATGATTTTATTGAATTGAATAAATAAATTTGTTGAGAAAAAAAAAAAAAAAAAAAATGATTTTATTGAATTGAATAAATAGATTTGTTGAATAAAATAAAATGATTTTATTGAATCGAATAAATAAATTTGTTGAAATAAATAAAATGATTTCATTGAATTAAATAAATGAAATGGTTTTGAAATAGATAAAATGGATTTTATCGAATTAAATAGATTAGATTTGTGGGAATAAAGAGATGAATTCAATTGAAATAAATGAGAACTAATTAATGTAATGAATTGGAACGAATTTGTAAATTTATTTGATTAAACAAAGTGTTTGACAAAGTTAATCGAAATGAGATTTAAGAAGTAAATAGGATGGAGGATAAAGAGATTAGATTTCGAGTTTTGATAAATGAATAAACGAAGTTTTGACATAGTGAACGTAGTAAATGAAATTGATATAGTAATGAACCTAGGAATGTAATTACGGATTTAAAGAATGAAACTTGATTTAATAAGTTGAACTAAGATTGACTATTTCATGTAATCCATGAATTTGAATTGATATAATAAGTGAAATGTTGATTTAACGTGAATACTTAAAATTTTGATAACTAAAGGGCTTGAACTAGAATTTCTTTTCGAAATATGATTTTAGTAATTGAAACGAATCGAATTGTGAAATATCAAATTTGGAAGTCAAATTTGCAACTTGACCTTTGGATTTGATTTGTTTTAACTTTAATAAAAAGTTGACTGTTGGGTAATTAATACGTAGTTATTAAAGAGATCGGGATCGGATTATGGACATACTCTCTGTCGATACCGAAAACCACTTTAATAACTGATATACGCGAAGTGTTGATCCAGAATGAAGTGGATGGTTTTGATGAACGCGTTGACTGAAGAAAGAGAACGATTTTGGATGACCCCTGACATGACTAAAACAGGAGCCGCGCCGGGCCATTGAGGATCGCTACCTCTAGCGGACACACTTCTTCGATACCTTATCTATTACTTTTGTGATTCGATTTGGGTGCACCCCTTGATTTGGGAGTGTTGTTTCGCGGTGTTGGGATAGTAGCTGCTATGCCCAACATCAGTCCGGATCACGCAACTACTAGTATCCTAGTTGGTATCGCCTCATGTACCTTGTCATACTGATTATCCTATTCGCGACCACTACGATTTTGATTTGTACCTTTAGTATATGGATTGCCCTCTGGTGACTTCCGGTTTTGGGGAAACTACGGTCTTGTATATGCTTTTGGGAATAAACAGGTTAAGAGGTGTATGGGCCCTGCTTAACCCTATTTTGATATCTTACTTTATGGATTAGACATTATCTATTTAGCGTATTCTGTAGGTAGTTTATCGACCCCTTAATGATGTGTATATTCACCTTTGAGTTATGGACTTTATTATATGCATTTGATTATCCTGTATAAGATTTTGAGTCCTGACTCGAGTGTTTCTTTTGCATATGCTCGGGTCAGTCTGAAGATATTCCGTTGCTGGTCAAGGTTGGTCAAAGATGCTGAAGGCTTAGCTTTTATCTATATCATTTTATTTCAGTATTGATGTACTTTTGTATTGGACATCTTGTATCTCTTTCAGTCGCTTTATGTTGAGACATTGTTGTATTCTCTGTAGTAGCTTCATGAACTGCTATTATGACGATGTATTTTCCGCTGCATTATTCTGTGACTGTTCTGAGTCTGTGATGTTGTATTGATTCTCATTTACATTTATGTACTTATAATCCCATAATGTTCTGTGTTTTGTATTATTTAAGTTGACAAGTGTGGATTTTTGTCAATTTAAATGGTCCAAATATACGGGATGTTACAATCTTAATTTTGAATCCCTATACTAGTGACTTTGAGTCGTCGTAACGATGTTTTACGTAACATTCGTTTCGACTCAAATGTTTTCCTTAAAGAATGAATATATACTTAATATTGATTTAAGTATATTGAATATTTTCAAATGTTGAAAATAAATAGTTTTGTGAATTACTTATTTTAAATAAGTATGGAATTTCTTTTCCAATATGAAACGAAGGGTTTGAAACTTTATCTTTTAAAGATGAATTGAAAAGTGAATATTTGAAATTTGTTTTCAAACGGTTAAGTGTGGAAATTTTATACCTTGTAAAGATATTTTTGGGAAATAAATAATTTGGAAAATTATTTGGAATCTGATGATGTTGCGCATCTTTATTGATAGTTAAATAACCGACTATCAATAATTACCTTTAGATAGGTATTTGTTGTGAATTGGATGAATTTGAATGCCACACTTATTTTTGAATAAGCGCTCACTATTCGGGTTAGCCGGGAAAGGACCATGGGGTCGTATAACCCATTCCGAATATGTGATACATCGTTATGAATTGCATTCGAAGACCGGATATTTTTGAAAACGGAAGGATTACCGTCGAGTTACTCTACATCGGCTGATCTCCGGTTTAGAGGTTTTATCACCCTTAGTGACGGGAAGTCCGGACGTGATTAGAAATTTATTCGGATATGCAAGGGCTTCGTGAGAAGTGCCTTCGGTTCTGTTCGATCCCGGAACAGACTTGTATGGATTGTGTGTCTGACGTTACAATTTTAGATATAAAGCTGATTTCTTTCAAATACATTTCTGTTGGTGGCGGAGGATTTATTCTCTTAGCTTAACACCCTTCTCTGAGACGTACGAGCTCAGAGGTTATGTAGTTGAAATTTATCAGCGATATATCCCAATTTGGTAACGTGGCATACTGAGTGTTGCTGTGAAATGATCAGTGTTTGATCATTTGCGATATGATCATTTGTTTGATCTTATATCTTTGTGATCATAGGTTGATCATTTGTTTGACCCGAAGCATGGCTTTGTAGAAAGCGTAGCTTTGTGGACGAGACTTCGTCGAGCCTCACACCCCAGAAATGGTCGAAACAGGAAGGATGCAGCAAGGTTCTAGGGAGTAGCGCCCCTTAGTGTATGTCATTCCTTCTGGATAGAGGTGGTATCATGGTATGGAGCCCAGATACTTAACCTATGTGGTTGCCGCATTATTATTTTGATGTGGTTTGTTGGAAATCGGGGATCCTCGGGAAGATCGGTTACGATCGGGGGATGGCATACGCGTGTCAGTAGTTACCTATTTTTGCAGAGGTAACCCGGCCTTGTGTTGGCAGAGATCCGGTTAGGTTCTCGGGTCGTCTATTCCAGGGACGTACCCATCGTGGAAAAGGAAGTTCCTTAGCCTGACCATTTGTTGGAAATCCAAAGAAACAATACGATCTTGTACGGTTTTAGTTGTAGAACCTATCATTCACTTATGGTGGTCACCACTGTTTGGATGGTAGCTATAGTAGGCATAAGTGTGGAATGCCTATGCTGGCTAAGATTAATATTATACTTTCGAAATGTTTTCTACACTATGCACTAATAATAATATCAAAAATGATTTGATTTTGCGTAGTAAGCATCTTTGACTATCATAAGAAGAAATCTCCTCCAATTCTGCGTTTGCATTGTGTGTGTGGCGGGAGGTCTTATGGTAGTTTCATTTTCCAAAAGCATTGCGAATTGACTTTAAAATTATCTTGTTGTTGTTTTAAAGATAAACTGTTTTACGATCTCACACCAGTCACCATGACTGACTCGGAGTTTATTGTTTCCCTTCTAAACTCTGGGTGCCCACCAATTTCCACACGGGCAGTCTAGAGTTAGATTATCAGGATATTCTGGAGCTTTGGAAGCAAGCTGGATGGCGAGACGTAGTATTCGTATCTGATATTATTTATTCCGCTGTGTATTCTGTATGAGGACAAGTTTATATAACTGTCCATTGTTGTGCTGTGTTGTATTGAGTCGTATATTGACTCTGATTGATGTATGTATAAACTGATATAGTTCTTTGTTTTAAAAGACTAGTAATTATCTATTGTATATTGTTCCGCTGCGAATGTGAGATTCTGATATTGTTTTCTGTTCTGATGTTGTTCTCCTCTTCTTCTCTTTCTTTCTTCTTCCTTCTTCTTCTGTTTTCTTCTTCTTCTGCCTTTTTCTTCTTTTTTAAAACCATAACTTTTCGGGTTTCCGGCATTCGATGGCTCGGAAGTCGATAAAGTGAGTATCGATGTCGAATTTTCGAAAGTCGAATATTTCGGGATGTTACATTAATGGTAAGATGATTTGCTACAAACCAGACTCTTTGTTCTGATATAAGCCATAGGGCTTTAAAATGCATTTGAACAAAGCTTTAGTAAAAGGAGTTCAGATTCATGTTAAAATGCAAAGGTAACTGATGTGCAAATATTCAAACAAAATATGTTTAAACATGCATATATACAAACTATCATGTACATGGCTTTCAACTCCTATAGATACAGATTCTTCCTTTATTCAAGAATGAGGTATAAAACATTTGCATAGTACAAATTGCATTATGAAAACATGCAGACACATAATACATTTTCCCTATGCCTTTGAACTCTTGTATGCAAATGTCATGATGAAAGAATGAACCATATTGTTTATTGAGACTCAACTATCCAGATTTCCAATACTTAATCCTTTTCAAAGACTCAAGATTGACTAATACATTTATAAAATATAACCATCCTATTTATCATAGTATTCTTGCTCAGATTTACATACAAAATCATAGGTTAACTTCTTCAACTTTTCAGATAATATCCAATTTTTATAAACTCCAGTTACAAGTCAATTCCTTAGCAAAATATCCATCCATCATTCAGTACTTAATACAAGTGATAATTTAAAAATATCAATACATGCAGATTTCATCTTTTAAGCTCTTATCTAACTAATTTTAGCATGCTATAATCTTCTTCTCAAAGCCTTGCTCCTACTCCTACTTAGTTGCTACAATTCCTGAAAAAGCATTTGAAGCTGCCCCATATTAAATGAGACACCCGATATGTCATTAGCACACTAGGGTCAGACACATGTCTGGTATGAGAAAATCCACTAAAACAATTGGTAAATCAAGTTAAAGTCGAAACATATATAAATCAGTATATCCTGCCTTTAGAAAACAAGTAAGTCATAGTGTGCATGTTCTATGTCAGTGTGCATGTGCACACTTAAATCTTTCTTTCCAGAAACCTTATAAAGATATGGAACAGGCATACATTCATACAAATCAGCCATAAATCAAATAAGCATCCATACAAAACAGGGAAATCACCAAAATGAATTAAATCATTTATTCCCTACTCAGATTTCATCCAGAAAAACTCTAGTTCCTCCTTATATCAAATTTTCTTACATTGATATATTTATCTATCTTGGTCTCATCTGCAATCATATGAATCAATGGACACATTGTAATGGACTAATTCACTCCATTACACAAAGATCTCAGGACTTAAACAAGCCATGTGTCAACTTGTATTGCTCAAGAACACAAGTCATTCCTACAGTGCTCTTGACCCCATTTCCTAGTTAGTTTTGAGTTGATAATAACTCTTTTGATTTTTCATGACTAAACCATTCAGTGAATCATTTCACTAAAACAAACATCCATGTCATGGCATTTCATATCTTTCATAACCAAACAAAGACAAGCAGGCAGTTAAACATAGGTGTCTAGTAAATAAGATTCTGCATCCATATATATATATATATATATATATATATATTTGCATTTTAAAAGGGGTATAGGCAACTAACATTGGCTTATGGCTTTTGAGAGAGTTTTTCATCTTGCAAACATCTGTGCTTTAATTAAACTCAGAATGACCAAGTTTCACTGAATCACAAATTTATTTGCTATGTATATGGCTATTTATATACTTTCATTGAATTAGGAGCATCAGCACATAGGCAACCCTATTGCACCCCTAATTCCTTTTTGTCTCAAGCCTCAACACCTATACACAAGTATATTGCAGCTCAACATGTTTATATTCTTTGGGTTAAGCCAAAACCAACACTACTTGCCTATATTCATCATTTGATTCTCTGGGTATTCACTTATTTTTCCTAATATTAACATATCAGAGAGATCTGGGTTTATAAAAACATATTTACTAATAATACTTAGAACTTTCACATAATAGATCAAGCAGAATAACCACACTAAAGATCAAAGCATTTTCATCTTAAAAATCAAAGAAAGATAACCACATATGAAAATACATTTTAAGAAAGATCAACTTATAAACTGGCTGCCTTCATTAGGACTTAGTGCCTTAGATTTTTGAGTGAGTTTTCTCACCTAGCTCTCCTTCACTTCTTAGTTGATTGATAAGCTTCTGCCCCCAAACCCTTTTCTTCACTTGTCTTATATATATATATGATTTTTTTTTCAAGAGCTATCAGGGAAGAAGAGAAGGCCCCTCTTATCACTGCTTATTTATGCAGGGTTCTTCTAGGGTTTAAGTTGCTAGCTAAAGTCATTTTTGCCCACCCAAAATCATGCCATTTGCATTTAGTTTAAACCCAAAATCCTACCCTCCCCGGTTCAAGTTTGTGGAGAGAAAAGAGGTTTTATCATTTTGGTTATTTTCAGAAATTTGCTTTTCCAGAAAATGCTTTTTTTCTTATCTAATATCATGCTAAAGGTGTGACTTGATTTCCATTATTTTATCATATATATATGCCAAGGGTTCTTCCTAATTCTGCCTATACAAAACATGTCACTGGTTTATCTTACTTTTCTATTTTAGCTTTCACTTAAATAGCATGTGCTTCCCTTATTAATTTATAAAAGGATTGCTCCTTTTATATCTTCAATCTTGCTTTCTGCCTATAGTTAAAATACATTTGTGTATTTTTATTTTACTGATTTGCACACTTGTGTTTGATTAGCATACATATATGTATATATATGTCTTACAGAAATAATTAATACATATATATGTCTATACATTATTTTTACTGAACACATATGCACATATACACTCAAATACAACCAGTAGCATCCATATATATTTATGCATATAGCTTTTAAGGATTTAATCTATTTATCTGTGTATATTTTTTTTTTCATACTCATCAACATATGTTCATTCATATCATCCAGGAATTAAGCTTCTATTCATGTGTATTTCCTGTGCACACATGTACACATATAGCTACACCATATCAAGCTATATCAATTCCTTTTCAAAATTAGTTTAAAAATTATTTTAAACTTATTTATATTTTCAAAATAAATTCCTAAATTCTTGGGTCATTACATATACCCCACCTTTTAGAAATTGTGTCCCACAATTTGTCCTAAGCTTAAAACAAATTTAAACTAAATTCAGAGAACAAATACATTCTCAACCAAATAGATTTTTAGTTCTATCACAATAACTAAAAATACATGCATCTAAAAGGAAAACAAATTAAAAATCAGAATTACCTTTAATCTGAAAATAACTTAGGATAGTTCATCCTAACCTTGTCTTCTAATTCCCATGTGCAATCACTAGGATCAAGACTCCACTATACCTTCACAAGTTTCAGTGATTTATTCCTCAACTTCTTCACATCCTTTGCCAAAATTCCCACTGGATCACTACAAGAAAATATACTTTTTGCAGCACAAAGACACAACGTTTTAATGAAAAGGCTGTTATTATCTAGGTGGATTATTAAAGAAACAATTCTAAAACGCTGCGTAGAAGTTAACGCGGGGAAAATAAATATTTGCCGCGCCTTTCAGAATAACCCTCTCCAAACGCAGGCATGTTAAAAACCTCTCCCCCCCCCAAATTTTCCTAACCCAAATTTAATTAAAAATCGAACTATTCCGAACGTCGCTCAACATCGACCTTCCACCATCGTTTGCACCGCCGTCTCCGCCAACTCTGCTGTCTCCGCCGTCTTCCCCATCTCCACTGTCTCCGCTGTCGATTTATCTTGTCCAGCAACCCTCCAGTTTCGAAACCCAATAGAAGGTATTATTTGATTTCCTCATTCTTGCTTTCAATATCTGATTTCTTGATTTTTGGAATGAATAAACCATTATTGGTATAAGTATATGATTTTGGAGCATCCATTTTGTGATTCTGGGTCTGTTATCATACTTGTGTCTTTTTTGAATCAATAATATCATGTCCGTTTAAATGCCTTAGGTTTTTCAATCTCGGCTGTGAATTTATAATTGAATGCCTTAGATGATTTCTGACTTTTCCTTTGTGATATATATCGCTGCTTTTATTCGTATATACTTAGAACTAATTTGACCCTTGATTTTGATATTTTTCGATGAACTCTATGCTCGAATGATATCCTGACCTTTTGATCTTGGCCTTGACTTTAGTCTTTCTGATGAACTGAATGCCTTTATTTGAATATTTCTGATTTTGTTCTTTGATGAATTGTTGCACCCTATTTAGCTTCCTTTTATGTTCAATCCATTTCAGTTACCCTCGCCTGGCTGTTATATTGTCACTATTACATTGACATATATGTATACTTCTGTTCCGAGTGTATCTGGGTTGATCTGAGCTTTGTGTGAAATTATTTTACTTTGCTGTTCAACTGATCTTAATTGACCATGGCTGTTTGTCTTAGATGCCTACATATATGCATATATGTACAAGTCAATGTGATTATGTTTGCAAGCTTGACCTGTGCATCCAAGCCAGTGGCTTTGATAATTTGGTTGATTTTTTTTTGGTAATATGAAAGAGAGATGTTATTGCATCACATTCTATAATAGCTTTGTTTGGAAGGACTGATTATGTTGATACTGCACACATGTTGTATATAGGATAGAATGAGTCGTAAAGCTTATGCTCATTTTACCTACTTTAGAGCAAGAAAATGGTAACTGAATTGCTCGTTCATTTAGCATTTTGTTTTCGAAATTTACATGAAAGCTAACTCAGTGTTGCTTTAGCATTATCTTCAATTATACTTCAAGTTTTACCTAGCTTATAACATTTTCATTTTCCTTCATGCATTACTTAAATACAAAGTAGTTGATTTTATAGACACGGACAAATGAGCTAAGTAAGTTGTTGTTGTACAAACATGAATGATTCCATGTTTGCATCTCTTGCTTCATAGTTTGAATAAAAGTAAAGTTTTTTTTAAAAAAAATAGCATTTTAGACGTTGTCGTCTCATCATTATTGATTATTCACTATGATTTTCCCATTCAACTATAGCCAAAAAAAATCATTGGCAAAGAAATTAATGGTAGGAGTTTTGTCATAGTTTGGTAATGGTGATCAGCTTCTTGACATATATCTCTTTCACACCTATGGCTGAAGTCGTTGAGTGATGAATGTGTTGTTAGTATAAAATTTGTTCATTGGGAGGTTAATCCGATTTAAAAAATAAAATAAAATAAAAATAAACAACAGGGAATTAAGTTTAATACATCTATTAGCATAAAGACGACCAAAATAATCCTTTATATTTTGTCCACTGTGTTTCATAACGTGGCTACTGACCATGGCGTGAATTTTAGATGAGTATTTTTGTAGTTTCATGGAAACTCTCCAGCTATTATCACTGGAAAACCTATTGTAAGGATAAGTTATCATAAGATGGACTCCATCACGGTTATCCTTGTTCATTTCACATAATTATAGATGGAGAAAGCTGAATAATGCATTAAGTTATTTATCTAAAGTTCATCTAGAAAAATAGAAGTTGAAGTCGATGTTTGTAATGTTATTATAGTTCAACAACAAACGTTCATGAGGAGATGATTGATACATGCTTGATACCAAAACCTTTCAACATATAAATCAAGACAATATATCAAACAATTTGAAGTAACGATCAAACAATTTTATTACCGACCGGATAAATCAAGACAATATATCATCGTTTTGATTTATCCGGCATTAATAACGCCAGGTAAACCAATTTGGCTAGTAGTAGCGAGCCATACTGACAGAACCCCTGTTGGGGGTTTGGCACTTGGGATACTCTAAGTAAATATGAATTATCTTTTTTTTTATGATGAACAGTTTATATATTGATGAAGAACTGTATAGCATTATCTCTATATTGATATATATATATATATTGAGAAAAAGGAAAAAATAAATATGAGAAAAAGTACTAAACAAGAATTGTTTTCTTTTTTGGAAGCTTATACTAACAAGAGTTTGTAGTAAAAAAGTTTAAAAAAAAACTTATTCAGAAATTAAATGATCTCTTCCTTTTTTTTGTACATTTTTTTCTTTTTTTTTGTAAATGGACTTTAAATACAAAATGTAAAAACTAGATACAACACACAACACATATGCAAAACAAATTAAACAAAACAAGACAACACCAAAACAAATTAACATGCAACAGCAAAACACTAGTCAATAACACACACATAAATTAGCAAAGAAAAGAAGGGAGAAAAAAAGAAAATAACAAGTTTTTTTAAATCAATTTCTGCAAGCCCATCCAAAAACAATACAAACCAGAACTTAAAAAATAAAAATAAAATAAAAAAACTATGTTATGGATAGAAGTGGTATGAGTTGCTGAATTGGTAGAGTTATGAATGTTGTTTTGGTATGCGGTTTTGAGGATAGTCAAGAGGTATTGTGGTTGATCACTGTGTTGAGGGGTGGTTATCTGTAAATGGCTTGAGGCAGAGCAAGGCAGTAGTGTTGTGGTCAGGGGGAAGTGAGATGTTGTTGGATGGCTGCTATTGAGGGAAGATGAAGGACTAGCTGCAGAAGTGTGTTTTTGGTTGATGGTCAGAGGAGATGACAATGACTGTGGTGGTTGGGTGATGACTGGGAGTTTGTGACTGGAGTGCTTGATAGGGTTGTGGTGCTGGACTCGGGTGAAGTGGTAAGTGCGGTAGTGGATTTGTTGGTGAGGAGATGTAGCAGTGATGACAGGTTGGAGAAGTTTGAAACTGTTATGGATAGTTTTGAAATGATGTATAGCAGGGTTGTTGTAGTAGGCATAGGAGATGTAGGCAGGGGCTGTTGATGAGGAATATTGAAGGTGGTTGCAGATGCATTTTGGGATGATGGTGTTTGATATATGATACTTCGGCATGATGCTACATCACCTTCAATTTCCTGTATTCTGTACAAACTTGGACACGATATTACTTCAACTTCGTATGTGATATATTCTTGCATTATATTCTGCTAGTAGGCTAACATTTTACTCCAAAGACTAGTATTTTTCCCCTCTAATTTCCATATATTTATGCAATATTCGACCTTTCAATACTTTGCCAATTTGGTTTGATCAAAATAACATCCAGAAACACAATTCCTAGCCATCAAAGCTAACATAACAGGACCTTTTGCTCCTTCTTCAGTACTAATCATCCCCATGTTAAAGTTAAGATCGGTTTTAACAAAACCGGGGTGCACGCAGTTGATGTGTATGTCAGGATATCTCTTCGCAAGAACTCTTGAATATGCATTCAACGCTGCCTTAGATATGCTGTAACTTGGGACTATATTTGGCCATCCATTTTCTTTCAGCCTTCCATCTTTCATGTCTTTTAAGAATCTTTCTAAAATGTTCTCTATGTCTCTTTCTTTTATGCTGTCTACATCATTAAGTTCAGCTCTGGTTTTCTCATTAGGAATTCTCTGTGTTCAGACAGGGACTTATATTTAGCAAGTGTACTTAATTTTCATTGAATCGGTCAAAAAATTAATTAGTATGAGAATTGAAATTGCACCATGAGTTCTCCTCTTAAAGAAGACGTTGCCAGAGAGCAGCAATGCCTCGTTTTTCATCCCTTGCTGTCATGATAACCGTTAACCCTTGTACTGCAAGCTGTTGCATTATTGCCAATCCTATTCCTTTATTAGCTCCAGTCACCAGAGCACGGATGTTATTATTACACACTGATTTTTCTGAAATGCTTCCCATTTTCTTTTTCTTTTTCTGAAATGTGTACAAATGTACATGTTGTGTACAAATGTACATGCTTATCGCAGTGACAAGTTTTGATTGATGATGGTGGTCGCAGATTTGGTTGAAGTAATTGAGTTGAAAAGTTTGGTGTGTGGTTAGTAGAGGAGGAAGTGGGTTGTTTTGAAGTGGACACTGCAGTAGTTGGAAGTGGAAATGATGTGCAGCAGTTGATATATATGGTTTGATGGATTGTGGATGTTTACAGAGAAGAATTGTGTAGTAGTTGCAGTGCCCGGACTGCACAGTGGAAGGCACCGTGCTGAGGTAAATGGAGTCTGGTGGAGATGGACTGTACGAAGTTAAGGCAGCCAAATGGTGGAAATGAATGAGGGGGAACAGTGGTTTCTCTGATGAACAAAAGCACAGTTGCAAAGGTTGTGCACAGAGCAGCTGTTGCACAGTGAACAGTGCAGTGTTATATGCACAGTTTTAAATTCTATTCAATCATGATCACAAATTTGTATTAGAAAAATCGTTTGCACAACTTGAGCCACCACTTTTCTTGTTTTGCTTAATTGTCTAACTTTGCAAAATGTGTATCCACCACTTTAACTGTTTTCCAGTGTAAGGACTGGATCAGCGACTCATTACCAAGCTAACCGACTTACTTAAAGAAACGGATGGAAGAAAGGAGTTTATTTAGTAAGAATATCAGTTGCCCTTACTCAGGTTTTATGTAGTTTAACATGTGTTGATTTTATGTAGTAACATATATATGCTTCAGTTTTAGCCTTTTTTTAATTTCATGCACAATTACCTCAACCCTACCAAGCATTGTTGCTGATGTTTTTTTTTTACATCTTAGCAGTTTCAAAGTGGGCATTCTTATGTAATTTGGCTGACCTAGTTGAGGATGAATTGTTGAAGATGACGAGATTGGACTCTACACACTACTCATATTTTGCTTTATTTAATATGCTATTTTTGTAAAACAATGTTGCTATCATATTTGCTTTACTTAATATGCTATTTCTATAAAACAATGTATGAAATGTTGTATATGATTATCGTTTATTTTGCATATGAAGATAGTGCATTTTTAATTATGTAATATAACATGCGAAGACTATATTTATGGTGTTTCAATTAACTAATGTTATACGATATAAAATTTTATAGTGGGCGGGAATGTTTGCAGATGTAGAAGAGTAAACTGAATTAAGAAGGCTGTGGAAAAGGGGATGAAATTTTGGTAATTTTTATATATAACAGCGTTTTATAAATGCTGACAAATGGAAATACGTATATGAAATAAACTGACCAAAACGCTGTGAAATTAAACTCAAATACAGCGTTTAATTTCTGCCAATAAATCTTCAGTTACAAGTGTTTATAAACGCTGCAACAAACCTATAACAGCGTTTCTGGAATGGCTGTCTAAAAGAGGGGTGCATGGTGGGTGAGGACATGTTGCAGCGTTTATTGGAAGGTTGTGATAAATAAAACGCTGCGATACATTTTACAGCGTTTGAAAAATGTTATGATACATCTTGACTCTATAACAGCTTGTCGTTAGACAGCGATCTTCGTAACGCTGTTAAATTATATAACAGCGTTTCTGAAACGCTGCGAAAGGTCATTTTTGTTGTAGTGGATCCTTTTCATAAATCAAATTAGGATTTATTTGCACTTGGGTTGGGGTCTCAAGAATTTCTGCCTTGTCATGAACCCACCTTCTCAATTGTGATACATGAAAAACATCATGCATCCCTTGCATGTTTTCTGGTAATTCCAACTTATATGCCAAGGAACCAATTCTTTCCAGAATTTTGTATGGCCCAATGTATCTTGGGGTTAACTTGCCTTGTTTCCCGAACCTCAGTACATTTTTCATAGGTGAGATTTTGATGAAAACAAAATTTCCTACTTCATATTCCACCTGCCTCCTTTTCATGTCTGCAAATTTCTTTTGCCTGTCTTGAGCTGCTGCAATTCTCCTCCTTACCAGCTCAATTTTCTCTTTAGTTTCTTGTATGTACTCAGGCCCTAAAATAGCTATTTCTCCTGTTTCTACCCAACATACAGGTGATAAACATGGCTTGCCATATAAGGCTTCAAATGGAGCCATCCCTATGGTGCTTTGATAGCTGTTATTGTATGTAAACTCAGCTAAATGGAGATAATCTTCCCAGTTACCTCCAAAATCCAGTGCACATGCCCTTAACAAGTCCTCTAAAACTTTGTTCACCACCTCAGTCTTCCCATCTGATTGTGGATGGTAGGCAGTGCTTAAGCATAATTCACTTCCCATGGCTTCTTGAAAACTTTTCAAGAACCTTGATGTGAAGATGGTATCCCTATCACTCACAATAGTTTTGGGAATGCCATGTAATCTTACCACCTCCTTCATAAATACTTGAGCTAATTTTGGTGCATTCCTTTCTGATTTGACTGGAATGAAATGTGCCACTTTAGTTAGCCTATCTACTATCACCCATATACTTGTGTTTCCTCTTTTAGATCTAGGCAGTCCATCTATGAAATCCATAGATATATCTTCCCATTTCCACTGAGGTATGCTAAGAGGTTGTAACAACCCTGATGGCTTTTGTGTTTCTGCCTTGACTTGTTGGCAAGTCATACATCTTGCAATATATTTGGCTACATCTGACTTCATTCCCTTCCACCAAAAATTTCTTTTTAAATTTTGATATATCTTTGTACTGCGTGGGTGTATGGAGTACTTACTCCTATGATATTCATTCAATATTTCCTCCTTCAACTCCATGTTTTCTGGAACACATATTTTATTCTGGTTTCTTAAATAACCATTTTTATCAATATGGTAATTTGTCACTTCTTCCCCTTTTGATATGAGAATTTTCTTCTCCAATAAGTTTGTGTCTTGTTCTTGCATTTTTCCTACCTTCAAAATTAAATCTGATTGCAGAGACATTAAACTCAATTTTCCTTTACTCTTATCTCCTTCAACTGGTACCATTTGTACTTGCTTCAATTTCCAAGTCAGTGAGTATAGACAAATCTTTAAATTCTTCCATCATCAACATAGCTATCTTAGCATGTTGTCTACTCAAGGCATCTGCAACTTTGTTTGCTTTACCTGGTGTATAGAGTATGTCTAGATCATAGGCAACTAAGAACTCCACCCATCTATGTTGCCTCATGTTTAAATCTTTTTGTGAAAATAAATACTTTAAAGACTTGTGGTCAGTGTAAAGTTCAAACTTAGTTCCTAAAAAATAATGTCTCCAAAGTTTCAAAGCATAGATCACAGCTGCTAATTCAAGATCATGTGTGGCATAACTTACTTCATGGGGTTTGAGTTGTCTGGATGCATATGCAATGACTTGGCCTTGTTGCATCAACACTGCACCCAAGCCAAACCCACTAGCATCAGTGTATACAACTAATTCTTCATTTCCTTATGGTACTTTCAAGATTGGAGCATTCACCAATGCCTCCTTCAACTGTTCAAAAGACTTCTCACACTTCTCTGACCAAACAAAAGCTTGATTTTTCCTGGTTAGGTTAGTAAGTGGTGTAGAAATTTTTGAAAAATCTTTTATAAATCTCCTATAATATTCTGCCATCCCCATAAATGATCTTACTTCACTCACTGTGCTAGGCCTCTTCCATGCTTGAATAGCTATTACTTTATTGGGGTTCACAGAAATTCCTTTGGCAGAAATGACACGGCCAAGGAAATGTACTTCCTCTTTCCAAAATGCACATTTTGAAAATTTTGCCTTTAAATCTTTTTCCCTCAATCTAGACAAAACCAGATGCAAATGACTTTTATGTTCTTCCACTGTTTTGGAATAAATTAAAATATCATCTATAAAAATCAGCACAAATTTGTCTAAATAATCTCTAAAGGTTCTATTCATTAAATCTACAAAGTATGATGGTGCATTAGTCAAGCCAAATGGCATAACCAGAAATTCATACAGCCCATACCTAGTGTTAAAGGCAGTGTACTTGATACTTGACTCCTCCACCTTCATTTGATGAAAACCAGATGCTAAATCTAGTCTAGAAAACACTCTTGCCCCAGCTAATTGATCAAAAAGATCATCTATTCTTGGCAATGGATATTTATTTTTGATAGTTACTTTGTTCAATTCTCTATAATCTATACAAAGTCTTAAGGAACCATCTTGTTTCTTAACAAATACCACTGGTGCTACCCAGCAAGGATTACTTGGTCTTATAAAACCCTTATCTTCTAATTCCTCTAATTGTTTCTTTAATTCCTTTAGTTCATTTGGCCCCATTCTAGTTGGCTTTTTAATCACTGGCTTGCTCCTGGAACTAAATGAATTTGGAATTCCACTAGTCTATGGTTTGGAACACCCTTAACCTCCCCAAACACATCCAAGTATTCATTGACTATGGGAATTTCTTCAATAGTAAGTTCACTGAAATCTTTTTCCAAGTCAATTAAATGATACAATTTCCTTCCCTTAGCTACTTCACACAAAATTGTGATTCTCTGGCCTCTAAAGTTTTGCAATGATATGGTGGATGAATCTAAGTTAATTATGGCTTTAAATTGCCTTAACCAGTCTACCCCCAATATAACACCTATATTTGGGTAGTTTAAAACATATAAATTGGAAATAAAAGTATCTCCTCCTATGTTTAATTCCACATCCACACAAATCATATTTAAAACACTAGAACTCCCCAGTGGACTTTGTATAAGCAATGGAGTTTCAACCAATATGCAATTCTGTAACGACCCGTATTTTTACGGATCGAAACATCGTAAAACTGTTGTCATTAGATCGATAGTATTGTTAAGTCGTTCAGAGTTTAGGTCGATAGTGTTGATAAGTCAACCAAAGCTTAAGTCGGGTAGAAGTTGGGTCGAGTGGTAGCTTAGGTCGTGTGGAAGATTAAGTCGTGGAGCGACCTAAGGAAGTTGGCGACCTAAGAGAGTCGGCGATCTAAGGGTTAGCGACTTAACAAGGTTGGCGACCTAAGGGGAGTTGGCAGTCTAAGAAAGTGTGCGACTTAAGGAGTTGGCGACTTAAGAGAGTCGGCGACTTAAGGGTTAGCGGTATAGGAGTAGCGACCTAGGAGATAGGGCGAGCTAACGACTTAAGGAGATAAGTTAGTTGAGCGACTTAAGGTAGATAGCTTAGGTCATTCAATTTAGGTCGTTGTGACCCTGTGTGTAGTTAGGTCATTAGACGACCTATAAGTGTTTAGTCGTGAGTCGTTAGGTCGCATAGGTGTTAAGCTGCACGTGTTTTAGGTCGCGCATAGGCTTGAGTCGTTAAGTCGTATCACAGTTAGGTCGTGTAGCGTTAAGCCGCTAAGTCGCTTATGTGAGTTAAGTTGTTGAGTCATAAGTCGTAAGTCGCGCATGCGTTAAGTCATATCCCAGTTAAGTTGTTAAGTCGCGCACGGGTGTTATGGCTTAGGTCGTTGATCTGCTAGGTCGTAAGTCGAAGGGGATGGTTAAGTCGTAAGTCGGAGAGGTTTGTTAAGTCGTAGGGTTTGTTGAGTCGTAAGTCGTAGGTCGTGGGATTTTCTTAAGTCGTGGACGACTTAAGGGGCGAACGACTTAAGGAACAGCCTATAAATACGGGGTTTTTCTTCACTTTTTGGGATCCGGATTTTGAAGCGACAAAGTGCTGCCATTTTGAGAGCTCGAGTTCTACACTTCTTCACTTCTTTTCTCCACTTTAATTTTGTGCTTCCTTCCATCCAAATCGAAGATCCAAGAGCTTAGATTGAAGATCTTCATCCATCGAAGAAAGATTTCATCGGTTGAAGCAGAATTTTGGAGAATCGAGTTAGATTCTTCGCTGTCCAGATCTGAAGTGTGTTGCTTTTGAGGTGTTTAGGTGATTTGGTGAGTGGTGATTATCTCTCACATGGATCCAAAGGAGTATATCGGATTGGTGGCTTGATTTTGTGTTAAAATAGTGATTTCCATGCATTTTCGTAAACTTAAGTATAGATCCATTGTTCATGATGATTTGACATCCATTTTACTACATGTTAATCTATGCAAGTTCATTCATCAAGTTGTAGAGATATTGCTCATGATTCATGCTTGTTAGATTTGGACTCCTTATTTCCAAAATTTCCATTTTAGTTATAATTGCTTTTAGATCTTGTTTGAATGCTTGATTACTTGGATTAATGATTGACTTGATTGATTGTTATAAATTAGTTGATTGATGATTTGATTTAGACAAGATGGTCGAAGATGATTCAAAAGCTAAGGGAAAGGCTCTTGAATTAAAAAAGCTGCTCGTGGCATATGTGGTGGATGATGAAGCTCATATGGATAGATTTGATGGTGTTGATGTTGAGATGAGGCGTTGTTATGATGAGATGAAGCGAGGCATGGTATGAGATAGCCTTGGTTTAATCCAGACGGGATCATTCCAAGCATGTTGATAACTCGGTGAAATGGTTCGGGTTTGAGGATAATGGTTTGCTCAAGAGGCGCTTGAGCTAGTATGGAAATAGTCGTCGAGGAGGATGACTAGAAGGCTGAGGTTTCATCATTATTGAAGGTTCTAGCAGACTCAAAGCAAGAGTACGCTGGGTAGATTCGATAGTCCCTAAAGACTATGATTGTAGTTGAGTACTCTGGGCAGATTTGATAGTCCTAGGCACGGGCTGCGACGACGTGCGGAATTCTGTCTAGAACCGGGGTTGCCATTAACCCTTGACGGACGGCTGAAAGAATGTGCCAGTCATTCAATTAACGGTGGTATCAAAGCAATGATAACAGTGATAGCCAGAGTCATGGATGTTTGGTTGTATCGTCATTCGGTCTCAAGAGCGATATTTTCTGGGTGCTTATCTGATCTTGGTTTAGGCCTTGGGGGTTTGTGCTTGGAAAACATCGACCTTGACTCGAGTGATAATTGCTTTACCTTAAATGTCTGCTTTGCTATGTTTATTTCTGCTTAGTGTGTCTGGGGGCTATCACTGTAGAAAGAGGTGGAGTGGGAGGGTTGGATTCATATTCCTTTTTCCTTTATGCTCTTTTAGTATGTTGTTAGTTAATTTACCGCTCACTAAGACTGTTGTCTGACTCAGGGCTTTATGTTTAACTCTTATTGCCTTGGGTTGTTCATCCGCTTTGGGATGGGCAGACTAGGTAGCAGGTGATAGGTGCTGTTCTTAGTTTCCGACGATGCTGATGACGAAGACGAGCTGGAGGCTTGCATATTATATTCTTACTATATGTACTGGGTGTTCCGCTGCTTGTATATTTCTCTAAGTGATATGTAGTGAGGCTTGATGTATTGACTATTCTGATGTTTGTATTCAACTATTATGAAGCTTAATTGATGAGATTCTATTTTGTGAAGCTTCACTATATATTCTCTATTGTATTTTATCCATGCGCTGTGAGTAATACGATAGATTCTGCTGTTTTAATTTACCTTGGTGATCGTCCATGGCTGCCTGGCACACTTATCAGCGCACTATTTCTATGTTTAGTGCAGGGGTCATGGGCGGTCGTCACATTTGGTATCAGAGCTTTGGTTAATCGATTTTACCCAACGCTCGCTGACGTAACTACATATGAGAGACGTAATTGTATTTTGATGGATGATTACTATATATAATATAGTAGCTTAGAAGATTTGAGTCCTTTATGCAGTTGTTTCTCAAGGTGTGCTGATCATTTCTTTTATAGATATTAAGAATGAGTCGAAGAGGGAGACCAGCTGCTAGGGAAGGCCGTGCTGCTAAAGGGGCTACTGATTATGCTGCTATGTTCGAGGCTATAATGACTTCGATCATGAGAAGGATGCCAGCTCCGGGGCCAACAGTAGATGTTGGAGTTCAAGTTCAAACTCCAAGACCGGTGGATTTTGCTAAGCTGTGTAAAGACTATACTGCTCTTGGAGGGAAGGTTTTCTTGGGAACTGAGTCAACTATTGAAGTTCAGAGATGGATAGATGCTTGTAGAAGGATCTTTGGTGATTTGGGAATCGAGGATGCAACTAAAAGGAAGCTTGCATCAAGACGGCTTCAAGGGAGAGCTTCTGACTGGTGGAACTCTATCACCATTGATACTCCGGAGGAAGAAATTACTTGGGAGCAATTCCAAGTCAGATTTGAAGCTAAGTTCATTTCTACAGCTCAGAAGTCTGTTCTATTTAAGAAGTTTATGGAGCTCAAGCAAGGTGGAAGACCAGTTCTTGAGTATGTTTCTGAGTTTGAAGCCTTGTCTAAGTATGCATGATCGTATATTGAATCTCCTTATCAGAAGAACGAGAAGTTTGTGACATGCTTGGACTGTTATCTCGGGAGACTGTTGGTGGATCATTTGGACGATCCATTTGAGAAACTTGTGGAGAAAGCTCTCAGGCACGAGAATCTGTTTCCTAAAGAAGGATATGTTGTTGCTGTGACCAAGGAGGAGTCTAAACCACAGCAGGGTGGAAACAAGAAGAGGAAGCAGCAGCAACAAAAGGGTAAGGATGGCCAGAAGAAGCCGAAGGGCGAAGTGACCTGCTACAATTGTCAGCAGAAGGGGCATTTCTCCAGGGATTGCAAGAATCCGAAGGTGCCAGTGAAGTGTCACAACTGTGACAAGCCGGGGCATGTTAAGAAGTATTGTCCAGAACCGAGGAAGGACAAGCAGATTGTGCATGCTTATGCTTTAGGAGTTGTTCCATCATCTTCGAAAGCTCCTACCGCTGAAGAGAAAGGAAAGAGTGTGGTGGTTCAAGGTACTCTTTCCATATGTGGTGTCTCAGTTAGAGTGTTATTTGATACTGGGGCGTCGCATTCTTTTGTTTGTAATGAACTTGTAGGTCGATTGGGTTTAGAACCGGATATCGTTGATAGACCATTGGTTGTGACTAATCCAGTTGGGGGTTCGTCCTGTCTGTGTATGCTATGCCGTGGTTTGGTTATATCGAGTCATGATTGCTCTTTTGTTTGTGATTGTTTTGTTCTGAACTTTGCGGGGTTCGGGATTATTTTGGGTATGGACTGGCTTAGGAAGTATGTGGCAAAGGTTGTTGTGAAAGGTTGGAGGTGACAGTCGAGAATGTGGAAGGGCGAAAGGTTGTGATACGATGTAAGCATGAGGAAGGCATCTTCATGAGCTTCATGTATTCGCTGGTTGTTCCACGGGATGGACTGTCATCGGTGCCAATCGCTAATGGATTTGAGGATGTCTTTGATGAGGTCAAAGGGTTACCGCCGCATAGAGAGATCGAGTTTCGTATCGATTTAGTTGAAGGAGCCAGACTTGTTGTGAAGCCTCTTAGGCGGAAGGCGCCTAGGGAATAGCAGGAGTTGAAGGTGCAGGTTGATGATCTTTTACAGAAAGGATTCATTCGGCGTAGTGTGTCGGAATGGGGTGCACCAGTTGTGTTTGTAACCAAAGCAGATGGATCGTTGAGGTTGTGTGTGGATTATCGTGAGCTGAATAAAGTGACTAAGAAGAACAAGTATCCATTGCCAAGAATAGATGACTTGTTTAATCAGCTTCACGAAGCTAAGGTGTTTTCTCAGATGGATTTGGCAACGGGATTTCACCAGTTAAGAGTGGCTAAGGATAGTGTGCCGAAGACTGCTTTCAGGACACCATCAGGTTTCTTTGAGTGGCTGGTAATGCCGTTTGGATTGACCAATGCATTAGCATATTTTGTGGATCTTATGAATAGAGTGTTCAGAGATCAGTTGAACAAGTTTGTACTAGTGTTCGTGGATGATATTTTGATTTATTCCAGAACTGAAGAAGATCACAAGACGCACTTGCGTATTGTTTTGGAAATCTTACGGAAACATCAGCTGAAGGCTAAGTTTTCGAAGTGTCACTTCTGGAAGAGCGAAGTGAGGTTCTTAGGCCATATTATCTCCGGAAGCGGAATAGCGGTTGATCCCGCCAAGATAGCAGCAATCCAGGATTGGGCTAGACCTAAGAATGCATCTGATGTGAGAAGTTTTCTTGGATTGGCAGGATACTATCGTCGATTTATCAAAGACTTTTCCAAGGTGGCTGCACCATTGACAGGATTGACGAAAAAGAATCAAGTATTCAGATGGGATGCTAAGTGTGAGCAAGCTTTCGGAATCCTGAAAGAGCAATTGACAAGTGCTCTTGTTTTGACTATTCCAAGTGGAAATGATGAGATGGTGGTTTACACCGACGCATGTGGTACTGGACTTGGAGCAGTGCTGATGCAGAAGGGTAAAGTTGTTGCGTATGCAAGTCGACAACTGAAGCCGCATGAAAGGAATTATCCGACTCATGATTTGGAGTTAGCGGCAATTGTTTTTGCTCTGAAGATGTGGAGACATTATCTATTGGGAGTTCGATTCGAGTCGTTTACAGATCATAAGTCGTTGAAGTATCTTTTCTCCCAAAAGGATTTGAATCTTAGGCAGCAACGATGGCTAGAGTTCTTGGCATCATATGATTTTGGTATAGCCTATACTCCGGGATAGTGTAATGTAGTGGCAGATGCGTTAAGTCGAAGACATGCAGGATTGGGAGCCATGTTTTCATAATGGAAGAATCTCGAGTATTTAGCTGGATTTGACTTCAGGCCCAGATATGAATTGGAGCCTGAGATGTTGGCAAACTTATCAATAAGACCTACTCTTGTGGAAAGGATTGGCGAGAGCCAAAAGCGGGACGATAAGCTTGTCAAGATTATCCGTGAATTTGGAATCTGGATTGGACCCAGAAAAGGATAAAGGATTCGAGGTCGATCGAGAGGGTTGGCTTCGGAAGCATGGACGACTAGTTGTTCCCGATATAGATGAATTGAGAAATGAAGTTCTGAAGGAAAGTCATCACTCGAAGTTGACAATTCATCCAGGTGGAAATAAGATGTATCGGGATATGAAGAGAACTTATTACTGGGAAGGTATGAAGAAGGATGTTGGAAATTTTATTTCCAAGTGCATGAACTGCCAGTTGGTAAAAGCCGAGTAGAAGAAGCCCAGTGGATTGCTTTAGCCATTAGAAGTTCCTACATGGAAGTGGGAGCAAATATCGATGGATTTTATCGATGGACTACCTAGAACAAGAGCGGGAAATGAAGGGATTTGGGTCATCGTAGATCGTTTGACTAAGAGTGCAAGATTCATTCATGTTCGATCAACCAGGACTGCATCAAAGTTGGCTGAGCTGTATGTTAAATGGATAGTTCGATTTCATGGTATTCCGAAGAGTATAGTGAGCGATCGAGACCCATTGTTCACTAGTGGATTTTGGAAGAGCTTCCAGGAAGTTTTGGGAACCGAGTTGTGTTTGAGTACAGCTTATCATCCTCAAACAGATGGTCAGACCGAGAGAGTCAACCGAGTTTTGATCATGGGAAGATCATCTTCATTTGGTGGAATTTTCGTATAATAACAGTTACCAGTCAAGCATTGGTATGGCACCGTATGAAGCATTGTATGGAAGACCGTGTAACTCTCCGACATGTTGGTTAGAAACAGGAGAAAAGATGATGCTTGGGCCAGAGATGATTCGACAGACTTCGGATTGCATAGAGATCATTCGACAACGAATGAAGGCAGCCCAAGACCGACAGAAAAGTTATGCCGATAAGCGTCGTAAGGATTTGAAATTCGACGTAGGTGATATGGTTTTTGTGAAGATATCTCCACTGAAGAATGTTATTCGATTCGGGAGGAAAGGAAAATTGACTCCGAGATTTGTTGGACCATTCCCGATCATCGAGCGAATTGGAAAGCTCGCCTATAAATTGGAGTTACCAGAAAAGATGTCGGGTGTGCACAATGTTTTTCATGTATCGTATCTACGGAAGTATGTGCATGACTCGAATACAGTGGTTTCTGCTGATAGCTGTGAAGATTTAGAGGTTGACCTAGTCGATAAGAGACCTCGTAAGCCGCTTCGTGTTATAGAAACTGACACGAAACAGCTTAGGAGGAAGGTAGTTAGGTTGCTCAAGATACAATGGAGTGATGATGTTAATGACTATACATGGGAGGTGGAAGAGAGGATGAAGGCAGCTCATCCTGAACTCTTCGAGGTATGGCCATAAGGTGTCGTGTCATCTCACGATATTGTAACTTGTTCTAGTTTTAGAATTCTGCATGCTAGGCTAGAATTGGACGCATGGTTTGTTGATTGCTATGGATGGTAGGCATGCAGAATAGTTTTGATTGCTCTTGTTTGTTTGGAATTTCGGGAGCGAAATTCCTAAGGGGGAGAGAATGTAACGACCCGTATTTTTACGGATCGAAACAACGTAAAACTGTTGTCATTAGATCGATAGTATTGTTAAGTCGTTCAGAGTTTAGGTCGCTAGTGTTGATAAGTCAACCAAAGTTTAAGTTGTGTAGAAGTTGGGTCGAGTGGTAGCTTAGGTCGTGTGGAAGATTAAATCGTGGAGCGACCTAAGGAAGTTGGTGACCTAAGAGAGTCGGCGATCTAAGGGTTAGCGACTTAACAAGGTTGGCGACCTAAGGGGAGTTGGCAGTCTAAGAAAGTGTGCGACTTAAGGAGTTGGCGACTTAAGAGAGTCGACGACTTAAGGGTTAGCGGCATAGGAGTAGCGACCTAGGAGATAGGGCGAGCTAACGACTTAAGGAGACAAGTTGGTTGAGCGACTTAAGGTAGATAGCTTAGGTCGTTCAATTTAGGTCGTTGTGACCCTGTGTGTAGTTAGGTCGTTAGACGACCTATAAGTGTTGAGTCGTGAGTTGTTAGGTCGCATAGGTGTTAAGCTGCACGTGTTTTAGGTCGCGCATAGGCTTGAGTCGTTAAGTCATATCACAGTTAGGTCGTGTAGCGTTAAGTCGCTAAGTCGCTTATGTGAGTTAAGTCGTTGAGTCGTAAGTCGTAAGTCGCGCATGCGTTAAGTCGTATCCCAGTTAAGTTGTTAAGTCGCGCACGGGTGTTATGGCTTAGGTCGTTGATCTGCTAGGTCGTAAGTCGAAGGGGATGGTTAAGTCGTAAGTCGGAGAGGTTTGTTAAGTCGTAGGGTTTGTTGAGTCGTAAGTCGTAGGTCGTGGGATTTTCTTAAGTCGTGGACGACTTAAGGGGCGAACGACTTAAGGAAACAGCTTATAAATACAGGGTTTTTCTTCACTTTTTGGGATCCGGATTTTGAAGCGACGAAGTGCTGCCATTTTGAGAGCTCGAGTTCTACACTTCTTCACTTCTTTTCTCCACTTTAATTTTGTGCTTCCTTCCATCCAAATCGAAGATCCAAGAGCTTAGATTGAAGATCTTCATCCATCGAAGAAAGATTTCATCGTTTGAAGCGGAATTTTGGAGAATCGAGTTAGATTCTTCGCTGTCCAGATCTGAAGTGTGTTGCTTTTGAGGTGTTTAGGTGATTTGGTGAGTGGTGATTATCTCTCACACGGATCCAAAGGAGTATATCGGATTGGTGGCTTGATTTTGTGTTAAAATAGTGATTTCCATGCATTTTCGTAAACTTAAGTATAGATCCATTGTTCATGATGATTTGACATCCATTTTACTACATGTTAATCTATGCAAGTTCATTCATCAAGTTGTAGAGATATTGCTCATGATTCATGCTTGTTAGATTTGGACTCCTTATTTACAAAATTGCCATTTTAGTTATAATTGCTTTTAGATCTTGTTTGAATGCTTGATTACTTGGATTAATGATTGACTTGATTGATTGTTATAAATTAGTTGATTGATGATTTGATTTAGACAAGATGGTCGAAGATGATTCAAAAGCTAAGGGAAAGGCTCTTGAATTAGAAAAGCTGCTCGTGGCATATGTGGTGGATGATGAAGCTCATATGGATAGATTTGATGGTGTTGATGTTGAGACGAGGCTTTGTTATGATGAGATGAAGCGAGGCATGGTATGAGATAGCCTTGGTTTAATCCAGATGGGATCATTCCAAGCATGTTGATAACTCGGTGAAATGGTTCGGGTTTGAGGATAATGGTTTGCTCGAGAGGCGCTTGAGCTAGTATGGAAATAGTCGTCGAGGAGGATGACTAGAAGGCTGAGGTTTCATCGTTATTGAAGGTTCTAGCAGACTCAAAGCAAGAGTACACTGGGCAGATTCGATAGTCCCTAAAGACTATGATTGTAGTTGAGTACTCTGGGCAGATTCGATAGTCCTAGGCACGGGCTGCGACGACGTGCGGAGTTCTGTCTAGAACCGGGGTTGCCATTAACCCTTGACGGACGGCTGAAAGAATGTGCCGGTCATTCAATTAACGGTGGTATCAAAGCAATGATAACAGTGATAGCCAGAGTCATGGATGTTTGGTTGTATCGTCATTCGGTCTCAAGAGCGATATTTTCTGGGTGCTTATCTGATCTTGGTTTTGGGGGTTTGTGCTTGGAAAACATCGACCTTGACTCGAGTGATAATTGCTTTACCTTAAATGTCTGCTTTTCTATGTTTATTTATGCTTAGTCTGTCTGGGGGCTATCACTGTAGAAAGAGGTGGAGTGGGAGGGTTGGATTCCTATTCCTTTTTCCTTTATGCTCTTTTGGTATGTTGTTAGTTAATTTACCGCTCACTAAGACTGTTGTCTGACTCAGGGCTTTATGTTTAACTCTTATTGCCTTAGGTTGTTCATCCGCTTTGGGATAGGCAGACTAGGTAGCAGGTGACAGGTGCTGTTCTTAGTTTCCGACGATGCTGATGACGAAGACGAGCTGGAGGCTTGCATATTATATTCTTACTATATGTACTGGGTGTTCCGCTGCTTGTATAATTCTCTGAGTGATATGTAGTGAGGCTTGATGTATTGACTATTATGATATTTGTATTCAACTATTATGAAGCTTAATTGATGAGGTTCTATTTTGTGAAGCTTCACTATATATTCTCTATTGTATTTTATCCATGCGCTGTGAGTAATACGATAGATTCTGCTGTTTTAATTTACCTTGGTGATCATCCATGGCTGCCTGGTACACTTATCAGCGCACTATTTCTATGTTTAGTGCAGGGGTCATCGGCGGTCGTCACAAATTCAATTTTAGCATTTTAACTAGTTCATAAGAAATCAAAGAGTGAGTTGCCCCAGTATCATATACTACTGCTATGGGTATGGTACAAATAAATAGTGTACCTTCCACTTGACTGTGATTTTCAGCATTAATCTCCACTGTGGATTTGCCTTTGCCTTCCAAATTTGCCAATTTTCCTTGTTGTTTATACTCAGGACAGTTTCTCTTCATATGCCCCTCTTTCCCGCATAGATAGCACTTGAAAGCTCCATCTTTTAATTCTGGACATTTTGGTTTGATTGTCCTTCCTTACCACAGTGGTGACACACAGTTTTCTTCTTGGTTTCCTTAGCTTTGGTATCTCCAATGCCTTTGTTACTGGCCTCTTCTTTCTTCTTATCATAAGGGTGATATCTCCCCTTACCCTTCTTAGTGTTATTATTCCTAAAATTTCTGAACTTCTCCCTCTCCTTGTCATGCTGCTCCAATTTCAAAGCCAAGTCTATTACTTGATCAAAAGTCCTAGCAGCATAAGGTAACATGGCTCTGCTAAGTCCTGGGTTCAAACCTTTAATGTACCTATCATTTTTGGCTGCGTCATCTGCCACTAGCATTTCTCCATATTTGGATAACCCCTCAAACTTTTGAGTGTATTCAGTGACATTCAGAGTTCCTTGCCTGAGTCTAATAAATTCTTCGAGTAAGGTGGTCTTAGCTGATGCTGGTACAAATCTTGCCTCCAACATCTCCTTGAATTGATTCCAAGTGATTTCATTCTCATTTCTCCCTGTAATGATTACTTCCCACCAGCTTAAAGCTACTCCTTTCAGCTGTCTTGAAGCCACTTGCCTCTTCCTTTGATCATCAAGCTGCATGTCATTGAAAATCCTATCCAATGTTCTCAACCATGCTTGAATTTCCATAATACTTTCTGTCCCTTCAAACCTTTTGCCTCCTAAATGAGTATAAGTCTTGAGTAATTTTGAGAGCTCTTCATGGGGATTTTCTTGACTTTGTCCTGCCCCATCCCTAAATGCTCTCACTAAATCTTGTAGATTGACCATTGGTGGTGCATTGGAGGATCCTGCTCCCTGATTTGGTGGTCTTCCTACAATAGTTTGCTAGTAATAATTTACATAGCTAGTTAGTTTTTTTTATAATGTCTAACTCAGACTTGATCATCCAGTGATCAATCCCTACAAAATATTTTACTTATATTTTGTTTCTTAAGTTTTTAGTTTCATAGAAGGATTTGATTTCAATTTTCAACTATGTTTTAGTAACATAGATCTGATACCAAATGAAATGACCCTCTCTTTTTATACCTTAATTTGTAAGGAAATTTTTTTTAACATAGAGATATATATATATATATATATTTATTAGCATATATATATATATATATATATTTCTGAAGCCTAGAGTCATTTTCCTTTCATCAAATAAATAATTTATCCAGGATCAAAATTTCTACCAATATAAATATATCAGTGTATTCATAAAGATATGCACATACATATGAGGATGCATGTGTCCTTTTTGTTTAAATCAGAGTTATGGTAAACAAGAGGATAATTTGATTGATTAAATTTAATCAATCCACACATAGTTCAATTTAATTCATACAATAAAATTCCACCCATATATGTATTTGTAAGACTTTAACTCTTGATTTCTTGCTGGATTCTTTATGAAGAGTAATTCCTAGAAACAAGGAAATTGTGTTATGATCACATATAAATGTTTGGTGTAGTGCTTATGTCCTGAAAATGATATAAGTTTATATCATTTTCTATGTTTGATTTTCTATAAAATCTGCCTTAGTTACAAACTCTTTTCTGGAATATTTTCAAGTGAGATATCATGTTCCTAAAGCTTAATTCTTTGATGTCATGATGCTATGCTAAATGAAATGCAAGCATGAATGAGTTTCTTGAGACCCTGAGGATCCAAAACATGGTTTTAATGGTAAGATGATTTGCTACAAACCAGACTCTTTGTTCTGATATAAGCCATAGGGCTTTAAAATGCATTTGAACAAAGCTTTAGTAAAAGGAGTTCAGATTCATGTTAAAATGCAAAGGTAACTGATGTGCAAATATTCGAACAAAATATGTTTAAACATGCATATATACAAACTATCATGTACATGGCTTTCAACTCCTATAGATACAGATTCTTCCTTTATTCAAGAATGAGGTATAAAACATTTGCTAGTACAAATTGCATTATGAAAACATGCAGACACATAATACATTTTCCCTATGCCTTTGAACTCTTGTATGCAAATGTCATGATGAAAGAATGAACCATATTGTTTATTGAGACTCAACTATCCAGATTTCCAATACTTAATCCTTTTCAAAGACTCAAGATTGACTAATACATTTATAAAATATAACCATCCTATTTATCATAGTATTCTTGCTCAGATTTACATACAAAATCATAGGTTAACTTCTTCAACTTTTCAGATAATATCCAATTTTTATAAACTCCGGTTACAAGTCAATTCCTTAGCAAAATATCCATCCATCATTCAGTACTTAATACAAGTGATAATTTAAAAATATCAATACATGCAGATTTCATCTTTTAAGCTCTTATCTAACTAATTTTAGCATGCTATAATCTTCTTCTCAAAGCCTTGCTCCTACTCCTACTTAGTTGCTGCAATTCCTGAAAAAGAATTTGAAGTTGCCCCATATTAAATGAGACACCCCATATGCCATTAGCACACTAGGGTCTGACACATGTCTGGTATGAGAAAATCCACTAAAACAATTGGTAAATCAAGTTGAAGTTGAAACATATATAAATCAGTATATCCTGCCTTTAGAAAACAAGTAAGTCATAGTGTGCATGTTCTGTGTCAGTGTGCATGTGCACACTTAAATCTTTCTTTCCAGAAACCTTATAAAGATATGGAACAGGCATATATTCATACAAATTAGCCATAAATCAAATAAGCATCCATACAAAACAGGGAAATCACCAAAATGAATTAAATCATTTATTCCCTACTCAGATTTCATCCAGGAAAACTCTAGTTCCTCCTTATATCAAATTTTCTTACATTGATATATTTATCTATCTTGATCTCATCTGCAATCATATGAATCAATGGACACATTGTAATGGACTAATTCACTCCATTACACAAAGATCTCAGGACTTAAACAAGCCATGTGTCAACTTGTATTGCTCAAGAACACAAGTCATTCCTGCAGTGCTCTTGACCCCATTTTCTAGTTAGTTTTGAGTTGATAATAACTCTTTTGATTTTTCATGACTAAACCATTCAGTGAATCATTTCACTAAAACAAACATCCATGTCATGGCATTTCATATCTTTCATAACCAAACAAAGACAAGCAGGCAGTTAAACATAGGTGTCTAATAAATAAGATTTTGCATCCATATATATATTTGCATTTTAAAAGGGGTATAGGCAACTAACATTGGCTTATGGCTTTTGAGAGAGTTTTTCATCTTGCAAACATCTGTGCTTAAGTTAAACTCAGAATGACCAAGTTTCACTGAATCACAAATTTATTTGCTATGTATATGGCTATTTATATACTTTCATTGAATTAGGAGCATGTAACGACCCAGAATTTTGAACCATTCTCGTCCATTATAAGTGTATAGACAGACACTCATGCCGGAATTGAATTGCTCAAAATACCGCGTTGTTAATTTAAATTTGGCAAAACTGAACATATACAGTAAATAAATAATCACAGATCAAAGACACATAGTAATAAGTGCAGCGGAAATAAAAGAGATAGTAGTTCATGAAGCTACTATATGAATATATAAAATACATCAGAGTTTACAACAGAAGAATAATACAATACATCAGAGTTAAACCAGATACAACGGAAGAGTAACACGATACATCAGATACAAATCAGAATGCATCACTGGAATCATCGAATACTGAAAGCCGGATAGATAGCTGGATCTCCAAGCGAAGCTCCAACTCCAAAGGTGAGTCTCGAAAGCGGAACCACTCAGTCTGACCCGAGCGTAAAGCAAAATACAAAACACTCGAGTCAGGATTAACATTCTTATATTAATAAATCCAACTCAAGTGAAATAGCAATTGAAATACAAGTAACTCAAAGGATGTTTGGAATAACCATCCTTTAAGGATCCGTTAAACTATCTACTATGTAGTAGTATACGCTAAGTAGATAATGTCTATCAGTAATATAAAAGATATCAAAATAGCGTTAAGTCATGGCCCATTCCACCCTTAACACATTTTTATTCCCAAAAACATATACAAGATCGTAGTTTCCCCAAAACCGGAAGTCACCAGAGGGCAATCCATATACTAAAGGTACAAATCAAAATCGTAGTGGTCGCGCATAAATGGAATACAAGTATGACAAGGCACATGAGGCAATACCCAAGGTAGTGATACTACCGTTCGCCTGATCCGGACTGGTGAGAACGCAACGCCGCAGCGCCCGCAACACCGTGAAACAACACTCCCAAAATCAAGGGTGCACCAATCGACAACAAGTATAAGTAGTTCGAAGAAGTGTGTCCACTTGAGGTATCAATCCTCCATTGGCCCGGCACAGCTCCTGTTTTAGTCATTTCCAATTTGACACAAGTGTCAAGGCTATCCATTATCGTTCACTTTCTTCAATCATCAACGTTCGCCAATCCAACCACTTCATTCTGGATCATCACTTCGCGTATAGTTATTAAAGTGGTTTCCGGTTTAGACAGTGAGTATGTCCCAAACCGACTCCGGTTCCTTTAATAACTTTCGTGATTATAACACCGATTGGTCATTTAATATATTTCAAAAACCAAATCAATTCAATTTCAATTAGAATTCATAAATCAACATTCGTTTCTCTTTCGAGATCAATTTCCATAATTTTCCTTTCAAAACTTCCAAATTACCATTTCAAAATCTCATAATACAATTTCAATTCTTTATTTAAAACAATCCAAATATCGATTCAAATTCGTATATAAGTTTCATTCCGAAATTGTTTAAATTAATTTAATTTAACATTCAAATCAATTTAAACTCATTTATCGATTTCATTCAATATTCGTTAAGTTACTTTATCATTCAAAACAATTTCTATTAAATTTCCAATTCATTAAACCAATTTCTTAAGTTCAACTTCATTAAAACAAAACTTACAATTTTGAATTAAATTAAATTCGTCAAATCAATTCTTTTAATTTCAAGTCTTACATTAATTCCAAAAAATATCACATTTTCATTTCTTGTTAGAGAAATTCAATTTCACTTATTTACTTTCTTAAATAATTTTCCAAAACTTAATTAATAAAGAAAACTCAATTTCAATTATTACGAAGTAACATTCACGTATTCAAAAGTTCAATTTTTCTTATTAAAGAATTCAATTCAATTTAATCATTAAATAATTCAACCTTATTTAATTATTAAATAATTCAAAACTTAATTATTAAATAATTTCAAAGTTTAATAATTTCAAACTTAATTATAATTTCCAACTTCATTATTAAATCATTTCAAAGTTTAATAATTTCAAACTTAATTATAATTTCAAACTTAATCCAATCATTTCTCAAATTAAACAACATTCTTTCATCAATTGCATTATTAATATTTTGTTTCAGATTATTCAATATTAACATTTTCCTTTCATTAAAATTCAAATTTCAACTTTATTTCAAAACCATATTATTTATTCAAATAAAATCTTCATTTTATTTTTAAATCAAATTATTGACCAATCGGGTTTTATTTAATTTCCTATCCTAGGTAAAAATTCAATTTGGGTATTTATCATTTCAACCCGATTCCAATTCAATTCAAAATCAAAACATATCAAAGGGAACTTGCAGTGTGATAACTGGGATGGTGTCAAAGTAAATAAACAAGCAATAACAACAAACAATAACAATCCAATAATCAATTTAAATAATCCCGAAATAACCGTATTAATTCACATTGTTATTTGTGTGAATTAATAAAATTATTTCTAGAATCTACACTATCATTTCATGTAGATTAAAGATTATTACATTACGGTTTTCACTTGTCATCTATTACAATTTCATCCATCATCAATTTAACAACATACATTCAGTGGTTCAAGGTGTAATTAAACAAATCCTACGTGTCAATAAATTTAACAGTTTAAAGGGGTCATATTATACAAATGTCAGTTAATCAAATTTAACATTTAACTATCCTATATCAAGTTCAATTCATACTATTTATCATTCTAACATTAACAATTTAACATCCAATATAAACATCAACAATCAATCAATTATCAGCCAAACTGTATTATCATCGCATAAATAATTAACAGATAATGGTGTCAGATGTCACAGGTGAACTGATACAGGTAATAACAGTGTAAATAACTAACAGCAGCAATATTTCAATTGTCGTTTCAATTGAAATCAAATTTAATAAATAAAAGAACGTTAATCGTGAGTGAGTGCTCACCTTTCGAGGCTAGATAGATTTGACAACGGAATAGGCTACGAATCTGAGCCCGAATTTCGCAGCAAAGCACGATGGAGACGAGATCGACGGACAAAGCTGCTAAATGGAAGATTGACGAGAACAAATTAGAATCAGATTTTTTTTTTTACAAACATGATTCGAAAATAATAAATTTTGATAAATTTTCCTTTGGTAAACTACTTGCATTGAAATTTACATAAAGGAGAGACTTTATATAAATATATGAAATACTAATTTACAGAAGATCGAAAAGAGCAGAAGTAAACTTCATAAAGCAATGAACCAAAACAAAAGCCAACAAGAGAAATAAAGTGGCAACAGATCAAAGCATTAAGGATGTACAAAAATAAGATATAAACGGTGATGCAAGAACAATTCAAAGACACAAGCATGCAAAGTTCGTACAAGCCAAAGCAGCAAGCTATGGAAGGTGTAACCAATTTCAAGGCTACAAAGCAATAAAGGACAGAACCAGTAAGAACCCATAACTCTCCCAAAGCAGGGACGTACGAGCATAGCATAGAACAGACCCAAGTGCGTGACAAAATTCAAGGCACTGTACACACATGCATTTGGGAGAGTGACATTGTTTCAAAGCAATAGAAACAGGGAACGTACGGAAGTAAGGTTGCAAGCATGGACGTGTGACAGATTTTCCAAGCTCAAAATATAAGTAAAGCTCTAAATCTACAACTTGTATACAAAACTGTAATTACCACATAGTTGAAACAGTATTATGTATATATGTATCTAATAGTATTATATAGTATAACTTTTTCTTCTTTGCAGAAAAGATAATTTACTTTATATAACCCGTATTACTACATATTTCAAAACAAATTTATACAAAAAAACGTTTTCTAAACATATAAATAGACCAAAATATATATAAATAAGCAATGAACTTATACCTTTAAACACAAGCAACATAAATATATGCAAGCGAGCACGTTGTCTAGGGACATGGTCGGTTATAGGCTCGGCACCGGGAAGGGAAGGGAGAGGCGTTGGCTGACGGTTGGAGGTCGCGGGTGGTTTCGGCAGTCGGCATGGGAGATGGTTCTCGGCGGAGGAAAAAGTGGTCGGATCTGGGTTCGAGAGTGGTCATGTTATGGACGGTGATGAGATGAAGGCTTGGCTGGAGTTGTTGGCCGTAAGTGGCGAGAGAGGGTGGAGTTGCGTGTGGTGGCTCGGCTGTCTTGGCACAGGGCGACAGAGTGGTAGGCCTGTGATTTGATGAGGTGATGTAGGCGAGGAGGGCGCATGGGTTGCGAGGTGTTTGCAGGGCAAGGTGAACGGTGGAGGTGGAGGGAGGTAGTCGGGTGCGGTTGTGAAAGGTGGGAGACCTGGTCGCATGGGAGGAGGGTGCTGACCGATGGGGAGGATCGTGCTTGGTGGTGGTAGGGGCTGTTGAAGGCGGAGGTTTATGGAGTGGGTAGCGGAGGACAACGTGAAGAAAAGAAAAGGGAGCAGGTGTTGAGGTGGCCAGCAAGTGGTGGGGCGCGGGTTGGACGAGGCCATTTGGGTGAGTTTCTCGGCTGAACTGAGGCGAGGATGGAGGGAGATGCAGTGGTGGTGGCTGTGTGAACTGGTGGTGACGGTTTCAGGGGAGGAGAGTTGCTAGCGAAGGGCGGTGATAGGCTGTTAGGCCTGTGATGGCTTCGGCAATGGTAGAAGGAATAATAACAAAATGAAGGTGGCTTCCTTTTCTTCCATGGCCGAAAAAGAATACAAAATATAAAGAAGAGCAGAGGGAAAGATAGAGTGAACATGGAACAATTTGAATGAATAGGCAAAAAGAAAATAAATGTAAACACACGAACAAAATAAATGAACCAAAAGAAATGTCAAACAATGAATAGTCACAGCCAAATAGCCGTTCAGAGAATATTAAAAGTAAGAGACTGTTGATTTTTATTGAAATTTGTACGGTAGAAATTTGAATGGTCACGTGAAGTTCAAAGATTTAAACGGTACCGAGATGGAAACCGTTTTACTGGTTTCACAACATACCGAGTTCGAAAAATAAAAATAAATATACCGCTGAGATCAGCATGACGAGACGATCAAAACGGTATATAGATATCAGTGGTACGATCATCCGATCAAAAATCGATATCGGTACGAAATGCTGCTATTTTGCCGAAAATAAGATCGACGAAGCAATAGATGTCCGAATTTGGAAAAACGACAAACTGAAATCTTGCTCAGAAGATGGTTTAGAATTTTTCTATGTAAAAATATTTTGGTTTTGAAAACGTTTTATTTTCAACGCTTTTTAACTGATTAAATTGAAGTAAATTTACGCGCGAAATAAACTTTCATATTTTCGGACGAAAATTTACCAGTTGCTATGTTAAACTAGACGCATTCCAATATCAAATTTTATTTCAAAATTTTATCGTTTAAAATTTCACAAAATTTCAACTAATTACGTTATTAAAACAGTTGAAATTTTACGGGTCGTTACACTCTCCCCCACTCAAAACTTTTCGTCCCCGAAAAGGAACGAGGTAGGAGAATAGAAACAACCAGAAAGAAAACAGATTTGAAATACAAAATAACAATTAATTTAAACCATATAAATTTAAATTTAAATTAATTGATATTCAATAATTGATTTAATCCATTTGATTTCACCAAAATCAATCTCAACTATTTCTAAATTCATTATCTTATTATCCAATTACCCTAAATTTTCAATTCCTAAAACATAAATTTGAATAATCTTTTATTATAATCATATTTTATTTTCAACAGATTTAATTCTTTAATTCCAAATTATTATAAATTTTATTTCACTTAATATATCTTATTACATATTTTTAAACCATATAAATTAATTTAAACAATAAAAGTTTCGATTTAAATTAATTTATATTTACTAATTGCCTTTAAATTCAAGGTATTTTCATAAGTTGATCAAATTTCAATTTATTAATTCTTTCAAACCAAATTTATTTTTCAATTATCTTATTATTCTATTCATCTCTATTAACATCTTTATAATCAAAATTTAGTGTATAACATTTATTATAAACACTCAGATTTTATTTATAAATTCAATTTATCTTATATATTATCCAATTACATATTCAACTTCTGAATAATTTAGGTAAGTTATATTGAAATGCAATTTAATACTATACAAATAATATTTTCAAATCCAATTATTTTAAGTTAAATATTTATCCAAGAATTTGACTTCAGTTTATAATTGAAATCATCTTTAACCTAAAATTTAAGAATTTAAATCTCCGATTTTCTTCAAACAATTTAGAAATATATCTATATATTTATATCAAATCAAATTTAATTTTAAAATAAGATACTTATATATATATATATATATCAAATTATACTGAAGAAGTTCAAATCAAAATACTTTTCAAAACAAAACCGTAGCAAAGCTACAGAATAGTATCTCCACTTCGAAACTCGAAAATGAATGTCGATGATGCGGCCGCCATCACCGAAATTATTTTCCAGCGACAAAGAGAAGAGCACGGATTTCATCATTTTAAAATTCTTTGAAAACGATTTCTATTCGAAAATACTTTCAATAATATATACTTAAAATTTTAAAACCAAAGTTCGAAAACACCGGAAAACTAAATTCTCAAATTTCTGAATTAAATTCATTTCAAATTCCAAATCAATTTATAAACCGTATTTATAAATTTATTTAGAACAATAAATGAAAATCAAATATTATCATTTCAAACAAACAATTTAATTAACCTTTTAAATTCTAGAAAATTTTTACTTATATTTTCACAATATAATCAAACAAATTTATTTCATTTTCCAAATTTGAAAATAATGTTGTGTCAGTTTGCTCTGTTCAAGTGTTTTGGAAATCCTATCGATAGCGTTGATCAGACGAATCGATCGAAAACCCAAATCAACATCAACAACTCAAACAACACAATATAAAACATTTTAAAATTAATTTACAAATACACTTCTTTGCTCGACGATACAGGAATGAATTTCAAAACAAGGATAGGGATTCAGATTTTTGATAGACTCAAATCAAAGAGAATTTCGATTCGAAGATAGGTTTGAACAAAGACGAGATAATTAAGTAACAAAATAAGGTGATGGATAAGTTTATATAAATCGCGGGCAACCTTAACCGGGTCGACCGTGACTTCAAAATAAGATCGGTGTAGAATTCCGAGATAAATCGACATTCGATCTCAAGAAATAGAATTCAGGTATAGCAGGAGATGGGTAGCATCGTAAACCGAGGATACAGAAATCTCCGGTAAATCAATGCCTATTTTAAAGGAGTTTCACCCCTTTACAAATCATTCGAAGATTGGCGAGACCGCCGATCTATTATAGATATCATTCAAAATGGAGTTATGGGGTGCTCCAGAATTTGAAAGAAGACGAATAGTGAAAGACACGAATGAATTTCGAAACCACGGGGAACGTTCCGAAATTCAAAGGAATTGAGTCAAAGGAAAATTGAAACTCGAATGAGAGTGATTCTGTAAATACATTTACCCTATATGTTAAGTTTTGCCTAGAGCTACCAAAGCTCTGATACCAACTGTAACGACCCAGAATTTTGAACCATTCGCGTCCATTATAAGTGTATAGACAGACACTCATGCCGGAATTGAATTGCTCAAAATACCGCGTTGTTAATTTAAATTTGGCAAAACTGAACATATACAGTAAATAAATAATCACAGATCACAGACACAGAGTAATAAGTGCAGCGGAAATAAAAGAGATAGTAGTTCATGAAGCTACTATATGAATATATAAAATACATCAGAGTTTACAACAGAAGAATAATACAATACATCAGAGTTAAACCAAATACAACGAAAGAGTAACACGATACATCAGATACAAATCAGAATGCATCACTGGAATCATCGAATACTGAAAGCCGGATAGATAGCTGGATCTCCAAGCGAAGCTCCAACTCCAAAGGTGAGTCTCGAAAGCGGAACCACTCAGTCTGACCCGAGCGTAAAGCAAAATACAAAACACTCGAGTCAGGATTAACATTCTTATATTAATAAATCCAACTCAAGTGAAATAGCAATTGAAATACAAGCAACTCAAAGGATGTTTGGAATAACCATCCTTTAAGGATCCGTTAAACTATCTACTATGTAGTAGTATATGCTAAGTAGATAATGTCTATCAGTAATATAAAAGATATCAAAATAGCGTTAAGTCATGGCCCATTCCACCCTTAACACATTTTTATTCCCAAAAGCATATACAAGACCGTAGTTTCCCCAAAACTGGAAGTCACCAGAGGGCAATCCATATACTAAAGGTACAAATCAAAATCGTAGTGGTCGCGCATAAATGGAATACAAGTATGACAAGGCACATGAGGCAATACCCAAGGTAGTGATACTACCGTTCGCCTGATCCGGACTGGTGAGAACGCAACGCCGCAGCGCCCGCAACACCGTGAAACAACACTCCCAAAATCAAGGGTGCACCAATCGACAACAAGTATAAGTAGTTCGAAGAAGTGTGTCCACTTGAGGTATCAATCCTCCATTGGCCCGGCACAGCTCCTGTTTTAGTCATTTCCAATTTGACACAAGTGTCAAGGCTATCCATTATCGTTCACTTTCTTCAATCATCAACGTTCGCCAATCCAACCACTTCATTCTGGATCATCACTTCGCGTATAGTTATTAAAGTGGTTTCCGGTTTAGACAGTGAGTATGTCCCAAACCGACTCCGATTCCTTTAATAACTTTCGTGATTATAACACCGATTGGTCATTTAATATATTTCAAAAACCAAATCAATTCAATTTCAATTAGAATTCATAAATCAACATTCGTTTCTCTTTCGAGATCAATTTCCATAATTTTCGTTTCAAAACTTCCAAATTACCATTTCAAAATCTCATAATACAATTTCAATTCTTTATTTAAAACAATCCAAATATCGATTCAAATTCGTATATAAGTTTCATTCCGAAATTGTTTAAATTAATTTAATTTAACATTCAAATCAATTTAAACTCATTTATCGATTTCATTCAATATTCGTTAAGTTACTTTATCATTCAAAACAATTTCTATTAAATTTCCAATTCATTAAACCAATTTCTTAAGTTCAACTTCATTAAAACAAAACTTACAATTTTGAATTAAATTAAATTCGTCAAATCAATTCTTTCAATTTCAAGTCTTACATTAATTCCAAAAAATATAACATTTTCATTTCTTGTTAGAGAAATTCAATTTCACTTATTTACTTTCTTAAATAATTTTACAAAACTTAATTAATAAAGAAAACTCAATTTCAATTATTACGAAGTAACATTCACGTATTCAAAAGTTCAATTTTTCTTATTAAAGAATTCAATTCAATTTAATCATTAAATAATTCAACCTTATTTAATTATTAAATAATTCAAAACTTAATTATTAAATAATTTCAAAGTTTAATAATTTCAAACTTAATTATAATTTCCAACTTCATTATTAAATCATTTCAAAGTTTAATAATTTCAAACTTAATTATAATTTCAAACTTAATCCAATCATTTCTCAAATTAAACAACATTCTTTCATCAATTGCATTATTAATATTTTGTTTCAGATTATTCAATATTAACATTTTCCTTTCATTAAAATTCAAATTTCAACTTTATTTCAAAACCATATTATTTATTCAAATAAAATCTTCATTTTATTTTTAAATCAAATTATTGACCAATCGGGTTTTATTTAATTTCCTATCCTAGGTAAAAATTCAATTTGGGTATTTATCAATTCAACCCGATTCCAATTCAATTCAAAATCAAAATATATCAAAGGGAACTTGCAGTGTGATAACTGGGATGGTGTCAAAGTAAATAAACAAGCAATAACAACAAACAATAACAATCCAATAATCAATTTAAATAATCCCGAAATAACCGTATTAATTCACATTGTTATTTGTGTGAATTAATAAAATTATTTCTAGAATCTACACTATCATTTCATGTAGATTAAAGATTATTACATTACAGTTTTCACTTGTCATCTATTACAATTTCATCCATCATCAATTTAACAACATACATTCAGTGGTTCAAGGTGTAATTAAACAAATCCTACGTGTCAATAAATTTAACAGTTTAAAGGGGTCATATTATACAAATGTCAGTTAATCAAATTTAACATTTAACTATCCTATATCAAGTTCAATTCATACTATTTATCATTCTAACATTAACAATTTAACATCCAATATAAACATCAACAATCAATCAATTATCAGCCAAACTGTATTATCATCGCATAAATAATTAACAGATAATGGTGTCAGATGTCATAGGTGAACTGATACAGGTAATAACAGTGTAAATAACTAACAGCAGCAATATTTTAATTGTCGTTTCAATTGAAATCAAATTTAATAAATAAAAGAACATTAATCGTGAGTTAGTGCTCACCTTTCGAGGCTAGATAGATTTGACAACGGAATAGGCTACGAATCTGAGCCCGAATTTCGCAGCAAAGCACGATGGAGACGAGATCGACGGACAAAGCTGCTAAATGGAAGATTGACGAGAACAAATTAGAATCAGATTTTTTTTTTAAAAACATGATTCGAAAATAATAAATTTTGATAAATTTTCCTTTGGTAAACTACTTGCATTGAAATTTACATAAAGGAGAGACTTTATATAAATATATGAAATACTAATTTACAGAAGATCGAAAAGAGCAGAAGTAAACTTCATAAAGCAATGAACCAAAACAAAAGCCAACAAGAGAAATAAAGTGGCAACAGATCAAAGCATTAAGGATGTACAAAAATAAGATATAAACGGTGATGCAAGGACAATTCAAAGACACAAGCATGCAAAGTTCGTACAAGCCAAAGCAGCAAGCTATGGAAGGTGTAACCAATTTCAAGGCTACAAAGCAATAAAGGACAGAACCAGTAAGAACCCATAACTCTCCCAAAGCAGGGACGTACGAGCATAGCATAGAACAGACCCAAGTGCGTGAAAAAATTCAAGGCACTGTACACACATGCATTTGGGAGAGTGACATTGTTTCAAAGCAATAGAAACAGGGAACGTACGGAAGTAAGGTTGCAAGCATGGACGTGTGACAGATTTTCCAAGCTCAAAATATAAGTAAAGCTCTAAATCTACAACTTGTGTACAAAACTGTAATTACCACATAGTTGAAACAGTATTATGTATATATGTATCTAATAGTATTATATAGTATAACTTTTTCTTCTTTGCAGAAAAGATAATTTACTTTATATAACCCGTATTACTACATATTTCAAAACAAATTTATACAAAAAAACGTTTTCTAAACATATAAATAGACCAAAATATATATAAATAAGCAATGAACTTATACCTTTAAACACAAGCAACATAAATATATGCAAGCGAGCACGCTGTCTAGGGACATGGTCGGTTATAGGCTCGGCACCGGGAAGGGAAGGGAGAGGCGTTGGCTGACGGTTGGAGGTCGCGGGTGGTTTCGGCAGTCGGCATGGGAGATGGTTCTCGGCGGAGGAAAAAGTGGTCGGATCTGGGTTCGAGAGTGGTCATGTTATGGACGGTGATGAGATGAAGGCTTGGCTGGAGTTGTTGGTCGTAAGTGGCGAGAGAGGGTGGAGTTGCGTGTGGTGGCTCGGCTGTCTTGGCACAGGGCGACAGAGTGGTAGGCCTGTGATTTGATGAGGTGATGTAGGCGAGGAGGGCGCATGGGTTGCGAGGTGTTTGCAGGGCAAGGTGAACGGTGGAGGTGGAGGGAGGTAGTCGGGTGCGGTTGTGAAAGGTGGGAGACCTGGTCGCATGGGAGGAGGGTGCTGACCGATGGGGAGGATCGTGCTTGGTGGTGGTAGGGGCTGTTGAAGGCGGAGGTTTATGGAGTGGGTAGCGGAGGACAACGTGAAGAAAAGAAAAGGGAGCAGGTGTTGAGGTGGCCAGCAAGTGGTGGGGCGCGGGTTGGACGAGGCCATTTGGGTGAGTTTCTCGGCTGAACTGAGGCGAGGATGGAGGGAGATGCAGTGGTGGTGGCTGTGTGAACTGGTGGTGACGGTTTCAGGGGAGGAGAGTTGCTAGCGAAGGGCGGTGATAGGCTGTTAGGCCTGTGATGGCTTCGGCAATTGTGGAAGGAATAATAACAAAATGAAGGTGGCTTCCTTTTCTTCCATGGCCGAAAAAGAATACAAAATATAAAGAAGAGCAGAGGGAAAGATAGAGTGAACATGGAACAGTTTGAATGAATAGGCAAAAAGAAAATAAATGTAAACACACGAACAAAATAAATGAACCAAAAGAAATGTCAAACAATGAATAGTCACAGCCAAATAGCCGTTCAGAGAATATTGAAAGTAAGAGACTGTTGATTTTTATTGAAATTTGTACGGTAGAAATTTGAATGGTCACGTAAAGTTCAAAGATTTAAACGGTACCGAGATGGAAACCGTTTTACTGGTTTCACAACATACCGAGTTCGAAAAATAAAAATAAATATACCGCTGAGATCAGCACGACGAGACGATCAAAACGGTATACAGATATCAGTGGTACGATCATCCGATCAAAAATCGATATCGGTACGAAATGCTGCTATTTTGCCGAAAATAAGATCGACGGAGCAATAGATGTCTGAATTTGGAAAAACGACAAACTGAAATCTTGCTCAGAAGATGGTTTAGAATTTTTCTATGTAAAAATATTTTGGTTTTGAAAACGTTTTATTTTCAACGCTTTTTAACTGATTAAATTGAAGTAAATTTACGCGCGAAATAAACTTTCATATTTTCGGACGAAAATTTACCAGTTGCTATGTTAAACTAGACGCATTCCAAATATCAAATTTTATATCAAAATTTTATCGTTTAAAATTTCAACTAATTACGTTATTAAAACAGTTGAAATTTTACGGGTCGTTACAGAGCATCCGCACATAGGCAACCCTATTGCACCCCTAATTCCTTTTTGTCTCAAGCCTCAGCACTTATACACAAGTATATTGCAGCTCAACATGTTTATATTCTTTGGGTTAAGCCAGAACCAACACTACTTGCCTATATTCATCATTTGATTCTCTGGGTATTCACTTATTTTTCCTAATATTAACATATCAGAGAGATCTGGGTTTATAAAAACATATTTACTAATAATACTTAGAACTTTCACATAATAGATCAAGCAGAACAACCACACTAAAGATCAAAGCATTTTCATCTTAGAAATCAAAGAAAGATAACCACATATGAAAATACATTTTAAGAAAGATCAACTTATAAACTGGCTGCCTTCATTAGGACTTAGTGCCTTAGATTTTTGAGTGAGTTTTCTCACCTAGCTCTCCTTCACTTCTTAGTTGATTGATAAGCTTCTGCCCCCAAACCCTTTTCTTCACTTGTCTTATATATATATATGATATATATTTTTTTTCAAGAGCTATCAGGGAAGAAGAGAAGGCCCCTCTTATCACTGCTTATTTATGCAGGGTTCTTCTAGGGTTTAAGGTGCTAGCTAAAGTCATTTTTGCCCACCCAAAATCATGCCATTTGCATTTAGTTTAAACCCAAAATCCTACCCTCCCTGGTTCAAGTTTGTGGAGAGAAAAGAGGTTTTATCATTTTGGTTATTTTCAGAAATTTGCTTTTCCAGAAAATGCTTTTTCTCTTATCTAATATCATGCTAAAGGTGTGACTTGATTTCCATTATTTTATCATATATATATGCCAAGGGTTCTTCCTAATTCTGCCTATACAAAACATGTCACTGGTTTATCTTACTTTTCTATTTTTAGCTTTCACTTAAATAGCATGTGCTTCCCTTATTTATTTATAAATGGATTGCTCCTTTTATATCTTCATTCTTGCTTTCTGCCTATAGTTAAAATACATTTGTGTATTTTTATTTTACTGATTTGAACACTTGTGTTTGATTAGCATACATATATGTATATATATGTCTTACAGAAATAATTAATACATATATTTGTCTATACATTATTTTTATTGAACACATATGCACATATACACTCAAATACAACTAGTAGCATCCATATATATTTATGCATATAGCTATTAAGGATTTAATCTATTATCTGTGTATATATATTATTTTTTTCCATACACATCAACATATGTTCATTCATATCATCCAGGAATTATGCTTCTATTCATGTGTATTTCCTGTGCACACATGTACACATATAGCTACACCATATCAAGCCATATCAATTCCTTTTCAAAATTAGTTTAAAAATTATTTTAAACTTATTTATATTTTCAAAATAAATTCCTAAAATCTTGGGTCATTACATAAACCTTAATTATCAGTTAATCTCCTGCAATACAAAATAATCAATCCTTAATTACTTTATTAAGTAATTATTAATCAATTATATTAATTAATAACCCTTAATTACTATATTAATTAATCACACTTTTAATTAATTACATTTAGTAATTAATCTTAAATTAATCACATTCATTTCTCCGATGGATTAGCTGGATAATTGAAGGTAGTAAATTAACTAATATAATCTAAGTTTAACTAATATAACCTATGATTTTACTAAAGCAAGATTTATAACCAAAACTATTCTTAAACTAAAGTATAAATTTTGAAAATCCATACCTTAAAACTAAAAATTATTTTCAAACATCATACTCTAAACATATATTTTTTTTAAATTAAAACTGGACAGTACTAAACTCTGGAAACAAATTTTGTTACAAATTTGTTTTACTTTAAACCTCATTCAGTTTGATAACAAGACAGGGTTTAAATCCTGAAACCAAACTTTACACGAGACAAACACGTGCAACTATCTCCTCAAAGACTTCGAGTTGCACACCCAAAAACGCGAGAACAAACCCAAGCCCAGACCCTTCTTCTCCACCAAACAACTCAGATGCACGGAATCGACCTCGTGCACGTGCACGCCGATCCTGATCGACGGCGATCATCACCGCGATACCTAACAAGTCAACTCTGAGCCTACCGATCCTCTCGACCCTTTAGATCGACGTCAACACCATCGATTCAAAAAAAAGGGCTACAGCACTTCAACAGATAAAGAAACACGATCGACGAAACCTCCTGTCGACGTCGAACCCATCACCAGAGAATCTGCAGCCTTGTCTACGAACGCGCCACGAACCATAGAAACTCTTCCCCCACAAGCGATTCATTCCGATGCGAAGTCGATGCCGTGATCACCTCAGCAAACATCACGACCAAATCGAACAATCAAACCCTAGAACACCACAAACCGGCCACCACGATCATCGGTGACATCCACCATCATTTTTCCAATGTCCTCTGACACCACGGCCACCTCCATGCCGAACCTCGACCTTCCCCTTGACTCTGATCAACGGCAAAGGACAAATGCCCCAAAATTGATCAACACCGAAATTCACAATCAATACTAAGTTAAAAATCACAAACTTTACTTTACAATTCATGATTTGTTACTTCAATTCAGATTATAAAATCAGAAGTTTAAATTAGCTTGATTGACTTTTATCAAATAACAGGATTTCCACTGTTATTTGCTATTCCAAAGCTAATTGCTAAATAATATTTTTTGAAATTATTTTAGAGTTGATATCATGATGTTATAATCAAACTTCATTCAAGGATCTTAGTTTAAATTTGCTTATATTTGGAGTTATGGATTTTTTAAAAGAATTCAGGAAGACTGTAAAACAAACAGAGGCCAAAATCAAATATATACAGGTTTTTCAAAAATAAACAGAGAAAACCGAGTTGAAATACTCACCAGCTTATGGAGGAAACAAAGAATCAGGAATTGATAGCTTGCTAAATGTTTGTTTAAGCTTGAAACTTCAGAAAATGGAATATATTTTGAACTGAAGCCAGTTGATTGTTGGATGGAAGCCATGACCTAAAGTCTAGTTGCTTGGTTTTCTTGCATTCAGGTTTCCATGCTTCAGCCTTCTTTTGAAGTTGAAATGGCTGTTTGATCCTCTCGAGCTTGTGTTATTTTGATTTTTCTTATGTTTGCAAAGGCAATTGTTTTTCTATTTATTTTTGTTCGAATTCCAAAAATTGAAACAGTGAGGAGATATATATAAAGAAGTATAGGCTGCAGCTTTCACAGCAAGCTTCTTTATTTTTATTTTCTGATGTTGCCTAACCTGACTTAAGTTTTGGAGGCTTGAAATGATATATTGTGTGCTACCATTTAATGCTTGTCTCTACTATTTCATGAATTTATATATGTATATGTATCTTTTTCATGTATGTATGTATATATAGTTATATATTTTACCCATAATGTTGTTGTTAATATAAATATATGCTTGCATTTCACTATTTAATATGAACATATGTCTAAATATTATATTCATATGCCTTGTAATTCTTCATCTATGAAACCTGTACCCTTTTGTATATACACATGCTTCCATATACAATGTTTCTTAACATGTTCATTTACCCATCCACTCTTGCATCTAACCATTATATATATATATATATATATATTTTATATAGGACTCATCATATCCAGGAATTCATACTCCAACATTTAATATAGTTTTTAAATCAATTTATATATATTCAGACATTTAAATATCAAAAATCTATTTGTTCGACTTAATAAATCAATACCTCAAAAATAATAAAAACAGTTAATTACCCAACTAATAAGTGTAAAAAAAATCCGGGTTGTCACAGAACCTCTGTGTGGCTTAATGTTAATGTAGTATAGTTCAATTGGGGAAGTTGTAAAAGTGCCTAATTTGAATCTCACATTATATTCACAATCCCAAATTGTGATGTGGCGAGTTGAATAAAAGGATCCAGTAGTGCTCAGAGTAGCGCAGTGGAAACTGATAGATAGTTTTTTCTGCTGAAGGCATTTGTGGTTTGTTTGATTTTATCGATGAATGTTGTATGATGATGTTCATTTTTATGGATGGCTGATGAATTGGGTGTATATATGAATTTTGAAAGTAAATATTTTTATTTAAACAATCTAATGCTTTAATAAAATATGGAGATTGTTTTATAAAATGATTGGAAATATTTTAGTAGTTTGTTTTGGTGTTAGTTTATCCGTAAAGTGATTTAATAATTCTGGTCCATATGCCTGATCAACGTTATCGATAGGGATACCTAAACGCTTATACGAGACAGTCCGACACGGTATTTTGAAAATGGTAAAAGAATGTGTATTGTTTTATGAAGTAACATATTACCTTCAAGAGAAAAAAAGGGAGTTATATTGTTGGCTCTTTATATTCTTGTTGGGTAGGAGCAAGTAGCATCACTTCCCACATAGGATTAATAGCATATGTCATGATTTGGATATTTCAGGCAGCTTTAATTTAGGTAATGCAAATTTTAACGTGTGTTAAAAAAAGAATTATTAATAGTTGGGTATCAGTTGACATCTTCATTCTAACTTTCTAATACAGTAATAGTGCCTGGACTTTTAACGGGGTATTATTCTCAATTATGACATTTTTCTAAGTGTTCATATCCGTCTCGCTTCGCTAAATAAGATTTGGTAGGAATGTGATGACATTCTTGGAGAAGAATTATGAATTTCGTTTGCTTATCCTGGATTATATACTTTGATTAATATCTAATGTGCACAAAAGAACTATAGTCATGGTTAGATTAGTTTCAAGTTGGATTTTTTTATATAATTGATTATGCATAACCACCTAACAAGAGGATGTATGTCAACAAATTTTAGTCACTGGAGAGACTAATTTATTGTTTCACATGATATAATCTTATAAATATACCGCATAATGCTAAAATGAGCACTTTGTCAAACTTATTGGGCAAAGATTGACTTAATTCTTTAAGAAATTACAAAGTGGTATTACTATGAGTGAAGTAAAGTTAGTGACAAAACTGATGGCCAGCAGTTAATTACTTGGTTGTTTTTCTTAGGTAATTATGTATATCTGAAAGTAGGATATACAACCTGTAACAAGGAGGAATTAGCTATGCTGATGTAAAAGACTTAGGTTTTTTAAGAGACCATATCATTAAATTATGTAGGCATTGATATAATACTTATTTTAAATAGCCTCCTTTGAGAATCCAAGGAGTTGGTATAACGTAATGCCGACGGAAACATAACTTTTTATTTCGTTAGAAAAAAGTTCGCCTTATAAACTTCACATTAGAAAAAGTTCTATGAATAAGGTCGTAAATTTTGATTGCTTTATCCGGTTTTGATAATTTTGCCCATTCCGGAAAGCTTATAGCTTAGGCAACAACTTTTGTTCTGAGTGTTCTGCAAAATTTTGAAGTTATCTAGGCGAAAAATGCGATTTACTGAGTGGGCCTGTGTCTATATGTGAAAATCTGAGCCACCTACTTTTGCAAATTCCCCTGTAACTCGAGTTGTAATCCACGTTTTTGCACTTCGAAAGTTGTTTTGGAAAGCTAACACATTATACAACACTTTTAGATGTCATTGCCAAAAAATTTATTTTGATTGTTGAAATTTTATCAGAATGTGGCTTAAAACTTAAATAATATGTTGCTTTGAAATTAAATGAATTCATATCCATCTTATCTCTTCATATAAAGCTAATGTGCAAACTTGAGTTGAGTATAGGTACATATGAAATATGGTTGGATTAAATATCAATGATGGCTCGCATTTGCTTGCTTTACTATAAGCTAACTTGCTTAAAATACAAAATAAAGGTACGTTTTTATGGTATACTAATATATGTTGTGATATTCTCCTGTTTCCCCGTGTTTCGGAATGCCTCATTGATTGGGATGTATATTGTTTATGATATATTGTCTTTTGATTTTTGGAAACGTCCTTTGTACAAAGAAGACTCTGACGAAATTTTTCAAAAAATCTAACATTAGGAAAAAATTTCATAATTTTTTTTTGTATTTGAAATAAAAAGTCATTAATTGAATCTATTTGAACTAGTAGCATACGATAAGATGAGTTGGAATATGAGAGCCACATAGTGGATTGAGTAAATTTAGTTTGATAGAAGTTGTTGAGTATAAAGAAAGTCAGTGTATGAGTTCTGTATGACATTTCACTATAGGAAATTGCGAGGACGCAATTTTCTTAAGGGGGGAAGTCTGTAACAACCCTGTTTTCTACGCCGTATAAAGGAATAAAATTAATTAAAAAGAAAATGTTTGAATTTAATTTTTGATAAATAATCTTTTGAAAATAAATTTTTAGTCGATTAAATTCTATTTAATAAAATATTTTGTTTTAATAAATTGAATTAACTTACTAAATTCTTTTCAAATAATGTATTAAAATTAAATAAATTGTTTAATTAAATACAAAATATTTTTATTTGTGTAAATTTATTAAAATCAAATGGAAATTTATCTACCAATAAATTAGAAGGAGTTGTGGAAAGAAAAGAAATGAAAAATAACACTAGGTTGAATTAGAATTTAAATTGAAGTTAAATAAGGTCCAATGCAATTAAGGCACAAGCCATTTAAACATATTATTTTCTAACCTATTCTAGAATACTCCACCTTTGCCTCATCCTTCAACTCAAACCCAACCTTACCAGTAACCAAACCCTTATCTAATTTTTGCCCTAAATCTCAAAAATAAAATTGCGTCTTCCATAATTACAAATAAAACATGCGCGACATCGACGACTCAGAAAGAGAACGCATGAGCATGGCTCGTCTTAGCAACATCGATGGTGCTGTAGACGAGTTGAGAGGCTAGCCTCGATCATCCTGGACTCGCAAGCATGGTGGCGACTTGATAGGTCGCGTGCTCCAAAGGGCTTTGAGGTGGCATCGCGAACAATGAGCGCGACTTCATCAGCTATGACGATGAAGGTGGAGCAGCTGGGAGCAGCGGTCATGGCGGAGCTGTAACTGAGTGCAAGGCAGAGTAGTAGCTACAGTGTGGTCGGACGATGACGCAAGGCTGAGGTGGAATCCACGATTTAGAGAGCCATGTTGGTGGTTGAGTCGTAGATACCGACGATGTGAGGGCTGAGGCTAGCGAATGTTGTGGTTGAAGACAGTGATTCGTGAACGTGCTAAAGTTGAGGGAAATCGCTTATTTGGATTTCGAGCATCGTTCCGGTGAGTTTTACACTCACATACCTATATTTATATCCTTTTGCATTATATATGTTATCCTGATATTTTTGGAATTACTTGGTTGAAGATTTGTTTGAAATATTGGTTGAAATGTTTGATTGGAAAATTGGACTGATTGTGTGGTATTGAATGTGATTTAGATTTGATAGTGAGATTTTATGTATATTGGATTGTCCAAAATGCAAAGGTGATGTTGTCCACTTGCATTTTTTATTTGTAAATTTTACATCTCTTGAGGCCATTCAGTTGAGAATATATCTTTCATTAGAACTATTGGTCGACATGAATTATGAATTTTTATTGGTTCTGTGTGTATTTACAAATGGTCGAAATTCGATGTTAATCAATTCAGGCCAAACGATAAAATTATATCGATGATTGGTTAATTATTGTGGATAATTTTGCTGCACGATGTTTATTTCAGATGTTCGATTGATTTTATGGTTTTAAAATATTTCTGAAAGCTTCAAAAATTATTTTTGGTGTTTTAAAAATTAAATTGAAATATATTCATAGGTAAATAAAAGTGGTTGGAAAAATAAAATGATTTACTGGAAGTTGATTGGATATAAAAGTTTATCTGAAAATAAAAATAGAGAATTTTCAATATAATGGAATATAGGCAATTTTTGGAATTATAAATGAGAGATTTTTAATATTAGTTCCAAAAGGGAAATTCTTTTATAAATAGAACATATAAAAAAAAGGGATTCAAAAAATATTTTTGAAAGGGAAATTTTAAAATATAAAATCTATTATAAAGATAGACTAAATGGTGAAATATTTAAATGGAATTAAGAGCCTTGAATTATAATTCCCTTTGGTATACAATTTGAATCAAAATGATTTATATTAAATGGTTTCGTGATTTAATTCTATATAATGAGAATATTGAATAAACGAATTAGTAATATCATTTGGGATGGGGCATTTGATATTAATTTTTTTGGTTATTCTGTTGACTCGTATTATATAATATTTGTTGTTTAACGAGTGTAGTTTACTAACTTCTAGTAAAAAATTGAGTAATACTAAGTGGTATGGGACGCTCAAGTAATACTTGTTCGATTACTATTGGTGAGTAGATGTCACTTATATTCTGGAGATGGGTTAGGAATTTGTATGATCGTCTAGAGGTGACTCCGTAGAGCTTAATAGTCGAGAGTTATATTACTTTCCAAGGGCTAGAGGCTGGAGATATGCTGAAATTTATAGATTTATCCTCTTAGGAATAATCAGCCGAGTATATTATTATTTACACTTAGGGCTAGTAGTTGAGGAATTTTATTATATAATGACGCTCACATTAGGATGTATGAAGTTGAGAGTACTTATTATTACGCTCATCAGGACTCATATCGTCGAGAGTATATTTTGTTGTATCCTCTAAGGACTAACTAATCGAGTATCATCGTCTACTCTTAGGATTAGTAGTCAAGGATTATTATATGGAGATGCTTTCATCTAGACCCGAATAGTCGAGAGTATTTGATGTGGCAATCATCGGGATTCACCGAGTTAAGAGTATTAGTTATCACTCTTAATAGAACTCATTGAATCGAGAGCAGTTGTTGTCACTCTCATCAGGACTTCTAGAGTCGAAAGTACTAGTTATCACTCTCATTAGGACTTACATAGTCAAGAGTTTCTGTTGGGAATCTACGTCATAGGGTACACTCCACTATGGAGAGCGCATGAATTAGACTTACCAGATAGGCTAGTTATCCATCCTAGCGGTTCTGATTATGGGGTCACGCCCCAGATCTGTGATATCACCTTGTTGAGTTGTAGGCTGAGAGTTATTTCTCTCATTAGAGCCATTTCCCCGATGTCGCTTAAGGACCAATATTCCATTACCAAGGATAAGTAGGAATTGTGGCCAATGCTCGGTGTAGTCCGACAGCATGTTTGTGACATGCGATGGATTTAAGTGTCACGATTCCGAGAGTAACTTATGGACCATAGGAAATGGGTTGTGGTCATTAGCGTTTCCTGAAGTAGTGTTGCGGTATGTCAGCCTCCCATCTGGATGACTTAGGTAGAGATAAAAACCTTCTTCGAGGAGACACTATTAATAAAACCTGAGATCCATAATATTTGAGATATTTGATATTATCACCTCACTAGGGACGATGATCATTAACATTAGAAACTGTCTACCTGTTAGTCTGTCATTTAAGTTAGCCTAACCCGAGACATATGTGTATTATCTATTTATGACATTAGAGACATGGTGTGAGCTTGTCTGTCAGTCTCTCATAAGAGAACATGGCTGAGAGGTCTCCTTTTTGTTAATTTGTTATTTATATCTCCTAGGACCATTCAGTCGAGAGTTTCGCCTCTCTAAGGAGTGAGAGTCTAGATATATGGTTTTGTATATTGAGTTTTTGATTGGGTTTGACATTGATTTGAGTTTATATTTCTTGATATCTCCGAGGGCCTAACAAACATAAGTTATCACTTTTATTAGGACTATAGGTCGAGATAGTATTCTTAAAATTGATTTCTATATTTGGTCGGATTTCGCTCTTTTTGAATTTCATATTTTCTTATTTATCTTTTATGGCTTAGCAGCCGGAAGCTATTACTTCCACAGGGGGTGTAAGTCGAGATTTGATGTTTTGATTGTTAATTTAGGATTATCCTTCTTGATTTATATTTTTAGGGCTTAACAGTCGGAAGTCTTCACTTCAATTGGGACTGTAAGTCAAGACTGATATTTTTGGGTTTGTTGATCCTTAGATTTGGTTTAACATGGGATTTATTCTTTTATTATGGATTTATGGATACGCAGCGTGCTTATCCTAGTATTTCCTGATTTCGATGTGTTGGATTGTTATCAATCAAAATTTATTTTTCGTGATTTCTTTACTTATACTCATTTCATGGGTGATATGAGATTGAGGCATGGTGTATTCTTATGATGTTATGATAGATGTTACGTTGTGTAGTATTATGGTTTGCCTGTTATTACCATGTTTATAGTTATGTATCCAGATTGGATTTAGATATAGTCTTATCCATTTATTATTTATGTAATACTCAGGTCAGTCCGAGACATTACAGGTTCATGGATAGATGACCATTATATGGATGTTGAGCATAGATGGAGAATAGGATATCATTGTATATTACTGTATATTATATTACCTCATGCTTGTATGACATTGTGTTGTATTGGATATACATTGTATAGTTTTTAGATAGTAGGCAATTAACCTATTTATGTCCCACTCATATTTGTATTGTATATGTTATCCTACGTTATTGACTCTGTCTTCTCTGTGATTTATTTTATATTGTGTATTGTTCTATCCTAGAGGCACATATGTTTATTGTTTTGTGCCGATACCATGTACATATATGAGACCTGTTTATGATTTTTTTAAATACGTACCGGTGTTAACCTAAGAGAATATTCACGTGGGTACTCCATACAGACTTGTTCTTTGTATTATCTAACAATATTACCTGGTAATACTCTTGGATAATATGGGTATAGAGGTGGGGTGTTACATCATTCATATTCAACTTTATAGTTCAAACACAAAGTCCTTGATTCAATAATACCAATTATTATTAACCGAAATGCTCTGGCTAGAGACTTTGACTTTAAGTTGACTTGAGTTGACCGTGATACTAACCCCATATAACTGAGGAGACGAATCCTCTATGGAATAGTGTTTCACTTCTAATACTTCTGCTCAACCCAACTATAGTCACTCATTGGAATGTCATGCCATAATATGACTATAATCATAGCATAGCTTTTATATTGAAGATCCACAGTATTCCCAAATCGAGAGAACTGTGTAAATCAGTCACATCGATATTTTGTATTTGACCTTAGTTATATTAACCAACAGAAAACTATCGAGTGCGTCATTCCATGGTTATCCAATAACTATCGGTACGTAACCTCTAGGTGCCTCCAGGAGCTATGAGTAATACACTGCCCGACATTTGGATGGCGTTACGTATCTAGTCCCAATGGATACATCGATATCCAGTCTCGATGCATCTTGACTAGGAACATTTAAAATGGTATATTTATTTTTATTGTGATAAATTACTCGCGGTTATAATACTTTGTAACTACTATCACAAAACATACCATTTATTGATTTTCTATAAATATGTTTTTAATTTAATTAATTAATTAATATAACCGCATTATATCAAGTATATAACAGAAAAAATACCTGATTTCAAATCATGTTGGTTTGGTTATTGAGTTAGATATATGTAACAAATTACATAATTTCTCCTAGAGCATACCCTTAACTCTATCATAACCTATGTAAGTCTCTAAGCGAGTTATTCTATAATCGGTCTAAACAACTACAAGTATGTAACCTATTGTGTACCGATATTCAATTCTTGAAACAGCTCGATTAGGAACATTTAAGGACAATTATTTATTTGAACGATAGAAAAGTCATGGTTACAAACACATTTGCAACTACAATCGACTAAAATGTTTCCTAAGAATTTTAAAAATGTATATATTTATTGTTTTTGAATACATTACTTAATCATAACATAACAACATATATTAGATTCTATAATATCAAAAGTTTATTTACTTCGAACAAGATTCTCTACAAGAGTTAAGTTATATAATAAGTTATATGGTTACTCCTAGGGCACATCTTAACCCTTTCAATATGGATGTTAAGTTATATGTTTAAGGTATTTTTTGTTAGGGTTGGATATGGAGAAAATAATTGGGCCTAGAGTTAGAGTAGCACCATGGTAGAGAGGTGAATGGAGGAATAATGTAATACCCCGTAAATCTAATAATAAATTTTGAATTAACAAAAGTGATATTTTAATTAAATTAAATGATATAGGGCAAAATAGTTATTGTATAAACATTGTAATTTAGAAACGAGAGTTGCACCATTACATAGAGCACACTTTTTCGATCGATTTCGGCTATAAACTTATCCAAATTGGAAGTCGAACAGAGGAGATACAGAGAAAACGAGTCTTGGGTTAGAATTAACCTTAGCAGGCTTTAGGTCTAATAATTTGAGTTCGAATATTACACCATTTCATTTCCTCCAATTACATAATTTGAAACCATCGTACGTTCCTATTTTAGAACTTATTTTCTTCCTTCCTCTTAAAACTCTAACACCAAGTTCAAAAATTCATATCTCCCAAACTACTCAACAAAAAATGGTGAATTTAATATCAGAATGAAGAGTACAAGGAGTATTATAAGTTGATACTAGTTTTTAGAGTGGATTGCGGAGATCTCTATGTGCCAGACTACAAGACATCGGAGGCAACGTTGGGTTTTCTTCATTTCGGAGGAATTGATCAATAATTTGTGAGTAAAATTTGTTTAGTTCATCGTACAATGATATGATAATGACTCATGATCTATCCTAGGGTTAATTAAGAATTAAATGCGATTAAACCCGAATTGAAATGCTTTAAATTAATTGAATATGTGTGTGTGTGTGTGTGTTTGTGTGTGTGTATACATACATACATACATACATACATATATAAGGTGGTTTCTAATAATCATAACTTGATCAAACTGGATTGACTCCATTATAAATCATATGAACATAATACAGTGTGTAAATGATGCATTGACCTTAGTTAATCAAACCAAAACAAATTGTCAAAACTTCATAAATTAATCAAATTGGATGGAATGGACAAAACTGGAAAACGCATAGGAACAACGACTGGTCAACCAATGGATTCTATTTAGCCAGATTGAACCTAGACCCGGACATGGCCATGCTGAATAGGAGTTGGTGTGTAGCAGGATTTTATCTACTTTCCTAGACTATTCACTAAGGTGTTTTCTCTGTATGTTTTAGGAAGACTGATCAAAGGCGTGTGCATGAAGCTTCATAATTGGCCCCAAGTGCTAGTAGGAGATTGATAGAATTAAGGGTATGCCACAAGGGCAGTTATGTAATTTGTTTTATAAACTTAACTTTGTAAATAATCTTGTTCATTATAAAGTATGTTTTTGGTTTTTTTTTCTGTTATATATGTTATTATATTGTGATATAAATAATGAGTTGATTACATCAGAAATATATAAGTAGAAAATGCTTAAGAGTAGTGTTTTATCGATTGTAGTTAGAATGTGTTCTTAACCATGAGTATTGAATCGATGTAAATATAACACTAACTCCTTAAATGTTTGCTGTTAAGATATATTGCAAAAAGGATATCGATATATACGTAACCGATCCCTACAATTAAAAAACTTGAATTAAAAAATGGCATCTTCTCAAGAAATATGTCCGAAGTTCTCTTCGTTCTCGCAAGAAGTTTGGCTGAAGCTTTCATCTTTTTCCCAAGATTATAGATTGTCTTCCACAACGCCTCATGCATCTAACTATCTTCTCAATTGCAATTCTCTACCCTATTCATATGCTCAAGTCGTTAAAAACAGATCTTCTTCTCAATATCAAGGAGCGTTTTATCGTAAATCCAAGAAATGGATTGAATCTAGAAAGGGAAAGAAGTACTGTTTCAGATGCGGGGATTTTAGCCACTTAGCTAATAGCTGTAGGGATCCGATTCGATGTTTCTCTTATGGCAATTTTGGGCATAAGAGTAAAGTTTGTGGGATTCTGAATGCTAAATCGAACTCGAAAAATCATGGATTCTTATTCGTTCTGAAATTCTTGAAGCTGAAAGGTGTTCTCCTTGATTACCTCTTGGACAAGAAAGATGCGGGAATTAAATTTTTGGATGAATTGCTGTATCACTTTAATATCATTAATGAGCTGAACATAGGCAAGGATTATTTGGATAGATTTGGCAACCCAAAGATCTTTTTTGGTAAATCTGATGTTGGAGAAGTTAAGGAATCCATTGTTTCTAATTACAAAGAACAGGGTGGTTCTTCTTCTACTTTGGTCAATCATGGTTTTCAATTCGTTCTGAAATATTTGATGTTAAGAGGTTTGTTGATCGATTATCTTTGGCCCAAAAAAGATTTAGGTTTAAGCTATCTCGATGATCTTTTTTATCATTTCGACATAATCAATGAGACGAACTATGGCAAAGGATTCACTGAGAGTTCTTTTGGTTCACCAGATGTTGTTGGTCATTCTGAAATCTTGAATTATAAATCATCCCCTACTGATGTTTTCCCAGTTGATTCGACTTCTTCTATTTCTCTTGATGTTAAAGAGAATTATCTAGGAGTTGACCCCATTCTCCTTGATCCTGCTGTTTATTCTTGTTTGGATCAGTCTTATTTTATTCCATCATCGAAAAAATGCGAAATTGTTGAAGATCAGGATCATCTATTCATTTCTGCTCGAAGGGATAAGCGTACATCCAAACATGGTGTTCAGAAAAATTTCGAGTTATCTATATTTAACAAATTTGATAGCCTTTCTTCGATTCCTGAAGCTGACTTATCTTTAGATATTCTTGTTGAAAATAGTGATCTATTGCATTTAACTGAGCATACTATTCCAGTTCAATCGAATATCTCGAGAGAGTGCCTTTCAATTCCTGATTGTAGTGGAGGTGTTAATTCACTTGACTGCAGTTTCTCGAGTGTTGCTACGATAGATTGGTCTAATGATCTCGGTGATGTTGTTTTCGATTTAATGGATCAAGACTCAATAGTTCTAGGCAGTAACAGTTATGGGGTTCAAATGAGTTTTGGAATAAAGAGTTTTGTTGCTTCTACTAAGTTCGAAGTAAACAGTCTTGTCTCTGTTTTAAATTCTCTAAGGTGTTATGAGATTCCATCATTAGATTTGGTTAATACTTCAGAAAATTTACAAGAAGTTTTTCTATCGGTTAGTATCTCAAATTTGGATAAAGTTGATAACAACAGTATTATGTATAAGTCTAAAGCTTTTTCAGATTGTGTTTTGGTCAATGATGAACTACTGGAATGGATTGATGGCTCTTTGGAGGTTGATGACTATATTGAAGATGAGTTGTTTGTCTCGTTAGATAAGATGTTGGAGATCAAGGTTGATAAGGAAATGACTTCATCTGAATCTCACTCATGCACAATTGATATGCACACCAATTCTCGTGCATCTATTGTGGATTTTGGCATAGATTATCAGTGTTACCAATCAGAAGTCTTGTCTAAGATTATAGCTAGTGATAGAATGCTTGTTTCTACTTCAGTTTCAGACATATTCTCTTTGAAGAATGCAAGCATGGATCAGTTTTCTATGGGTTTTTCTGCAGCTAGTTCAACAGGGTTTGACTCAGAACTCAAGCCTAGTGATAGTGGTATCTTCTTGAACACTGGCGCGGCTACAAGTATTAATTCAGCGAAGGCTTTGGATTCATCGGCGAAGAAAGATAAGAATAAGAAAGTAGTAGCTTCTTGTAACGACCCGTATTTTTACGGATCGAAACATCGTAAAACAGTTGACATTTGGTCTCATTGTTGATAAGTCATCCAGAGTCTAAGTCTTAGGTCGTATGAGGGTTTGGAGCGACCTAGGGAAGTTGGCGAGTTAAGGGGTAGGCGACTTAGTGAAGTGGAGCGACTTAAGTATTGGAACGACCTAAGAAGTTAGGCCGTGTGAGAGTTAGGTCGTATAGGAGATAAGTCGTGTGGTGACTTAGGTCGTGGAGTAGGTTAGGTCGTAGACGACTTAAGGAAATAGGCGACTTAAGTTAGTAAGCGACTTAAGAGATTGGGCGAGTTAATGACCTAAGGGATAGGTCGGTCGGCGACTTAAGAGTTAGCGACTTAAGGAGGGTAGGTCGGCGACGACCTAAGGAAGCTGGGGGTAGCAGTGAGCGACCTAAGGAGGTTAAGTCGTAGACGACTTAGGAGTTAGGTCGTGGGTTGTTAGGTCGCTAAGTATTAGGTCGTAAGGGGTTAGGTCGTAACCCAGTTAAGTCGCGTGGTTATTGAGTAGTTAGGTCGCGCATTATTTTAAGTCGTGACATAGTTAGATCGTGGCTTCCGTTAAGTCGTTAGGTCGGAACTGTTGCTAGGTCGCGTCTTAGTTAAGTCGTAGGTCGCGAGGAAGCGCGCATATGCTAAGTCGTTAGGTCGTATAAGCACGCATGTGTTAGGTCGTAGGTCGCGTGGATGCGCAGATTTGGGATAGGTCGTAGGTCGCGTAGAGGCTTGATTTGTTAGGTCGTAGAAGCACTGATGTGTTAGGTCATTGGATCTGTAAGTCGCGCGCTTGTGCTAGGTCGTAAGTCGTAGGGTTTTGTTAGGTCGTGGGTTTTAGGTCGTGGACGACCTAAGAGCGAGCGACCTAAGGATCAGCCTATAAATATGAGGGTTTTTCTTCATTTTTTGGGATCCGGATTTCGAAGCGACGAAGTGCTGCCATTTTGAGAACTCGACTTCTACACTTCTTCACTTCTTTTCTCCACTTTGATTTAGTACTTCCTTCCATCCAAATCGAAGATCCAAGAGCTTAGATTGAAGATCTTCATCCTTCGAAGAGAGATTTCATCGTTTGAAGCGGATTTGTGATAGATCGAGTTAGATCCTTCGCTATCCAGATCTGAAGTGTGTTGCTTTTGGGGTGTTTAGGTGATTTGGTGAGTGGTGATTATCTCTCACACGGATCCAAAGGATTATATCGGATCGTTGGCTTGATTTTGTGTTAAAGTAGTGGTTTCCATGCATTTTCTTAATCCTAAGTATAGATCCATATAGATCCATTGTTCATGATGATTTGACAACCATTTTACTACATGTTAACCTATGCAAGTTCATTCATCAAGATTATAGAGACATTGCTCATGTTTTCATGCTTGTTAGACTTTTGACTCTTTATTTACGAAATTGCCATTATTGTTATAATTGTCTATTTAGATCATATTTGAATGCTTGATTACTTGGATAAATGTTTGACTTGATTGATTGCTATGAATTAGATGATTGATGATTTGATTTAGACCGAAGATGATTCAAAAGCTAAGGGCAAGGCTCTTGAATTGGAAAAGCTGCTCGTGGCATATGTGGCGGATGATGAAGCTCATATGGATAGATTTGATGATGATGTTGAGATGAGGCTTTGCTATGATGATGATGAGGCGAAGCATGATATGAGATAGCCTTGGTCTAATCCAGACGGGATCATTCCAAGCAGATTGATAACTCGGTGAAATGGTTCGAGTTTGAGGATAATGGTTTGCTCGAGAGGCGCTTGAGCTAGTATGGAAATAGTCGTCGAGGAGGATGACTAGAAGGCTGAGATCTCATCGTTGTTAAAGGTTCTAGCATGCTCAAAGCAAGAGTATGTTGGGCAGATTCGATAGTCCCTGAAGGCTACTGATTGGTAGTCGAGTACTCTGGGCAGATTCGATAGTCCTAGGCACGGGTCACGATGACGTGCGTAGTTATGTCTAGAATCGGGGTTTCCATTAGCCCTTGACGGACGGATGAAAGAATGAGCCGGTCATTCAATTAACGATGATATCGAAGCAATGATAACAGTGATAGCCAGAGTCATGGATGTTTGGTTGTATCATCATTCGGTCTCAAGAGCGGTATTTTCTGGGTGCTTATCTGATCTTGGTTTAGGCCTTGGGGGTTTGTACTTGGAAAACATCGCCCTTGACTCGAGTGATAATTGCTTCACTTTAAATTGTATGCTCTGCTATGTTTGCTTCTACTTAGTGTGTGTTTGGGGGCTATCACTGTAGAAAGAGGTGGAGTGGGAGGGTTGTATTCCTATTTCTTTTCCTTTATGCTCTTTTGGTATGTTGTTAGTTAATTTACTGCTCACTAAGACTGTTGTCTGACTCAAGGCTTTATGTTTTTAACTCTTATTGCCTTGGGCTGTTCGTCCATTTTGGGACGGGCAGACTAGGTAGCAGGTGACAGGTGCTGTTCTTGCTTTCCATGATGCTGATGTCGAAGACGAGCTGGAGGCTTGCATATTATCTTCTTACTATATGTACTGGGTGTTCCGCTGTTTGTATATTTTCTGAGTGTTATGTAGTGAGGCTTGATGTATTGACTATTCAGATGTTTGTATTCAACTATTATGAAGTTTTATTGATGAGATTCTATTTTGTGAAGCTTCACTATGTATATATTCTATCGTATTTTGTCCATGCGTTGTGAGTAATACGATAGATTCTGCTGTTTTTAATTTACCTGACAATCGTCCATGGCTGCCTGGCACGATTTTCAGCGCACTATCTCTAGGTTCAGTGCGGGGGTCATGGGCGGTCGTCACATTTGGTATCAGAGCTTTGGTTAATCGATTTTACCCAACGCTCGCTGAAGTAACTACGTATGACAGACGTAATTGTATTTTGATGGATGATTACTATAGATAATATAGTAGCTTAGAATGATTTGAATCCCTTATGCAGTTGTTTCTCAAGGTGTATTAATCATTCCTTTTTATAGATATTGAGAATGAGTCGAAGAGGGAGACCAGCTGCTAGGGAAGGCCGTGCTACTGAAGGGGCTGCTGATTATGCTGCTATGTTTGAAGCTATGATGACTTCGATCATGAGAAGGATGCTAGCTCCGGGGCCATCGGTGGATGTTGGAGTTCAAGTTCAAACTCCAAAACCGGTGGATTTCGCTAAGTTGTGTAAGGACTATACTGCTCTTGGAGGGAAGGTTTTCTTGGGGACAGAATCAACCATTGAAGTCCAGAGGTGGATAGATGCTTGTAGAAGGATCTTTGGTGATTTGGGAATCGATGATGCAACTAAAAGGAAGCTTGCATCAAGACAGCTTCAAAGGAGAGCTTCTGACTGGTGGAACTCTATCACCATTGATACTCCGGAGGAAGAGATTACTTGGGAGCAATTCCAAGCCAGATTGAAGCCAAGTTCATTTCTACAGCTCAGAAGTCTGTTCTGTTCAAGAAGTTTGTGGAGCTCAAGCAAGGTGGAAGACCAGTTCTTGAGTATGTTTCTGAGTTTGAAACTTTGTCTAAGTATGCCCGGTCGTATATTGAATCTTCGTACCAGAAGAATGAGAAGTTTGTGACAGGCTTGGACAGTTATCTTGGGAGGCAGTTGGTGGATCATTTGGACGATCCATTTGAGAAGCTAGTAGAGAAAGCTCTCAGGCACGAGAATCTGTTTCCTAAGGAAAGGTCTGTTGTTGCTGTGACCAAAGAAGAGTTTAAACCACAGCAGGGTGGAAACAAGAAGAGGAAGCAGCAGCAGTAGCAGAAGGGAAAGGATGGCCAGAAGAAGCCGAAGGGCGAAGTGACCTGCTACAATTGTCAGCAGAAGGGCCATTTCTCCAGGGATTGCAAGAATCCGAAGGTGCCAGTGAAGTGTCACAACTGTGACAAGCCGGGGCATGTTAAGAAGTATTGTCCAGAACCGAGGAAGGACAAGCAGATTGTGCATGCTTATGCTTTAGGAGCTGTTCCATCATCTTCGAAAGCTCCTACCACTGAAGAGAAAGGAAAGAGTGTGGTGGTTCAAGGTACTCTTTCCATATGTGGTGTTCCAGTTAGAGTGTTATTTGATACTGGGGCGTCGCATTCGTTTGTTTGTAATGAGCTTGTAGGCCGGTTAGGTTTAGAACCAGATATTGTTGATAGGCCATTGGTTGTGACTAATCCAGTTGGGGGTTCGTCTTGTTTGTGTATGCTATGCCGTGGTCTGATTGTATCGAGTCATGATTGCTCTTTTGTTTGTGATTGCTTTGTTCTGAACTTTGCGGGGTTCGGAATTATTTTGGGTATGGACTGGCTTAGGAAATATGCGGCAAAGGTTGATTGTGATAGGTTGGAGGTGACAGTCGAGAATGTGGAGGGGCGAAAGATTGTGATACGATGTAAGCATGAAGAAGGCGTCTTCATGAGCTTCATGTATTCGCTGGTTGTTCCACGGGATGGACTGTCATCTGTGCCAATCGCTAAAGGATTTGAGGATGTCTTTGACGAGGTCAAAGGGTTACCGCCGGATAGAGAGATCGAGTTTCGTATAGATCTAGTTGAAGGAGCCAGACCTGTTGTGATGCCTCTTAGGCGGATGGCGCCTAGGGAACAGCAGGAGTTGAAGGTGCAGGTTGATGACCTTTTACAGAAAGGATTCATTCGGCGTAGTGTGTCCGAATGGGGTGCACCAGTTGTGTTTGCAACCAAAGCGGATGGATCGTTGAGGTTGTGTGTGGATTATCGTGAGCTGAATAAAGTGACTAAGAAGAACAAGTATCCATTGTCGAGAATAGATGACTTGTTTGATCAGCTTCACGAAGCTAAGGTGTTTACTCATATGGATTTGGCAACGGGATTTCACCAGTTGAGAGTGGCTAAGGATAGTGTGCCGAAGACTGCTTTTAGGACACCATCCGGTTTCTTTGAGTGGCTGGTAATGCCGTTTGGATTGACTAATGCGCCAGCATATTTTGTGGATCTTATGAATAGAGTGTTCAGAGATCAGTTGAGCAAGTTCGTGCTAGTATTCGTGGATGATATTCTGATTTATTCCAGAACTAAAGAAGAGCACAAGACGCACTTGCGTATTGTTTTGGAAATCTTACGGAAACATCAGCTGAAGGCTAAGTTTTCGAAGTGTCACTTCTGGAAGAGTGAAGTGAGGTTCTTAGGCCATGTTATCTCTGGAAATGGAATAGCGGTTGATCCCGCTAAGGTGGCAGCAATCCAGGATTGGGTTAGACCTAAGAATGCATCTGATGTGAGAAGTTTTCTTGGATTAGCAGGATATTATCGACGGTTTATCAAAGGCTTCTCCAAGGTAGCTGCACCGTTAACAGGATTGACGAAAAAGAACCAAGTGTTCAGATGGGATGATAAGTGTGAGCAAGCTTTCAAAATCCTGAAAGAGAGATTGACAAGTGCTCCTGTTTTGACTATTCCAAGTGGGAATGATGAGATGGTGGTTTACACCGATGCATGTGGTACTGGACTTGGAGCAGTGCTGATGTAGAGGGATAAAGTTGTTGCGTATGCCAGTCGACAACTGAAGGCGCATGAAAGGAATTACCCGACTCATGATTTGGAGTTAGCGGCGATTGTTTTTGCTCTGAAGATGTGGAGACATTATCTATTGGGAGTTCGATTCGAGTTGTTTACGGATCATAAGTCGTTGAAGTATCTTTTCTCCCAAAAGGATTTGAATCTTCGGCAGCAACGATGGCTAGAGTTTTTGGCATCATATGATTTTGGTATAGCCTATACTCCGGGAAAGGGTAACGTAGTGGCAGATGCGTTAAGTCGAAGACATGCAGGATTGGGAGCCATGTTTTCAGAATGGAAGAATCTCGAGTATTTAGCTGGATTTGACTTCAGGCCTAGATGTGAATTGGAACCTGAGATATTGGCAAACTTATCGATAAGACCTACTCTTGTGGAAAGGATTGGCGAGAGCCAAAAGCGAGACGATAAGCTTTTCAAGATTATCCGTGATTTGGAATCTAGATTGGATCCAGAAAAGGGTAAAGGATTCGAGGTCGATCGAGAGGGTTGGCTTCGGAAGCAAGGACGACTAGTTGTTCCCGATATCAATGAATTGAGGAATGAAGTTCTGAGGGAAAGTCATCACTCGAAGCTGACAATTCATCCAGGTGGAAATAAGATGTATCGGGATATGAAGAGAACCTATTACTGGGAAGGTATGAAGAAGGATGTTGGAAATTTTATTTCCAAGTGTATGAACTGCCAGTTGGTAAAAGCCGAACAGAAGAAGCCAAGTGGATTGCTTCAGCCATTAGAAGTTCCTACATGGAAGTGGGAACAAATATCGATGGATTTTATTGATGGGCTACCTAGAACAAGAACGGGAAATGAAGGAATTTGGGTCATTGTAGATCGTCTGACTAAGAGTGCAAGATTCATTCCTATTCGATCGACTAGGACTGCATCAAAGTTGGCTGAGTTATATGTTAAGTGGATAGTTCGATTCCATGGTATTCCGAAGAGTATAGTGAGCGATCGAGATCCATTGTTCACTAGTGGATTTTGGAAGAGCTTCCAGGAAGTTTTGGGAACCGAGTTGTGTTTGAGTACAGCTTATCATCCCCAAACAGATGGTCAGACCGAGAGAGTCAACCGAGTTTTGGAAGATCTCCTCAGAGCTTGTGTTTTGGATTTCGGAGGATCATGGGAAGATCACCTTCATTTGGTGGAATTTTCATATAACAACAGTTACCAGTCAAGCATTGGTATGGCACCGTATGAGGCATTGTATGGAAGACCGTGTAACTCTCCGACATGTTGGTTAGAAACAGGAGAAAAGCTGATGCTTGGGCCAGAGATGATTCGACAGACTTCGGATTGCATAGAGATCATTCGGCAACGAATGAAGGCAGCCCAAGACCGTCAGAAAAGTTATGCCGATAAGCGTCGAAAGGATTTGGAATTCGACGTAGGTGATATGGTTTTTGTGAAGATTTCTCCACTGAAGAATGTTATTCGATTCGGGAAGAAAGGAAAATTGACTCCGAGATTTGTTGGACCATTCCCGATCATCGAGCGAATTGGAAAGCTCGCCTACAGATTGGAGTTACCAGAGAAGATGTCGGGTGTGCACAATGTTTTTCACGTATCGTATCTACGGAAGTATGTGCACGACTCGAATACAGTGGTTTCTGCTGATAGTTGTGAAGATTTCGAAGTTGATCCAATCGATAAGAGACCTCGTAAGCGGCTTCATGTTGTGGAAATCGACACGAAACAGCTTAGGAGGAAGGTAGTTAAGTTGCTCAAGATACAATGGAGTGATGATGATAACGACTGTACATGGGAGGTGGAAGAGAGGATGAAAGCAGCTCATCCTGAACTCTTCAAGGTATGGCCCTAAGGTGTCGTATCATCTAACGACATTGTAACTTGTTCTAAGTTTTAGAATTCTGCATGCTAAGCGAGAATTGGATGCATGGTTTGTTGATTGCTATGGATGGTAGGCATGCAGAATAGTCTTTGATTGCTCTGTTTGTTTGGAATTTCGGGGGCGAAATTCCTAAGGGGGGAAGAATGTAACGACCCGTATTTTTACGGATCAAAACATCGTAAAACAGTTGACATTTGGTCGTATTGTTGATAAGTCATCCAGAGTCTAAGTCTTAGGTCGTATGAGGGTTTGGAGCGACCTAGGGAAGTTGGCAAGTTAAGGGGTAGGCGGCTTAGTGAAGTGGAGCGACCTAAGTATTGGAACGACCTAAGAAGTTAGGTCATGTGAGAGTTAGGTTGTATAGGAGATAAGTCGTGTGGTGACTTAGGTCGTGGAGTAGGTTAGGTCGTAGACGACTTAAGGAAATAGGCGACTTAAGTTAGTAAGCGACTTAAGAGATTGGGCGAGTTAACGATCTAAGGGATAGGTCGGTCGGCGACTTAAGAGTTAGCGACTTAAGGAGGGTAGGTCGGCGACGACCTAAGGAAGCTGGGGGTAGCAGTGAGCGACCTAAGGAGGTTAAGTCGTAGACGACTTAGGAGTTAGGTCGTGGGTTGTTAGGTCGCTAAGTATTAGGTCGTAAGGGGTTAGGTCGTAACCCAGTTAAGTCGCGTGGTTATTGAGTAGTTAGGTCGCGCATTATTTTAAGTCGTGACATAGTTAGATCGTGGCTTCCGTTAAGTCGTTAGGTCGGAACTGTTGCTAGGTCGCGTCTCAGTTAAGTCGTAGGTCGCGAGGAAGCGTGCATATGCTAAGTCGTTAGGTCGTATAAGCGCGCATGTGTTAGGTCGTAGGTCGCGTGGATGCGCAGATTTGGGATAGGTCGTAGGTCGCGTAGAGGCTTGATTCGTTAGGTCGTAGAAGCACTAATGTGTTAGGTCGTTGGATCTGTAAGTCGCGCGCTTGCGCTAGGTCGTAAGTCGTAGGGTTTTGTTAGGTCGTGGGTTTTAGGTCGTGGACGACCTAAGAGAGAGCGACCTAAGGATCAGCCTATAAATATGAGGGTTTTTCTTCATTTTTTGGGATCCGGATTTCGAAGCGACGAAGTGCTGCCATTTTGAGAACTCGACTTCTACACTTCTTCACTTCTTTTCTCCACTTTGATTTAGTACTTCCTTCCATCCAAATCGAAGATCCAAGAGCTTAGATTGAAGATCTTCATCCTTCGAAGAGAGATTTCATTGTTTGAAGCGGATTTGTGATAGATCGAGTTAGATCCTTCGCTGTCCAGATCTGAAGTGTGTTGCTTTTGGGGTGTTTAGGTGATTTGGTGAGTGGTGATTATCTCTCACACGGATCCAAAGGAGTATATCGGATCGTTCGCTTGATTTTGTGTTAAAGTAGTGGTTTCCATGCATTTTCTTAATCCTAAGTATAGATCCATATAGATCCATTGTTCATGATGATTTGACAACCATTTTACTACATGTTAACCTATGCAAGTTCATTCATCAAGATTATAGAGACGTTGCTCATGTTTTCATGCTTGTTAGACTTTTGACTCTTTATTTATGAAATTGCCATTATTGTTATAATTGTCTATTTAGATCATATTTGAATGCTTGATTACTTGGATAAATGTTTGACTTGATTGATTGCTATGAATTAGATGATTTGATTTAGACCGAAGATGATTCAAAAGCTAAGGGAAAGGCTCTTGAATTGGAAAAGCTGCTCGTGGCATATGTGGCGGATGATGAAGCTCATATGGATAGATTTGATGATGATGTTGAGATGAGGCTTTGCTATGATGATGATGATGAGGCGAAGCATGATATGAGATAGCCTTGGTCTAATCCAGACGGGATCATTCCAAGCAGATTGATAACTCGGTGAAATGGTTCGAGTTTGAGGATAATGGTTTGCTCGAGAGGCGCTTGAGCTAGTATGGAAATAGTCGTCGAGGAGGATGACTAGAAGGCTAAGATCTCATCGTTGTTGAAGGTTCTAGCATGCTCAAAGCAAGAGTACGTTGGGCAGATTCGATAGTCCCTGAAGGCTACTGATTGGTAGTCGAGTACTCTGGGCAGATTCGATAGTCCTAGGCACGGGTCACGATGACGTGCGGAGTTATGTCTAGAACCGGGGTTTCCATTAGCCCTTGACGGACGGATGAAAGAATGAGCTGGTCATTCAATTAACGATGATATCGAAGCAATGATAACAGTGATAGCCAGAGCCATGGATGTTTGGTTGTATCATCATTCGGTCTCAAGAGCGGTATTTTCTGGGTGCTTATCTGATCTTGGTTTAGGCCTTGGGGGTTTGTACTTGGAAAACATCGCCCTTGACTCGAGTGATAATTGCTTCACTTTAAATTGTATGCTCTGCTATGTTTTCTTCTACTTAGTGTGTGTCTAGGGGCTATCACTGTAGAAAGAGGTGGAGTGGGAGGGTTGTATTCCTATTCCTTTTCCTTTATGCTCTTTTGGTATGTTGTTAGTTAATTTACTGCTCACTAAGACTGTTGTCTGACTCAAGGCTTTATGTTTTTAACTCTTATCGCCTTGGGCTGTTCGTCCATTTTGGGATGGGCAGACTAGGTAGCAGGTGACAGGTGCTGTTCTTGCTTTCCACGATGCTGATGTCGAAGACGAGCTGGAGGCTTGCATATTATCTTCTTACTGTATGTACTGGGTGTTCCGCTGTTTGTATATTCTCTGAGTGTTATGTAGTGAGGCTTGATGTATTGACTATTCAGATGTTTGTATTCAACTATTATGAAGTTTTATTGATGAGATTCTATTCTGTGAAGCTTCACTATGTATATATTCTATCGTATTTTGTCCATGCGCTGTGAGTAATATGATAGATTCTGCTGTTTTTAATTTACCTGACAATCGTCCATGGCTGCCTGGCACGCTTTTCAGCGCACTATCTCTAGGTTCAGTGCGGGGGTCATGGGCGGTCGTCACACTTCTAGTGGATCCGTTCGCCGAAGTGCTAGGTTTCGTAACTGCCAGTCACATTCTATTGGTGAGTTACCTGGTTCAAGTGCCACATGTGGCACTATGAATCCAGGCTCAGGTATGAGTTTATGTTTGGGTAGCACATATTCTACTTATGCATTAGGCAGCCTTTCTTCAGCTGAGTTTAGTCAGCTAGCTCGTGATACTTCTTTTATTTTTTCAGACGTTTAGATAGATAGAGAGTTTATTAGATGTAAGGAATTAGAGAGGGCTAGTACAGTTGGTTTATGAGGATCATTAGTTGGAACATTAGAGGTTTGAATGATTTGAATAAGTGTGATAAGGTTAGAGCGTTCTTTAAAGACTATTCTTTTGACATTGCTTTACTTCAGGAGACTAAAATTAATTGTCCCGACATTCGTTTTTTTAGAAGATTAGGCGGTTTTCACTTTAGAAAATGGGGTTTTTTTACCTTCAGTGGGTTCTTCAGGGGGATTAATGATTGGATGGCGAGATAATTATTTTAAATTACTTCAATGTATTGTTAAACAGCACTCTCTTCATGTTATTCTTATTAATCTTTCTGATAACTCTTTTTTAAATATTTCTAATGTTTACGGGCCTAATTCTAAAATAAATCGGAGAATTTTATGGAATGAATGCTTAGAATTTAGATCCTTTGCCCGGGTTCTTGGATTTTGGGAGGTGATTTTAATGTTACGCGTTTCATAGGTGAGCGTTTTCCTAGGGAAGGGGATTACTCTGCTATGGAGGAATTCGACCAATTTATTATTAATTCTAATTTGATTGAAATTCCCCTTTCTAATAGAAAGTTTACTTGGAGTAACGCTAGAGAGTCTCCATCCATGGCTCTTAGTGATGAAATCGAAGACAAATTCCCAATCTATAGAGTCACTGGTTTACCTTATACTTACTCCGATCGTTGTCCAATTATTCTTAATTGTGAATTCCATAGGGTTATTATTAACAATTTTAAATTTGAAAAGATGTGGTTTTTGGAATCTAACTTTGTGAATCTAGTTAAAGGTAAATGGGTTTCTTTGAGTTTCCATAATTTCAAAAATAAGGAAAATTCTGCAAATATAGGTGAGCTTAGGATTTTTCTTAAAAATTAGGGAGCTTAGGATTTTTCTTAAAAATTGGAATAAAAATGTTTTTGGCAATCTAAAAATTAAAAAAGATAATATTCTTAATGAAATGCTTAAAATTAATAAGATAGAAGAATCTAGATCTCTAAATATAGGTGAACGTAATGTTCTTGCTAATTTAAAAGATGATTTAAATTCTATTTTAGAAAAGGAGGAGGTTATGTGGAAACAACGATCTAGAATTCAATGGATCAACGAAGGTGATAATAATACCAATTTTTTTCATAATATAGCTAATGGTAGAAAATATAGTAATACAATTAACTCTATATTTGTTAATAATATAGAGTTAGTTGATCAAAGAGATCTTAACAAGGCTTTTACAGACTATTATAAGGATATTTTTTGTTCTAAAATCAAACATAGAATCAATGTTAGATGGATAGATCTGTATCCATCTGATTCTATTGTTGATTTATCAGAGTTAGATAATCCTTTTACTGAAGAGGAAATTAGAAAAGAAATTAATGACATGCCAAGTGATAAATCCCCGGGACCTGAAGGATTTCCTATTTTATTTTATAATACTTTTTGGGACGTTTTAAAATTTGACTTAGTTAATATGTTTAATGATTTTTACAATGGTAATTTGCAATTAGGGAGATTTAATTTCGCAAATGTTATATTGTTACACAAAAAAGTAGGAGCTAAAAACTTAAAAGATTTTAGACCTATTTCTTTGATTAACTGTTCAGTTAAAATCATTTCAAAAGTTCTAGCTAATAGACTTAGTAAAAGAATGAATGAATTAATCGATTGTTCACAATCAGCTTTTATTAAAGGGAGAAATATCACTGATGGAGTGGCAATGGTTCAAGAATATATTAATTACTGTTGTAAGAATAACATAACTTGTGCGATTTTAAAACTTGATTTTGCTAAAGCTTTTGATTCAGTAGATTGGGATTTTCTTGTAGATATTTTTCATGCTAGAGGTTTTAGTCATAGATGGATCTATTGGGTTTTGACTTTGCTTAGAACTGGAAACTCTAGTCTTATGGTTAACGGTATATTAGGTAATAGAATTCAATCTAAGAGAGGTTTAAGGCAAGGGGATCCCTTATCACCTTTATTATTTAACTTAGCTGCTGATGTTTTTGCTAAAATTATTAAAAGAACAGTGGATAATGGACCTCTTGGACGTGTAGGCAATGAAATTTCGCGTAATGGTTTATCGGTTCTTCAATTTGCTGATGATACCTTACTTTTTTCTTCCCATCTTCCTAGACACATCATTACCCTTAAGTTTATCCTTTACAGTTTTGAACTTTTATCTGGTTTAAGAATAAATTTTGACAAAAGTTCCGTGTTCGTTTTAAATGATTTTAATAAAGTTGAAAACTTAGTTGCTAATACTCTTAATTGCAAAACTATGAACTTTCCTTTTGACTACCTCGGTTTTGTGATTAGACCCACCAAACTCAAACATGACGACTGGATTATTATCATTGATAAAATTAAAAATAAGATCTCTAACTGGAATGGGAGATTTCTTTCTAGAGCTGGTAGACTAGTTTTAATAAATTCGGTTTTATCAGCTCTTCCGATTTATTGGATGACCTTGCATTTGTTCCCGGATTGGGTTATTGATAAAATTGATAGGATTAGAAGAGATTTCTTATGGAGTGGAGAAAATTCTAATAATAATATTAAATGTCTTGTAAATTGGGAAACCGTCTGTAAGGCCAAAAAGACAGCTTATTAACCGTACGACACAATTGATCGATTTCCCTCGAACCCATGTGACATTTTACAAGCCTGGTTTGTAGGCTAGGGTGGTCATGCAGTCGGGGATTAGGGAATTTAGGGCTGTTATGGTAATGGTTACCGTTATCATTTTGTAAAAACCGTTACCGTTCCATTTTTTACTGGTAAACTAAAATTGTTTACCGTTACCGTTACCGATTGACCGATATACCGATGATTGGTATACCGATAAACTGGTAACCATTATAATGGTAATGGTAAATTACCGTTTGTCTAGAAAAATAATAAATTGATATATTTTTACACTGAATGATGCTTCATTATATATCTCACTGGGTCACTTAGTAATGGACATAGAAAAGAAGAGTGCTTATCATCATTTTGAGTTGAATTACTGAAATAAATTGAACTGTTTTCTTACTTCTAAATGTTCGTAATACAACACCTTGCACGAATATCAATGTATTATGAATGGACTGGTAAATTACCGTTACCGCTGGTTTTGAAAAAATACTACCGATGTTTTACCGTAAAAAATGGTAAATTTACCGTTACCGTACCGATTATGCTGGTATACCGACTTCACTTTAAAATGGTAACCGATTGACTGGTAATGGTATGGTAATGGTAAATTTAACATTACCATAACAACCCTAAGGGAATTATTGTTTTCATATTGTGTCTCGCATCAATTACCCATGGACCTAGAATTAAACAGCTGATTAATGTTTTACCACTTATATCGACTTTGAATGTAGTAGAACCAGACATGAGAAAATAACTAATTGGGATGACGTCTGGTCAACATCAAATAACCCCAAAATGGTTGCTTGTTCATACAAAGTTATACAAGACAGATTGATGACTAAAAACATGCTGGTTAAATGGGGTTTACAACATGAAGCACTTTGCGTTCTATGCAAGACTGATGAAGAAAGCAATAACCACTTACTTATTCTTTCAATGCCCTTACAGTTCCTATGTATCAGCATAGACACACTAAAAGTAAAGCACCTTTGTTCTTTGTATGCATCTCCCAGTATAAAATATGAGTAAATAATAATTTCTTTATTTCTCACCATAGAAAACATCAGCATCTTAAGTCTTTCATATGTTGCCCGATATCTAGAAGACAATTGTATCAAAAATACATATATAATTATAATCACCTCATGAGTAATGGAAGTTCACAACCAAACTGTAGAAATAATAAGAAAAGTTCCCCAGGCTTCAAATGAAGATTCTTAGAGCAGTTCTAAAAAGAAAATTAGTTTAGAAGTAGCAATGTAAAACACAATGAAATTTGCAAAAAAATAAATATAAAGCACTAACATTAGATAATAAAATAAAAATCATTGGCCTCGACTTGGCAGTTAGACTAAGCAGGTTTAGAAGGATTGAGCTCATCCCAAGCGTCGATCCAGGTAACCATGGCGTCTGCTAACTTGTCAAAGTAAGGGTCGATCTTCGAAAGCTTTTCTTTCACTTGTTTAGATAGTTCGATGTAACACTGTTGGACGGTAGCGCTTTCCTTTGATAGGGTAATGCCTTGGAAGAATGGGATTATCTCCTCCTGCCAGAATATTCCTTTGTATTCTTTCTTCAAGTTAACAAATGGGTTGCTCGCTTTGCTGTGCCAAATGTAGGGTAACCCCGTTTTCACTCCCAGCCCCAAGTGGTCGCATATGACCTGCAATTTCAAATAACACGATATGTCATTTACACCAAGGGAAAATGATATATGTATATGTGTATGTATAGGTGGAAAACTCTATTTGAACAAAATCTGACACGAGAACTTAACCATTAGACCTTTCATTGATTTCCATCTTCCATGTAAAGATTAAAAAAAAAATATCCACTGGTTAATACATGTATCAAATTATGTGTTTTGATTTGTATCTCAATAGCCGCTTCTTATATATATAAATTAGTATTCAGTATATTTCATAAATCTTTAGTATATCAAGCAAAAGAAGACAGATTTATGAACTGTTAGAGGTTTTCTCATACATCTTTTTAAAAGATTTTCACTATGGAGGATGGGTCCAGGGGAAGTGGCAACCCCCTAGGTAGAGATGCGGTGCAACGCCTATACGAACAACAGTATATTTCAGTTGTCATTTAAATTTGAATTCAGAAGTCAACAAATATAGCCGTTGGTCAAAAGGTCTTCAACAGTCACCGCCAATAGTCATCTCCCTCTATATATACGGTATAGTTTGCCAAAACACAGATCAATTCGTATATTAGAAATAAGAGAAGTATCATCTGATTCAATTTTGATTGTTCTTCTGATCTGTGCCACAAATCAGAAGTTGCAAATATTTTCTCTAATATATCCTAAGAGAACGTTTTCTACGACCCTGTGTGATCTCAGAAATAGTGCCTTGGAGCAATAATTCTAGAAAAACTTACAACATGTACTACTAAAACTACAGTTGAACTGCAGATGGGAAAATGCCTAGAATGAACTGTGTACGGATCCACACACAACCCAGCCCACTTTAGTAATAAACTCAATACTTAATAAAGAAAATACATACATGATGTAGAAATATAAAGTTTGTACCTTAACACACCACCCAGCCCACATATCGTCATAGCGTCCAATGGGTTGGCCATCTCCCATAAGCCCAAAATACATTGCCGGCCCAATGAGGTCGCGGTCAAATGCCAAATTCATACCGCACATAGGAAACAATGTTCCCTTTGGTATGGTAAGAACCATATCCACATACCTACATAGAAAATTAACTTATGTAGATCGCCTCTTGGTTGAAAAAGACTTGCATGACTTCTAAGTGGAGCAATAAAAAGGGATAAATACTTCACAACTATTTGTGAACCTAGTGATTCAAACCGTAAACCGTATAGTTCAAACTTTAAATCTAAATGGGATCTAAACCGTAAATCATAGATTCAAAAAGTCCATAATTTAAGGTTTGAACTTCTACGTCTAAACCTAAAATTCAATTCTCTCTCTTGTTCATTTTTATTTTGTTTAGAAACACTAGAATTGAAACCGTCGATTCAAATAAGCATATTGAATATATAAGTATGAATCGAATGGTTTTTCTCAATGGTGATTTTAACTGAGTTTGAATCCAAACGTAAATCGAATTGGGAGGGATCTGATCCGAAACAGGATTTAAATAGTAAGATTTCAAGATTTATTATAACAATGCTAGTGATATAAAGTACTTTATGATCAATTGATACGAAACTATACCTGGTATTCTTTTCACGGGGTTTGACAAGCTGAGTAGGAGCATCATAATCAGGAATGTTAAGCCATAAACCGTGACTGACAGCTGTTGGAACACCATCACGTAAGCTAAACGGGTATCCACGAACAAAATCTGCACCCTCTCTATAGGGATCATATAGTGTGTTAAAAAAGAAAGGGGTTGATGGGCAAAGCAGATTCTTGATATGCTGCTCAAGGGCATTTATGTTGTGTCCAGATGGGTCTTTAGCCACCTGGCAAAAATAGAAGAGTAGAATATCAAAAGGTTGAGCCTGTTTGCAAACATTGATCCAGTAATATGCAACCAAAGTCTAAATTATCAATATCAAGCTATTCAGCGACCACAAAAACCTTGTCATACACCCATGCTTACAGAATTACATGTCGAAACTAAATGCAGTACAGGACAAGCAAAACAGTTATGTAATTGGCACCAATCACATACGAATGGAAGTAAGAGTTGAGAGAATATATTTATTTTTAATAGAATTTTTGTAAAACACCCTCTTTAAGTTTCAAAATACACCATCATCCCTACTCAAAAACAAGTTTTCAAAAAAACATCCGTTTTTAGTTTCAGTCAAAATGCAAATTTTTGCAGTTCTGCGTTTTTTTCAGAAAAAGGAACGAAAAAGGAAAAATAAGTTTTTCATAGAAACATGCGATTAAGTTGATTTAATTTTCGAAAAAAAAACAAAAAAATTACTAAAAATAAAAATTGAGATGTAATTTATGACATGTTTTTTAGGAGGATTCTTCGTGAATCAAACTTGAAAATAAGGGATGGATCCAAACTTCCACTATTCTTAATGCTTGATTCAAAGAACAAGGATCTAGAAGTGCTTTTTACAAATAGGAAAGAAAGAAGAAAAGAAGAAAAATGTTTTAACATACAAATTCAGGTTATGCTGGAACTTCGAATATATAATTACAGCTGGTAGAACTGCTAAAATGGACATGGTTATCATATGTACAAGTATTTGTAAGATTGTTTGCATACACTACCTGACTACTATATTAATTAACCATGATGCTTCCTAACAGAACTAACATACTATTTATATATTAAAGCTAAAGCAATCAATCAAAATTAGATTAGAGCTAACATAGAAATGATTACTAGATCTACACCACTCTTGCTTAAACATGGGCATCACGTACCACTTACCTTCCATTACAATAATTTAATCCTTTTTTCATATAACTAATGCAACCACATGCAAGTAAGTAGGCTTAAACACAGTTCGATATTACAAACTACTTGCAACCTTCTGTCACACTGACATGGTTGGTAATCAAAAAATTAGAGTGCTGCAAACTAAATTAATTAGTAAACAAATATTTTGGGTATGCAGCGATCAGTACTACGCCTTTAGCATTATAAATACACGTTCACTAGTTCTCATTATTTCATGTTACATTCTTAAGCTCAACACCCTACTATGCAGGGTACAGTTGGCCTCCCTCCCCCTCCCTCCCTCCCTCCCTCCCTCCTTCTATCTTCATGTATTATTGATCGCTATTATTATTTTTAGTTTATCATCTATTTTCATATCTTTAATGTACTATTATATCATCCATTCTTTTATAAAAGTTGCATGTAATATTATTAATTTTAAGCATATTACCCCTCTTAATTCTAGTGCATTTCTCTAAATCTATTGACGTTTATTTCAAAATTTCTTATGAGATGTCTATTAATACAATGTTGTCTACATGCACCACGATACCTCTTTTAAGTTCACTTGTTATTTCATAGAGTACTAACATAAATAAGTACAAATTTAGATTCGATCCTTGATAGCATGTAAAGAATATGAATTGAAATTTTTATATACATACATACATATGTGTGTGCATGTGCATATGTGCGCGCGCGCACGTGCGTCTGAGGGGGGTAATTCAACACAAAATAAAACACAATCGGTGACACAATAAATTTTGAACATTGGTTCTCATTGACTTACACATATGGGGCTGAAATCTCTCTCTCACACACACACATGGCAAGGATCGATTACACATAAAATATAATAGTACGTTCTCTCTTTTTCCACTAACTATATTATTTAATTCGGAATGTGTGGTGGAAATCATGAGGAATTGAGGTGTAGCTGATCCATATATATATATATATATATATATATATATATATATATATATATATATATATAATTGTGTATCATATTGTATTTTATGTGGCCAATAATCACTAGTCGCGTGGCAATACCTTTCGCAAAAACATAACTAGTGATAAGAGTGAAGTCGTAATAAGGTAGACGTGGTGAGCTTTGTCGTAATCAATATTCTATGTTATATTCTTTTACAGTTTGGCAATTGTAATCAATTTTTTCGTACATTTGAATCAGCAACAGTTGATAAATGGTTGTATGGTTTAAAGAAGTACAGTCCTACATAAGTCTGTTATCTACTAACCATCAAGTGTTAACTGCTAACGACTAAAATGCGCATCTAATACCTGCTACAGAATGAAAAATATGTTTACTTGTAAATTAGAAAAGAGAATCCAAATAGAGTGATATAGTTTATTGATGAATCACATTTAACATTTTTCAAATGAGAATCAATTCAAACCAGTTTAATTAGAAGCGTTAAACGTGTAGTTAAATATTTACTAAGAATGACTTTTTAATATTTATTAAAAAGTTAATTTGAAAATTCAAAATTTTTAGCATTGTGTTTTGATTATTGAAATATTAAAAGAAAATACAATGTTTATAATAGAAAAACATCCATGGTATTTTTTAGTTCAAGATTTGGTACTCTTTGGACTTTTTGGGGGGGGGGGGGAGGGAGGAGGGGGGGGGGGGGAGGGGATACCGGACGCTTTATTTTTTTAAAGAGTTTTTTTTCAATTCATTGCTCTTGGACATGGCCACCGCCTGTTCATTTTATCTCAAATCCTTACGTCTAACTTAAGCCAAGGCGAGTGAGACATAAGACTTACATCTACGACATCTACGGTGGTGAACAATGGGCAAGTCCAAAAATTGTACAGTTCAAGGAGACTTTACGTCAAACTTATAAGTTGGATATAAAGCTTTATTTTATATATAAATTTAATTAAATTGATAAAAGTTTGTTCCAAAACTATAGATTAATCTAAAAATTGTTTAAACAATATTGTAGTTTATTTGTAAAGTATTAATTGCAAATTATTAATTACTAACTATGTTAATTGTACATTATTAGTTATTATTTATTAGGTTTCAAAAATATATTATTAATTATTATTATAAACAAATGATTATTGATTATTGTTTATTAAAACAATTATTTTATTTAAATTATTAATTATTTAAATTCATTATTAAATCTAAAGTACTAATTATCAAATGTTAAACTATTATAGCATTAGAATTTAATTTTATGTTAAATAAGTTACCAATTAATTATTTGTTAGTAATAATTGATTATTAATTATAATTTATTTATTTTTTACAGTTTTCTCATAATTTAAATAATTATTTGAATAATAGTAACTAATGTACAGCAAAAACTTCCATCCAAACTCAACTCTACTGTTCAAAGCGTCCTAGAACACAAACGCAGCAAACAATCGTTCACTGAACCACCATTCGTTGACTCTTGTTCGAGAACGAAGCCTAAGAATTATTAATATCAAGTTGAAACTGAATTTTCCAGTAACAATCTTCTACCATGATAATATAAAATAAAATATCACTAAACATTTTTTCATAATTTTTGACCTCCTTAAATCGTACACCGTTTTTTTTCTTTATTTAGAACAAAACAAAGAGAGTAATAATCCAAATTTATGCAATTCATCTAACTAGCAAGATGAAAGGTTTGCTAAGCACTGATCATTCACTAGTTAATATTCACTATGGTTGGATAAGTAGAAAAATATAACTACAAAGTTGTCAAATGATCTAGATACACGTGAAATAGTTGTTCATGATAACTTCATGTTGTATAGGCTTCTCCAAATTTTGAAGAACTGCACAGTGCATCTTATGATGTTGATGCCAAAAGCGTATTTGGTTTGATCAAATTTACATTAACAAAATGAAAGCCTCAAAACCAATTTTTGATCAAGTCTAATGGTTCATAAGGTTCAAATCAAAGGGTGTGGGCGCAGTTCACTTGTTCTGGTTGAAAACCAAAGCGTTATTTCAACCATTAGTTTTAGATGTCTACAAAAAATCAGTCACTGGATTCTGCAATATTCAATATTTCATTACTTGTTGAAATGCACCTGATCTAGAGCTCTTAGATCTTTGATCTAGCGACTGGATTTATAGGTGAATATTTGCTCTGCTTAGCAGTGATTCAATTCTACAAAGTAACATTTACAAGTATATATCTTCAATGACTTCCAAATTGTACAATCTACCAGGTTTAAAATTCAATTTCAATTTAGTCGGATACAGATAGATTGATCTAGTCAAATAAAAACATACAAAAAAGCAACACCTTTTTTACTTTATTTTATTACCAAAGCCACTCCTTTCAGACCAGAAATTAGGCATGCAACATAAAATTAAAATTCTAAAGAAATAAAAGTAAAAAAAACTTACAAAGCAATCATCATCGATGGTGTAAATATACTTCTTTTTGGAAACCATGTAACCAAAGCATCTGCAAGCAGAATCCTTAAAGGAAATGCAAGAAGCTTTAGGTCCCAAAATCCTATTAATATCATTCCGATTATACAGCTCATAATCAAATCCATTTGGAACGGAAATGGTTTTCGCAGGATCGCCATCTTGCACGATTATCAAATGGTACGGCTCGAAAAAAGGCCTCCACATTTCGAGGAAATCCAAATTTCGAATCGTGGGGATCACTATGTCCAGCTCATCTTTCAGCAATGGAGCAGCCATTGATTGTATGATTTGTGAAAAGAGAATGGGGGTAGAGATGAAGTGAAATAAAGGTGGAATAAATATGGAAAGAGAGAGGAGGAGAGGAAGAGTGACCGGTGTCTGTTGAAGCGGAGGCGGCGGGTTCGGATGTTTAATGTGGGGAATTTGTTGGATCCGATATTTATGGGCTTTTTGTCGACAGTCATCGCTTTCACGTGAAGGAGGTCAATTTTTATGCTCCCTTTGCTTGCGTTACATTTTCTTTTTGCTGTCGGGTTCAAAACGTTGCTACGGTTCCGATCTTCACTCTTCAGACGTTTTTGTTTCAAAATAAAAACTTACGTGGGTCCCTAATTTTAAAGTGGAAGGAGCCTCAGCATGATTTTGTTTCCCAAAACACTCTCAATCTAGATTTTTAGTTTAGTGGAAAATAGGTACAAGGACAAATTTTCATAAAATTTTTGGCTGAAGGACAACAAGTTTTATTTTTAGACCGAAGAACAAACTTTGAAAGATAATTAGGTTGAAGGACAATGCTAATACAACTAGCATTTTGTACAATGTAAAACTGGATATAATGCTAGTTATAATTAGCATTTTGTACAATGTTTGCACTGTACAAAATGCTAACTATATTTAGCATTTTCCTTCAGCCTAATTTTCTTTCAAAGTTTGTCCTTCAGCCCAAAAATGAAACTTTGTGTCCTTGAGTCTAAATTTTTTTCAAAGTTTGTCCTTATGCCTAATTCCCTCTTTAGTTTATATACCTTTTATAATTAATAAATTACAACTTAATTCCTTTCAGGAGTTTACCGATCCGCGGGATTCTGTCGAGTATATCAAAAAAAAAATATCCTTCGGATATACCATCTCTAAAATAAGGATCATTTTTAAGAAGGTACGCCCCTTTTGTTTAACCCACGATTAAGCATACATAAAAAGATAAGACGATTGTCATAATAGAAATAACTTAAAATGTGGATTAGATGATCTACCACAATTTCTTTGTCCAAATATAGTTAATCCGTTCATTTGCAAATGATTTATCAAATATATGGTATGGTGGTTCCAATTATAGATCAAATCTTTGAAATCAATGAATGAGATGTTGGTGATACATAAGGATATGGGAGATCTAGGACAAAAGAATTGAACTCCTTAAAATGTTATGCTACACATATGCATATTTCACGTTAAAAATCCCAATAATTTTAACAATGTTAATATATAAAGCCATGTACACAAATCATAATAGAAATCAGTTAGTAGTTTCTATAGTAGAAATTAACCGTGAGAGTTTGCCTTACCATAATCTTGCAAAATCAAATGGTTTCAAAAAAAGCTAGAAGCATAAAAAATATGTCTTCAACATATATCGCTAAATCTTTCAAATATTATTTATTTTATTTCCATAAATATCTGAAATGAATTTTCTAGTATATTTGGGTATGATATTAAAATGATAATAAAGTTAATATATTTATTATTCAATAGACGATTCTTTTGGAAAAATTAAAAAGCGGTTAAAATCATGTTCTTCTAAAAAAATTGGTTTTTTCAGAAAAAAATTTAATTTTTTTCGAAAAGTTCATTTTCAAGAAAAATGACCGTTTTATTCAATAGACGATTCTTTTGGAAAAATTAAAAAGCGGTTAAAATCATGTTCTTCTAAAAAAATTGGTTTTTTCAGAATTTTTTTTTTTTTTTCGAAAAGTTCATTTTCAAGAAAAATAACTATAACGATCCTGAACTCGGCCTTCGAAAATCGGCACCCGTACTTCACTTGTACCCAAAATGTCGCAGATTCAAACGCCGAATCTGGCTCGCCGGAGCTTATAACACAGTAAGTATAACAACACGGCGGAATAAAGAAAACAATGATATCATATACAACTCCAATGAATACAATATCCAAAATGATATACAACAATGATATCAATATGATACAACAATATCAGAGATAAATAATGATACAGCGGAAAATATAAGTGATAACTCCAAATGATTTGAAAAAGAGTATGAGTCACCAACTCCAATATCAAGCTTGAACCACCAACACGATGCTCCAAGATAAGTAACGTCAGTCCATGAACTCCAAGAACTGAACTAGCTCCAACTAGTCTACTAAACCTGAATATCTGAAAACACCAACTCTAAATTGTCCGTGTGGAAAAATTGTGGGCACCTAGAGTTTAGGAAGGGAACAATAAACTCCAGGTCAGTCGTGGGACTGGTATGAGTAAACAAAAACAGTTTATCTTTAAAACAAACAACAAAAGAATTTAAACATTGAAATCCGCAATGCTTTTGGAAAATGAAAACTACCATAAGACCTTCCGCCACACACACAATGCAAACGCAGAATTGGAGGAGATTTCTTCTTATGATAGTCAAACATGCTTACTACGCAAAAGGAAAACTCTTTTGATATTATTATTAGTGCGTAGTGTCGAAAACCATTTCGAAAGTAGAATATTAATCTTAGCCAACATACGACCAGTATCGTATGCCTACTATAGCTACCATCTAAACAGTGGGGCGCCACCATAAGTAAATGGCAGGTTCTACAACTAAAACCGTACAGAGTTCGTATTGGAAATTGGATTTCCAACAAATGGTCAGGCTAAGGAACTTCCTATGCCACATGGGAATGCCTCTGGCGGGACGCTCCGAGAACCACCTGGCTCTCTGCCAACACAAGGCCGGTTACCCCCTTCCCGGGTAGTAAACCTGAGATATTCCACCCCCGGTCCTTTGGGACCTTTATACGAGGATCCTCTACACCAACATCACATGGTAATAAATATACTACAATGCCCACATGAGTAAGTATCAGGGCTCCATACCATAATACCACCCTTTTCCAGAAGGAATGGACATACCCTAGGGGAGCTACCCCTGAAACCTTGCCGCAACTTTCCTGTTTCGGCCATTACCGGTTTGTGAGGTCCGATGAGGTATCATCCACAAAGCTACGCTTTTCATAAAGCCATGCTTTGATCAACAAATGATCATCAACACACAGCAGCACTCAGCATGCCACACTAGCAAATTGGGAGTATATCGCTGATAACCTTCAACTACATAACCTCTGAGCTCGTACGTCTCAGAGAAGGGTGTTAAGCTAAGAGAATAAATCTCCGCCACCAAACAGAAATGTATTTGAAAGAAATCAGTTTTATATCTCAAAGTGTAGTGTCAGACATACAACCATACAAGTCTGTTCCGGTTTTGAAATAGAACCGAAGGCACTTCCGAAGAAGCCCTTGCAAATCCGGATAATTTCTAATCACGTCCGGACTTCCCATCACAAAGGGTGCTAAAATCTCTATACCGGGGATCAACCGATGCAGAGACATTCGACGAGTTGTCCTTTTGTTTTCGAAAATATCCGGTCTCCACCATCGGTCTTCAAATGCTATCCATATACATCATATTCGGAATGGGTTATATGACACAAAGGTCCTCTCCCGGCTAAACCGAATAATGAGCGCGATATTTTAAAACATATGGATATTGGGATTTCAATTAAGTCACAACTTATTATTCAAAGCTTTTCTTCAAATGGTTTTTAAACACATTACCATTTTAATCTTTTATAAAAAGATTCAATTCACAAAGTTCACCCAGTTTCACAAAGATTTATTCATAGATTTCTCAAATCAATTTCCATTTCAATTGGATTTCCTCATTAAATCTTTAAATCAAAGATTTAACTTATAGTTTTCAAAACAATTTCATTTTGAATGGTTTAAACAAATCACCATTTTAAATCTGTTAAAAATAAACATATTCAATTCATAGATTTCAAAAAGAATTCACTCATAACTTGGAAAACCATTTTTCAATTCAAACTTGAAATTCCTTTAACTTAAATTGGAATTTCATTTCTTATATGTAAGCTTTTATCATTTGAAAACAACAGTTTTCATTTCGGAAAATCTGATCTCATTATACAAGATAAAATCTTTAGGTTAAATTCAAATTCTCAAACAATACTTTCAAAATGGTTTGAATTCATATAAACACATTTATAACATCTTTAACCACAATTTCCAATCATTGAATTCAATTCAGAATTCAAATTAAATTATTTAAATTGGAAACTTTACCAAGTTATTTAAAATAACTTTTTATCTTAAAACTCCTTTTCAAAAGCTTTAACATTTAACCCAAATCCATTTTCAAAATCAATTGAAATTAAAATTCAATTTCAAAATTATTAAATTTAAATCATATGTGACTTAACCGATTTCCACGTGAAATCCATATTTGTGTGTATAAAAGTGTGGTCCAGGGGTTTTACATAGTAGTGCAACATTACAAATCATCACAGATTCATATACAGCAATATATTTGATAAGCGGTATAAACTATAACGCTTATCTTTCATTCACAGATCACAGATATATATATCACAGATAAATAAATTACTAATCACAACACAGATCAAGATATATCACGAAGCATCAGACATCGGGAATATCAAATAGTTCAACACCCAATAAAGTTCAAACATCTATAAGTAGGATCAATTTAATTATCTGATTATTTTAAATCAGATTGATTTCTATAAATAACTTGCGGGTTATGGCAAATTAATAATAAATTAATTACACCCAATCAATCATACTGAATAATTAATTCCTTAATTATTTCCATTAAATAATTACACTTTACCAATGATTATTATTAAATAAATAAATCCAAATTAATTATTACGAATTAATCATATTTATCAATTATCGATTTATCTTAGTTAATGATCTTCATTAACAATTTATTAATTACTTCTCTTAAGTAATCAACTCAAATTAACCATTATTAATTTCAATTTAATTACCTTAACCTTATTTAATTAATTAAAACCCTTAATTTCGTAATTAAATTAATTAATGATCCATTTAATTACCTTACTAATTTAATGAATCACAATTCATTAAATCTTTATTAACTTTTAAAAATAAGAACGTTTCTTATTAATGATTACATTATTTTTAACAAAACGATCTAAAACAGTTACTTCTAAATTTGTTTTCAAATCTCATTTTAAATTTAAGATTTAAGACGAAGACAAACTTAACTTCAGCAAAGTTTAAAACCATTTAAAAACCCTTTTAAACCTTATGCTAAAGAATTACTTATTTTATAAAAGAAGTTTAAAGGAGTTTAAAACCAAATTCATTTTGAAATACAAATCATATTTAAAATACAACTTAAACCTTTAAAGTTATTTAAACACTTAAATTTTAAAAACTTCCTTCATTTCAAAATTATGATTCAAATTTGGATTTGAATCCAGATTTAAACTTAGGTTTAAATCTCTATTTTTATTTAAAGCTTTACTTTTAAATTCAAACTATTTAAAACTTTTTAAAATTGTTCAAACAATTTGAATTTAAAAACTTTATTTTATTTTAAACTGAGATCCAAACTACATTTGAATCCAACTTAAACTTTGATTTAAATCTAGTTTTAAATCTCTAGTTCACATTTTAAATTCCAGCTTTAAATTTTTAAAACTGACAGGTTAAAACCTGTAACTAAAAATTTACCCGAGACAGTCTATATTTTCCTCGAGCAAACCCTAGTTTACTTCGAGTCCAACACTCGAATCACTCGATTTAAACTCGAGCAATCCCATGCTTCCGAAAACCAATATCACCAGACAAAACACTTCACCGTGCATATGCATGGTGGCTTCGGCCACCATTGACCACCAACGACGATCGCAACCCATCAAAAATTGACTCGACAGCCCACCTCGGTCGTCAAATCACGTCCAACAACCCATAATCAAAATCGAGCGCCCCATTCAAAACCTGGAACTCGAGACCGTGACGAACCCAAACCTGTCAACGGTTCGTTTACGACGCCTCGACCACTACCGGCTACACAACTCCGGCCTAGCTTCGACTATCATCCCTCTGCCAATCCCCAGAAGCACGTTGAACTTGATCCTCTCTCGGCGATGAACGAAACGCAAACCTCCGACCCCTTAAAACTAGGTCACCAGACTTTGAGAGCTTCCCGCCGCCGCCTCGATCATCTATACGCCACCGCTCCATTTTTCTCGCAACCCCCGATCGCTCCTCTACCATCAGTAAGAATCCCGACCCCTCCAGACATATAGATCACCAGAAAAACCCAAAAACCCAATTTTTGGTTAACTTAAGATTTCATACAAGATCCTAAAATAAAATTCATGATTTTTATCTTAAAAATCATATTTTTCGAAGAAGATTCAAGTTATGTAATTTGCTTATCAAATTTTAATACTTGATTTTAACATGCATTTAAACTTTCTTCTGTTCTATCTTGATTCCAGAAAAAATTCAAACTTGTTTTACTTGAAATAAATTTTAAGCTTTAATTTATGATTAAACAAACATATAATGTTTGAATCTCAAAGTATAACAAAGATCAGGTGAGTAGATTTTGGATTTTTGATCAAAACTTTTATGTTCTGAGCCAAGAACAGAGATGTATAAATTCAACAGGCATGCATACTTACAAACATTCATAAATACAGAGATAACTCATATATATACACAAACAAAGCATCATTCATCTCAGACTTCACAAGCAAACAGATATTTATTTACTTAAGTTTTAATTTAAAATGTTTACTCACCTGAAACAATGTTGAACAGAGAAAAACTCCTTGTTTTAAACTATTATCAGCCTGATTTTCTTGATCCTCCTTGCTTTGTTGAATTTAGTTGAGTTGTTGTTGAGTTGAAATTTCAGCTTAAGTTGTAATATATTTGTCTACTTATTTTTCTCTGGTAAGCTAAGTCTTTGAAAACGAAATGAGATGAAAATGTTTGATGTGTAGAAAATGAGTTTACAGGTTTTATATTATTACTTGTACAAGATGCAGAGATTTTTTTCTCTTCATTTGTACTGAAAATATTTGTTTAAAGTTTTTGGCCAGAGATTTTTCATGTTTTTGGAGGCTGATGAACACATTTTGTAAGATTTCGAATTGACCAAATACTTTGAGCTGAGATGAAAGCATTTAATGCTAAGTACCTTATGTCTCATACTTATCTAATTTTTTTATACGGTATGTACAAATGATTCTCCACTTCTTTTGCTTTGTCTTCCTTTCGGCTGATGGATATTTGTATGGTGTACTAGCATTTATTACTTGGCTTGTCCTATAAGTTAATATATATCCTCTCTTGATTTTATATTGTGTATACGTATATTCATTCTAAAATAAACACATTCATATATATATATATATATATACTTGTCTTATTACATCTCTACTTATCTGGTATGCTTTCATAGTATCTTATGTGCTTTATAAAGTTATTATAGTTTAACATTATCTTAAGTGTTTATGTTATAGTTTACGTAACAATAGATTTTTATTTAAAATATTATTTGTTTGTTTGGTTTCATACTTATATTTGTATTGGTTTGTATATAGGTACTTATAAATTTCTTGTTTGTATTTCTTCTTTTGCCTTATGGCTTTGTGATGTAAATAAAGTTCTGTATATTATTTTGTATGATATCTTGTCTTATTGCTTTGTCATATGAATACATTTCTATTTTTGATGTGTTTATTTTATTTTGTTTTATAATTTATAATTTTGTAATATAAATGAATTTCTATATTTGATATATTGTTTAATTTAACTAATTTGTTTACTATATATATTTTTTCTATAATTTTATCTTATGTGTTTTTATATTTATTTCTATATTTAATACTAATTATTTTTATATTCATTTTGAAATATCGTTGAATTTCTAGATTTAGTTTATGTTATTAAATTTTATCCAATGTATTTACTTATACTTTTATATCTTATATATTTATATTTTTATTTTTAAACCATTTATTTATGATTTAAATTCAAATCAAATATATATATAAATTTAAAATTCATTCATATATGCCCAAATATATACACATTCACATATATACATATATATACAATACTTAAATTTTAAATGATTTATACCAAATTTATTTGAGTTTGGGGAAACTCGCATCCTTTTATCCATTTATTTCACAATATTTATTCAAAAATAAATTTAATTATCAATTTAAATATATATAAAATTCGGGATCGTTACAACCTTCCCCCCTTAAAAAATTTCGTCCTCGAAATTGCATTGGGAAACACAAAGATAGATGAAAAATATTTCATCAAATCAAACTGAATATCTATTCTGCATTTGGCTTACCAAATCAGAATTATCAAAAATAAATACAAGAACGAATCTGTTGAATTCTTTCACACGATACTTAGGTTATCCAAATCTACGAAATATGCAGTGGCATTGGTCAGTTCGAATGGATAACCAACCATTCGTAGAATATATTGGGACCCAAAGAATAGACAGATATATGGATGAGATTTCAGAAACTAAAGTATACCTATCAAACATAGCAACTAAATCAACCAATTCATCCAAACAAACAATTCTGGTCCATTTGGAGTTTATGTCCCATACAAATATACCAAATCTTCTTTCTGGATCTACCAGAAACTATCGAAGAATTGAGAAAAGATGACGAACAAAAGAGATTGATAGAGAAAAGATTATTTCCTTGTTGTTACAGGGTATTGACCATTTATAGTCGTATTCCCCCGTCCCCTATCTCATCCTCTTTTTACACTCATACTCACTATCAGTGGATAGTAAGAGAATTTACTTAGGCATTCGAACGGATATCTTAGGGATACTCATTCTAGGGTATACTTCACCCTATCTCTAATGAGCTACTTAATGTGTTACACTCCTGAGCTAAAGTTCAACCTTAGCTCTGATACCACTTATAACGATCCTGAACTCGGCCTTCGAAAATCGGCACCCGTACTTCACTTGTACTCAAAATGCCGCAGATTCAAACACCGAATCTGGCTCGTCGGAGCTTATAACACAGTAAGTATAACAACACAGCGGAATAAAGAAAACAATGATATCATATAAAACTCCAATGAATATAATATCCAAAATGATATACAACAATGAAATCAATATGATACAACAATATCAGAGATAAATAATGATACAGCGGAAAATATAAGTGATAACTCCAAATGATCTGAAAAAGAGTATGAGTCACCAACTCCAATATCAAGCTTGAAACACCAACACGATGCTCCAAGATAAGCAACGTCAGTCCATGAACTCCAAGAACTGAACTAGCTCCAACTAGTCTACTAAACCTGAATATCTAAAAACCCCAACTCTAGACTGCCCCGTGTGGAAAAATTGTGGGCACCCAGAGTTTAGGAAGGGAACAATAAACTCCGGGTCAGTCGTGGGACTGGTATGAGTAAACAAAAACAGTTTATCTTTAAAACAAACAAAAAAAAGAATTTAAACATTGAAATCCGCAATGCTTTTGGAAAATGAAAACTACCATAAGACCTCCCGCCACACACACAATGCAAACGCAGAATTGGAGGAGATTTCTTCTTATGATAGTCAAACATGCTTACTACGCAAAAGGAAAACTCTTTTGATATTATTATTAGTGCATAGTGTCGAAAACCATTTCGAAAGTAGAATATTAATCTTAGCCAACATACGACCAGTATCGTATGCCTACTATAGCTACCATCTAAACAGTGGGGCGCCACCATAAGTAAATGGCAGGTTCTACAACTAAAACCGTACAGAGTTCGTATTGGAAATAGGATTTCCAACAAATGGTCAGGCTAAGGAACTTCCTATGCCACATGAGAACGCCTCTGGCGGGACGCCCCGAGAACCACCTGGCTCTCTACCAACACAAGGCCGGTTACCCCCTTCCCGGGTAGTAAACCTGAGATATTCCACCCCCGGTCCTTTGGGACCTTTATACGAGGATCCTCTACACCAACATCACATGGTAATAAATATACTACAGTGCCCACATGAGTAAGTATCAGGGCTCCATACCATAATACCACCCTTTTCCAGAAGGAATGGACATACCCTAGGGGAGCTACCCCTGAAACCTTGCCGCAACTTTCCTGTTTCGACCATTACCGGTTTGTGAGGTCCGATGAGGTATCGTCCACAAAGCTACGCTTTTCATAAAGCCATGCTTTGATCAACAAATGATCATCAACACACAGCAGCACTCAGCATGCCACACTAGCAAATTGGGAGTATATCGCTGATAACCTTCAACTACATAACCTCTGAGCTCGTACGTCTCAGAGAAGGGTGTTAAGCTAAGAGAATAAATCTCCGCCACCAAACAGAAATGTATTTGAAAGAAATCAGTTTTATATCTCAAAGTGTAGTGTCAGACATACAACCATACAAGTCTGTTCCGGTTTTGAAACAGAACCGAAGGCACTTCCGAAGAAGCCCTTGCAAATCCGGATAATTTCTAATCACGTCCGGACTTCCCATCACAAAGGGTGCTAAAATCTCTATACCGGGGATCAGCCGATGCAGAGACATTCGACGAGTTGTCCTTTTGTTTTCGAAAATATCCGGTCTTCACCACCGGTCTTCAAATGCTATCCATATACATCGTATCATTATTTGGAATGGGTTATATGACACAAAGGTCCTCTTCCGGCTAAACCGAATAATGAGCGTGATATTTTAAAACATATGGATATTGGGATTTCAATTGTCACAACTTATTATTCAAAGCTTTTCTTCAAATGGTTTTTAAACACATTACCATTTTAATCTTTTATAAAAAGATTCAATTCACAAAGTTCACCCAGTTTCACAAAGATTTATTCATAGATTTCTCAAATCAATTTCCATTTCAATTGGATTTCCTCATTAAATCTTTAAATCAAAGATTTAACTTATAGTTTTGAAAACAATTTCATTTCGAATGGTTTAAACAAATCACCATTTTAAATCTGTTAAAAATAAACAGATTCAATTCATAGCTTTCAAAAAGAATTCACTCATAACTTGGAAAACCATTTTTCAATTCAAACTTGAAATTCCTTTAACTTAAATTGGAATTTCATTTCTTATATGAAAGCTTTTATCATTTGAAAACAACAGTTTTCATTTCGGAAAATCTGATCTCATTATACAAGTTAAAATCTTTGGGTTAAATTCAAATTCTCAAACAATACTTTCAAAATGGTTTGAATTCATATAAACACATTTATAACATCTTTAACCACAATTTCCAATCATTGAATTCAATTCAAAATTTTGAATTCAAATTAAATTATTTAAATTGGAAACTTTACCAAGTTATTTAAAATAACTTTTTATCTTAAAACTCCTTTTCAAAAGCTTTAACATTTAACCCAAATCCATTTTCAAAATCAATTGAAATTAAAATTCAATTTCAAAATTATTAAATTTAAATCATTTGTGACTTAACCGATTTCCACGTGAAATCCATATTTGTGTGTATAAAAGTGTGGTCCAGGGGTTTTACACAGTAGTGCAACATTACAAATCATCACAGATTCAAATACAGCAATATATTTGATAAGCGGTATAAACTATAACGCTTATCTTTCATTCACAGATCACAGATATATATATCACAGATAAATAAATTACTGATCATAACACAAATCAAGATATATCACGAAGCATCGGACATCGGGAATATCAAATAGTTCAACACCCAATAAAGTTCAAACATCTATAAGTAGGATCAATTTAATTATCTGATTATTTTAAATCAGATTGATTTCTATAAATAACTTGCGGGTTATGGCAAATTAATAATAAATTAATTACACCCAATCAATCATACTGAATAATTAATTCCTTAATTATTTCCATTAAATAATTACACTTTACCAATGATTATTATTAAATTAATTATTACGAATTAATCATATTTATCAATTATCGATTTATCTTAGTTAATGATCTTCATTAACAATTTATTAATTACTTCTCTTAAGTAATCAACTCAAATTAACCATTATTAATTTTAATTTAATTACCTTAACCTTATTTAATTAATTAAAACCCTTAATTTCGTAATTAAATTAATTAATGATCCATTTAATTACCTTACTAATTTAATGAATCACAATTCATTAAATCTTTATTAACTTTTAAAAATAAGAACGTTTCTTATTAATGATTACATTATTTTTAATAAAACGATCTAAAACAGTTACTTCTAAATTTGTTTTCAAATCTCATTTTAAATTTAAGATTTAAGACGAAGACAAACTTAACTTCAGCAAAGTTTAAAACCATTTAAAACCCCTTTTAAACCTTATGCTAAAGAATTACTTATTTTATAAAAGAAGTTTAAAGGAGTTTAAAACCAAATTCATTTTGAAATACAAATCATATTTAAAATACAACTTAAACCTTTAAAGTTATTTAAACACTTAAATTTTAAAAACTTCCTTCATTTCAAAATTATGATTCAAATTTGGATTTGAATCCAGATTTAAACTTAGGTTTAAATCTCTATTTTTATTTAAAGCTTTACTTTTAAATTCAAACTATTTAAACCTTTTTAAAATTGTTCAAGCAATTTGAATTTTAAAAACTTTATTTTATTTTAAACTGAGATCCAAACTACATTTGAATCCAACTTAAACTTTGATTTAAATCTAGTTTTAAATCTCTAGTTCACATTTTAAATTCCAGCTTTAAATTTTTAAAACTTACAGGTTAAAACCTGTAACTAAAAATTTACCCGAGACAGTCTATATTTTCCTCGAGCAAACCCTAGTTTACTTCGAGTCCAACACTCGAATCACTCGAGTTAAACTCGAGCAACCCCCTGCTTCCCAAAACCAACATCACCAGACAAAACACTTCAACGTGCATATGCACGGTGGCTCCGGCCACCATTGACCACCAACGACGATCGCAACCCATCAGAAATCGACTCGACATCTCACCTCGGTCATCAAATCACGTCCAACAACCCATAATCAAAATCGAGCGCCCCATTCAAAACCTGGAACTCGAGACTGTGACGAACCCAAACCTGTCAACGGTTCGTTTATGATGCCTCGACCACTACCGGCTACACATCTCCGTCCGTAGCTTCGACTATCATCCCTCTGCCAATCCCCAGAAGCACGTTGAACTCGATCCTCTCTCGGCGATGAACGAAATGCAAACCTCCGACCCCTTAAAACTAGGTCACCAGACTTTGAGAGCTTCCCGCCGCCGCCTTGATCATCTATACGCCACCGCTCCATTTTTCTCGCAACCCCCGATCGCTCCTCTACCATCAGTAAGAATCCCGACCCCTCTAGACATATAGATCACCAGAAAAACCCAAAAACCCAATTTTTGGTTAACTTAAGATTTCACACAAGATCCTAAACTAAAATTCATGATTTTTATCTTAAAAATCATATTTTTCGAAGAAGTTTCAAGTTATGTAATTTGCTTATCAAATTTTAATACTTGATTTTAACATGCATTTAAACTTTCTTCTATTCTATCTTGATTCCAGAAAAAATTCAAACTTGTTTTACTTGAAATAAATTTTAAACTTTAATTTATGATTAAACAAACATATAATGTTTGAATCTCAAAGTATAACAAAGATCAGGTGAGTAGATTTTGGATTTTTGATCAAAACTTTTATGTTCTGAGCCAAGAACAGAGATGTATAAATTCAACAGGCATGCATACTTACAAACATTCATAAATACAGAGATAACTCATATATATACACAAACAAAGCATCATTCATCTCAGACTTCACAAGCAAACAGATATTTATTTACTTAAGTTTTAATTTAAAATATTTACTCACCTGAAACAATGTTGAACAGAGAAAAACTCCTTGTTTTAAACTGTTATCAGCCTGATTTTCTTGAGCCTCCTTGCTTTGTTGAATATAGTTGAGTTGTTGTTGAGTTGAAATTTCAGCTTCAGTTGTAATATATTTGTCTACTTATTTTTCTCTGGTAAGCTAAGTCTTTGAAAACGAAATGAGATGAAAATGTTTGATGTGTAGAAAATGAGTTTACAGGTTTTATATTATTACTTGTACAAGATGCAGAGATTTTTTTCTCTTCATTTGTACTGAAAATATTTGTTTAAAGTTTTTGGCCAGAGATTTTTCATGTTTTTGGAGGCTGATGAACACATTTTGTAAGATTTCGAATTGACCAAATACTTTGAGCTGAGATGAAAGCATTTAATGCTAAGTACCTTATGTCTCATACTTATCTAATTTTTTATACGGTATGTACAAATGATTCTCCACTTCTTTTGCTTTGTCTTCCTTTCGGCTGATGGATATCTGTATGGTGTACTAGCATTTATTACTTGGCTTGTCCTATAAGTTAATATATATCCTCTCTTGATTTTATATTGTGTATACTTATATTCATTTTAAAATAAACACATTCATATATATATACTTGTCTTATTACATCTCTACTTATCTGGTATGCTTTCATAGTATCTTATGTGCTTTATAAAGTTATTATATTTTAACATTATCTTAAGTGTTTATGTTATAGTTTACGTAACAATAGATTTTTATTTAAAATATTATTTATTTGTTTGGTTTCATGCTTATATTTGTATTGTTTTGTATATAGGTACTTATAAATTTCTTATTTGTATTTCTTCTTTTGCCTTATGGCTTTGTGATGTAAATAAAGTTCTATATATTATTTTGTATGATATCTTGTCTTATTACTTTGTCATATGAATACATTTCTATTTTTAATGTGTTTATTTTATTTTGTTTTATAATTTATAATTTTGTAATATAAATGAATTTCTATATTTAATATATTATTTAATTTAACTAATTTGTTTACTATATATATTTTTTCTATAATTTTATCTTATGTGTTTTTATATTTATTTCTATATTTAATACTAATTATTTTTATATTCATTTTGAAATATCGTTGAATTTCTAGATTTAGTTTATGTTATTAAATTTTATCCAATGTATTTACTTATACTTTTATATCTTATATATTTATATTTATATTTTTAAACCATTTATTTACGATTTAAATTCAAATCAAATATATGTATATAAATTTCAAATTCATTCATATATGCCCAAATATATACACATTCACATATATACATATATATACAATACTTAAATTTTAAATGATTTATACCAAATTTATTTGAGTTCGGGGAAACTCGCATCCTTTTATCCATTTATTTCACAATATTTATTCAAAAATAAATTTAATTATCAATTTAAATATATATAAAATTCGGGATCGTTACAATAACCTTTTTATTCAATAAACGATTCTTTTGGAAAAATTAAAAAGCGGTTAAAATCATGTTCTTCTAAAAAATTGGTTTTTTCAGAAAAAAATTTAATTTTTTTCGAAAAGTTCATTTTCAAGAAAAATAACCTTTTATATATATATATATGTATGTACGTATGTATATGTATGTATGTATATGTATGTATGTGTATATATATATGTATGTGTATATATATATATATTCGTAAAATTCAAAGTTTTCAAAAACTAGTTTCAAAAGGAAGTCAAATTTGTCCAGGAATATTTTTAGATTGGAATACATTTTATGATAAAGAAATTATAGTTACGAGTATAAAATCGAAAGTCGCACAATTTGAAAATTTTCATCGAGTTTTTATGCAGTTTTTGAAAATAAAATAATGCATAAAACCTGCATTTTACTATTTTATTTTTTTCTATATTTTTGGTGCTAAAAATTTATATTTGTGGAAAATTGGGACAGGGACAAACAGAGAGAAAAAAATTTCACGTAAGGATATCACATTTCGTTATCGGTATAAAGGCCAAACTTCTTACTAATATGCATTGCAACACCAAACTTATCTCGGCACAATTGGGATGGCGGTGGCTTGGCAGGCAATGAGGTGGCGGATAAGGCTTAGGAAGGAACGAGGTGGCAATGGCTTGGGGATTGGTCAAGGTGATTAGGATTATTTTTGCTGAATGAAATGTTTTTATATCTATGTGGCTTTGGAGCCGACAGAGGAGATGGGTGTCGTAGGTGCAGTAGCGAAGCATGGTGGAGTTCCGACGTCAATGATGGTGGCAATAAAGACGGTAGTTCACTACAAGACACAGTGAATAGCGATAGTGAGGGGCGACAACCGTATCGACAGCCCGTCGACTATGGGCGACGACAAGCAATGACTAGTTATACTATTAATTACCCAATTAAATAATTAATCGATTTATTTATCATTACGTTTTAAAAAATGTTTAAAAATACTAATTTAATTCTAAAAAAAATAAACAATATATTTTAGCAGAACCATTCAACCTAACGACGTTTGTAATCGGTTAAATTATTATTTTCGATGATCCATCGTCGTGTAATTCGAATATTTATCATTACTGAAAATCTAACTCGCACGATCAATCTATGCGACTTTAGTCGGTCCATTAAGCAACTTTGATAAAGTTGATTGTGTGTAACATTTTTACAAATTAAATATTTTATTAAACCGTTGGATAATTAGTTATGAATTTTTAACTATATTTAGTATGATAAAATTATATAAAATAAAATATTCGACAGAAAAATAAATTTATTGGATCTTGTGTCAATCTAAAGTACTTCGGATCTATTTCGGCAAAATGAATCGTTTCGAGCTTAATTTTTTGTTTGGCCTTTTTTTGATGAATTCAACCATACGTATTGGATTAACACATTACAAAGTATCAATGGTTCGGATTTGATCTCGTTTGAAGATCGTTTGGCCTTTGAACGTAGGGTTTTAGTCCGAATATCGACGAACGACTATAAATTTAAAATTTAAGATCGACACCCTACAGTTGCTTGTTTTTTAATCATCTTTTGAGAATAGGTCCGAAGTACTTTAGATCAACTAAGGATCCAATAAATTTATTTTTCTACCGAATATTTTATTTTATATAATTTTATCATACTAAATACATTTAAAAATTCATAGCTAATTATCCAACGGTTTGAAAAAAATAATTCGTAAAAATGTGACGCACAATCAACTTTATCAAAGTTGCTTAATGGACCAACTTAAAGTCGCATAAATTGGTCGTGCAAGTTAGATTTTCAGTAACGATAAATATTCAAATTCCATGAAGATGGATCATCGAAAATAGTAATTTAACCGACCATAAGCAGTCATTGGGTTGAATAGCTGTGTTAAAATATATTGTTTATTTTTTCGAATTAAATTGGTATATTTAAACATTTTTTAAATGTAGAACAAATAAGAAAAAATTAAAAAGAATATAAATTTGATTTGTCGAGCATAGCCGACGGCATGTCGAGTACACAACAACCAGAACGCACGACTTTCTTCATTTTTCCATTTCCCATAATTGATTGTGTTCGAGTTATCAAGAACTCATCAGAAGTCAGAGATTTATACTAGTTTTGTGAAGTTCTGTTGGAGATCTCTAGACAAAGGTTGAAGTCTTTGTAACAACCCGCATATTTTACGATTGCATATTTAAATGTTTTATTTAAATATAGCATCGTTAATCGGATTAAAGTCTAAAATGTTACTTTTTGTAAACAGTCGAATTGGGACTCGAGACCACTTCCATTGAGTCCAAAATGGTGTTTACAACTTTTTTGAGTATAAACATCGATATGTTTGGAGTTGAGTAGAATTTTGTTATTTTTCTTTTGGGCTTTGGATTTGGGTTTCAGCCCACTAACCCAACATAATACCCTAACTCCACTCAACTCCTCTTTATTCATTCATTCCATTTCCTAACACTCAAGCTAAAGTAAAAATGGGGGAAAAGTTTGGAAACTAAAATTCCTAAACCCTAGTTTTATTAGGAAATTCATGTTCTTGCTCTAAAATCGAGGAGAAGCTTAGGTAAGCATCCTCTTCATCTTCTGCATCTCTATCTCTCTTCAATTTACAGAAATTCATATAACCTAACTTAGGAAAAACTTCACCTTTGATAATAGATTGAAGATTCTAGAGGTATACTGAAGAGGAATTGGTCTTGCTTTGTTTTAAAGCTTCTCATTCGTGTCATTGAGTTTTAAAGGTGAGTTCTTTAACTCACATCTACGTCTATAACTTTCATTATTGTTAGGTATGAATTCCTAACATTTGTGCATGTTCATTTGCTTTTGATTTGAATTGATTTGGTGAATTTTCCAATTTTTGGTTTGTGAAGTCCAATTTATTGAAAATCCTACTATGGATGTTTGGACATGATATTTGGGGTGTATCGAAGAGCCTATAAGGCTAGGTTGTCGCTCGGCATAAATCCCTAGTCGTCGTTGCTCGTCCGATCGCTTCCGAAACGTTTTGGCCATCTTGGCCTAGGCAAATTGTTGCCCAGACCAGGTGACCAGACGTCTGGTTATCAAGTCACGTCTGGTTTAGACCTGGAGAGAAAAAAATGCAGAAAATAAAAAATGGCAGAAACCAATTCCAGACGTCTGATTTATAGGTTCAGACGTCTGGATTGGGTCTCAAACGTCTGCCTTGAAATTTTAGACGTCTGGAAGCTTTATGGATTATTTCCAGAGAACAAATCCAGACGTCTGGATTCTAAACCAGACGTCTAGAACTGTGCATTTTGCCTATTTTGGGCTGTTTTGTATGGATTTCCAATTTTAATCGGTTTTTGTTGATCCGGATAGTTGTTATCACTTATTATCGATTTTGATGACTTCTTTCTTTGGATTTTTGGAATATCCGTTTGATGGATTTGATATCGATTTTCATGGATTTAATTCAAATTTTCGTATGTGAATTTTTGGTGATTGATTGTTTCTACAATCATTTTTGTGGTTTGTCACTTTAAAATACAAAGGTTTCTATACTAGTAGTAAATACTCAAAATCTTTCACAAAAACGATTTCAACACTACTTTTAAATATAAAGCTCGTTTTTAAAACCGTTTTCCAATCTATTAGTATATACAAACCTTTACCTCATTCGTATGAGAAATCTAATTAAACGGCTTAGCAAAACAAGCGGTATGAAATGCTTGCGTTTACTTCGTCGGTTAATTCTTGGACTTGTTCGATTGAACTCTCGTGACAATTTTCGAGTGGAAATCTACAATCTATTTGTAAATATTTAAGTTAAGCCAGTGGTTATGGGACATGAAGCTAAACTCATTTATTTACTAGCTTAGTGTAATTTACACTTATCGATTACTGATGATCCTTTGGTGATTTAGACTAGCGATGTGTGATGTCTCTTTGTCCGCGTTGGCGACAGTACCCCGATCTATTGAGCTTCGTCTCATTTTTATAGGCTAGCGACCTATGGTTTTTATGGAGTTTGGTTCATTGGGCGTTCGCTGTACTACGTCGTTGTTCCGGATTATTTGAGTTTCAGGTTCATCGGGCATTCGCTGTACTACGTCGTTGTTTCAGATTATTTGAGTTTCAGGTTCATCGGGCATTTGCTGTACTACGTCGTTGTTCCGGATTATTTGAGTTTCAGGTTCATCGGGCGTTCGCTGTACTACGTCGATGTTCCGGATTATTTGAGTTTCAGGTTCATCGGGCGTTCGCTGTACTACGTCGATGTTCCGGATTATTTGAGTTTCAGGTTCCTCAGGCATTTCGCTGTACTACGTCGTGGCACCGGCTCTATGGTTAGCGACCATGGGATAGCAACCCGTTTGTGATACACATGTTGGTGAGTTTTCATGCTCCCGTTTGTGATAGGCCTTCCCCCTTTGTGATTTCTGGATTTCTGGTTGTTGATTTCTAGAATATGTGTTTCACCGATTTTTGCGATTGACATTGATATGTTTTTCAATATTTGTGTTTTGGTTAATAATTTAAAAAATATGACATTCTTTTTGGCGTTTGAGAATATTTGAGATATTGTATAATTTTTGTCGTTATCTGATGTATACTTGTCACAGTATGGCATTATTGTTATCATACGTTTTTGTGATATCTCTTATCCTATCTCATTTTATCTGATATTTATAGCTAAACTGATCCGTTTATTATTTTCTTCTTAAATAATACTCGGGTCAGACTGAGGTATTTCAGGTGCTTCTGCTTGACTTCTTATCAGGGTCCGTTACCTGACTTTTGGCTAACTACTTTAGCTTAGTAGTTTTTGTTGTTATACATTCGAGATAGAGACTCCTTGATGTATACTTATTCTTTTGTCTAGCACTTGTATCTATTCTTTTGTGATGTAGTGGACCTAGTTTGACCACTATTTTGATGTACACTTTTATGTGTTATATTCATATCTGTTTCCGCCTTTGTGATATGAATATCTGTGACTGATTTGTGTTATGTTTATTTCTATATTTGTTTCCGAAGTCCACTTAGCCACTGTGTGGTATCTTTGAGTTTGTATTTGATATGTCAGATTTCCTCTTGAAATGAAATGTAAGTTATATTATCTGACATATCGGTACTCGCACAAAGCAATTATACAGATGGTCGCTCCTCAACAGCCTTATTCTTCGCGCTAGTCGACGGCATTACCCCGTAGTGTCCTTGGCTAGTGTGAGTATAGAGGTGGGGCATCACAGCTTGGTATCAGAGCCAAACTTCGGAACAATGTAGAATAATCTAGCAAGGATCATTGTCCTAAGTCTCTCTTAGGAATCATGCCATAGGATTTAATTCGAGTCTTCGTACCGTTCTATCCTATTTTCTTTTGTGATGCCTTGTTTTATCAATCAAGTTTGTTGGATATTCATTTTGAGAATAACATTTTTCCTCTTCTTTCTTTCTTTCTTAAAGGAGAGAAATGGTTAGATCTGGCCATCCTAGCACCGGTCAATCCAGTGCTACTCCTCAGGATGGAGTATTTATGTCTGCTCAACAACTTTTAGATCTTGTGAACAATGCCCAAGCTGCCGGACCCGTTCCATAGCCTACTCACCCTTTCGGGTTTGCACGCTTGTGCAGAGATTATACCGCTTTGGGTGGAAGGCCATCAAGGGTTCTGAAAACGTTATAGAAATCCAAGCTTGGCTTAGATCATGCGATCGTATCTTTTCTCGCATGAATCTTGCGAATCTACATCGAGTCCAAGTGGCTTCTAGAATGCTCCAAGAAAGAGCATTAGATTGGTATGAGCTTTTGATTTCGGAAATTATTGAAGCGGACCTTACTTAGGAGCAATTCCGGGAAAGGTTCGAATTGAAGTTTGTGCCGGAGGCTGAAAAAGTAACTTTAGCTCGGCGCTTTATTGACCTTGTTCAAGGTGAATCTTCTGTGACCGACTACGTCTCATCCTTTGAATCTCTCTCTATAACAACCCGCATATTTTACGATTGTATATTTAAATGTTTTATTTAAACATAGCATCGTTAATCAGATTAAAGTCCAAAATGTTACTTTTTGTAAATAGTCGAATTGGGACTCGAGACCACTTCCATTGAGTCCAAAATGGCATTTACAACTTTTTTGAGTATAAACATCGATATGTTTGGAGTTGAGTAGAATTTTGTTATTTTTCTATTTGGGCTTTGGATTTGGGTTTCAGCCCACTAACCCAACATAACACCCTAACTCCACTCAACTCCTCTTCATTCATTCATTCCATTTCCTAACACTCAAGCTAAAGTAAAAAGGGGGAAAAGTTTGGAAACTAAAATTCCTAAACCCTAGTTTTATTAGGAAATTCATGTTCTTGCTCTAAAATCAAGGAGAAGCTTAGGTAAGCATCCTCTTCATCTTCTCCATCTCTATCTCTCTTCAATTTACAGAAATTCCTATAACCTAAGTTAGAAAAAATTTCACCTTAGATATTAGATTGAAGATTCTTGAGGTATATTGAAGAGGAATTGGTCTTGCTTTGTTTTAAAGCTTCTCATTCGTGTCTTTGAGTTTTAAAGGTGAGTTCTTTAACTCACATCTACGTCTATAACTTTCATTGTTGTTAGGTATGAATTCCTAACATTTGTGCATGTTCATTTGCTTTTGATTTGAATTTGATTTGGTGAATTTTTCAATTTTTGGTTTGTGAAGTCCAATTTTATGAAAATCCTACTATGGATGTTTGGACATGATATTTGGGGTGTATCGAAGAGCCTATAAGGCTGGGTTTTCGCTCGGCATAAATCCCTAGTCGTCGTTGCTCGTCCGATCGCTCCCGAAACGTTTTGGCCATCTTGGCCTAGGCAAATTTTTGCCTAGACCAGGTGACCAGACGTCTGGTTATCAAGTCTAGAAGTCTGGTTTAGACCTGGAGAGAAAAAAAATATAGAACGCAGAAAATAAAAAATGGCAGAAACCAATTCCAAACGTCTGATTTATAGGTTCAAACGTTTGGATTGGGTCTTAGCCGTCTGTCTTGAAATTTCAGACGTCTGGAAGCTTTCTGGATTATTTCCAAAGAACAAATCCAGACGTCTGGATTCTAAACCAGACGTCTGGAACTGTGCATTTTGCCTATTTTGGGCTATTTTGTGTGGATTTCCAATTTTAATCGATTTTTGTTGATTCGGATAGTTATAATCACTTATTATCGACTTTGATGACTTCTTTCTTTAGATTTTTGGAATATCCGTTTGATGGATTTGATATCGATTTTCGTGGATTTAATTCACATTTTCGTATGTGAATTTTTGGTGATTGATTGTTTCTACAATCATTTTTGTGGTTTGTCACTTTAAAATACAAAGGTTTCTATACTAGTAGTAAATACTCAAACTCTTTCACAAAAACGATTTCAACACTACTTTTAAATACCAAGCTCGTTTTTAACCGTTTTCCAATCTATTAGTATATACAAACATTTACCTCATTCGTATGAGAAATCTAATTAAACGGCTTCGCAAAACAAGTGGTATGAAACGCTTGCGTTTACTTCGTCGGTTAATTCTTGGACTTGTTCGATTGAACTCTCGTGACAATTTTCGAGTGGAAATCTATAATCTGTTCGTAAATATTTAAGTTAAGCCAGTGGTTATGGGACATTGTAACAACCCTGTATTTTGTGATTATTTTAATTGTATATTTAAATTATTTTAAATTGAATTTCCTAATTTGAAAACTTTATTTTATTTATTAAAATGGATAAATTTTGTTATTTTAAATATAAATTTTGATTTTGATGTGAATTAGAATTCCAAACAGGACTAAATAGAATATTTTCCAAAAAGTGGATTTTTGGTCAATATGATCAAACTTTGACTTTTAAATTTAAAATTTTGAAAGTTTGAAAGTTTGAATTTAATCTTTTATTATGAAAGTAAATAAAACTTTAAGAATAATGCTTTTCGTTTCGTTAAAATCTGATTAATATTGTGAAAGTTATGACTTTTACACTATTGAATGTAATTTGTTGTATTTAACAAAAATTGTTATTTAAATTTATATAAATAATATTTTATTGGTCATGTAATGTTCTAATTCATGTTTCATGGGTTAAATAACATGTTATGTATATATTTTAGTTTTAAAACATTTTTAAAAAAGTGCTATTGAAATTTTCTAATGTCAACTGTATTTTGTTTACAATTTTTCCAGTTCAATTAACTAAAGTAATTCTTTATTTATTTTTCTATTTTCTCTAAATCTAATTATTTATTTCATTTTGAAAATATAAATGAATTATTTTACTTCAAATTTTTTTAGAATATTTTAAAGTGAAGTTGGAATTTTCCTTAAGCTAGTGATGATTTATTTGTAATTTTTGAACCCTATTTCCAAATTTTAAGCAATTTCTTTAATTCTTTTTCTATTTTCTTTAAATTTAATTATTCATTTTCATTTTTTTACTTTGTTTCAGTTTTAAAACTCATTTACTAAATTTTCATTGGTTTTTATTTAATATAAAAGATTGTGGAAATTTGAAGAGACTTAAGCTTTAAAACAATGACTTTTCACTTGCTTGACCCCTCATTTCTTTGGCCGTTCCTTTCTAATTGATAGCCGTGAGTTTCTTATTGCAATTTCACGTGAAAAGTGTCTCATTTCATCACAATTTTCGTCTATCATCTCTAAGAAAAACATTGGTAATGGCTTCCTCTTTTCTTTCTACTTTTTCTCTTTATTTTCCATTGAAGTTTGCCTTGTTTTACCTTGACTTCATCATATGTTGCTCGGCCCTAGACCTCACCATCTCCTCCACCGACCACCACCACTTCCTTCTCCACTTAATCCATGGCCAAAACATCATACTCCTCTGACCTGAAAGTGCCATGGCCTCCCCTTGATCAAAACTCCACAAAAACAATGCAAAACTCCATAATACTTGCCTATCCGAGCCTATATGCAACCTTCCCTTCATTTGCTAGCCACGACCACCCCCTAGCCACCACCACCAGGACTAGTACACCACCTGAACACCAACCTAACCCTTGATCGGACCTGCACTTGCCTTGGCCGAGCCCAATTGTGCTTGTGGCCGAGCCAAAAAGTTGAACCAAACCACCCCTTTTGCTTTGCCTCTTGACATTCTATGTTTATAACCCCAAAACCCTTCCTCTTCTCGACCTAACCTTGTTATTTTCAGTCCTAACCCGATCCATTTCCACTTTAAAACATGTCATGGCTGAGCCTAAACCATGTGGGGCCGAGCATACTTTGAGTTAGGGTCAAGCAAAGATGGTTAAAAAGCTTGGTTATGTCTCTTGTTTAATTCTATATCCATATTTGTTTCAATATATATTTTGGTATTGAATATATATTTATATATGGTCTTGTTTTATTGTTATATACAAGATTTACATCTTGGCTCTCTCCACAATTGAATCAAATCATGCTATCGTGCTTTCCGGATTCTCTTTTGTGTGTGTTGTTTGCGAGCTCCAGCTTTAAAGAGGTGAGTAATTCACACATGACATATATGCCTATATAATTGTGAAGTGACACCAAGTGAATGTGTAGAAACTTTTATATTATGTTATACCTGCCTGTGATATCATTTATATGATGTTAAACCCTGTTATTAACTAGTCACATCATCTGTTATATTTTATTTTATTACACTGTTTATTTATTTCTGTTAATCACACTGCAAGTTCCCTGTAGAATATAATCACTATGGGTTGAAATGATACATACCCGAACGAACTTTAGAATAGGGAAAAATCGTTATGGGCTGAAATGATAGGCCTGAGCGATTTTTATTTATTGTTATTAACTTGGGATTGTGGGTTTGAAATGATAAAACCCGGATTTTGTTTTGAAAATTACGGATTTAAATGATATATTATCCGTATCACTTGTCTTAGGTTAGAAAATAATATACAGACCCGTGGTTATTTTATATATTTCTCAGGATATTTTTAAGTATTTCAAAAAATGTAAATTATGACATTTTGATTAAATTTGAATTTAAAATGATTTATTAAATTGTTATTGATTTTTCTATGAATATAAAATGTTAAACAAATGGATGCTTAAAATAGTAATTTGGAATTTTAACTTGACTTGGAATTGTGAGATTTGGTTTTAAAAATGGAAGTAAGTAAAAGAAAATAAAATGGAAATTGAGTTTTATTTGTGAAATGATAAATTAAATTAAAGTGTTAAGTGAATGTAAGGAATAGAAAAATTGTACACTTGAATTTAATAAGTGAAGTAATGAAAAATTTGATATTTATTTGTAGAATTAACTTTATAAAATCATAAGTTAAAGGGTATTTAAATGACCATTTTAAAGTGGAAAAATATGTTTTTTATATAATTAAAATGGTTTAAATTGAAGTTTATTTGTTGCTGAAATTCTATTGTAAATCTGGAAATGTCTTTAGTAGCACTTCAGAAATGATATCGTTTCTGAATATTTACTAAAATCTGAACTAAAAAGAATCTGCAGCACTTTGTAAGTGCTGTAGTTGCAGAAGTGAACTAAAGGGTAATTTAACTAAGGGCTATGACAGCACTTTGTAAGTGCTGTAGTGGTAGAAACCAAACTTGAAACTGAAATTAATGAAAGAGCTATTGTAGCACTTGTTAAGTGCTGCAGTTGGCTGAAGTGTGATTTTTGAATATAATTTGAACCCTGAACTATTACAGCAGTTTGTAAATGCTGTCTTTTCTGAATTGAACTATTTTTCAACTAAAACTGAACTATTACGGCAGTTTTTAAATGCTGTCTTTGCTGAAATGAATTGTTTTTAAATATAACTTACCGCGACACTTTCTAAATGCTGTGAAAGCTGGAATTTTAATGTTTTAATGTATATAAGTGAATAAATGAACTCAGAAAAGGTTGAAATTTCGGGAATATAATATTTGATTTGAAGGTATAATGACTTTACTTTTAAATGGTTTAAATGAAGGATTTTAATTTGAAATTATAAACCATTTTGAAATGTTAACCACGGGGACACTTCTCTGTATGCTATTTTATTTCCTTGTGATTTATTTGAATGCACACCTTTAAATTGAGAGTGTGGCTAGAGGTGAGCGATTACTACAGCTCTGCGCTACCCTAGTCACATTAACACTGTTATTTGCATTGTTTACTTATTATGGATATTTCTATGATAGTGTTTATTACTACTTAATTGATGGTTTGACTGATCCTTAAAGGATGGGCGATCCCAAGCATCCTTTAAGTAATTGTGCATTGCTATTACATTTCACTTGAGTTGGTTTACATTGTATAAGTATGTATGTCCCGACTCGAGTGTTTTGTGTTTTACTTTACGCTCGGGTCAGCCTGAGAATCATAGCTTTGGATTCACCTTCTGGAGCTAGAGATCTGTTGGAGCTTATTTGTCTATCGGTCCATCGACTTCTATCCCAGTTATTTCCTATTCAGTATTGTCTCTGTATTATTGATTTATGTATCCTAACTTCTGTTGTATCTATTTTGACTATGAGATTTTATATATGTTTTGAGATTATGTATATAGTAGCTTCATGAACTACTATGGTATTTTATTTCCGCTGCGAGTTGTTCTGATATTCTGTGTTTGATTTTTATTTGCTCCAAATTTCTTGACAATCCACTGTTTTGAAGTATTCAAGTCCGACATGTGTGAATTTATTGTCGATTTGAATGGTCCAAAATAGTAGGATGTTACATTTGGTATCAGAGCTTTGGTTTTAGGCAAACCTTAGCCTACGGAGCAAAAACTCATTAGAGATAGGGTAGAAATACCCTAGAATGAGTGAAATCAATCTCAGAATCATTTCTTTGTGAGAGAACGTATTTTCGAAGTATAAAATGATTTTCAAATGATTTTTAAAGAATTTTCAAAGATTATTTTGATATAAATTTTCTTGATTTGAAAGTAAAATTTTCTAAACTTCATTCCTTTCGTATCTACCTTGTTAGTAATTTCTTTGATTAGGACCCTCTTAAATTTTGAACTTCTATCTTGTTTGATCCGAACTCTTTTGTTGATAGGAAGTCATTTTGGAAATGGCAAAATCAGAAGAGCAAAAAGCAGCTCGTAGAGAACGAAGAGCACTGGCCCGTAAGGAGCAGGAGGAAGCGGTCGAGAAGTGGGAAAAGCTATGGAGGGAGAGGGCAGGACCTAGTCCTTACGACCATGTCATTTGTTATCGGTGTCAGGAAAAGGGTCACTATGCTGCCATGTGTGGGAAGAGAGGTAAATGAAATAAGAATGGGGGCAAGCGTTTCCGATACAAGATCTTCTGCTTTAGATCCTGTAAGGAGGGGCACTTTCCTAGTCGCTGCCAGGAGGTGAAGAAGGTGAAATCTGCACCCACTGCATCAGTTGGCCCATCAACTGTTTGCTACCACTGTAGGAGGTTTGGGCATATAGCCAGGAATTGTTTTGAGAGGTAGCATGGGAAGAAAGCTGTGTACCCACGGTTCGAGAAGGAAGATGGGACTATGGTGCATTTATGCCTGAAGTGTAGAAGTTGGGGGCACATTGAGGGGGAGTGTTCTGGACCCGTTGAAGTACCACCCAGAAGAATTAATACTAATGCTTTGTTTATGTAGGGTGATATCCTATGGATCTGTTTGTTATCAGTAGTATGTTAGGTTGCACTCGATGAACTTTATTGTATCTTTTGCTTATCTGAAGTTGTCAAACTAAAGATATTTGTGCCCCTGTTTTCATATGATCTGAAATTTGAACCTCTGTTTGTTGTGAAATCCATCCTTGAATCACTCCTTGGAAATTTATGTTGATTTTATTTTGAAATTGTGTATACATCGAAATTATTATTTTGATAAGGATGACCATATTTTGTATATAAAAGTGAAATGTTTTCGATAAGGATTATATACCCTTTTAAAATGAGAATTTGAGGTTTCGAAAGGATTTGAAATTTTGAAAATTTTATAAGTAATTGATTCATATAAAATGATTTATAACTGAAGGGTTTGAATTTGAAACTTTAGAGATTGAACTCCGGCATTTTTGAAATTGGTATAAGATCTTGAAATATAAAATAATACGATTTGAAAGTATTTTTCCCAATAAGTAATGTTTCAATGATTTTAATGGGTTTCAATGATTTTGAAGGAATTTCAAAGAAGTTTTCGAAGTAAATTGAAGTCCAGAACCCACTAATGTCGTTGGAAAATAATTTCGGTGATGAATGCATGCATCATCGACATTGATTTTCGAGTTTCAGAGTGTGGAAAAGGCCACTCTAATAGCTTTGCTATGCGAGTGATTTTGTGAAACCAATTTTGACTCCCAAAATCCGAAGTATGATTTGAAATGAACCGGTGTTCAGTCCTCGAGTTTCGGATTTGAAACCTATCTTTTGAAATTGATTTACTGATTTGTTGTTGATTTCCAACTCTTGAGTTTGGAAATGATTTCTTCAACTATTTGAATGTTCGAACACTTCCAAATCAAGGTTCACTTTTCAAAGATGAGTAATTTTGAAAAGTATAAAGTATATAAGTTTGGTATGTATGTTTAAAGTATGTAGTAATGATTTAAATAAGTTGAAACTGCTTTGTTAAGTAAATGAATAAGGCTATTTTGAATTTTTTTTCTAATATGATATAAAAACTAAAATTAAAGATATTACAGTGCAAAATAGGAGCAAAATCTAAAATATGTAGAAAATTTTGAAATGTAAAGCAGGATAAAAAATTAGTAGGAAGCAGCCCTTACAATTCAAAGAGCACTATCTTCGATTCCATCATCTTCAAGATGTCTTCAATTCGAATGCTTTTGTCCGTTCGAAGTGGTTTACTGATAACTCATGCTTATCTGATCCCATTCTCTCCAAACCAACAATCAGCAGATTTTCGGTAGACTTATTCCCTGTTATTTCAGAAGTAAGCAGACTATATAAGAGTCCCAAAGCGATCTCTAATATATCCTTTGAAGTGAGACATGTTTACCCCAAAATGATTTCTTCTAAGGGAATCTCAAACTGTATGAAATCTCTTAGCATTCACACACTTCCCAAGTCAAAAACTGGTCAAGTTATCGATAGTTGACAAACCACTATCTGGGTGTAAGTATAGTTTGCATACAAAAAACAGACATTTTATACTCATTACCACTTTCTGATTTCAAACAGTACTTTCCCTCTATTAACAATGAAGTCAAACAAGTTAGAAAACTATCCTTGCCTCGACATACATTTTTAATCCTCAAGATAGAGACGAATTTCCATACCTCAGAATTTGGTGCCAAGTATAAGATGAAGTTCCTTCCATATACTTAATTTATCATAACATGTCTATCAAAATTAAACCCTCTATACTTTTCACATTTTTGACATTTCGACTTATCTATCCTTCGCCCAGAATAAAAGTCAGATAAGTCAGAGCACTGATTGCTCACATCCTTGCCTTAGTTAAAGCACTTTGATTCTAGATCTCATAGATAAAGGAAAGTCTACTCATCGATTTTAGTGCTAAATATAAGACAAATTACTTTCCATAAATGTGTCAACAATTTAGCACTACTTTATCATATTTGTTTTGCTACTTAATGGCACTTATAAAGAAGTCCCTTGCATAAAACAAACTCGTTTTAATACAAATCTAAAAATCAATTCCGAAAACTTATTTCCATTTCTCGAAGTCTAGGAAATAGAATCCAAGAGTTCCACAAACTTGTTATTAAAACATTTTCAAAAATCACTTATTTAAACCAAAGTTGGATTCAAGAGGCAACATATTTCCTTTGTAAAATAACCACCTTTTTAATCGATGAATTCCATACCACTTTTAAATATCTTTCCTTTTATAAAAGTAAATAGCTTGCCTAATAATAAAAAAGTGTTAGTTAGCTTCCTTTTCAATTTTTTGAAACCATTTAGTATAACAAAAAATGTTATAGTCCATAATCATTTTCCTATTCTTGAAAACATTTATTACAACAATTATATTATAATCCATGATTCCTTCCTCTTTTAAAAAACTTTTAAAATTCTTTTGAAATAAGTTTGAAACTTGTATTTCTCTAAAGATTGTCGCTTTTAAATAAACTTGACTTTTGAAAACAAATAAGTAAAATTTAAACCTCTTGTTTAAATAACTAAACAAAATATTAAAAATATATTTAATACTTTACTTCCCTTTTAAATACTTGTAAACATATCTAAAAAGACTTTCAAAATATCTAAGATTATCTTTGTTTTTACAAAAATCATATATTTCCAAATCTACATCCATAACGACTATCGCTATATAAACAACAACTCTAATGACCCAAAATTTTGGTTATCAGATTTTAAATGTTTGACTAATTTTAAATATTTAAAATAATTCAATTTTGGAATTTAATAATTTATAATTCAAATATAGGGAATAGCTTATTATTTGAATTGAGAATTAAAAGTCAATTAAATGGATTTAATAATTTTATTTAACTCCATTCAACAAATAAATAATATTGGTAAGTTCAGTTTATAAATTTATTCACAAATATAAATAGATTGTATAAATATCAATACTTAAAATATTTAAATCTGTGAAATTAGCCTTCCATGGCATAGTCTCAAATTTCGACGAAACTAGTTTATTTGGATCCGTAATAGTGAATTATATTACGCCACCGAATTTCCTAGTGATCAGACGCATCGTTTGGTCGTGCTAGATTGAAACGCGTTGAAATTAATTTGGAAATTTAATATAATAACTAGGTCTAAAAACCTATCTTCTGCATACGATCGAATTAGGTCTCGAAACAAGGTCCATTGCATTCGGAATAGGGATATAACATATAAAATGCCAGGTGGCACGCCTCGTTCGGAGTTCGGGATTTTCTAGTAAGTTTGGTTGAATAATTTAAAATAATATATATATTCATTTTTATCATCCATACTTGTTTCCCATACCCAAGCATGCTTGCCCAAACCCTCTTGAGCTTGTCCATACTTCTCCCCTCTATTTAAACATTGCATGAGAACAAAATGATGTTTTCCACTTTGAAATCAAAGTTTAGAATTCAAATTAAAGATCTATACACTTCTAAAAATTATGAAACAATCCTTACAAATCCCTATTGGATGAGAGCTTCGATCCAGCATGTTTGTAGATGGTGCAGTAGTGAGATTTAGGGGATGGCCAAACTTGCTTGCAGATACGGTTTGGAGTTTTCGGTTGTGCGATCGACGAATCGACAAACGGAGCTCAGATTTGGTTTCGGCAACTGATTTTACACCTAGGCGCAAAATTTCGTGAAGCTCCACGATGGTTTGGTCGTGCAACCTGCATGGAGTAGCGACGTGAATCGTGCAGGTCTCAATTTATATGGTGGCTCCGGGGGTGTCGAATTTGTGCTAGGCAAGTGTGGTTCGTCGAGAGCTATTCGTAGGCGAAGACGGCTCGCAAAACAGAGGTCTAGAGCTCCGCATCATCGTATGTCTGTTGTGCATGATTTTATTGGTGAAGAAGAAGAAGTTTGGGAGAGGGGTAATTTGTAAATATATAAGCAAGTTGTTAATTTAAATTTAAATTTTTATCGATAACTTATAATTTGTGCAACTCATTCATACAAGGTCAAAACCGATCGCCGTTCATTGTGTCGAACTCGTATGGACATTATCTTCGTGATGGAGTTGGTTTTGTTGAATTTAAAGTAAGTGAAAATTTAGGCCAAAATCGAACGTCCGTTAGGTTTTAGTCCGAAATCGGGCCGTTTCGGCGAAAACGAAAATCAATGTGAGTTTAACTTACATTAAATTTTTTTATATCATCTTAATGATGTTATAAATATTTATTGATTGTTTGGATGTTAGTTAAATTTTTTGACTGCTTGATTGGTTGAATTTCTGTTTGGAAAATGGATGACATATTAAATTTATCGTTATAAACCCATATGATTATCTATATATTATCCATAACCATTGTTTTGCAGGAAAAATATGCAGAGATACCCAAAGGGGATTTCTGCCCATATATAATTTGTATACATTCATATGCTATTATATTGATGATAATTAAATAAAATCCTGATATTCCATTTAATAGTTTAAATGTCGTTATAGCGATTTTCGCTATAACGTCGTTTGTTAAATTTCATCCCCAAAACCCTATCGTATGAACTTGAGCTTGTGTTTCCTCTAAAATAAAAATTTATTAATCATTTTGGTTAATGATAATTTAAATTAATCAATCATTTTAATAAATTAATTTGAGATTAATTAACCAATTTAATAAATGATGATTAAAAATTGGTTTATCTTTTGATTCAATTAATCATTTTTGCTAATGATGTTTTATACTTAATTAATCGTCTTAACTAATGATTATCTGAGTTTAATTAATTCTTTTAATTAATGATAATGGAGTTTAATTAATTTATTTAACTTAATTAATTATTTTAATTAATGATGATGGAATTAAATGAATTATTTCAATTTATGATAATTGAAATTAATAATAATTTAATTAATGATATTTAAAAATAATTAATCATTTTAAATAATGATATTTGAATTTTTATTTAATCATTTAATTAATGATTATTTTAAATTTAATTATTTTTTTAACTAATAATATTTGGAATTTAGTTAAATCATTTTGATTTATGATGTTTTATAGTTAAATGAGTCCTTTTAACAAATGATGTTTTAATTAATCATTGTAACTATTGAGGATTTGAGTTTAATTAATCCAATTAATTTATGATTATTTTAATTTAATTAATTGTTTTAATTAATGGAATTTAACATTATATATCATTTTAATTAATGATGTTTGAGATTAATTATTCATTTAATTTATGATTATTTGAATTTAATAAATCCTTTTAACTATTGATATTTAAATTAATTAATCAATTTAATAAAAGTGATTTAAGTAAATTATCTAATGTAATAAAATTGCTTTAATCAACTGATTTAAAGCTAATAAACTGATTTGATAAAGATTTTAAAGTTAATTTACTAATGTTATAAAGTGATTAGAAATAATTATCTATTTTATTAAAGATAATGGATTTGTTTATTTAAAAGAGATTTTAAATGTGATTAATTATCATTCTGGAAAATTTATATTATTTTAAAGTTATAAAAAGGAATTGGAACTCGATTATTGGGAAGTTAAGTTGGATAATCTTCTGGGTGTTCGGTCTAATGTTGGTTTAGGCCTTCGGAGTGGTGCACTTGGAAAAATTATTCTCTTAATGTTTTAACAATCAAGAGCTAATTCTAAAAGTGTTTTGCCAATATGGAAATATGGAAACCAAGCACGAGTTCTGTTCAATTTTTAAAAGTTATAGTTCGATTTCGGTTATAGAACAATAGTTTCGTAATCGATATTGCTTATATGGAAAGGATCCAATCATACATTTATCGTTAAACGATGAGGTTTGGACTCGGTTCTATCTTAAAGATTAAAAATGCCGTCAAGGCAATGCTTAGAGGTAACACTACCTCAATTTGGTAGGCTTCACTTTCAAACAAGAGATATGAAATTCAATTTCTATATACGTTCGTTTTTATTATCCCCGATAGTTGGTTTATTAATTATCGAATTCAGCTTTCTTCATGGTGTACCGTCACCTAAAAAAAATTTGTTGCTCAATCGAACTTTGTTATCCTTTGTCGGAAATGACCAGACCAAAAGTGAAGGAGGAGGCCAAGCTATGTGGAGTTGTTCCCATTAGGGTATTTTCACATCTCATTTAGTTTAGATTTGGGTGTGCACTGTGAAGTGGAAATATTCAGATTCTCGGTAAGGTCTGCCGGGGTCCGGCTTGGAGGTTTCCGAGAAGTGTCAAAGAGTAAATGAGCTTCTCAGGAGTATATTACTAGAGGTATACTTAAAGAGGGTGCACCTTCCTTGTCATTTGTTGGAAAATTTCCTTTCCTTATTGATTCGTATCCCTGGATATGTTTTAGCTTTAAAATTGCTAAAAGTAGAGCCAACTCCTCATCACGGCATTTAAATATTGATTTAGTCCATTTTATCAAGTTGGACTGTTACCTTATTCTGTCCATTCTATCAAGTTGGACGGTTACCTTATTCAGTCCATTCTATCAAGTTTGGATTGTTTCTTTATTTAATCCATTCTATTAAGTTGGACTATTTTCCTCGTTCTATCCATTCTGTCCAGTTTGGATTTTACTAGGTTTATTTCGAGACTTTCAAGTCCGGTTTAATATTAATTATACTCATTCCTATTTGGATTTGTTCTTGATATTTATTTCTACTCTTGCCTGGATGGATGTTATTCTTGTGAGATAAAAACCCATTCCGCGTTAGCGGCATGGTTTCATATAACTTTTTATTTAAGTTCCCCATTATTCGAGTTATCTCACTTGCTTAGGCACAAAGGTGCTCCATGATAGGGGGTTCTCGCTTCTTATTAAGTAGTGAATGGATGACTCTTACTCCTACATTTCCTATGGGTTGGTTGGCCAGATGGGCTTACAGTCGAGATGCTGGCCGTGAAAGCAAATGAGAGGTACTGGTGTAAGCTACGGTGGGGGTGTACCCACTATCGATGGTTGAAAAGCCTAGTTTGTTACATTTGGTATCAGAGCGCTATGTTAAGTGAGAACCTTAGCTTTGGTAGGGTTTGGCTAATTAGAGATAGGGTAAGCGACACCCTAGAATGAGTTTGAGATATTATATATACGAGAGCGTATTTGTTAATGTTATGAAAACGTATTATGTTAATTGGCCTATTGAGTTTTTATGAATTCTGGTCAAGATGTACGGTACCGATAGAGGTTTCTAAACACTTGAACAAGACCAACGGACATGATATTGAAACTTTTGGAAATTTGGCAAATTAAATATTTTGCCTAGGATTATATTTTATGTATATAAAGGAATAATTTTCAAAACTCTATATTGTTATAAAATATGTTGGTTTAAATATGATAATATTTATTTATTTATTATCACTATTGTTTGTTCGGTTATGCTTAATTTAAATAAGGAGCATTAATTGTTATTTGTTGATTGCTAAATTGTGCTCGGTCTAATTAGGAGCATTTATAGTTTTGATTTGAAAAAACCGTTTGTGAATTAATTTTCACAATTTGACTATAAAGGTGTTCAGAGAAAATGTTAGTTTGAAAATTCACCTTTTAATAAAGGGTGGGTTAAGAAGTAAAACTTTAATAAAATGTTACTAATATAATCTAAATAGTGGGATAAGGTGTTTAGAGAATAAATATTGGAGATAATTCTATTATAATAAAGGATGATTATTATAATACGGAATGATTTTTATAAGGGAAATTTTATATAAATTTAGTTTATAAAATATGTTTAAAAAGAATTTATGAATCTAAATCCCGCAATTTTTGAAAATTTAAAAAAAGGTTTTTGAGAAATGAAATAGTAGTAATTTTGAACGAAATTGGAAGAAAGAATATTTTGGGAAGTAGGATTTTAAATGGGATGCATTTTCTTTAGGATAATTAGGAGGAAATTGTTTCGATTGGTTTTGTGATAATCTGAATAATCTTCTAAGTGATGATCAGATGTTTGCTTAGGCGAACTTGTGGAATACTTAGTGAATTATTCTCCTTATCACTGTGCAAATGAAATGAGTCCAAATTCGAATAAACCCAAAGTGACTTTAATAAATAAATAGTTTGAAGTTATTTTATATTAAAATACATGGAATATGCTTCCAAAGTTGAGTTTTGAAATTAAAAGCGGGTATCTAACTTTTAAGTTCCCTAAAAGGGAATTGGTTTCAAAACAAAAAGGTATTTATAATAAGAGATTGCTTTAATAAATAGGAGTTTTCCTTTAAAGAAGTCATGGGATAATTTAACACAGGTTTAAATAAGAACGTTTTGATAAACAATGTTTCTATTAAAACCATATATTTGTTTAAAACATCTAAGTAGTATGAACTACTTGTTGATTAGGTCAACCCATAAATATTATTCATTTTAACACTCTAAATAAAAAGTTGTTAATAGGTTAACTCGGTTTTAAGAAACCATAATTTGAATTGATCTCCATCCAGATCTTTGGGAAAAGTAAAATAAAATAAAATTTAGGAAAAGTAAATAAAGTGGAATAAGTTATGATTTGATGTTTTATAAGGAAATAACTTTATAAAATATTTTAAAACCTGGGTGGGAATTTATGAAATAACTCATAAATAATTTTAGGATTGAATAAAATTCTAAGTGAAAATAAAAATGAATTATAAAACTTTTTATATAATTAAGAAACTAATAAAATATGGAGTATAACTTTCCATTTTGTCCGAGTGAACTTGGATAATCTTCTAAGCAATAACCAAAGGCTAATGAGAAAAATGGTACGCTTGTATAATTATCTATATTTTTTGACAATTAAGAAAGTTTTGAACCTAAATTAAAATTTGTTTGTTAGTCATTTAACATTTTGAAACAATGTTAAGTGATAGTTTTCCTTTATGGTATTATATTGACTATTAGTATTAGTTTATTCCTTCACGGAATTTGATTGATTTGATTGAATTGAATTGATTGGTTCACTACAAGAAATTTGATTTTTAGTGGCGCACAAAAAACGCTACAAAAAGTTTTGGTGGCGTTTTGATAAACGCCGCTAGAAAACATGCGACTAAAAATCCATGATTTTTTGTTGCATTTATTTTAACGCCACTATAAATGAATTTTTGGCAGCGTTTTTTAAACGTTACTAAAGATCTTTTTTACTGCGTTTAAAAAACGCCACCGAAAAGGTGCCGTTTACTATCTTATTTTTTGTTGCACTTATTATTGTTTTTTGCAGCGTTTTTTGAATGCCATGGAGATTATCTGAGTTACTATAATTGCTGATTCTGTAGCGCTTTTTAAACGCTACAAAAAATATTTTTGGTGGCGTTTTTTCTCCGCCACCGTATGTTTCGATTTTATTGCCTACTGTTCCACGACTACATCTGATTTCGCCTCCAATTTAATTACTTCAAAACTTATACAATAACGTAATATATAAACACATACACATTAAAAAATAACTCATTCAATGAACCACAATAACACAAACAAAAGCAATTACATAATCACCACTATATCATAACATTAGTGTCAAGACAAAAGGTTAACCATACGTTTACACAACCAAACTACCGTAAACAGTTTCATAATAGTACATGCAGCTAAAGTAGTGCTGCTACCATACATACTAGTTTCATAACAGTTTTAATCAACCTAACTACATACATGTGCTGCTACCATACAAAAACCAGTGCTGCTGCTTGAATTCTTCACAAACGTTTATCTACCTGTAAACAATAATAATCATGTTACTAAATATTTGTGAGGTGAAGGTATCAAAGATCAAAAATGGACAAATATAGAAGTCCTTAGACTATAATACTTCAAACCAATATGCCTCTACGTATTAACCATTGATGTGAGCACATTGTAATCGTCCAACAACTTTTACATCATATTTGTGAAGTCAGTGCACTAGACTTGCACATTAGCAGATGAACTTATGTCAAAGATAAATGTCTTTATCATGTGGCAGATTGTGACCATTCAGTGCTTACGTGTAGAATGATATTTAACTAACTACTAGGGGTTTAGATATGTTAAAGAATGAACGTGTGTTCGCCTTAGTTGTAGTGAGCAACGCGACCCTGTTGGCTCATAGCACCTACAGTTGGGGCAACGCAGTCTCACTGTGTTGGTGGATGTTGAATACAAGTTGGTAGTTAATTTACCAAAGTATTGCATTATTGCTAGAACAATATGTTGTTGATAATGTGATAACTTATCAGGCTACGCAGTGAGTACACTGAAGGTGTTAAAACTAGTTCTGTTACATCAACTAGGGATATACTTTTCTATCAAAGTTGTACTAGGCTCCAGTAACCTTTATTAGTACACGGTGAATGTGTTAAAATAGGTTATATAAATTCAACACTTCAGCCACACAAACTTTGTTCCATCCACTATCAATAGCCACCACAACATATCCCACGACTCAAAGAACTGCATCACCTGCTCTTCTCCAATCACAACCACGCATCCTCAACTTGGCAACTAACCTACAATCAAAACTCCTTCGCATTCACCTCCGACTACCACAACTTCTTATCACAACAAACTGCCCCTGCCATCAACTTACAATCAGCAGCTCGCACCACTGCAATCCCTTCATTACCACTAAACTCTTACAGACCAAACTCCTTACCACAGGAAACATTCCACAAAATCTCCAACAATAGCCACCAGCCTAACCAACCTCTTTCATACACTTCCCATACGACAACCATCCTCTTCAACCATGCACTCCATTCAAAACAGCAAGTTCACCTAATAACATCCCCATTTCCTTCCTTCATTCCCTCTGCCTGTACACTACTTGTTCACACCAACTTCTACCACAACACAGTCAACTTCTCCACCAAAACTTCCTCACAATCATATTTGATACAAACTTCCGACCATACCCACAACTCGTCCCACAACACAACCAAAAAAAATTCGAACCTGCCAAGCAACTCGTCCATCTTCCCCGTTCTTAATCACTGGTACAATCAAACCACCGTGCTTCTGAAACCTAACCGCAACTCCTTTGATCACTCAACAGACCTACTACAACCTAACCTTTCGTGCATTGCATATCTCTATAGTTCAGTACAAATGCACTTCGACCACACTTCAATCATCTCCACACTTCGACCACTCAGCAATCTCCCCTTCAATCTTCCAGTCACTCCTCTTTAACACTTGCTTCATATACCACCCTACATCCAAACAACACACTGCCAACATATCAACACCAAACCCTTGAATACAAACTCTAACTCCACAACATATCCAAATCCGACAATAGCCAAACTGTCCACCATCTCAACTTCACCAAAACTCCACCACAAAACTGCTAACATCCCCGATAGTTCCCCGACTTCTGGATCATCACTGCCAACACTTCCTCCTCCCTATAACCTCACCCAAACCTGATAACAACCATCATCACAACTTCCTCAAACTGCCACTCCAACACCAAGTCAAAATCATTCCTTTTTCAATCACAAACAATACAACCCTCCCTATCCCTTAAACAACCTACCACCAATAGCACCCTTACTTCTAAAAACTTCACCTTCACTTGAACTGTTCCACCTTCAAACTGCTTCAGTTCAAACAACCTCGGTCATTATAGTTCTGTCTACTACAAGCATCACTTCCCTACTTTAACACAATTTCCATCAACTGCCTTGCAACAACCCCTCCCCATTCATACTATAGAAAAAAATCCACAATATGCTAAGTTAAAATTAAAGACAAGTTGACAGTCCTGCCACTGTTTGACCTAAACCGTACCCCCCCTCACTGAATTTTAGCCTAACTCCATCAACAACCTCAGCCAAACTGACAACATTCAATCACCAATTCAATCACTTTCTAGCTCTACACCAATATTTATTGAGTAATATAACTAATTTTTATAGTCGATTATCTAGGAATATTGTCAGGGTATTAGAATCAAAGTTTGAAAACATTTATTATGAACAAGTTATATACCTTTCAGTTTGTTTTCAGAATGACTTTTTCCGTTGGCCAAGCTATGGGAACGCCAAGTGCATCTTCCATGCACGTCAACGCCGATGTTGGTCTCCATAGCTCTGCATTTGCATCTCTCACAATATCGACCCAAACTTTTACAGCATTAAGTCCCAATATATGACAATGGACCATCGTTATCGGATTAGTTGATGCAACAGTTCCTTCAGCCACTACGTTTGTTCCACCCAAATCGATCAACTGGCATTTGCTATCTTTTTTCAACTTTGCAATTGGCTGGAAAAAAAGAGATTATTATGCAGAATATATACATACACATAATAAATAAACTTTCATACATAGGCAATTTCTTCAATTTTGAAAATTAATACTTACATGCTCTGATTTCTTTATGACCACGGTTGTAGATTTCATGGGAGAAGTCGCACAATTTACACTGTCATTTACATTTTCTTTATCAACTTCAACTTTTGATTTTGGCCATGCTACTTTCCTACCAACTGCATCTCCAATGCACGACATATCACATGTGGGTCGCCACAAATAAGCATCTTTATTTATTACTTTGTCGACCGAAATCACAACGGTAGACGGACCGAGCGGAATACCATTAACAACATATTGTGGCTCTCTGGAGTAGACTCTTCCTTCGGCATCTACCCCTTCACTCTCATTCCAACCATAAATCTTGCATTTGTCATCGTGGACAGTGCTGTTACTCTAAAAATGAGAAGTGTAATTTTAACAAACAAATAAATAAAAAGATGGTTTATTTTAACAAACAAATAAATTTCTACTTAGCAAATTACTTAGCAAATCATTCACAGGTTATAAAATGAGAAGTGTAATTTTAACAAACAAATAAATATAAAGATGGTTTATTTTAACAAACAAATAAATTTCTACTAAGCAAATTACTTAGCAATTCATTCACAGGTTATAAAATGAGAAGTGTAATTCCAACCATAATATTGTGGACAGTGCTGTTAATATAAAAAAATTATTCAAATTTTTATTAAGATTTTAACAAACAAATAAATATACAAATGGATTAATTTGGGGTACTAATATCTAAAAACTAAAACTAAAACTTTAGTATGTTTCAATGAGAAGTGCAATTCAACAGTTTAGTATGAGAAGTGTAAAATTTACCGTACTGACGTCGTTCAAATTTACTTGCAGCGCCATCTTAATGAAAGTTGATGGCCAAGCTACTACCTTATTCACAGCGTCTGCTAATACTGTCATTTTAGGTGTAGGCCTCCATAAATAAGTATCTGGTTTGTCCACGATATCTACAATAACGCTCACAACATTTGGTCCAAGACGAATGCCATTGACAACCGCAGTTGGGTCCCTGGACAACACCCTCCCATTGGCAACAACTTCACAGTTTCCATCCCAATTCAACATCGAAGATACATCGTCATTGCTCTACAATTATTCAACCAAAAATTATAGCAATCACTGGATCAAAATTTAAAATCTAAATGTTATTTCTTGAATAATATAATTATTATTTTTACCAATTCAGATGTGCTCCTTTTCGAACTTTCTACACCCTATAGCAAAGCTCTAATATTAGGATATTTTAATCTTAAAAGCACTCAATTAAATGTAATGTAGGCGTTTAATTGACTATCGAAAACTACTAAATGGACTTTGATCAGTTAATGTATTTTACAGCTATAAATGATGGGATGAAATTAATATGGCTACCGAAACCAGCAAGTGAAAAAAATAAAATTGAGTTGCTAAAATTAAAATGACCATACTTAAAATGGCAGAGAACATATAATAAGTTTATGAGAGAGAATAAATTTTTTCTTTTTAGTATTTTTAATTATATGGCGCTTTGAATTTTTTATTTTACATATATAAATTACTTTTAATAGTTTACCTTCTGGTTCATCAGAACCTGCAGCATACTCTTCATTTCTGCTATTTCCTCTCGACACTGCGATACTTGTTTATCTTTGGACTGGGCCACAACTAGCTTGGTTAAAGTGCAACCCCTTCCCAATGCCCTTAACCGTCCTGGTTTATCTTGTCCGAGTACATGTACAAGAGCATCTCCACTGACATTCTATGACGAACCAGAATGTTAGGCTACCAAATTTTTTAATCTCCTCCTACATAAATAAATACAAATAGATAATGTATAATGGTAAAATTATCGTAGTTTCGGACAATTTTTTATATACAGATAAAATAAAAAAAACTTACAGTAGCATTTCCAGCTTCCGTGGTCACCGATTCACCATTTTTTTATGTGAGATTTAATCCAAACATCAGCTCTAGTTATGGACGATGGACTTGGACTTTCTTTTTTATAAATTTAGGATAACATTAAATAAAAAACCGGACAGGTATAAAAATATTAAATAAAGCTATACTTAATTAACTAACCATGTCTTTGGTCAATCTAGCCATTCCCTTACGACCAGTTGTGTGTGGAAGTTGTTTATCCCTAAGGGCCGAATATTTCTCACTTAGTTTCTGTAAAATAGAAAGATATATTGTTGATATATTGTTATAGGATAATGACAGCTTCGTTGTTTGAGAAAGTGAAGAGTGACAGAGAAAAGTTGATATATTGTTATAGGATAATGGCAGCTTGGTTGAGGAAGTGAAGAGTGACAGAGAGAAGTTGTTTGAGAAGTGTTTGATAAAGGCAATGTAAAGAAGAAACATGGATATTTTGTTTTGTAAATAGAGAACAAAAACTTGAAAACAGTTGCTTGTAGTAGAGGAAAATTCAATGTATCAGAAACTAAAAGACAAATGAAATAAAACAGTGAACATAATATCAAGTGAAAACAGTGAGCACAAGAAACAGATTTGTAAAAATGAAAACTAAAATCTAAGATGCAATGCAATGTTTTTTGTTTTATTTTTGTTTTTGGGTATATGCAATGCAAGCTTGTTGAAGTATGAAATGCAACAACAATGTAAAATAGAAAACGAAACGCAAAAGCCAGGAATGAAATGTAATAGCAAACTAGTTGAAAATTCCAATGCAAGATGAAAACAAATCCAACAATTTTTTTAATGTAAGATAACACAATACAAAACCAAACACACAGCACTAAAATGAACTGAATTCAAGTGAACAAGAAATGTGTACAGAATTAACAAAGTTAAAATGGAAAGTGTTGAGTTGACATGCACACAAGAACAAAGAACAAAAATGCACAGTGAACATAAATGCAAAACAAATGAAACGCAAAATGTTTTCTTTTTTTTGAGACTAAAACAAAACCATATGTGTTATTGGATAATAAAATTGTTCTTTTGAAAATGATAATCAACTCTGCTGTGCAAATAACCATATGTGTTATTGGATCCCAATCATTAACTTTTAAAGTGTTCTAGCAAATAAAATAGTGAATAGTGTTACCTTAAACTCCGGACTTGTTTTCTCCTTCACAAACCTTCTCCATTCGTTCATGCTTTTGATGTTGGTAGGTTTCAGTTTTAGGCTTTCCTCTTCGTTCTCCGCTTTATTTAATTTTCGAACCAATTTACTTTTTGACGATCTCCAAATTACTCCCATTTTTTGAAATACAGCTTTTCTTTGCCAATCCTCTTCCAGTTTAAATCTAATCTACAACAATACATGAAAACATGGTTTTAAAATCAAACAACATCCATATGTATGCATCAAACAATTTTTTCCAGCCATAACTATAATACGTGATGTAACAATGTAGCAATGTAGCAACTTGCAAACAGATGTTTAAACAACAAAAACAATTTTTAACTCATACCTGAATCGATTGCCACAAAACAACTTTTAACTCATCACTTAGATTCCTCCAATCATCAAGTGTGTATGGAACCAGCTCCCGCACAAGCGGTCCAAGAAAAGAGGATAAATGTACTGACCCTTTCCCTATTGGTATACCTATATCATTGAATTCAACTTCAATTCGATCCTGACTGCTTAACGGGAGTCTTTTTGCTTTTGCTGGACCTCTACCGCCTCTTTTCCGAGATGTAATTCTGGATTCAGCTTCACTTGCTCTCCCAATTTCTCCCTCAGCATCATCAGTTTGTTCAGGAAGGATTTCATTTTCTGAGCGAAGTCCTTCTTCATTTGGGTCGGAGGGGGTAACAGGTGGCTCTTGTTCTTTGTCTTCATTGCAAACAATGGCTTGCTTCTTAGCATTGACTGTTGGTTCTTCACTGTCGGTGCAAGCACCAGCTGGAATCTTAACATTTTTCTTTGGATTATACTTCCGCTTTGACTTATACTTCTAAGATTCCTCATCAGCCTTTCTCTGGTTGCAAGTACGTACAAAGCTTGAATGCATCTTTTTTCTGCAAATGAAACAAAAAATAGTAACTTATTTTGAGAATACTTCATATAAAGGACAGTTAACAGTATCTATTATGTAACCTTGAATACAATAGTTATTAATACATGTATATGAACTCTGTAATGTAAACTCTGTAAATAATCACATTAATACTTAATAATGGAATAATCAAAACATATAATTTCTGTAAATGTATATTAGTATGTTTTCTATGCTTGCATTTACAAATGAAGGCACCTAACATCTAATAAAAAAAAGCATAACACACTCAACAAAATTTGCAACCTCTCACAAACACAAAACATAGCAATGCTAACTCACACACAACTCACACAAGCACACAGTACACAACATATTCACAAACCCAACTCACCCTACAGACAGTCAGACAACCCTCACAAACACAGTACACACAAACACATATGTAGACTAACTACCCACTTACCTTATCAGTCACTATCCTTTGGTTATCACTCACTGTCTTCTGAGTTCTGATTCTTTAATATTATTTATCTGTTAATATAGAACAAATACTTGGTACTTTAAGCAATACCATGCTCAAGTATTTGTTTTATATAGTAGATAAATGTTGTGTAAAAAAAGATAGTATTAATATGCACCTTATGTAAATGAAAATATTCCAAAGTTGAAAGATTGTATTACATAAACAGTTTTACAGTGCCTTGTGTTCTGAGTCTGGGAGAGGACATGCCCAAATCATAATTTGATATCATATAACTCATAAAGCAATATGAATACACTGTTGTAGTTACATACTAAATCTATCAAAAAACAACAAAATATGCCCAACTTCCAATTATGGACCACATATGTCAAGGGAAGATTATCAAACAAACATTAGCTTGAATCGCTATTAGACTAGAAAAAATATGCTAATGATTATGTAAAGAAAAAGAAAAAGGGGAGGAAATATTTACTTAAACTAAGAGAAACATGCAATACTTATAACCAAAAAATATCACCGAATGCTAGAAAATAAATGTGTCCACTTCATAATTTAATTTTTTCTTATATCAGCAAAAAGATAACTATAGATTATTTCCAAGCTAAAGTACAAATCCTTTAGACACATCTTCCCAAGCTATCTAACCCTATTGACATCCATGAAACCATTTGGCACATCTTCCTAAGCTAAAGTAGAAATTCTTTGGAAGTTAAGATAAACATAAAATTACTTCTTTCCTTTTGAGAAAACAAAATATTTTTCATCAAAATTAAGTAAGGTGTAATTAAGATGTTATTACAAGGGAAAAAGGTATCTTTTGACAATTATGCAACAGGGAACAAACTTGGCATAGGAATGGAATTAAATTCAACATAAACATAATATTAAATTTGATTTGACATATCAAATCCAAATAGAGTCAGACAAAAAAGAAATATATTACAAAATTAAAATAGAAAAAAAATGAGTTTACCCAGAACGTGAATCAAAAATCGATCCTACATCCATGCTAGGCAAATAAATATTGTTATCAAATCATTGTGCACGAATAAAAGAAGTCGTAGAGAAAATAAGTAAATGTACAAGGAGAAGGGAATCATTCTTGAATGTGATTCTAAATGATAGAATGATGTGAAAAGGAGACTTGAGATGGAATGAACAAATTTAATGATGCATGCTAGAGTAGAAATGAAGATCCTCAATCAGAAGCCGACCATACATCTTCAAATGACATATATGTATGGTTTAATTCTAGGTTTTGATTCTTGAGTAGTAGACAGAACAAAGGTGGTAAATGTCAAATGTAACGACCCGTAAATTTTAACCGTTTTAATAATGTAATTAATTAAAATTTTGCGAAATTTTAAACGATAAAATTTTGAAATATAAATTTGATATTTGGAATGCGTTTAGTTAAACATAGCAACTGGTAAATTTTCGTCCGAATATATGAAAGTTTATTTCGCGCGTAAATTTACTTCAATTTAATCAGTTAAAAAAACGATGAAAATAAAATGTTTCCGAAACCTAAATATTTTTACATAGAAAAATTCTAAACCATCTTCTGAGCAAGATGTCAGTTTGTCGTTTTTCCAAATTCGGACATCTTTGGCTCCGTCGATCTTATTTTTTAGTGTTTTTCTTGCACTTTCCGCTAGTAGAAAATTCGAATTTCTATAATTCAATCAATTCATTGATATCTATATGTCGTTTTGATCGTCTCATCATGCTGATCTCAACGGTGTATTCCTTTCTGTTTTCCGAACTTCGGTACGCCGTGAAATCAGTAAACGATTAACTGTTGTAGTTGTTATTTGAGCTTCGGATGCCTGATGACATTTCATTTAAACACCATGAAACCGATAGTCATTGACTATTGAAATTCTCTAAAACTTTGTGCGTTATTTTGCTATTCCCCTAGTGCATTTATTTCCACTGACCCTTTCTCTTCCTACTTACTCTCTGTCTACTCTCTTTTTCACAAATAAGCAAAACGTTTACATACTTCTTCAAATTTTAGCCTCCTCATCTCTTCAAACCTTTAACCTGCCAGCTCTTGTGAAATAGTATAGTTTTCTTTCTTCTACTCTTGGCTTATGCCATAGTCGCCCATTCACAATACTCTCTTTTCCCTCACACGCCAGCCGTTCCTCCACTGGCCTCCCATTCCACGTCACAGCCACCACCGAGTCCATCTCCGACCCCTTACCAAGACTTGCCGCCCTCCTCTCTCCCACCTTCACTCCACTGCTAGTCGACCACCACTTGCATCTACGCACCCTAGCATCTAACCGAACCTATCATTTTTCCGAACCACTTGAGTTTGCCTCGACCGAGAAACTTCTCCGCCTCCTCTCCCTTTCTTCATGTTCTGCCTGGATTCCCATGTCGCTGAGCCCACTTCCGTTCAAGGCCGAAGCCATCACCCTCGCTCCTTTCTTCCTCCCAGGCCATCATCCCTCTGCCATTACGGCACTTCGACCTCACACCCACGGCCCAAGCAGCCTCGCCAAAGCTTCCAGAACCGGCTGTTGTTATTTTTTCCTGCCTCGTCCACCCTGTAGACCTCTGCCGAAGCCACCATATCATCTCCTCAGCCTTGTCACTTGCCTCCTCTTTGTTAAAGCCGAATGCATGTTATAGATATAGGTGAGTTGAATATATATTTGTGAAGCCTACATATGTGTTTAGCCTATGTATGGGTTATTAGTACAGTAGCATATAAATGTTTACAAAATTTAAATGAATTTTGTTTAGTGATTTGGCTGTTGTACTATATTTATATGTATACTTGATTTTGGTTTGTTTTACCCAAGGTCTGTTTCGTATATAATGTGAGTTGTACTTGTATTATATATGTATATATAAGTTTTCAAACTAAGTTTTGTCTCGTATGTTTACAGGCGTGATTGTTTATATATATATATATTGTATTATAATATACGTATGTTTCTACATTGCTTTTATATATAAATGGTATAAGTTTCGAGATATGTAAGTCATAGTAGTACAGTATACGTTAGTTTATAAAGTAAGTTATAAAGTACAACTTGTATATTGTTATAAAGGTAAGGTATGTATTGCTTTATAAAAGAAACTATATCTATAATATTTGAAGTATAATGTCTGTATATGTATAATTGTTTATATATGCGTATGACCGTTTACAATAATGTAAGTTTGTGTACATTTGTTAATATATGAAGGAACCTGATTTCCAAGATTTTATAGGTATATATTTATATTTAAAGTTTGTATATATATAAAAAGTTGCAGTATTATATATGTATATTGTATTATAATGTTTCGTGCTTTGATAACAAAACTTTTGTATGTGATACGTTCTATAAGATATATATAGTAGTTCTATATACATCAGGCTACTTGATTTGATTTTATTAACATTGGACATATTTTTGTAATAAATTACTAATATACATATAGACTCAGTTTTCTAGTGATTTTGTCTGCATATATCCGGTCTATGATTCGAGTAGATATACATGTTTTACACATCTTTTGTCCAGTGTCTGGGTTGTACCTATATATATATGGGTTAGGTGAGATGTTAAATTACATATAATATGTTTGTTCTCATAAGTCTACATCAGTTATATTGGGTAAGAGCGGTCTCAACTAAAATTTTGTGTTGCCAGTACATAAAAGCTTTCATGTGATTATAGTGTAAATTATAATTGGCTCAAGTGTTTTGAATAAAAGTACTATCTATTTAGTTTGTATATACGTTTGATTTCAATGAATATATAGTAAAATTAGACTTATTTAGAAATGTATTTGTATTTTAAATTGATATTGGGTTTTTTTTTTAAAAAAAAAACAAAAAAACATCTCGTCTAAACTTTTTATATCCAGCTAATTTGAATCGATCTCATTGAATTTTGTGATTAGATCTATCCGTCGATTTCGGGCAAATCCTGCTTCGATTCGGAATTCGTGCTTCAATTCGTAACTTGATTTCATCGTCAAATCCTCTCCAGCCTCGAAAGGTGAGCAATCACTCACGATTAACGTTCTTTTATTTATTAAATTTGATTTCAATTGAAACGACAATTGAAATATGCTGCTGTTAGTTAATTACCCTGTTATATATGTTATTGCCTGTATCAGTTCACCCGTGACATCTGACACCATTATCTGTTAATTATTTATGTGATGATAATACAGTTTGGCTGATAATTGATTGATTGTTGATGTTTATATTGGACGTTAAATTGTTATTATTAAATGATAAATAATAAGCAAAATTGAAATGGATATAGGATAGTTAACGATTTTAAAACTGATTTATATGTTAAATTTGATTAGTGGAATATGACCTCTTTTAGTTGTTAAATTAATTGACATGTAGAATAGTGATAATTACACTTTGAACCATCGACGTATGTTGGATTAATTGTTGTAGTATAAAATTGTAATTGAATGACAAGTGAAAAACCATATAAATAATTAGTGGAATAATCTTTAATCTATATGAAATGATAGTGTAGATTCTAGAAATAATTATATTAATTCGTACAAATAACAATGCGAATTAGTACGGTTATTTCGGGATTATTTGAATTGATTATTGGATTGATATTGATTGTTGTTATTGCTTGTTTATTTACTTTGACACCATCCCAGTTATCACACTGCAAGTTCCCTTTGATATGTTTTGATTTTGAATTGAATTGGAATCGGGTTGAAATGATAAATACCCAAATTTAAACTTTGACCCAGGATAGAGAATTAAATAAAACCCGATTGGTCAATAATTTGATTTAAAAATAAAACGAAGATTTTATTTGAATAAATAATATGGTTTTGAAATGAAGTTGAAATTTGAATTTTAATGAAAGGAAAATGTTAATGTTTAATAATCTGAAACAAAATGTTAATAATGAAATTGATGGAAGAATGTTGTTTAATTTGAGAAATGATTGAATTAAGTTTGAAATGATTTAATAACCAAGTTTGAAATTATAATTAAGTTTAAAATTATTAAACTTTGAAATTATTTAAAAATTAAGTTTTGAATTATTTAATAATTAAATAAGATTGAATTATTTAATGATTAAATTGCATTGAATTCTTGAATAAGTGAAATTGAATTTTGAATAAGTGAATTTTACTTCGTAATAATTGAAATTGAGTTTCTTTATAAATTAAGTTTGGAAAATCATTTAAGTAAGTAAATAAGTGAAATTGAATTTCTTTAACAAGAAATAAAATGTGATTTATTGAAATTAATGCAAGACTTGAAATTTAAAGAATTTGATTTGATGAATTTAATTTAACTCAATTTGTAAGTTTTGATATAAGAAAGTTGAATTTAAATAATGGATTTAATGAATTGGAAATTTAATAGAAATTGTTTTAAATGACAAATTTACTTAACGAATATTAAATGAAATCGATTAATGAATTTAAATCGATTCGAATGTTAAATTAAATTAATTTAAATGATTTTGAAACGAAACTGGTATATGAACTTGAATCAATATAAAGATTGAAATTGAATTATAAGATTTTGAAATGATAATTTGGAAGTTTTGAAACGTAAATTATGGAAATTGTTTAGAAAGACAAATGAAATGTTGATTTACAAATTCTAATTGAAATTGTAATTGATTTGGTTTTGAAATTGATTAAACGACCAATCGGTGTAATAATTACGAAAGTTATTAAAGAGACCGGAATCGGTTATGGACATACTCTCTGTCTAAACCGAAACCACTTTAATAATTGTACGCGGAGTGTGATCCAGAATGAAGTGGTTGGAATGATGTACGTGATGACTGAAGAAAGAGAATGATAATGGATAGCCTTGACACTTGTGTCAAATTGGAAATGACTAAAATAGGAGCCGTGCCGGGCCAATGGAGGTCAGCTACCTCAAGTGAACACACTTCTTCGAACTACTCATTACTTGTTGTCGATTGGTGCACCCTTGATTTTGGGAGTGTTGTTTCACGGTGTTGCGGTCGCTGCGGCGATGCGTTCTCACTAGTCCGGATCAGGCAAACGGTAGTATCACTACCTTGGGTATTGCCTCATGTGCCTTGTCATACTTGTATCTCGATATTCGCGACCACTACGAATTTGTTTTGTACCTTTAGTATATGGATTGCCCTCTGGTGACTTTCGGTTTTAGGGAAACTACGGTCTTGTATATGCTTTTGGGAATAAAAATGTGTTAAGGGTGGAATGGGCCATGACTTAACACTATTTTGATATCTTTATATTACTGATAGACATTATCTACTTATCGTACACTACTACCTAGTAGATAGTTTAACGGATCCTTAAAGGATGGTTATTCCAAACATCCTTTGAGTTACTTGTATTTCAAATTGCTATTTCACTTGAGTTGGATTTATTAATATAAGAATGTTAATCCTGACTCGAGTGTTTTGTATTTTGCTTTACGCTCGGGTCAGACTGAGTATACCAGTATTCGAGACTCACCTTTGGAGTTGGAGCTTTGCTTGAAGATCCAGCCATCTATTCTGCTTCCAGTATTCGATAATTCCAGTGATGTATTCTGATTTGTATCTGATGTATCGTATTACTCTTTTGTTGTAAACTCTGGTGTATCTTATACATTTATATAGTAGCTTCATGAACTACTATCTCTTTTATTTCCGCTGCACTTATTACTCTGTGTATGTGATATGTGATTATTTATTTACTGTATATGTTCAGTTTTGCCAAATTTAAATTAACAACGCGGTATTTTGAGCAATTCAATTCCGGCATGAGTGTCTACCTATACACTTATAATGGATGCGAATGGTCCAAAATATCGGGTCGTTAAATCAAAGCTGTCATGAAACAAGGAAAACAAACTACTTGATTGTAATACATTTTTCAAATGATAGTACAACAAATTTTATAATCTACTCAAGTAGAACATATAATCTACTCAAGTATGCCTTCGCAATTCTCTCTAACATAACTAACATCTTCATCATCCATTTTGGTTATTTCGTTATCTTCCACGACTTGGATATCTTCCTCGATGCAATCGTGATCCTCTAAATCATTAAAACTTCTTGATGGTGCTTTCATTACAACATACCAATTAGAAACATCATTCTCTCTTGAATAAAATACTTGTCTTGCTTGAGATGCAAGTATGTATGGATCTCGTGAAAACGATGCTTGCTGTAAATTAACAAGAGTGATCCCATCATCATCAACTTTTACTCCATTTCCTTTATACGCCCAACGACACTTAAAAACTGGAATATAAAACGTATGATAATCTAATAAAATTATATCTGTCAATATTCCATAGTAAGTGACCACATCAACCACTTGGGACATATATTTTGCACTTGCTCTACACATAGTAGTCACATCAAAAGTCACCCCACAATTCTGAGTTTCTCTCCCTACATCTTTTATATGAAAACGTTGCTCATTGATGATATATCCGTTGTAAGACATGGCATCATCCTTCGAACCAAAAGCAATCCATCTTAACATGTCATCATGATCCTTGGAGGTAATATGTATCTACAACAAATTTTATTTAGCATGTATATTTTATAGTAAGATTAATAGTCAAAAGAGAATATATTTGAAATCTAACTAACCTTTCTTTTAATCCAATCGACAAATTTTTTTGTATGTGTTTCCCAAAGTAAGGTCGCATTTTTTGTCATGCATGGGTCTGACTTTTCTAATTCCTCCAAATGAAAACTAGTATTGAATAATTGATTATAAGTTATATATAGCATTACGAACACATCAAAATAATTAAAACAATATAACATACACTTACTCTATAAATGGTTCCACCACAGCCATATTCATTAACATGGCAAAATGAGAACCATCTTTGTCATTAACTGACAATTTAACTGTCTTGGATATTGAAATCAGACATCCCTCGAGTATTACACTGCTTTCATAATCTTCATTTCGAGCTTCTTTCTCCTCTATATGTCCTGATTTTTTCAAAAATTCATCGAAAAACATCATGGATTCTTTTGCAAGATAGGATTCTGCAATACATCCCTCTGGTCGTGCATAGTTTCTGACATAGTCTTTAAGTGGCTTCATGTATCTTTCGAATGGTTACATCCAACGAAAATGAACCGGTCCACACATTAGTGCTTCTTTTCCAAGATGAATGGATAAATGTACCATTATATCAAAAACAGATGGTGGGAAATATTTTTCAAGCTCACATAAAACTTCAATAATCTCAACATTGATTTGTTCTACCTTCTCTCTATCAAGAACACGTTGACATAATTTGTTGAAAAAAGAACATAAGCGAATTATTGTTTTTCTTGCCTTCTTTGCCATTAATCCTCTCGATGCTACTGGCAATAACTGTTGCATTAATACATGGTAATCATGTGACTTCAATCCGCTAAATTTGCAATCCTGCAACGAAATCCGATTTTTCAAATTTGAACAGTAGCCATCTGGTCCTTTGAAATCGTACAATCTTTTGCAAAATATTTTTCTCTCGGATTTTGACAACATGTATGGAGCCGGTGGAAGATATGTTTTATTCCCACGAGGTTTTGCATGAAGCTCACTTCGAATTCCCCAATCCTCTAAATCCTTTCTACAGTTGGTTCCATCTTTTGATTTATTACCATGCAACATTGTGCCCAATAGGCTTTCACTAATGTTTTTCTCCACATGCATCACATCTATATTATGACGTAATGGAAGCTCCTGCGAAAACCAAAACTATAACGCATTATTGGGTTTTTCTTCTATTAAAACGATGAAAAATAAATAAACTAACCACTAACCTTCCAATATGGCAAATCAAAGAAAATTGATTTTTTTCCACCTCGATAGCTCCATTTTTGTATGTTAACGTTAAAATGTGAATGCCAACACCCGGTGTGTGTAGTAAGATCGTGAAAGCACCACCCTTGTAACGGGAACAGAAATCAAGCAGGAAAATAGCAAAAATGCAGTAAAAGACAGCAATTTATAGTGGTTCGGCTTGAGATTTAGCCTACGTCCACTTTGAATCTCTTTATTATCGAATCTGGTTACAAATTGATACAAATCTCCTATGAAAACAGTACAACTCGATCACAAGAAACAATCTTGACTACTAGCTCAATCTTCGGCGATGAAACTCGATGAATCCATGTCGGATGTTAGGAATTTCTCTCGAAGTTTGTTGTAGTGTCTTGAATGCTTGAAGGATCTTTGTTTGCTGAATGATTGGAGAGTTCGACAGAGTAACGGCGCTTTAGAAATGAATTGCCAAAAGTCCTCTTCAAGTGGGAAGTGATGTCCTATTTATAGAGGCTGATTTCTGGGCAGGAAATCTGCCTAAGTCTTAGGTCGCGCACGACCTTAGTTAGGTCGTAGGTCGCGAACGACCTAAGCTAGGTCGCTGTCACCTTGCGGTTCCAGGAGTTACTGTGTTTGTCTTCATTTGATCAAGTAATAGGTCGCACGCGAGTTACAGAATAGCTGTGGGAGCTCTAGGTCGTAGGTCGCTGAACCCTCCTTAATAGTTAGGTCGCTAACCTATTTAAGTCGTCAAGTTCCCTAGGTCGCTAACTACCTTAGGTTGCTAAGTCCTTTAGGTCGCTAGCTACCTTAGGTCGTTGAGTTCCATAGGTCGCAATCCTTTCTGCTGCAAGGTCGCGAACCCTTCTGGACCTTAGGTCGCGAAGAAGTTAGGTCGCTAACTTCTTATCTTGATTAGTCGTGGACTCTCAGTTAGATCGCTATGTAGTTAGGTCGCAGCATTTCCTTAGGTCGCAGCATTTCCTTAGGTCGCAACATTCTTAGGTCGCAGCATTTCCTTAGGTCGCAGAGTTTTAGGTCGCTGAACTAAAGGAGTTAACATTTGCCCCTCGAAGTATATGACTATACTCTAGGTCGTATGCTTCGACTTAACTTTGCTAGGTCGCGAATCGACTTAAAACTTGCACGCCTGTTCACCTCCCTTCTTCAGTCCCATATAAATTGGTTAGGTCGCATCTTCTTTCTTACCCTACTGTCCTGAGCCTCCATCGCCATTAACAGTTCTTTCGATCTTCCAGAGACAAATTTGACTCAATCAGCCAACGATTCTTCCTCGCCGATCATAATTCGTAAGTGGATCAGCTTATACTTGCTCATAGTCACTGTTTTGGACATGAATCGTTGTCGCTCGACCTAAGCCCAATTCCATGCATCACGCTTTTTTGTACGGTAGTCTCAATCGACTTTCGTTCGTCGTTTGACGTGTTGGGATGATTTACGATCATACGGAAGGTTTTGCTATGGATCTGTAGGGTTTGCCATTGATTCTCTAGTCAATCGGTGATAGGTTGAGGTAGGATGAAGGGGATGATGATTCCTTTTTGAACTGGTGGTATTGGGTTATTGGACCCAATATGATGTTGCTTGGAGAAGAAGTCGTCAACCTATCAGATTCGAACGCCCTAAGAGTTAGGTCGCGTGGGAATACTTAACGACCTTAGCCTTCGCGACCTGACGACATTTGCGACTTAGAGTATCTCCAACCCAAAAACAATTGTGCTCGACCTAGGACTTAAGAGAATTGCCTCACCTTAATCCATTCAGCTGCAATACGCGACCTACAGAAATCCTGACTTATGATAGGTCGCTGAACGACCTAAGATTTAAGCAATTTTTCGCAGTCTTGAACTTTCAATTTGAACAACATAGCATAAGAACATTGCAACCTGTGCTAGGTCGTAAGCGACCTAGCACTTAGAACTTTGAACAGCTTTTGACTGACTTCCTGGACTTGAATTATTTTGGGTTTTGCACTTCTTGGATTGCCTCAACTTTAATGCTAATAACCTGTTTAGAAGCAACGTTCACAGAAAAAATGGGACGAATATACTGCTATTGATTGCCCACATCAACAGCAGATTAGTTGTCAAAGAAAATCAAACTTAAATGAACTTCGTGAATGAAATGTTGTGAACTAACAAATCTAAGTGAAGTATTAAAGCAAAATTGAAGTGATCAACTAAAGCTGATTTATTTGCATTAACGCAACACTATTCCTGGACTTAAAACATTAAGCCCCGAAACTTTTTAATTGACAAGTATCAATTAGTTTAATTTCATTTACATTTGCTCATTATTGTATTAGTTTTGCACAACACTTCACCCTTTTTAGGAAACGTGCACCTTAATATTTGATCGTCCAGTTCCTTGTGTAGAATGGAATCTCAACTAGAAGACTTGGAAATAGCCGGAGAAGCTTTTCCAATTGCTACTCCACTAATCGACCCTCCGGAAAGGACTTCTACTACTTTAAGTCATAAAGTCTTCCGACAACTGTGCATCCAATTCGGCATTGCCGAAGCTGATGCTTTACTTCCTGGGCCAAGCGACACTGCTGATAGGCCGCCTCTTGGCTTCGTTGCTGTGAACCGGCAGATGTGTTCAAGTGGAGCCATTCCTCCATTTAATGATTGTCTTCGGGAACTCTTCCTTCGGCTAACTATTTCTCCCTTTCAACTACACCCTAACGGATACTCCATCCTGCTGGGATTGTGCGTGCTTTTCAGGAGAACGTTGAACCATTTTCCCTCTTTTGATGAAATTCGCTTCTTGTGCACATTTGCGAAGAACAAGGACCATCCTTCTATCATACTTGTGAGGAGTGCTAGGAATCGCAAACTAATTCTGGACTTGCCTGAAAGTGCCCACGGATTCTTGACTCAATTCTTCTATGTTCGTTGTCCTCCGGGATTTTATGCTATTTGGAGAGTCGGAAGTAAGATTACCTCTTACCAATTCATTTTTATAAATTTCTCATAATTCGAACCATCAAATGCTTAATTCCATTCTTTCTTCGTGCAGCACTTCCTTCTCTTCTTCGAGATACCAGCCGTAAGTCGATTTTAGATACTTTGAGTGCTGTTGATGCTGAAGAGAGGAGTGCCAAATTCTTGTTGAAAGATGAATTTCTGCACCAGTTTGGCCTTTTACATTTTTCTAGATCGACTCAGATTCATGAAGTTTCTAGTTCTGAGGCGGAAACGTTAATTGCTTCAGATTCCCAAGCAGAGGCCTCGAATGCCCCAGCTTCTGTAGAAGAAACCGCATCAGAAGCACCCGTCATGGAGGCTGCCTTGGTAAAATGTTCCGCATCCATCGATGTCGCAGGGTTAGTCAGCAAGTCGGCGCTTACCCCAATTACTGAAGAGGAAGAGAATCCTCAAGTTCCTGAGAAATCCATTGATACAGAGGTTGAAAAGGAGAAGTCTGCTGAACTCCTAGATGACGCCTTTGATGGCTTGAGTGACATCATGATAACTTCTCAAGAGCTTTTTGGGGATAACAATCCAAAAGCAACTTCTCCCGTTGTCGAGGCGACTTCCACCTTTAAACAAACCCAGACGCCTACTACGCCAGTCGTCTCTGTTTCCACACTAAAGCGTGGTCTGTAGCTTGACGCATGTAGCTTGCACGCCACACACACTTAGGATTTTCCAGCACTTATAAACATTTATCCTCTTTTTCCTGGAAATTTCTAAACTTTACTCCTTTTTTGCTTTCAGGTTCTCCAATGGGACGTACAGGTTCATATTATGACTCATTCAAGTACCATGGAGGCCGCAGCACCTATGACTTTAGGAAGTACCTTGATACTCCAAAAGAAACAGATGAAGAGAGGGCTCGAAGGAAAGCCCAGGAGAAGCGGGATTACGATCAGTGGCAAAGAAGGAAAGATGCCGAGCGATACGACTTTTCGCACAGGAGTGACTACTCTCATAAGCGGAAGTCTTATGATGATAAGGGAAAAACTCAGATTGCCGATGAACCGAGCAAACGATCTAAACCGATTGACACGTCTGAAATTTCTGAAAAGACTGACGCTCCCATTCCTTCTGATATTCTGGCTAGCTCTCCTCCTCTGAAGAAATCTGACATTCAGACTATCATTAACAGACCGCAATATCAAGTCAAGGACGGCCCCCCAACACTTCAGAGCCGTTTCCCGAATTGGTGCCTAAAAGGGGTGCGCTTTGACTTGGACATAATTCCGATTGATAAATCAGACATGCTTAGCAGTCTTGACGCAGTCAGGCTGAATATCGAGAGGATGTCGCAGTGGCAGAAGCTTGTCGATGAACTCCAAAGGGTTAACCGTGCAAACCTTGAGGCAATGCTGACTATGGAAAACGACAAGGCGGAGTGGGACAAAGTTTGCAAACAGCATAATCTCGAAATGACAACTATTGCTGATGGTTATGCAAAACTTGAGTCCGAGGTTAAAAAACTTAAGGAAGATCTTGCCTCTTCTTCTGCATCTCATATCCAAAAAGAAGAGGTCTTTCAAAAACAAGTGCGGGATGCCCATGCTGCACAGAGAGATGTTGAAATGAAGCTTGCTGCTGAACAGCATATTACTGAGAAATACCGCACAGAAAACACCAATTTGCGGGAAAAGGTCACCTCTCAGAACGTAGAGATTGAGTTACTAAAGTCTCGACTTGCTAAAGTTGAGGCAGAGCGTGATGAGGCTACCGCTGGCCGGGTTGCTGCCGTTGCCGAAAAGGAAGCGGCTGAGCAATCACATGAGGCGACGAAAGCAGACGTCAGCTCTACCTTATTTGACTTTTATTTACACAGCGTTCTGGGTCGTGGGAGCCTCTCTTTTCTTGGTCCCGATTATGAAATTACATTGGCTGAAGTGTGGGAAGTCGCGATGGATATGCTTGGCGGGGCTGGCTATAATGAGCTGGAACTTGAGGAGCGCTATCTCAATGATGAGGATCGCGCCGCTCTTGTTAAGGGGAAGGAGCTACTTGCCAAAGTACGAGCTGAAACAGCGGGAGAAGAGCCTCCAAAAGAAGAAGCTCCTTTAACTGCCCCCGTTCAGACTTCCACTTCAGCCGACGTTAATATTATAGATTCCAGCCCTCATTCTCTACATTTAGCCAAAGTTGCCCAGGAGACTGCAACTACTCCTACTGAAGATGAGGCACTGGATGATATTGAAGCCGAGAAGTTCGAGGTGGATCTTGTAAAGCCAACTCCTCCAGGTACTCTTGGTGTCATCTCGGGTCTAATGAACCAGTCATTTGACTTAGCCGAATTCGATGACCTTCTTACTTGTTACTTAAACTTTGATGAACCGATGCCTTCTTTATTTTCGGGGGATGCTGATTTTAACTTCTTTTCTTCTACAGCGGAGGCACCAAGCACTACACAAGCTTTCACTCCTTCGATTGCCGTTCCTCTGTCTTCCCAAATTACTCCTCCCTCTGCTTCCCAACCGGGATCACAGGCAGAGAAAATCGAAGCTCTTCAAGGCTTGGATGATCCGGCTGCTTCTCAGGAACAAAAGGCGGAGGATTTTGAAGACATCGAGAAGACCCCGGAGCGGTCTCTTGACGACGATACAAAGCTTTCAACATTGCTGACTACTCCGGGGAGTGAGTCTTCTTCAAAGAGGAAGGGGAAGCGTGCTGTAAGGAAAAAGAAGAAGACTTCCACTGAAGAGGAAGCAGTAGTTGATCCGGCTGTACCGCTTTCTCCTTCTGCCCCTGCCCGTTCTCAACGACTTCAAAAGCTAATCATCAGACCGGGAAAGAGTTCCAAGGGTGGTGAGAAGAAGGAATAATCAAGCTGGATTTTCTACTTTTTATTTTTGCTCTTTGCATGTATTGACCGGGGATTGTGCGGGTACCGGTCCTCGCTTTTGCTTTTTGAGATATCTGCACATGTAAAGAATTTTCATAGTACTAAATAAAACAATTATTTTACTTGTACAAACTCTTGTGTATGTGAGAATGATCTATCTTTTATTTTAAGTGTAGAACAAACGATTCTTCTTATTTGTGCAAACTTTCTGTCTGCGTTTGAGAATGCATTTATTCCACATCTGTTTTCCGTGGTATTGCAACGAACTTGTGGCATGTTGCTTTTATTAATGTAATTGAATTGTACAGTATTGCCCCCATGCCGTAAGTGCATTGCAATATTCCTAGTTTTTTTTTTAAGACTAATACTCTTACTTCAGAGGACAATTATTCCGCTTTTAATAGAGTATATCCAGTCTTTAGAAGAATTTTTATTTTCTCTTTCTGAAGAACGCTTCAACTTTCGGGGATAACCACTTTTATTCATTAAGAAGTGAATTTCCCTATGAAGTGAAATGAACTTTTTCTGAAAGAATTTTGTAGCCTTTTTCAACCCCTTTTTTTTTTTTAGGAGGAACCTTTCTAGATGAACAAGTTAGTCCTTCCTTCCTTTGGGAGTTGAACTGTGCTTCTGGACGATGCTTTTTGTTTAAGCATTTTATTTTGGGACATGCCTCCGGAGAGGGCTCCTCTTAAAGAGTTGTGCCTCCGAAGAGGTCTTGTGCCTTCGAAAAGGGCTTGTGCCTCCGAGGAGGGCTTGTGCCTCCGAAGAGGGCTTGCGGTGCCTTGGGAAAGGGCTTTTGCCTCCGAAGAGGTCATGTGCCTCCGAAGAGGGCTTGCGGTGCCTTGGGAAAGGGCTTTTGCCTCCGAAGAGGTCATGTGCCTCCGAAGAGGGCTTGTGCCTCCGAAGAGGGCTTTTGAGTGCCTGGGAGTTACTTTCTCATGGTCGGATGGGTTCGCGGGGCAGGCGTAAGTTGCTTGATTGGATGTTTGTTTGTACAAACGACCGCAACCAATTAACAAGATGCCCCTTCGGTAGTCCCACCGATCTTTTTGGTTGAGGAAAGTACTCCCATTTATTGGTGTGCCTCGTTAGAGGGCTTTGGTTGGTTGGCAACTTTCTCTCATCATCTGCCTGTTAGCGCTCTCTTATTATCGTTCCCAAGCACATCTTCTTCTTTTCCTCTTACAAGTAAATTGCTTTATCCGAAGAAGTGGACTTCACTGTTGAATGACTTCACGAGACAAACGCAAGTTATCTAATTGGATGTCTATTCATAACGGCAATCTCAACTAGTGAACAAAGGTTTGTCACAGTGGAGTCGCCAACTTTTTATGTGAAGTTTTCCTTGCTTGGGATTTGAATTTGGACAAAATTTTTGTGGCTTGGTTTTCGTGTAATAGCTGATTTATGGAAGTTGCTTAGCTTTGTGATGAGCAAGCCTTGTTATTATGTCCTGCAATTTTGAATTGATATTTTAGTGATACATTTAAAGTATTTACATATCAAAATAAAACAGGCATCATGAAATAGTAAAGAACACAAGATTTATAGTGGTTCGGCCAAAAATCGGGCCTACGTCCACTTTATAGCTTTCATTCATTCACACTGATTTACAATGTTTCACAATACAACTGATACATTCATCATCATTTTACAATTTTGAGCTGAGCTCTTTTCAGGTAAAGTAAGGACGCAAATGGTTGCTGTTCCAGGCCCTTGGAATCGGATTTCCTTCAACAGTTATGAGTTTGAAGGTGCCATCGAGAAGTTTAGTGCCTATGACATATGGTCCTTCCCAGTTTGGCCCAAACACACCAGTTGCTGTCATGATCCTTTTCAAAACCAAGTCTCCGACTTCAAAGCTGCGTTGGCGAACTTTGGAATTGAAATACCTGGCTATTCTCTACCGATGAGCTGAAACTCTGAGCCTAGCTTCCTCTCTTTTCTCATCAAGAAAATCAAGCGCTTCAAGTTGCAGTTTTTCATTTTCGATTTCATTGAAATGAACTCTTCTATGTGAAGGAACCTCTACTTCTACTGGAATCATTGCCTCAGATCCGTATGCCAGTGAAAATGGAGTGTGCCCAGTCGCAGTTTTGTGAGTCGTTCTGTACGCCCATAGTGCTAATGGAAGCTTATCAACCCAACCACCTTTTGCTTTTTCAAGTTGCTTTTTGATAGTTGACTTGATGATCTTGTTAACTGCTTCCACTTGCCCATTTGCCTGCGGATGAGCCACTACTGAGAAGCTTTTTCGAATTCTGAACCGCTTGCAAAAATCCTGGAATTCTTCACTTTCAAATTGAGTGCCATTGTCGGTGATTATCTTCTGTGGCACACCATATCTGCAAATGATATTCTTCGTTACAAAATTTATCATCTTTTTAGAAGTGATGGTGGCCAAAGGTTCAGCTTCAGCCCACTTGGTGAAATAATCAACGGCAACAATAGCATATTTAATTCCTGATTTGGCGATCGGTAATGGTCCAATTAGGTCTATCCCCCAAATGGCAAATGGCCATGGACTGACCATTTGTGTGAGTTCAGTGGAGGGTGCTCTTGGGATTTTTGCAAACCGTTGGCATCTGTCACATTTCCTGGAAAAAGTTGCAGCATCTCGATTGATGTCTGGCCAGAAGTATCCATATCGGAGAATTTTCTTCGTAAGTGTTTGACCACCTGAATGGTCTCCGCATTCTCCTCCGTGCACCTCTGTTAAGATTATCTTGGCTTCTTCCTTAGTTACACATCGGAGTAGTGGGGTTGAAAATCCTCGCCTGTATAATCGACCATCTTGAATTATATACCTCGATGCTTTTCTTAATAACTTTCGACGTTCCTTAGAATTCTCTGGCAGGGAACCACTGAGTAAGTATTCTTTGATTGGAGTCATCCATGATTCATGCTCTTGAGACATAGTCATAATCCAATCAACATCCATTTCATCAATGCTTGGAGCTGACAGAACTTCTACAGGAACTAATCCTAGTAATTGAGCTTCTCCGGAACTTGAGTACTTTGCTAAAGAATCCGCCTTCATATTTTCTTCTCGGGGTATGTGGCTTATTGAGTAGTGATCTAAATCATTGAGGAGTTCGGTAGTTTTTGTCAAATATGCAGGCAAATTCCCTCCTTTGGCTTGAAATTCCTTCTTCACCTGGCAGACAATAAGCTGAGAATCACTGAAAATCTGTATCACTTTGATATTCAATTCCTTGGCGATTTTCAATCCGGCAATAAGGGCTTCATATTCTGCTTCATTGTTTGTTGAAGGAAATTCCAGTCTCAATGCATAACATAGTAATCGTCCTTCGGGAGTTTCGAGCACAACTCCTGCCCCAGAATGTAACGACCCGTATTTTTACGGATCGACAAGTTCGTCAAAATCTGGGAATTTTAGCATTTTGTTGTCATTTCAGATTTTAGGTATAATTTTTCTAAGTCCTAGGTCGTGAACGACCTAAGAGCTAAGTCGTGACCGACCTATAGGATGTTAGCGAGTTAAGAAAGCTTGCGACTTAGAGGTTAGGTCATCTTGGTTTAGGTCGTAGATGACCTAAGAGGTAGCGCGACCTAGAGTGTGAGCGACCTAAGTTTGAGAGTTGAGTTGTTAGGTCGTTTGGATGACCTAAGGTAGTGAACCGGTTAAGTGTTAGGTCGGTTGGAGCGACCTAGAGTATTGGGCGACCTATAGGGGAGCGACCTAAGGAACATGCGACCTAAGAGATAGAAGTATAGGAAGCTGGGTAAGTTAGCGACCTTAGAAGGATAGGTTGGCAACGACCTAAGGAAGGAGTAGTTAGGTTGTATGACTTGTGTGTAGTTAGGTCGCTAGGCTATTTGTGTGTTAGGTCGCGTGGGATTTCTGAGTCGTAGGCAGTTAAGTCGTAAACGACCTAAGTAAGGTCGTGGAGTTCTATAGTTGTTAGGTCGCTGGGTTTGGTTTAGTATTAGATCGCGCATAGTTAAGTCGCGCGTTGTTTTAAACCGTTGGATTGATAGGTCGCATGGAAGCGCATCTGTTAGGTCGCTTAGGTGCGCTGAGGTGCTAAGTCGTATTCGCTTAAGTGTTAGGTCGTGACTTTGTTAAGTCGCGATGGTGTTAAGTCGTAGGTCGCGTGAATGCGCATATGCGGTAGGTCGCTGGGTTGTTGAGGCGCGTGAGTATTAGGTCGCGTAAGGACTTAGCAGTTAGGTCGTAGATGCGCGTTTGGTTAGATCGTAGAGGTTGGGGTTTTGTTAAGTCATAGGTTGGTAAGTCTTTAGGTCGGTGGGTTTTAGGTCGTAGGTCGTGGACGACCTAACTCCCAGCGACTTAAGGAAATTTCTGCTATAAATAGAGGGGGTTGTTCTCACTTTTTGGGATCCGGATTTTGAAGCGACGAAGTGCTGCCATTTTGAGAGCTTGACTTCTACACTTCTTCACTTCTTTTCTCCACTCTAATCTAGTGCTTCCTTTCATCCAAATCAAAGATCAAGATCGAAGATCCAAGAGCTAAAGTTGAAGATCTTCATCCATTGAAGCGAGATTTCTTCGTTTGAAGCGGATTCGTGATAGATCAAGCTTGATCCTTCGATGTCCAGATCTGAAGCGTTTTGATTTGAGGTTGTTTTGGTGATTTGGTGAGTGGTGATTATCTCTCACACGGATCCAAAGGAGTAGATCGGATTGTTGGCTTGATTTGGTGTTAAAATAGTGATTTCTATGCATTTTTGTAAATCTAAGTATAGATCCATGTAGATCCATTGTTCATGATGATTTGACAACCATTTTTGTACATGATTAACCTATGCAAGTTCATTCATCAAGTTGTAGAGATAATTCCCATGTTTCATGCTTGTTAGACTTTCAACTCTTTAATTACGAAATTGCCATTATTGTTATAATTGTCCATTTTGCTTATATTTGAATGCTTAATTACTTGGATTGATGTTTGACATGATTGATTGCTGTGAATTAGATAATTGTTGATTGGTTTTAGACAAGATGGTCGAAGGTGATTCGAAAGCTAAGGGAAAGGCTCTTGAATTGGAAAAGCTGCTCGTAGCATATGTAGCGGATGATGAAGCTCTTATGCATAGATTCGATGATGATGATGTTGAGATGAGACTTTGCGAGGATGTGATGAAGCGAAGTATGATATGAGATAGTCTTGGTATAATCCAGACGGGATCATTCCAAGCATGTTGGTAACTCGGTGATATGATTCGAGTTAAGGATAATGGATGCTCGAGAGGCGCTTGAGCTAGTATGGAAATAGTCGTCGAGGAGGATGACTAGGAGGTTGAGATCTCATCGTTGTTGAAGGTTCTAGCGTGCTCTAAGAAAGAGTACATGGGGACGCCCAAAAGACTAAGTTGATGGTCAAGTACTCTGGGCAGATTCGATAATCCTAGGCACGGGTCACGATGACGTGCGGGAGTTATGTCTAGAACCGGGGTTACCATTAGCCCTTGACGGACGGCTGAAAGAATGTGCCGGTCATTCAATTAACGTTGATATCGCAGCAATGATAACAGTGATAGCCAGAGTCATGGATGTTTGGTTGTATCGTCATTCGGTTTTAAGAGCGGTAGTTCCTGGGTGCTTATCTGACCTTGGTATAGACCTTGGAGTTGGTACTTGGAAAACATCGCCCTTAACTCGAATGATTAGTACTTTACTTTAAATTGTATGCTCTTCTATGTTGCTTCTGCTTAGTGTGGGTCTGGGGGCTATCACTGTAGAAAGAGGTGGAGTGGGAGGGTTGTATTCCTATTCCTTTTCCTTTATGCTCTTTTGGTATGTTGTTAGTTAATTTACTGCTCACTAAGACTGTTGTCTGACTCAAGGCTTTATGTTTTAAATCTTATTGCCTTGGGCTGTTTGTCCATTTTGGGACGGGCAGACTAGGTAGCAGGTGACAGGTGCTGTTCTTGCTTTCCACGATTGCTGATATCGAAGACGAGCTGGAGGGTTGCATATTATCTTCTTATTATATGTAATGGATGTTCCGCTGTTTGTATTCTCTGAGTGTTATGTAGTGAGGCTTGTTGTATTGACTATCCCGATGCTTGTATTCAACTATTATGAAGTTTTATTGATGGGATTTTATTCTATGAAGCTTCATTATACATATATGTTCTATTGTATTTTGTCCATGCGCTGTGAGTAATACGATAGATTCTATTGTTTTAATTTACCTTGACAATCGTCCATGGTCGCCTGGCACACTTTACAACGCACTATCTCTAGATTCCGTGCGGGGGTCATGGGCGGTCGTCACATTTGGTATCAGAGCTTTGGTTAATCGATTTTACCCAACGCTCGCTGACATAACTACGTATGAGAGACGTAATTGTATTTTGATGGATAATTACTATATATAATATAGTAGCTTAGTAGGGTTTGAGTCCTTTATGCAGTTGTTTCTCTCGGTATGCTAATCATTCCTTTTTGTAGATATTGAGAATGAGTCGAAGAGGGAGACCAGCTGCTAGGGAAGGCCGTGCTACTGAAGGGGCTGCTAATTATGTTGCTATGTTCGAAACCATGATGACTTCGATCAGGAGAAGGATGTCAGCCCCGGGGCCATCAGTAGATGTTGGAGATCAAGTTCAGGCTCCAAGACTGATGGATCATTTGGACGATTCATTTAGGAAGCTTGTGGAGGAAGCTCTCAGACACGAGAATCTGTTTCCTAAGGAAGGATCTGTTGTTGCTGTGACCAAGGAAGAGTCTAAACCCCAGCAGGGTGGAAACAAGAAGAGGAAGCAGCAGCAGCAGAAGGGTAAGGGTGGCCAGAAGAAGCCGAAGGGCGAAGTGACCTGCTACAACTGTCAGCAGAAAGGCCATCTCTCCAAGGATTGCAAGAATCCGAAAGCGCCGGCGAAGTGCCACAACTGTGACAAGCCGGGGCATTTTAGGAAGAACTGTCCAGAACCGAGGAGGGACATGCAGATTGTGCAAGCTTATGCTTTGGGAGCTGTTCCGTCGTCTTCAAAAGCTCCTACCGCTGAAGAGAAGGGAAAGAGTGTGGAGGTTCAAGGTACTCTTTTCCTATGTGGTGTTCCAGTTAGAGTCCTGTTTGATGCTGGAGCGTCGCATTCGTTTGATTGTAGTGAACTCGTAGGCCGGTTAGATTTGAAACCGGATATTGTTGATAGGCCATTGGTTGTGACTAATCCAGTTGGGGGTTCATCTTGTTTGTGTATGTTATGCAGTGGTCTAGTTGTATCGAGTCATGGTTGCTCTTTTACTTGTGATTGTTTTGTTCTGAACTTTGCGGGGTTCAGAATTATTTTGGGTATGGACTGGCTTAGGAAGTATGCGGCTAAGGTTGATTGCGAGAGGTTGGAGGTGACAGTCGAGAATGTGGAGGGGCGAAAGGTTGTGATACGATGTAAGCATGAAGAAGGCGTCTTCATGAGCTTCATGTATTCGCTAGTTGTTCCACGGGATGGACTGTCATTAGTGCCAATCGTGAATGGATTCGAGGATGTCTTTGACGAAGTCAAAGGGTTGCCGCCGCATAGAGAGATCGAGTTTCGTATAGATCTAGTTGAAGGAGCCAGACCTGTTGTGATGCCTCTTAGGCGGATGGCGCCTAGGGAACAGCAAGAGTTGAGGGTGCAAGTTGATGATCTTTTGCAGAAAGGATTCATTCGGTGTAGTGTGTCCGAGTGGGGTGCACCAGTTGTGTTTGCAACCAAGGCAGATGGGTCGTTGAGATTGTGCGTCGATTATCGTGAGCTAAATAAGGTGACTAAGAAGAACAAGTATCCATTGCCGAGAATAGATGACTTGTTTGATCAGCTTCACGAAGCTAAGGTGTTTTCTCAGATGGATTTGGCAACGGGATTTCACCAGTTGAGAGTGGCTAAGGATAGTGTGCCGAAGACTGCTTTTCGGACACCATCGGGTTTCTTTGAGTGGCTGGTAATGCCATTTGGGTTGACTAACGCGCCAGCATATTTTGTGGATCTTATGAATAGAGTGTTCAGAGATCAGTTGAACAAGTTCGTACTTGTGTTCGTGGATGATATTCTGATTTATTCCAGAACTGAAGAAGAGCACAAGACGCACTTGTATATTGTTTTGTTGCGGAAACATCAGCTGAAGGCTAAGTTTTTGAAGTGTCACTTCTGGAAGAGTGAAGTGAGGTTCTTAGGCCAGGTGATTTCTGAAAGTGGAATAGCGGTTGATCCCGCTAAGGTGGCAGCAATCCAGGATTGGGCTAGACCTAAGAATGCATCTGATGTGAGAAGTTTTCTTGGATTAGCAGGATATTATCGACGGTTTATCAAAGACTTCTCCAAGATAGCTGCACCGTTAACAGGATTGACGTAGAAGAACCAAGTGTTCAGATGGGATGATAAGTGTGAGCAAGCCTTCAGAATCCTGAAGGAGCGATTGACTAGTGCTCTTGTTTTGACTATTCCAAGTGGGAATGACGAGATGGTGGTTTACACCGACGCATGTGGTACTGGACTTGGAGCAGTGCTAATGCAGAAGGATAAAGTTGTTGCGTATGCAAGTCGACAACTGAGGCCGCATGAAAGAAATTACCCAACTCATGATTTGGAGTTAACGGCGATTGTATTTGCTCTGAAGGTGTGGAGACATTATCTATTGGGAGTTCGATTTGAGTTGTTTACGGATCATAAGTCGTTGAAGTATCTTTTCTCCCAAAAGGATTTGAATCTTCGGCAGCAACATTGGCTAGAGTTTTTGGCATCATATGATTTTGGTATAGCTTATACTCCGGGAAAAGGTAACGCAGTGGCAGATGCGTTAAGTCGAAGACATGCAGGATTGGGAGACTTGTTTTCAGAATGGAAGAGTCTCGAGTATTTAGCTGGATTTGACTTCAGGCCTAGATGTGAATTGGAACCTGAGATGTTGGCAAACTTGTCAATAAGGCCGACTCTTGTGGAAAGGATTGGCGAGAGTCAAAAGCGTGATGATAAGATTGTCAAGATTATCCGTGATTTGGAATCTGGATTGGATCCAGAAAAGGATAAAGGATTCGAGGTCGATCGAGAGGGTTGGCTTCGAAAACAAGGACGACTAGTTGTTCCCGATATAGATGGATTGAGAGATGAAGTTCTGAAGGAAAGTCATCACTTGAAGTTGACAATTCATCCAGGTGGAAACAAGATGTATCGGGATATGAAGAGAACATACTACTGGAAAGGTATGAAGAAGGATGTTGGAAATTTTATTTCCAAGTGTATGAACTGCCAGTTGGTAAAAGCCGAACAGAAGAAGCCAAGTGGATTACTCCAGCCATTAGAAGTTCCTACATGGAAGTGGGAGCAGATATCGATGGATTTTATTGATGGATTACCTAGAACAAGAACGGGAAACGAAGGGATTTGGGTCATCGTAGATCGTTTGACTAAGAGTGCACAATTCATTCCTGTTCGATCGACTAGGACTGCATCAAAGTTGGCTGAGTTGTATGTTAAGTGGATAGTTCGATTCCATGGTATTCCAAAGAGTATAGTGAGCGATCAAGACCCATTGTTCACTAGTGGATTTTGGAAGAGCTTCCAGGAAGTTTTGGGAATCGAGTTGTGTTTGAGTACAGCTTATCACCCTCAAACAGATGGTCAGACCGAGAGAGTCAATCGGGTTTTGGAAGATCTCCTCAGAGCTTGTGTTTTGGATTTCGGAGGATCATGGGAAGATCACCTTCATTTGGTGGAGTTTGCGTATAACAATAGTTACCAGTCAAGTATTGGTATGGCACCGTATGAGGCATTGTATGGAAGACCGTGTAACTCTCCGACGTGTTGGATAGAAACTGGAGAAAAGCTGATGCTTGGGCCAAAGATGATTCGACAGACTTCAGATTGTATAGAGATCATTCGGCAATGAATGAAGGCAGCCCAAGATCGTCAGAAAAGTTATGCCGATAAGCGTCGTAAGGATTTGGAATTCGACGTTGGTGATATGGTTTTTGTGAAGATTTCTCCACTGAAGAATGTTATCCGATTCGGAAAGAAAGGGAAATTGACTCCGAGATTTGTTGGACCATTCCCGATCATCGAGCGAATTGGAAAGCTCGCCTATAGACTGGAGTTACCGGAGAAGATGTCGGGCGTGCACAATGTTTTTCACGTATCATATCTACGGAAGTATGTGCACGACTCGAGTACAGTGGTTCCTGCTGATAGCTGTGAAGATTTCGAAGTTGATCCAGTCAATAGAAGACCTCGTAAGCCGCTTCGTGTTGTGGAAACCGACACGAAACAACTTAGGAGGAAGGTAGTTAAGTTGCTCAAGATACAATGGAGTGACGATGATAACGACTGTACATGGGAGGTGGAAGAGAGGATGAAAGCAGCTCATCCCGAACTCTTCAAGGTATGGCCCTAAGGTGTCGTATCATCTAACAACATTGTAACTTGTTCTAAGTTTTAGAATTCTGCATGCTAAGCTAGAATTGGATGCATGGTTGGCTGATTGCTATGGATGGTAGGCATGCAGAATAGTCTTTGATTGCTTTGTTTGTTTGGAATTTCGGGGGCGAAATTCCTAAGGGGGAGAGAATGTAACGACCCGTATTTTTACGGATCGACAAGTTCGTCAAAATCTGGGAATTTTAGCATTTTGTTGTCATTTCAGATTTTAGGTATAATTTTTCTAAGTCCTAGGTCGTGAACGACCTAAGAGCTAAGTCGTGACCGACCTATAGGATGTTAGCGAGTTAAGAAAGCTTGCGACTTAGAGGTTAGGTCATCTTGGTTTAGGTCGTAGATGACCTAAGAGGTAGCGCGACCTAGAGTGTGAGCGACCTAAGTTTGAGAGTTGAGTTGTTAGGTCGTTTGGATGACCTAAGGTAGTGAACCGGTTAAGTGTTAGGTCGGTTGGAGCGACCTAGAGTATTGGGCGACCTATAGGGGAGCGACCTAAGGAACATGCGACCTAAGAGATAGAAGTATAGGAAGCTGGGTAAGTTAGCGACCTTAGAAGGATAGGTTGGCAACGACCTAAGGAAGGAGTAGTTAGGTTGTATGACTTGTGTGTAGTTAGGTCGCTAGGCTATTTGTGTGTTAGGTCGCGTGGGATTTCTGAGTCGTAGGCAGTTAAGTCGTAAACGACCTAAGTAAGGTCGTGGAGTTCTATAGTTGTTAGGTCGCTGGGTTTGGTTTAGTATTAGATCGCGCATAGTTAAGTCGCGCGTTGTTTTAAACCGTTGGATTGATAGGTCGCATGGAAGCGCATCTGTTAGGTCGCTTAGGTGCGCTGAGGTGCTAAGTCGTATTCGCTTAAGTGTTAGGTCGTGACTTTGTTAAGTCGCGATGGTGTTAAGTCGTAGGTCGCGTGAATGCGCATATGCGGTAGGTCGCTGGGTTGTTGAGGCGCGTGAGTATTAGGTCGCGTAAGGACTTAGCAGTTAGGTCGTAGATGCGCGTTTGGTTAGATCGTAGAGGTTGGGGTTTTGTTAAGTCATAGGTTGGTAAGTCTTTAGGTCGGTGGGTTTTAGGTCGTAGGTCGTGGACGACCTAACTCCCAGCGACTTAAGGAAATTTCTGCTATAAATAGAGGGGGTTGTTCTCACTTTTTGGGATCCGGATTTTGAAGCGACGAAGTGCTGCCATTTTGAGAGCTTGACTTCTACACTTCTTCACTTCTTTTCTCCACTCTAATCTAGTGCTTCCTTTCATCCAAATCAAAGATCAAGATCGAAGATCCAAGAGCTAAAGTTGAAGATCTTCATCCATTGAAGCGAGATTTCTTCGTTTGAAGCGGATTCGTGATAGATCAAGCTTGATCCTTCGATGTCCAGATCTGAAGCGTTTTGATTTGAGGTTGTTTTGGTGATTTGGTGAGTGGTGATTATCTCTCACACGGATCCAAAGGAGTAGATCGGATTGTTGGCTTGATTTGGTGTTAAAATAGTGATTTCTATGCATTTTTGTAAATCTAAGTATAGATCCATGTAGATCCATTGTTCATGATGATTTGACAACCATTTTTGTACATGATTAACCTATGCAAGTTCATTCATCAAGTTGTAGAGATAATTCCCATGTTTCATGCTTGTTAGACTTTCAACTCTTTAATTACGAAATTGCCATTATTGTTATAATTGTCCATTTTGCTTATATTTGAATGCTTAATTACTTGGATTGATGTTTGACATGATTGATTGCTGTGAATTAGATAATTGTTGATTGGTTTTAGACAAGATGGTCGAAGGTGATTCGAAAGCTAAGGGAAAGGCTCTTGAATTGGAAAAGCTGCTCGTAGCATATGTAGCGGATGATGAAGCTCTTATGCATAGATTCGATGATGATGATGTTGAGATGAGACTTTGCGAGGATGTGATGAAGCGAAGTATGATATGAGATAGTCTTGGTATAATCCAGACGGGATCATTCCAAGCATGTTGGTAACTCGGTGATATGATTCGAGTTAAGGATAATGGATGCTCGAGAGGCGCTTGAGCTAGTATGGAAATAGTCGTCGAGGAGGATGACTAGGAGGTTGAGATCTCATCGTTGTTGAAGGTTCTAGCGTGCTCTAAGAAAGAGTACATGGGGACGCCCAAAAGACTAAGTTGATGGTCAAGTACTCTGGGCAGATTCGATAATCCTAGGCACGGGTCACGATGACGTGCGGGAGTTATGTCTAGAACCGGGGTTACCATTAGCCCTTGACGGACGGCTGAAAGAATGTGCCGGTCATTCAATTAACGTTGATATCGCAGCAATGATAACAGTGATAGCCAGAGTCATGGATGTTTGGTTGTATCGTCATTCGGTTTTAAGAGCGGTAGTTCCTGGGTGCTTATCTGACCTTGGTATAGACCTTGGAGTTGGTACTTGGAAAACATCGCCCTTAACTCGAATGATTAGTACTTTACTTTAAATTGTATGCTCTTCTATGTTGCTTCTGCTTAGTGTGGGTCTGGGGGCTATCACTGTAGAAAGAGGTGGAGTGGGAGGGTTGTATTCCTATTCCTTTTCCTTTATGCTCTTTTGGTATGTTGTTAGTTAATTTACTGCTCACTAAGACTGTTGTCTGACTCAAGGCTTTATGTTTTAAATCTTATTGCCTTGGGCTGTTTGTCCATTTTGGGACGGGCAGACTAGGTAGCAGGTGACAGGTGCTGTTCTTGCTTTCCACGATTGCTGATATCGAAGACGAGCTGGAGGGTTGCATATTATCTTCTTATTATATGTAATGGATGTTCCGCTGTTTGTATTCTCTGAGTGTTATGTAGTGAGGCTTGTTGTATTGACTATCCCGATGCTTGTATTCAACTATTATGAAGTTTTATTGATGGGATTTTATTCTATGAAGCTTCATTATACATATATGTTCTATTGTATTTTGTCCATGCGCTGTGAGTAATACGATAGATTCTATTGTTTTAATTTACCTTGACAATCGTCCATGGTCGCCTGGCACACTTTACAACGCACTATCTCTAGATTCCGTGCGGGGGTCATGGGCGGTCGTCACACAGAACAATAATCATTTCTCGAGCCATCAACATACAACTTCCATTGTATCGGAATGCAGTCAGTGGTTTCTTCCTTACTGTCACCTTTGTCAGTGGATTCTGCAATGAAATCTGCTAAAGCTTGTCCGTTAATTGCTCTTCGGGGATGGTAAGTGATGTCATATTGGCTGAGTTCTATGTTCCACTTCAAGAGACGACCCGAAGTTTCAGGACGATACAGGACTTGCTTCAAAGGCTGATCAGTCAGGACCTTGATAGGATGAGATTGAAAATAGGGTCTCAACTTCCTGGAAGCGATTAGCAGACAATAAGCAAGTTTTTCTATCTTTGAATAATTCATTTCAGCCCCAGCGAATCGTTTGCTGATGTAGTAAACCGGACGTTGTATTTTCATATCTTCTCGTACGAGTGCTGCACTTAAAGCATGGGATGAAATTGCCAGGTAGATGAAGAGGTCTTCACCATCACTAGGCTTGGAAAGGACCGGAGGAGTTCTCATATGATGAATCAGTTGATCGAAAGCATTCTGACATTCAGGAGTCCATTCGAAATTTTTCTTCCCTTTCTTTAGAGCATCAAAGAAGGGAATGCATTTGTCTGTGGCCTTGGAAATGAAGCGACTAAGAGCGGCAACCTTTCCATTAAGACTTTGCAGTTCTTTCTTTGTTCTAGGGGCGTTAACTTCTCTTAGAGCTGTGATTTGAGCAGGGTTGGCCTCGATGCCCCTAGCGCTCACAATGAAACCCAGGAATTTCCCAGACTCTACTCCGAATGAACATTTCAATGGATTAAGCTTCATTCCGTACTTCCGAAGAATTGAGAACATTTCTGCTAGGTGATCCATGTGGTCTACTGCTTTCTTTGACTTTACTAACATATCATCAACATAGACTTCCATCGTTTTACCAATCTGAGGCTTGAACATAGTGTTGACAAGTCTTTGGTATGTTGCCCCAGCATTCTTTAAACCGAATGGCATGACTTTGTAACAGTAGAGTCCCACATCTGTAATAAAGCTTGTGTCCTCCTGATCTGGTTCATTCATCATAATCTGATTGTATCCAGAATAGGCATCCATAAAAGATAACAACTCATGTCCAGCCGTCCCATCTACTAGTTGATCGATTCTAGGCAACGGGAAGCAGTCTTTGGGGCAAGCCTTGTTCAGATCTGAGAAATCAATGCATACTCTCCACTTTCCATTTGCTTTCTTAACCAGTACTGGATTTGAAACCCAATTTGGATAAGTGGATTCCTTGATGAAATTATTCTCTAGGAGACGATCTACCTCTTCTTTTAAAGCTGCTGACCTTTCTGGACCTTGAGTTCTCCTTTTCTGTTTTACTGGAGTGAATTTCGGATCGACATTCAGGGTGTGAACAGCAATTGTTGGAGAGATTCCGCACATATCAGCATGACACCAAGCGAACACATCTAGATTGGCTTTCAAGAACGATATCAGTGTGTTTTGAACTGTTATACTTAGCTGTGAACCCACATTGAGCACTTTATTCGGGTCTTTCGGGTCTATAGATACTGGTACCGTTACCTCCACGGGTACCACTCTATTCTCCCCTGTACTGGCTTTTCTGGGATCCATTTCTTTTCTTGCATTGCTGTGTTCGCCAGTACAGGGGCCGCTCCGTAGTTGCTACAGGGTTGGTTCCTTGATGCGGAGCGGAGCTGCCGCATCTTTCCCCATTTCTTTTCTCCTAGCCTCTCGGAGTTCTACAAGATAACATTCTCGTCCTGCGTTTTGATCTCCTTTGATAACAGCAATCCCATTATCAGTAGGAAATTTCATTGTTAAGCACCAAGGAGCGAGGACGGCCCTGAAAGCTGCAAGAGTAGGCCGGCCCAAGAAAGCGTTATAGGCAGAGAATCCGTCCACAATTACAAAGGTTTGCTTCCGAACCAATTTCTTGGATCCTTCGCCCATTTCAACAAACAAGTCTACTGTTCCAATCGGCTGTTTCAGCTCTCCTGTGAATCCGGCGATCTTGTGTGAAGAAGCATGTACATCAGTCATCGGAATTTTCATTTGGTCAAATGTCCTTTTAAAGAGGATGTTGCATGAGGCACCACTATCAACTAACACTCTTCTGACAATAGCCGGCCCAATACCGACAGAGACAACCATAGGGTCCTCAGTAGGAGCTTCCACATTAATAGAATCCCTGGCTCTGAACATAATATCATCATGGAAAGTTTTTTGCTGCTTTAGAGGTGAAGCATCTTCCAGGATTAAGACACTTTCTTCGGTTGGTGCATACTTCAAAGCTTTTGCATACCTTTCCATTTCACCCCAACTTCTGCCAGCCGGGTGAGGTCCCCCTGTGATCACATTAATAACAGGTCTTTCCTTTCCAGCAGGCCTTTCTCCTGAATCAGATGAATTAGTTGGAGGTAACTGCCCTTGGTTGGACGAAGATGGGTCCTTTCTATTCCTCTTGACGTATTGCTGCAACTTATTCTCTCTTAGCAATTCTTCAATCAGACTTTTCAAATGGCGGCACTCATTGGTATCATGCCCTGGTTGGTTGTGAAACTTGCAAAATCTTCCGCTCTGAACAACATTCTTCCCAACTTTCACGGCCAGTGGTTTCGGAAATTCAACAGCATCCTTAGTGGCGATGAAGATATTTTTCGGGGTATCGGTCAGAGGAGTAAAGTCTGATGGTTTAAGAAAACGGGGCTTTTTGAAGTCTTTCTGCCTTTTCCCACCATTACTTTCCCTTTTCTGATCTGCCGGTTCTTTCTTGCTTTGAGTAGTAGCATTATTTTCCGCCACCGTTGTCACAACTTTAGCTGGTGCGGAAAGATTCTCTAGGCGTATAAATTCGTCAGCCTTTTTGTAGAATTTCTCGAGCGAATTTGGCTCTTTCATCTTCAGCCATTTCCCAAATTCGCTCGATTTGTCAATGGCACGCATCAAATAGGTCAAGATCATTCGTGGCTCTGCATTATCGACTTCTGCCAGAGCTAAGTTGAAGCGGTTCAAGAATGACTTAATAGGCTCTCCCGGATTCTGTTCAAGACTGGACAGTGACATTATATCTTTTGCCCTTGAAGCGTATAGCCTGAATTGCTCTTTGAATTTTCGGGTGAGATCGGAAAACTGATCTACAGATCGGACTGGAAGCTTGGTAAACCAGAGAAGCGTCACTCCTTCTAAATAAACTGGGAAATATCGGCACTTTATCTCATCGGTCGCCCTTGCGCCGGTCATATGCCAGTCGTATTTATACAAGAACTGATTTGGATCACTTGTTCCCCGATAAGCAGGAATAGTGGGAGGAACAAACTTTCTAGGAAATTCAGCTTTCAGAATCTTCTCGGTAAACGGAGTTCTACTTGGTGCGAATCCCCATTCGCTTTCGTCTTCATCTCTTTGCATGCTCTCTTTCATTATTTGCTTGATCATAACAGAGAGATATTCCTCATTGTTCAGAGATTTTGCAGAGTAGGCCTCAGCCATCTTTTCGGGAGTTTGTCCAGGTAGATGCTCATGAAGAACTGGTGACGGCCTAGATCCTTCGGCCTGGAGGGGTGCCCCTTCGGCAGCACCTGATCCCCCGTGAGGAATATTTCTTCCCTCGGAATTGGGAGCAGCATTAGCAAAGTTTCCCTCATTATTTACTGCTCTTTGACTCGTACCAAATAGAGCATTCAGCCTTTCCATCATCAGGTTATTCTGAGTTTCAATCTGCTGGTATAGTCCGGATACAGCAGCATCTAACTCCTGTCGCGTAACACCGATGCTCGGAGCCGCTTGATTTGGAGAGAGAGAAGTGGCTGTATTGTCACGGTCATCATCAGTTCTGACAGACTTTCGTTTCCTTCCGGGAGCCATTATGTCTGATAAACTTCTGATTTTGTGGGAAATTCTTTCAGCAAACTTCTGAGAAGCAATGGTGAGTGGCAGCCTGAGTTGGGTTCTCAGTGAAAGCACCAAAATGTTAACGTTAAAATGTGAACGCCAACACCCGGTGTGTGTAGTAAGATCGTGAAAGCACCACCCGTGTAACGGGAACAGAAATCAAGCAGGAAAATAGCAAAAATGCAGTAAAAGACAGCAATTTATAGTGGTTCGGCTTGAGATTTAGCCTACGTCCACTTTGAATCTCTTTATTATCGAATCTGGTTACAAATTGATACAAATCTCCTATGAAAACAGTACAACTCGATCACAAGAAACAATCTTGACTACTAGCTCAATCTTCGGCGATGAAACTCGATGAATCCATGTCGGATGTTAGGAATTTCTCTCGAAGTTTGTTGTAGTGTCTTGAATGCTTGAAGGATCTTTGTTTGCTGAATGATTGGAGAGTTCGACAGAGTAACGACGCTTTAGAAATGAATTGCCAAAAGTCCTCTTCAAGTGGGAAGTGATGTCCTATTTATAGAGGCTGATTTCTGGGCAGGAAATCTGCCTAAGTCTTAGGTCGCGCACGACCTTAGTTAGGTCGTAGGTCGCGAACGACCTAAGCTAGGTCGCTGTCACCTTGCGGTTCCAGGAGTTACTGTGTTTGTCTTCATTTGATCAAGTAATAGGTCGCACGCGAGTTACAGAATAGCTGTGGGAGCTCTAGGTCGTAGGTCGCTGAACCCTCCTTAATAGTTAGGTCGCTAACCTATTTAAGTCGTCAAGTTCCCTAGGTCGCTAACTACCTTAGGTTGCTAAGTCCTTTAGGTCGCTAGCTACCTTAGGTCGTTGAGTTCCATAGGTCGCAATCCTTTCTGCTGCAAGGTCGCGAACCCTTCTGGACCTTAGGTCGCGAAGAAGTTAGGTCGCTAACTTCTTATCTTGATAAGTCGTGGACTCTCAGTTAGATCGCTATGTAGTTAGGTCGCAGCATTTCCTTAGGTCGCAGCATTTCCTTAGGTCGCAGCATTCTTAGGTCGCAGCATTTCCTTAGGTCGCAGAGTTTTAGGTCGCTGAACTAAAGGAGTTAACATTGTAGAATCGTTATTATTATCATCTTCATCTTCTGTATCATAAACACACTTTCTCTTCTTACTTTTCTCTTCTTTTTCTTTTCCAAAATCATTTGGATAATCCTTCAACAATGCATGAATGTTTCTCCCAGTTAGTATTCTAGGAGCACTACCTTTCTCTATGGTGTTATCAAACAATGCCTTTTGTTTCCTCCGTGAATCTGAAGCATGTAGAAATCTTCTATGACCCATGTAGACGCTCTTTCGACTATGATTCAACCAACAAGAATGGGTATTGACACCACATAATGGGCAAGCTTTTCCCCCCTTCACACGACATCCAGCAAGATTTCCATAAGCCGGAAAATCGTTAATCGTCCATAGCAAAATTGCATTCAGTTTAAACAAAGTTTTACTAAATGCATCGTAAGCATCAACTCCGTTACACCACAAATGATGCAAGTCTTCCACCAAAGGCGCCAAATATACATCAATATCATTCCCGGGTTGCTTTGGGCCTGGAATAAGTAAAGTTAACATAATATTTTCCTTCTTCATACACAACATAGGCGAGAGATTGTATGTCACAAGCATCACCGGCCAGCAACTATATTTCGAACTCAACATGGAAAATGGATTGAATCCATCTGTAGCAAGACCAAGCCTCAGATTGCGTGGATCAGATGAAAAGGATTTATATTTTTCATCCACCATTTTCCATGTTGTAGAATCCACGGGATGACGCATTTTTCCATCGTTGCTTGTATTATTAAATGCCATCTTAAATCTTCTGCCATCATTTGAGATCTATACATTCTTCTAAATCTCGGAATTATTGGAAAGTATCTCAATACTTTAACTGGAATACCTTGTATAACCTCTTTTGTATCTTGATTTTTCTTCCATCTTGAAGAACCACATTTTGGACAACTTTCTAAATCTTTGTATTCTTTTCTGTAAAGGCAACAATCATTCTCACAAGCATGTATCTTTTCAAAACCCATGTTGAATGCTCTAAGAAATTTCTTTACTTCATATATGTTTTTGGGAAGCACGTTATCCTTTGGCAGAAATAAATGTTGCACAGTTAAAAGCTTATCAAACCCACTATCAGACAAGCCAGTCTCACATTTAAGATTATACAAGACGGTGATAGTAGATAATTTTGTGTGATTTATGCAACCAGGATATAATGGAGTTTCTGCATCTTCCAAGTTCTTGAGTAACTCATCCTCTTTTCTTTGAGAATTAACATTATATTTATCATCATCAAAAAAATCTTGATTCAAAAAATCTTCATCTTCATAGTGAATCATCTTGAATAGATCATATACATCAAACGTATTTGTTTTCTTCTCTACATTTATCTCTTTACCATGGTTAAACCATACACCACCCATGTATTTAGGATCCATTCCTTTTATAATTAAATGTTCAACGATGATTTGTTCATCATGACGACTAAGATTCCAACAATCCTTGCAAGGGCATAAAATTTTTTCTACACTTCTTGCATTCCTCTTTGCAGCATTCACAAAATTCATTGCTCCTTGTCGGTACTCTATACTAGTTCTATGAAAAAGTAAAACAAATAAAAAAATTGAGCTTTAATATTAGATTATATGTTATAATTCTCAAAATACATATTAAGTTAATCATGGTTTTATCACCTGCTTAAAAAAACCCAGTCTGTTTCCATTTTCGACATATGAAGGCAAATAAGTTTCCAATCTTTGACGTATAAATTGGTTATCTGTTGTAATCAAAAAAATAACTAGACGTTGAAGTTATTACCAAAAAAAACATCCAAGCATATTATAAATAATGCACTATCTGGAACATTGGTAACACGCCCATAGTAAGGATAATAAACTACAATAAACCACATAAAATGAATAATAAGAAAGATAGCATGTGCTGCAGTGAATGAAATAACAGAGATAGTTTTTATTTTTAGGATACTACACACATGAATTAAACACCTTTCACAAGGTTACATAGATTTGTTTTTCTTCATTTGGTGACTGAAATTATCACGCATTTGCTGAAAATATAACGCATATAGATATGTATCAGTGAGATAACTCCATGTGACCATGTAAACGCATCTGCCGGAAAATTATTTATATTGTGAACGCACAAAAATGTGAAGCCATTCTGTAACAACCCGCATATTTATTGATTTTTATATTTAAATATTTTATTTAAATATTTTATCGTTAGTCGGATGTTAGTCCGAAAAGCTACTTTTTGCATACGGTAAAATTAGGACTCGAGACCACCTTCATTGAGTTCAAAATGACGTTTGCGATCTTTTTGAGTGTAAACTTCGATATGTTTGGAGTTAGTGAAATTCTTGCTACTTTTTCCCGCTTGTGACTTTGGTTTGGACTGCACCTTCTTTAGTTCAGCCCAACCCTCTTCCTCACTTCATTCACCATTTGTTTTAACATTCAAGCTTTATCAAAAATGGTGGTGGGAAGTGGAAATTAAAACTCCAAACTCAAATTCTATTGCAAATCCGAGATTCAACTCCAAATTCAAGTAGAAGATAGTGGATTCAAGCTTTGGATTGCTTCTCCTTGCTTTCAATCTCCATCTTCATCCATTTTAGTGAAAATGTGAGATTGATCTCACATCTTGCCTATAGATGTCATTGGACTGTTGGGAATGATTCCCCATCACTTTTGCATGTATGCTTGCATTGGATTTGAATTGGATTGGCGAAAAGCCCCAAATTTTAGTGTTTTTGGCAAAATCTGGCCCTAGGTCGCTCTGGCCTCGATAGGTCGTTCGCGTGTATATCTCGTAGGTCGCTCGAGTGGAAGGGTATTCGCCAGCAAATAGCTCGTCCTGGCCTTAAGTCGCTCGCTGGGTCGTAGGTCGTAGGTCGCGTGGCCTTAGGTCGCTCGCCTTTGGGTCGTTTGACCTGTTTTGCCTTAGGTCGCTCGCCTTTGGGTCGTTTAACCTGTTTTGCCTTAGGTCGTAGGTCGCTCGGCGTTGCCTTAGGTCGTAGGTCGCTCGGCATTGCTTTGGGTCGTAGGTAGCTCGGCGTTGCCTTAGGTCGTAGGTCGCTCGGCATTGCTTTGGGTCGTAGGTCGCTCGGGTTTGTTGGAAACGATAAGTCGCTCGCCTTTTAACGTTAGGTCGCATGACCCCTTAGGTCGCTCGCATATAGGTCGCTTGACCAACCTGCAATCCTTACTTCCTTTAGGTCGCTCGACCTCTCCACCTATAGGTCGCTTGACCCCGTACCCAGTTAGATCGCATACCTCATTAGGTCGCGAACCCTTTTAGGTCGCGAACTCCTTTTAGTCGCGAACCCATTAGGTCGCGTAACCCTTTAGGTCGCATGACCTTGTTTATGTTAGGTCGCTTCCTTCTTTAGGTCGTCTGACTATTTGCATTAGGTCGTTTGACCATTAGGTCGTTCGACAGTCTTTAGGTCGCGAGTCCTTTAGGTCGCTCGCCCCTGTTTTGCCGTTCACTGTTAAGCTCGGCTATGAGTTAGGTCGCTCGCGAGTTATCCCTTAGGTCACTTGGCACTGTGCTGCTAGATCGCTCGACACTTTAGGTCGTTAGACCTTGTTTTCTACTAGGTCGTTTGACCTTGTTTAATGCTATCTCGTGAACAACTCTAGGTCGCAACCACTAGGTCGCTTGACCCCTTCGACTCCTTGGTCGTATCCGTTAGGTCGTTCGACCTATTTGACTTAAATTTTTTGCACTTTAATTCGACCACGTTAGGTCGCAAGTACATTCATACTTTGATGGTTTTGGGATTAACTTCTTTGGACTTTACTCACGTCTTCGAACGTGAATTTATGTGATTCGATTTGTTTCAACAATCGTTTTATGACTTCTCACTTTAAAGATATATGAAGGTTTCAATACTAGTAGTAAATATCAAAACTCTTTCATCAAAGCGATTTCAACACTATTTTAAATATCAAAAGTTCATTTTCTCAAACCGATTTCCAATCTACTAGTATATACAAGCCTTTACTTCACTCGGATGAGAAATCGACTTAAACGACTTAGTAAAACGAGTGGTATGAAACGCTTGCGTTCACTTCGTCAGTTAGTTCTTGGACTTGTTCGATTGAACCCTTTTTGTGACAAATTCCTAGTGGAGATCTACAGTTTGTTTGTAAATATTTAAGTTAAGCTAGTGGTTATGGGACATGAAGCTAAACTCATATATTTACTGGCTTAGTGTAATTGACACTTCCTTATGATCATGACGATCATTTTTGTGATTTAGACTAGCGATTGAGCGATGTCTCTTTGTCTACGAGGGAGACTAGACCCCGCTTTAGTGCTGTTTTGCCATCACATATATGGGGTAGCGCCCCATGGCCTTTGGGCCATTTCTGTGTGGAAATTTAATGGATAGCTTCCATGAGATAGCTTCTCATTCATGTGTTTACGCGTAGGTGAGTTTTCATGCTCCCATTCATGTGTTAGGCCTCCCCCTTTTTATGTGTTTTCTGGATTTCTGGTGATGATTTCTGGAATTTTGTGCTTCACCAATTTTCATGATTTTCATTGATATGATATCAGTTTTTGTGCATTGGTGAATTTATGTGTTACTGACTTGTTATGAATACAAGTTTAGGGTATGATACCCTATTTTATCTTTGAGAAGATTCTTGTGATATTGATTGATTTTTTGTTGATTATCATTTACACACTTATAGTAGTATGCCGTTATGGTTGTTACATGTTCATGCCATATTATTTATCCTATACCTTATCATCTGATATTTATAGCTAGACTGATCCGTTTATTACTTTCTTATAAATAATACTCGGGTCAGACCGAGATGTTACAGGTGCTTCTGCTTGACTTCTCTTCAGGATTATTCTGACTTTTGGCGAACTACATAGATCAGTAGTTTTTGGATGTACACATTTGAGATATAGACTCTATGTAGTGTACTTATTCTTTTGTATAGCACGTGATGCTATTCTTTTGTATTATCGTGGATCTTTCTGACCACTACTCTAATGTACACTTTCTGGTGTTATATATTTATTCATATCTTCTTCCGCCTTTGTGATATGGATGTCTGTGACTGATTTATGTTATGATTATTTCTATGTTTGTTTCCGAAGATTATATATAGCCACCGTGTGATAGCTTTGTGTTTGTATCGGTATGTTGGATTTCCTCCTTAAAAGATATGCATTCTATTCTATCTGACATATCCGTGCTCGCACAAAGAAGTTACATGGATGGTCGCTCCTCCACAGCCTTATTCTCCGTGCTAATTGACAGCACTACATCGTAGTGTTCTTGGTTAGCGTGGGTATAGAGGTGGGGCGTCACAGTTTGGTATCGGAGCCAAACTTCGGAACAATGTAGAATAACTTAACAAGGATCATCGTCCTAAGTCCACCTTAGGAGTTGTATTTCAAGATTTAGTTCGAGGCTTCGAACCAATTCATCCTGTTTTCTTTATGATTCCTTGTTTCATCTATCAAGAATTGCTTGATATTCATTTGGTGAATAACCTTTTTCTTCTTCTCTCTTTCTTAAAGAGGAGAATGTCTAGACCAGGCCGTCCCAGAGCTGGACCATCTACTGTCACTCCCTAGAATGGAGTTTTTATGACCGCTCAACAGCTTCTTGATTTGGTAAAGAATGCTCAAGCAGCTGGTCCTAATCAGGAACCTACTCATCCAAAGTCTGGATTTGCACGTTTGTGCAACGATTATACCAACTTGGGTGGGAAACCATTCAAAGGTTCCGAAACTATTATCGAGGTCCAGGCTTGGTTAAGAACATGCGATAGAATCTTTTCTCGCATGAATCTTGTCGATCTTCACCGTGTTCAGGTGGCCTCCAGTATGCTCCAAGAGAGAGCATTGGATTGGTACGAACTCCTTATTTCTGAAATTAATGAAGCTGATCTCACCTGGGAGCAATTCCGGGAACGCTTCGAACTGAAATTCGTACCAAAAGCAAAGAAAGTGACATTGGCTCGTCATTTCATAGACCTTGTTCAAGGTACATCCTCTGTGACAGATTATGTCGCATCCTTCGAGTCACTGTCCAAATACGGGGTTGAATACATCAACACCCCATTGAAGAAGAACCAGAGGTTCGTCTATGGCCTAAACAAGAATCTCAAGAAGCCATTACTTCTAAAATTAGAAGTTTCTTTCGATCAACTGATTGATATAGCTCTACGTCTTGAAGAGGCTGATAAGGACAGTGATGTTGAAGTGGTGGCTTCCAAACCAAACTTCAACAACAAGAAAAGACCTAACAAGTTCAAAGGTTCTTATCCCAACAAAAAGGATAAGCAAGCAACTCCTGCTGCAAAGGCATTTTCCCCCAGTGATAAGAAATGCTTCAACTGTGGTACTAAGGGTCAGTTTTCGAACAAGTGTTAAAAGCCCCGCTCTTGCCGCTATTGTAAAAGTCCAAATCATTTTATGCACCAATGCCCTAAGCTTCAAGAGAAGGAGGGAAAGTTAAACGTTGCTCAAGCCCTTGGCAACACATCTCGCGGTCAAGGTATGTCTCATTCTGTCCTTGATGGCATTATATTATTTCATGATCAACCTATTAGAGTTCTCTTTGATACGGGTGCATCCCATTCTTTTATATCAAAGGAACTTGTCGATACTTTTTCTTTAAGTGTTGTTGCTTTAATGACTTCTTTAAGAATTGCGAATCCAGTTGGTGGATCCGCAACTCTTAGTCTGCTTTGTAAAGATGTCGAGATTATTTTGTGTGATTTTTCTTTCCTAGCCGATTTGCATGTCATGCGTTATTTAGGCTTTGGAATGATTTTGGGTATGGATTGGCTTACTCGTTATGAAGCTCATATCCTATGTCCTGAGCGGACTATTTATCTCCGACATCCGCAATCTCTTAACCAAATTTCTATTATTCTTAAAGATTCAGATTCCTCTTTGGTTGCATCTTTATATTCTTTAAATCCTCGTGATAATGATAATGATGATAAGGAAGACGTCATTTCTCTTATTCGCGTCGTTCGTGAATTTTCTGACATCTTTGAGCCCGTTTTAGGATTACCACCTAAACGAGCAATTGAGTTCAAAATTAATCTTATACCTGGAGCTCAACCTATTACCTATCCTCCTTATCGCATGTCCAATAAGGAGAACGAAGAGATGCGCAAACAACTATACGAGTTGGAGACGAAGCAACTTTTTCGCTCTAGTTCCTCGCCTTGGGGAGCTTCAGCTATTTTCGTAAGTAAGTCCGATGGTACACTTAGGCTTTGCGTCGACTACCGCAAGCTTAATGATCTTACTATTAAGAATAAATATCCATTGCCTCGGATTGATGATCTGTTTGATCAACTTAGTGGTGCTAGAGTCTTTTCACAATTGGACTTGGCTACCGGTTTCCATCAGCTTTGTATTGCAGGGGATAGTATTCCTTTGACTTCGTTCCGTACACGCTATGGATCTTATGAATGGCTAGTTATGCCATTCGGTTTAACGAATGCTCCGTCTTATTTCGTTGACTTTATGAATAGAGTTTTCAAAGATTTTCTCGATCGGTTTGTTCTCATCTTTATTGATGATATTCTTGTGTATTCTAAAACCGAGGAGGAACACGAAAAGCATCTTTGAATTGTATTGGAAACTCTTAGGAGCAATCAACTAAAAGCAAAATTTTCTAAATGCCATTTTTGGCAATCTAGTGTGAAGTTTCTCGGTCATATTATTTCCGAATCCGGAATATCTGTGGATCCTTCAAAGATTGAAGCGATTCAAAATTGGAAGAGACCGGAGAGCGTGACTGAAATCCGTAGCTTTCTCGGATTGGCAAGTTATTACCGCCGTTTTATAAAAGACTTTTCTAAGATTGCCGTTCCTCTTACTGGCTTAACAAAGAAAGGTGTTAAATACATTTGGTCGGACAAATGTGAAACTTCTTTTCGAAATTAAAGGAACTCCTTTCTGATGCTCCTATTCTTATTATTCCCGAAGGGAACCAAGACTTTGTCGTTTATAACGATGCTAGTCGCGTTGGTTTGGGTGCCGTTCTTATGCAAAAAGAACGTGTTATTGCTTATGCTTCTAGGTAATTTAAGCCGACTGAGACTAGATATGCCACACATGATTTAGAACTCGCGGCTATCATTTTCGCCCTTCGAATTTGGCGACATTATCTTTTGGGAGAAAAGTTTATACTTTATACTGATCATAAGTCTTTGAAATATTTATTTTCTCAAAAGGAACTTAATTTGCATCAACAGCGTTGGCTCAAATTTCTTGCCTCTTATGATCTTGACATTCTTTATACTCCCGGAAAGGGGAATCGAGTTGCCGATGCACTCAGTCGCAAACAACAAGCGGTTGTTTCCATGATGATATCTGAATGGAACGATCTCGAACTTTTATCCACTTGTGAAATTCGAGATCGTGTTTCCAATTTATGTTCATCTCTTGTTTTATGTAGCCTTGAGGCTCGTCCTTCTCTATTAGACCGCATTCTTGAAGCTCAACAGCTAGTACCTGAATTGGCTTTTCTTGGCCAAAATCTTAAGGATAAAACCGATATTGAAGGTTTGAAAAACTTTGATATTGATTTTCGTGGCGGCATTCGAAAATTTGGTAGATTGATCGTACCAAATATTAGTGATCTTCGTAGAGACATTCTAGAAGATTCTCATCGTTCCAAGTATTCTATTCATCCCGGTAGTAGTAAAATGTACGCAGATATGAAGCGGCTTTATTACTGGGAGGGAATGAAATCTGATATCGCTAACTTTGTTAAGTGTTGCATGACTTTCCAACTTGTTAAGGCTGAACATCAATGGCCCGGTGGGTTATTGCAACCATTGGAAATTCCAGTATGGAAGTGGGATCAAATTTCCATGGATTTTATTGATGGCCTTCCCCGTTCTCGTTCGGGTCATAATAGCTTATGGGTGATTGTTGATAGACTTACTAAATCTGCCCATTTTATTCCAGTTCGGTCGAACCGAACCGTTCCTCTTCTGGCCAAACTCTTTGTTAGAGAAATTGTTAAACTACATGGAGTTCCTTCTTCCATTGTTAGTGATCGAGATCCATTGTTTACTAGTGGATTCTGGAAGAGTCTTCAAAAAGCTTTGGGAACGAAGCAAAATTTTAGCACCGCTTATCACCCCCAGTCCGATGGACAAACTGAGCGTGTGAATCAAACACTTGAAGATCTTCTTCGTGCTTGTGTTCTTGACTTTGGTGGAAGTTGGGAAGGTCATATTTCACTTGTTGAGTTTTCCTATAATAACAGCTTCCAATCTAGTATTGGTATGGCTTCTTTCGAGGCACTCTATGGAAGGCCATGCCGATCTCCTTCTTGTTGGCTTGAGGCCGGTGAGAAGCTGGTTTTAGGACCAGATTTTATTCGAGATTCCACAGAAAAGATTGAACTTATTTGACATAAAATGAAAGAAGCCCAGAGTAGACAAAAATCCTATGCCGATAACCGAAGAAGAAAATTAGAATTTTCTGTGGGAGATCTCGTATTTATTCGTGTTTCACCTATGAAGGGTGTTGTACGTTTCAGTCGATCGGGAAAGTTAGCGCCTCGATATATTGGGCCATACCCTATCACTGAACGTATTGGTTCCTTGGCTTATCGCCTTTTATTACCGGCTCAGGTTTTTGCCATGCATGACGTGTTTCACGTTTCTCAATTACGGAAGTGCCTTCGGGATTCCGATTCTATTCTTGAGCCCGGTGTTGTGGAAGAGATTGAAGTTTCACCTAATTTAACTTATGAGCAGCAGCCTGTTCGAATTATTGCTTCGGAGATCGAACGACTTCGAAATAAAGACATTCCGCTTGTTAAAGTTCAATGGTCCTCTAATCCTAAGGACTGCTCTTGGGAAACTAGAGAATTCATCGAGCAGACACATCCTGAATTACTTTCTCATGCTCTTTAAGGTAAACTTCTTAATTCCAATTTCTTTTGTGTTAATATGCTTTTATGTTTGTTACTTTTTATTTTCCACCGTATATATTGCGAGGACGCAATTTCTTAAGGAGGGGAGTCTGTAACAACCCGCATATTTATTGATTTTTATATTTAAATATTTTGTTTAAATATTTTATCGTTAGTCGGATGTTAGTCCGAAAAGCTACTTTTTGCATACGGTCAAATTAGGACTCGAGACCACCTTCATTGAGTTCAAAATGACGTTTTCGATCTTTTTGAGTGTAAAATTCGATATGTTTGGAGTTAGTGAAATTCTTGCTACTTTTTCCCGCTTGTGACTTTGGTTTGGACTGCACCTTCTTTAGTTCAGCCCGACCCTCTTCCTCACTTCATTCACCATTTGTTTTAACATTCAAGCTTTATCAAAAATGGTGGTGGGAAGTGGAAATTAAAACTCCAAACTCAAATTCTATTGCAAATCCGAGATTCAACTCCAAATTCAAGTAGAAGATAGTGGATTCAAGCTTTGGATTGCTTCTCCTTGCTTTCAATCTCCATCTTCATCCATTTTAGTGAAAAGGTAAGATTTTTGATCTCACATCTTGCCTATAGATGTCATTGGACTGTTGGGAATGATTCCCCATCACTTTTGCATGTATGTTTGCATTGGATTGGCAAAAAGCCCCAAATTTTAGTGTTTTTGGCAAAATCTAGCCCTAGGTCGCTCTGGCCTCGATAGGTCGTTTGCGTGTATAACCCGTAGGTCGCTCGAGTGGAAGGGTCTTCGCCAGCAAATAGCTCGTCCTGGCCTTAAGTCGCTCGCTGGGTCGTAGGTCGTAGGTCGCGTGGCCTTAGGTCACTCGCCTTTGGGTCGTTTGACCTGTTTTGCCTTAGGTCGTAGGTCGCTCGGCGTTGCCTTAGGTCGTAGGTCGCTCGGCATTGCTTTGGGTCGTAGGTCGCTCGGCTTTGTTGGAAATGATAAGTCGCTCGCCTTTTAACGTTAGGTCACATGACCCCTTAGGTCGCTCGCCTATAGGTCACTTGACCAACCTGCAATCCTTACTTCCTTTAGGTCGCTCGACCTCTCCACCTATAGGTCGCTTGACCCCGTACCCAGTTAGGTCGCATACTGATGCAGGCCAAGTACTAAGTCGTAACCGACTTAAGGAAAATGAAGCTATAAGTCGTGGCCGACTTAACATGAGGGAAATGAGTCGTGACCGACTTAACAAAGTTCAAGGCATAAGTCGTAACCGACTCAAGGAAGCATAGGACATAAGCGTAAGTCGTGACCGACTTAACATAATGGGGGACTTAAGTCGTGACCGACTTAGGAGGGTGGAAGACCTAACTCGTGAAGAGGAACGGGATAACAAAGATCTTAAGTCGCCAGGATGACCTACCGAGTTACTCAGAGAGAAGGCAAAGCAAACCGTTGAAGTAATAGGTCGTAAACGACTTAACGAGTCAAACGATAAGTCGGCACCGAGTTACGACCCAGTTAAGTCGTACCATCTTATGTCGCCAAAGCCTGAAGACTGTTGATTCCTAATGCCGAGTTAATCTAGACCCTTGATTCTTAAGCCGAAGGGAGATGCTGTTGTGTTGCTTTGATAGGTCGTCATTTGTTAACTCGTGACACTGTTAAGTCGCATCTGTTTGTAAGTCGTAAGTCGGTTGTGTTGTATAAATGTCGCCGAGTTAGTGAGTTATGTCGTAGGTCGCGAACCCTTTTAGGTCGCGAACTCCTTTTAGACGCGAACCCATTAGGTCGCGTACCCCTTTAGGTCGCATGACCTTGTTTATGTTAGGTCGCTTCCTTCTTTAGGTCGTCTGACTATTTGCATTAGGTCGTTTGACCATTAGGTCGTTCGAGAGTCTTTAGGTCGCGAGTCCTTTAGGTCGCTCGTCCCTGCTTTGCCGTTCACTGTTAAGCTCGGCTATGAGTTAGGTCGCTCGCGAGTTATCCCTTAGGTCGCTTGGCACTGTGCCGCTAGATCTCTCGACACTTTAGGTCGTTAGGCCTTGTTTTCTGCTAGGTCGTTTGACCTTGTTTAATGCTATCTCGTGAACAACTCTAGGTCGCAACCACTAGGTCGCTTGACCCCTTCGACTCCTTGGTCGTATCCGTTAGGTCGTTCGACCTATTTGACTTAAAGTTTTTGCACTTTAATTCGACCACGTTAGGTCGCAAGTACATTCATACTTTGATGGATTAGGGATTGACTTCTTTGGACTTTACTCACGTCTTCGAACGTGAATTTATGTGATTCGATTTGTTTCAACAATCGTTTTATGACTTGTCACTTTAAAGATATATGAAGGTTTCAATACTAGTAGTAAATATCAAAACTCTTTCATCAAAGCGATTTCAATACTATTTTAAATATCAAAAGTTCGTTTTCTCAAACCGATTTCCAATCTACTAGTATATACAAGCCTTTACTTCACTTGGATGAGAAATCGACTTAAACGACTTAGTAAAACGAGTGGTATGAAACGCTTGCGTTCACTTCGTCGGTTAGCTCTTGGACTTGTTCGATTGAACCCTTTTTGTGACAAATTCCTAGTGGAGATCTACAGTTTGTTCGTAAATATTTAAGTTAAGCTAGTGGTTATGGGACATGAAGCTAAACTCATATATTTACTGGCTTAGTGTAATTGACACTTCCTTATGATAATGACGATCATTTTTGTGATTTAGACTAGCGATTGAGCGATGTCTCTTTCTCTGCGAGGGAGACTAGACCCCACTTTAGTGCTGTTTCGCCATCACATATATGGGGTAGCGCCCCATGGCCTTCGGGCCATTTCTGTGTGGAAATTTAATGGATAGCTTCCATGAGATAGCTTCTCATTCATGTGTTTACGCGAAGGTGAGTTTTCATGCTCCCATTCATGTGTTAGGCCTCCCCCTTTTTATGTGTTTTCTGGATTTCTGGTGATGATTTCTGGAATTTTGTGCTTCACCAATTTTCATGATTTTCATTGATATGATATTAGTTTTTGTGCATTGGTGAATTTATGTGTTACTGACTTGTTATGAATACAAGTTTAGGGTATGATACCCTATTTTATCTTTGAGAAGATTCTTGTGATATTGATTGATCTTTTGTTGATTATCATTTACACACTTATAGTAGTATGCCGTTATGGTTGTTACATGTTCATGCCATATTATTTATCCTATACCTTATCATCTGACACTACATGGTAGAAACTACAGTCTTCAATTTCAATACATCACTCATCATTGAAAATTGACAACTTAGCACAGTAGTGGAACTCAACACATACTATTGTCATGTTTGACTAACAAATCATAAAAAGATTTATACATCACTGGAACTTAGCACAGCAGCAACAAACACAACAACAAACCACAAAAAAAATTAGTTTATAGTACGAACATATAAACTTACAAACGCAAATAAAAAAAATTGGTTTATAGTTCAAACATAGACCGTAAATGCAAATAAAAAAATAACATAAATTGGATACAATTAAAGTAAGCACATCGCACTAACATAATAGGAAATGATTAGAATATAAGTAAAATTTATAAAAAAAATAGCTCGAACATAATCATATAAAATCAATTATTCCAGTTAGGATTTATTCCAATTAGGGTTAAATCGACTATTCCAATTATGGTTTACGTAGAAATTCGTATAGAGTATCCATACATAATCATATAAAATCCAGTAGACTCATAAAATCGGTTTATAAAATTTCATACCTAAATATACCTATTTAGGGTTCCACGAGGAGAGATCTGTGAAGGGCTACCACGACGATGTGGAGAGGAGTAGAATGAAGGACGTCTACCGCAACAATGATAACGAAGCAAGGTGGATTTTGTTGGAGGGTGAGGTAGATTTTGCTGGAGCGAAAAGGAAAGCGTGAGGAGAAAAGTTTCTAAATAATGAAGAGGAAGGGAAACGTGACAGTAAATAAAAAAATTTCATGAAATATTTTTTACTTTACGTGGGTGCAAAGCGGGAACGTGAAATCTTTTTAGCCGCATTTATATTTTTTAGGGAAATACATTTTGGTTGCATTTAGAATGAAACACCACCAATTTTTGCAACTATAAATGGTTTATCTTGTAGTGGTTGTATTGTTTCATATACCACTGTCTATAAAAGTTTAAATTTATGGACGAAGGATTTTAAATTGTTGTTGTTAGGGTCTAAATCTCGGTGATTTTGAAAAAGGGGATTTTTGAAGATTTTGAGAAAGGAAAAGATATTTATTCACTCTAGTTGATATTTTTGGAGGAATCAGAATACCACAGGACGCTCCATGTTGTTTTGAACTCGAGTTTCACCATAATTTATTTGGTGGAATTCCCTCCATGTCATTTGATTTTCGATCTTTGATTTTTCTCGTCTGAGAAATTTGAAAATAGATTTTTGAAATGGAAAACCATGAATTTATATTTAAATTTGTCATTTGAAATAATTGGATGCATATCATCTATTATAGATATTCACTGTATTTTGTTGCATATGACTGAGATATGGTTGTTAATTGCATGTAGAATTACATCACATTACTTTAGTCAGCTTGACTTTCTTATAGATTATGTAACTACAGGTATGCAAGATATTTATATTTGATTCTTGTGCACCTGAATTTGCATTGAGACGGTAAATTACCTGCCAAAATATAAATCAAACGTTAAAAGGTACATAATACATTTAGAAAATTTAATTTGTTGATGATTTTATGCCCCAGATATGGGAGGCCACTTTGCATTTGTTTTCTTTGATTAGTTTGGAGCCCGTAAAGGCGATTTGTACTTGTACCGATCGAGCTGTGCAAAGGAGACGTTGGCGAAATTTTCCCAAAATTTAAGAGTTAAATTTTTTTTAAGAAAATTTGGGAAAATGTTTGAAAACTAAAAATTTGATTTTTCTGGATTATATCTTAGAATAAATGAATAGAAGAGAATTAGTTGTTATAGTTAAATGAATTTAAAAGACTTAGAAATTTTGGAATCTATTCCAGCTAATGAGTTTTGAAATAAGTTTAATAACCCATTTTAATTAATAATTTTAGATTTTAGGATTTGGAAACATTTTCTTCCTTCGAAATTTTGGGGATGAAATTCATTTAAATGGGGTGGGGGGGAATGTAACGACCCAAAATTTTGATTATAAGATTTTAAATGTTTGATTAATTTTAAATATTTAAAATAATTAAATTATGGAACTTAATAACTTATAATTCAAATATATGGAATAACTAATTATTTGAATTGAGAATTAAAAGTCAACTAAATGGATTTAATAATTTTATTTAACTCCATTTAACAAATAAATTATATTGGTAAGTTCAACTTATGAATTTCTTTACAAATATAAATAAATTGGATAAATATCAATAATTAAAATATTTAAATCTGTGAAATTAGCCTTCCGGGCATAGTCTTAGATTTTGATGAAACAAGTTTCATTGGATCCGTAATAGTGAATTATATTACGCCGTCGAATTTTGTAGCGATCAGACGTATCATTTGGTCGTGCGAGATTGAAACGTGTTGAAACTAATTTGGAAATTTAATATAATAACCGGGTCTAAAAACCTATCTTCTACATACGATCAAATTAGGTCTCGAAACAAGTTCCATTACGTTCGGAATATGGGTATAACAAATAGAACACCACGCTGCACGCCTCGTTTGAAGTTCGAGATTTTTGGGTAGGTTTTGTTGAATAATTTAAAATTTAGAATAAAATATATATTCATTTTTGTCAGCCATACTTGTTGCCCATACCCAAGCATGCTTGCCTATACCCCTTGGAGCCTGTCCATATTTCTCCTCTCCATTTAAAACATAGCCTAAGAACAAAATGATGTTCTCCTCTTTGAAATCAAAGTATAAAATTCAAATAATAAATCTTTGCACTTCTAAAAATTATGAAACAAGCCATAAAAATCACAATTGGATGAGAGCTTCGATCCAGCATGTTTGTAGATGGTGCGGCAATGAAATTGGGGGATAGCCGAACTTTCTTACAACTAGGGTTTGGTGTTTTGGGTTGTGCGATCGATGATTCGACAAATGGAGCTCGGATTTGGATTCGGCGACGAATTTTACACCCAGGCGCAAAATTTCGTGAAGCTCAATGTTGGTTTGGGTCACGAGACCTGTGGGGGCAGCGGCGTGAATCGTGCAGATCGCAATTTATACGGTGGCTCCGGGGCTGTCGAGTTTGTGGTAGGCAAGTACGGTTTGTCGAGAGCTATTCGTAGGCAAAGACGACTCGCGAAACGGAGGTCCGGAGCTCTGTATCATCGTTAGAATGTGCATGCGTGTCTGGGTTCGTGTTTGTTGTGCACGATTTTGTTGGAGAAGAAGAAGTTTGGGAGAGGGGTAATCTTGTAAATATATAATAAGTTGTTAATTTTAATTTAAAATTTTATCAATAACTTATAGTTTGTGTAACTCATTCATATGAGGTCAAAATAAAGCGCCGTTCATTGCATTGCATTCGTATGGACATTATCTTCAAGATGGAGTTGGTTTGGTTGGATTCGGAGTAAGTGACAATTTAGGCTAAAATCGAACATCCGTTCGGTAATAGTCCGAAATCGGGCCATTTCGGCGAAAACGAAAATTAATGTGAGTTTAACTCACATTAAATTTTATTATATCATATTAATGATGTTTTTAACATTTATTGATTGTTTGGATGTTAGTTAAATTGTTTAATTGCTTGTTTGGTTGAATATCCTTTTGGAAAATGGATGACATATTAAATTTATCGTTACAAACCCATATGATTATCTATGTATTATCCATAACCACTGTTTTGCAGGAAAAATATGTAAAGAGACCCAAAGGGGGTTTCTCGCCCATATTATTTATATACGTTCACATGTTGTTATATTGATGATAATTGAACAAAATCCTGATATTCCATTTAATAGTTTAAATGTGGTTATAGCGATTTTTCACTATACCGACGTTTGTTAAATTTCATCCTCTAAACCCAATCGTATGAACTTGAGATTGTGTTTCCTCTAAAAATAATACTAAAAATTTACTAAGCATTTTGATTAATGATAACTTAAATTAATTAATCATTTTAATTAATTAATTTAAGATTAATTAACCAATTTAATAAATGATGATTAAAAATTGGTTCGTCTTTAGATTTAATTAATTATTTTTGCTTATGATGTTTTATACTTAATTAATCGTTTTAACTAATGATTATTTGAGTTTAATTAATTCTTTTAATTAATTATAATGGAGTTTAATTAATTTATTTAACCTAATTAATTATTTGAATTAATAATGATGGAATTAAATTAATTATTTCAATTTATAATAATTGAAATTAATAATCATTTTAATTAGTGATATTTACAAATAATTAATTTGAATTTTATTTAATCATTTAATTAATGATTGTTTTAAATTTAATTATTTGTTTTAACTAATAATATTTGGAATTTAGTTAAATCATTCTAATTTATGATGTTTTATAGTTAAATGAGTCCTTTTAACAAAAGATGTTTTAATTAATCATTGTATCTATTGAGGATTTGAGTTTAATTAATCCAACTAATTTATGATTATTTTAATTTAATTAATTGTTTTAATTAATGAAATTTAAGATTATTTATCATTTTAATTAATGATGTTTGAGATTAATTATTCATTTAATTTATGATTATTTGAATTTAATAAATCCTTTTAACTATTGATATTTATATTAATTAATCAATTTAATAAAATTGATTTAAGTAAATTATCGAATATAATAAAATTACTTTAATCAACTAATTTAAAGCTAATAAACTGATTTAATAAAGATTTTAAAGTTAATGCATCAATGTTATAAAAGTATTTGGATTAATTATCTATCTCTACTAATAATGCAAATACTTTGCTATGGTGAAGCTTTTTTGAACTTCCCAACCAGCCCACTGACATACCACCGACAGAACTAAATACAAAAAATGGAAAGAGGGCATATCTATCCTTTAACCTACCCATTTTGTAATCCCCACTAAAATTTCAGTCGTTTTGCAATAATTCTCCCCACTTTCTGCTGTCTCCATTTTCTCATGCCGATGTTTTCTGTCCCAACCGCCTCTCACAAAATTCCCCTTCTTCCCTTTCTTCTACAAACTAAATCGATATGCTCTTCTACAAACTAAATCGATATGTTATTCGTATTGGAACACGGGTGCTCAAAATTGAGTAGTCGCGGAAAAGGCTCGACCCGATTTTGTGATTGGACCGTGCTCTCTTCTACCACCAACCTGGTGATGTTTGGCACTGAAATACAGCGTATCTTCATGCTGATTTGCTTTTCAATTCAACGGTTTCAGGTGTAAATCAATGAGCTAACAAACTGTGATTTGGGTAACCTAATTTTAAGGGATCTGTGATTTTTTGCTTCGGGGAGGTAGGGATTCGGGTATGGTTTGGCTTCCGATCTGGCATGCTCAGGTCCGGATCTGGTGGTTAGCGAAGTTAGTTGCAGGTTCAGGGTGGAGGTGGGCGTCGGAGGCTACGATGGATTTGTTTGTTTGAGGCGCGGTGGAGATAGAAGTTTCGACAATGGACTGCGGTGGTTTTGCTTTGTGGTGCTGAAGGTATTGGGTTGCGAATCAGATGGAATAGGTGATGATTGTAACTTATGAGTGAATTTTTGTTAAATATAATGAGTTGCCTATGTCTAATATTCTCAATATGCTCAAATTTGATAAAAATATCCACAACACATAGGTAAAACTATTGGTTGTCATATGTGGAGTTTATGTCGCTTTATATATCTAATTATTAATAAAGTTTGTTATTTGTACCATCAGTGGCTTATATTGAATAACACATGAAGTTATGTATATTTGAATTTGCTGGATATGCTCATGCTTGGCAACAAACTAAAAAGAAATTCAGTTGATAGGATAACCACTGTTGGATCGACCTATCCTTTGGCATAAGTGAACATATTCAAAGGTTAGTCGGTTATTCATTTGAACACATCATTTATTCAACTCATCCAAGATATATTATGAAATTATAAGATATTTCTAGAGAAACATGAGGTAGAACTTCATCCAAGACAGTTATTCATTAGGTTGAATTTAGAAGTTTGCTATATATTTCTTCATTGTGTCATCACTAACGATAAAATTTCTTGAGTTGTTATTTAGTGGAGTAGACCACGCGAACAGAATTAGCATGTATTTATTTGTGTATCTTGCATTTTCGTTTTACTTGATTATTTTTAATTTTCTTGAACTTTTTATTTATTTATGAAAAAAATCTCTAAAGTTTCTTCAGGTCTGTCCGTATAGATCAAGTCTTCTCCAAAATTATTTGGCATGATTCAGACTGTAAGTCTAAATTTATTGCAAGTCACAATAGCATGAACCCATAAGAATTGGATTTTAACATGTTATCACATTTTAGTAACTGTTGCTTGGTGTCCCTTTAATTTACTAAGTGTCAATAAATACTGTAGCGCACATGTTGAAACCTGTAATTCATGTTTTAAAAATAACACAATTGTAATGCATGATCAAATGAATGTAAATAGATAGATGTATCAAAAATTGTAGTACAATATCAAAAGTTTATACTTACCTTACATAAAGTCTATATTTTTTCTTACCACTGATATTTTCCCATTTTAAAATTACCTACATAGCTCTAAGGTGGAGGAAGTTGCCAAGGCATATGCTTCCACCATCAGTTTCAAGCAAAGACCCAACTTCGTGTACAATACTCTCCACATTGATGGTTATTGGCAGCACCAACAACCAGGGTCATACAATTAAGTCATTATCTTCTCCTCCGATGGTTCCATTTGAGAATTTTAGGTCTATGTTCTAGCTCGTTTTTATGGGAAGTGGACAAGTTTCCAAAGTACAAACCTCTGGCATCATAAGCTACGTGTGGTGAGATGAATGATTCTGATTCATCAAAGGCAGTTGTGGGGCCCACGAGAGTTGGTTATGCTTTCCGACTTTCTAAAGCTTAAAACTATCTACTGACGAGGTAACTAAAAGCGATCTTTTAAAAAGAGTGAGTGGTGATTGAGGATTTGACTTTGTAAAATATATATGAAGTAAATTTCCACCATTTTACCATGTTAAATAAGATCTCCTTTGGATGTTGTTGGCCCTTTAACATTTGTTAACCTTATAAATTAAATATTTGATAGTAAAATAAAATAAATATATTATTCATGAGTAATGTAAGCTTATGCTAGGTCGGTTGAGTAATCAAAGTTTGTTATATTTTTCTCATCCTTCGTGTAATCATTGTATTGTGCAACAAAAACATGTCAAGTAAAAGAATTCCAGTTTCACAATTCATTTACAATTGTGTTTTTACCCAAACATAGTGGTAGCAGGAGTACAACTTCAGCTCCATTGGTATCACAGGTTCACAAAGCAGTTTACTGTTAATTATTTATATTCTTTCGTAATAAGTAGGTTGACTATTATTCATCATAACTTATATTTTCTGTAATATTTAGGCTTAGGAAGCCGTCTAAATTTGCTAGGGCATTTAAAGCCAACAAAGTTAAGGAACAAATTTACACTGTTAAAACTGCACCTCCCAAAACATTAATATATCGAACTTCTTTATACACACACACAGACGTATATACGTGTGTGTGTGTGTGTATATATATATATATACATGTTGGGATTTATGTGCTAATATTTTTTCCCGTTCACACTTTGTCAGTTTTCCCATAACACTGTCATGCTCTGAGTCCACCATTCTACTGTCTTCTGGCTATTCTAAACTCACTGTTCCAAATTGACAACTGAATTGTCCTCTACAAACACTAGTTGACGTAAAAGTTGCATCTCTACTAACTTATTTTACTAATGTCTGTGTGTGTGTGTATGTTGGGATTTATGTGCTAATATTTTTTCCTATTCACACTTTGTCGGTTTTCCCGTAACACTGCCATGCTTTAAGTGCACCGTTCTACTATCTTCTGGCTGTTCTAAACTCACTGTTCTAAATTGACAACTGAATTGTTCTCTACAAACACTTAGTTGATGTAAAAATTGCATTTGTACTAACTTATTTAACTAATGTCTCTATATATTACCATGTATAAAAGATCAGTTTTTAGGCTCATAAACAGACATAACGTAGAGAAATTGTTTGTTTGAAGCTGTTAATTATGTCTTTGGAATTGTTAATTTTGATATGTACCAGTCTGGCACATTGATTTCTACAGTCCGTGCAACTTTGAGTAAAAATAACTTTATATACAAGCATACATCGCAAGACGTGCATTAAACAGCTAAGGATATTCAGTTTTTATTCACTAAATAATTAATGGATGGATATATGCTATAAATGCAAAATCTTTGGTGGTCAAAACGCTTTTATTTCAAGTAGTTGGTGGTGGTGTTGCTTGCAAATTGATAGTGAAATCCATTGATGGGTGGTTAATAAGAGATGGTGGTTGAGATTGTAAATCAACAGTGAGACTGAAGCAGGTATTTTAGGAATTTCAAAACGACACCGTGGAAATTCTATTCATTGAATTCTCTTTATTAACAGTAGCGATGGGTAAAATAATGAGCAGTAGCATGATGGAGAAACATACATGCTCATTGAATTGAGGTAGTTGGCTTACTTCAGTTCCCCCATCAATTTCGAAGAAAACATTGACAAAATATGGAGATTTGACATCAAAATGAATTCATATAGTAATTTTTTCCATAGTGGACATTTAACATAGTTTTCTTCGCAACCAACCAATTTTACACAAGTTTGCCTTGCGCACGTCCACCGGACGTGCCTTCGTACTTGTTTTATTAAAGATAATGGATTTGTTTATTTAAAAGAAATTTTAAATGTGATTAATTATCTTTTCGGATAATTAATATTGTTTTAAAGTAATAAAAGGGAATTAGAACTCGATTATTGGGATGTTAAGTTGGATAACCTTCTGGGTGTTCGGTCTGGTGTTGGTTTAGGCCTTCGGAGTCATGCACTTGGAAAAATTATTCTCTTAACGTTTTAACAATCAGAAGCTAATCCTAAAAGTGTTTTTCCATTATGGAAATATGGAAACCAAGCATGAGTTCAGTTCAATTTTTAAAAGTTAAAGTTCGATTTTGGTTATAGAACAATAGTTCCATATTCAATATCGCTTATATGGAAAGGATCTAGTCACACATTTAACGCTAAACGATAAGGCTTGGACTTGTTTCTATCTCGAAGATTAAAAATTTCGCTTTTCAGCAAGCACAAAAAAATAAGATTTTTGGCTGTTTTGAACCAATGATTTTCTATAGCACAACAATCCATAATTCCATGAAAATTTCCGGAAACATTGTGCCATCCAACTATTACAACATATTAAAAATTTGGGCCATTAGATGAAAATTGAAGAAGGTATAATTTTTCTAAAGTGGTGCATTTTCGGCCAATACATAGAGATCAGTTTTTGACCAATTTCAAGTATTAATATACCATATTCAAAAAATAATATCTTTTCCAGTTTTTAGCTAATTGATCTCAGTTTTTGATAAGTTGTTGTAGTCGAGCAAATCTGCGATGCCTAGAGGTAACACTACCTCAACTTGCCGGGTTCACTTTCAAACGAGAGATAGGACTTGTCTGGAGTCAAAGAGTAGTGGTCAATTAATGAAATTTAATTTCCATATACGATCATTTTTATTATCCCCAATAGTTGATTTATTAATCATCGGATTTAGCTTTCTTCATGGTGTACTGTCACCTAAAAAACGATTTGTTGCTCGATCGAGGTTTGTTATCCCTTGTCGGAAATGACTAAACAAAAGCGTGAGAGGGGGCCAAGCTATGCGGGGTTGCTCCTATTAAGGTATTTTCACATCTCATCTAGTTTGGATTATGGTGTGCACTTAGATGTGGAAATATTTGGATTCTCGTTAAGGACTGGCGGGTCCGGCTTGAAGGTTTTCGAGAAGTGTCACAGAGTAAATGAGCTTCTCAGGATTATATTATTAGAGGTATACTTCAAGGGGGTGCACCTTCCTTATCATTTGATGGAAATTTTCCTTTCCTTATTGATTCGTATCCCTGAATCTGTTTTAGCTTTAAAATTGCCACGAGTAGAGCCAACTCCTCATCACGACATTTAAATATTGATTTAGTCCATTTTATCAAGTTGGACTGTTATCTTATTTTGTCCATTCTATAAAGTTGGACGGTTGCCTTATTCGGTCCATTCTATCAAGTTTGGATTGTTTTTTATTTAGTCCACTCTTTACAGTTGGACTGTTTTCCTTGTTCTATCCATTCTGTCCAGTTTGGATTTTACTCGGTTTATTTCCGTTCATTTAAGTTTGATTTATTATTAATTATACTCATTCCTATTTGGATTTGTTCTTGATATTTATTTCTTCTCTTGCCTGTATGGATGTTATTCTTCTGAGGTAAAAACTTGTTCCACGTTGGCGGCATGGTCTCATAAAACTTTTTATAAAAGTTCCCCATTATTAAGTTATCTCACATTGGTATTTCTAGACTGATCTGGGTGTTATTTAATTATAATGCTCGGGTCAGACCGAGTATTTTCCCAGGTTATCCATGTTGTTATGGCGGTCTTGAAGGGGTGCTGAAGATTCACCCATCGTAGTTTTATTTTCCACTGTATTATATAGTATACCTATCGGCATTTGTAAGGTTAGTATTTTATAACTATCCTACTGATAAGGTTTGTTTTTAACTCTGACACTCTGTATGTTTGAAGTGACAGTTTCGACTGTCCTTGTTATATTATATGTTGTCGATTCTGTTGTGAGATTCTGTTTTTCTCTATTCTCTGTTTTTTCCTTTTTTTCTTTACCCTAACAATCTGCCTTTTCGTTCACTTTGAGTTGGACATGTATGATTTATTGTAAACTCAAAGGGTCCAGAAAAACGGTTTGTTACAACAACTTTGTTTTATAAATTAAATAACTTTTAAACTCCATTTTCTTTCTATGATTTAAGCCACTTTAATAACTTTGCAAAAAGCTTTGAAAACAAAATTTAATTTCGGAAAATCTTTTAAAACTTTCTTAGAAAATAAAGTAATTAACTAGTGTAAAGAAAACACGGGTTTTTTAATCTCGAATAAGAGCCAATTTAAGTATGTTAACTATACGGAGTAACATTCACAACATTTATATACATAAGCACATACATAAAAACTACTATAGCGTGGTATACTTTTGAGTCCCTCTTCACAAAGTCCCCGGTAAAACCTTTCGTATGCACTTCTTCGATATGAACACTTCGACTTTATTTCAACTCCCCTATAAACATCCTATATGCCATCCGCTTTAATGCGCGAACAAAACCAAGTAGTAATCATTCCACACACTTAAGCACATAAGCAACCAACCAAAATTATTATAAAAAAACGATTTTTAAACTTGCTTTTAAAGTGAGCTTTACTCACCTAAAAAACATTATCTTTTACCAAAACTACTGCAACATGGTAAACAACACACAAACCTAACTTCTTTCTACAATATTTTATTTTTAAGACCTATGGAAGGTCAAGAAGGCTTGGCCATGGTATTAAAGGGTACGGCCTTAGTGAAAAAAATGAGATCTTAGGTTTTTTTTACAAATAAGTAATGTAGAGAGGAGTAGAAGTGGTTTTAGCAACTTATTTAAGGATTAAAAGTGGAAAGGAGTGATTTTTAATTTGGTTTATTTCAGAAACAAGAATGGAAGAAGTAGAGAAGAGAGTAGAAAGAAGAAGAAAGAAATGGAAAAAAGAAATGAAGTGAAATGAAAAAGAAAAGAGTGGAGTTTTTTTTTTTTTTGAACTGGTACTTTATATACAACAAATCATGGGGACAACATATCCCATGTCAAATAAACGTTCGAAAGCAAGTTTCGAACTTGTGACATCCTGCACCAAAGCCGAATCAATTAACCACTTGGACAAAGGTGCTTGTCGAAAAGAGTGGAGTTGTTTTCTTAGAAAATGTAAAATGGTATATTACCAAAAAACCCTTAGCCAATACCCTCCACAAAATGATGATGCCTCACCCCTCCTCCGTCATGAAGCACATGCAACCCCCTCTTGGTCACTCCATGCCATCACATCTCCTCTTTTGTACTATACCAATGCCTTAGATTTTTTGCTCTTCTCCCTTTAAAATTATAAAAGAAAAGTCCACTTTCTTTTTATTAAATTAAGTATATATTTAAATATGTTTTAACTTAATTACTTCATTGTCCAGATGTATATGTTACTTGTATATATGTTTGCATATATATAATAGTGTGTACAATATGTTCCGACAACTTTTGGACGACGAAAAGTCAAAAAACCAAAAGACGATCTTCACCGTCATCGTTTGAATGATCTTTTGTGAAGCCTGTCAAATGCAGTTCTATTCTTGTATCAGCTTTCAGGAATTCTTTACAATTATCGATTTTTCTTCCATATTTTGCATCGAGACCGCTCCAAATTTCCTGTGCAATCAAACAATCACTACACCATAACAGCCATTTCGCAACACTAATTTTTTTCAATTGCCAACATTTATTTGCGTTGTAAATTAATCACGGCAATAAGCGTTGCTAAGCAAGAAAAGTGTGACCGAATATACAGATTTATAATTTTTTAATTGCCAACGCTTATTAGAGTTGGAAATTTTGGTTAAATTGGAATTAGCTAATATTGGTTGGGGCAAAAAAGTAATTGAGTATCGTTTTCATGGGTAGCCCTAATTCCAAACCACTCTACGCTCTACGCTTTTTTACTTCTACTGCTACGAATAAAAATCCGCGATTCCATTTTGTTCGCCTTTCTCTCTGGCATCGGATTTCAGGCGATTCGCTCTGGCAAACTAGCTTCAGGGGATCGTCTCCAACACTTATAACTTCAGGCAATTCGGGTATCAGACTTCAGGTATCAGACTTAGCCCTGGTGACTTGATTTTAGGCTGTTCTCTTTTCATTTGCTATTATTGGGTTTATTGAAGCATGTAGTGCTCATTTGTGTATTATAATTAAGTTGAGGAAAAGAATATGTTCACGAGGTAGACTATACTGCTGCTACATGGTGCGAATAAAGTTGTAATAGGATCACGAGCCAACTAAATCGGTTTAACATGATCAATTTTGCTAAAGTGTGCTGGATCTTTGGATCCGAGGTCAAATTTCAAATTTATGAACTAACCATTGTCCATTTATCCCCCCTCTTTTTTTAATTTTTAATTTTCTTTTGATGAATTATGAAGCTAGGGTGTTTGATGGTTCAATCAGACAAACCAGGGACTTAAGTATAGTAATGATTTTATATATACTAAGAGTCTTAATCCATATTTATATATGATGTTTTCATATGTACAAGAGTTGATCCATATCTATAAAGAACGATTTTTTTCTTTCATACGAGCCATTGTCAATGTACCAGTGTAAGAAGAAATATGAAAAAGAGTTGGCAACCAGTGATTGAATTAACGTAAAAAATCAATGAGTAGATGGCATAGTGCGCCATACCGTTTGTTTTACACTTGATCGCTAGCATTATACTGTCATCTTATCCCTACCCTGAAAAGCAATTCAATTTCAAAATATTTAACAATCTCTTTTCAAATACTCTTTTATTTTTGCTACTTCATCTTACCTCATTTTCGCTCCTCCATCATGGTTTGCCCTATTCGATATATTTTCCAACCCGGCTTCCTGGCATAGTACGATCACGACTTGGACTTGAACTTTCAAAGAACTCGAGTTGTAATTAATTTCGACCTAATTTGCTTACCGACCGTTATCGCCTTTGAACACTAATTTTATAATTAATGAGATTAAAATAAAAATTATGTTAAACTAAAAAAAATTATTTATGTCTTTTGATATTTCAATCATTAACAAATAAAATAATTACTTAACATCCGTTTGTAACAATGGATGTGGATATATTCAATATGCAAAAATAATTTCGATTGTGGATATGAAATCATTCATGGTCGAAAATATCATTTTTTTTTCTAACAAGATTGTTAGTTAAATGCTGAGATGAAAATGATAATTTAAGATTTATCAGATATAATTTACTTTTATGTTTAATCACTTGATTAGTATGACTACAGGTACATCTTAAGTTAATAACTAAACATTTTAATTCATCACCTACGGATAAAAAGAAACAACATGTGCTTAAGCAGAAAGTTGCAAGATTAAAATCGCCTTAAAAGGAAAATTAACAAGGCACCTTTTTGTATGTAGAAAAAGAGAACATTGACCAATTTCTAAATGTGGTTAATGACATAATTATTAATTTTAACGATACAGATATAAATATTGGTTAGGATGATTATATTATGCGCTTTTATTGAACTTATCAATAGTCTTCAACAACTACAAACAATACTTAGTTATTTAAGAGTAGGTGGTATCTTGCACTGCAAAAGAAAAATCAAATTTGGTTGGGTAATGAATTAGGAAGTCATGATTAAGTGAACTAAGAAAGCTTGTTAGTGTACCTTGCTATGGGCCAGTGCATGAAACAAATTAAATAGAAGTTTGTTCGATTTAATGCCTAATTTTACCTACTCTTGTTAATTATATTCTTATATTAATACCTTCATTATATAACATATTAGATAATTGGGACCTAAAACACAATAATATGTTAATGATATTATTATATTAATATGAACATGACACCATCTTTCAAAAAATATAAATGATATAATAAATTTTCAAAGCTTGGTGATGACACTCAACGAGACTGGTTGATTTATAATGTAAAAGTGTGTGCGTACATAGACAAAATAAGTGTAACCTCAGATTTCTCAAAGATGCCGAGTGAGGGCAAATCCTTTTTGACTCTGATAATTTGAAATTTGCTACTCATAACAACAAAGGTTAAAAGAGTTTAATTTTCACCGACAGTGGTTGTGACTAAATAAGTGAGGCAGTTGCATCTTGATATATAATTTGCAGGTAGTACTGCTTTTAGTCAAAAAGTTAAAGTTATTGTACAAATGCGGTATAAAAGGGATTATGCAAATTAAAATGGGCATTATTAAGTGGAGCTTTGTACCAGGCATTCATTTAATTTGAGATTGCACATCACAACTGTGCTGCCTGGTTTGTCTTGCATTCAACATACAGGCGTCTCTATGGGTTGAGATGGACTTCTTAGTTCTTAACGTACTGGGCTGTTTTATTTTGTTCTGTACTTTTATTTCATATCGGATCTTTCGTATAAGGTTTGTTAGCCCTACATCTTACAAGTTTGTATTGTTAAGTATAGTTGCTACGTTGTTTCCTTGTGTTTGTTTGGTGGGGTTAACAGTATTTTAACTTTTAATCGTAATTTATTTGTTAATAACAGAAGAACCAATCGTTATGGTTGTTGTTGTTAGGTTTAAACAAAAAAAAGGTGTGTATTTTGCATGGCATGTATTCCACTTCTCTACAGAAACAACTCGACTACTTGGCTAGTGTGAATCTCAAGTTTTCAGTTCAACTTCCACTGCAATCATGTTTTAAAGATTCATGTTCCCTTTGCAGATCTTGAAAAACAAAAGTAAAAACAAAGAAAAAGCCAAACATAATCATGATGTAAACATAACAGCATAGTTGAGGATTGCAGATACTAGAAGCCAAAATAATGGCAAGCGACTACCGAATTTTATATAACACTACTTTGAACTTTGAAGTAAAAACAGAACATTTTTACACATCTTCTTTGTTAGGAAGCTTCAGAGTAACTACATGGTTTAACAGTTGCTTTTTATATGATTTTAACACCATTAATTCAGCTAGACCTGTATTGGTTTGCACGCTTAATAAATTGGGTAAGAGGGTTTTGAAAATAAATTTAGAACTTGGGCTCGATACAAGGTAGTTGGTAAAAACTTGCAATCATCAAACCGAACCCTTCTTAAATTTGCAATTAGTCCTTACGTTTTTAGCTTTCATTATTCTTATTGGAGTCCTTACGTTTTTTGGTTACTTGAATTTGCATATTTTACTACACAAAATTTGCAATCGTAGTTTGTCTTTTTTTTCAAGCATTAATGCTTCTACGATTCTATTTTTTTGGTTACTTGAATTGAAAATTGTGGTGTCCTGCTTTTATTTTTAGAGTAAAGGGTTACACACGTCAAAAAATTAATGTAAATCCTTAGAGATTTTTTTGGCCCCGTCTGACAAGTGTTGTATATGATCGTTATATGGATATTCGTTTTTTCATAGAACGGACATCTATATTCATCTGATACAATATTTGTTGGATTTGTCCCAGTATTGGACAAGTTACAAACACAATAAAATAATCATATTTTATAAATCATTTCAGGTTGAATGGTTCACAAAATTTCGATGACACTTCCTTTTTGTTCCCTGTGTACACGTATTTGTGTACGATACAGGGAATACAGGGAAGTGCTGCCGAAATTTTGTTAAATCGTTTAACCCGAAATGGTTTATAAAATGTGATTACGTTATTGTGTTTGTAATGGGAAGTAGGATGACCGACCTTCAAAGTTATTGTAATGGAACTTTAAAATGAAATGAACACTATATTTTTGTCTAACAGGTTCAAAAGGTAAAACATGATATTTATGTCTAACTCAAGTTCAAGAGAGTGGATTAAAAGTCCATACAGAAATACTGAAGAATATAAGCAAGGCGTTCGAGACTTCATTAGTTTTGTGAAGAATCACTCATCCCCCAATGTCGAAATATGCACTTGCCCGTGTATCAAGTGCAAGAACTATAAAAAGCTCTCATTGGAAAGCGTTGAGAAACATTTAATCATTCATGGTATGATTAAAACATATAATAGATGGTTTTTCCATGGAGAGATGAACAAGAATAACACGGGGGTGAATCATACGCAAAATATTATTCCAGATTCTCATATCCAAGTTCAAAAGGGAACAGTTATTCTTATCTGCCATACCCAATCCATTTTCATTAATATCCCAAATATGAAAATCAATAAATTTTAAATAAAATTCCATAACAAAAAATCTATTTATTTAAAAAATAGGTGGACTATAAATGGACTAAATCTTGCTAAATCTATTGCAGTTAAGGTAAGACATTATATTAGGTTTTTTCTTAAAAACCGGTTCTGATAGGATCGTGTGATATACCCAAGAGGGAGGGTCAATAGGGTATATAAAAGTTTTGTAGATAAGCGAATAAATAATGTGGAAACGTAAATGCGAAAAGTAAATAACACATAGATATACCCAGTTTCGACCTGATGCCCCTACTACGGCCCCCATGTTACTACTAGGATTATATACTCGAAACTTACAACACTTTAAGCTCACACTCAATGCTAACCTGAATATACTAATCCTATGCTTAGTAACCCAGCCTGGAATGAATACCTTGAGACCAGAATCCCTGAACTACAACACATAACTCATCCTAAATAAACTAGATTCCAAAATTAAAAATTACAAAAAAAGAAACAAATTACAGAAATATAAAAAGAACTCTCCTTTATCTTGTCTCTTATCACGTGACCTTGCACTATTTTTGATTTGAAGTTTGAGAAAAACATCACTAACTACAATTCGAGTTGATCATGCTGCAAGCTGTTGGTGAATTTGAGATGCAACTTCTTCCTTGAGATGATGATGTCCTCCTTGAATTTTTTTGATGAAGAAATCCCTTTAGTGTGATCGGATATTGATTTAAATAAACAAGAAAAATAAACAATGACAAATTTGATGTGTTACAATGTAGAGAGATATTATTTTCTTTCTTTTCGAATGAAGCTTTTCTTCTTTCTTTTGTTATTAGTCTATCCGATAATTTTTCCTTTCGATGTTATTGAATTTATGTAGGCTTGTGAAGTAACGTGTATGTATGGAAACATATATGGAAGAGATGATATTGAGAAAGATATGTATTTTGACAGTTTGTTTGTAACGACCAGTATTTTTGATAATTAAAAGTATTAAATTTAATAAGATTTTGGGATTTAATATTATCAGAAATTAAAAATATATAACCTAATCTTAAATGAATTCTGAAAACGACAAGTTCAATGAGGTAAGGATGGTAACACAAATTACCATGTAATTTAATGTTTTGATTTGAATATAATTAATAACTGTTTGAATGTAAACTTCATCGATTGTGAATAATAAAATGTTAACAAAGAATGAAATGGTTTTTTTATTTCTAATAGGAATATAAATGTAAAGTTTAATTTGGATATAATTGTAGAGTTTAATAAGGAATAAAAGAAACAATATATTAAAGGAGAAATCGTATGTCATTTAATTGAAATTGGTTTTAGCATTGATAAGTAAATGTATTAATCTTTGTTTATAAACAATAAATTTAGAAACGTGTTGAATTACTAAGATTTAACAATTGTTTTATTTATCATCTTATTATTAATCTGTTTGAAATGTATTATGTAATACATGAAATTTAATGTAATTAAATATTTCAATTAATATAAACAAAGGTGTTAACTGTTGAGTGATGAATGTAATAAAATGGAAATTATGTTTAATTAACATATAAGGTATTTGTTGATTCAATATAAAGAACATTTAAAACAAAATAACACAATTTGTTGAAATATAAAATGTAATGAACTAGGGTTTTATTACCGTCGTAATGAAACGTTTGAATGAAAAAGGTTAGAAATAAAATTTTATCATTTATTAATGTGAATTTTATTAGATAGTAAATTTGGGCCATAAATAAAATCTAAAACAACAAAAAGCAATGAAGTGGAAGGTGCTAACGCGTTTATGAATATAATTTAATAGCTGGAATTTAAGGATAGAGATAATGTAATGATATTCTATTTATAGTAATAATAGGAATTGGAATAATAAATGCTAGTTTTAATGATGAGTTGGATGAATGTCGATTAATAGAGGAAAACATTTATTTAGTATTTAGTATGTAATTTAATTCTTGTTGGATACTGTAATTTTATAAATGTATTTGCATGACTATAAATAAGGATTGCAATGTTTACGTATTTATGTAATTGATTTCATCAATAAGGGTTTGTTTTGAAGTGAAAGATTGAAATTAATTGGAAATAAATTTATTGAAATCTTTCAATTGAACAAGGAAAAAGACACGAAGTGTAATTAATGAATCTAATGTAAGAATTTTTTCATTTGGAATGTACGTTATTTGGAAATATAAGAATGGATTTAATATTGTATAAGTTGATTATTTTAGAATATAAGAATGTTTTACATTTATGAATTGCAAGTAACGAATAAGCATTTTAAGGAAAATAAAAGAATGTTTGAGGAAAATAGCAGGCATAGATTGCACGTAAGTGATTTTAATGCTAACCTTGAAATTTAAAATAAATTAAATATTTTGAGTTCATGATTACATGTCGAGAAAAAATGTTTTTTTTTAAATTTGAACTTTTGAATCATTGTTTATATTTTATTTTTTATAGCGTCGGTCCTGTGTAGCAACGGTCCCGGTTATGTAAATTGGTGTGTTCAAATTTAGTTACGTTGTGTTAATTAAATCTTTACTGGATGTCAATTTTTGTATGTTTGGGTTAACAAAATTAATTGAGTGAAAAAATGTTTTGAAATGTGAATTCCAAAAGTTTGTTTACACTGTAGAGTTGGTTTGTTTATTCCCTTTCTAATTATGTCACACCCTTTTTATTGTTTTCTCATTTGTTCCATTACTCATTTCCCTTTACCGTCTCTGAAGCTTTTTCATTTCACGAACGTTGCCTACTTTTCATATTTTTAATTCTTTCCTTCACCTATTTTAATACCTACCTTCTTCTTCACATCTCGTTCCTCACACAGGTGCCGCTACATTTTACACCATTGCACCTCCACGACTATGCCATCCTACACCTATTGTCCGTCACTGTTCATAGCTGTTGACCACCCATAGCCACAACCAAAGTCGGTTCTAGGGTTTCAAACTACAAAATAACATTATGAACAAAACTATATATAATTAATTTATTTAATAAAAGGCACTCCATAATAATATTAATACAAACATCTAAAAAGATACTACATCGTTTATAAATTGTTAATATAATTTAAAAAATGATACTACAATGCAGAACTTACTACCATAATTCTTAAAATTCTACTAAAAATAAACATCATGAACAAAAATATACACAATTAATCTATTTAAAAAAATTCTTCAAAGTATCATTAGTACATTATCCTCTTCTTCCTCAAATTTATTGTTTTCCTCTAACACCATTTCTTCATTCGTGTCAAAACTCGAAATCATTGCTATTAGTAGAGTCATGCATTCTCCATTCTTACTCATCGCCGCCACATCGTCAAAGCACTTTTGCTTTGAGCTCCATGGCCAAAACCACCATCCCATCTACCTACATTGTCGCCAAGACTGGTCATGCCTTCATTAAGTGACCGCTAACCTCCTCCATCGTCAATAATCCAGTTGACGTGCCCTTCTCGCAATAAGTTTTTGTTCTTCTGCCATATTTAGTTGAAACGTTTGTATTTTTAGCTAAAAAAATTAAAAGTCTGTATTTAGAGCTAAAAAATGGGTAAGATTTGTCCTTCACACTATTTTATTGATTTTAAAAATATAAAAGTAAATTAGAAAAACATATAATTATTGAATAATTTTGTCCAAAAATTCAAAATTTCAACGAGAATTTTTATTTCGATTATCGAATTCATTGGAGAAAATTTATATTTTCTGAAAAAAATTACACATAAAAAAACTGATTTTTTTTTAATTTGGTAGAGTTTAGATTTCATTAGGTTTTCATGGTAATCAATTTTAGTAGTCCTAAATCCTGATCATAGTTTTAGTTCAATTTTAGTCTACAAACCGAGCACATACCAAGACCAGCAGTTTTGATTCTTTTGGAAGTAGCAACACCATCAACAAAGTTCAAACTCCCAATAACCACTGTCTTCCTCGGACCATCGCCAAACGTCATCAGATCCCAACGACCACTTGCTATTTGTAAACCCCACCCTTCACATACTAATTACTCTTTCTCAAACTGAAAGATGGTAGCTATTGATTACTCTTTCTCAAACTGAAAGCTGCATTATACAGTTGTCGTTCCATCAACCAAGGATCACCCAGACTCCCGAAGCTTTGTATTTCTCAAATGCTTGAAATGAGTCCTACATAGGAAGGAGATGCAGTCTGTATCTGAAACACCATATATATCCCAGTTAGTGACCGAGATAGGAGATTCAAAGTATATTTGACTTCAGCTGTGCTTATAGGGTTGGAGAATTCAGTCTCCATATAATGTCCTATTATCATGTTAATTCCATTCATTTTTTAAGGATGAATATCACGGTTTTCAATAGGTTGTTTTGAATCCTAAGTGCTAGAGTTGTAATTTATATTTAAGTATCAAGTACCGAATTTGACTTTAATGCCTTCAAACAAAGCATGAAACAATTGCGGAAAGTCCTTTTTACCATTTGGAAGGAAGTTGTAGCAATTAGCTGAGGTTACTATAAAGGGGCAACTCTGTATATAATAATGGTGTGGCAAGCTAACTAAATCTGCACAAACATTTGACAAAGAGAGAAGATTAGTTTTGATATATAAAACCAAAATTTGGGTTTTTAGGTCTTAAGAACACGGCTTCAGTAAACTAGTCGACCTATATGGCTGCTCTAGCATTAGTGATATTTACCCTATAGTTTTCAGTTTAAGATGTGTAGAAGCCACGGTTCCAAATTAGCTAATTTGGCTATAAAACATAGCTTACTTCAGATTACCATGTGTAGCAACCGAATGAATGGTTACGATTTCATAATTTTGTATACATGGGGCATAATTATTATTATCTTCTCACAAATATAAGAATTCGCAAACATCATGCCTCGTCGTAGACTCCCACTGGATGCTTCAAATTTCTTCTCCAAATCAGCCTCCCCGACAGCATGAGCCGCAATACGCAGCTGTATGAAATCAACATGTAATACAGCCATGAGAGCAGCATCATTGAAACATGTCGAGTTAAATATTTGCTATCATATTATAGATAACAGTTGTAAAATAATCGAATAGAACAAAATGAACAAGAGAACACATATTTGAGAGATAGAAGAAACAAATATAAAATAGAGACTACATTTTTATTGAATTGGTTGAATAAAACCTTATTGCAGGATTCTTATTCATAAGCCTAACTAGAACATATAAGTTGAAACTACCCAAACATGAATTAAAGTCCGATAGCAGGAAATACTAAAATATTTCTTTTTTAACAGCATGATTCAAAAATCTTCAGTTCATGATAAAAATTCTTGTACTTCCCAGTTAAGATTTTATGCATTGTAAATTTGGATTTGAGTGAGGAAATTTGTTAAAGAGATAGTTACCTTGAAACTTAGGGTCTTGGTTACTATTAGAAAAATTGGTTCACCTAGATCATCTTTTTTCAGTTAGTATAATAATTGAACTGGCATGAATGCATGCACATAAAAAAATCATTTATTTATAAGAGTGCAGTAAATGGACTTGAATAGCAACTGAAAAACGGAGGCAAGTTGTATGTAGCTTAACTTGATATTTTGAAGCACTATTTGAGTTGGTGAAAAGTAGGAAATTAATCATGTATTATATTGCGCGAGAGTGATGTCTGTGTACTACACACATGTTAGATGAGGTACACATATAATATTGTAAAATTGATGTGGTTCTCGTAGCCAAAGCATTAAAAGAGAAAACAATATAATAAAATAATAGTCATTTTCATACTTACATGTAGCAACCACATCATAACATATACAAAAAAATCAAATAATTAGAAGGATATTTTATAAACGGAATATGAGCAGAATAATAGTGTACCAAGTTTAGAAATTCATCTAGTCTTCTTGATAGGTGCATAATGCTACCCTCAATATATCAGTCATTTCAATTACCTTAGAAAAATGTGCCCCCCTGTAAATAAAGATTGCACGTACAAAAAGTTGAGTCTGCATACAACTGAAATGTTGCATTATGTAAAACTTAAGTGATCGTTCATGTTACTACCAGCGGTAAGATTGTACTAATATGGTAATGCTTTAAATTGTGTTGAATAAATTAAAAATCAAAGAGTTCTAATTGACCGAGGAAAAAATGCAAACCATAAAGTACACACATCATCATGACTGAAATGTACTATGATTTGTGAACAGTTTGCAATCATTAAATGGAAAACCACATATTGAGAAAATGAATATATCAGCATTGCAATGCAAGACCTTAATCTTAAGAGGCAATGCAATGCTACAGCGCTGCATTGAATGCGGGAATGCTACATATGTCCAAAATAAAACAAGGAATTTTGGAATGTAGGAGCTATATAGCATTGAAGTGCTATAGTTTTTTACTTAAGTAATATTGAGGATCATCCAAATTTGTACCTGAACAACTTGAGGCTTTACAAGGCTAATAGAAGAAGAGCATCCCAAAGCATCTTGATTACACATTGAACAATAATAGCAGCCAACTCATGACGAGGCACAGAAAATGTTGCCTTGGTCCATGCACACAAACAGTTAATGTTCAAAAACAAATTTTTAGCAACATTAACTTTTTAAACTTCTTCCATAGTCTCCCGATGATCTGTCAATACAATTGCGCAAAAGTCAAATGAATGACATTATAAAAGAACAAAGGGAAAAATGGAGAAAAAAGAAAAGGAATTAGTACTCACCGCTTTAGGTTTGCGACGCGCTTTTAGTAGTTTTGTAACTTGTGCTATGCCCTCTTTCAGTGCAGCTCTTCGCCCTTCATAAAAATTCCAAAGCTCCGGTACAGCATATCTACCACTAGGGTTGTACTCATTCATCTCCAGTAATGCTTTAACTACAGCATTGTACGCATCATCTCCCAGTTCATTTCTCAATACTTGTAGCTTTTCATCATCTTCTTTTATCACTTCCTAATTTTCAGAAAATGGGCATATCATGAATTTTGCCTCACTACTAAGAGAACTACAGAAAAATTTCAGGTCTAAAACATTTAAATTCACATGACATAAAACTCCTACAGGCTAAAAACATGTGTCTTCTTTTCAAACAGATTAAAGAATGACTTAGAAAAGATCAAGAAAAAACTAGAAATAACTAGGAGAATGAAGGACTTAAAAACAATGTATTCTTTTTGTTAAAGTCTTAAAGACGTAAATCCCCATTAGAGAGCAATCTTAGAGGAAGAAGTGCAAAAGTAGACATTTCCATTTTATGTGATCTTATCTATGTTTTAACAAATGTGTACTCTTTTCACCTGTTTTCCTTTTTGGTCCAGAGGTATATTAAGTTTCTGTATACTAATTTAAGATTTGAAGTATTGCTATAAAAAATATAATTCTCCCGATAAAAGAAAAAAGTATAAAATGTGCTCAGTTTAATCTTATGAATATCTAATAGAAAGAAAAAGAAAAGGAAAAAAACATAGTACCTGATGTTTCCCATTGTTTACGATCATTCTGAAAGGATACCAATCCGGGTTTCTAAGCTCTTCTTGATATGCTGTATAGTATTCAATTGCTTTAATGTATGCCTCTTCAGCAGGAAATTTATTCTTGCAAGCTGCAATAAATGGTTCAGTGTCCACTTCGCCCATTATTTTAACTCCTACAAGAGTGCGGGAGTTTCTTGAAATTTCCTTTAACTCCTAAATCAATTTGTAAAGAAAAGTTAAAAGAATAGCGGCAAAGGTCAAGCAAAAGTATAGACTAAATTTTTTTACCATAATAATCTCCTTCCGAGCATCTTGTAACACATCGTTAGTTGTGCGTTCTTTCACAACTAACATTTGGTTTAATTCTTCTAGGGACTCCATCTCCTCTATTTTTTCTTCTAATGCTTCGTTCAATTCATTAACTCTCACCTTTAAAGCCGCATCCTCTTCCCCTTCCATATGCTTCAAGTGACATGTTTTCTTCCAATTCTCAAGCTCTTTTACTTGATAACTCAATTCTGACTTCAGTATTCTATTTTCTCTCAGAATTCTACGACAAATTTCTTTTACGCTTGTTGATTCTGAAATGCTTGCCATTAGTTTTTAGTTTGTTTGATTATTTTTGTTGTTGAATGATATTGTTCTAGCTATGATCTGAAATATATAGAGAGAAATTGAGATGACACAAATATAAATGTCTTTAATTAGCACGTATCTGATTGGACCTGCCTGATTTCCACTTTGTTTGAATTTGAAATGTTAAGTCTATTAAAGTATGTTTACTTGGCGGATAATTAAATTGTATATCTAAGTTGAGTGTAAATGTACCCACCAATATTGTGTATATTTAAGTTTATAATATAAGGAAAACCAGATTTCTTACCTTGTATATATTGCATGGGCTTTAGAATCATTTACTAGTATAAAGTATGCACATTATTTGTAATTTTCCTTTGATTTGGGAAATATTAATGCATGTATTTATATATTAACATGTGTAAATTAATTGAAAATTTGGTAAGGAATTCGTTTCTGGTGTATTCGAAGGAAATATATTTTACATCGTGTACACTATTAATTAATTGTCATTCGTTATTTTAGTACATATACGCTAGTATATTCCTTTTTTTCTGAGTTAGATACGTTAATAGTATGATATTTAGAGTATAAATTAAATCAATTAATGAGCAACTTTTTGAAATTTTTGAAAATATATCTGTTAATATAATGGTGTATATTTAATTTCATAATTCCATAAGAAATTTTCAGTTAATCAACTAGAAGAAGCTAGAATAGAAATTAAATGAAAGAAAAAACAATCATGAATACAGTCATACAAATGTATGAAGAACAAAGATGGAAAACATATCCTATAGTGCATCATATGGTCAAATGATATATGAAAAGATAATCATGAGAAATTACCTTTCTGGACTCAAATATCATTTACGCTTTTAGCATTTCAAACGCGCATAATTTTTTGTAGAAACATCGGATTGGCATACCGTTTTCACCAAAAAATAAAAAAATTACAATCTTTAAAATGAGTTACATTGTTAATACAAATAAAAAATTATATTTGTAGTAAGACTATAATTATTCCATATATTTGCAAAGAATTCTGCAATTTTTGAAAACATCAATTTTTCTTCAAATGACAGCAATTATTCCATATAATTGCATATTTTTATGTTAATATATGAAATAATTGCAGACTTTTATGCAACTATATGGAATAATTGCAGACTTCTCTGCTATTATTCCATATAATTGCCGACTTTTCTACAATTATTCCATGCACTTGCCATTTTCTGCAATTATATTAAAAAGTCATCAATTTTTCTTCAAATGTCAGTAATTATTCCATATAATTGCAGATTTTATGCATTTATATGGAATAATTGAAAACATTTATGCAATTTTATGGAATAGTTGCAGACTTTCTTGCAATTATTCCATATACTTGATATTTTCTGCAATTATATGAAATAATCATCAATCTTTCTTCAAATGTTAGCAATTATTTCATGTAATTGTAGACTTTCTATAATTATTTCATATAATTGCAAACTTTTATGCAATTATATCGACTAATTGCATAAAAGTCTGCAATTAGTTCACGTAATCGTAGAAAAGTGCAACTATTCCACATAATTGCAGACTTTTCTGCAATTATTGCATATAATTGTTGAATTATTTGCAATCATACCATATAATTGTAGAAAATTTTAAAAATTGGTTTGTTGTTGTTTTTCAATTTGCATAATGCCACTCATTAGAAAGACAATAAAATTTGTGATTTAATGGTGAAAACGGTTTGTTAATCCGTCGTTTCTACAAAAAGTTATTGCATTTTAAAGATTGAAAATTAATGAGGTTCAAATATTAATTATGGATGTGGGAATAACATCCACATATGAAGAACCAATGTTCAACCATGGAGCGGAAGGGTATTATAGGGAAGAAAATTGCAGTATTTGAAAATACGGATGTACTTTATATCTTTTTTCAGAATGTTTTGTGTATTAAGTTTGAAATTAGAGATGTGTCCCTTATTTTCACTTTTTTTAATGTGTGCCTTAAGGACACATTTTAAGAATGATAGTTATTAGCTAAAAACAAAAAAAATTGTTCAAATAACTAATTTATCCTTATATAATTTAAGCAAGATGGAATTCGGAGAGGTTATGTTGGTAATTTAATAACCTTAACATTTGCTCTTTGGGCACATGTTAACATTTTCAAAATTTAAATATGTTATTCAAAACATGGGAGCTTACAAGTACTAATACCAAGAGTGGTATTACTCAGCACTAAAGAAGTAATGTCAGGTAAATATTTTGCGTAAAAAAATCGTCAGTATCTTATTTCAAACACATAAATGACCTATCAGATAATATGATCAATAACAAAATTGTTACTATATCATTTTAAACACATATGGTGATGAATTCCTTTGATATCCAGCTGAAATTCCGAAACGAATTATATTATATAATATTTTAGGCATCTGCTATTAATGGATCTATATTGGAAACTTGTTTAGTTGTTATATGCTAGAAATGTGCACTTTAGACAAGATATTTAGAAACTAAGGGGAAACAATCACTGCAAGAAAATGACCATATTATAACTGGTTATTTACAATGTTTGCAAAATGGCAGTTGTAACAAAGGATTTTTAATAACTGATTTTTGCTGATAGTTGTAATAAACGTATTTTTAACAACTATTTGTTTTAGCCAGTCGTAATAGAGGTCTATAACAATTTACTTGTTTTGACCAATATAAATCTTGATATTTCCCAAAGTTTATAAAAAATTGAATAAATTCGCATTATTCATAAATTAAGAATAATTTTTTTTTCTTTCACTAAATTTTTTTACAATTGTCGTTCTGAAATGTTGTAATAAATATATTTAATAATTAATAATTGGTAATTAATGAATAATATTTAATAATTGGTAATTAATGAATAAAAATAGTAATTAAGAAGAAATATTTAATATTTTTTAATTAATTTTAAATAATTAGTAACTAGTAATTACTGTTTAATAATTTACATTTAATAATTAATATTGATTATTTAACAATTAACAATTAATAATTATACTTAAGACATAACAATTGATATTTACTATTTAATAATTAACAATTAATAAATAATCTTTAATAATTAATAAGCAGTATTTATTATTTAATAATCGTAAATAATAGTTATATTTAACAATTAAAATTCCAAAAAATTTAAAATCTAAAAAGTTTCCAAATAAAATTTTAAAATATTCATAAAATTTAAATTTAAAATTTTGAAATTTTGATAATTCAAAAAAATAATGTAAAAATTTAAATTTTACAAAATGTTCAAAATTTTTAAATAAGTTCAAAAATATAAACATCTTGTTTCAAATATGTATCTAAATTCTTTTATGACATCCTTTTTGATATACAGTTTTTTTTCTTGGTTTTACCTCACAAAAATCTTGGTTCCATTTTTTTAATTTTGGCTCCAACCTTGAAATTTTAGTGTTCTCGACCAGTTCATTTGCCTAAAGCAATTGATTTCCCTTTTTTTCACCATTGACTCTTTTCACAGACTGTTAAAATGAAAAAAATACCGATTCCAAACCCTTGAAATTGGTGTGATATCTTCGTATCTAAATCCATATTAATCGTGTATCCTCGTGAGTTCTTTTGGAACCCTGACTTCCCTGGCATGAATTTTTTGTGCCTTCTCAGTTGCGAAGCTGTTCCCTAGCTCCATGCTTCCAGTCCAATTATGGTACTAATTTTACTCTCGTTAATTTTTTTATTGAACTTGAATCGCCATCATAGACTTCCGCGCTTTGCCTCTAGTCTTGCCTCCATCAGTTACATATCTAACTTTGGTAATTTTTGGAGATGAATCTGAGCAAAAATCGGTTGATTCTAACGTTTAGAGACGAATTTCTGCCTCCCCGCTATACCTTTTTCTAATGTTTGGATTACCAAACGAAGAGATGGCAGAGATGAAGTACATGGCCTGGTTAGAATATATTGCATCTCTAAGGAGGTATGTATTTGTTTCACTTAATTTCATAGCATCCGGTTAGTGTACATCTATGTGCAAAACTTAGAGCACTTTTTTGAGAGGAAGAGTAGTGGATTTTTATGAGGCACATCCATATATCGTGGAGTCACAAGGTAATTTTTATTTATGAATTTCAGTCACCAACAGAATGGAAACTCTATATCTGACTGTATGAAAATGTATCATGCACGATAATCTTCAGGATGAACAAGATGAAAAGACATTTGTAAAAGTTAAAATATATGTTTATCTAGGTATCCATATATAAACCTTTTGGAATTAGTAGCTAGCCGAGTTAGCACTAGATTGGCATATAGAAAAAAACAAAAGGCTACATCATACCTTACTCAGTTAACATTAATTTAGCGGTTAAGCGGCAATACGATGTATGTGTTGATGCAGGTCTAGTGCATTACACTTTGCAAATTCGTCTGGGTATCCAAATTACAAACTATTCATTTCCAGTAAACCTTTAACTACAGCATTGTACACATCATCTCCCAGTTCATTTATCATTTTAATTAATGATGTTTGAGATTAATTATTCATTTAATTTATGATTATTTGAATTTAATAAATCCTTTTAACTATTGATATTTATATTAATTAATCAATTTAATAATATTGATTTAAGTAAATTATCTAATATAATAAAATTACTTTAATCAACTAATTTAAAGCTAATAAACTGATTTAATAAAGATTTTAAAGTTAATGTATCAATGTTATAAAAGTATTTGGATTAATAATCTATTTTATTAAAGATAATGGATTTGTTTATTTAAAAGAATTTTTAAATGTGATTAATTATCTTTTCGGATAATTAATATTGTTTTAAAGTTATAAAAGGGAATTAGAACTCAATTATTGGGATGTTAAGTTGGATAATCTTCTGGGTGTTCGGTCTGGTGTTGGTTTAGGACTTCGGGGTCATGCACTTGGAAAAATTATTCCCTTAACGTTTTAACAATCAGGAGCTAATCCTAAAAGTGTTTTTCCATTATGGAAATATGGAAACCAAGCATGAGTTCAATTCAATTTTTAAAAGTTAAAGTTCGATTTCGGTTATAGAACAATAGTTCCATATTCAATATCACTTATATGGAAAGGATCTAGTCACACATTTAATGCTAAACGATAAGGCTTGGACTTGTTTCTATCTCGAAGATTAAAAATAACGTCAAGGAGACACCAAGAGGTAATACTACCTCAACTTGCCGGGTTCACTTTCAACGAGAGATAGGACTTGTCTAGAGTCAAAGAGTAGTGGTCAATTAATGAAATTTAATTTCCATATACGATCATTTTTATTATCCCCAATAGTTGATTTATTAATTATCGGATTCAGCTTTCTTCATGGTGTACCGTCACCTAAAAAACGATTTGTTGCTCGATCGAGGTATGTTATCCTTTGTCGGAAAAGACAAAACCAAAAGCGTGAGAGGGGGCCAAGCTATGCGGGGTTGCTCCTACTCATCTAGTTTGGATTCTGGTGTGCACTTAGATGTGGAAACATTCAGATTATTGTTAAGGTCTGGCGGGTCCGACTTGAAGGTTTCCGAGAAGTGTCACAGAGTAAATGAGCTTCTCAGGATTATATTATTACCTTCCTTATCATTTGTTGGAAATTTTCCTTTCCTTATTGATTCGTATCCCTGAATCTGTTTTAGCTTTAAAATTGCCACGAGTAGAGCCAACTCCTCATCACGACATTTAAATATTGATTTAGTCCATTTTATCATGTTGGACCGTTATCTTATTCTGTCCATTCTATAAAGTTGGACTGTTACCTTATTCGGTCCATTCTATCAAGTTTGGATTGTTTTTTATTTAGTCCACACTTTACAGTTGGACTGTTTTCCTTATTCTATCCATTCTGTCCAGTTTGGATTTTACTCGGTTTATTTCCAGTCATTTAAGTTTGATTTATTATTAATTATACTCATTCCTATTTGGATTTATTCTTGATATTTATTTCTTCTCTTGCCTGTATGGATGTTATTCTTCTGAGGTAAAAAGTTGTTCCACGTTGGCGGCATGGTCTCATAAAACTTTTTATAAAAGTTCCCCATTATTTGAGTTATCTCACACTGGTATTTCTAGACTGATCTGGGTGTTATTTATTTATAATGCTCGGGTCAGACCGAGTATTTTCCCAGGTTATCCATGTTGTTATGGCGGTCTTGAAGCGGTGCTGAAGATTCACCCATCATAGTTTTATTTTCCACTGTATTATATAGTATACCTATCGGCATTTGTAAGGTTAGTATTTTATAACTATCCTACTGATAAGGTTTGTTTTTAACTCTGATACACTCTGTATGTTTGAAATGACAGTTCCGACCGTTCTTGTTATATTATATGTTGTCGATTCTATTGTGAGATTCTGTTTTTCTCTATTCTCTGTTTTTTTCCTTTTTTTCTTTACCCTAACAATCTGCCTTTTCGTTCACTTTGAGTTGGACATGTGTGCTTTATTGTAAGCTCAAAGGGTCCAGAAAAATGGTTTGTTACAACAACTTTGTTTTATAAATTAAATAACTTTTAAACTCCATTTTATTTCTATGATTTAAGCCACTTTAATAACTTTGCAAAAAGGTTTGAAAACAAAATTTAAGTTCGGAAAATCTTTTATAACTTTCTTAGAAAATGAAGTAATTAACTAGTGTAAAGAAAACACGGGTTTTTAATCTCGAATAAGAGCCAATTTAAGTATGTTAACTATACGGAGTAACATTCACAACATTTATATACATAAGCACATACATAAAAACTACTATAGCGTGGTACACTTTTGAGTCCCTCTTCACAAAGTCCCCGGTAAAACCTTTCGTATGCACTTATTCCTTATGAACACTTCGACTTTATTTCAACTCCCCTACAAACATCCTATATGCCATCCACTTTCATGCGTGAACAAAACCAAACAATAATCATTCCACACACTTATGCTCATAAGCAACCAACCAAAATTATTATCAAAAAACGATTTTTAAACTTGCTTTTAAAGTGAGCTTTACTCACCTAAAAAACATTATCTTTTACCAAAACTATTGCTACATGGTAAACAACACACAGACCTAGCTTCTTTATACAATAATTTATTTTTAAGACCTATGGAAGGTCAAGAGGGCTTGGCCATGGTGCTAAGGGGCACGACCTTGGTGAAAAAAATGAGATCTTGGGTTTTTTTAGCAAATAAGTAGTGTAGAGAGGAGTAGAAGTGGTTTTAGCAACTTATTTAAGGATTAAAAGTGGAAAGGAGTGATTTTTAATTTGGTTTATTTTGGAAACAAGGATGGAAGAAGTAGAGAAGAGAGTAGAAAGAAGAAGGAAGAAATGGAAAAAAGAAATGAAGTGAAATGAAAAAGAAAAGAGTGGAGTTATTTTCTTAGAAAATGTAAAATGGTATATTACCAAAAAGCCCTTAGCCAATATGATGCAGCACAACATGCCTGCGAGCTACATCCCAGTGAGTTGCGACCTAACTCTAGCGAGTTAACGACCCAAGGAATCAAGCCCAGCGAGTTAAGTCGCTCAGCCAACCGGATAAGCGACCTAACGAGTCGCGCCAAACCAATACTGCCACATTTCTTTAGGTCGCCAGTGAGCTACGACCTAACGAGCTACGACTTAGCGAGTTAGGTCGCATATGTCGCAAATCCTTAAGTCGTATGTCGCTTATGCTCATCTATGCCACATTTCCTTATGCCGCTATCTTTAAGTCGCTCACCATGATAGGTCGCTGGTATCTCATGTTGCACATTCTTTAAGTCGCTCCACTTATGCCGCTATCTTCTTTAGGTCGTTGATTCCTTATGTTGCATGAAGCTGTGCTATAGAGTACTATGTTGAGTCGTTAACTTGTTAAGTCGCATGTATGTTGTATTGTGTAAGTCGTGAATCGTTGTAACTTGTATTGTTGATATGCCGCATTGTGTTAAGTCGTAAATCGTGATGTAGTGTGTTAGGTCGTATTTGTTAAGTCGTGTATATGTTAACTCGTGTGTCGAACGTGTTAAGTCGTGTGTATGTGTTGTAATCCCTATAAATAGGGGTGTGATGTCATTGTAAAAAAGGGATTTTGAATAAAAATTTGGTTTGTGCTTTGTGCCTCCATTAAAATTGAAAGTTGAGTGTTATCTCCTTTCTCCATCTTCGGTTATTCGAGTGCGCTCGAATCAACGAACTTGAAGCCGATTCACGGAATATCGTGCGCGAGATCAACGTCGAAGAATCGTAGATCTTCTAACACGGTATCGTGCGTGATCAACGTGTTGAAGATAGCTAGAATCCGGTATCTCGAGAGATCAACGGATTTGGGCATTTGGGTATCTTCAATTCACCGATTCATATTGTTTCATCGATTCACTTTCCGCGTATTTCCGCAATTCGTGATTAGATCCGGGATAGATTTGACTGCTGGTACAGATCTACTTCCGTGCTGCGTCATTTGGTATCAGAGCAAGGAGACGAACTTTTCCAAGTTCGTTGGGTGTGAAGTTTCGAAATTTGAAGAGTGTGTTTGGATTTGTTGAAGATTTGATCATGCCTCCGAGACGTGCTAACAGATATCAAAATGTTGAAGAAGTATATAGAAGACAAGAAGCTGAGCAGATGGAACAGCTTATCAATGAAAGGTTCAATGAGGGTATAGAAAAATTGGCGAAAATGATGAACGACATGAATCAAAGTCACAGGAGAACTTCACCAGTTTTGAACCAAGGTAGAAACAGGGTTTCGCCGTCGGTTTCGGAAGAAAGGAGAATGTCACCATAATCTCATCGGGATAGAAGAGAGTCATCAGTTTCAATGATGAGAGATCATCATGGCTATCGAGATGAAGAGAGAAGAAATCATCGGGGATTTGAGGAAGAACCATATCGTGATGTTGAAAGACATAGTAGAAGGGATATTCGTGGACGTAGAGACATCGATGGTCAGGATCGATATCGAAGTACATCTGATTTTGAAGAATATGGTGATAGAGGTAGTATTCATTATCGAGATCGAGGCCAAGGACGAGATCGATATATAGATTCAGAAAGTGATCGTAAGTGGGAGTCTGGTATGAGGATGGAAATTCCAGAATTCAAAGGTGGTATGCAAGCATAAGAATTTCTTGATTGGTTGTCTAGTGTTGAAGAAATTTTGAATTTCAAGGAGGTGCCAGAGAATCGTAGAGTTCAATTAGTTGCTACAAAACTACGGGGAAGAGCTATGGCTTGGTGGCAGCAAACTAAACTAACTAGGGAGAGAATGGGAAAATCAAAAGTTGTTACTTGGGAGAAGATGAGAAAGATGATGAAAGCAACTTTCTTGCCATACAATTATCAATCTCTTATGTATCAACGTTTGTAGAATTTGAGACAAGGGATGAGGACGGTGAATGATTATGCAGATGAAATCTATCAATTGATTGCAAGGAATGATATTATGGAAACTGAGGAACAGCTAACGGCTAGATATATTGGAGGGTTACGAATGCAAATTCAAGACATGGTTAATATGTTTAATCCAATGTATGTTGCTGAAGCACAAAAAAAGCTCTAGCTTGGGAGAAACAAGGGAGACGAGGAGGTGGTGTGTTTACGAGTTCCAATAATCAGATTAAGGGTGCTAGTAGCAGTGCAAATGTTTCCAAGGCCGTCAATAAACCGTTTGTCGATGAAGCTGCTAAGATCAAGGTCAATAACATTATTAAGTGCTATAATTGTCAGGAGTTTGGCCATAAAAGTAATGAATGTACAAAGCCAAAGAAGAGAGCATTAGTTGCAGAAGAATGTGAGTATGAGGATGTAGAAGCTGAAGTTGATTATTCTCAACCATCGAAGTTTGATGAAGAAGAAGAAGTTGTGTCCGGAGATGAAGGGTGTAACTTGATGATGAGGAGGTCTTGTTTAATGCCAAAGCAAGAGGATGATTCTAGTTGGCTGAGGAGAAATATTTTTCAGTCTACATGTACTATCTTGGGAAAGGTTTGTTGATTTTTTATTGATGCGGGAAGCTGCGATAACATTATTTCTGAAGAAGCTATCAAGAAGTTAGGGTTGAAGACTGAAAAACACACTAGACCTTATAAACTAGCATGGCTAAAGAAAGATGGAGAAGTGAAAGTGGGAAGACGAGCATTTATTACATTTTCTATTGGGAAGAAGTACAAAGATGAAATATGGTGTGATGTTGTAGATATGGATGTGTGTCATCTACTATTGGGAAGAACATGGCAGTATGATAGAGCTGTACAACATAATGGTCGCACCAACAGCTACAGTTTCATGTTCGAAGGGACTCAAACCAACTTAGTTCCTAAGAAGCGTGAACAAAGTGAAAGCAAGTCAGAGCCGAAAGTGGAACCAACTAGTTTTTTATCTACAAGAGAATTTGTTGAAGAAGTGAAAGATAGTGCTGAAGTGTTTATGTTGATTGGGTATGAAACGAGTGAAGATCTTGAAATTCCTGAGGAAGTTAAGCCGGTGTTGAATGAGTTTGAAGATGTCTTTCCTTCGGAATTTCCCAAGGAATTACCACCACTGAGGGACATACAACATCAGATTGACCTAGTACCAGGTGCTGTTTTACCGCACAGGCCGCATTATCATATGAGTCCGAAGGAGCATGAGGAGTTGAGGAGACAAGTTGAGGAGTTGCTTAATCAAGGGCGTGTTTGAGAGAGTCTCAGTCCTTGTGCTGTACCAGCTTTGTTAGTGCCGAAGAAAGATGGTTCATAGAGAACGTGTACGGACAGTAGGGCACTCAACAAAATAACTGTCAGATACAGATTTCCTATGCCAAGACTTAATGACCTATTGGATCAGCTTAGTGGATCTGTAATCTTTTCGAAGATCGATCTTAAGAGTGGTTATCATCAGATTCGCATAAAACCAGGAGATGAATGGAACACAGCATTCAAGACACAGGAAGGATTATATGAATGGCTGGTCATGCCGTTTGGTTTATCTAATGCACCAAGTACATTTATGAGGGTGATGAATCAAATTTTCAGACCTTACATTGGAAAGTTTGTTGTGGTTTACTTTGATGATATCTTGATCTATAGTGCTAGTACAGAGGAGCATGTTCAACACTTGCGGAAGGTGTTAACTATTCTTCGTCAAGAACAATTCTATGCAGCAACGAAGAAATGCGTGTTCATGACGCGAAGTGTTTTATTTCTGGGATATGTCGTATCCGAGGAAGGTGTACAGGTGGATCAAAGTAAAGTAGCCGCAATCAGAAATTGGCCACAACCCAAAACTATAACAGAAGTCAGAAGTTTTCATGGGTTAGCTTCATTTTATTGAAGATTTATAAGGCACTTTAGTAGTGTGATGGCGCCTGTTACTGATTGTATGAAGGGAAAGCAATTTTCATGGACGAAAGAAGCAGAACTTGCTTTTGAGCGGATCAAGGAACTTTTAACGTCAGCACCAATTCTAGTACTGCCAGATTTTCAGTTGCTATTTGAGTTACATACAGATGCATCAAAAGTTGGAATTGGAGGAGTGTTGAGTCAGAAGGGACGTCCAATTGCATATTTCAGTGAGAAACTTTCTGGAGCAAAGATGAGATACAATACATATGATGTGGAATTTTATGCTATTGTGCAAGCTGTGAAGCATTAGAGACATTACTTGTTCCACAAAGAATTTGTTTTGTATACAGATCATGAAGCGTTGAAACATTTACAAGGGTAGGATAAAATTGCAGCTAGACATGCATCGTGGATAGCTTATTTGCAGCAATTTACATTTGTCGTAAAACACAAGTCTGGAGTAACTAATCGCGTTGCTGATGCATTGAGTCGGAGGAATAATTTACTAACAACCATGCGAGTAGAGGTGATGGGTTTTGATTTTCTTCTAGATTTGTTTACTTCAGATTCATATTTTTCCAAAATCCTAGATAAAGTCAAACAGGGAGAAATGGATGGATATATGCTGGTTGATGGTTTTCTATTCAAAGGAAATCAATTGTGTATTCCCGATTGCAGTCTGCGAATGAAAATCATCAAAGAATTACATGAAGAAGGACACGTGGGCCGTGATTGTACTATGCAGTTGATTTCAAAGTCTTATTTTTGGCCATCAATGAGGAAGGAGGTTGGAAAGTTTGTTCAGAGGTGCCATATTTGTCAGGTTTCAAATGGGACAGCGACAAATGCAGGTTTATATAAGCCATTGCCTATACCTACTAAACCATGGGTGGATGTTAGTATGGACTTTGTATTAGGATTGCCGAGGATGCAACGTGGCAATGATTCCATCTATGTGGTGGTTGACCGGTTTTCAAAAATGGTACATTTTATCGCATGCAAGAAGACGGCAGATGCAGTTAATGTTGCACAATTATACTTCAGAGAGATCTATCGTCTTCATGGGTTTCCTGAATCTATTGTATCAGATAGAGACACTCGTTTTCTGAGTCATTTTTGGATGAGTCTATGGAGAATGGTCGGGACTAAGCTGAAATTCAGTAGTGCTTATCATCCATAGACGGATGGACAGACCGAAGTTGTAAACAGATCTCTAGGTAATCTATTGCGATGCCTCGTGGATGACAATTTGAAGAGTTGGGATTCGAAGTTATGTCAAGCTGAATTTGCACACAACCATGTAGTTAATCGTTGCACTGGGTTCAGTCCATTCCTGGTTGTGTACTCAACAATTCCTAAAGGACCGTTGGATTTATTTGTAGTTCCACAAAAGAAAGGAGTGATCAAACGGGCTAGTGATTTTGTGAATGAATTGCAGGAGTGTCACAAGGTTGTGCAGGAACGATTGCTTAAGGCGAATGAGAAATATAAGCAATCCGCAGATATTAAACGACATGTTGACTTCAAAGAAGGAGATTTTGTATATGCAGTATTGACCAAGGATCGATTTCCTATTGGTACTTACAACAAACTAGCTGCTAGGAAGATTGGTCCTTTGGAAATCATAAAGAAGATTAATGAGAATGCTTATCAGTTGAGATTGCCGGATCATATCGATACGGCTGATGATTTCAACGTCAAACACTTGATTCCATATCATGAACATAAGCATGTCGAAAAAGAGGAAAGTGTGAATTCGGGGTCGAATTCTTTTCAGCCAGGGGAGGATGATGGAGCTCAACATGCCTGCGAGCTACAACCCAGTGAGTTGCGACCTAACTCTAGCGAGTTAACGACCCAAGGAATCAAGCCTAGCGAGTTAAGTCGCTCAGCCAACCGGATAAGCGACCTAACGAGTCGCGCCAAACTAATACTGCCACATTTCTTCAGGTCGCCAGTGTAACGATCCCGAATTTTTAAACTATTTTAAATTGAAAATTTAATTAAATTTTGATTTAAATTTTGTATTTGTTTGAATTTTTCAAGTTTAAAATGGGAAGTATAAATTGGATAATAATTTGAATCGGGATTTATAAAAATGTAAAGGAAATTTGCTTTGAAATTTTAAAGTATAAAATCTTTGGAATTTTAAAATCAAAATTATCTTAATTAATTAAAATTAAAAAAACTTTTCATTTTTGAAATTGATAAGATAGAAGCAAATGAAAAATAATATAGATGATGATTTTAAAAAAAATTGAGTAAGTTTTATTTATAAAACAAATGACATATGTTATTAGCAAAATAAAAAAGAAAAAAAAAGAAAATAAAAAAAACATACCATAACCAGCCCATACCCTAAAACCATACCCTAACCCACGATCTCCTCTGCACAAATACGAACCCGACCCCCCTCTCATTTATTCGTAACCCTAAGAAAAATAAATCGAAGACGAAAATGGTGGCGGCTCGATCTTCCTCGTCTCCAAATAGCTAGGGCCTAGGTGTCGTCTCAATTCTCTGGCGAATTTGAGCACCGGCTTCGATTGTTCGACTTCGTGATGGCGTGAAGTCGTTTAGCTCGATCGAGGGAAGGATCGCGTGAATAAATAGTGAGTAATTTCTATTACTCACATCTTCTTCGAATTATGTTAAAATCTATCTGACTGCTTCTCGAATTGGAATTTGAACTGTCCGTTGAGTGATTTATCGATTTCGTGAATAACTTGATTTAGTAACAACTTCAGTTCTATTTATTTTTGTTGAATTTTCTCGGCTTTGAATGCTTAGGCCAATTGATCTTCATTTCGTTGTTGAGGACTTTCTGACTTCGGGCATTTGATTTTTGTTCTGGCTATTGCCTTTATGTCGACTTCGGCATTGTTTTGATTTTGGCCCTGGTGGCTTGAGATGATCGAGTCGCTGTCATTATTGTTGGCACTGACTTCGTCATGTTGGATATTTCCTGTGACATTTTCTTAATCTTCGGCCTTGAATTTATTTAGCAAATAAATTGAAACTACTGTTGTCTGGATTATTTCGAAACTGCTGCTAAATGCTTTTGGATGTTTGAACTTTTATGTGCACTTGAATAGGCATTGAAACCATGTGTATACATACATTCTTGTATGTATATATATATATGTCTTGTCCTTGTAGTCTTTATTCCACCTTGATCCAGTAGTTGCTGCCATAACTTGATGTTGATTTTTTATTTGTTGACTTGCAGTTTGATTTGTTGTTTCTGATTTTGTAGATGCCTGTACGTATAAGTGCAGTGTATACATATACATGTGTGGATTAAAATGTAGGCATATATACTCTTGTATGTGTGTATGCATGCATGGTTGGATCTATACTTGTGTTTTATCTGCTGCATTGACTTGATATTATATATTCAATGTTGCAGATGCCCTTGATCACTTTGAAATTTATTTTCATGGATTTGATATTATCACTCAATATTGCTGATGTTACATGATTTCTGGCCTTAAAATCATATGTATATATATGTGTGTGTGTGTATATATATATATGAGGTTCAGTAGTCTACCATTTTACTTTATTGGTTTTAATTGCAGTTGTACTTAGTGCATTGTTGTTATTGTGTTGGACTTTGAGCATTTCTGAGTTATTCCTTTTGGCTGTTGCACTTGAGTTTAGTTGCCTTTGTTTCCAATTTTGGGTATACATGACTACCCTTTTTAAACTGCCTGGCCTACCTGCCTGTGCCGTTGAGTTCTGGTCATGAAAGCATTATGCATTCTCTGTTACATATACGTTGGGTTCGTATAAAAATGCCATTCCGGCTGTTGAAGTCCCATTTTTGCATTGAGGTTCCAATTAGTGATGGTTCCTGTAAGGTCGCAGTTGCATTACATAGTTGCACACTGCTGTGTTTATTTACTTGGTTGTGTACTTGGGCTTTTAGCATTGAACTGTATGGATGCATTAGTTCATCTTTGTTGTATATATGCTTGCTGCTGGGTCATTTTTGTATGTTGTCACTACAATATGAACTGTTGAGTTACTTGCGACAGTTTGGGCATTGCCTCCATGTATTTCATGTAGTCTAGGTTATATTGTTGTTGCCTCTGTTTATAACCATGTATATGCTCACTGCATCTTCATTTACCTGTTGTATATGCAGTGTATTGATTGTCTGCATTGTGGCTGCAGTGTCGCATGCTCACGTCATGTGTTTTCACCTTAGTAGTCTGCATATATGAATTCACTGTAACGTGCTGCCTAGTTATGTTAACATGTGTGTATGTATATGAATAAATCTTCCTAGTATTGCACTTTGGTTGTTCACCTGGAGTTGCATTCACTTCATGTTTGTATTATTTTGGTCTGGCCCTGTTGCTTGCTGTTACTTACTTGGTGCGTTGTGCTCTATTGTTGCATTTTCACTGAGTCACTGATTTTGGGTCGAGACTTGATTTTATGTCTTGACCATTTCATTTGAATTTCTACATTGTGTTGAATCCAGTTTTAAAAACTCGGATTTGACCTTGTGTTGATTTCTATTTCTTCACTGTTGTGGCGAGGCAGTACACGCGTGCGTGTACTGCAGCCACCCAAAATTGACAGTTTTGAATTGATATTTTTTTCTTTGCATCGTGATACATTGATCTTTTATGCCGTATTGGCGAGGCCGTACACGCGTGCGTGTACGGCAGCCAATCGAATTTTTGATGGTTTTAAAGTGACAATTTCAATTGTTTTAAATTAATTTAGTCGATTTGATAAATTGTTTATTTATCTCTGTTGATGATTTAAATCTGCTGATTTATTGTTCAACACTGTTTAGTGTTAAAATTTTCGTTATCCGATTTCTTTGTTAAAAGGATTGGATATACGGGAATTATTGTGACTGTCGTCTATTTAAATTATTATTGCCTCTATGCACTAATAAACTGGTTTGAATTAGACCGACCTGTGTATTATTTTCTTTTGAATGTAATACTCGGATCATATCGAGTATTTTTACAGCTTGAAGATTTTCGAGCAGCGAAGTTAGAGAGAGAGAAAAGAATCACTTTAGTTTTCAGAAGAAAATTGTATTTTAAGATATTCCGCTGTATCAGTATTAAATTGTATAAACTCTGATGTATTCAAAAAAAAAGATTTGTAGTAATGAAATAAAGATTCATTCGTTTTAATTCATTGTTATTATTCTGTGTTTCTGTGGCTGATTCTGTTTAAACCTTATAAACTAAATAACAATTCGTCTTTTTGAACGTTCTAGTTGGTTTAATTACCGACTGGAGGCGGTCAGAAGGGGGAATGTTACAGAATGGTATCAGAGCTTTGGTTTACACAAAGCTTAGTTTATGATGTTTAATATGAATAGTTACTAGAAACACTTTAAAAGAAAATGTTTTTCAAATCTATAGAAGTATAAAATTGTTTTTGAAAATGAAGATTTTTAACTAAAGGAAAGTTAAATTGAATTGAATTAGTATTAATAAATAAATGATTTGAAATTTAACTAAAGAAAGTTAAATAAATTGAATTTGATTTGATAAATTATTGAGATGGAAGTTTAAACTTAAAAGATAAGTGATTATATCATATGAATTGGAAAGTTTAAATTAATAAGTTGTATAACTTATAAAATGAGAAAATTTAAGTAAAACCAGTTTTTAAATGGTTAAACAGTTTTGTTAAGTAAAACAAAATCTGAATTTTGAATAGTGATATGAATTTGACTTTAGTAAAAGTTAAATAAAATAGAATTTCAAATAAATTTGAGGCGAACTTAAGTTGTATGGTGAAAATAAATGCAAGTGAAGATAAAATGAAACATAGCTTAAGTAATGTTGAAAGAGGTTGAATTTGATATCAAAATGAATTAATAAAGTGAAGAATGAATATGAATTTGAGTTATAGAAAGGAAAATTCAACTTTAATTGTAAAAGTGAATTAGTGAATATGGTGAGTATAAGAATTCAATCAGAATTAGCATATAAACCAATTGAAATTAAGTGTGTTAAACCAAATTGAATGTAAGCAAAGTAAATAAATTTGGTTAAGTTGAATGTGCATTGGTTGCTAGTTGATTGTATAGAAATTCATTAAGTGTTAATGAAATTGAATTAATGGAAATTGGAAGCTAAGTAATTGAATTCAAATTGAAAGATAAGTAAATTTAAATAGAATCAAATTTTATTCGAATTGAAAGCAAACGAACTTGAATATAAATTAGTGAAAGTAAACTAATTTAATATGAATGAATGTTAGTAAAATCCAATGTGAATGAATCAAATGTGATTAGAGTGAAAATCAAGTCGATGAATGATTTACTAAAGAACTAATTGATTATTTTGGAAATGGAAAATTGACAAATTTATGTAATAGTTTGAATTGGAAATTTTTGAATTATTATAAACGGTTTAAATAGAAGATTTGAAAAGGTTGATATTATATTGGAATTATAAATGAATTTGTATAAGTGTTAAAAGTGAAATATTAATGGGTTTCATAAGTGAATGAAAATTTACAGAAAATTAAAATTGTGAAGTTATAAAATGAATCGGTGTTATAAAAATAAAAGGATTATAAGTAATTTACTTATAAATTAAATTTCTGATATAAAATTGAGTTATAAAAGGAATGGTAAATAAAGTGATTTTTATAAATTGAAGTCTTTATAAATAGAAATAGAATTTATAAACGTTGTTTATAAATCCAAAACTGACTTATTTTGATAAGTAAATTCTTATAGCTTGTTAAAAGATGTATATTCACAATTTTGGACCGTGAATATATCATTGAATAAAATGGACATGTTTGGGAAAGTGATATTTTAAAACAAAGTTAATTGTTTTAAAGACGTTTTAAAAGGCATTGAATATCGAAACCATAGATTTCCACAGTCATTGTTGAAATAGACGTTTTCGAATATATGGAAATGGTAGACTATAACACTGTTGTTATAGTAAATGATTTCCGAAAGGAAATGTTTTGTATAGTATTGGGATTTATACATCTATCTAAATTTCGAATCCCTATACTAGTGATGTTGAGTTGTCGTAACGATGTTTTACGTAACATTCGTTTTGACTCAAATAAATGTGTGAAAAAGAATGATTTCCTTAAAGATGAAATATATACTTAATTTTGATTAAAGTATATCGAATATTTTCAAATGTTGAAAATAAATGGATTTGTGAATTACTTATTTTTAAATAAGTATGGAAATGTCTTTCCAAATATGAAATGTTGTGAATATATTCCGTAAGGGATAAATGATTTGAAATTCATTTTCGAAGTCGAAGTTGAAAAGTTAAATGAGAATTTGAACAATTAGTTCAATTTGGAATTTTTCAAAAAGATTGAATCGTTGAGTTAAAATTGAGTTTAACTTCGACATCAAAGACAATATAAGTTGAGCTTTGAATTTCATATGATGATTTGGATTGTATGTCTAACATTGTGAATTGATGACATAGCAATTGATCTCTATTAAATATATATCTATTGGTGGCGGAGAATTTATTCTCTTAGCTTAACACCCTTCTCTGAGACGTACGAGCTCAGAGGTTATATATCGATAGACATCAATTCTGTGTTGAGAATTGACGATGTAGCGTGAAATCCAAATCGAATGTGAAAGTCGATAATAAATTGGAATTATGAATATGAAGTAGGTTTGAGATAACCTTAGAATTTCCAAATCGACTTAGAGGAAAATTTTGAAATCCTCTATTTTGTTATGAATATGGAATATGTAAGTTTTTAGAACTTATATATATGAATGCGGTAAATTTGAAACCGTTAGTTTAGAAAGTCATTGTTATGGAAATCTCATGTATGTTTACATAGATATGATATGTACGAAATGTGAAATGAAAGTACTACATATATGATATTATGTTTTCTAAACTGAGGATATGGAAAAGTACCTTCCATTTATTATTTGAGAAGGTTTTGGAACTCTCGATGAGTGTCCATTTGAAATTCGTAGCTACGTAGAATTTCCATTTAGTCAGAGTGACTATTTGAATCGGAAATCCCTCGCGATGGATCATCGTGATGAGATTAGATTGATGATTAGCGTAATTTGAGGGGCGAGATGCCCACAGTTACAAGCGATTCCACTGGGATAGTGGCGTAACCGCCGGGTAAACTGCAATCTAATGCCAAGCGAAATTTGAGGGGCGTGTGCCTACAGACACAAGCGATTCTACTAGGATAGTAGCGTAACCGCCGTGTGTACTGCAATCTATGGCGACAACCATGGCGAAATTTAAGAGGTGAGAAACCTACAGATTACGAGCGACTCTACTGGGATAGTAGCGTAACCGCCGGGTAAGATGTAATCCATGGGGTAACGTGCTTTCCATATCCATTTTTAAAAGAATTTTTAAAAGTATTTTCACTGGGAATTGAAGCAAGTATATTTAGTACTTGGAGATTTTTAGACCTGCGCCTGGCCAGCGTATGCCTAATGTCTGTGAGAACGAAGATGGACTTGTTAAATTTCGAGTTAGCAAGTATTTTCAAACTGTAAATAGCAAATCAATAGTTTGAAAGTAAAATTTCGAAATTCCAACTTAATGAACTAAGGAAGAGGATCTTTGCAATGTTTTGAAAGGCCACAGCTTTGGAAGAGATATATTATATAAATCTCTAACATGACGGATTTTAAAGTTTAAATCTGAGTTTATAAATCAAGAAATTTGGTAGAAGACTTTTTGCGTTTTGATTTTAGAAATCAATGAACAAAAGGAAATAATAAACAAAGCTAGTGAGATTGAACACAAAGAATGAATCCTATATTCATTTATTTGTAATAAGATTCAAGCTTAGTAAAATTGAGTAGGGTATAAATATTGATGAAATTTTAACAACCTTTCCTTTTCGTGGACGAAAAGTTTTAAGGAGGGAAGTTTGTAACGATCCCGAATTTTTAAACTATTTTAAATTGAAAATTTAATTAAATTTTGATTTAAATTGTGTATTTGTTTGAATTTTTCAAGTTTAAAATGGGAAGTATAAATTGGATAATAATTTGAATCGGGATTTATAAAAATGTAAAGGAAATTTGCTTTGAAATTTTAAAGTATAAAATCTTTGGAATTTTAAAATCAAATTTATCTTAATTAATTAAAATTAAAAAAACTTTTCATTTTTGAAATTGATAAGATAGAAGCAAATGAAAAATAATATAGATGATGATTTTAAAAAAAATTGAGTAAGTTTTATTTATAAAACAAATGACATATGTTATTAGCAAAAAAAAGAAAATAAAAATAAAATCAAAAAACATACCATAACCAGCCCATACCCTAAAACCATACCCTAACCCACGATCTCCTCTGCACAAATACGAACCCGACCCCCCTCTCATTCATTCGTAACCCTAAGAAAAATAAATCGAAGACGAAAATGGTGGCGGCTCGATCTTCCTCGTCTCCAAATAGCTAGGGCCTAGGTGTCGTCTCGATTCTCTGGCGAATTTGAGCACCGGCTTCGATTGTTCGACTTCGTGATGGCGTGAAGTCGTTTAGCTCGATCGAGGGAAGGATCGCGTGAATAAATAGTGAGTAATTTCTATTACTCACATCTTCTTCGAATTATGTTAAAATCTATCTGACTGCTTCTCGAATTGGAATTTGAACTGTCCGTTGAGTGATTTATCGATTTCGTGAATAACTTGATTTAGTAACAACTTCAGTTCTATTTATTTTTGTTGAATTTTCTCGGCTTTGAATGCTTAGGCCAATTGATCTTCATTTCGTTGTTGAGGACTTTCTGACTTCGGGCATTTGATTTTTGTTCTGGCTATTGCCTTTATGTCGACTTCGGCATTGTTTTGATTTTGGCCCTGGTGGCTTGAGATGATCGAGTCGCTGTCATTATTGTTGGCACTGACTTCGTCATGTTGGATATTTCCTGTGACATTTTCTTAATCTTCGGCCTTGAATTTATTTAGCAAATAAATTGAAACTACTGTTGTCTGGATTATTTCGAAACTGCTGCTAAATGCTTTTGGATGTTTGAACTTTTATGTGCACTTGAATAGGCATTGAAACCATGTGTATACATACATTCTTGTATGTATATATATATGTCTTGTCCTTGTAGTCTTTATTCCACCTTGATCCAGTAGTTGCTGCCATAACTTGATGTTGATTTTTTATTTGTTGACTTGCAGTTTGATTTGTTGTTTCTGATTTTGTAGATGCCTGTACGTATAAGTGCAGTGTATACATATACATGTGTGGATTAAAATGTAGGCATATATACTCTTGTATGTGTGTATGCATGCATGGTTGGATCTATACTTGTGTTTTATCTGCTGCATTGACTTGATATTATATATTCAATGTTGCAGATGCCCTTGATCACTTTGAAATTTATTTTCATGGATTTGATATTATCACTCAATATTGCTGATGTTACATGATTTCTGGCCTTAAAATCATATGTATATATATGTGTGTGTATATATATATATATGAGGTTCAATAGTCTACCATTTTACTTTATTGGTTTTAATTGCAGTTGTACTTAGTGCACTGTTGTTATTGTGTTGGACTTTGAGCATTTCTGAGTTATTCCTTTTGGCTGTTGCACTTGAGTTTAGTTGCCTTTGTTTCCAATTTTGGGTATACATGACTACCCTTTTTAAACTGCCTAGCCTACCTGCCTGTGCCGTTGAGTTCTGGTCATGAAAGCATTATGCATTCTCTGTTACATATACGTTGGGTTCGTATAAAAATGCCATTTCGGCTATTGAAGTCCCATTTTTGCATTGAGGTTCCAATCAGTGATGGTTCCTGTAAGGTCGCAGTTGCATTACATAGTTGCACACTGCTGTGTTTATTTACTTGGTTGTGTACTTGGGATTTTAGCATTGAACTGTATGGATGCATTAGTTCATCTTTGTTGTATATATGCTTGCTGCTGGGTCATTTTTGTATGTTGTCACTGCAATATGAACTGTTGAGTTACTTGCGACAGTTTGGGCATTGCCTCCATGTATTTCATGTAGTCTAGGTTATATTGTTGTTGCCTCTGTTTATATCCATGTATATGCTCACTGCATCTTCATTTACCTGTTGTATATGCAGTGTATTGATTGTCTGCATTGTGGCTGCAGTGTCGCATGCTCACGTCATGTGTTTTCACCTTAGTAGTCTACATATATGAATTCACTGTAATGTGCTGCCTGGTTATGTTAACATGTGTGTATGTATATGAATACATCTTCCTAGTATTGCACTTTGGTTGTTCACCTGGAGTTGCATTCACTTCATGTTTGTATTATTTTGGTCTGGCCCTGTTGCTTGCTGTTACTTACTTGGTGCGTTGTGTTCTATTGTTGCATTTTCACTGAGTCACTGATTTTGGGTCGAGACTTGATTTTATGTCTTGACCATTTCATTTGAATTTCTACATTGTGTTGAATCCAGTTTTAAAAACTCGGATTTGACCTTGTGTTGATTTCTATTTCTTCACTGTTGTGGCGGGGCAGTACACGCGTGCGTGTACTGCAGCCACCCAGAATTGACAGTTTTGAATTGATATTTTTTTCTTTGCATCGTGATGCATTGATCTTTTATGCCGTATTGGCGAGGCCGTACACGCGTGCGTGTACGGCAGCCAATCGAATTTTTGATGGTTTTAAAGTGACAATTTCAATTGTTTTAAATTGATTTAGTCGATTTGATAAATTGTTTATTTATCTCTGTTGATGATTTAAATCTGCTGATTTATTGTTCAACACTGTTTAGTGTTAAAATTTTCGTTATCCGATTTCTTTGTTAAAAGGATTGGATATACGGGAATTATTGTGACTGTCGTCTATTTAAATTATTATTGCCTCTATGCACTAATAAACTGGTTTGAATTAGACTGACCTGTGTATTATTTTCTTTTGAATGTAATACTCGGATCAGATCGAGTATTTTTACAGCTTGAAGATTTTCGAGCAGCGAAGTTAGAGAGAGAGAAAAGAATCACTTTAGTTTTCAGAAGAAAATTGTATTTTAAGATATTCCGCTGTATCAGTATTAAATTGTATAAACTCTGATGTATTCAAAAAAAAAGATTTGTAGTAATGAAATAAAGATTCATTCGTTTTAATTCATTGTTATTATTCTGTGTTTCTGTGGCTGATTCTGTTTAAACCTTATAAACTAAATAACAATTCGTCTTTTTGAACGTTCTAGTTGGTTTAATTACCGACTGGAGGCGGTCAGAAGGGGGAATGTTACAGCCAGCGAGCTACGACCTAACGAGCTACGACCTAGCGAGTTAGGTCGCATATGTCACAAATCCTTAAGTCGTATGTCGCTTATGCTCATCTATGCCGCATTTCCTTATGCCGCTATCTTTAAGTCGCTCACCATGATAGGTCGCTGGTATCTCATGTTGCTCATTCTTTAATTCGCTCCACTTATGCCGCTATCTTCTTTAGGTCGCCGATTCCTTATGTCGCATGAAGCTGTGCTGCAGAGTACTATGTTGAGTCGTTAACTTGTTAAGTCGCATGTATGTTGTATTGTGTAAGTCGTGAGTCATTGTAACTTGTATTGTTGATATGCCGCATTGTGTTAAGTCGTAAATCGTGATGTAGTGTGTTAGGTCGTATCTGTTAAGTCGTGTATATGTTAACTCGTGTGTCGAATGTGTTAAGTCGTGTGTATGTGTTGTAATCCCTATAAATAGGGGTGTGATATCAATGTAAAAAAAAGGGATTTTGAATAAAAATTTGGTGTGTGCTTTGTGCCTCCATTAAAATTGAAAGTTGAGTGTTATCTCCTTTCTCCATCTTCGGTTATTCGAGTGTGCTCGAATCAACGAACTTGAAGCCGATTCACGGAATCTCGTGCGCGAGATCAACGTCGAAGAATCATAGATCTTCTAACACGGTATCGTACGCGATCAACGTGTTGAAGATTGCTAGAATCCGGTATCTCGAGAGATCAACGGATTTGGGCATTTGGGTAACTTCCATTCACCGATTCATATTGTTTCATCGATTCACTTTCCGCGTATTTCCGCAATTCGTGATTAGATCCGGGATAGATTTGACTACTAGTTCAAATCTACTTCCATGCTACGCACAATACCCTCTACAAAATGATGATGCCTCATCCCTCCTCCGTCATGAAGCACACGCAACCCCCTCTTGGTCACTCCATGCCATCACATCTCCTCTTTTGTACTGTACCAATGCCTTAGATTTTTTGCTCTTCTCCCTTTAAATTTATAAAAGAAAAGTCCACTTTCTATTTGTTAACTTAAGTATATATTTAAATATGTTTTAACCTAATTACTTCATTATCCAGATGTATATGTTACTTGTATATATGTTTGCATATATATAATTGTGTGTACAATATGTTCCGACAACTTTTGGACGACGAAAAAGTCAAAAAACCAAAAGACGATCTTCACCGTCATCGTTTGAATGGTCTTTTGTGAAGCCTGTCAAATGCAGCTCTATTCTTGTATCAGCTTTCAGGAATTCTTTACAATTATCGATTTTTCTTCCATATTTTGCATCGAGAGCGCTCTAAATATCCTGTGCAATCAAACAATGAGAGATATGGTTAAATTCAAATTTATCAAGTGTAGAGATAAGAACATTCATTGCATCCACATTAAGGGAACAGTTATTCTTATCTGCCATACCCAATCCATTTCATTAATATCCCAAATATGAAAATCAATAAATTTTAAATAAATTTCCATAACAAAAAATCTATTTATTTAAAAAATAGGTGGACTATAAATGGACTAAATCTTGCTAAATCTATTGCAGTTAGGGTAAGACATTATATTAGGTTTTTTCCTAAAAACCGGTTTTGATAGGATCGTGTGATATACCCAAGAGGGAGGGTCAATAGGGTATATAAAATTTTTGTAGATAAGCGAATAAATAATGTGGAAACGTAAATGCGAAAAGTAAATAACACATAGATATACCCAGTTTCGACCTGATGCCCCTACTATGGCCCCCATGTTACTACTAGGATTATATACTCGAAACTAACAACACTTTAAGCTCACACTCAATGCTAACCTGAATACTAATCCTATGCTTTGTAACCCAGCCTGGACTGAATACCTTGAGACCAGAATCCCTGAACTACAACACATAACTCATCCTAAATCAACTAGATTCCAAAATTAAAAATTACAAAAAAGAAACAAATTACAGAAATATAAAAAGAACACTCCTTTATCTTGTCTCTTATCATGTGACCTTGCACTGTTTTTGATTTGAAGTTCGAGAAAAACATCACAACCTACAATTCTAGTTGATCATGCTCCAAGCTGTTGGTGAATTTGAGATGCAACTTCTTCCTTGAGATGATGATGTCCTCCTTGAATTTTTTTGATGAAGAAATCCCTTTTGTGTGATCGGATATTGATTTAAATAAACAAGAAAAATAAACAATGACAAATTTGATGTGTTACAATGTAGAGAGATATGATTTTTTTTTCGAATGATGCTTTTCTTCTTTCTTTTGTTATTGGTCTATCCGATAATTTTTCCTTTCGATGTTATTGAATTTATGTAGGCAACGTGTATGTATGGAAACATATATGGAAGATATGATATTGAGAAAGATATGTACTTTGAGAGTTTGTTTGTAACGACCAGTATTTTTGATAATTAAAAGTATTAAATTTAATAAGATTTTGGGATTTAATATTGTCAGAAATTAAAAATATATAACCTGATCTTAAATGAATTCTGAAAACGACAAGTTCAATGTGGTAAGGATAGTAACACAAATTAAAATATAATTTAATGTTTTTGATTTGAATATAATTAATAACTGTTTGAATGTAAACTTCATCGATTGTGAATAATAAAATGTTAACAAAGAATTAAATGGTTTTTTTATTTCTAATAGGAATATAAATGTAAAGTTTAATTTGGATATAATTGTAGAGTTTAATAAGGAATAAAAGAAACAATATATTAAAGGAGAAATCGTATGTCATTTAATTGAAATTGGTTTTAGCATTGATAAGTAAATTTATTAATCTTTGTTTATAAACAATAAATTTAAAAACGTGTTGAATTACTAAGATTTAACAATTGTTTTATTTATCATCTTATTAATAATCTGTTTGAAATTTATTATGTAATAGATGAAATTTAATGTAATTAAATATTTCAATTAATATAAACAAAGGCGTTAACTGTTGAGTGATGAATGTAATAAAATGGAAATTATGTTTAATTAACATATAAGGTATTTGTTGATTCAATATAAAGAACATTTAAAACAAAATAACACAATTTGTTGAAATATAAAATGTAATGAACTAGGGTTTTATTACCGTCGTAATGAAACGTTTGAATGAAAAAGGTTAGAAATAAAAATTTATCATTTATTAATGTGAATTTTATTAGATAGTAAATTTGGGCCATAAATAAAATCTAAAACAACAAAAAGCAATGAAGTGGAAGGTGCTAACGCGTTTATGAATATAATTTAATAGCTGGAATTTAAGGATAGAGATAATGTAATGATATTCTATTTATAGTAATAATAGGAATTGGAATAATAAATGCTAGTTTTAATGATGAGTTGGATGAATATCGATTAATAGAGGAAAACATTTATTTAGTATTTAGTATGTAATTTAATTCTTGTTGGATACTGTAATTTTATAAATGTATTTGCATGACTATAAATAAGGATTGCAATGTTTACGTATTTATGTAATTGATTTCATCAATTAGGGTTTGTTTTGAAGTGAAAGATTGAAATTAATTGGAAATAAATTTATTGAAATCTTTCAATTGAAAAAGGAAAAAGACACGAAGTGCAATTAATGAATCTAATGTAAGAATTATTTTATTTGGAATGTACATTATTTGGAAATATAAGAATGGACTTAATATTGTATAAGTTGATTATTTTAGAATATAAGAATGTTTACATTTATGAATTGCATGTAACGAATAAGCATTTTAAGGAAAATAAAAGAATGTTTGAGGAAAATAAAGTGAACGTTTCCATTCTAAATATGAGTATAACTTTGTAAAAAGATAAAACAGAATTTTTAAAACAACATTTTACGGTAGTTAAATAGTAGACATAGATTGCACGGAAGTGATTTTAATGCTAACCTTGAAATTAAAATAAATTAAATATTTTGAGTTCATGATTACATGTCGAGAAAAAATGTTTTTTTAAAATTTGAACTTTTGAATCATTGTTCATATTTTATTTTTATAGCGTCGGTCCTGTGTAGCAACGGTCCCTGTTATGTAAATTGGTGTGTTCAAATTTTGTCACGTTGTGTTAATTAAATCTTTACTAGATGTCAATTTTTGTATGTTTGGGTTAACAAAATTAATTGAGTGAACAAATGTTTTGAAATTTGAATTCCAAATGTTTGTTTACACTGTAGAGTTGGTTTGTTTATTCCCTTTCTAATTATGTCACACTCTTTTTATTGTTTTCTCGTTTGTTCCATTACTCATTTCCCTTTACCGTCTCTGAAGCTTTTTCATTTCAAGAACGTTGCCTACTTTTTATATTTTTAATTCTTTCCTTCACCTATTTTAATACCTACCTTCTTCTTCACATCTCGTTCCTCACACAGGTGCCGCAACATTTTACACCATCGCACCTCCACGACTATGCCATCCTACACCTATTGTCCGTCACAGTTTTCAATAGGTTGTTTTGAATCCTAAGTGCTAGAGTTGTAATTTATATTTAAGTATCAAGTACCGAATTTGACTTTGATGCCTTCAAACAAAGCATGAAACAATTGCGGAAAGTCCTTTTTACCATTTGGAAGGAAGTTGTAGCAATTAGCTGAGGTTACTATAAAGGAGCAACTCTGTATATAATAATGGTTTGGTAAGCTAACTAAATCTGCACAAACATTCGACAAAGAGAGAAGATTAGTTTTGATATCAAAAACCAAAATTTGGGTTTTTAGGTCTTAAGAACACGGCTTCAGTGAACTAGTCGACCTATATGGCTACTCTAGCATTAGTGATATTTACCCTATAGTTTTCAGTTTAAGATGTGTAGAAGCCACAGGTCCAAATTAGCTAATTTGGCTATAAAACATAACTTACTTCAGATTACCATGTGTAGCAACCGAATGAATGGTTATGATTTCATAATTTTGTATACATGGGGCATAATAATTATTATTATCTTCTCACAAATATAAGAATTCGCAAACATCATGCCTCGTCGTAGAATCCCACTGGCTGCTTCAAATTTCTTCTCCAAATCAGCCTCCCCGACAGCATGAGTCGCAATACGCAGCTGTATGAAATAAACATGTAATACAACCATGAGAGCAGCATCATTGAAACATGTCGAGTTAAATATTTGCTAACATATTATAGATAACAGTTGTAAAATAATCGAATAGAACAAAATGAACAAGAGAACACAGATTTGAGAGATAGAAGAAACAAATATAAAATAGAGACTACATTTTTATTGAATTGGTTGAAAAAAACCTTATTGCAGGATTCTTATTCATAAGCCTAACTAGAACATATAAGTTGAAATTACCCAAACATGAATTAAAGTCCGATAGCAGGAAATACTAAAATATTTCTTTTTTTAACATCATGATTCAAAAATCTTCAGTGCATGATAAAAATTCTTGTACTTCCCAGTTAAGAATTTATGCATTGTAAACTTGGATTTGAGTGAGGAAATTTGTTAAAGAGATAGTTATCTTGAAACTTAGGGTCTTGGTTACTATTAGAAAAATTGGTTCACCTAGAGAATCTTTTTTCAGTTAGTATAATAATTGATCTGGCATGAATGCATGCACATAAAAAAATCATTCATTTATAAGAGTGCAGTAAATGGACTTGAATAGCAACTGAAAAACGGAGGCAAGTTGTACGTAGCTTAACTTGATATTTTGAAGCACTGATTTGAGTTGGTGAAAAGTAGGAAATTAATCATGTATTATATTGCGCGAGAGTGATGTCTGTGTACTACACACATGTTAGATGAGGTACAAATATAATATTGTAAAATTGATGTGGTTCTCGTAGCCAAAGCATTAAAAGAGAAAACAATATAATAAAATAATAGTCATTTTCATACTTACATGTAGCAACCACAGCATAACATATACAAAAAAATCAAATAACTAGAAGGATTTTTATAAACGAAATATGAGCAGAATAATAGTGTACCTAGTTTAGAAATTCATCTAGTCTTCTTGACAGGTGCATAATGCTACCCTCAATATATCAGTCATTTCAATTACCTTGGAAAAATGTGCCCCCTTGTAAATAAAGATTACACGTACAAAAAGTTGAGTCTGCATACAACTGAAATGTTGCATTATGTAAAACTTAAGTGATCGTGCATGTTACTACCAGCGGTAAGATTGTACTAATATGATAATGCTTTAAATTGTGTTGAATAAATTAAAAATCAAAGAGTTCTAATTGACCGAGGAAAAAAATGCAAACCATAAAGTACACACATCATCATGACTGAAATGTACTATGATTAGTGAACAGTTTGCAATCATTAAATGGAAGAACCACATATTGAGAAAATGAATATATCAGCATTGCAATGCAAGACCTTAATCTTAAGAGGCAATGCAATGCTGCAGCGCTGCATTGAATGCGGGAATGCTGCATATGTCCAAAATAAAACAAGGAATTTTGGAATGTAGGAGCTATGTAGCATTGAAGTGCTATAGTTTTTTACTTAAGCAATATTGAGGATCATCCAAATTTGTACCTGAACAACTAGAGGCTTTACAAGGCTAATAGAAGAAGAGCATCCCAAATCATCTTGATTACACATTGAACAATAATAGCAGCTAACTCATGACGAGGCACAGAAAATGTTGCCTTGGTCCATGCACACAAACAGTTAATGTTCAAAAACAAATTTTTAGCAACATTAACTTTTTAAACTTCTTCCATAGTCTCCCGATGATCTGTCAATACAATTGCGCAAAAGTCAAATGAATGACATTATAAAAGAACAAAGGGAAAAATGGAGAAAACAGAAAAGGAATTATTTCTCACCGCTTTAGGTTTGCGACGCGCTTTTAGTAGTTTTGTAACTTGTGCTATGCCCTCTTTTAGTGTAGCTCTTCGCCCTTCATAAAAATTCCAAAGCTTTGGTATAGCATATCTACCACTAGGGTTGTACTCATTCATCTCCAGTAAAGATTTAACTACAACATTGTACGCATCATCTCCCAGTTCATTTCTCAATACTTGTAGCTTTTCATCATCTTCTTTTATCACTTCCTAATTTTCAGAAAATGGGCATATCATGAATTTCGCTTGACTACTAAGAGAACTACGGAAAAATTTCAAGTCTAAAACATTTAAATTCACATGAAATAAAACTCATATAGGCTAAAAACATGTGTCTTCTTTTCAAACAGATTAAAGAATGACTTAGAAAAGATCAAGAAAAAACTAGAAATAACTAGGAGAATGAAGGACTTAAAAACAATGTATTCTTTTTGTTAAAGTCTTAAAGACGTAAATCCCCATTAGAGATTAAGTTTTATGTGATCTTATCTATGTTTTAACAAATGTGTACTCTTTTCACATGTTTTCCTTTTTGGTCCAGAGGTATATTAAGTTTCTGTATACTAATTTAAGATTTGAAGTATTGCTATAAAAAATATAATTCTCCCGATAAAAGAAAAAAGTATGAAATGTGCTCAGTTTAATCTTATGAATATCTAATAGAAAGAAAAAGAAAAGGAAAAAAACATAGTACCTGATGTTTCCCATTGTTTACGATCATTCTGAAAGGATACCAATCCGGGTTTCTAAGCTCTTCTTGATATGCTGTACAGTATTCAATTGCTTTAATGTATGCCTCTTCAGCAGGAAATTTATTCTTGCATGCTGCAATAAATGGTTCAGTGTCCACTTCACCCATTATTTTAACTCCTACATGAGTGCGGGAGTTTCTTGAAATTTCCTTTAACTCCTAAATCAATTTGTAAAGAAAAGTTAAAAGAATAGCGGCAAAGATCTAGCAAAAGTATAGACTAAATTTTTTTACCATAATAATCTCCTTCCGAGCATCTTGTAACTCATCGTTAGTTGTGCGTTCTTTCACAACTAACATTTGGTTTAATTCTTCTAGGGACTCCATCTCCTCTATTTTTTCTTCTAATGCTTCGTTCAATTCATTAACTCTCACCTTTAAAGCTGCATCCTCTTCCCCTTCCATATGCTTCAAGTGACATGTTTTCTTCCAATATCAAGCTCTTTTACTTGATAACTCAATTCTGACTTCAGTATTCTATTTTCTCTCAGAATTCTATGGCAAATTTCTTTTATGCTTGTTGATTCTGAAATGCTTGCCATTAGTTTTTAGTTTGTTTGGTTATTTTGTTGTTGAATGATATTGTTCTAGCTATGATCTGAATTATATAGAGAGAAATTGAGATGACACAAATATAAATGTCTTTAATTGGCTCGCATCTGATTGGACCTGCCTGATTTCCACTTTGTTTGAATTTGAAATGTTAAGTCTATTAAAGTATGTTTACTTGGCAAATAATTAAATTGTATATCTAAGTTGAGTGTAAATGTACCCACCAATATTGTGTTTATTTAAGTTTATAATATAAGGAAAACCAGATTTCTTACCTTGTATGTATTGCATGAGCTTTAGAATCATTTACTAGTATAAAGTATGCACATTAATCTTGATTTGTAATTTTCCTTTGATTTGGGAAATATTAATGCATGTATTTATATATTAACATGTGTAAAATAATTGAAAATTTGGTAAGGAATTCGTTTCTGGTGTATTCGAAGGAAATATATTTTACATCGTGTACACTATTAATTAATTGTCATTATTTTAGTACATATACGCTAGTATATTCCTTTTTTTCTGAGTTAGATACGTTAATAGTATGATATTTAGAGTATAAATTAAATCAATTAATGAGCAACTTTTTGAAATTTTTGAAAATATATCTGTTAATATAATGGTGTATATTTAATTTCATAATTCCATAAGAAATTTTCAGTTAATCAACTAGAAGAAGCTAGAATAGAAATTAAATGAAAGAAAAAACAATTATGAATACAGTCATACAAATGTATGAAGAACAAAGATGGAAAACATATCCTATAGTGCATCATATGGTCAAATGATATATGAAAAGATAATCATGAGAAATTACCTTTCTGGACTCAAATATCATTTACTCTTTTAGCATTTCAAACGCGTATAATTTTTTGTAGAAACATCGGATCGGCATACCGTTTTCACCAAAAAATAAAAAAATTTACAATCTTTAAAATGAGTTACATTATTAATACAAAAAAAAATTATATTTCTAGTAAGACTATAATTATTCCATATATTTGCAAAGAATTCTGCAATTTTTGAAAACATCAATTTTTCTTCAAATGACAGCAATTATTCCATATAATTGCAGACTTTTATGTTAATATATGAAATAATTGCAGACTTTTATGCAATTATATGGAATACTTGCAGACTTCTCTGCTATTATTCCATATAATTGCCGACTTTTCTACAATTATTCCGTGCACTTGCCATTTTCTGCAATTATGTGAAATAGTCATCAATTTTTCTTCAAATGTCAGTAATTATTCCATATAATTGCAGATTTTATGCATTTATATGGAATAATTGAAAAAAATTATGCAATTTTATGGAATAATTGCAGACTTTCTTGCAATTATTCCGTATACTTGATATTTTCTGTAATTATATGAAATAATCATCAATCTTTCTTCAAATGTTAGCAATTATTTCATGTAATTGTAGACTTTCTATAATTATTTCATATAATTGCATACTTTTATGCAATTATATCGACTAATTGCATAAAAGTCTGCAATTAGTTCACGTAATCGTAGAAAAGTGCAACTATTCCACATAATTGGAGACTTTTCTGCAATTATTGCATATAATTGCTGAATTATTTGCAATCATACCATATAATTGTAGAAAATTTGAAAAATTGGTTTGTTGTTGTTTTTCAATTTGCATAATGCCACTCATTAGAAAGACAATAAAATTTGTGATTTAATGGTGAAAACGGTTTGTTAATCCGTCGTTTCTACAAAAAGCTATTGCATTTTAAAGATTGAAAATTAATGAGGTTCAAATATTAATTATGGATGTGGGAATAACATCCACATATGAAGAACCAATGTTCAGCCATGGAGCGGAAGGGTATTTTAGGGAAGAAAATTGCAGTATTTGAAAATACGGATGTACTTTATATCTTTTTTCAGAATGTTTTGTGTATTAAGTTTGATATTAGAGATGTGTCCCTTATTTTCACTTTTTTTAATGTGTGCCTTAAGGACACATTTTAAGAATGATAGTTATTAGCTACAAACCAAAAAAAAATTGTTCAAATAACTAATTTATCCTTATATAATTTAAGCAAGATGGAATTCGGAGAGGTTATGTTGGTAATTTAATAAACTTAACATTTGCTCTTTGGGCACATGTTAACTTTTCCAAAATTTAAATATGTTATTCAAAACATGGGAGCTTACAAGTACTAATACCAAGAGTGGTATTACTTAGCACTAAAGAAGTAATGTCAGGCAAATATTTTGCGTAACAAAATCGTCAGTATCTTATTTCAAACACATAAATGACCTATCAGATAATATGATCAATAACAAAATTGTTAATATATCATTTTAAACACATATGGTGATGAATTCCTTTGATATCCAGCTGAAATTCCGAAACAAATTATATTATATAATATTTTAGGCATATGCTATCTATATTGGAAACTTGTTTAGTTGTTATATGCTAGAAATGTGCACTTCAGACAAGATATTTAGAAACTAAGGGGAAACAATCACTGCAAGAAAATGACCATATTATAACTGGTTATTTACAATGTTTGCAAAATGGCAGTTGTAACAAAGGATTTTTAATAACTGATTTTTGCTGATAGTTGTAATAAACGTATTTTTAACAACTATTTGTTTTAGCCAGTTGTAATAGAGGTCTACAACAATTTACTAGTTTTGACCACTATAAATCTTGATATTTCCCAAAGTTTATAAAAAATTGAATAAATTCGCATTATTCATAAATTATGAATAATTTTTTTTTCCTTCACTAAACTTTTTTACAATTGTCGTTCTGAAATGTTGTAATAAATATATTTAATAATTAATAATTGGTAATTAATGAATAATATTTATAATTGGTAATTAATGAATAAAAATAGTAAATAAGAAGAAATATTTAATATTTTTTTAATTAATTTTAAATAATTAGTAACTAGTAATTACTGTTGAATAATTTACATTTAATAATTAATATTGATTATTTAACAATTAACAATTAATAATTATACATAAGACATAACAATTGATATTTACTATTTAATAATTAACAATTAATAAATAATCTTTAATAATTAATAAGCGGTATTTATTATTTAATAATCGTAAATAATAGTTCTATTTAACAATTAAAATTCCAAAAAATTCAAAATCTAAAAAGTTTCCAAATAAAATTTTAAAATATTCATAAAATTTAAATTTAAAATTTTGAAATTTTGATAATTCAAAAAAAAATGTAAAAATTTAAATTTTACAAAATGTTCAAAATTTCAAAATTTTTAAATAAGTTCAAAAATATAAACATCTTGTTTCAAATATGTATCTAAATTCTTTTATGACATCCTCTTTGATATACAGTTTTTTTTCTTGGTTTTACCTCACAAAAATCTTGGTTCCATTTTTTTAATTTTGGCTCCAACCTTGAAATTTAGTGTTCTCGACCGGTTCATTTGCCTGAAGCAATTGATTTCCCTTTTTTTTCACCATTGCCTCTTTTCACAAACTGTTAAAATGAAAAAAATACCAATTCCAAATCCTTGAAATTGGTGTGATATCTTCGTATCTAAATCCATATCAATCGTGTATCCTCGTGAGTTCTTTTGGAACCCTGACTTCCCTGGCATGAATTTTTTGTGCCTTCTCAGTTGCGAAGCAGTTCCCTAGCTCCATGCTTCCAGTCCAATTATGGTACTAATTTTACTCTCGTTAATTTTTTTATTGAACCTGAATCGCCATCGTAGACTTCGGCGCTCTGCCTCTAGTCTTTCCTCCATCAGTTACATATCTAACTTCGGTAATTTTTGGAGATGAATCTGAGCAAAAATCGGTTGATTCTAACGTTTAGAGACGAATCTCTGCCTCCCCACTATAGCTTTTTCTAATGTTTGGATTACTAAACGAAGAGATGGCAGAGATGAAGTACATGGCCTGGTTAGAATATATTGCATCTCTAAGGAGGTATGTATTTGTTTCACTTTATTTCATAGCATCCGGTTAGTGTACATCTATGTGCAAAACTTAGAGCACTTTTTTAATAGGAAGAGTAGTGGATTTTTATGAGGCACATCCATATACCGTGGAGTCACAAGGTAATTTTTATTTATGAATTTCAGTCACCAACGGAATGGAAACTCTATATCTGACTGTATGAAAATGTATCATGCACGATAATCTTCAGGATGAACAAGATGAAAAGACATTTGTAAAAGTTAAAATATATGTTTATCTAGGTATCCATATATAAACCTTTTGGAATTAGTAGCTAGCCGAGTTAGCACTAGATTGGCATATAGAAAAAAACAAAAGGCTACATCATACCTTACTCAGTTAACATTAATTTAGCGGTTAAGCGGCAATACGATGTATGTGTTGATGTAGGTCTAGTGCTTTACACTTTGCAAATTCGTCTGGGTATCCAAATTACAAACTATTCATTTCCAGTAAACCTATAACTACAGCATTGTACACATCATCTCCCAGTTCATTTCTCAATACTTGTAGCTTTTCATCATCTTCTTTTATCACTTCCTAAATTTCAGAAAATGGGCATATCATGAATTTCGCCTAACTTCTACGGGAACTACGGAAAAATTTCAGGCCTAAAACATTTATTTTCACATGACATAAAACAAGTACAGGCTAAAAAACATGTCTTCTTTTCAAACAGATTAAAGAACAACTTAGAAAAAATCAAGAAAAAACTAGAAAAAACTAGGAGAATGAAGGATTTAAAACCAATGTATTCTTTTTGTTAAAGTATTAAAGACGTAAATCCCCATTAGAGAGTAATCTTAGAGGAAGAAGTGCAAATGTAGACATTTTCATTTTATGTGATCTTTTTTTTTGAAATGGTACTTATATACAACATATCACTGGGACGACATAACACAAATCACATGTCAATATATGTTCAAATCATGCTATGCAAGTTTCGAACTTGTTACCTCTCGCACCAAAGTCGAAGCACTTAACCACTGGGACACTGTGATCTTATTTATGTTTTAACATATGTGTACTATTTTAACCTGTTTTCCTTTTTGGTTCAAAGGTATATAAAGTGTCTGTATAATGAGTCCTTTTAACAAATGATATTTTTACTAATCATTGTATCTATTGAGGATTTGAGTTTAATTAATCCAGTTAATTTATGATTATTTTAATTTAATTAATTGTTTTAATTAATGAAATTTAAGATTATTTATCATTTTAATTAATGATGTTTGAGATTAATTATTCATTTAATTTATGATTATTTGAATTTAATAAATCCTTTTAACTATTGATATTTATATTAATTAATCAATTTAATAATATTGATTTAAGTAAATTATCTAATATAATAAAATTACTTTAATCAACTAATTTAAAGCTAATAAACTGATTTAATAAAGATTTTAAAGTTAATGTATCAATGTTATAAAAGTATTTGGATTAATAATCTATTTTATTAAAGATAATGGATTTGTTTATTTAAAAGAAATTTTAAATGTGATTAATTATCTTTTCGGATAATTAATATTGTTTTAAAGTTATAAAAGGGAATTAGAACTCGATTATTGGGATGTTAAGTTGGATAATCTTCTGGGTGTTCGGTCTGGTGTTGGTTTAGGACTTCGGGGTCATGCACTTGGAAAAATTATTCTTTTAACGTTTTAACAATCCGGAGCTAATCCTAAAAGTGTTTTTCCATTATGGAAATATGGAAACCAAGCATGAGTTCAATTCAATTTTTAAAAGTTAAAGTTGGATTTCTGCTGCAGCGCAGAATGTTAAAGGCATAGGTCGCTCACGACCTAAGGAGTTTGTAGGTCGCTCACGACCCAAGGAGTTAGAGGAGGGAGCGAGTGATGCTGGGAAGAGTGGTTTAGCGAACTATGATAAGTCGCTAAGCGAGCTAAAGAGCGGCACATTCCAAGTTGGTGAAGTGTTAGGTCGCATACGACCTAACGAGGCCTTTAGGTCGCTCCAACGACCTACCAAAGATTGGCAAACTAACGAGATACTGGAACGACCTAACATGTTTTTAACTCGTATACGACTTAGCGAGTTAGAAGATAGGTCGCAAGAAGGACTTAACAAGTTAACTCGTGTACGAGTTAACGAGTTGGAAAATAGGTCGCTGGAACGAGCTAACAAAGTGCTACGACCTAACAAATCACGACCTATGCTAGGTCGCAGGAAACATTCACGACTTAAGATAGGTCGCGGGGTGATCTGGGGAGTTAGGTCGCGAGGATTTAGGTCGCGAGACTTAGGTCGCGAAGTTTCTGGAACAACTTATCTTTTAGGTCGCAAAGCTCTGGATGCCGTTGATTCGTCTGCGAGTTAATCCCTGCCATTGATTTCCTTAAGTCGTTGATCTGGAATGCTGTATGTTCTTAAGTCGCTGAAGCTTGTAGCCGTAGATTGTTATGCTGCTTAGATCTGAGCCATTGATTCTTAAACCATGTGAAGATGCTGCTGGGGTATGTGTATAAGTCATTACCGACTCAAGTTAAGTCGTATGTTGTTTTGTATGTTGGTTGTAATATGCGATTGTATTGTAATGTGAACTGTTAGGTCGTTAACGACCTATACTAAGTCGCTGGGTTTTATAGGACGCACCATTATAGGTCGTAGGTCGTTCACGACCTAAGTACTTGTAATATTTTTGAAGTTTTCTGTTGTGTTGAGTTGTAGCCTATAAATAGGCATGTATGGTCATTTGTAAAAGGTTGTTGATTGCTGAATAAAATTCTCTTTTGATTGCTGTGTGCTTTCATCTAAATTGGTAGTTGAGTGTAATCTCCTATCTCCTCTCTCGGATAATCGAGTGTGCTCGATTCAACGATTGTAGAAGCCGATTCGCGGAATCTAGTGCGCTAGATCAACGCTCGAAGAATTGAAGATCTTTGAACCCAGTATCGTGCGCGATCAACGAGTTCGGGATAGCTAGAGTTCGGTATCTTCGGATCAACGAATTCGGGCATTTCAGTATCTTCCAATCCACCGATTACTACTTTCATCAATTGAAGATTGTTTTGTTTAATCCGCTGCGTCAGTTTTGGTATCAGAGCTTGTTCTAGCCAATCATGGCTAGATCAAGACTTGGAGCCTATTCATTTTGAAGATTTGAAGTTTTGTTTATCACGGCCGAAAGCTAGTTGAAGTGTTCGACTTTATATTGAAGTTTGTAGATTGGATTTGTGATTTGGAGAAGTTGTGTTCATCGTGTTCATCGTGATTTGCAACAAAGTGGAAGTTTTCGATCCATTTCATTTTGGATCAAAGTTCAAATTGAGTTTGTTGAAGTTTGTACAATTTACAAGTATGCCTCCAAGAAGAGCTAATCGTCATCAAAACGTAGAAACTTTGTATCGTAGAGAAGAAGCTGATGAGATGGAACAAAGAATCAATGAAAACTTTAGTGAAAAGCTTAACGAAGGAATTGGCCGGTTAGAGAAGCTTATGACAGAGATGAATCAAAATCGAAGAAGGGTTTCACCTGAATCTAACCATGGGGGTAGTAGAGTCTCGCCACATTCCAATCGAGACAGAAGTGTTGAAAATGATCAAGGGCGTGGGAGGAACGTGAATGATCGTGAACGGAGGAATGTAGATAGAAGGGATGATGGTGGAAGACGTAATGGTAGTAGAGATGTGGGTGGACGAGATAGACAACGATATACATCTGATTTTGAAGAGGAGTATGATGGTGGTAGTGTTCGAGGACATGGACGAGGACAAGGAAGAAATTACTCTGAGTATGATCACAAGTGGGAGACGGGGATGAAGACTGAAATTCCTGAATTCAAAGGTTGTATGCAAGCAGAGGAGTTTCTAGATTGGGTAGCTAATGTTGAGGAGATTTTTGACTTCAAAGAAGTTCCAAAACATCTTAGAGTGAAGTTGGTTGCTACAAGGTTGAGGGGTAGAGCTTTGGCGTGGTGGCAGCAAACCAAACTTACACGTGAACGAATGGGGAAGTCAAAAGCTGAATCTTGGGAGAAGATGAAGAAATTGATGAAAGCAACATTCTTACCTTATAATTATCAATCTTTGATGTATCAACGTTTGCAGAACTTGAGACAGGGCACAAAAACTGTTAATGATTACGCAGATGAGTTTTATCAGCTTATTGCAAGGAATGATATTATGGAGACAGAAGAACAGTTAACAGCCAGATTTGTTGGGGGATTGCGAATGCAGATTCAGGATATGGTTAATATGTTTGATCCCAGATCTGTAGCGGAAGCACACCAGAAAGCGTTGGCTTGGGAGAAACAGGGAAGACGAGGAGGAGGTGTGTTTACAAATTCCAACAATCCAGTGAAGGGAGTTAGTGGGAGTTCTAATGTTTCTAAACCTATCAGTAGACCAGTAGTGAAGGAGGTTGAGAAGTCAAAGGTTAACAACGGGTTAAAATGTTACAATTGTCAGGAATTTGGTCACAAAAGTAGCGAATGTCCAAAACCGAAGAAGAGAGCTATGATAGCAGAGGTTGAGGATGAGGATGAAGAAGCTGAATGTTCCAATTCACCACCTGATGAGGAGGAAGAAGAAGTGTCGGGAGACGAAGGTTACAATCTTATGATGAAAAGATCCTGTTTAACACCAAAGCAAGAGGAGGATTGTAGTTGGTTGAGGAGCAATATTTTTCAGTCAACATGTACTATTCTGGGGAAGGTTTGCAAATTTGTTATTGATGCTGGAAGCTGTGATAATATAATTTCTTCTGAAGCTGTGAGGAAGTTGGCATTGAAGACTGAAAAACATCCAAAGCCATACAAGCTAGCTTGGTTGAGGAAAGGCGGGGAGGTGAAGGTTGGACGAAGAGCTCGTGTGAATTTTTCAATTGGGAAGAAATATAAAGACGAAATCTGGTGTGATGTGGTAGATATGGACGTTTGTCATTTGTTGCTGGGAAGACCGTGGTAGTATGATAGAGCAGTACAACATGATGGGCGTACCAACAGTTACAGTTTCATGTTTGAAGGCACAAAGATTACTCTAGTTCCAAAGAAGCGACAACAGGAGGAAAACAAGTTGGAAGAAATTGAAGAGCTTAAAACTTTGTTATCTTTAAAGGAGTTTGTGAAGGAAGTAGAGGAAGAGCCGGAAGTATTCTTGTTAATTGGACGGGAGAGTCAAGAAGTGGTTGGAATCCCAGAAGAAGTTAAACCAGTTTAAAAAGAATTTGACGATGTATTTCCAGAGGAGTTACCAACGGAGTTGCCACCGTTGAGGGATATACAACATCAGATAGATCTTGTTCCAGGTGCTGTGTTACCTCACAGACCACACTACAAAATGAGTCCGAAAGAGCATGAGGAGTTACGAAGGAAAGTAGAAGAATTGCTTGAACAGGGGCGTGTGCAGGAGAGTCTGAGTCCTTGTGCTGTACCAGCTTTATTGGTACCCAAAAAGGATGGGACGTGGAGGATGTGCACCGATAGTAGAGCATTGAATAAGATCACAGTCAGATACAGATTTCCGATGCCGAGGCTTGATGATTTATTGGATCAGATCAGTGGGTCCGTAATCTTTTCTAAGATTGACTTGAAGAGCGGTTATCATCAGATTCGCATTAGACCAGGGGATGAATGGAAGACAGCATTCAAGACGAGGGAAGGCTTGTATGAATGGCTGGTAATGCCGTTTGGTCTATCGAATGCACCAAGTACATTCATGAGGGTGATGAATCAAATTTTCAGACCATACATTGGAAAATTTGTGGTGGTTTACTTTGATGATATTCTGATCTACAGTGCAAGTACAGAAGAGCATGTTCAACATTTGAAGAAAGTGTTAATTATTCTTCGTGAAGAACAATTCTATGCTGCTACAAAGAAGTGTGTCTTTATGGCGAGGAGTGTTTTATTTCTGGGATATGTTGTATCGAAAGAAGGAATACAGGTTGACCAAAGTAAAGTCGAAGCAATTAGAGATTGGCCACAGCCCAAAACGATAACGAAAGTTCGTAGTTTTCACGGGTTGGCTTCATTTTATCAGAGGTTTATTCCACACTTTAGTAGTGTGATGGCACCTGTTACGGATTGCATGAAGGGTAAACAGTTTACATGGACTGAGGAAGCCGGGGTTGCTTTTGAGCGAATCAAAGAACTCTTGACGTCTGCACCAATTCTAATATTACCAGATTTTCAGTTAGTGTTTGAACTACATACTGATGCATCCAGGGTTGGAATTGGAGGAGTGTTGAGTCAAAGGGGGCGTCCTATTGCATACTTTAGCGAGAAGTTATCAGGAGCAAAGATGAGATACAGTACATATGATGTGGAATTTTATGCTGTTGTGCAATCTATTAAACACTGGAGACACTATCTATTTCAGAAGGAGTTTGTTCTTTACACTGATCATGAGGCGTTGAAGCATTTACAAGGGCAAGACAAGATTTCAGCGAGACATGCATCGTGGATTGCATATCTGCAACAATTTACTTTTGTTGTTAAACACAAGTCAGGGGTGACGAATCGTGTGGCTGATGCTTTGAGTAGGAGGAGTCATTTGTTGACTACACTAAAGGTTGAAGTGACGGGGTTTGAAATGTTACCAGAATTATTTGACAATGATCCTTACTTTGCAAAGTTTGTTGATAAAGTCAAGGATGGGGAGACGGATGAGTTTATAATGATAGATGGTTTTCTATTCAAAGGAAATCGATTGTGCATACCAGAGGGTAGTCTGAGAATGAAGATTATCAAGGAGTTACACGAAGAGGGACATGTTGGGAGAGACCGTACCTTATAGTTGATTTCACAGTCTTACTTTTGGCCATCAATGAGGAAAGAGGTAGAGAAGTTTGTGGAACGTTGTCATACTTGTCAGGTTTCGAAAGGAACTGCGACTAATGCTGGTTTATATATGCCGTTACCCGTGCCTGTCAAACCATGGGTGGATATCAGTATGGACTTTGTGTTGGGGCTGCCAAGAACACAGCGAGGAAACGATTCCATCTATGTGGTAGTGGATCGATTTTCGAAGATGGCACATTTTATTGCTTGTAAGAAGACGGCGGATGCTGTTCATGTTGCTCAATTGTTTTTCAAGGAGATCTATCGACTTCATGGATTGTCAGAATCTATTGTTTCGGATAGAGATACTCGATTTCTGAGTCATTTTTGGTTGAGTTTGTGGAAAATGGTGGGAACGAAGCCGAAATTTAGTAGTGCTTATCATCCGCAAACTGATGGACAAACGGAGGTGGTTAATCGATCATTGGGAAATTTGTTGAGGTGTCTTGTACAAGATAATCTGAAGAGTTGGGATGTGAAGTTATGCCAGGTAGAATTTGCTCATAATCATGCAGTGAATCGTAGCACGGGGTTCAGTCCATTTCAGATAGTATATTCAAGCTTACCGAAGGGTCCGTTGGATTTGACGGTAGTGCCACAATCAAAGAAGACAGTTAAGAAAGCTGCTGATTTTGTTGATGGGTTGACGGAATGTCATAAAATCGTTCAGGAACGATTGGAGAAAGCGAATGAGAAATATAAATGTTCTGCAGATTTGAAATGAAGGAGTGTTGAATTTCAGGAAGGTGATTTGGTTTATGCAGTGCTAACAATAGATCGTTTTCCAGTAGGCGCTTATAACAAGTTCAAAGCCAAGAAAATTGGTCCTGTAGAAATCATGAAACAAATTAATGAAAATGCCTATAAGTTGAAGCTACCGGAGGATGTGTATACTTCTGACGTGTTCAATGTTAAGCATCTTATACCATATCATGGGGATGAGTCTGTTGTGGAAGAAGAGGGTGCAAATTCGAGGTCGAATTTTTCTCAACCTGGGGAGGATGATGCAGCGCAGAATGTTTAAGGCATAGGTCGCTCACGACCTAAGGAGTTTGTAGGTCGCTCATGACCCAAGGAGTTAGAGGAGGGAGCGAGTGATGCTGGGAAGAGTGGTTTAGCGACCTATGATAAGTCGCTAAGCGAGCTAAAGAGCGGCACAGTCCAAGTTGGTGAAGTGTTAGGTCGCATACGACCTAACGAGGCCTTTAGGTCGCTCCAACGACCTACCGAAGATTGGCAAACTAACGAGATACTGGAACGACCTAACATGTTTTTAACTCGTATACGACTTAGCGAGTTAGAAGATAGGTCGCAAGAAGGACTTAACAAGTTAACTCGTGTACGAGTTAACGAGTTGGAAAATAGGTCGCTGGAACGAGCTAATAAAGTGCTACGACCTAACAAATCACGACCTATGCTAGGTCGCAGGAAACATTCACGACTTAAGATAGGTCGCGGGGTGATCTGGGGAGTTAGGTCGCGAGGATTTAGGTCGCGAGACTTAGGTCGCGAAGTTTCTGGAACAACTTATCTTGGTCGCAAAGCTTTGGATGCCGTTGATTCGTCTGCGAGTTAATCCCTGCCATTGATTTCCTTAAGTCGTTGATCTGGAATGCTGTATGTTCTTAAGTCGCTGAAGCTTGTAGCCGTAGATTGTTATGCCGCTTAGATCTGAGCCATTGATTCTTAAACCATGTGAAGATGCTGCTGGGGTATGTGTATAAGTCGTTACCGACTCAAGTTAAGTCGTATGTTGTTTTGTATGTTGGTTGTAATATGCGATTGTATTGTAATGTGAACTGTTAGGTCGTTAACGACCTATACTAAGTCGCTGGGTTTTATAGGACGCACCATTATAGGTCGTAGGTCGTTCACGACCTAAGTACTTGTAATATTTTTGAAGTTTTCTGTTGTGTTGAGTTGTAGCCTATAAATAGGCATGTATGGTCATTTGTAAAAGGTTGTTGATTGCTGAATGAAATTCTCTTTTGATTGCTGTGTGCTTTCATCTAAATTGGTAGTTGAGTGTAATCTCCTATCTCCTCTCTCGAATAATCGAGTGCGCTCGATTCAACGATTGTTGAAGCCGATTCACGGAATCTAGTGCGCTAGATCAACGCTCGAAGAATTGAAGATCTTTGAACCCGGTATCGTGCGCGATCAACGAGTTCGGGATAGCTAGAGTTCGGTATCTTCGGATCAACGAATTCGGGCATTTCAGTATCTTCCAATCCACCGATTACTACTTTCATCAATTGAAGATTGTTTTGTTTAATCCGCTGCGTCAATTTCGGTTATAGAACAATAGTTCCATATTCAATATCGCTTATATGGAAAGGATCTAGTCACACATTTAACGCTAAACGATAAGCCTTGGACTTGTTTCTATCTCGAAGATAAAAAATGTCGTCAAGGCGACGCCTAGTGGTAATACTACCTCAACTTGCCGGGTTCACTTTCAAACGAGAGATAGGACTTGTCTGGAGTCAAAGAGTAGTGGTCAATTAATGAAATTTAATTTCCTTATACGATCATTTTTATTATCTCCAATAGTGTTAACGCTAAAAAGTGAACGCTAACACCCGGTGTGTGTAGTAGAATCGTGAAAGCACCACCCGTTGGTACGGGAACAGAATACAAGCTGAAAATAGCAGTAAAACGGTAAACGACAACAGATTTATAGTGGTTCGGCCCGTAATTGAGCCCACGTCCACTTTATAGTCTTTTATTGCTGATTCGATTACAAGATGATACAATATTCTTCAAAGTACAATACAATTTGATCACAAAAACACCCTTGACTACTAGCTCAAACTTCGATGATGAAACTCTATGAATCCGTGTCGGATGTATGAAATTCTTCTCGAAGCTTGTTGTAGTGTCTCGAGTATTTGAAGATCTTTGTGTGTTGATTGAGTTGAGAGCTCGGCAGAGTAACGACGCTTGAAGAAATGGTCGGCCCAAAAGTCCCTTGAAAGTTGGAGATGGCAATGTATTTATAGAGAATTCTGGACAGGAGTTTTTTTCCCAAGTTATGAGTCGCAAGCGACTTATACTGTGTTGTAGGTCGTGGACGAGTTATGCTAAGTCGTGAGTCGCGTATGAGTCAACTAGATGCGGCATTTCCTCTACTTGCTTAAGTCGCTCACGATCTAAGGTAGGTAGTAAGTCGTGGCTTGCTTTGAGTTGTTGACTCGTCCAGTCCTTTAACCCGTTAACTCGTTTAAGTGGTTGAACCGTGGAACATTTTGAAGCTATTAGGTCGCTCACTCCTTAACTTGACCATTGCCTTAACTCGTTAAGTCTTGAGTCGTGTACTTTTCCTGACTCGCACAGTTCCTTGATTCGCTAAGTCGCACACCCTGCTTGAATCGTGCCGTTCTTAAGTCGTAGAGTATTAAGGGTTAACAGGTCGTTTAGACCTTAACTCGTTGAGTCGTCCATGCCTTAACTCGTTAAGTCGTCCATGCCTTAACTCGTTAAGTCGTCTAGATCTTGAGTCGTAGATCCTCTTATATGTCGTAGGTCAGTAACGACTTAAGAAATGAGTTAGTATGAGTTGTACGCGACTTATAGAAGGTCGTAGGCCTTAAGTCGTTAACAACTGCCTTAAGTTGAAGACTTCCTTATCTCGTAGACTGTTAAGTCGGAGCATCTCTTAAGTCGGTGCCTACCTTAACTCGGAGCATCTCTTAAGTCGGTGCCTACCTTAACTCGGAGCATTCCTCAAGTGGGCAAGTATTTTAGGTCGGTCTTGTAGTTAAGTCGGAGCTCTCTTAAGTCGTAGATCCTCTTAAGTCGTAGATCCTCTTAAGTCGTAGATCCTCTTAAGTCGTAGATCCTCTTAAGTCATAGGCCGCTAACTCGTAGGTCCCTTCAGCAGTTAGGTCGTTAGCTCTCTTAACTCGTTAGGTCGTGGCATAACTTAAGCCGTTCACTTCTTAACTTGTAGGTCATTGTCAAAAAGGAGTTAACATTGCACCTCGAAGTACACGCCTAGGCCGTGGGTTGTGTACTTTGATCTTCTCTTGCGCTCTGACTAGTTGTTATGTCGTGAACGACTTAGCGAGGAGTTAGGTCGTGTGACGCCGGTTCGTATTTCATTGCCCCGGGGCATAAATAACTTAGGTCGTTCACTCCTTCAGCTCATCTGATCTAACATTCATTCAGCCATTAACAAGGTTTCAAGCTCTCGAAGGCGACTTCAATTACTCGACCATCAATCATCTTTAACTTTACATTGTGTAAGTGAACCCGTTCTCTACTCAATCCTCGGTTATCATTGAATTATGAATCTCACTTGCCTTATGCCACGCCTCACAATTTTTTGTTTCAATCGATTGCCGATGGATTCGAGATGGTCTGATTTGGCTTTCGGTGATTTGCGAGTAGAAGGGGAAGAGTTTCGGTGCTTTAGGTTGACTGATTTGTGATTTTAGAGGGGATGAAGAGGCCATTATCGGGTTGGATAATTATGGGGAATGAGACGGGTTGGGAGATTGATGAGCTAATGAGCTTCTTAGTGGAGGAAGGAATTTGGAGAGAGGAACTGAAGCTTTGGCTCGAGCAGAAGATAGCTTGAGATCCCCTGAAAACGACCTAACATTCTCACAGCCTAGATCATGCACGACCTAACTCCTTTGGTTGCTTCTACCATTCTTGCGGCATAGGGTTTAGGTCGTTGCCGAGCTAGGACAGGAAGTCTATTTTGACTTTTCCTTTGTGTGGCTTACGACCTAAAAAGTTAACGACCAAACTTGTCTTGCGACAGCTTATAGATCGTGGATGAGTTAGCACTTAAACTCTTAACTCGTGAGCGCATCTGAACAACCTAATTACTTAACCAAATTCCATTGCCTTGAATTCTTGGACTTGAACAATCTGTCTTAAGAGAACATGCCTTGGACATTCGCCAAGCCTTGACGGAACTTGACTGAACTTTAGTTTTTGTTGTACTTCCTTGCAGATTACTTTAATTTTTAAAGCTGTCAACCTGTTAAATATAACATTTGCAAAAAAGCGGGACGAATATACTGCCATTGACTGCCCACATCGAACGACAGATTAGCCGATAAAAAGAAAAAAGCAACTTAAATGAACGCATGTGTATGAAATGTTGTGAATTGACAAGTTCAGGTGAAGCATCAAAGCAAAGTCTAAATAATCAATTAAAGCTAACTTGTATGCATCAACACTGTTCTTGTATTTATAATAACAAGTCCCGAAATTCTATAATTGACAAATATCAACCAATTTGATTCCAGTTATTTTTACCTGTTATTTCACTAGTTTTACATAACACTTCACACTTTTAGGAAACGTGCACCTTAATATTTGATCATCCAGTTCCTTGTGTAGAATGGCATCTCAACAAGAAGACTTGGAACCAGCTGGAGAAGCTTTTCCAATTGCTACTCCACTGAACGATCCTCCGGAAAGGACTCCTACCACTCTGAGCCACAAAGTTTTTCGTCAATTATGCATCCAGTTTGGCATTGCCGAAGCTGACGCTTTGTTCCCTGGAATAAATGATACTACTGATAGGCCGCCTCATGGCTTTGTCGCAGTTAACCGCCAAATGTGTTTGAGTGGAGCTATCCCCCCATTTAACGACTGTCTTCGAGAACTTCTCCTCCGACTATCTATCTCCCCTTTTCAACTACACCCTAATGGTTACTCCATCCTGCTGGGACTGTGTGTGCTTTTTAGGAGAACGCTGGACCGTTTTCCCAGTTTTGCAGAAATTCGCTTCTTGTGCACAATTGCAAAGAACAAAGACCATCCCTCTATCACACTTGTGAGGAGCACCAGGAACCGTAGACTGATTATCGGTCTTCCCGAAAGCGTTCCCGGGTTCCTGAGCCAGTTTTTCTTTGTTCGTTGTCCTCCGGGATTCTATACCGACTGGAGAGTAGGAAGTAAGACCTTTTATCTTCGCTCCTTATTTTTTCCGAACTTTTCGAAGCTTGAGTTGTCGTGTTAACCTCGCCCTTTCCTTTTGTAGAACTACCTTCTCTGCTTAGGGATTCCGTCCGCCAGCCAATCTTCGAAACTCTCAGTGCAGTGGCTATTGAGGAGAGGAGTGTTCAATTTCTATTGACAGACGAATTTTTACATCACTTCGGGCTTTTAGACTCTTCCCGCTTTATTCAGCCCCGTGAAGTTTCTAATTCTTCAGCATAGACAGCAGATGCCCCAGCTTCAACGGAAGAGATGGTTCCAAAGGAGCCAACTGTAGGCGCCGCATTAGTAAAGTGTTCTACTTCTACCGATGTTGCGGGATCGTCCAGCAAGCCGGCGCTTGCTCCAATTATTGAAGAGGAAGAGAATCCTCGAATTTTTGAAAAGTCAGCCGATGAGGAAGTTGAAAAAGATAATTCTCCCGTGCATCATGGCGATGATACTTTTGACAGTCTGAGCGATATCATGATAACCTCTCAGGAGCTCTTTAAAGATGATGTTTATAAAGCGATCTCTCCTGTTATTGAAGCAACTTCTTCTTTGCGACAAACCACAACGCCTTCTGTACAAGCCGTCGCCGTTCCCACACAAAAAAGTGGTTTGTAGTTCGACGCGCATAGCTTACACGCCACACACACTTAGGATTTTTGGCACTTATATGCACTCAGCTTCTTCAATTTGAAGATTTCTAAGACTTGTCTTTTCTTCAATTTCAGGTTCTCTGATGGGGCGAAGTGGCTCTTACTTCGACAAATTCCAGCGTCACGGAAGCCGCGATGCTTATGACTTTAGGAGTTATCTCAGTGCCCCAAGGGAAACTGATGAGGAAAGAGCTGCCAGAAAGGCTCACGAAAGGCGAGCTCATGAAGAGCGCCGCCGGAGAGAAGATGAAGAGTACTATGGAAGTAGGGACGAGCGACGCGACTCTTCCCGCAGAAGCGATGATCCTTACAAGAGGAAATCTTACGATGACAAGGGGAAAAGTCACACTTCCGATGATTCTAGCAAGCGGATCAGACTTGGCAAAAAAGATGCGTCTAATATCTCGGAAAAGACTACCGCTTCTATTCCTCCTGATACATCTTCCGGTTCTCCTGCATTAAAGAAGTCTGACATCCAGGCAATTATTAATAGGCCTCAGTATCAAGCCGGGGATGGGCCTCCCACACTTCAGAGCCGATTTCCAAATTGGTGTCTAAAAGAAGTCCGTTTTGACTTAGATTTAGTCCCGATCGAGAAGCAAGACATGCTTAAAAGTCTTGATGCAGTTAGGCTTAACATTGAGAGGATGTCGCAATGGCAGAAACTCGTCGATGAACTCCAAAGAGTCAATCATATGAATCTTGAGGCCATGATGACCATGGAGAACGATAAATCAGAATGGGATAAAATCTGCAAGCAGCACGATGCTGAAATGAAAAGCATTAGTGAAGGTTATGGGAGGCTCGAAGCCGAAGTTGAAAGACTCAAAAATGAGCTTGCTACTTCTTCCACTTCTTATTCACAGAAAGAAGAAATGCTCCAAAAACAAGTTCGAGACGCCCATGTTGCTCAGCGAGATATTGAAGTGAAACTTGAAGAAGAGCAGCATGTTACTAGAAAATATCGTGATGACGCTGCTCAACTTCAGGAGAAAGTTAGCTCTCAAGACTTAGAAATTGCGAGACTGCAGTCTCAGTTATTGAAGGCTGAAAGAGAGCGTGATGAAGCTCTTGCTGGCAAAGCTGCAGCTGAAGAATCCCATAAGGCAACCAGAGCCACCATTGACACGACTTTATTCGACTTTTATATCCATTGCATCTTGGGGCATGGGAGCCTTTCATTTTTGGGTCCGGAATATGAAGTCACTTTAGCTGAAGTATGGGAGGCGATCATTGACATGTTCGGCGGCGACGGTTATGCTGAAGCAGATCTTGAAGCTACTTATTTAGATGAGAGTGCCCGCGCTGGACTTGCCAAAGGAAAAGAACAGCTTACCCGAGTGCGAGCCGAAGCGACGGGAGAGAAGCTTCCTGAGAAAGAAATACTTCCTATTGCCCCTGTTCATACTTCGGTCTCAGCTGATGTCAATATCATTGGTTCTAGTTCTCACTCTTCACCTCCTGCCAAGGCTGACAAAGATATTGTTACCACTCCCACAGAAGAAGAGGCCCTGGAAGACATTGCGGCTCGGAAATTCGAAACAGATCTCGCCAAGTCGACTTCTCCAGGTAACTTTGACGTCGACCCAGCCCCGGTGAACCACTTATTCGATTTGACTGAGCTTGATGATCTTCTTACTTATTACTTAAGCCTTGACGAACCAATATCTTCTCTTATTTTGGAGAGTACTGATTCTAACTTCTTTTCTTATGTAGCGGAAGCACCGAAAACTGCGCCAACTTCTCCTTCTTCAGCCACCGTTCCTCCTTCTTCTCAAGTCACTCCTCTTCCAGCTTCTGAACCAGGTTCACAGGAAGAACAAATAGCGGCCCTTCGAGTCTTGGATGAACCACCCGTTTTTCAGGAATAGAAAGCGGAAGATCTGGAAGATAATGAGGAGACTCCGGAGCAATCTTTTGACTATGACACAAAACTTTCTACATTTCTTACTCCGGGGAGTGAGTTCTCTTCCAAGAAGAAGGGGAAACGTGTGGTTTCGAAGAAAGGAAAGAAAGGCTCTTCTGCCGCTGGAGATGAAGTTGAAGTCGATCCGGCTGAGTCTCTTTCTCCTTCTTCTCCGATATGGCCTCCGAAACTAATTATTAGGCCGGGTAAAAGCTCCAAGGGCGGGAAGAAGGAGAAATGAGTTTGATTTTGCCTTTTCTGCTTTTTTGCATGTATTGACCGGAGATTGTGCGGATACCAGTCTCCGCTTTTTTGAATCCTGCATATGTAAAGAATTTTCATAGTATTGAATAAAATAATCCTTTTACTTGAACGAATTCTTGTTAGCATATGTGAACACATCTATTTCTTGTTTTTAGTGTAGAATAAACGATTCTTTTTACTTGTACAAACTTTTTTGTCTGTGTTTGAGAATGCATTTATTCCACATCTACTCTTCGTAATATTGCAATGAACTTGCGGTATGTTGCTTGCACATTACTTTTATTAATGTAACTGAATTGTATAGTGTTGCCCCCGTACCACAAGTGCATTGCAACATTTCTAGCTTTTACAAGACTGATATTCCTATTTCAGAGAATAACTATTTCGCTTTTAAGGGAAGAATCATTCTGCTTTTAATAGATTATATCTCATTTTGGAGAAATTTTCACTTCCTCTTTCTTCCTTGAAGAACACTTCAACTTTCAGAGAAGATCACTCTTATTTGTTAAAAAGTGAATTTTCCTATGCAGCTGAAGTGAACTTTCTGAAGAATTTCTTTCTGATTTGTTTAGTGCTTCCGAAGAAGGCTTTGTTTTTGTGCCTCTGAAGAGGGCTTATGTCTGGTATTTCAAGCATGGTGAAGTGTGCCTCCGAAGAGGTTTTTGGGTAATCGAAGAGAAGTGATTTCGGTCTCCGAAGAGAAGCGATTTTGGTCTCCGAAGAGAAGCGATTTTGGTCTCCGAAGAGAAGCGATTTTGGTCTCCGAAGAGAAGCAATTTGGCATTTCAGCTCTGGTGAAGTGGGCCTCCGAAGAGGAGCATTTTGCACTTCTACACTGGTGAAATGTGCCTCCGAAGAGGGCTTTTTAGCATTTCAGCTCTCGTGAAGTGGGCCTCCGAAGAGGAGCATTTTGCACTTCTACACGGGTGAAATGTGCCTCCGAAGAGGGCTTTTTAGCATTTCAGCTCTGGTGAAGTGGGCCTCCGAAGAGGAGCATTTTGCACTTCTACACGGGTGAAATGTGCCTCCGAAGAGGGCTTTTTAGCATTTCAGCTCTGGTGAAGTGGGCCTCCGAAGAGGAGCATTTTGCACTTCTACACGGGTGAAATATGCCTCTGAAGAGGGCTTTTGCCTCCGAAGATGTGATGCCCCACCTCTATGCTCATAATAACAAAGAGTATTAAAAGAAATACTGTCTATTATTACGAAGAATAAGGCTGGATAGGAGCGACCATCCGTAATTGGCCTTACACTAATATTGGTTATCTCGATAGGAGTGGTATATACTTTTTATTTTTCATCTATTATTTATTTACTCCCATCGACATATCCAATTATCAGTATAAAACAAACTACGATAGTTCATAATAGTTTAGGACATTAGATATAAAAATAACACAGATAATATAATTGCGGAACACAGATAAAAACAAAAGTCTCATATATATATAACTGATGTCAGTTAATACATAGTTGACACAATACATACGATACAACTACAACTGTCGACTCTAGAAGTTATATATACACGTACATTACCGACTAATATACATGAATACATATCATTCTATACAATGACACGACTACTACAAAAGGACAATGACAACTTCAGAAGATGCGAAAAGTCTTCAAATCCCGAACAGCAACTCAAAGAAGAAAATCTACAACCTGAAATAACTCGGGTCTGACCCGAGTATTACATTCAAAAGAAAATAATACACGGGTCAGTCTAATTCAAACTCAGTTATTAGTGCATAGAAGCAATAATAATCTCAAATAGATGACAGTCACAGAAATCGCGTATATCCAACTCTCGATACGAGAATTGGATAACGGCAGATATAACACTAAGCAGGGTTAAATGACAAATCAACAAACCAAACCAGAATACAACTCCAAACCATTTGAAATTAACTAACGAAACAATTCAACAAATCGAAACGTCAATTTAAAACTGTCAATTCTGATAGGGCTGCAGTACACGCACGCGTGTACTGCCTCGCCACTATCGCACGAGATACACAGTAACTCAGTGAAAGACACAAATGAACACTAGGTCAGACTCGACAATAAAAGAAGTACAACTGAAATGCACGTAGCACATGTACCAGACACAAGTTCTCGTACACATGAATGCTCAAAGTCAAGACTACAGGAGCCAGCACCAGAGAACAAAACTGCAGCAGTATGCAAGTGAAACACAACCCAAAAAGACTGCTGCTTCAAACTACATATATACATATATAAGAGCTTCGAAGCAATGACAGTGACCAAAGTCACAAAAGAATCAAGTCCAGAAGCAATGCAACATAAATAGTGAAGATATGAAGGCAAGCAAAACTGGGCTATGTAACAGGAAGCTACAAGCCAACAAATAATAGGTACAACTATGTACATATGCATAACCAGACTACACGATGACTGTATCATAACAATAACAACCACTCAAGATTCAGGTTGTTCAAGAACATCAAGATTGCAGTAACACTATTAAGATAACAACAAGCAATATGTTGAAATGACCAAAGAAACCATCAAACAGTGCAGACAAAGGCAACTGGCAACGAATAAAATAGTGAACCATACTACATAAATGTACAAGCATCAGTAGATTTTGGCTCAAAAGAAAATACCACACCAAGACTGAACGAATGAAACCAGAATGCAACATGCCTCGAATACCAGTGTACAACCAACTGCCCGGACGTCAAAGACCCAAAATAATACATATATCCACACATACTCATGTGTACATATGGATACACATATGTGACAGCCACAACTAATAAAATACAAGTACACATTTTCAATAAGAATCAACAATTGATGTACACTGGATATACAGGGCAAACAACTACACAAATTAATCTAATCAACCTGAATGCAAGACCAAACCCAAATATGCAGGTACATGAATTGAAGATGCAGTGAAGCCAGTATGGCAACAATGAATGACCGGATCAAATGCAAGCTCGACTAACAGACTGAACACGAAGTGTACACATGACACTGCACAATCTAGTCTATATGCAGCAATCATGACTGCGTCGAAGTAAATGAGACCGAACAACATGTAGCAGCAGTTACGCATGACTTAGGCAAATGTACAGATGCGACTACAACTACACTAAGGATCTAGATAAATCAGTGCAAACTATATCAGTGAAACCAAAGTCAGATGGTTAGCGACAAGATGAGTGATCAACGTTAAACAAGTCGAATTCAATGCAGCTACAACCAAGTGGAGTTCAATTTAAAACCAACCAAAAACAGATGGCCAGAAAATCCTAGTCGAAGTCAGGTACCGTTGAAAACAAATTGAAGTAGAAACAAAAATTGAAACAAATTGAAATCCAAGCAGTATTTTATCACAAACGAAACAAGTTCGAAAGCAAAATCAATGCCGTGACCAAGGCAATAATGAACGGAGTCGAACAACTCAAAATCAACCCCGTGCAAATCAAGTAATCATCGAATATACGAGAGCGACCAAGTCAGAATTAATCACAAGCATCTGAGCAACATCGACTGGCCTAAACAAAGTAGTTGGTAAAATCAAATACATTATTCGTATATGAAATACGAACAAAGTTTTGGCCCTATATAATAAATTAACATCATCGGCATACTAATTTCAAAAATCATCAAAGCCGCAAGTCAAAATGAAATCGAACAGCTCAAAATTTATCGACCATGTTACAGCAGCGAAATTATACGAATGAAAAAGGTCAGAAGGATCATTAAACTCGAATTAGATGTGAGTGAAAGTTTCACTCACCTTTGTCGAAGGACCCTACTCAATTCGCTGCCGATAGCATCACCCTTTTGCTTGCCTTTGCACGGTGTCTAGAACGAAGTGAAGACGAATGGTTCCTAGACGAGCCGTGGAATCACTGAGTCGATTGAGTTGAAATCGACAGAAGCCCTAACCTGGGGACGAACGAGGAATAACGCGACTAGTCTGCCCTAACTTTGAACGAGGCCGCCATTCTAATTTCTTTCGACTGTTTGCTTAGGTTTTTACGAATGGGAAAAAGTGATAAAGGAGGAACGGTTTTCGACCCTAGATAATTACCACTACACAAAGCAAATGAACGTGGGCCAAGGTCCAATTAAAGCCCGCAAATCATTTCAACAAAATTGATGAAAGGAATTTCATAGATTTAAAACTCCATCAACAACCAGCTATACCAGCAGAAATAAATCGTCTGATGACGATAATAAATTAGCAATCAAATTAAGTCGTCTAATGACGATTATAAATTTGTTATAAAACCCCGGGTTGTTACATACTCCCTTCCTTATAAAAATTGCGTCCCCGCAATTTTCCTACTTAAAGTTGTCTATACCAATTATTCTTCTAACATAAACTATTTAAGCTAGAAAAATAAAGACGGGAATACAAAAGCCAAAGAAATCTTTCAATTTCATAAAAGAAATTACAAATTCTCAACAAAGTCCAATTATCAAAAGATAATCAGAAGACAGCAAAACTGAATAAATGCAAACATCAGCAATATTCAATTACCTATAAATAATTAGAATACAGAAATCACAAAACAGCAATATCTAATTATCAATACGATAATTAGAAAACAACAAAATCTAATTATCAACAAAGATAATTATGAAACCCAAATCACAATTCGCAAAGCTGTCAATATCTAGTTATTCAACAATTAACTATAAAACACAAACTCCATATCAGCAAACTCTAACTATCAACAAAGATAGAAAGAAAACAACAATTCAATAAAAATCAGCATAATCTAGATCAATTAGAGACTAGAAAATCTCGTATCAATAAAATCAGCAACATCCAATTATCTAAACGATAGTTAGGAAACCAAATTAACAAATAAAAAAAAACGATAATCAAATTTCAAATCTCAAATATTCGATTATCAAAAACGATAATCAAATTTCAAATCTCAATATTCGATTATCAAACACGATAATCAAATTTCAAATCAACAATTATTTGATTATCTCAAGCGATAATCAAACTTCAAACCAACCAATATTTAATTATCTAAAGCGATAATTAAATTTTAAATCAGCAAATATTTAATTATCTCAAGCGATGATTAAATCTAAAATCAACAAATATTTAATTATCTAAAGCGATAATTAAATCTCAAATCAACAAATATTTATTTATCTCAAGCGATAATTAGAAACAACAAATATCTGATTATCAAAAACGATAATCAGAACTCATATCAACAAATATCTAATTATCACAAGCGATAATTAGAAACAACAAATATCTGATTATCAAAAACGATAATCAGAACTCATATCAACAAATATCTAATTATCACAAGCGATAATTAGAAACAACAAATATCTGATTATCAAAAACGATAATCAGAACTCATATCAACAAATATCTAATTATCACAAGCGATAATTAGAAACAACAAATATCTGATTATCAAAAACGATAATCAGAACTCATATCAACAAATATCTAATTATCACAAGCGATAATTAGAAACAATAAATATCTGATTATCAAAAACGATAATCAGAACTCATATCAACAAATATCTAATTATCACAAGCGATAATTAGAAACAACAAATATCTGATTATCAAAAACGATAATCAGAACTCATATCAACAAATATCTAATTATCACAAGCGATAATTAGAAACAATAAATATCTGATTATCAAAAACGATAATCAGAACTCATATCAACAAATATCTAATTATCACAAGCGATAATTAGAAACAACAAATATCTGATTATCAAAAACGATAATCAGAACTCATATCAACAAATATCTAATTATCACAAGCGATAATTAGAAACAACAAATATCTGATTATCATAAACGATAATCAGAACTCATATCAACAAATATTTAATTACCTGCAGATAATTGGAAGCAACAAATATCTAGAAATCAATTAAGAAGACTAGAAAATCAACATGAAAGCTTGGATCGATCCCATCAGATGGCGAGTTTTTAATTCGCCGCACGTGCATCTCAGAGTGGCCGAAGCCTACCAAGTACTCAACATAATTTTGGCGCCCATCAGATTGACCCGAAGGTCCGCAGAGTGACCCGAAGGTCTAGTACTGGTATTTGACCCGAAGGTCCGCAGAGTGGCCCGAAAGCCCAACAAATGACCCGAAGGTCCAACAAATGACCCGAAGGTCCGCAGAGTGGCCCTAAAGCACACAAAATCATCAAATATTTCAATTAACGAGTCCGGAATTAACCGAAATAGCAAACGCACATGTCCCATACCACGTGTTTTACTAAATTGTTTGATTCTCTTCATCGTTTCCTTGAAAGTGCAAAATTGTGTATTTTGTAAAAATACATTTCACATTCTCAAACGGACAAGTCCGGAATTAAGCGAATCAGTAAAAGAAAGGGGTCATAGTCCTCGATTTTGCTGAAACGTTTAAATCGCTTCCTCATTCTTTTGAAACCGCAAACTGTTAAAATTTCTGAAAACAATTTTATTTATTTTGTAAAAATAACAATTCACATTCTCAACTGGACAAGTCCGGAGTTAAGCGAAACAGTAAAAGAAAGGGGTCATAATCCTCGATTTTGCTGAATCGTTTAAGTCGCTTTCTCATTCTTTTGAAAACGCAAACTGCTAAAATTTTATAAAACAATTTTCCAATCACGTGATTAAAACAGTAAATCAGTAACAATTTCGATAAGGAAATTGTACTTCTCAAAATACCGTAAAAACGGTTACAAATCAGCATTGCGGAATAACCGCTTGAAAATCCACTTTTAAAATTTGACGGTTACGGAAGCCAAAGCGACAGTAGTTTTAAAACGTCAAAATCACATCAAAACAATCTACATCAAAAGGTAATGTCAGTGAATTCTCATTCATCAAAATGCCACAAAACACCGTACATCAAAATATAGCATTGGTGTAAAATTCCGTTGTAAAAATAACGGCAACAAAATACGTTTCATAACCAAGCATCGGTTCAACGTAAAAATAAATGCAATAACGTGCAATTTAAATTTTTACACGTACTACAAAATGGACAAAGAATCATTCAAATGTATCTTCAATGAAGATAATTTAAAACAGCAAAAATCTAATCAATAGATGATTAGTACAAAAGAAAGCCAGCGGAAATTTCAACAAAAATCACATATCTGCAATTTCTTCGAATCCTCAATTCGGATTCGAAGTTCTCAAAGAAATAAAATAATTACAGCTATCTAAACAACAAATGAAATTCATATCAATTTCGTATTTTGATTTTTAAATCAAAAAGATTATCAGTTGTACTCAGCGAAGACAGTTTCACTGTTTCCGCTGCGCACTCTGATAAACAGAACACAAATCAATCAAATCATCAGAACACAATTTCACTATTTTTTTTTTAAATAAAGTTATTTAAAAATTTCATCAAAATTTCAAAACTTTAGTTTTGACTCAAATCACAGATAAAACATCGACTAATAGTTGTAACATATGTTCCATCCAAGTTATGTTTTATATTATGTCCATAAACCCCAGGCTCTGATACCAACTGTGACGCCCCACCTCTATGCTCATAATAACAAAGAGTTTAAAAGAAATACTGTCTATTATTACGAAGAATAAGGCTGGATAGGAGCGACCATCCGTAATTGGCCTTACACTAATATTGGTTATCTCGATAGGAGTGGTATATACTTTTTATTTTTCATCTATTATTTATTTACTCCCATCGACATATCCAATTATCAGTATAAAACAAACTACGATAGTTCATAATAGTTTAGGACATTAGATATAACAATAACACAGATAATATAATTGCGGAACACAGATAAAAACAAAAGTCTCATATATATATAACTGATGTCAGTTAATACATAGTTGACACAATACATACGATACAACTACAACTGTCGACTCTAGAAGTTATATATACACGTACATTACCGACTAATATACATGAATACATATCGTTCTATACAATGACACGACTACTACAAAAGGACAATGACAACTTCAGAAGATGCGAAAAGTCTTCAAATACCGAACAGCAACTCAAAGAAGAAAATCTACAACCTGAAATAACTCGGGTCTGACCCGAGTATTACATTCAAAAGAAAATAATACACAGGTCAGTCTAATTCAAACTCAGTTATTAGTGCATAGAAGCAATAATAATCTCAAATAGATGACAGTCACAGAAATCGCGTATATCCAACTCTCGATATGAGAATTGGATAACGGCATATATAACACTAAGCAGGGTTAAACGACAAATCAACAAACCAAACCAGAATACAACTCCAAACCATTTGAAATTAACTAACGAAACAATTCAACAAATCGAAACGTCAATTTAAAACTGTCAATTTTGATAGGGCTGCAGTACACGCACGCGTGTACTGCCTCGCCACTATCGCACGAGATACACAGTAACTCAGTGAAAGACACAAATGAACACTAGGTCAGACTCGACAATAAAAGAAGTACAACTGAAATGCACGTAGCACATGTACCAGACACAAGTTCTCGTACACATGAATGCTCAAAGTCAAGACTACAGGAGCCAGCACCAGAGAACAAAACTGCAGCAGTATGCAAGTGAAACACAACCCAAAAAGACTGCTGCTTCAAACTACATATATACATATATAAGAGCTTCGAAGCAATGACAGTGACCAAAGTCACAAAAGAATCAAGTCCAGAAGCAATGCAACATAAATAGTGAAGATATGAAGGCAAGCAAAACTGGGCTATGTAACAGGAAGCTACAAGCCAACAAATAATAGGTACAACTATGTACATATGCATAACCAGACTACACGATGACTGTATCATAACAATAACAACCACTCAAGATTCAGGTTGTTCAAGAGCATCAAGATTGCAGTAACACTATTAAGATAACAACAAGCAATATGTTGAAATGACCAAAGAAACCATCAAACAGTGCAGACAGAGGCAACTGGCAACGAATAAAATAGTGAACCATACTACATAAATGTACAAGCATCAGTAGATTTTGGCTCAAAAGAAAATACCACACCAAGACTGAACGAATGAAACCAGAATGCAACATGCCTCGAATACCAGTGTACAACCAACTGCCCGGACGTCAAAGACCTAAAATAATACATATATCCACACATACTCATGTGTACATATGGATACACATATGTGACAGCCCCAACTAATAAAATACAAGTACACATTTTCAATAAGAATCAACAATTGATGTACACTGGATATACAGGGCAAACAACTACACAAATTAATCTAATCAACCTGAATGCAAGACCAAACCCAAATATGCAGGTACATGAATTGAAGATGAAGTGAAGCCAGTATGGCAACAATGAATGACCAGATCAAATGCAAGCTCGACTAACAGACTGAACACGAAGTGTACACATGACACTGCACAATCTAGTCTATATGCAGCAATCATGACTACGTCGAAGTAAATGAGACCGAACAACATGTAGCAGCAGTTACGCATGACTTAGGCAAATGTACAGATGCGACTACAACTACACTAAGGATCTAGATAAATCAGTGCAAACTATATCAGTGAAACCAAAGTCAGATGGTTAGCGACAAGATGAGTGATCAACGTTAAACAAGTCGAATTCAATGCAGCTACAACCAAGTGGAGTTCAATTTAAAACCAACCAAAAACAGATGGCCAGAAAATCCCAGTCGAAGTCAGGTACTGTTGAAAACAAATTGAAGTAGAAACAAAAATTGAAACAAATTGAAATCCAAGCAGTATTTTATCACAAATGAAACAAGTTCGAAAGCAAAATCAATGTCGTGACCAAGGCAATAATGAACGGAGTCGAACAACTCAAAATCAACCCCGTGCAAATCAAGTAATCATCGAATATACGAGAGCGACCAAGTCAGAATTAATCACAAGCATCTGAGCAACATCGACTGGCCTAAACAAAGTAGTTGGTAAATTCAAATACATTATTCGTATATGAAATACGAACAAAGTTTTGGCCCTATATAATAAATTAACATCATCGGCATACTAATTTCAAAAATCATCAAAGCCGCAAGTCAAAATGAAATCGAACAGCTCAAAATTTATCGACCATGTTACAGCAGCGAAATTATACGAATGAAAAAGGTCAGAAGGATCATTAAACTCGAATTAGATGTGAGTGAAAGTTTCACTCACCTTTGTCGAAGGACCCTACTCAATTCGCTGCCGATAGCATCACCCTTTTGCTTGCCTTTGCACGGTGTCTAGAACGAAGTGAAGACGAATGGTTCCTAGACGAGCCGTGGAATCACTGAGTCGATTGAGTTGAAATCGACAGAAGCCCTAACCTGGGGACGAACGAGGAATAACGCGACTAGTCTGCCCTAACTTTGAACGAGGCCACCATTCTAATTTCTTTCGACTGTTTGCTTAGGTTTTTACGAATAGGAAAAAGTGATAAAGAAGGAACGGTTTTCGACCCTAGATAATTACCACTACACAAAGCAAATGAACGTGGGCCAAGGTCCAATTAAAGCCCGCAAATCATTTCAACAAAATTGATGAAAGGAATTTCATAGATTTAAAACTCCATTAACAACCAGCTATGCCAGCAGAAATAAATCGTCTGATGACGATAATAAATTAGCAATCAAATTAAGTCGTCTAATGACGATTATAAATTTGTTATAAAACCCCGGGTTGTTACAGAAGAGGTCTTGTGATTGCCTGGAAGTTACTTTCTCATGGTTGAATGGATCCACGGGGCGGACGCAAGTTGCTTGATTGGATGTTCGTTTGCACAAATGATCGCAATTAACTAACAAGGGCCCTGTTTCTTCAGCTTGGGAAGGTGCCCCTCCGGTGGTTCCACCAATCTTTTTTGATTGAGGAAAGCACTTTCATTTTTTGGCGTGCCTTGTTAGAGGGCTTTATCGGCTTCCGGAGAGGAACCTTGATGGATTGGTGTGCCAGGAGGGTTGCGTCTCAGAAGCGATTGGATCCACGAGACGGACGCAAGCTGTCCGATCGGATGCATCACGACCAGTTAGTAAGGGTCCTGTTCCTTCTGCTTGGGAAGGTGTCCCTTTTGTGGATCTACCGGGCTTCTTATTGAGAAGTATACCTCCTTTTGGCTACTTCTATGTTTGCCGGCCCATGTTTCCTCATCATCTGCCTATCTGCGATCCTTTATTATTGTTTCCGAGCGCGTCTTCCTTTCTTTTGCAAGTAAATTGCTTTATCCGAAGAAGTAGACTTCACTGTTAAGTGACTCCACCGGGTAAATGCAAGTTACTTGGTTGGATGTCTTTTTATATTGACGACCGCAACCAGTTAACGAGTGCTTGACATAGTGGTGTCGCCAACTTTTTATGTGAAGTTCCTCTTGTATGGGATTTGAGTCTGGAATTTTTGCTGCTTGGTATTCACTTAATAAGTGATTTGTAGGGCTCGCTTAGCTTTGCGATGGGTGAGCTTCGCTTTAATGACCTGCAATATTAGATCGACATTTTAGCAATACATTTAGAGTATTTACACATCGAAATATAACAGGCACTTTTTAGCAGAAAACACAGAATTCATAGTTTTTTCACTATTCAATCATACTGATTTCTCAGCGGTTTACAATGCAAAAGTTACACATCCATTATCATTTTACAAATTTAAGCAATGCTGTTAAGTAAAAATGGATGCTAGTGATTTTTGTTTTTGAATCTCCGAGCTAACTTTCCATTTGCACTAGATTCGCAGCTTCGGATTTATATGCCAAAGAAAGCGAAAGATGCCCCAGTTGCAGTTTTGTGGACAATTAGCAGTCGTCCCAACTTCTGCCTGTTGGGTGTGGACCTCCTATGACAACATTAATGACAAGCTTTTCTGAATCTTGCATTGCAGTGTTGTTGCGAGAATCGGATTGATGGGTAGGACGTTGTTGATCCCGAGTGGTTGAGGTTGGATCGACTCCGCTTCTCTTAACGTATTGTTGGAGTTTACCCTGCTCCAGCAATTCTTCAATCACATTTTTTAACTGGCGACATTGGTCAGTGTCATGGCCAGGTTGATTGTGAAATTGACAGAATTTTCCATTACGCACTACACCTCTCTTCATCTCAGGTGGCTTAGGATACCTGACAACATCCTTTGTTGCGAAAAAGATATTTCTTGGTGTATCAGTTAAAGGAGTAAAATCTGAAAGATCGAAGCGGCGGAGTTTCTTCTCATTCCCCTGATTCTTTCCTCCGTCGTTTTCTCTTTTCTGATTCTCAGAATTTCTTCTGTTAGAAGCAAGATCATTATTGTTGTCCTTAGCAACTAATACTTTTGCTGAGGCGGAAAGGTTTTACAGGCGCATGAATTCATCGGCCTTTTTATAAAACTTCTCAAGGGAATTTGGTTCCTTCATTTTTAGCCATTTTCCAAATTCACTCGATTTATCGATGGCTCGCACCAAGTAGGTTAGGATCATACGCGGTTCTACATTATCCACTTCGGCTACAGCTATATTGAAACGGCTTAAGAAAGATTGATTGATTCTCCGGGAGTTTGTTCAAGACTAGACAGTGACATTATATCCTTAGCTTTTGAAGCATACAATCTAAACTGTTCTTTAAACTTTTGCGTCAAGTCGAAGAATTGATCTATTGACCGAATTGGAAGCTTTGTGAACCAAAGTAAGGCCACACCTTCCAAGTACACTGGAAAGTATCGACACTTAATCTCGTCTGACGCTCTTGCACCGGTCATATGCCAATCGTACTTGTATAGGAAATGATTAGGGTCACTTGTTCCCCTATAGGCTTGGATAGTAGGAGGTGCAAATTTCCTTGGAAATTCCGCTTTCAGGATCCTTTCTGTAAACGGAGTTCTGCTTGGTGCAAATCCCCAGTCGTTCTCATTCTCTTCCCTCTGCATGCTCTCTTTCATGATGCGGCCAACCATTTCAGACAGGTACTCTTTATTGTTCAAAGACATCTCCGGGCAGGCATCAGTCCTTCTCTCAGGAGCTTGCCTGTGATGACCCGGAATTTTGAATAGTTAAATATGAATATTTAATTAATTTTAAATATTCAATTGTTAAGTTTTAACTTTAATTTCAAATATCACAATTTATTGGATGAATTAATTTGAAATTGAATTGGGTCAAATATGAAATTGGGAGTTATAAGCCTGTTAAAAATAATTTGAAAGCCTGTAAAATTTATATGGATAATATGGAAGATAATAAAAGTGATAGAATTAAATTATTATTGGATTTCAAATTTCGTAGTGGTAGGAGTTGTGGTGTGAGCATATGATAGATAAACACGTTGGGAATTTAACTGGTAATAACTGATTTAGAATTTAAATACAAGAATTCGACGGGTCAAATTCATCTCCCATCAGCGTTTAAAATATCTTCCTTCACATCGTAGACCTACAGCCACCCTATCTCGTACCTTTTTTCTTCCATACGAAGCTTAAATCAAAGCGAAGCCACCTTTCTATCGCGAGCCTACTTTCTGTTTTCTTTTTTTTATCGCAATGTTCTTCCTCACTTCAGACGAGAATTGAAAAAAATATATATATACAATAATGGCCGAAAACAAGAAAAGGGGATCGCGTTCCTTTACATTTCCTCCAATTAAAACTCGTCCCAGCCTTATTCTCTTCCCCTTTTCAAAATTTAATCACGCCTGGAATTCAAGCTTCAAAGGAACGAAATGAAAAAATAGATGCTTCGTTTGGAAATTAAACGAATTGTCGAACAATTCGTCATTTGTTTTAATTCAAGATCTGAGTGTCTCGAGGGGGGGGGCGATCGAATTGGAAGAGGAGTTCGATATTGCCTCAAAGGGTTGCGCTCGTGATATCAAGGTCGAGAATGGCATCGAGTATTTGCATAACCGGTCAATTCAACCCGTTCGAATTCGCGATCGAGGCAACACCAGTAGGTAGTCGATCGCACACGTGGAAGAGAAGACGAAGGGGGCCGATGTTGCCATGCTTGTCGTCGATGGTAAAGAGGAGGTTCGAAGGTTAGCCGATTGGGATGCTAGCGATAGGAGTGAGGTCCCTGGCACGTTCTCTTTATCGCGAAGGTCTGTGTTCAGCGGCGAGGAGGGGAAGCTCGTTGATTTTTAAGGATGGGTGGCTGTAAATTTTCTTCCCTGGAACGAATTGATAAGGTAATCGTACAGATTCCTTTTTCTTCAATTTAATTTATATATATATTTATGGAAGTAATTTTATAAGTTGAAATCGAAAATTTATTTACAGTAAGATATTTATAGATACATCTGCTTACTGAAAATAATATAAGTGTATATATATGCTACAGGAAAATATACAGATATTTACACTTTGAAGAACTATTTAAAATAATAATAACATAAATAGGTATATAGAATATATTTATTTCTGTTTAAATTTAAATGTATGGATATATATAGGTTAGGGAATTTATAAACAGTAAAATAGAAATTTATTTTCCTAGAAATAAAAAAATGTACTAAGGTAATTAATTTGTTTTATTAGCATATTTAATTTATTTTAGTTTCTAAAAACCAAATTATTAAAAGAAATTTAGTTTAAATGAAATTATTTGTTAATATAATTTAAGTTAGCGAATGGGAATTATTGGTTTGATGTATTCAGATATTAACAGAATGAATCCAATGTTATTCAAGGTTAAAGGTCATAAAAATCAAGTTGGGTTGGATGGATGGCAAAACCGAATCAAAGGTGAGTTAATCTCACTCAGTTAAATTTAAATTTAAATGGTTAAATTTAAATAATTGATTGAATGGGTGAATTGATTTGGATGTGCTATATTATATATAGTAGTATATAGCAATATATACATATTGGCATATGTATATATTGGAATTGTTGATATTCCCGCATTGTATAGCGGATGAGACCCTATGCGCCGCATAATAGCGGATGATTTTATATAAATCCCATATACCGCGATATTCCACCTTGAAGTGGAATTGGTATTTTATATTGTGCTAACGTCTGTGGATGCAGGGAAACAGGATGGAGGGATCCAACTGGATTCCTCAAAATTATTAGATTATTTAATATTCTGTGTTCTGAATATTTGATATCATGTGATGATTTTATATTGGATGATGTGGTTGATTTGGATTGTCCAGTATAATAAATTTTGAAAATCTATGGAATTGAATTTTTGAAGAAATTAAAGAATAATAATTTAAGTAAATTGGAATAAATTTAAAAGTGAATTGTAAATAAGATAAAATAAAGAGAAATAAAGATTAGAAAACTCAAGTAATATTGGTTTAGAGAAATAAAATTTAAAAGGGTATGGTATTTGAAATAAATAAAGTAAACAAGGAAATTTTATCCCAAAGTAAAGCAAATTTGGAATCAATTGTAGAATTGATGTAAATGTTTGGAATTTGAAATTTAAAGAGAAATGAGATTTTGGAAATTTATAAACTGGGTTTATAAAGTGAAATAAATGTCGGTGGGCATTTTGAATATAAATTCAGGATGGGAATTTATAAAGGAAGGAGAATTGGTTTAAGAATAAATAATGATTTATTTTTAAAAGAAGTGGAAGAGAAGTATTTTCTGGATAGCCAAGTACATTTTGTTTAAAAAGCAATTCTAAATATTTGTTAAAGATTTATTGTTATTTTAAAAATCAGGTTTAGAAAATCTATTATTTCAAATGTAAATTTTCAAAAGTATTTTTCAAAACTATTATTGTAATAGATATAAAAGTGATTTGATAATACGTTTTAAAAGGAAATTTGTTTATATTTTTAAAAGTGGCTTTATTTTAAATGTTTTTAAATATATATTTTAACTTAAGTTTTAAAGTAGTTTCAAAAGGTGTTTTATAAAGTATATTTATAATAAAGTGTTTTAAAATTATTTTAAAATCTAAAGTGGGTTGTACTTGGTATTCCAGTGAAAATAAATATTTGGGAAATTATTCCGTGAGAGGAATATAGTTTGAAATTGTTTCCAATGGGAATTGAAATGAAAATAATATCTTGTGAAGATATTTTGAGGGATATAAATAATTTGGAGAGATTATTGATTGTTGATGGTTGTTATGGATGTTAATTGATAGTTAAACAACCGACTATCAATATTGGCCAAATGCGCTGATCGTTTCGAAGAGACCGGGATCGGGTTTCCGTATACCGGGATTCTAGGTCTGGAGACTCGAAAACCACTTCGATCCGGTTTGTACGTTTCGTGGGGAAACGAGGGTAATATTGATAAGGGGATAGTGTTATCAGTTCTGTTCGGACCTGGAACGGACTTGTATGGATGAATGCTTTCGGACATCGTCAGGGGACGATGGGCATTCTAAGTGAAACATTCTGAAGGTAACGTTTAGCCTCAAGCCTCATCAACCGGGAATGACTGAAAATCAGGGGTTATGCAGCAAGGCTTCGTGGGTAGCGCCCACTGGAGAGTATGGTCATCCCTGTCTAGATGTCCCTTTTATTTCGGCTTAGTGGTGCGGTTGCTGATCCCAACCGTGGGGTGATCATATTCGGAATTGCCCATAGGTGATTCCGGCCTTGTGTTGCAGGGGAGCGGGCGTACTCCTCGGTACTGTGATCTAGGCCACGTACTGTGACAGGTGGTACCCCAGTGCCTAGTCATTCGTTGGAAATCCATTCTCCCTACGTGCCTTGTACGTGTTTTGTTTGTATACCTAGTATGCTGGAATTTAATCATGTAACAATTTCAGCTATTTGAATAAGTATTTGTAAATAGACACTATTATAATATCAAAGGATTTTATAAAAAGGTGTTTTAGCTATCGTAAGGTAAAAACCCGACATGTTTATTTGTGGCGTGGTCTTACGAGATGCTTTTGTTTTTCGAAGGATTTTGAAACTTTAATAATCAAATTGAGTGTGATTTTCTCACGCTGGTATTCCAGACTGACTCGGGTGTTGTTTTATATAATGCTCGGGTCAGACCGAGATAAACAGGATCAGATTGTAGCTGTGGAGCTCAGGAGACGAGCTGGATGGCGATACGTACTTCCGTATTTGTTTATTGTTCCGCTGTGTATTTGGATGTATATCATTGATGTGATGAACTCTGATGATGTATTCTGTAAATATATTGTATAAACAGATATATTTTTCTGTTTGAGTAAAGATCTGTTTTGTATATATTATATTTTATTCCGCTGCGATGTGAGATTCTGTTGTTGATTTTCTGTTTCTTCTTCTTCTACCTCTTCTTCTTTAACACAAATGGTTCGATTTTCCGGGACTGGAAAGTCGGGTCGTTACAGTGGTATCAGAGCAAAGGTTGGCGATTACCTTGGCTCTGGTGGGAATTTTGAGTGTATTAATAGATATGAGCGCGTATTTGTTAGTGAATATAAAATGGTTTTATATTGTGTTGGTTGATTTATTGAGTGGTATATGAACCTTCGTCGGCACAGTCTGCGCATCTGTATCGAAGGGGTTTCTAAACACTCGAATAGAACAATTCGACACAATATTGTTTTGAAACGGGTAGATGAAATAATTTTACCCGGAAAATGTACTTTGATATAAAAGAAATATTTCTTTAAATTATTATATATTTGGATGTTTGGATGAAAATATTCTGACAAATTAAAATTGAAAATATGGTAAGATTGTAAAATCAGAATGATTTACTTAACCAATGGATATTTGTATAAATATGAATTGTACAAATGAATTATAACTAAAAATTTGATTTAATCAAACGGTAAATTTAAACCCTGGATATTTGGAAGTGTTTTCAAAGTGTTTTGAAGATAAACACTAGCATTATTATTTTGGAAAGTATTTTTGGTAGGGAAATTGTTTCAAATAAATTTTCGAAAGGGATATAGCAATAAATTCATTTCAGTTGCTGGAAATAATTCGGAGGATGACGGCCGCATCTTCAGGATTCATTTTCGAACTTCTGAGTGACGAATTGCTGCCAAATTGATTTATTCAGAAAGGCTAGTTTTTGAAATTTCCAAAGGAAATTTGTTGGAATTAAAAATCAGGATTGGTTTAAAATTTTGAGAAATGTGATTTGGAGATGTTGGAGACTCCAAAATGATTTGAAATTAAAAACCGGGTGATTTTGAAATGTTGGGAAATTGTTTAAAAACCTGGAATCTGAATTAAAGGCTATGGGATAATAAAATATACTGGACCAAATAAATGTAACAAGATAAGTATTGAATTGGAATAAGTAAGTTTTGACAGTTTATAATAAAATTGAAACAGTATTAGAATAAAATATATACTTAACTAAATAAAAATGTATAAACGGAGTTAAGAGGTAAATTGTGAATAAAATTTATTTTTAATAGAAGGAAGTGTGAATATAAAAGAAGGTGACTTATAAAATTTGAAGTAAAATAAATAACCCAAATAGAATTGTTTGTAATAAAAAATAGAATGAGATTTTAATTGAGTCAAGTTGAATTGGTAAAATGAAAAGTGAATTGTGTGTTGAATAAGAGATGTGAAGTTTGGAATAGAAATCCGAGTTAAGATAAATTTAGCTTGGATAAGGGTAAATAAATTAAATTTATTGGAAAATTTAATTAATTGAGACTCAAATGGGAAGTTATAGCTAAGTAGATAAATTTGTTTAGAAATTGAATGAAATCCAGGACTTGAGTTATAAACCCGAGGAGATTAACTGAAGTGATTTTGTGGATAAAAATCAAACATTGTACTGGTTAAAATGGGAGAACACTAATTTGGAATAAATTAGTAAATTAAGTATGTTAATGGAATTTGGATTTGATAATAAAAGCTGAAAGTGTGAATGATCATTGGAATTGGAGTATATGAGTGATAACTTGAAGTGTAAATAAAATTCAAGTAAGTAGGAATGATGTGAAATGGATTGATATCTATCAAATTCAAGTTAGAGATAAATTATTGGATATGAGTTGGAATTAATATTGGATTCAGTAAGTATACCAGCTAAATTTTAAAAATGGTATGGTGTTAAAAATAAATTGGAAATTTCCTTGTTAAAGATTAAATAAATTCACGGTGAATTGAATACGGAAATTGAAATTTAGAATGAATAAGTGAATGGACAAATTGAATGGATTAGTAAAGGTAATAGATTCGATCAAATGAAAATCAAACCAAAGATTTGAATTATAAATTGTTTACAAGGAAACCGTAACTTGAGTTTGGAAGTGAAATGCAAATTAAATTGAATTGAATCAATTGAAATGGATATGGATTCATTTCGCTTAAAAATGAATAGAATGGAACAAAATGTATTGCAAAACATTGAATTGAATAGAAATGGTATGTGAATTGGTTGTAGACGATTGAAATTGTATTGAAACCATATAAATTGCTTATGGAAATTATTTTAAGTGCATGGCTTTTGAAAACTACTTGTTTGCTATTGAGATTAATTGAAATGCTATAAAATTTTGTATATCGTCACTTATCTGTTTAAATTGAGTCAGTACAGGTTCAGGGAGGTCGTTTGGCTGATTTTGACTGCGTTAAATGCTGAAATAAATTGCTGCTTTGCTTTAGAAATGCTAAATAAAGGTACGCCTACGCCAAAAATTCAAAATAGGAAATTTGAACTGTTTTGTTTCTTTTTCCGGCCTGAGGCCGATGTATATACATTTTTGTTCATCCTGCGATATCGCAGAAGTCCCTCCGTACAAGGGAGACTCTGTCAAAAATTTTCGTAAATTTTGGGAGTTAGTAAACGATTAAAATTTGTTAAGCAAATAAAATTGAAACTAGATATTGAAATCTAATTCAAATGTGAATGTAAAGTGAAGTGAAATCGAAGGAACTAAAGAAGTGAAGTTTGCGAATAAACTGTTAATTGAAATTTAAATTAAGTAGTAAGTGCAACTAATTAAATATTCGAGTGGAAGCCAAATTGAAATCAAATGGAATTGTAAAGACAAGAGTAAATAGAAATGGATATGAACTTCAATAATGAAGTGAAAATAAGTATAAGCAGTATGTAGAATATTTATTTTGAACTTAAGGAATATGGTGAGATTCTTAAGTAATTTGGTATTGAGGAAAGTTATTCTAGATGAATAATTGAATAACAATTAAAATTTGAAGTTGTGAAATGAGAAAATTGTGGATAAGTGAATGTAATCAAAATGAATGTGAATAAAAGAGAATTGATATAGTTGATAATCAATTGGGCTAATTACGTAAGGTGTACGTATATTATTTGTTCGCATAGCTATTTGATCCAGATTCGAACACAGAATTTCGAGATAGTTTTATCGATCCGAATTAGGATTTTTCACTCGATTTTCGACGGCGAACCTGGATATGGATTGTTGGTTGATTCTGGTAATTCTCTATCGTAGTTATGACTATGCAAGGAGAATGATGGTTTCCGATCAAGAAACCAGATCTGAGTCCGCACTAGGAAGTCGAGTGGACGATACTAGTTCGGAAGTGAGATTGTGTGATCGAGTGAGCGATCGAATGTGATGTTGCGTACGGATGATATATGTGCATCGTACGGGCTTAAGTAAAACAAATATTAAAAATTTGTAAAGAAAAGTATAAAATGACTTTGGGATTGTAATTGAATATTATTGCTTAGAAGGATATACAGGTGTATAAAAGCAATGGATAAATTGGGATTTTTGATTTTAGAAGATAAATTTAATGGCCCGAAAAAAGGTATGTATTTGAATTTCTGTATGAAATTTGATTGGGTTTTATATGCAGCCACTTGGCCTTTTGTTTTCTTTTTGAGATTGGGAGGCCGTAGAGCCATTTTGTAATAGTACCGAGCTAGCCGCGCAAAGGAGACGCTGGCGAAATTTTTCGGAAATTTAGGGAGTTAGAAAAATTTTGAGAAGTTAAAATTTGAATTCAAATTTAAAATTTGAATTGATAAGTAGGTGATATGGGTTGAACTTATGAATAAGTTTGGGAAGTTAAAAGATGATTAGTGTATCATTAATAAAAGATTGTTTGGGTATTGTTAAACCTGTTTGGTTTTGGGAAATAGTTAACGGGGATTGAGTCATTTTTCCTGACTGGTAATTTCGGGGACGAAATTCTTTTAAGGGGGGAGCAATGTGATGACCCGGAATTTTGAATAGTTAAATATGAATATTTAATTAATTTTAAATATTCAATTGTTAAGTTTTAACTTTAATTTCAAATATCACAATTTATTAGATGAATTAATTTGAAATTGAATTGGGTCAAATATGAAATTGGGAGTTATAAGCCTGTTAAAAATAATTTGAAAGCCTGTAAAATTTATATGGATAATATGGAAGATAATAAAAGTGATAGAATTAAATTATTATTGGATTTCAAATTTCGTAGTGGTAGGAGTTGTGGTGTGAGCATATGATAGATAAACACGTTGGGAATTTAACTGGTAATAACTGATTTAGAATTTAAATACAAGAATTCGACGGGTCAAATTCATCTCCCATCAGCGTTTAAAATATCTTCCTTCACATCGTAGACCTACAGCCACCCTATCTCGTACCTTTTTTCTTCCATACGAAGCTTAAATCAAAGCGAAGCCACCTTTCTGTCGCGAGCCTACTTTCTGTTTTCTTTTTTTTTATCGCAATGTTCTTCCTCACTTCAGACGAGAATTGAAAAAAATATATATATACAATAATGGCCGAAAACAAGAAAAGGGGATCGCGTTCCTTTACATTTCCTCCAATTAAAACTCGTCCCAGCCTTATTCTCTTCCCCTTTTCAAAATTTAATCACGCCTGGAATTCAAGCTTCAAAGGAACGAAATGAAAAAATAGATGCTTCGTTTGGAAATTAAACGAATTGTCGAACAATTCGTCATTTGTTTTAATTCAAGATCTGAGTGTCTCGAGGGGGGGCGATCGAATTGGAAGAGGAGTTCGATATTGCCTCAAAGGGTTGCGCTCGTGATATCAAGGTCGAGAATGGCATCGAGTATTTGCATAACCGGTCAATTCAACCCGTTCGAATTCGCGATCGAGGCAACACCAGTAGGTAGTCGATCGCACACGTGGAAGAGAAGACGAAGGGGGCCGATGTTGCCATGCTTGTCGTCGATGGTAAAGAGGAGGTTCGAAGGTCAGCCGATTGGGATGCTAGCGATAGGAGTGAGGTCCCTGGCACGTTCTCTTTATCGCGAAGGTCTGTGTTCAGCGGCGAGGAGGGGAAGCTCGTTGATTTTTAAGGATGGGTGGCTGTAAATTTTCTTCCCTGGAACGAATTGATAAGGTAATCGTACAGATTCCTTTTTCTTCAATTTAATTTATATATATATTTATGGAAGTAATTTTATAAGTTGAAATCAAAAATTTATTTACAGTAAGATATTTATAGATACATCTGCTTACTGAAAATAATATAAGTGTATATATATGCTACAGGAAAATATACAGATATTTACACTTTGAAGAACTATTTAAAATAATAATAACATAAATAGGTATATAGAATATATTTATTTCTGTTTAAATTTAAATGTATGGATATATATAGGTTAGGGAATTTATAAACAGTAAAATAGAAATTTATTTTCCTGGAAATAAAAAAAATGTACTAAGGTAATTAATTTGTTTTATTAGCATATTTAATTTATTTTAGTTTCTAAAAACCAAATTATTAAACGAAATTTAGTTTAAATGAAATTATTTGTTAATATAATTTAAGTTAGCGAATGGGAATTATTGGTTTGATGTATTCAGATATTAACAGAATGAATCCAATGTTATTCAAGGTTAAAGGTCATAAAAATCAAGTTGGGTTGGATGGATGGCAAAACCGAATCAAAGGTGAGTTAATCTCACTCAGTTAAATTTAAATTTAAATGGTTAAATTTAAATAATTGATTGAATGGGTGAATTGATTTGGATGTGCTATATTATATATAGTAGTATATAGCAATATATACATATTGGCATATGTATATATTGGAATTGTTGATATTCCCGCATTGTATAGCGGATGAGACCCTATGCGCCGCATAATAGCGGATGATTTTATATAAATCCCATATACCGCGATATTCCACCTTGAAGTGGAATTGGTATTTTATATTGTGCTAACGTCTGTGGATGCAGGGAAACAGGATGGAGGGATCCAACTGGATTCCTCAAAATTATTAGATTATTTAATATTCTGTGTTCTGAATATTTGATATCATGTGATGATTTTATATTGGATGATGTGGTTGATTTGGATTGTCCAGTATAATAAATTTTGAAAATCTATGGAATTGAATTTTTGAAGAAATTAAAGAATAATAATTTAAGTAAATTGGAATAAATTTAAAAGTGAATTGTAAATAAGATAAAATAAAGAGAAATAAAGATTAGAAAACTCAAGTAATATTGGTTTAGAGAAATAAAATTTAAAAGGGTATGGTATTTGAAATAAATAAAGTAAACAAGGAAATTTTATCCTAAAGTAAAGCAAATTTGGAATCAATTGTAGAATTGATGTAAATGTTTGGAATTTGAAATTTAAAGAGAAATGAGATTTTGGAAATTTATAAACTGGGTTTATAAAGTGAAATAAATGTCGGTGGGCATTTTGAATATAAATTCAGGATGGGAATTTATAAAGGAAGGAGAATTGGTTTAAGAATAAATAATGATTTATTTTTAAAAGAAGTGGAAGAGAAGTATTTTCTGGATAGCCAAGTACATTTTGTTTAAAAAGCAATTCTAAATATTTGTTAAAGATTTATTGTTATTTTAAAAATCAGGTTTAGAAAATCTATTATTTCAAATGTAAATTTTCAAAAGTATTTTTCAAAACTATTATTGTAATAGATATAAAAGTGATTTGATAATACGTTTTAAAAGGAAATTTGTTTATATTTTTAAAAGTGGCTTTATTTTAAATGTTTTTAAATATATATTTTAACTTAAGTTTTAAAGTAGTTTCAAAAGGTGTTTTATAAAGTATATTTATAATAAAGTGTTTTAAAATTATTTTAAAATCTAAAGTGGGTTGTACTTGGTATTCCAGTGAAAATAAATATTTGGGAAATTATTCCGTGAGAGGAATATAGTTTGAAATTGTTTCCAATGGGAATTGAAATGAAAATAATATCTTGTGAAGATATTTTGAGGGATATAAATAATTTGGAGAGATTATTGATTGTTGATGGTTGTTATGGATGTTAATTGATAGTTAAACAACCGACTATCAATATTGGCCAAATGCGCTGATCGTTTCGAAGAGACCGGGATCGGGTTTCCGTATACCGGGATTCTAGGTCTGGAGACTCGAAAACCACTTCGATCCGGTTTGTACGTTTCGTGGGGAAACGAGGGTAATATTGATAAGGGGATAGTGTTATCAGTTCTGTTCGGACCTGGAACGGACTTGTATGGATGAATGCTTTCGGACATCGTCAGGGGACGATGGGCATTCTAAGTGAAACATTCTGAAGGTAACGTTTAGCCTCAAGCCTCATCAACCGGGAATGACTGAAAATCAGGGGTTATGCAGCAAGGCTTCGTGGGTAGCGCCCACTGGAGAGTATGGTCATCCCTGTCTAGATGTCCCTTTTATTTCGGCTTAGTGGTGCGGTTGCTGATCCCAACCGTGGGGTGATCATATTCGGAATTGCCCATAGGTGATTCCGGCCTTGTGTTGCAGGGGAGCGGGCGTACTCCTCGGTACTGTGATCTAGGCCACGTACTGTGACAGGTGGTACCCCAGTGCCTAGTCATTCGTTGGAAATCCATTCTCCCTACGTGCCTTGTACGTGTTTTGTTTGTATACCTAGTATGCTGGAATTTAATCATGTAACAATTTCAGCTATTTGAATAAGTATTTGTAAATAGACACTATTATAATATCAGAGGATTTTATAAAAAGGTGTTTTAGCTATCGTAAGGTAAAAACCCGACATGTTTATTTGTGGCGTGGTCTTACGAGATGCTTTTGTTTTTCAAAGGATTTTGAAACTTTAATAATCAAATTGAGTGTGATTTTCTCACGCTGGTATTCCAGACTGACTCGGGTGTTGTTTTATATAATGCTCGGGTCAGACCGAGATAAACAGGATCAGATTGTAGCTGTGGAGCTCAGGAGACGAGCTGGATGGCGATACGTACTTCCGTATTTGTTTATTGTTCCGCTGTGTATTTGGATGTATATCATTGATGTGATGAACTCTGATGATGTATTCTGTAAATATATTGTATAAACAGATATATTTTTCTGTTTGAGTAAAGATCTGTTTTGTATATATTATATTTTATTCCGCTGCGATGTGAGATTCTGTTGTTGATTTTCTGTTTCTTCTTCTTCTACCTCTTCTTCTTTAACACAAATGGTTCGATTTTCCGGGACTGGAAAGTCGGGTCGTTACATTGCCCTGGCACATGTTCACGATAAGTTGGCTGCGGCATCGAACCCTCAGCTTGGAAAGGTGGCATTTCAAGAAAGGTTGTTTGATGGTTTTCTGGTTGACGATTTGTCCCGAGTAGAGCAGTTAATCTATCCATCATCAAAGCGTTTTGAGCTTCAATTTGTTGGTATAATCCAGAAACTGCGTCATCCAATTCAGCCCTGGTGACTCCAACGGTAGGAGTTGCTTGGTCTGCTATTGGGGAAGCGGAAGTCCCTTCATGAGCATTTCTGGATCTGATAGGTCTACCTCTTCTTCCAGGAGCCATTATTTCAGATCAACTTCTGGTTTTTAAGAGGGGTTCTTTTTATAAGTCTTTGCGAAGCAACAGTGGATGATCGCCTGAGTTGGTTTCTCAGTGAAAGCACCAAAATGTTAACGCTAAAAAGTGAACGCTAACACCCGGTGTGTGTAGTAGAATCGTGAAAGCACCACCCGTTGGTACGGGAACAGAATACAAGCTGAAAATAGCAGTAAAACGGTAAACGACAATAGATTTATAGTGGTTCGGCCCGTAATTGAGCCTACGTCCACTTTAATAGTCTTTTATTGCTGATTCGATTAAAAGATGATACAATATTCTTCAAAGTACAATACAATTTGATCACAAAAACACCCTTGACTACTAGCTCAAACTTCGATGATGAAACTTGATTAATCCGTGTCGGATGTATGAAATTCTTCTCGAAGCTTGTTGTAGTGTCTCGAGTATTGGAAGATCTTTGTGTGTTGATTGAGTTGAGAGCTCGGCAGAGTAACGACGCTTGAAGAAATGGTCGGCCCAAAAGTCCCTTGAAAGTTGGAGATGGCAATGTATTTATAGAGAATTTTGGACAGGAGTTTTTTTTCCCAAGTCATGAGTCGCAAGCGACTTATACTGTGTCGTAGGTCGTGGACGAGTTATGCTAAGTCGTGAGTCGCGTATGAGTTAACTAGATGCGGCATTTCCTCTACTTGCTTAAGTCGCTCACGATCTAAGGTAGGTAGTAAGTCGTGGCTTGCTTTGAGTTGTTGACTCGTCCAGTCCTTTAACCCGTTAACTCGTTTAAGTGCTTGAACCGTGGAACACTTTGAAGCTGTTAGGTCGCTCACTCCTTAACTCGACCAATGCCTTAACTCGTTAAGTCTTGAGTCGTGTACTTTTCCTGACTCGCACAGTTCCTTGATTCGCTAAGTCGCACACCCTGCTTGAATCGTGCCGTTCTTAAGTCGTAGAGTATTAAGGGTTAACAGGTCGTTTAGACCTTAACTCGTTGAGTCGTCCATGCCTTAACTCGTTAAGTCGTCCATGCCTTAACTCGTTAAGTCGTCTAGATCCTGAGTCGTAGATCCTCTTATATGTTGTAGGTCAGTAACGACTTAAGAAATGAGTTAGTATGAGTTGTACGCGACTTATAGAAGGTCGTAGGCCTTAAGTCGTTAACAACTGCCTTAAGTCGAAGACTACCTTATCTCGTAGACTGTTAAGTCGGAGCATCTCTTAAGTCGGTGCCTACCTTAACTCGGAGCATTCCTCAAGTGGGCAAGTATTTTAGGTCGGTATTGTAGTTAAGTCGGAGCTCTCTTAAGTCGTAGATCCTCTTAAGTCGTAGGCCGCTAACTCGTAGGTCCCTTCAGCAGTTAGGTCGTTAGCTGTAACAAGCCACCTTTTTGGACGTTTCAAATCGACAACAAACCACACATGTCAGACTCAAACCATTCAAAAGGGAGGATTGTTAATGGGGTAAATAAGAAAAAAAAAGAAACAAAACACAGAATCTCACAGCGGAATAAAAAAATATAATAATTAAATAAACAGTTCATGAAGCTGTTTTATAAATAACATTTGATTACACTTTTATAATTCAAATAAGAGTTATACATACATCAGAAATAAACAAATAATGCAGCAGAACACAGAATGTAGTGAAATAATAAATAGCAATAATATACTGAATCTTCGTCTTCGTCCTCCAAAAAATAAGTGTCTTCGCTAAACTGAAATACTCGGTCTGACCCGAGAGTAAAGTAAAACAAGAACACTCGAGTCAGGACTAACATTCTTATTTAAGTAAGTCAACTCAAGTGAAATGTACAGATAAATCAATAAGTGAAATGCTTAGGTTTAAATAAACATCATCTTTCACACTATAAATCAGTTCAGTTCAAATACCGACTTTATAATCGTTTCCAATCGATTCATTATTAAATCCAACTTCAGATTTCAATTTTTCACTTAAAGCTATTAAGTTATAATCAAACAACAAGTTTAAATCTAAAAAATCCAATTAAAACTTTCATTAAATCAATTAAATTTCAATTTCATAATTTCAAGTTCAAACATAAATTTAAACTTACAATATTCAAATTTTATTTCTAAATCAATTTATTTAAACCCAAAGTGGTTTTATATCGGGTATGTATCATTTCAATCCAAAGTGATTTTGCTAACTATCAGGGGACTTGGAGTGTGAGAACAATAACAACATAAATAACATAACATGTCAATTACCAACATGCATGCATAATTAACAATTTAATATATACACATGCATAACTAACATATCACATGTGTCACATATCGTAAACAACATAAGTGAATATTTCAAATTCTAACATAACATATAAATATATAACATGACATATATACAAGGAACTTGCAAGGTGATTTACAATAAATTAACATGTCATATCATTTTTCACAAACATAACACATTTTTTTACATATCATATGTGATGTATTTCAACATGGCATATAAAAATATATTTTTCTAACATAACACATTTTTTTACATATCATATGTGATGTATTTCACATACATATGTGACAATTAATCAAATCAACATAACATACTACTTGTGACATATAAAACAACATGTGCATGTGAATATCATAACACAAATTCAAGGGAACATAACAACATATATCACATATTCATATCTAAAGCAAACATTTCTTATAACATTTCAATGTTTATTTACCTAACAATAAAAATGTTAATCGTGAGTGATTGCTCACCTTTCGAGGTTAGAGAGTTTTTGACAACACAAATATGTAGATCTTAGTTGAAATCCAAACACGACAAGCTAACCAATCTTATCCATAGCAACAATCTAATAGAAAAGCAAAGCAAAGCACGACAATGCAAATCGAACAGATTGAGTTTTCTTCTTTATTTTTTAGAGAGATGAAGCAAGGGGAATTTGTGGATTTAGAAATTTTGGAGTTTATGTAGTTTTGAGGATGGAGGAAGTGTGAGCAGAAAGCTTCAGATAGAGGAATGAGAAACAATCTGTACGTACTTTGGTTTTGTTCTCTAGTGGGAAATTGAAAAGTCAACAGGTTGGAAAGTGGGAAGGTGATAAAAGAATACAAAAATAAAGTAAGCTTTTCAAAGAAACGACGTGGTTATGTGTTTTATAAATATAAACATGAACAGGCTAGCATGAATGATGCACGTGCATTAAATCTGAATTGTTAATGGACGAATTAGTGCAGGCAGAAGTTTTGAAAAAGAGTGAATACTAAAAGTTATAACGTGTAAAAATAAATGCTTAGATGCAAATACAAGAGGTATATAAGAATTAGGTCGAATAAAAGTGGGTGAGAGAATGTATAGCTAACAATAAGAATGGAAAATGCATATATAGAGAATAAATGAAAGTTTTATGAAATAAAGAGAGAGGTTTTTTTTAATATGAATAGCTGAAATGTGAGAGTAAACAAGGCAGAAAAATATGAATGAGATAGTAGTTAGAAAAAGCAATAGAATATGAAACGTGCATGAATATGAATTCATGATGAACATCACCTTTCATACTTCAAAATGAATTTAATGTCACAATAATTCAATATGGAAATATTTTTCAATTCAATTAATTTCTTTAACTCCAAATCAACTCAACTTTACACCTATCTAAAAGTTTTATTAACATACAGTAAATAAAATTTGAACACACCAATTAAAGTAACGATGACCACCGCTACATAAAATAAAAGGAGAACCATGATTCCAAATTCCAATTCAAAATCGGCGTTTTTCTCAGCGCACAATCATGAACATAAAATATTTAATTTATTCTAAATTTTACGATTAGCATTAAAATCACCTCTATACTGCCAAAGATTACTATTCAACGACCGTACAATATTGCTTCAAAATTCAGTTTTTTTCTTTTTATAAAATTACACTTACTTTAAAAACAACAACGTTTATTTTATTTTCATTAAAAACATACTTTTTTTTTACAATAACGTACATTTCTTTCGTTAAATCCATTAATTACAATTAATGGTTTTTTTTTGCCTCTTTAATATTGAAAGATTCCAAATCGACATAATTTTAATTAGTTTCAAAATTACACTTTAAATCGGATCATGTACATTTCATTCATTAAACGTCATTAAGTTCAATTAAATTATCTTTCCCTTTTATTGAAAGATTTCAAATTAAATCCAAGGCAATAAATTTCAACGTTAAAATTTGAAACGGAAAATAATTAATGGATAGATAATAAAAACAATTGAATTCTTTTTACAGTAACTTAAATACATTTGTAGAATTGTTGTTTACACATAAGATAATTAAAACAACGGAAGTCGTTTTACAGTAACTTAAATACATTTATAGAACCGTTGTTTACACATAAGAGTTATAAATTAACTTGCTTAAATAGATTATTTTCCTACTCTTGTAATCCATCTATATGCTAAAACATAGTTCAAATATACATATATTTCTTCCTTTAAATCAATCATTATATTCTTTATTTTAATGAAATTAAACCTACATTCACAAATGAAACATTCATTTCATTTGATATAAATGTTCTTTTCATTAAATCAACTTTCCTTATATTTTCATAAAACATAAGCTACATTTAATTACACCTATTAATTTACAATTTGGTGTCCTTTCTACCATTAATTGAAATTATTCAATTACATTAATTTCAATTGTTTACAAAGGTGAATTTAAAATGAACAAAATAAATGTAATGAGAAATAGAACAATTATTTCCTATCTAATAGTAATTTAAACATAATTACACACTATTGGATACAAACAGAAATTATACATTTCTTACCAAATAATAGTTTCTCATCTTTGCAATCAATCTTTCAGCTACTAAACATTTCAAATAAATAAACATATGATTTCTTATTTAATAAAGAAACATTTATTATTCTTCATTAACATTTATTATTCCAATAAATTGGAAATTTAAATTCAGACAATTGTTAATTTCACTCAAACCAACGCTATTAAAATACACACTAGCATTTGTTATCATCCTTACATTATTGCAAACATGTTTCATTAATAGAATTTTTACTTAAGCTCATAACTTGGATTATAATTAAATTTGTATCAGTAAAATCTTACAAAAAAATTCCTAACAATTTTATTCAAAAATCTTATTTAATTTAATATTTTTAAATGTTTAAAAATACGGGTCGTTACAATCTCCCCCACTCAAAAATTTTCGTCCCCGAAAAGAAACAAGAAGGAATTCAAAAATTTGTTATATTTTATTTAAAACAGTCAATTTATTAATCCGAAAACGTACATATTTGTCGGGCAAACAAACTTTATTTATGAAACCAAAAGCGGTAGTTGTTGCTTCTATAACCTGTATTTCACTTATATAATCCAATGAGTTAAAATTATGTGAAAGAATAATATTTCAGTTGTTTCAAATCAATAGCACAAAAAAATACAATATATCACAATCTTATGCACACAAAACTATACAACCATCATAGGCAACAAAGAATCCATCACACATCTATAGCAACAAAAACTAATGGTTTGTTTAGGTTCAGAACTTTTAATTGTACAAGGGTGATAAATAAAAAAATAAGTGTACTTTATGCTCAACAGCCTTAGATAATCACTTAATAGATTATTCATACAACCTCAAACAATTAGAAGTATTCTTTCCCAAACTTCCCATCAACCAAACAACAAGAATTTTAAATTTACTTAAATTTATTCTACTAGTTTTTTTTCTCATCATTTACCTTTCCATTCATTTATTTATATAAAGATCAATAACTTGCATAATTTGTTTTCCATTAAAGATTTAAGTCATTAATGAATCATTTCATAAAATACTACTTAAGCTCCTACTGCCTTACCTAAGTTTATAACTTAATTCTGTTATAGATTAAAAATTTAAGTTTTTGGTATTCGCTCTTGAAGAAAAAAGAAACATTTCAATATATCTAAAAATTCAATTAAAACATTTAATCTCATTCACTTAGTAAGAATATAAGATATATTTAAAACATTCTCATAGCATTTTGCAAGGATTTTCCAAAAAGTTTAAACAATGTTAAAAGTTTATATCAAAACATATGATAAGCTTTTAAAAATAAATAAAGTTCCTTAAATTCGATAATTTATTAGACTCATTATTTTAAAATAAGTATAAACTCTAGATTATTAAATTGAAACTAATAGTATACTCAAATCTTACATTAAATATCCAAATCAAAGTATAAAATTTCATATCTTCATAATTAATTGTACACACTTGTTTTAAAACGAATATTCAAATCATGGAAAAACATTTATTATGGTTTAATACAAAATTCAAATAGTAAATAAACCTATAAATTTACTAACCATACCTCCAAAATAGAGATTCAAATTCATTTGTCAAGTATATTACCATAAATGAACTTCGCAAATCAATTTTTTTTCATTTATATAATACCTTTAAATTATACATTCAAAGAAACTTATATAAATTTTACTTGAAATATTCATTTGAAAACTTCATTTGCAAATCAATCATCTTTAATACTTTATGAAAAAATTCATTTGTAAAATTTCTTGCTTCATATATAAATACCATTTAAAATTTTTAAATAACATCTTTATAAATATAGGTAAACTATTTGAAAACAATTATTTACATCATTACTTATATTTAAAAAGAAGTTATTGAAAACCTTAAATCCATTATTTATAAATTTTATTAGTTTTAAATCTCAAAATACTTTTAACATCATTAATAAATCAATAATCATTAACTTTAAATACATTTTATTTAATTAATAACTTCCCACAATATTTACAACACTAATAATTTACTATTAAACCATGTTTTACATAAATAAACAATATTTTAAACATTTTAAAGTATTTAGAAATGAAAAAAAAATAACCAAAATATCTTTTATATAATACTTTATCAAAATACTTTTATAACTCGATGTTTTAACAAGTTTGTCCTCGTTCTTGCAGACTCTGGTCGTACGTTGATCAAGCGTAAGACTAGAATTCTCCAAGTACTTAGTAGACCTGTTTCAACACCCAGTGAAAAATATCTTTTATATAATACTTTATCAAAATACTTTTATAACTCGATGTTTTAACATGTTTATCCTCGTTCTTGCAGACTCTGGTCGTACGTTGATCAAGCGTAAGACTAGAATTCTCCAAGTACTTAGTAGACCTGTTTCAACACCCAGTGAAAAATACTTAAAAACATGTATGAGAAGTACTGCTCAAAATTTGATGTCAAATGATGATGTTACGATAGCATTGGCCCGCTGCTGATCCAGAATTTACGCAATGGACACAAAACTTTCCAGAAGATCCTTCCACCTTCCGGATTCTAGAAAAATATCGTAGCCATTTTGTAAACAAGGGACCATCGACCCCTGCTGCAGTGGTAACTGCTGATTCAATGATTTACGCAACGGATGCACTTCCTTCCTGGAAGATCCATAAACAACAGATCCCAGGATCGAAAGCGCCTCCATTGGGTAAACTAAAGAACCATCTACCCTGAAAAAAAATCGAGGAATTCATGAGTTTAAGTCCGGACAACCATATCGGTTCGAATCCATTTCTGAATTCACCCAAGTATATTAGGGTTTATCGGTCGAATCCATTCCTGGATTCCCCAAGTCCATCTGGGTCGAAGCATATCACACTATACTTCTTCGTGGAGGGTACTTCCCCATACCTTTTACTTCAAAATATAACCTACCATATATAGTACCCTTTCAAAATAATAGCTTCAAATATCGCACTTATATAAATTCCATTATAAATAAGATTTCATTTTCAAATAAAGTACTTTCCAAAATCAATAATCTCGAATATATCAAATCATTCTTATATAAATTCCTTTATATGTAAGATTTATCTCTTTAGATCGAATACCTTCTAAAATCAACAGTTTTAAAAATCACCTTATACTTATATAAAGTCTGTCTTATACAAGAATCAAAATTTTTCCAAAATCAATTTCGTTGTATGAAAAGCCATATGGGATTGAACATCTTTGCTTTATAAAAGGTTTTGAATTTAGAATAGTTTTGTACATAAAATCGTTTTGTGAAATAGTTTTGTATATAAAATAGTTATGTAAAATAGTTTGTAAATAAAATAGTTTGTAAAACAGTTTCGTAAAAATAAAATAGTTTGTAAAACATTTTTGTAAATAAAATAGTTTTTAAAATAGTTTTGTAAATAAAATAGTTTGTATAAGAAAAATAAAAGAAAATAGTTTTGTAAAATGGTTTTAAATTAATAGTAGTTTTGCATACAAGAAAAATTCCAATTTAAATTACAAAGATATCCAACCCAACGACTTTCAATTTCAGAGTCAAAGCATATCAATAATATTAGAACATAAGAGGTACATATGTCATCAATTCACAAAATCACATTCGATCGCTCGCTCGAGTACTCAAGTTTGCTTTCGAACTAGTATTTTTCATTCGACTTCCCTAATGCGGACTTCGATAAGGTTTCTTGACTAGAAACCAACATTCTCCTTGCATAGCCATATACTATGATAGAGAATTCTAGAATCAAACCAAAAATCCGTATCAAATATTCACCATCAAGAATCGAATGAAAAATCCTAACACGAAGTGGTGTAATTAACATAGAACTTATGTACTCAAATCCAGATATTTTTGCGAATAAAACAATATACATACAACATGTGTAATTATACTAATTTGTTTCATCACAATTACATTTCAATTAAATTCATTTTTAATCTCATTGATTAACACAAATATCACTTCATACTTTAATATTTGTTTCATACAATTTCTCCAATTAATATAAAACATTAAAGTATTCATTCTCATAAAATTGCTTATATTTCTCTTCACTTTAAATTACATTCATTTCACATGTAATATTTCTCATTTAATACAACATTTATTTGCAAATCTTTTCATAAGGAATTTTTTTAAGTTCATAACCAATTTATAAAACTTAATTCCTTTTTATAAGACATTGTTCGAGTTTAAAGTTATCACAACTTTATTTATAACCATTTATTACATCCATTAATTTCATAACAATTTACATGTCATGGCTTTATTTATAATCATTTCACTTTTAATTCATATTTGTTTATCTCATTTACTTTCACCTTTACCTTTCAATTTATTTATGTTAATTAAATTTATAAACATATTTTTCTCCAATTTAATCACATTTACAACATTTCCTTAATCACAATTTCAATTTAAACATCCCATGGCTTAAAGTTCACACTTTTATATTATTACATTACATGCCAAGAAAGTATACAACAATTCTATTCATTTACTGGACATAGATATAACAAATTAAACCTTGTTTCACTTGCTTTCAAATTAATGTTATCAAATTCAACTGCATAATTCAACACAATTTCTAAGTTTTAACTCATATATTAATTTAGAAGGTTTTGATTATCCAAAATATCCAGATATTCCATTTTATTTCAATAGTTGAAACTACGGTCAACAAACAACAAAATTCACAACAACATTTCAAATTCATAAACAAATATCCTAATTATTCATTTTATTCTCTTTAATACACCAATATTAAACTAGTGTTTAGTCCATTATTTCAATCAACAATAATTGCCAATGTTTATAATTTGATTAAATACAAGAAATTAACAATAAATGATAATAATTAGATATTACCATTTCATAAAACAAATACATTACAAATAACTATATCAGTTATAAAAATTAATTCCTTTATATATATCTTATAATATTAGGAAAAATAATTTCATTTCAAAACTTATATAAAACAATTTTATAACACTAACAAATACGCGCTCTCGTATATACATTCATACAACTCATTCTAGGGTACCACTACCCTATCTCTAATGAGTTAACCCCAACAGGCTAAGGTATGTCTAAACCAAAGCTCTGATACCAACTGTAACAACCCACCATTTTGGACGTTTCAAATCGACAACAAACCACACATGTCAGACTCAAACCATTCAAAAGGGAGGATTGTTAATGGGGTAAATAAGAAAAAAAGAAAAAAAAAGAAACAAAACACAGAATCTCGCAGTGGAATAACAAAATATAATAATTAAATAAATAGTTCATGAAGCTGTTTTATAAATAACATTTGATTACACTTTTACAATTCAAATAAGAGTTATACATACATCAGAAATAAAAAAATAATGCAGCAGAACACAGAATGTAGTGAAATAATAAATAGCAATAATATACTGAATCTTCGTCTTCGTCCTCCAAAAAATAAGTGTCTTCGCTAAACTGAAATACTCGATCTAACCCGAGAGTAAAGTAAAACAAGAACACTCGAGTCAGGACTAACATTCTTATTTAAGTAAGTCAACTCAAGTGAAATGTACAGATAAATCAATAAGTGAAATGCTTAGGTTTAAATAAACATCATCTTTCACACTATAAATCAGTTATGTTCAAATACCGACTTTATAATCGTTTCCAATCGATTCATTATTAAATCCAACTTCAGATTTCAATTTTTCACTTAAAGCTATTAAGTTATAATCAAACAACAAGTTTAAATCTAAAAAATCCAATTAAAACTTTCATTAAATCAATTAAATTTTAATTTCATAATTTCAAGTTCAAACATAAATTTAAACTTACAATATTCAAATTTTATTTCTAAATCAATTTATTTAAACCCAAAGTGGTTTTATATCGGGTATGTATCATTTCAATCCAAAGTGATTTTGCTAACTATCAGGGAACTTGGAGTGTGAGAACAATAACAACATAAATAACATAACATGTCAATTACCAACATGCGTGCATAATTAACAATTTAATATATACACATGCATAACTAACATATCACATGTGTCACATATCGTAAACAACATAAGTGAATATTTCAAATTCTAACATAACATATAAATATATAACATGACATATATACAAGGAACTTGCAAGGTGATTTACAATAAATTAACATGGCATATCATTTTTCACAAACATAACACATTTTTTTACATATCATATGTGATGTATTTCAACATGGCATATAAAAATATATTTTTCTAACATAACACATTTTTTTACATATCATATGTGATGTATTTCACATACATATGTGACAATTAATCAAATCAACATAACATACTACTTGTGACATATAAAACAACATGTGCATGTGAATATCATAACACTAATTCAAGGGAACATAACAACATATATCACATATTCATATCTAAAGCAAACATTTCTTATAACATTTCGATGTTTATTTACCTAACAATAAAAATGTTAATCGTGAGTGATTGCTCACCTTTCGAGGTTAGAGAGTTTTTGACAACACAAATATGTAGATCCTAGTTGAAATCCAAACACGACAAGCTAACCAATCTTATCCATAGCAACAATCTAATAGAAAAGCAAAGCAAAGCACGATAATGCAAATCGAACAGATTGAGTTTTCTTCTTTATTTTTTAGAGAGATGAAGCAAGGGGAATTTGTGGATTTAGAAATTTTGGAGTTTATGTAGTTTTGAGGATGGAGGAAGTGTGAGCAGAAAGCTTCAGATAGAGGAATGAGAAACAATCTGTACGTACTTTGGTTTTGTTCTCTAGTGGGAAATTGAAAAGTCAACAGGTTGGAAAGTGGGAAGGTGATAAAAGAATACAAAAATAAAGTAAGCTTTTCAAAGAAACGACGTGGTTATGTGTTTTATAAATATAAACATGAACAGGCTAGCATGAATGATGCACGTGCATTAAATCTGAATTGTTAATGGACGAATTAGTGCAGGCAGAGTGTAACAACCCGAAATTTCACGGTATTATTATTATCGTCATGTGACGATTTAATTGGGTTGTTGGTTGTTTTTAGCGTTTAACCAAGCGAAATTCTTTTTCGAATCGGATTAAAATTCTTTTGAATTTGTAAATATTGAAGCGAGCTTTAAAGAAAAATTGGTTTGACCCACTCGTTGTTGCCGTGACGTTTATAGGTACTTTTCCCCTTTTATTCGTTCACTCGAGAAAATCCATACTCCACCCACGTTTCTTCTGCCATCCCCTTACCCCTTTCTTCTGCTTAAACACGTCGCACCCCTTCCCTCTTCAGATGGAAGAAACGAAGAAAAAAAAAGGAAGGCGGAAAAATAAATGGCGACGAGATAAAGGATGGTGGCTTCGTTCTTCGATCTGGAAAACGTAGGGCTTCAGAAAATTGGGGCTTCCGTTCGTTCTTTCGATGCTTGCTAGGGCTTCGTCTTCGATTATCTCGCGCGCGACCTCGTCGATGCTAAGGTGAGTAATTTCAGTTACTCACATCTAGATTCAGCTTAGTGATTTCCTCTGCTTGTTTGGATTGTGATGTTGATTTCGTTCTCGTCCTTGTATTATCGGTCTTGGTTTCGATTGGAGCGATGTTATTCATTTACTTCTAATTCACTTTACCGTTAGTATATAATTCGATTGCCCTTGAATTTTGCTGTACCCATTTGATTGAATTTTGATACTTCTTGGCTTTATGTTGGCTTTTTGACATGGTTCGATTTTTGTTTGTCCCCTGTATTGATGATGTTGGATGTGGGTGTAACGATATTGGTTGTTCGACTTTCGTCCTTGTTCGATGGATCTGCTGTTCTAGGTATTCAATCATCGATAGCTGCTTTATCTTCTCGGTTGATTTTTGAAAATATTACCAGACTTTGAATTAATTCCAGACTTTGATCTTTCGGCCTTTAGTTGCTTATGTGAGAGTCTGACTTAACTTGAGGTTGGTTTCGTTACCTTGTTACTTTGTCGGTTGGGCATCAGCTTGATATCTTATGTGATAGTTGCATTTGAACTTTAAGCATGACACATAGGATTATACTCGGTTTGTTTTATCTGATCTGGTCGATCTTGTAGTTGTTGCTACTCTAATCTGGTCAGCATTGTGCCTGCAGTCTTGTTTTTCTGGGCTTGATTTTGAAGTTAAATTACTGGTCCTATTTCAATTAATATAGATGTGTATGTGTATATATATTTATATGCATACATGTTTAATTGTAATTGCTCGGCATCGAGTTACATTTTGCGACAATAGGGTCTTTGACTTGTTCAGTTCTTTTCCGTGAGTACCTTCACTATGACAGACAGTGTTCAAATCTTCTTTTTAACACTGTAGCACAGTTGTGGTTGTTTAGATAATTTGAAACTGCACTTGATTTTCATGTGCAATGAATGGCTCTTTCTTTTGAACTGAGCTTCGATTCCTTTGGGACTTCTGACTTGTTTTAGTTATGACTCGATTTCTTGTACCTTGGGTATTTTGTCTCTTTGACCATTTGCCTGTAGTTGTCATATATGTACAGCTGTTCAGTCGGCTTTCTATTCATTTGAGCTGGTTCCTGTTGGCAATGAATTCATGTGTCTTGGGTTGCCAATTTTGGTGGCACTGTTGGTTTTTAGTAGTTTGATCTTTTGGGTCATTTTGATGTATATGCAGTCTTCATTATTCACGTATCTGCTTTTCATATGCTTGTGCATTTTTGAACTGGTACACTTATATCTAGTCGCACTCGAACCCCTTTAGTCACTTGGTTGTACTGCGCCTTGGACAGTCTCATTTGCAGGCTGATGGCCTTCGAACTGTACAGTTTCACTTGTAGTAGTATTGAATCGGGCACCATTTCTTGGGACAGTTTGAATATCGTCCCACTTCGATTGTAGTCTTGGCTTCGAGCTTGTAGACTTTGTCTTGTGATCTATTTTGTTGGTTCTTGATTGTTTCAAGTTGATTTGTGAAATTTAGATAGCGAGTTGAATCCGGTCTCAAAGACCCGGGTTTGACCCTGTACATGAATGTAGACTTCCGATGTACATTCGTGAATGATTCATTCCTCTTGATTTGAGATAGTGTATGTTGTTTTGGTTTATTTATGTTGACTTCTACAATTTTAATTGTTGTTAGTTTTCACCATCGTGATGATTTCGTGTACTGTGTGGCGAGGCAGTGCATGCGTGCGTGTACTGCAGCCACACAGAAAGTTGATTTGACTGACCTTTTTGAGAATACTGATCTGTTGATTTACACTGTTTAGTGTTATATCTACCGTTACCCGATTCTCTTATTGAGAAGTCGGATATACGTGATTTCTGTGACTGTCATCTATTTGAGATTATTATTGCTTCTATGCACTAATAAACTGGTTTGAATTAGACTGACCTGGGTATTATTTTCTTTTGAATGTAATACTCGGGTCAGACCCGAGTTATTTCAGGTTGTAGATTCTTTCTTTGAGTTGCTGTTCAGGATTTGAAGACTTTTCACATCTTCTGAAGTTGTCCGTGTCATTTTGTAGTAGTCGTGTCATTATAGAACGATATGTATTCATGTATATTAGTTGGTAATGTACTTGTATATATAACTTCTAGAGTCGACAGTTGTAGTTGTATCATATGTATTGTGTCAATTATGTATCAACTGACTTCAGTTATATATATATGAGACTTTTGTTTTTATCTGTGTTCCGCATTTATATTATCTGTGTTATTGTTATATCTAATGTCCTAAACTATTATGAACTATCGTAGTTTGTTTTATACTGATAATTGGATATGTCGATGGGAGTAAATAAATAATAGATGAAAAAAAAAGTATATACCACTCCTACCGAGATAACCAATATTAGTGTAAGGCCAATTACGGATGGTCGCTCCTATCCAGCCTTATTCTTCGTAATAATAGACAGTATTTCTTTTAATACTCTTTGTTATTATAAGCATAGAGGTGGGGCGTTACAGTTGGTATCAGAGCATGGGGTTTATGGACATAATATAAAACATAACTTGGATGGAACATATGTTACAACTATTGGTCGATGTTTTATTTGTACTTTGAGTCAAAACTAAAGTTTTGAAATTTAGATGAAATTTTTAAATATCATTATTTAAAAATAAAAAGTGAAACTGTGTTTTGGTTATTTGATTGATTTGTGTTCTATTTATCAGAGTGCGCAGCGGAAACAGTGAAACTGTCTTCGCTGAGTACAACTGATAATCTTTTTGATTTAAGAATCAAAATACGAAATTGATATGAATTCCAATTGTTGTTTACATAGCTGTAATTAATTGTTTCTTTGAGAATTTCGAATCCAAATTGAGGATTCGAAGAAATTGCAGATATGTGATTTTTGTTGAAATTTCCGCTGGCTTTCTTTTGTACTAATCATCTAGTGATTAGATTTTTGCTGTTTTGAATTATCTTCGTTGAAGATACCTTTGAATGATTTCTTTGTTCATTTTGTAATACATGCAAAAATTTGAATTGCACGTTATTGCATTTATTTTACGTTGAACCGATGCTTGGTTATGATACGTATTTTGTTGTCGTTATTTTTATAACGGACTTATTACACCAATGCTGAATTTTGAGGCACAGTGTTTTGTTGACAATTTTAATAAATGAAAATTCACTGATGTCACATTTTGATGTGAATCCTTTGATGAGATAATTGATGTTTTAAAATTTCTGTCGCTTTGACTTCAGCAACAGCCAAAATTTTAAAAGTGGATTTTCAAGCGGTTATTCCGCAATACTGATTTGTGACCGTTTTTACGGTATTTTGAGAAGTACAATTTCCTTATCGAAATTGTTACTAATATTGTTGTTTTAATCACGTGATGGGAAAATCGTTTTAAAATGAAAATTGTTTTATAAATTTGTAACAGTTTGCGATTTCAAAAGAATGAGAAAGCGACTTAAACGATTCAGCAAAATCGAGGATTATGACCCCTTTCTTTTACTGTTTCGCTTAACTCCGGACTTGTCCAGTTGAGGATGTGAATTGTTATTTTACAAAATAAATAAAATTGTTTTCAAAAATTTTACAGTTTGCGATTTCAAAGGAATGAGGAAGCGATTTAAACGTTTCAGCAAAATCGAGGACTATGACCCCTTTCTTTTACTGATTCGCTTAATTCCGGACTTGTCCGTTTGAGAATGTGAAATGTATTTTTACAAAATACACAATTTTGCACTTTCAAGGAAACGATGAAGAGAATCAAACGATTTAGTAAAACACGTGGTATGGGACATGTGCGTTTGCTATTTCGGTTAATTCCGGACTCGTTAATTGAAATATTTGATGATTTAGTGTGCTTTCGAGCCACTATGAGGACCTTCGGGTCATTTGTTGGGCTTTCGGGCCACTCTGCGGACCTTCGGGTCATTTGTTGGGCTTTCGGGCCACTCTGCGGACCTTCGGGTCAAATACCAGTACTAGACCTTCGGGTCACTCTGCGGACCTCCGGGTCAATCTGATGGGCGCCAAAAATTATGTTGAGTACTTGGTAGGCTTCGGCCACTCTGAGATGCACGTGCGGCGAATTAAAAACTCGCCATCTGATGGGATCGATCCAAGCTTTTATGTCGATTTTCTAGTCTTCTCAATTGATTTCTAGATATTTGTTGTTTCCAATTATCTGCAGGTAATTGGATATTTGTTGATATGAGTTCTGCTTATCGTTTTTGATAATCAGATATTTGTTGTTTCTAATTATCGCTTGTGATAATTAGATATTTGTTGATATGAGTTCTGGTTATCGTTTTTGATAATCAGATATTTGTTGTTTCTAATTATCGCTTGTGATAATTAGATATTTGTTGATATGAGTTCTGATTATCGTTTTTGATAATCAGATATTTGTTGCTTTGAGATTTAATTATCGCTTTAGATAATTAAATATTTGCTGATTTCGAATTTAATTATCGCTTTTGATAATTAAATATTTGCTGCTTTGAAATTTAATTATCGCTTTAGATAATTAAATATTTGTTGCTTTGAGATTTAATTATCGCTTTAGATAATTAAATATTTGCTGATTTCGAATTTAATTATCGCTTTTGATAATTAAATATTTGCTGCTTTGAAATTTAATTATCGCTTTAGATAATTAAATATTTGTTGCTTTGAGATTTAATTATCGCTTTAGATAATTAAATAATTGTTGATTTGAGATTTAATTATCGCTTTAGATAATTAAATATTTGTTGCTTTTAATTATCGCTTTTGATAATTAAATATTTGCTGCTTTGAAATTTAATTATCGCTTTAGATAATTAAATATTTGTTGCTTTGAGATTTAATTATCGCTTTAGATAATTAAATATTTGCTGATTTCGAATTTAATTATCACTTTAGATAATTAAATATTTGCTGCTTTGAAATTTAATTATCGCTTTAGATAATTAAATATTTGTTGCTTTGAGATTTAATTATCGCTTTAGATAATTAAATAATTGTTGATTTGAGATTTAATTATCGCTTTACATAATTAAATATTTGTTGCTTTTAATTATCGCTTTAGATAATTAAATATTTGTTGTTATGAGATTTAATCATCGCTTTTGATAATTAAATATTTGCTGATTTCGAATTTAATTATCGCTTTAGATAATTAAATAATTGTGAATTAGAAATTTGATTATCGCTTGGGATAATCAAATATTTGTTAAATTTAAAATTTGATTATCATTTTGATAATTGAATGTTTGTTGATTTGAGAAATTCAATTATCGTTTTGATGATTGAATATTTGCGATTCTTGAGATTTGAGCTTCGTCTTTTTCTCTGGCGATTCAAGTGAGTAATTTTGATTACTCACATTCAATTCGTGCTCTGTATGGGATTTCTGCTTTGTTTTTCCTTCTCTTTTAGTTGCTGGAACTCGATTGATTCTTGCTTTAGACAGTCGTCTGATTTTGATTCCTTAATCCCCACGATGTTGATTCTTTTGATTTGAAGCAGTCGAACCTTTCGATTTCTTATCTAATACTTCCTCGCTGACACTTGCTTTGCTTATACGTTCGACATTGCCATGCTCTTTTGGTTGTTACCTTTTTCCATTTATTCCCTATGATTGCGTGGACGCAATTTCTTTAAGGAGGGGAGTCTGTAACAACCCGAAATTTCACGGTATTATTATTATCGTCATGTGACGATTTAATTGGGTTGTTGGTTGTTTTTAGCGTTTAACCAAGCGAAATTCTTTTTCGAATCGGATTAAAATTCTTTTGAATTTGTAAATATTGAAGCGAGCTTTAAAGAAAAATTGGTTTGACCCACTCGTTGTTGCCGTGACGTTTATAGGTACTTTTCCCCTTTTATTCGTTCACTCGAGAAAACCCATACTCCACCCACGTTTCTTCTGCCATCCCCTTACCCCTTTCTTCTGCTTAAACACGTCGCACCCCTTCCCTCTTCAGATGGAAGAAACGAAGAAAAAAAAAAGGAAGGCGGAAAAATAAATGGCGACGAGATAAAGGATGGTGGCTTCGTTCTTCGATCTGGAAAACGTAGGGCTTCAGAAAATCGGGGCTTCCGTTCGTTCTTTCGATGCTTGCTAGGGCTTCGTCTTCGATTATCTCGCGCGCGACCTCGTCGATGCTAAGGTGAGTAATTTCAGTTACTCACATCTAGATTCAGCTTAGTGATTTCCTCTGCTTGTTTGGATTGTGATGTTGATTTCGTTCTCGTCCTTGTATTATCGGTCTTGGTTTCGATTGGAGCGATGTTATTCATTTACTTCTAATTCACTTTACCGTTAGTATATAATTCGATTGCCCTTGAATTTTGCTGTACCCATTTGATTGAATTTTGATACTTCTTGGCTTTATGTTGGCTTTTTGACATGGTTCGATTTTTGTTTGTCCCCTGTATTGATGATGTTGGATGTGGGTGTAACGATATTGGTTGTTCGACTTTCGTCCTTGTTCGATGGATCTGCTGTTCTAGGTATTCAATCATCGATAGCTGCTTTATCTTCTCGGTTGATTTTTGAAAATATTACCAGACTTTGAATTAATTCCAGACTTTGATCTTTCGGCCTTTAGTTGCTTATGTGAGAGTCTGACTTAACTTGAGGTTGGTTTCGTTACCTTGTTACTTTGTCGGTTGGGCATCAGCTTGATATCTTATGTGATAGTTGCATTTGAACTTTAAGCATGACACATAGGATTATACTCGGTTTGTTTTATCTGATCTGGTCGATCTTGTAGTTGTTGCTACTCTAATCTGGTCAGCATTGTGCCTGCAGTCTTGTTTTTCTGGGCTTGATTTTGAAGTTAAATTACTGGTCCTATTTCAATTAATATAGATGTGTATGTGTATATATATTTATATGCATACATGTTTAATTGTAATTGCTCGGCATCGAGTTACATTTTGCGACAATAGGGTCTTTGACTTGTTCAGTTCTTTTCCGTGAGTACCTTCACTATGACAGACAGTGTTCGATTCTTCTTTTTAACACTGTAGCACAGTTGTGGTTGTTTAGATAATTTGAAACTGCACTTGATTTTCATGTGCAATGAATGGCTCTTTCTTTTGAACTGAGCTTCGATTCCTTTGGGACTTCTGACTTGTTTTAGTTATGACTCGATTTCTTGTACCTTGGGTATTTTGTCTCTTTGACCATTTGCCTGTAGTTGTCATATATGTACAGCTGTTCAGTCGGCTTTCTATTCATTTGAGCTGGTTCCTGTTGGCAATGAATTCATGTGTCTTGGGTTGCCAATTTTGGTGGCACTGTTGGTTTTTAGTAGTTTGATCTTTTGGGTCATTTTGATGTATATGCAGTCTTCATTATTCACGTATCTGCTTTTCATATGCTTGTGCATTTTTGAACTGGTACACTTGTATCTAGTCGCACTCGAACCCCTTTAGTCACTTGGTTGTACTGCGCCTTGGACAGTCTCATTTGCAGGCTGATGGCCTTCGAACTGTACAGTTTCACTTGTAGTAGTACTGAATCGGGCACCATTTCTTGGGACAGTTTGAATATCGTCCCACTTCGATTGTAGTCTTGGCTTCGAGCTTGTAGACTTTGTCTTGTGATCTATTTTGTTGGTTCTTGATTGTTTCAAGTTGATTTGTGAAATTTAGATAGCGAGTTGAATCCGGTGTCAAAGACCCGGGTTTGACCCTGTACATGAATGTAGACTTCCGGTGTACATTCGTGAATGATTCATTCCTCTTGATTTGAGATAGTGTATGTTGTTTTGGTTTATTTATGTTGACTTCTACAATTTTAATTGTTGTTAGTTTTCACCATCGTGATGATTTCGTGTACTGTTTGGCGAGGCAGTGCATGCGTGCGTGTACTGCAGCCACACAGAAAGTTGATTTGACTGACCTTTTTGAGAATACTGATCTGTTGATTTACACTGTTTAGTGTTATATCTACCGTTACCCGATTCTCTTATTGAGAAGTCGGATATACGTGATTTCTGTGACTGTCATCTATTTGAGATTATTATTGCTTCTATGCACTAATAAACTGGTTTGAATTAGACTGACCTGGGTATTATTTTCTTTTGAATGTAATACTTGGGTCAGACCCGAGTTATTTCAGGTTGTAGATTCTTTCTTTGAGTTGCTGTTCAGGATATGAAGACTTTTCACATCTTCTGAAGTTGTCCGTGTCATTTTGTAGTAGTCGTGTCATTATAGAACGATATGTATTCATGTATATTAGTTGGTAATGTACTTGTATATATAACTTCTAGAGTCGACAGTTGTAGTTGTATCATATGTATTGTGTCAATTATGTATCAACTGACTTCAGTTATATATATATGAGACTTTTGTTTTTATCTGTGTTCTGCATTTATATTATCTGTGTTATTGTTATATCTAATGTCCTAAACTATTATGAACCATCGTAGTTTGTTTTATACTGATAATTGGATATGTCGATGGGAGTAAATAAATAATAGATGAAAAAAAAAAGTATATACCACTCCTACCGAGATAACCAATATTAGTGTAAGGCCAATTACGGATGGTCGCTCCTATCCAGCCTTATTCTTCGTAATAATAGACAGTATTTCTTTTAATACTCTTTGTTATTATGAGCATAGAGGTGGGGCGTTACAGTTTTGATGATTGAATATTTGCGATTCTTGAGATTTGAGCTTCGTCTTTTTCTCTGGCGATTCAAGTGAGTAATTTTGATTACTCACATTCAATTCGTGCTCTGTATGGGATTTCTGCTTTGTTTTTCCTTCTCTTTTAGTTGCTGGAACTCGATTGATTCTTGCTTTAGACAGTCGTCTGATTTTGATTCCTTAATCCCCACGATGTTGATTCTTTTGATTTGAAGCAGTCGAACCTTTCGATTTCTTATCTAATACTTCCTCGCTGACACTTGCTTTGCTTATACGTTCGACATTGCCATGCTCTTTTGGTTGTTACCTTTTTCCATTTATTCCCTATGATTGCGTGGACGCAATTTCTTTAAGGAGGGGAGTCTGTAACAACCCGAAATTTCACGGTATTATTATTATCGTCATGTGACGATTTAATTGGGTTGTTGGTTGTTTTTAGAGTTTAACCAAGCGAAATTCTTTTTCGAATCGGATTAAAATTCTTTTGAATTTGTAAATATTGAAGCGAGCTTTAAAGAAAAATTGGTTTGACCCACTCGTTGTTGCCGTGACATTTATAGGTACTTTTCCCCTTTTATTCGTTCACTCGAGAAAACCCATACTCCACACACGTTTCTTCTGCCATCCCCTTACCCCTTTCTTCTGCTTAAACACGTCGCACCCCTTCCCTCTTCAGATGGAAGAAACGAAGAAAAAAAAAGGAAGGCGGAAAAATAAATGGCGACGAGATAAAGGATGGTGGCTTCGTTCTTCGATCTGGAAAACGTAGGGCTTCAGAAAATTGGGGCTTCCGTTCGTTCTTTCGATGCTTGCTAGGGCTTCGTCTTCGATTATCTCGCGCGCGACCTCGTCGATGCTAAGGTGAGTAATTTCAGTTACTCACATCTAGATTCAGCTTAGTGATTTCCTCTGCTTGTTTGGATTGTGATGTTGATTTCGTTCTCGTCCTTGTATTATCGATCTTGGTTTCGATTGGAGCGATGTTATTCATTTACTTCTAATTCACTTTACCGTTAGTATATAATTCGATTGCCCTTGAATTTTGCTGTACCCATTTGATTGAATTTTGATACTTCTTGGCTTTATGTTGGCTTTTTGACATGGTTCGATTTTTGTTTGTCCCCTGTATTGATGATGTTGGATGTGGGTGTAACGATATTGGTTGTTCGACTTTCGTCCTTGTTCGATGGATCTGCTGTTCTAGGTATTCAATCATCGATAGCTGCTTTATCTTCTCGGTTGATTTTTGAAAATATTACCAGACTTTGAATTAATTCCAGACTTTGATCTTTCGGCCTTTAGTTGCTTATGTGAGAGTCTGACTTAACTTGAGGTTGGTTTCGTTACCTTGTTACTTTGTCGGTTGGGCATCAGCTTGATATCTTATGTGATAGTTGCATTTGAACTTTAAGCATGACACATAGGATTATACTCGGTTTGTTTTATCTGATCTGGTCGATCTTGTAGTTGTTGCTACTCTAATCTGGTCAGCATTGTGCCTGCAGTCTTGTTTTTCTGGGCTTGATTTTGAAGTTAAATTACTGGTCCTATTTCAATTAATATAGATGTGTATGTGTATATATATTTATATGCATACATGTTTAATTGTAATTGCTCGGCATCGAGTTACATTTTGCGACAATAGGGTCTTTGACTTGTTCAGTTCTTTTCCGTGAGTACCTTCACTATGACAGACAGTGTTCGATTCTTCTTTTTAACACTGTAGCACAGTTGTGGTTGTTTAGATAATTTGAAACTGCACTTGATTTTCATGTGCAATGAATGGCTCTTTCTTTTGAACTGAGCTTCGATTCCTTTGGGACTTCTGACTTGTTTTAGTTATGACTCGATTTCTTGTACCTTGGGTATTTTGTCTCTTTGACCATTTGCCTGTAGTTGTCATATATGTACAGCTGTTCAGTCGGCTTTCTATTCATTTGAGCTGGTTCCTGTTGGCAATGAATTCATGTGTCTTGGGTTGCCAATTTTGGTGGCACTGTTGGTTTTTAGTAGTTTGATCTTTTGGGTCATTTTGATGTATATGCAGTCTTCATTATTCACGTATCTGCTTTTCATATGCTTGTGCATTTTTGAACTGGTACACTTGTATCTAGTCGCACTCGAACCCCTTTAGTCACTTGGTTGTACTGCGCCTTGGACAGTCTCATTTGCAGGCTGATGGCCTTCGAACTGTACAGTTTCACTTGTAGTAGTATTGAATCGGGCACCATTTCTTGGGACAGTTTGAATATCGTCCCACTTCGATTGTAGTCTTGGCTTCGAGCTTGTAGACTTTGTCTTGTGATCTATTTTGTTGGTTCTTGATTGTTTCAAGTTGATTTGTGAAATTTAGATAGCGAGTTGAATCCGGTGTCAAAGACCCGGGTTTGACCCTGTACATGAATGTAGACTTCCGGTGTACATTCGTGAATGATTCATTCCTCTTGATTTGAGATAGTGTATGTTGTTTTGGTTTATTTATGTTGACTTCTACAATTTTAATTGTTGTTAGTTTTCACCATCGTGATGATTTCGTGTACTGTGTGGCGAGGCAGTGCATGCGTGCGTGTACTGCAGCCACACAGAAAGTTGATTTGACTGACCTTTTTGAGAATACTGATCTGTTGATTTACACTGTTTAGTGTTATATCTACCGTTACCCGATTCTCTTATTGAGAAGTCGGATATACGTGATTTCTGTGACTGTCATCTATTTGAGATTATTATTGCTTCTATGCACTAATAAACTGGTTTGAATTAGACTGACCTGGGTATTATTTTCTTTTGAATGTAATACTCGGGTCAGACCCGAGTTATTTCAGGTTGTAGATTCTTTCTTTGAGTTGCTGTTCAGGATATGAAGACTTTTCACATCTTCTGAAGTTGTCCGTGTCATTTTGTAGTAGTCGTGTCATTATAGAACGATATGTATTCATGTATATTAGTTGGTAATGTACTTGTATATATAACTTCTAGAGTCGACAGTTGTAGTTGTATCATATGTATTGTGTCAATTATGTATCAACTGACTTCAGTTATATATATATGAGACTTTTGTTTTTATCTGTGTTCCGCATTTATATTATCTGTGTTATTGTTATATCTAATGTCCTAAACTATTATGAACTATCGTAGTTTGTTTTATACTGATAATTGGATATGTCGATGGGAGTAAATAAATAATAGATGAAAAAAAAAAGTATATACCACTCCTACCGAGATAACCAATATTAGTGTAAGGCCAATTACGGATGGTCGCTCCTATCCAGCCTTATTCTTCGTAATAATAGACAGTATTTCTTTTAATACTCTTTGTTATTATGAGCATAGAGGTGGGGCGTTACAGTTTTGATGATTGAATATTTGCGATTCTTGAGATTTGAGCTTCGTCTTTTTCTCTGGCGATTCAAGTGAGTAATTTTGATTACTCACATTCAATTCGTGCTCTGTATGGGATTTCTGCTTTGTTTTTCCTTCTCTTTTAGTTGCTGGAACTCGATTGATTCTTGCTTTAGACAGTCGTCTGATTTTGATTCCTTAATCCCCACGATGTTGATTCTTTTGATTTGAAGCAGTCGAACCTTTCGATTTCTTATCTAATACTTCCTCGCTGACACTTGCTTTGCTTATACGTTCGACATTGCCATGCTCTTTTGGTTGTTACCTTTTTCCATTTATTCCCTATGATTGCGTGGACGCAATTTCTTTAAGGAGGGGAGTCTGTAACAACCCGAAATTTCACGGTATTATTATTATCGTCATGTGACGATTTAATTGGGTTGTTGGTTGTTTTTAGCGTTTAACCAAGCGAAATTCTTTTTCGAATCGGATTAAAATTCTTTTGAATTTGTAAATATTGAAGCGAGCTTTAAAGAAAAATTGGTTTGACCCACTCGTTGTTGCCGTGACGTTTATAGGTACTTTTCCCCTTTTATTCGTTCACTCGAGAAAACCCATACTCCACCCACGTTTCTTCTGCCATCCCCTTACCCCTTTCTTCTGCTTAAACACGTCGCACCCCTTCCCTCTTCAGATGGAAGAAACGAAGAAAAAAAAAAGGAAGGCGGAAAAATAAATGGCGACGAGATAAAGGATGGTGGCTTCGTTCTTCGATCTGGAAAACGTAGGGCTTCAGAAAATTGGGGCTTCCGTTCGTTCTTTCGATGCTTGCTAGGGCTTCGTCTTCGATTATCTCGCACGCGACCTCGTCGATGCTAAGGTGAGTAATTTCAGTTACTCACATCTAGATTCAGCTTAGTGATTTCCTCTGCTTGTTTGGATTGTGATGTTGATTTCGTTCTCGTCCTTGTATTATCGGTCTTGGTTTCGATTGGAGCGATGTTATTCATTTACTTCTAATTCACTTTACCGTTAGTATATAATTCGATTGCCCTTGAATTTTGCTGTACCCATTTGATTGAATTTTGATACTTCTTGGCTTTATGTTGGCTTTTTGACATGGTTCGATTTTTGTTTGTCCCCTGTATTGATGATGTTGGATGTGGGTGTAACGATATTGGTTGTTCGACTTTCGTCCTTGTTCGATGGATCTGCTGTTCTAGGTATTCAATCATCGATAGCTGCTTTATCTTCTCGGTTGATTTTTGAAAATATTACCAGACTTTGAATTAATTCCAGACTTTGATCTTTCGGCCTTTAGTTGCTTATGTGAGAGTCTGACTTAACTTGAGGTTGGTTTCGTTACCTTGTTACTTTGTCGGTTGGGCATCAGCTTGATATCTTATGTGATAGTTGCATTTGAACTTTAAGCATGACACATAGGATTATACTCGGTTTGTTTTATCTGATCTGGTCGATCTTGTAGTTGTTGCTACTCTAATCTGGTCAGCATTGTGCCTGCAGTCTTGTTTTTCTGGGCTTGATTTTGAAGTTAAATTACTGGTCCTATTTCAATTAATATAGATGTGTATGTGTATATATATTTATATGCATACATGTTTAATTGTAATTGCTCGGCATCGAGTTACATTTTGCGACAATAGGGTCTTTGACTTGTTCAGTTCTTTTCCGTGAGTACCTTCACTATGACAGACAGTGTTCGATTCTTCTTTTTAACACTGTAGCACAGTTGTGGTTGTTTAGATAATTTGAAACTGCACTTGATTTTCATGTGCAATGAATGGCTCTTTCTTTTGAACTGAGCTTCGATTCCTTTGGGACTTCTGACTTGTTTTAGTTATGACTCGATTTCTTGTACCTTGGGTATTTTGTCTCTTTGACCATTTGCCTGTAGTTGTCATATATGTACAGCTGTTCAGTCGGCTTTCTATTCATTTGAGCTGGTTCCTGTTGGCAATGAATTCATGTGTCTTGGGTTGCCAATTTTGGTGGCACTGTTGGTTTTTAGTAGTTTGATCTTTTGGGTCATTTTGATGTATATGCAGTCTTCATTATTCACGTATCTGCTTTTCATATGCTTGTGCATTTTTGAACTGGTACACTTGTATCTAGTCGCACTCGAACCCCTTTAGTCACTTGGTTGTACTGCGCCTTGGACAGTCTCATTTGCAGGCTGATGGCCTTCGAACTGTACAGTTTCACTTGTAGTAGTACTGAATCGGGCACCATTTCTTGGGACAGTTTGAATATCGTCCCACTTCGATTGTAGTCTTGGCTTCGAGCTTGTAGACTTTGTCTTGTGATCTATTTTGTTGGTTCTTGATTGTTTCAAGTTGATTTGTGAAATTTAGATAGCGAGTTGAATCCGGTGTCAAAGACCCGGGTTTGACCCTGTACATGAATGTAGACTTCCGGTGTACATTCGTGAATGATTCATTCCTCTTGATTTGAGATAGTGTATGTTGTTTTGGTTTATTTATGTTGACTTCTACAATTTTAATTGTTGTTAGTTTTCACCATCGTGATGATTTCGTGTACTGTTTGGCGAGGCAGTGCATGCGTGCGTGTACTGCAGCCACACAGAAAGTTGATTTGACTGACCTTTTTGAGAATACTGATCTGTTGATTTACACTGTTTAGTGTTATATCTACCGTTACCCGATTCTCTTATTGAGAAGTCGGATATACATGACTTCTGTGACTGTCATCTATTTGAGATTATTATTGCTTCTATGCACTAATAAACTGGTTTGAATTAGACTGACCTGGGTATTATTTTCTTTTGAATGTAATACTCGGGTCAGACCCGAGTTATTTTAGGTTGTAGATTCTTTCTTTGAGTTGCTGTTCAGGATATGAAGACTTTTCACATCTTCTGAAGTTGTCCGTGTCATTTTGTAGTAGTCGTGTCATTATAGAACGATATGTATTCATGTATATTAGTTGGTAATGTACTTGTATATATAACTTCTAGAGTCGACAGTTGTAGTTGTATCATATGTATTGTGTCAATTATGTATCAACTGACTTCAGTTATATATATATGAGACTTTTGTTTTTATCTGTGTTCCGCATTTATATTATCTGTGTTATTGTTATATCTAATGTCCTAAACTATTATGAACTATCGTAGTTTGTTTTATACTGATAATTGGATATGTCGATGGGAGTAAATAAATAATAGATGAAAAAAAAAAGTATATACCACTCCTACCGAGATAACCAATATTAGTGTAAGGCCAATTACGGATGGTCGCTCCTATCCAGCCTTATTCTTCGTAGTAATAGACAGTATTTCTTTTAATACTCTTTGTTATTATGAGCATAGAGGTGGGGCGTTACAGTTTTGATGATTGAATATTTGCGATTCTTGAGATTTGAGCTTCGTCTTTTTCTCTGGCGATTCAAGTGAGTAATTTTGATTACTCACATTCAATTCGTGCTCTGTATGGGATTTCTGCTTTGTTTTTCCTTCTCTTTTAGTTGCTGGAACTCGATTGATTCCTGCTTTAGACAGTCGTCTGATTTTGATTCCTTAATCCCCACGATGTTGATTCTTTTGATTTGAAGCAGTCGAACCTTTCGATTTCTTATCTAATACTTCCTCGCTGACACTTGCTTTGCTTATACGTTCGACATTGCCATGCTCTTTTGGTTGTTACCTTTTTCCATTTATTCCCTATGATTGCGTGGACGCAATTTCTTTAAGGAGGGGAGTCTGTAACAACCCAAAATTTCACGGTATTATTATTATCGTCATGTGACGATTTAATTGGGTTGTTGGTTGTTTTTAGCGTTTAACCAAGCGAAATTCTTTTTCGAATCGGATTAAAATTCTTTTGAATTTGTAAATATTGAAGCGAGCTTTAAAGAAAAATTGGTTTGACCCACTCGTTGTTGCCGTGACATTTATAGGTACTTTTCCCCTTTTATTCGTTCACTCGAGAAAACCCATACTCCACCCACGTTTCTTCTGCCATCCCCTTACCCCTTTCTTCTGCTTAAACACGTCGCACCCCTTCCCTCTTCAGATGGAAGAAACGAAGAAAAAAAAAGGAAGGCGGAAAAATAAATGGCGACGAGATAAAGGATGGTGGCTTCGTTCTTCGATCTGGAAAACGTAGGGCTTCAGAAAATTGGGGCTTCCGTTCGTTCTTTCGATGCTTGCTAGGGCTTCGTCTTCGATTATCTCGCGCGCGACCTCGTCGATGCTAAGGTGAGTAATTTCAGTTACTCACATCTAGATTCAGCTTAGTGATTTCCTCTGCTTGTTTGGATTGTGATGTTGATTTCGTTCTCGTCCTTGTATTATCGATCTTGGTTTCGATTGGAGCGATGTTATTCATTTACTTCTAATTCACTTTACCGTTAGTATATAATTCGATTGCCCTTGAATTTTGCTGTACCCATTTGATTGAATTTTGATACTTCTTGGCTTTATGTTGGCTTTTTGACATGGTTCGATTTTTGTTTGTCCCCTGTATTGATGATGTTGGATGTGGGTGTAACGATATTGGTTGTTCGACTTTCGTCCTTGTTCGATGGATCTGCTGTTCTAGGTATTCAATCATCGATAGCTGCTTTATCTTCTCGGTTGATTTTTGAAAATATTACCAGACTTTGAATTAATTCCAGACTTTGATCTTTCGGCCTTTAGTTGCTTATGTGAGAGTCTGACTTAACTTGAGGTTGGTTTCGTTACCTTGTTACTTTGTCGGTTGGGCATCAGCTTGATATCTTATGTGATAGTTGCATTTGAACTTTAAGCATGACACATAGGATTATACTCGGTTTGTTTTATCTGATCTGGTCGATCTTGTAGTTGTTGCTACTCTAATCTGGTCAGCATTGTGCCTGCAGTCTTGTTTTTCTGGGCTTGATTTTGAAGTTAAATTACTGGTCCTATTTCAATTAATATAGATGTGTATGTGTATATATATTTATATGCATACATGTTTAATTGTAATTGCTCGGCATCGAGTTACATTTTGCGACAATAGGGTCTTTGACTTGTTCAGTTCTTTTCCGTGAGTACCTTCACTATGACAGACAGTGTTCGATTCTTCTTTTTAACACTGTAGCACAGTTGTGGTTGTTTAGATAATTTGAAACTGCACTTGATTTTCATGTGCAATGAATGGCTCTTTCTTTTGAACTGAGCTTCGATTCCTTTGGGACTTCTGACTTGTTTTAGTTATGACTCGATTTCTTGTACCTTGGGTATTTTGTCTCTTTGACCATTTGCCTGTAGTTGTCATATATGTACAGCTGTTCAGTCGGCTTTCTATTCATTTGAGCTGGTTCCTGTTGGCAATGAATTCATGTGTCTTGGGTTGCCAATTTTGGTGGCACTGTTGGTTTTTAGTAGTTTGATCTTTTGGGTCATTTTGATGTATATGCAGTCTTCATTATTCACGTATCTGCTTTTCATATGCTTGTGCATTTTTGAACTGGTACACTTGTATCTAGTCGCACTCGAACCCCTTTAGTCACTTGGTTGTACTGCGCCTTGGACAGTCTCATTTGCAGGCTGATGGCCTTCGAACTGTACAGTTTCACTTGTAGTAGTATTGAATCGGGCACCATTTCTTGGGACAGTTTGAATATCGTCCCACTTCGATTGTAGTCTTGGCTTCGAGCTTGTAGACTTTGTCTTGTGATCTATTTTGTTGGTTCTTGATTGTTTCAAGTTGATTTGTGAAATTTAGATAGCGAGTTGAATCCGGTGTCAAAGACCCGGGTTTGACCCTGTACATGAATGTAGACTTCCGGTGTACATTCGTGAATGATTCATTCCTCTTGATTTGAGATAGTGTATGTTGTTTTGGTTTATTTATGTTGACTTCTACAATTTTAATTGTTGTTAGTTTTCACCATCGTGATGATTTCGTGTACTGTGTGGCGAGGCAGTGCATGCGTGCGTGTACTGCAGCCACACAGAAAGTTGATTTGACTGACCTTTTTGAGAATACTGATCTGTTGATTTACACTGTTTAGTGTTATATCTACCGTTACCCGATTCTCTTATTGAGAAGTCGGATATACGTGATTTCTGTGACTGTCATCTATTTGAGATTATTATTGCTTCTATGCACTAATAAACTGGTTTGAATTAGACTGACCTGGGTATTATTTTCTTTTGAATGTAATACTCGGGTCAGACCCGAGTTATTTCAGGTTGTAGATTCTTTCTTTGAGTTGCTGTTCAGGATATGAAGACTTTTCACATCTTCTGAAGTTGTCCGTGTCATTTTGTAGTAGTCGTGTCATTATAGAACGATATGTATTCATGTATATTAGTTGGTAATGTACTTGTATATATAACTTCTAGAGTCGACAGTTGTAGTTGTATCATATGTATTGTGTCAATTATGTATCAACTGACTTCAGTTATATATATATGAGACTTTTGTTTTTATCTGTGTTCCGCATTTATATTATCTGTGTTATTGTTATATCTAATGTCCTAAACTATTATGAACTATCGTAGTTTGTTTTATACTGATAATTGGATATGTCGATGGGAGTAAATAAATAATAGATGAAAAAAAAAAGTATATACCACTCCTACCGAGATAACCAATATTAGTGTAAGGCCAATTACGGATGGTCGCTCCTATCCAGCCTTATTCTTCGTAATAATAGACAGTATTTCTTTTAATACACTTTGTTATTATGAGCATAGAGGTGGGGCGTTACAGTTTTGATGATTGAATATTTGCGATTCTTGAGATTTGAGCTTCGTCTTTTTCTCTGGCGATTCAAGTGAGTAATTTTGATTACTCACATTCAATTCGTGCTCTGTATGGGATTTCTGCTTTGTTTTTCCTTCTCTTTTAGTTGCTGGAACTAGATTGATTCTTGCTTTAGACAGTCGTTCGATTTTGATTCCTTAATCCCCACGATGTTGATTCTTTTGATTTGAAGCAGTCGAACCTTTCGATTTCTTATCTAATACTTCCTCGCTGACACTTGCTTTGCTTATACGTTCGACATTGCCATGCTCTTTTGGTTGTTACCTTTTTCCATTTATTCCCTATGATTGCGTGGACGCAATTTCTTTAAGGAGGGGAGTCTGTAACAACCCGAAATTTCACGGTATTATTATTATCGTCATGTGACGATTTAATTGGGTTGTTGGTTGTTTTTAGCGTTTAACCAAGCGAAATTCTTTTTCGAATCGGATTAAAATTCTTTTGAATTTGTAAATATTGAAGCGAGCTTTAAAGAAAAATTGGTTTGACCCACTCGTTGTTGCCGTGACGTTTATAGGTACTTTTCCCCTTTTATTCGTTCACTCGAGAAAACCCATACTCCACCCACGTTTCTTCTGCCATCCCCTTACCCCTTTCTTCTGCTTAAACACGTCGCACCCCTTCCCTCTTCAGATGGAAGAAACGAAGAAAAAAAAAGGAAGGCGGAAAAATAAATGGCGACGAGATAAAGGATGGTGGCTTCGTTCTTCGATCTGGAAAACGTAGGGCTTCAGAAAATTGGGGCTTCCGTTCGTTCTTTCGATGCTTGCTAGGGCTTCGTCTTCGATTATCTCGCGCGCGACCTCGTCGATGCTAAGGTGAGTAATTTCAGTTACTCACATCTAGATTCAGCTTAGTGATTTCCTCTGCTTGTTTGGATTGTGATGTTGATTTCGTTCTCGTCCTTGTATTATCGGTCTTGGTTTCGATTGGAGCGATGTTATTCATTTACTTCTAATTCACTTTACCGTTAGTATATAATTCGATTGCCCTTGAATTTTGCTGTACCCATTTGATTGAATTTTGATACTTCTTGGCTTTATGTTGGCTTTTTGACATGGTTCGATTTTTGTTTGTCCCCTGTATTGATGATGTTGGATGTGGGTGTAACGATATTGGTTGTTCGACTTTCGTCCTTGTTCGATGGATCTGCTGTTCTAGGTATTCAATCATCGATAGCTGCTTTATCTTCTCGGTTAATTTTTGAAAATATTACCAGACTTTGAATTAATTCCAGACTTTTATCTTTCGGCCTTTAGTTGCTTATGTGAGAGTCTGACTTAACTTGAGGTTGGTTTCGTTACCTTGTTACTTTGTCGGTTGGGCATCAGCTTGATATCTTATGTGATAGTTGCATTTGAACTTTAAGCATGACACATAGGATTATACTCGGTTTGTTTTATCTGATCTGGTCGATCTTGTAGTTGTTGCTACTCTAATCTGGTCAGCATTGTGCCTGCAGTCTTGTTTTTCTGGGCTTGATTTTGAAGTTAAATTACTGGTCCTATTTCAATTAATATAGATGTGTATGTGTATATATATTTATATGCATACATGTTTAATTGTAATTGCTCGGCATCGAGTTACATTTTGCGACAATAGGGTTTTTGACTTGTTCAGTTCTTTTCCATGAGTACCTTCACTATGACAGACAGTGTTCGATTCTTCTTTTTAACACTGTAGCACAGTTGTGGTTGTTTAGATAATTTGAAACTGCACTTGATTTTCATGTGCAATGAATGGCTCTTTCTTTTGAACTGAGCTTCGATTCCTTTGGGACTTCTGACTTGTTTTAGTTATGACTCGATTTCTTGTACCTTGGGTATTTTGTCTCTTTGACCATTTGCCTGTAGTTGTCATATATGTACAGCTGTTCAGTCGGCTTTCTATTCATTTGAGCTGGTTCCTGTTGGCAATGAATTCATGTGTCTTGGGTTGCCAATTTTGGTGGCACTGTTGGTTTTTAGTAGTTTGATCTTTTGGGTCATTTTGATGTATATGCAGTCTTCATTATTCACGTATCTGCTTTTCATATGCTTGTGCATTTTTGAACTGGTACACTTGTATCTAGTCGCACTCGAACCCCTTTAGTCACTTGGTTGTGCTGCGCCTTAGACAGTCTCATTTGTAGGCTGATGGCCTTCGAACTGTACAGTTTCACTTGTAGTAGTATTGAATCGGGCACCATTTCTTGGGACAGTTTGAATATCGTCCCACTTCGATTGTAGTCTTGGCTTCGAGCTTGTAGACTTTGTCTTGTGATCTATTTTGTTGGTTCTTGATTGTTTCAAGTTGATTTGTGAAATTTAGATAGCGAGTTGAATCCGGTCTCAAAGACCCGGGTTTGACCCTGTACATGAATGTAGACTTCCGGTGTACATTCGTGAATGATTCATTCCTCTTGATTTGAGATAGTGTATGTTGTTTTGGTTTATTTATGTTGACTTCTACAATTTTAATTGTTGTTAGTTTTCACCATCGTGATGATTTCGTGTACTGTGTGGCGAGGTAGTGCATGCGTGCGTGTACTGCAGCCACACAGAAAGTTGATTTGACTGACCTTTTTGAGAATACTGATCTGTTGATTTACACTGTTTAGTGTTATATCTACCGTTACCCGATTCTCTTATTGAGAAGTCGGATATACGTGATTTCTGTGACTGTCATCTATTTGAGATTATTATTGCTTCTATGCACTAATAAACTGGTTTGAATTAGACTGACCTGGGTATTATTTTCTTTTGAATGTAATACTCGGGTCAGACCCGAGTTATTTCAGGTTGTAGATTCTTTCTTTGAGTTGCTGTTCAGGATATGAAGACTTTTCACATCTTCTGAAGTTGTCCGTGTCATTTTGTAGTAGTCGTGTCATTATAGAACGATATGTATTCATGTATATTAGTTGGTAATGTACTTGTATATATAACTTCTAGAGTCGACAGTTGTAGTTGTATCATATGTATTGTGTCAATTATGTATCAACTGACTTCAGTTATATATATATGAGACTTTTGTTTTTATCTGTGTTCCGCATTTATATTATCTGTGTTATTGTTATATCTAATGTCCTAAACTATTATGAACTATCGTAGTTTGTTTTATACTGATAATTGGATATGTCGATGGGAGTAAATAAATAATAGATGAAAAAAAAAAGTATATACCACTCCTACCGAGATAACCAATATTAGTGTAAGGCCAATTACGGATGGTCGCTCCTATCCAGCCTTATTCTTCATAATAATAGACAGTATTTCTTTTAATACTCTTTGTTATTATGAGCATAGAGGTGGGGCGTTGCACAGAGTTATGAAAAAGAGTGAATACTAAAAGTTGTAACGTGTAAAAATAACTGCTTAGATGCAAATACAAGAGGTATATAAGAATTAGGTCGAATAAAAGTGGGTGAGAGAATGTATAGCTAACAATAAGAATGGAAAATGAATATATAGAGAATAAATGAAAGTTTTATGAAATAAAGAGAGAGGTTTTTTTTAATATGAATAGCTGAAATGTGAGAGTAAACAAGGCAGAAAAATATGAATGAGATACTAGTTAGAAAAAACAATAGAATATGAAACGTGCATGAATATGAATTCATGATGGACATCACCTTTCATACTTCAAAAGGAATTTAATGTCACATTAATTCAATATGGAAATATTTTTCAATTCAATTAATTTCTTTAACTCCAAATCAACTCAACTTTACACCTATCTAAAAGTTTTATTAACATACAGTAAATAAAATTTGAACACACCAATTAAAGTAACGATGACCACCGCTACATAAAATAAAAGGAGAACCATGATTCCAAATTCCAATTCAAAATCGGCGTTTTTCTCAGCGCACAATCATGAACATAAAATATTTAATTTATTCTAAATTTTACGATTAGCATTAAAATCACCTCTAAACTGCCAAAGATTACTATTCAACGACCGTACAATATTGCTTCAAAATTCAATTTTTTTCTTTTTATAAAATTACACTTACTTTAAAAACAACAACGTTTATTTTATTTTCATTAAAAACATACTTTTTTTTACAATAACGTACATTTCTTTCGTTAAATCCATTAATTACAATTAATGGTTTTTTTTGCCTCTTTAATATTGAAAGATTCCAAATCGACATAATTTTAATTAGTTTCAAAATTACACTTTAAATCGGATCATGTACATTTCATTCATTAAACGTCATTAAGTTCAATTAAATTATCTTTCCCTTTTATTGAAAGATTTCAAATTAAATCCACGGCAATAAATTTCAACATTAAAATTTGAAACGGAAAATAATTAATGGATAGATAATAAAAACAATTGAATTCTTTTTACAGTAACTTAAATACATTTGTAGAATTGTTGTTTACACATAAGATAATTAAAACAACGGAAGTCTTTTTACAGTAACTTAAATACATTTATAGAACCGTTGTTTACACATAAGAGTTATAAATTAACTTGCTTAAATAGATTATTTTCCTACTCTTGTAATCCATCTATATGCTAAAACATAGTTCAAATATACATATATTTCTTCCTTTAAATCAATCATTATATTCTTTATTTTAATGAAATTAAACCTACATTCACAAATGAAACATTCATTTCATTTGATATAAATGTTCTTTTCATTAAATCAACTTTCCTTATATTTTCATAAAACATAAGCTACAATTAATTACACCTATTAATTTACAATTTGGTGTCCTTTCTACCATTAATTGAAATTATTCAATTACATTAATTTCAATTGTTTACAAAGGTGAATTTAAAATGAACAAAATAAATGTAATGAGAAATAGAACAATTATTTCCTATCTAATAGTAATTTAAACATAATTACACACTATTGGATACAAACAGAAATTATACATTTCTTACCAAATAATAGTTTCTCATCTTTGCAATCAATCTTTCAGCTACCAAACATTTCAAATAAATAAACATATGATTTCTTATTTAATAAAGAAACATTTATTATTCTTCATTAACATTTATTATTCCAATAAATTGGAAATTTAAATTCAGACAATTGTTAATTTCACTCAAACCAATGCTATTAAAATACACACTAGCATTTGTTATCATCCTTACATTATTGCAAACATGTTTCATTAATAGAATTTTTACTTAAGCTCATAACTTGGATTATAATTAAATTTGTATCAGTAAAAGCTTACAAAAAAATTCCTAACAATTTTATTCAAAAATCTTATTTAATTTAATATTTTTAAATGTTTAAAAATACGGGTCGTTACATTAGCTCTCTTAACTCGTTAGGTCGTGGCATAACTTAAGTCGTTCACTTCTTAACTCGTAGGTCATTGTCAAAAAGGAGTTAACAAATAGTTGATTTATTAATTATCGGATTCAGCTTTCTTCATGGTGTACCGTCACCTAAAAAACAATTTTTTGCTCGATCGAGGTATGTTATCCTTTGTCGGAAATGACTAAACCAAAAGCGTTAGAGGGGGCAAAGCTATGCGGGGTTGCTCCTATTAAGGTATTTTCACATCTCATCTAGTTTGGATTCTAGTGTGCACTTAGATGTGGAAATATTCGGATTCTCGTTAAGGTCTGGCGGGTCCGACTTGAAGGTTTCCGAGAAGTGTCATAGAGTAAATGAGCTTCTCAGGATTATATTATTAGAGGTATACTTCAAGGAGGTGCACCTTCCTTATCATTTGTTGGAAATTTTCCTTTCCTTATTGATTCGTATCCCTGAATCTGTTTTAGCTTTAAAATTGCCACGAGTAGAGCCAACTCCTCATCACGACATTTAAATATTGATTTAGTCCATTTTATCATGTTGGACTATTATCTTATTCTGTCCATTCTATAAAGTTGGACGGTTACCTTATTCGGTCCATTCTATCAAGTTTGGATTGTTTTTTATTTAGTCCACTCTTTACAGTTGGACTGTTTTCCTTGTTTTATCCATTCTGTCCAGTTTGGATTTTACTCGGTTTTTTTCCAGTCATTTAAGTTTGATTTATTATTAATTATACTCATTCCTATTTGGATTTATTCTTGATATTTATTTCTTCTCTTGCCTGTATGGATGTTATTCTTCTGAGGTAAAAAGCTGTTCCACGTTGGCGGCATGGTTTCATAAAACTTTTTATAAAAGTTCCTCATTATTTGAGTTATCTCACACTGGTATTTCTAGACAGATCTAGGTGTTATTTATTTATAATGCTCGGGACAGACCGAGTATTTTCCCAAGTTATCCATGTTGTTATGGCGGTCTTGAAGGGGTGCTGAAGATTCACCCATCGTAGTTTTATTTTCCACTGTATTATATAGTATACCTATCGGCATTTGTAAGGTTAGTATTTTATAACTATACTACTGATAAGGTTTGTTTTTAACTCTGATACACTCTGTATGTTTGAAGTGACAGTTCCGACTGTCCTTGTTATATTATACGTTGTCGATTCTGTTGTGAGATTCTGTTTTTCTCTATTCTCTATTTTTCCTTTTTTTTCTTTACCCTAACAATCTGCCTTTTCGTTCACTTTGAGTTGGACATGTGTGCTTTATTGTAAACTCAAAGGGTCCAAAAAAACGGTTTGTTACAACAACTTTGTTTTATAAATTAAATAACTTTTAAACTCCATTTTATTTCTATGATTTAAGCCGCTTTAATAACTTTGCAAAAAGGTTTGAAAACAAAATTTAAGTTCGGAAAATCTTTTATAACTTTCTTAGAAAATGAAGTAATTAACTAGTGTAAAGAAAACACGGGTTTTTAATCTCGAATAAGAGCCAATTTAAGTATGTTAACTATACGAAGTAACATTCACAACATTTACATACATAAGCACATACATAAAAACCACTATAGCGTGGTACACTTTTGAGTCCCTCTTCACAAAGTGCCCGGTAAAACCTTTCGTATGCACTTCTTCGCTATGAACACTTCGACTTTATTTCAACTCCCCTACAAACATCCTATATGCCATCCACTTTCATGCGCGAACAAAACCAAACAATAATCATTCCACACACTTATGCTCATAAGCAACCAACCAAAATTATTATCAAAAAAATGATTTTTAAACTTGCTTTTAAAGTGAGCTTTACTCACCTAAAAAACATTATCTTTTACCAAAACTACTGCTACATGGTAAACAACACACAGACCTAGCTTCTTTCTACAATAATTTATTTTTAAGACCTATGGAAGGTCAAGAGGGCTTGGCCATGGTGCTAAGGGGCACGACCTTGGTGAAAAAAATGAGATCTTGGGTTTTTTAGCAAATAAGTAGTGTAGAGAGGAGTAGAAGTGGTTTTAGCAACTTATTTAAGGATCTAAAGTGGAAAGGAGTGATTTTTAATTTGGTTTATTTTGGAAACAAGAATGGAAGAAGTAGAGAAGAGAGTAGAAAGAAGAAGGAAGAAATGGAAAAAAGAAATGAAATGAAGTGAAATGAAAAAGAAAAGAGTGGAGTTGTTTTCTTAGAAAATGTAATTAGAAAATGTAAACTGGTATATTACCAAAAAGCCCTTAGCCAATACCCTCCACAAAATGATGATGCCTCACCCCTCCTCCGTCATGAAGCACACGCAACCCCCTCTTGGTCACTCCATGCCATCACATCTCCTCTTTTGTACTGTACCAATGCCTTAGATTTTTTGCTCTTCTCCCTTTAAAATTATAAAAGAAAAGTCCACTTTCTTTTTATTAACTTAAGTATATATTTAAATATGTTTTAACCTAATTACTTCATTATCCAGATGTATATGTTACTTGTATATATGTTTGCATATATATAATTGTGTGTACAATATGTTCCGACAACTTTTGGATGACGAAAAAGTCAAAAAACCAAAAGACGATCTTCACCGTCATCGTTTGAATGGTCTTTTGTGAAGCCTGTCAAATGCAGCTCTATTCTTGTATCAGCTTTCAGGAATTCTTTACAATTATCGATTTTTCTTCCATATTTTGCATCGAGAGTGCTCTAAATTTCCTGTGCAATCAAACAATGAGAGATATGGTTAAATTCAAATTTATCAAGTGTAGAGATAAAAACATTCATTGCATCCACATTAAGGGAACAGTTATTCTTATCTGCCATACCCAATCCATTTTCATTAATATCCCAAATATGAAAATCAATAAATTTTAAATAAATTTCCATAACAAAAAATCTATTTATTTAAAAAATAGGTGGACTATAAATGGACTAAATCTTGCTAAATCTATTGCAGTTAGGGTAAGACATTATATTAGGTTTTTCCTAAAAACCGGTTCTGATAGGATCGTGTGATATACCCAAGAGGGAGGGTCAATAGGGTATATAAAATTTTTGTAGATAAGCGAATAAATAATGTGGAAATGTAAATGCGAAAAGTAAATAACACATAGATATACCCAGTTTCGACCTGATGCCCCTACTACGGCCCCTATGTTACTACTAGGATTATATACTCGAAACTTACAACACTTTAAGCTCACACTCAATGCTAACCTGAATATACTAATCCTATGCTTAGTAACCCAGCATAGACTGAATACCTTGAGACCAGAATCCTTGAACTACAACACATAACTCATCCTAAATCAACTAGATTCCAAAATTAAAAATTACAAAAAAGAAACAAATTACAGAAATATAAAAAGAACATTCCTTTATCTTGTCTCTTATCACGTGACCTTGCACTGTTTTTGATTTGAAGTTCGAGAAAAACATCACAACCTACAATTCTAGTTGATCATGCTGCCAAGCTGTTGGTGAATTTGAGATGCAACTTCTTCCTTGAGATGATGATGTCCTCCTTGAAATTTTTTGATGAAGAAATGCCTTTTGTGTGATCGGATATTGATTTAAATAAACAAGAAAAATAAACAATGACAAATTTGATGTGTTACAATGTAGACAGATATGATTTTTTTTTGAATGAATCTTTTCTTCTTTCTTTTGTTATTGGTCTATCCGATAATTTTTCCTTTCGATGTTATTGAATTTATGTAGGCAACGTGTATGTATAGAAACATATATGGAAGAGATGATATTGAGAAAGATATGTATTTTGAGAGTTTGTTTGTAACGACCAGTATTTTTGATAATTAAAAGTATTAAATTTAATAAGATTTTGGGATTTAATATTGTCAGAAATTAAAAATATATAACCTGATCTTAAATGAAGTCTGAAAATGACAAGTTCAATGAGGTAAAGATGGTAACACAAATTACCATGTAATTTAATGTTTTTGATTTGAATATAATTAATAACTGTTTGAATGTAAACTTCATCGATTGTGAATAATAAAATGTTAACAAAGAATGAAATGGTTTTTTTATTTCTAATAGGAATATAAATGTAAAGTTTAATTTGGATATAATTGTAGAGTTTAATAAGGAATAAAAGAAACAATATATTAAAGGAGAAATCGTATGTCATTTAATTGAAATTGGTTTTAGCATTGATAAGTAAATTTATTAATCTTTGTTTATAAATAATAAATTTAGAAACGTGTTGAATTACTAAGATTTAACAATTGTTTTATTTATCATCTTATTATTAATATGTTTGTAATTTATTATGTAATAGATGAAATTTAATGTAATTAAATATTTCAATTAATATAAACAAAGGCGTTAACTGTTGAGTGATGAATGTAATAAAATGGAAATTATGTTTAATTAACATATAAGGTATTTGTTGATTCAATATAAAGAACATTTAAAACAAAATAACACAATTTGTTGAAATATAAAATGTAATGAACTAGGGTTTTATTACCGTCATAATGAAACGTTTGAATGAAAAAGGTTAGAAATAAAAATTTATCATTTATTAATGTGAATTTTATTAGATAGTAAATTTGGGCCATAAATAAAATCTAAAACAACAAAAAGCAATGAAGTGTAAGGTGCTAACGCGTTTATGAATATAATTTAATAGCTGGAATTTAAGGATAGAGATAATGTAATGATATTCTATTTAAAGTAATAATAGGAATTGGAATAATAAATGCTAGTTTTAATGATGAGTTGGATGAATATCGATTAATAGAGGAAAACGTTTGTTTAGTATTTAGTATGTAATTTAATTCTTGTTGGATACTGTAATTTTATAAATGTATTTGCATGACTATAAATAAGGATTGCAATGTTTACGTATTTATGTAATTGATTTCATCAATTAGGGTTTGTTTTGAAGTGAAAAATTGAAATTAATTGGAAATAAATTTATTGAAATCTTTCAATTGAAAAAGGAAAAAGAAATGAAGTGCAATTAATGAATCTAATGTAAGAATTTTTTCATTTGGAATGTACATTATTTGGAAATATAAGAATGGATTTAATATTGTATAAGTTGATTATTTTAGAATATAAGAATGTTTACATTTATGAATTGCAAGTAACGAATAAGCATTTTAAGGAAAATAAAAGAATGTTTGAGGAAAATAAAGTGAACGTTTCTGTAACGACCCGACTTTCCAGACCCGGAAAATCGAACCATTTTAGTTAAGAAGAAGAGGTAGAAGAAGAAAAATAGAAAAACAACATCAGAATCTAACCATCGCAGCGGAATAAAATATAATATATATCAACAGATCTTTACACAAATCAAAAACTATATCTGTTTATACCATACATCATCAGAATACATCATCAGAGTACATCATCATCCATAACATACAACGGAATACACAGCGGAAAAATAATAGCAAGTACGAGAGTACGTATCGTCATCCAGCTCGTCTCCTGAGCTCCACAGCATCATATCCTAAACCTGTTTATCTCGGTCTGACCCGAGCATCATATAAAACAATACCCGAGTCAGTCTGGAATACCAGCGTGAGAAAATCACACTCAAATTGATTATTAAAGTTTCAAAATCCTTTGAAAAGAAAAGCATCTCGTAAGACCACGCCACAAATAAACATGTCGGGTTTTTACCTTACGATAGCTAAAACACTTTTTATCAAAATCCTCTGATATTATAATAGTGTCTATTCACAAATACTTATTAAAATAGCTGAAATTGTTACATGATTAAATTCCAGCATACTAGCCACAACGTGGGTAATACAAACAAAACTCGTACAAGGCACGTAGGGAGAATGGATTTCCAACGAATGACTAGGCACTGGGGTACCACCTGTCACAGTACGTGGCCTAGATCACAGTACCGAGGAGTATGCCCGCTCCCCTGCAACACAAGGCCGGAATCATCCCTTACTGGATAATTCCAAATAAAATCACCCCACGGTTGGGATCAGCAACCGCAACACTAAGCCGAAATAAAGGGACATCTAGACAGGGATGACCTTACTCTCAAGTGGGTGCTACCCACGAAGCCTTGCTGCATAACCCCTGATTTTCAGTCATTCCCGGTTGATGAGGCTCGAGGCTAAACGATACCTTTATAGCACATATCCCTTAGAATGCCCATCGTCCACCTGACGATGTCACGAAAGCATTCGTCCATACAAGTCCGTCCCGGGTCCGAACGGAACCGAAGGCACTATTCCTACTACATCCATTTTGGAAATATCCTCAGGATTAGTAGCGACTAGCCCTTGCACTTCACTGCTCCATCTTCGACTCCGAAATCGTTATACGAAACGTACAAACCGGATCGAAGTGGTATTCGAGTCTCCAGACCTAGAATCCCGGTATACGGAAACTCGATCCCGGTCTCTTCGAAACGATCAGCGCATTTGACCAATATTGATAGTCGGTTATTTAACTATCAATTAACATCCACAAGCAACCATCACACAATAAATAATTTCCCACATTATTTATTTGCCCAAATATCTTTCCAAGATATATTCCCAAATTTTCAAAGCTCATTTGAAAACCATTTCAAACAGTTTCCGCTTACGGAATACATTTCCCAAATAATTATTTCCACTGAATCACCAAGTACAAAATACTTTTAATTTTAAAATAATTTAAAAACACTTTATTTTAAATATATCTTATAACATTGAAATTAAACTACTTTAATACTTTATTAAAAATATATACTTTAAAATAAACCACTTTATAAATATAAACTAAATTTCTCCTTTTAAAACATAATAGCAAATCACTTTTATATAATTACTACAATAATAGATTTTGAAAATCTTACTTTAAAGTTTAAACATTTAAAAAGAATAGATTGTTCCAAAACATACTTACTTAGAAAATTTACATTTAGAAACAATCAATTTTCTAAAACATGCTTTTAAAAACACAATTAGAACTTTTAACTTATATTAAAAATTGCTTTGAAAACGTACTTGGCTATCCAGAGAAATACACTTCTCATTCCCATCTTTTAAAAATAAATCAACACTTATTTTTAAACCAAACCATATCTTTTTATAAATTCCCACCTTGAATTTATATTTTCAAATATCCTCTGATATTTTATTTTACTTTATAAACCCAGTTTATAAATCCCCAAAATCTCACTTCTCCTTTAAAATTCCAATTTTAAACAACTAAATCAATTTCCAATTGATTTTCCAATTTACTTTACTTTGAGATAAATTCCTTGCTTACTTCATTTATCCAAAATTCATTAACTTCCAGTTTAATTTCTTAATTATGATTTAAATTCTTTTAACTGAAAATATCAAATTTCAAATTTCCAAAATTCCTTCCTATTCCTAAATTAAATTAAATTCTTACATTCAGAATAAATTCTTTATTCTTAAAATTTAATATCACTTTAGCTTAAATTTCATTATTCTCATGTTAATTCAAAATTCCCTTTTACCATATTTGTTCGAATTTAGAAATTGCTTTATTTCTTTTACAATTCATTATTTAAGTTATTCAAATTCACCAGGATTATTTAACTTAATTTTACTCTTTTAGTTCTTTCCAAAAATCCAATTCAATCTCTTTTGATAACTCATTATACTGGGAAATTCAATTCAACCAGATTATCCAATATATATCATCATAGGATATAAACAATCATATCAGACAATATTTAAACAAAATTAAATATTTTGAGGAATACAGTTGGATCCCTCCAACCTGTTTCCCTGCATCCACAGACGTTAGCACAATACCAATTCCACTTCGAGGTGGAATATCGCGGTATATGGGTTTTATAAAATATCATCCGCTATTATGCGGCGCATAGGGTCTCATCCGCTATATAAATGCGGGAATATCAACAACTCAAATATATACATATGCCAATATGTATATATTTCTATATACTACTATATATACTATCACACCAAATCAATCCAAACAATCATTCAATAAATATTTAAATTTAACCAATTAAATTTTAAATTATAATTTAACTGAGTGAGATTAACTCACCTTTGATTTTGTTTGCAGTCTATTCCACACCCATTCCATTCTGACTTGTATTTTCTCGATTTTAGACCTTGAATAAATATTCGATAAATTCATTAACACTTGTATTTTAAATCAAACAATTTATTATTATCAGTACTTACCGAACAATAAATTACCACTTATTTATTCAATTGTAAACAAATTTCTTTTTGTAACTAAAATAGTTAAATCTTCAAACCCATTTATTTTAAAATTAAACTAGTAGAATAAAAATATTCATTTTTATTTCCTGCTTGAAATTACTTATACCTAAAAATCAAATCTTTATAAACCCTACTATAACTATTTTTCCTTATATACATATATGCTGAAAATTGATAAATAAACAAATTAAATTCACAGAGTTTAAACCTACTTAACTAAAATAAAATTTAGTTACCTTCTTGCTTAAACCCGAGTACACCCATCCTACAGCTAGACTTCGAACACAACGAGAAGCCATCGCAACCCCCTTCCAAGTCGAGTTCCCTTCAGATAGTCGCTGCGCTTGTATACGAGCCACACCCCAACAACGATGACTACGCGAAGCAATCCCACCATCGACCCCCAGAGCCACAGCACCGAAATCTGCCTCTAGCTCGTCCCATCGCGACTCCAACAGCCGCGACCCGAGCTGGAATCGTGAGATTCCCCAATCCTTTGACTTCGTGACTTATTTCTCCCCTAACTCGAACAACCGCCATCTCGACAAACGCAAATCGCGACCTCAATCTCGCCTAATACCACGCTGCCTCCACGAACTTACTCGCGCTCTGACAAACATCTCGCAGCCATGTCAGGGTAGAGCCCATCCCCCGTGCTTCGTGTGCCTCGAAATCGACGCGAGATGCACACACTCGATCTTCCTTCATTTTCGATCGAGCAATACTTGAGGTAGAAGAGTAGGAGATCGCGATAGAACAGGGAGGCCGTGATTTCGATCGGCCCCAATGTAATTTCGAACGAAGATTGATTTGATCTTTTTTTCTTTTTCTTTTTCTCTGCGATTTTGAAATTTGAGAGAGAGGGGAGAAGAAAGATGGGTTTTGAAAAGAAGGGCTACGTGCTTTGAATAAGAAGGGAGATAGGATTAGTCGGCTATGTTTTTTTATTGTGGACGAGAGAACAGCGCAATTTCAGGGGAGTAGGTAGCGTAAATTCAGGATAGTTGATATCGTAAGGAAGAAGGAAACTAATTACAGTAATTTGAGAAAAGTTTCGACGTGATGGAATATACGGCTGAAAGATGGGTTTAGCCTAAGAAATATATTTTGTTTAAATCCCAAACGTCTTTATATAAATTTCTGCACGTTTACATACCGTACGATCACACAACCACTTCGAATGCTACGAAAATTGAAATCAATAATAATAGAATATTACGGATCCAATGGGACTGGTTTCGTCGAATTCCGAGGCTGTGCCTCGGACAGCTATTTTTAATTTCAATTTAAATTATAAAATTTCAAAACTGAACAAAACACTTTTAGATTCAAATTTAAAAGTTCTATCACCTTCAGTATTATTAATATGAGTTTTATAAGCCTTCAAATTATTTTTAACAGGCTTAAAGCTCCAGATTCAATAATTTACCAATTTCGATAATTAAATTCAACAATTAATTATCCAATAATTAATGATATTTGAAATTAAAGTTAATAATTATCTTATGAATATTTAAAATTAATTAAATATTCCTATTTCAATTTCTCAAAAATTCCGGGTCGTCACATTCCTCCCCCCTTAAAAGAATTTCGTCCCCGAAATTACAAGTTAGGAAGAATGGTTCAATCCCCGTTAACTATCTCCTCAATTCCAAATAGTTTTTAACATCTTACCAAAAAAATCTTTTATTAATAATACACTAATCATCTTTTAACTTCCCAAACTTATTCATAAGTTCAACCCATACCATCTACTTACCCATTCAAATTTAAATTTGAATTCAAATTTTAACTTATCAAATTTTCTCAAAATTTTTCTAACTCCTTAAATTTTCGAAAAATTTTGCCAGCGTCTCCTTTGCGCGGCTAGCTCGGTACTACTACAAAATGGCTCTACGGCCTCCCAATCTCAAAAAGAAAACAAAAAGCCAAGTGGCTAGATCAAAAACCCAATCAAATTTCATATAGAAATTCAAATACATACCTTTTTGTCGGGCCATTAAATTTTATCTTCTAAAATCAAAAAATCCCAATTATCCATTGCTTTTATACACCTGTATATCCTACTAAGCAATAATATTCAATCACAATTCCAAAGTCATTTTATACTTTCCTTTACAAATTTTCAATATTTGTTTTACTTAAGCCCGTACGATGCACATATATCATCCGTACGCAATATCACATTCGATCGCTCAATCGATCACACAATTTCACTTCCGAACTAGTATCGTCCACCCGACTTCCTAGTGCGGACTCAGATCTGGTTTCTTGATCAGAAACCGTCATTCTCCTTGCATAGTCACAAACTATGATAGAGAATATCTAGAATCAATCAACAATCCATATCCAGGTTCGCCGTTGAAAATCGAGTGAAAAATCCTGATTCGGATCGATAAAACTATCTCGAAATTCTGTGTTCGACATCTGGATCAAATAGCTATGGGAATAAAATAATATACGTACATCTTACGTATAAATTCCAATTGATTATCAGTTATATCAATTCTCTTTTATTCACATTCCTTTTTGATTGTTATCCCCTTATTCACAACTATCCCATTTCACAACTTCCAGTTTTAGTCTTCATTCAACTATTCACTTAGTATATTTTTATATTTCCATTCCAAAATTACTAAGTATATTTCCAATACCAATTTTCTTAAGAATTTCATTCTTCAATTCTTAAGTTCAATATAAATTTTTCTTATATTTATTTACTACTTCACCACTGAAGTGTATATATTCAAATTGAACTCCCATTTCCTATGAATTTCAACTTACTTCAATTTACTACTTCATTTCAAATATAAATACTTATTCCACATTTCATTCAGATTTCCATTTCCAATTTTTCTTTCTTAAATTCAATTCATCTCCAACCTATGAATATTGAATTTTATTTAGCTCGAAAACAATCCAAGTTAATTCATTCAATAACTATTTCTCAACTTATTTAAACCACTCCTCTGTTTGAGTTCAGTTTCCATTCAACATTTACTTAAGTCAATAACTTAAGTTTATTTTCCATTTAACCAACCCTTTAAAGTTTTATTTCCATCTTTCATTTGATTCTTATTTAATCAAATTCCATCCATTTAATTTATTTAATATAAGTGGTTCATTCACTCAATCATTATTAATTTTAATTTCCATACTCAATTCATATGGAATTATTTTATTAATAACCAGGCCATTTCCAATTTATTTTCACTTATTTGGATTTCATTCGCAATTCAAACCATCACTATTTTAATCCAATTTCATTAACTCACAATTCAATTTCATTAACTAATTTATTATCAAATTAGTTCCTCCGCTGGTTAAAATTAAATACTTGCTTTTTAAATCCCAAATATCACTTCACTTAATCATCTTAAGTTCAATTTATTTTATAATTCAAGTTTGGATTTATTTAAAAATTAAGATTGCTCATCTTAGTCGTTTCCATTTGATAATTACAATTTCAAATTATAACTCTTAATGGTTCAAAGTAATGGATTCCCATTTATGACTTACAATTTCATTTCTATTCATAAGTTTAACTTACTTACTTAAGATCTGGGACTATTCATTTAAGTCCATTTTCATCTTTATAATCAAATTTTCAAATTATTACACTTAAGAACTTAAGAATATGAATTTCTTTACACAATTATAAGCATTTTACATCACCTTTATATTCAATTCAATTCGACTTCAACTTATTTGCATTTAATTCAATTCCAATTCTCAATTTTATTTAACTTATCCTAAGTTAAATTCAAATATATTTTATTCACCTTCATATATTCAAATTAAATTTTAATTTCTAGGATACAATTTTATACAAGTTTTACAATTCATTCACCTTCAAGTTCTCTAACTCTTTTATCTACCAACTTATATTACTCATTAAGTTATTTTCATCTCATAATTATAATCCCAGAATTAAACTTTCATTCCCTTCTTATTTCAATCAACTTCATTCTATATTTTATAGTGTTGATTCATTTAAATTTTCCACATTTATATTTTAAATAGAATTCCCAGAATTCAATTGTTCGGTTTTATTTCAAAAACCATTTTGAATCCATAAATAACTCATACACATCTAGTATATCACATCAAATCCCAATTTCCAAAACAATCTGCCTTTACCAAACAATTTTCCCTTTGAATTTCAAAACCAACCCAGTTCACAATCACTTCCAATTTAAAACAGTTTGGTAGCAATTTCTCTTTGGAAACTCGAAAATAGACATCGATGATGCTGCAGTCATCACCGAAATTATTTTCCAGCGACCGAAAGAGAATTTAATGCTTTTATCACTTTAAAACTTTCAAACATTTTTAAATCCCAAATCCCACCAGATTTCAACTCAATTTCAAAAATATTCATGAAATAATATCACTATTATTTCCCCAAAACCTTTAAAACTATTTTAAATCCAAAGGAATTTAAACCTTTCCCAAAACTTCAAATTCAAAATCCATTCAATTTTATATCCAAACATTACTCTGGAATTCTATCACATTTTATTTCAAGTTATAAGTCACATATACAATTTACATTTACAAATTTCATTTGTTTATGAATTTATCTCATTTGATTATAAATCACATTCATAATTCACATTTGTATATAAAGCTTATTTCAATTCCATTTTGTTATATAAATTTATTCTTCAACTTAGGTTATAAGTTTTCAATTTCTACTCAATAATGAGACTAACTCATTATTGTCATTTTCTAACAACCAAGCATCCAAATATATAACTATAATAAATTTCAAAAAAAAATTATTTCTTTCATATACAAAAATAATTTGGGCAAAATTATTTCATTCACCCTATTTAAAACAATACTGTGTCGAACTGTTCTATTCAAGTGTTTAGAAACCCCTTCGATACAGTTGTCCAGACTGTGCCGACGAAGATTCATATGCCACTCAACAAATCAACCAACACAATATAAAACCATTTTATATTCACTAACAAATACGCGCTCATATCTATTAATACTCACAAAATTCCCACCAGAGCCAAGGTTATCGCCAACCTTCGCTCTGATACCACTGTAACGACCCGACTTTCCAGACCCGGAAAATCGAACCATTTTAGTTAAGAAGAAGAGGTAGAAGAAGAAAAATAGAAAAACAACATCAGAATCTAACCATCGCAGCGGAATAAAATATAATATATATAAACAGATCTTTACACAAATCAAAAACTATATCTGTTTATACCATACATCATCAGAATACATCATCAGAGTACATCATCATCCATAACATACAACGGAATGCACAGCGGAAAAATAATAGCAAGTACGAGAGTACGTATCGTCATCCAGCTCGTCTCCTGAGCTCCACAGCATCATATCCTAAACCTGTTTATCTCGGTCTGACCCGAGCATCATATAAAACAATACCCGAGTCAGTCTGGAATACCAGTGTGAGAAAATCACACTCAAATTGATTATTAAAGTTTCAAAATCCTTTGAAAACAAAAGCATCTCGTAAGACCACGCCACAAATAAACATGTCGGGTTTTTACCTTACGATAGCTAAAACACTTTTTATCAAAATCCTCTGATATTATAATAGTGTCTATTCACAAATACTTATTAAAATAGCTGAAATTGTTACATGATTAAATTCCAGCATACTAGCCACAACGTGGGTAATACAAACAAAACTCGTACAAGGCACGTAGGGAGAATGGATTTCCAACGAATGACTAGGCACTGGGGTACCACCTGTCACAGTACGTGGCCTAGATCACAGTACCGAGGAGTACGCCCGCTCCCCTGCAACACAAGGCCGGAATCATCCCTTACTGGATAATTCCAAATAAAATCACCCCACGGTTGGGATCAGCAACCGCAACACTAAGCCGAAATAAAGGGACATCTAGACAGGGATGACCTTACTCTCAAGTGGGTGCTACCCACGAAGCCTTGCTGCATAACCCCTGATTTTCAGTCATTCCCGGTTGATGAGGCTCGAGGCTAAACGATACCTTTATAGCACATATCCCTTAGAATTCCCATCGTCCACCTGACGATGTCACGAAAGCATTCGTCCATACAAGTCCGTCCCGGGTCCGAACGGAACCGAAGGCACTATTCCTACTACATCCATTTTGGAAATATCCTCAGGATTAGTAGCGACTAGCCCTTGCACTTCACTGCTCCATCTTCGACTCCGAAATCGTTATACGAAACGTACAAACCGGATCGAAGTGGTATTCGAGTCTCCAGACCTAGAATCCCGGTATACGGAAACTCGATCCCGGTCTCTTCGAAACGATCAGCGCATTTGACCAATATTGATAGTCGGTTATTTAACTATCAATTAACATCCACAAGCAACCATCACACAATAAATAATTTCCCACATTATTTATTTGCCCAAATATCTTTCCAAGATATATTCCCAAATTTTCAAAGCTCATTTGAAAACCATTTCAAACAGTTTCCGCTTACGGAATACATTTCCCAAATAATTATTTCCACTGAATCACCAAGTACAAAATACTTTTAATTTTAAAATAATTTAAAAACACTTTATTTTAAATATATCTTATAACATTGAAATTAAACTACTTTAATACTTTATTAAAAATATATACTTTAAAATAAACCACTTTATAAATATAAACTAAATTTCTCCTTTTAAAACATAATAGCAAATCACTTTTATATAATTACTACAATAATAGATTTTGAAAATCTTACTTTAAAGTTTAAACATTTAAAAAGAATAGATTGTTCCAAAACATACTTACTTAGAAAATTTACATTTAGAAATAATCAATTTTCTAAAACATGCTTTTAAAAACACAATTAGAACTTTTAACTTATATTAAAAATTGCTTTGAAAACGTACTTGGCTATCTAGAGAAATACACTTCTCATTCCCATCTTTTAAAAATAAATCAACACTTATTTTTAAACCAAACCATATCTTTTTATAAATTCCCACCTTGAATTTATATTTTCAAATATCCTCTGATATTTTATTTTACTTTATAAACCCAGTTTATAAATCCCCAAAATCTCACTTCTCCTTTAAAATTCCAATTTTAAACAACTAAATCAATTTCCAATTGATTTTCCAATTTACTTTACTTTGAGATAAATTCCTTGCTTACTTCATTTATCCAAAATTCATTAACTTCCAGTTTAATTTCTTAATTATGATTTAAATTCTTTTAACTGAAAATATCAAATTTCAAATTTCCAAAATTCCTTCCTATTCCTAAATTAAATTAAATTCTTACATTCAGAATAAATTCTTTATTCTTAAAATTTAATATCACTTTAGCTTAAATTTCATTATTCTCATGTTAATTCAAAATTCCCTTTTACCATATTTGTTCGAATTTAGAAATTGCTTTATTTCTTTTACAATTCATTATTTAAGTTATTCAAATTCACCAGGATTATTTAACTTAATTTTACTCTTTTAGTTCTTTCCAAAAATCCAATTCAATCTCTTTTGATAACTCATTATACTGGGAAATTCAATTCAACCAGATTATCCAATATATATCATCATAGGATATAAACAATCATATCAGAGAATATTTAAACAAAATTAAATATTTTGAGGAATCCAGTTGGATCCCTCCAACCTGTTTCCCTGCATCCACAGACGTTAGCACAATACCAATTCCACTTCGAGGTGGAATATCGCGGTATATGGGTTTTATAAAATATCATCCGCTATTATGCGGCGCATAGGGTCTCATCCGCTATATAAATGCGGGAATATCAACAACTCAAATATATACATATGCCAATATGTATATATTTCTATATACTACTATATATACTATCACACCAAATCAATCCAAACAATCATTCAATAAATATTTAAATTTAACCAATTAAATTTTAAATTATAATTTAACTGAGTGAGATTAACTCACCTTTGATTTTGTTTGCAGTCTATTCCACACCCGTTCCATTCTGACTTGTATTTTCTCGATTTTAGACCTTGAATAAATATTCGATAAATTCATTAACACTTGTATTTTAAATCAAACAATTTATTATTATCAGTACTTACCGAACAATAAATTACCACTTATTTATTCAATTGTAAACAAATTTCTTTTTGTAACTAAAATAGTTAAATCTTCAAACCCATTTATTTTAAAATTAAACTAGTAGAATAAAAATATTCATTTTTATTTCCTGCTTGAAATTACTTATACCTAAAAATCAAATCTTTATAAACCCTACTATAACTATTTTTCCTTATATACATATATGCTGAAAATTGATAAATAAACAAATTAAATTCACAGAGTTTAAACCTACTTAACTAAAATAAAATTTAGTTACCTTCTTGCTTAAACCCGAGTACACCCATCCTACAGCTAGACTTCGAACACAACGAGAAGCCATCGCAACCCCCTTCCAAGTCGAGTTCCCTTCAGATAGTCGCTGCGCTTGTATACGAGCCACACCCCAACAACGATGACTACGCGAAGCAATCCCACCATCGACCCCCAGAGCCACAGCACCGAAATCTGCCTCTAGCTCGTCCCATCGCGACTCCAACAGCCGCGACCCGAGCAGGAATCGTGAGATTCCCCAATCCTTTGACTTCGCGACTTATTTCTCCCCTAACTCGAACAACCGCCATCTCGACAAACGCAAATCGCGACCTCAATCTCGCCTAATACCACGCTGCCTCCACGAACTTACTCGCGCTCTGACAAACATCTCGCAGCCATGTCAGGGTAGAGCCCATCCCCCGTGCTTCGTGTGCCTCGAAATCGACGCGAGATGCACACATTCGATCTTCCTTCATTTTCGATCGAGCAATACTTGAGGTAGAAGAGTAGGAGATCGCGATAGAACAGGGAGGCCGTGATTTCGATCGGCCCCAATGTAATTTCGAACGAAGATTGATTTGATCTTTTTTTCTTTTTCTTTTTCTCTGCGATTTTGAAATTTGAGAGAGGGGAGAAGAAAGATGGGTTTTGAAAAGAAGGGCTACGTGCTTTGAATAAGAAGGGAGATAGGATTAGTCGGCTATGTTTTTTTATTGTGGACGAGAGAACAGCGCAATTTCAGGGGAGTAGGTAGCGTAAATTCAGGATAGTTGATATCGTAAGGAAGAAGGAGACTAATTACAGTAATTTGAGAAAAGTTTCGACGTGATGGAATATACGGCTGAAAGATGGGTTTAGCCTAAGAAATATATTTTGTTTAAATCCCAAACGTCTTTATATAAATTTCTGCACGTTTACATACCGTACGATCACACAACCACTTCGAATGCTACGAAAATTGAAATCAATAATAATAGAATATTACGGATCCAATGGGACTGGTTTCGTCGAATTCCGAGGCTGTGCCTCGGACAGCTATTTTTAATTTCAATTTAAATTATAAAATTTCAAAACTGAACAAAACACTTTTAGATTCAAATTTAAAAGTTCTATCACCTTCAGTATTATTAATATGAGTTTTATAAGCCTTCAAATTATTTTTAACAGGCTTAAAGCTCCAGATTCAATAATTTACCAATTTCGATAATTAAATTCAACAATTAATTATCCAATAATTAATGATATTTGAAATTAAAGTTAATAATTATCTTATGAATATTTAAAATTAATTAAATATTCCTATTTCAATTTCTCAAAAATTCCGGGTCGTCACAGTTTCCATTCTAAATATGAGTATAACGTTGTAAAAAGATAAAACAGAATTTTTAAAACAACATTTTACGGTAGTTAAATAGTAGACATAGATTGCACGAAAGTGATTTTAATGCTAGCCTTGAAATTTAAAATAAATTAAATATTTTGAGTTCATGATTACATGTCGAGAAAAAATGTTTTTTTTTTTAATTTGAACTTTTGAATCATTGTTCATATTTTATTTTTTATAGCGTCGGTCCTGTGTAGCAACGGTCCCTGTTATGTAAATTGTTGTGTTCAAATTTAGTTACGTTGTGTTAATTAAATCTTTACTGGATGTCAATTTTTGTATGTTTGGGTTAACAAAATTAGTTGGGTGAACAAATGTTTTAAAATTTGAATTCCAAATGTTTGTTTACACTGTAGAGTTGGTTTGTTTATTCCCTTTCTAATTATGTCACACTCTTTTTACTATTTTCTCGTTTGTTCCATTACTCATTTCCCTTTACCGTCTTTGAAGCTTTTTCATTTCACGAATGTTGCCTACTTTTCATATTTTTAATTCTTTCCTTCACCTATTTTAATACCTACCTTCTTCTTCACATCTCGTTCCTCACACAGGTGCCGCTACATTTTACACCATTGCACCTCCACGACTATGCCATCCTACACCTATTGTTCGTCACTGTTCATAGCTGTTGACCACCCATAGCCACAACCAAAGTCGGTTCTAGGGTTTCAAACTACAAAATAACATTATGAACAAAACTATATATAATTAATATATTTAAAAAAAAATGGCACTCCACAATAATATTAATACAAACATCTAAAAAGATACTACATCGTTTATAAATTGTTAATATAATTTAAAAAATGATACTACAATGAAGAACTTACTTCCACAGTTCTTAAAATTCTACTAAAAATAAACATCATGAACAAAAATATACACAATTAATCTATTTAAAAAAATTCTTCAAAGTATCATTAGTACATTATCCTCTTCTTCCTCAAATTTATTGTTTTCCTCTAACACCATTTCTTCATTCGTGTCAAAACTCGAAATCATTGCTATTAGTAGAATCATGCATTCTCCATTCTTACTCATCGCCGCCACATCGTCAAAGCACTTTTGCTTTGAGCTCCATGGCCAAAACCACCATCCCATCTACCTACATTGTCGCCAAGATTGGTCATGCCTTCATTAAGTGACCGCAAACCTCCTCCATCGTCAAGAATCCAGTTGATGTGCCCTTCTCGCAATAAATTTTTGTTCTTCTGCCATGTTTAGTTGAAACGTTTGTATTTTTAGCTAAAAAAAATTAAAAGTCTGTATTTAGAGCTAAAAAATGGGTAAGATTTGTCCTTCACACTATTTTATTGATTTAAAAAATACAAAAGTAAATTAGCAAAACATATCATTATTGAATAATTTTGTCCAAAAATTCAAAATTTCAACGAGAATTTTTATTTCGATTATCGAATTCATTGGAGAAAATTTATATTTTCTGAAAAAAATTGCACATAAAAAAACTGATATTTTTTTAATTTTGTAGAGTTTAGATTTCATTAGGTTTTCATGGTAATCAATTTTAGTAGTCCTAAATCCTGATCATAGTTTTAGTTCAATTTTAGTCTACAAACCGAGCACATACCAAGACCAGCAGTTTTGATTCTTTTGGAAGTAGCAACACCATCAACAAAGTTCAAACTCCCAATAACCACTGTCTACCTCGGACCATCGCCAAACGTCATCAGATCCCAACGACCACCTGCTATTTGTAAACCCCGCCCTTCACATACTAATTACACTTTCTCAAACTGAAAGATGGTAGCTATTGATTACTCTTTCTCAAACTGAAAGCTGCATTATACAGTTGTCATTCCATCAACCAAGGATCACCCAGACTCCCGAAGCTTTGTATTTCTCAAATGCTTGAAATGAGTCCTACATAGGAAGGAGATGCAGTCTGTATCTGAAACACCATATATATCCCAGTTAGTGACCGAGATTGGAGATTCAAAGTATATTTGACTTCAGTTGTGCTTATGGGGTTGGAGAATTCAGTCTCCATATAATGTCCTATTATCATGTTAATTCCATTTATTTTTTAAGGATGAATATCACGGTTTTCAATAGGTTGTTTTGAATCCTAAGTGCTAGAGTTGTAATTTATATTTAAGTATCAAGTACCGAATTTGACTTTGATGCCTTCAAACAAAGCATGAAACAATTGCGGAAAGTCCTTTTTACCATTTGGAAGGAAGTTGTAGCAATTAGCCGAGGTTACTATAAAGGAGCAACTCTGTATATAATAATGGTGTGGCAAGCTAACTAAATCTGCACAAACATTCGACAAAGAGAGAAGATTAGTTTTGATATCAAAAACCGAAATTTGGGTTTTTAGGTCTTAAGAACACGGCTTCAGTAAACTAGTCGACCTATATGGCTGCTCTAGCATTAGTGATATTTACCCTATAGTTTTCAGTTTAAGATGTGTAGAGGCCACGGTTCCAAATTAGCTAATTTGGCTATAAAACATAGCTTACTTCAGATTACCATGTGTAGCAACCGAATGAATGGTTATGATTTCATAATTTTGTATACATGGGGCATAATTATTATTATCTTCTCACAAATATAAGAATTCGCAAACATCATGCCTCTTCGTAGACTCCCACTGGTTGCTTCAAATTTCTTCTCCAAATAAGCCTCCCCGATAGCATGAGCCGCAATACGCAGCTGTATGAAATCAACATGTAATACAGCCATGAGAGCAGCATCATTGAAACATGTCGAGTTAAATATTTGCTAACATATTATAAATAACAGTTGTAAAATAATCGAATAGAACAAAATGAACAAGAGAACACAGATTTGAGAGATAGAAGAAACAAATATAAAATAGAGACTACATTTTTATTGAATTGGTTGAATAAAACCTTATTGCAGGATTCTTATTCATAAGCCTAACTAGAACATATAAGTTGAAACTACCCAAACATGAATTAAAGTCCGATAGCAGGAAATACTAAAATATTTCTTTTTTTAACAGCTTGATTCAAAAATCTTCAGTTCATGATAAAAATTCTTGTACTTCCCAGTTAAGATTTTATGCATTGTAAATTTGGATTTGAGTGAGGAAATTTGTTAAAGAGATAGTTACCTTGAAACTTAGGGTCTTGGTTACTATTAGAAAAATTGGTTCACCTAGAGCATCTTTTTTCAGTTAGTATAATAATTGATCTGGCATGAATGCATGCACATAAAAAAATCATTCATTTATAAGAGTGCAGTAAATGGACTTGAATAGCAACTGAAAAACGGAGGCAAGTTGTAAGTAGCATAACTTGATATTTTGAAGCACTGATTTGAGTTGGTGAAAAGTAGGAAATTAATCATGTATTATATTGCGCGAGAGTGATGTCTGTGTACTACACACATGTTAGATGAGGTACAAATATAATATTGTAAAATTGATGTGGTTCTCGTAGCTAAAGCATTAAAAGAGAAAACAATATAATAAAATAATAGTCATTTTCATACTTACATGTAGCAACCACAGCATAACATATACAAAAAAAACAAATAACTAAAAGGATATTTTATAAACGGAATATGAGCAGAATAATAGTGTACCTAGTTTAGAAATTCATCTAGACTTCTTGACAGGTGCATAATGCTACCCTAATATATCAGTCGTTTCAACTACCTTGGAAAAATGTGCCCCCTGTAAATAAAGATTGCACGTACAAAAAGTTGAGTCTGCATACAACTGAAGTGTTGCATTATGTAAAACTAAAGTGATCGTGCATGTTAATACCAGCAGTAAGATTGTACTAATATGATAATGCTTTAAATTGTGTTGAATAAATTAAAAATCAAAGAGTTCTAATTGACCGAGGAAAAAAATGCAAACCATAAAGTACACACATCATCATGACTGAAATGTACTATGATTAGTGAATAGTTTGCAATCATTAAATGGAAGAACCACATATTGAGAAAATGAATATATCAGCATTGCAATGCAAGACCTTAATCTTAAGAGGCAATGCAATGCTACAGCGCTGCATTGAATGCGGGAATGCTGCATATATCCAAAATAAAACAATGAATTTTGGAATGTAGGAGCTATATAGCATTGAAGTGCTATAGTTTTTTACTTATGCAATATTGAGGATCATCCAAATTTGTACCTGAACAACTAGAGGCTTTACAAGGCTAATAGAAGAAGAGCATCCCAAAGCATCTTGATTACACATTGAACAATAATAGCAGCCAACTCATGGCGAGGCACAGAAAATGTTGCCTTGGTCCATGCACACAAACAGTTGATGTTCAAAAACAAATTTTTAGCAACATTAACTTTTTAAACTTCATCCATAGTCTCCCGATGATCTGTCAATACAATTGCGCAAAAGTCAAATGAATGACATTATAAAATAACAAAGGGAAAAATGGAGAAAAAAGAAAAGGAATTAGTACTCACCGCTTTAGGTTTGCGACGCGCTTTTAGTAGTTTTATAACTTGTGCTATGCCCTCTTTCAGTGTAGCTCTTCGCCCTTCATAAAAATTCCAAAGCTCCGGTACAACATATCTACCACTAGGGTTGTACTCATTCATCTCCAGTAAAGCTTTAACTACAGCATTGTACGCATCATCTCCCAGTTCATTTCTCAATACTTGTAGCTTTTCATCATCTTCTTTTATCACTTCCTAATTTTCAGAAAATGGGCATATCATGAATTTCGCCTGGCTACTAAGAGATCTACGGAAAAATTTCAGGTCTAAAACATTTAAATTCACATGACATAAAACTCATACAGGCTAAAAACATGTGTCTTCTTTTCAAATAGATTAAAGAATGAGTTAGAAAAGATCAAGAAAAAACTAGAAAAAACTAGGAGAATGAAGGACTTAAAAACAATGTATTCTTTTTGTTAAAGTCTTAAAGACGTAAATCCCAATTAGAGAGCAATCTTAGAGGAAGAAGTGCAAAAGTAGACATTTCCGTTTTATGTGATCTTATCTATGTTTTAACAAATGTGTACTCTTTTCACATGTTTTCCTTTTTGGTCCGGAGGTATATTAAGTTTTTGTATACTAATTTAAGATTTGAAGTATTGCTATAAAAAATATAATTCTCCCGATAAAAGAAAAAAGTATAAAATGTGCTCAGTTTAATCTTATGAATATCTAATAGAAAGAAAAAGAAAAGGAAAAAAACATAGTACCTGATGTTTCCCATTGTTTACGATCATTCTGAAAGGATACCAATCCGGGTTTCTAAGCTCTTTTTGATACGCTGTACAGTATTCAATTGTTTTAATGTATGCCTCTTCAGCAGGAAATTTATTCTTGCATGTTGCAATAAATGGTTCAGTGTCCACTTCACCCATTATTTTAACTCCTACATGAGTGCGGGAGTTTCTTGAAATTTCCTTTAACTCCTAAATCAATTTGTAAAGAAAAGTTAAAAGAATAGCGGCAAAGGTTAAGCAAAAGTATAGACTAAATTTTTTTACCATAATAATCTCCTTCCGAGCATCTTGTAACTCATCGTTAGTTGTGCGTTCTTTCACAACTAACATTTGGTTTAATTCTTCTAGGGACTCCATCTCCTCTATTTTTTCTTCTAATGCTTCGTTCAATTCATTAACTCTCACCTTTAAAGCTGCATCCTCTTCCCCTTCCATATGCTTCAAGTGACATGTTTTCTTCCAGTTCTCAAGCTCTTTTACTTGATAACTCAATTCTGACTTCGGTATTCTATTTTCTCTCAGAATTCTACGGCAAATTTCTTTTACGCTTGTTGATTCTGAAATGCTTGCCATTTGTTTTTAGTTTGTTTGGTTATTTTTGTTGTTGAATTATATTGTTCTAGCTATGATCTGAATTATATAGAGAGAAATTGAGATGACCCAAATATAAATGTCTTTAATTGGCTCGCATCTGATTGGACCTGCCTGATTTCCACTTTGTTTGAATTTGAAATGTTAAGTCTATTAAAGTATGTTTACTTGGCGGATAATTAAATTGTATATCTAAGTTGAGTGTAAATGTACCCACCAATATTGTGTATATTTAAGTTTATAATAAAAGGAAAACCAGATTTCTTACCTTGTATATATTGCATCGGCTTTAGAATCATTTACTAGTATAAAGTATGCACATTAATCTTGATTTGTAATTTTCCTTTGATTTGGGAAATATTAATGCATGTATTTATATATTAACATGTGTAAATTAATTGAAAATTTGGTAAGGAATTCGTTTCTGGTGTATTCGAAGGAAATATATTTTACATCGTGTACACTATTAATTAATTGTCATTAATTATTTTAGTACATATACGCTAGTATATTCCTTTTTTTCTGAGTTAGATACGTTAATAGTATGATATTTAGAGTATAAATTAAATCAATTAATGAGCAACTTTTTGAAATTTTTGAAAATATATCTGTTAATATAATGGTGTATATTTAATTTCATAATTCCATAAGAAATTTTCAGTTAATCAACTAGAAGAAGCTAGAATAGAAATTAAATGAAAGAAAAATCAATCATGAATACAGTCATACAAATGTATGAAGAACAAAGATGGAAAACATATCCTATAGTGCATCATATGGTCAAATGATATTTGAAAAGATAATCATGAGAAATTACCTTTCTGGACCCAAATATCATTTACGCTTTTAGCATTTCAAACGCGCATAATTTTTTGTAGAAACATCGGATCGGCATACCGTTTTCACCAAAAAATAAAAAAATTACAATCTTTAAAATGAGTTACATTGTTAATACAAATAAAAAATTATATTTGTAGTAAGACTATAATTATTCCATATATTTGCAAAGAATTTTGCAATTTTTGAAAACATCAATTTTTCTTCAAATGACAGCAATTATTCCATATAATTGCAGACTTTTATGTTAATATATGAAATAATTGCAGACTTTTATGCAATTATATGGAATAATTGCAGACTTCTCTGCTATTATTCCATATAATTGCCGACTTTTCTACAATTATTCCGTGAAATTGCCATTTTCTGCAATTATATGAAATAGTCATCAATTTTTCTTCAAATGTCAGTAATTATTCCATATAATTGCAGATTTTATGCATTTATATGGAATAATTGAAAACATTTATGCAATTTTATGGAATAATTGCAGACTTTCTTGCAATTATTCCGTATACTTGATATTTTCTACAATTATATGAAATAATCATCAATCTTTCTTCAAATGTTAGCAATTATTTCATGTAATTGTAGACTTTCTATAATTATTTCATATAATTGCATACTTTTATGCAATTATATTAACTAATTGCATAAAAGTCTGCAATTAGTTCACATAATCGTAGAAAAGTGCAACTATTACACATAATTGCAGACTTTTCTGCAATTATTGCATATAATTGCTGAATTATTTGCAATCATACCATATAATTGTAGAAAAATTGAAAAATTGGTTTGTTGTTGTTTTTCAATTTGCATAATGCCACTCATTAGAAAGACAATAAAATTTGTGATTTAATGGTGAAAACAGTTTGTTAATCCGTCGTTTCTACAAAAAGTTATTGCATTTTAAAGATTGAAAATTAATGAGGTTCAAATATTAATTATGGATGTGGGGATAACATCCACATATGAAGAACCAACGTTCAACCATGGAGCGGAAGGGTATTATAGGGAAGAAAATTGCAGTATTTGAAATACGGATCTACTTTATATCTTTTTTCAGAATGTTTTGTGTATTAAGTTTGATATTAGAGATGTGTCCCTTATTTTCACTTTTTTTAATGTGTGCCTTAAGGACACATTTTATGAATGATAGTTATTAGCTAAAAACCAAAAAAAAATTGTTCAAATAACTAATTTATCCTTATATAATTTAAGCAAGATGGAATTCGGAGAGGTTATGTTGGTAATTTAATAACCTTAACATTTGCTCTTTGGGCACATGTTAACATTTTCAAAATTTAAATATGTTATTCAAAACATGGGAGCTTACAAGTACTAATACCAAGAGTGGTATTACTCAGCACTAAAGAAGTAATGTCAGGCAAATATTTTGCGTAACGAAATCGTCAGTATCTTATTTCAAACACATAAATGACCTATCAGATAATATGATCAATAACAAAATTGTTAATATATCATTTTAAACACATATGGTGATGAATTCCTTTGATATCCAGCTGAAATTCCAAAACGAATTATATTATATAACTAGTGTGAACCCGTGCTCTGCACACGGGTTGGTGAAAAAAGTTGTATAAAATTGATAACTCGAAATATTTGGAAAGCATTTTTTGCAACTAATTTACCATTATTTAATAGGACAAATCCATGTTACGCACACGGATAGTTGATAACCATTTATTTAAGATTTCAAAATTATTTTTAGTAGCATGAAAACCCAATTTAATATCAGTTCCTTAATGGACTGTATATTAAAATTTAATCCTTGCCTGAACCAAATATGTGTGCCTGTTTTTGAAAAATAATGATTTGTTGTGAAGATTATATAAAGGGAAAAAACACGTGTCCGCCGAATAACTTGAAAATGTGCAAGCATAGCAGTTTTATTTACATATTCAGTTTTATTTACAAATGCAAGACATATATGTATAAATCTGTTATCCATCTAGCGTCAGGTGATGGTAAACCATTGCAACAACAAAAACTGATTAGTGACAATCAAAAAGTACCTCCCATGTTATAGCTTCTTACTATTTGCTTAAGTATAAAGTGGGATATTTTGTCAAATTCATATATCTTAAATGCGGTGAAGGATGGTGCCAACCTATTTTTCAAATATGAAGTACAATATACCTTACAGGTCCATTACACTTCATAGGTCAGCAAGCATGATTCCAAGCGAATCAAACAAAATTATCTTTTGTCAAATCCAGACCACAAATTGAAAACAATGAATACAACAACCAAGAATATCATAATGCAAAGTTCGTTAACATGTTTGTTTTCCATGTAGTGTTTGTTAAAAAATAACTGATGATCCAAGAGCAGGATAATTGAAGGGGGTTTAAAATAACGTTGAGGCACTAACAATCCATCATACTAAAAGCAAGGACGACATCCCATCCAAGCCAATTAGTGGTAGCCTCGGAAGACAATTTTTGATGATGCAGAGGCCTTTGATGACATATCCAACCTTATAAAATTTTGGTGCTTGACTGCTGAGGTGTCCGACTTTATCGGCTGTGACTGTACAGTTTGAACATAGAATTAGAGAATGGAGTTTAAGACCAAACAATTAATAAGTCTATCTGAACATCCAACATATAAAACAAAATATTCACATCGTCAAATCGAAATTATGTCTAATTGAGTGCAGCAAATCTCTTAATAGTGCATCCCATAGTCATTGCAGAAAGGGTGAATGTAAAAAGATGGGAGTAATGGATGAATATTCAAATAAGATAGAAAAAATATAAAGCAATCTTAGTTGACACTTGTGCCGCATTTTAATAAAAAGGTTTTAATTTTTTTTTTGCTTGAAGCGGTGCCTAATTAACATATTGGATTTGTTCTTTACGTAAGACTTAATACATTTCACATCAAGTGAAGTGAAACTTTTAGTGCAAAATCTATGCTACCAATAGCGTTTATATGAAACCCACTTGAAACTATTTGTACACTAACATAGTCAAGTGTGGAAATACCAACGATAGAATAGACAGTTGGAAGAAGATTCCAAAATAGATAAGATGGATAATGTGCATAAATTTTTTTTTTGCAAGCAATAAATTGAAGGCAATGCGATGTGGAGTAGAATATATTATCAATCAACATAAAGCACTTCAATCCACTTTAGAAACACTAATTTGATATCAAGAAAGTCAATTTTTCATATGCATAACGTTTTATAGAAACGGTGAATAACATGGCATATGCAAGAAAAATATAGCTGATTTCCATAGGAAAAAATGAAAGGTTTACAATTTTGAAAAATAACGGTTCTGAAAAATAACAGAACTTACTGTCCTACAAATATATAACCATAAGATATGAAAAAATAGAAAAATATTTTACCATTCAATTATGAGATGTCATGTAAAAATATTTGCAATAAGCGTAAAACATGGTGCTACTAATTGAGGTATAGAAAAGAGATTGCAGGCTGAGTCAAACATTCATCCTAATGAAACTCGTATTAGAAAGTAGATTAGGGAAGTAATGGGTTTGCATTGTATTTAAAAAGCAGCACATAGATGCTTCAATGTTTTAGAGGGAAGAGATACCGCAAATAGGTAATTATGAATGGACAAATGTCAGCACCTACTGCTTTTTATAGGTATGTGAACTGAATTTTCAATGACCGCATTCTTTCCCATCTTTCATATTTGTATATGGTTGGTTGTTAACAAAAGATCTTATAAATATTCATGAATTTTTGTAGGAAAAAAAGGACTATTACAAATGTCTACCTGAATATAGCACTTCCTTTTACGCCAAAACTGCTATTTCCATTCCTTATAGAAGCTCTATCCTCTTCGGCATTATGGACATTCATACAATTCATTATATTACTCTGCTATATGAAAGAAATAATGATAGTATAGGTGAGCTAATTTTCCTTGTAGGCACATTAAATTAAAAAAATTAAGCTTAAAATGGCTTTCGATCCACACAATATCTGATAACTAATTATTAGTTATGCATACATGCACCTCAACAAACCTGAAGCATGAAGTTAAAAAGTTAAGAAGAATAAAATTTCAACTCTTCAAATCCTATATTAACTTACCACTGTCTCCATCTTCAATGAAACCATTCTTGATAAAACGGCACCAACTGCTTTGGTGCTTCCTAACGAAAACCTTCAACCAATTAATGCAGGTGTATTAAACTTCAATATCATCAGAAGTTATATTTTAGTTGGATTGTGCTTAATGTTGTCGATAAACCAAATACACATGCCTACTTCATTTTACAATGTTTATAAGGTAGATAAATCAACAACTGTGTAGTTAGTTACCATATGAAATTGCCAATGGTCGCTAAATGCAGATACGGTATTTGTTTAATATGAATTGTAATTGTGCACTTTCTCGAATATCAGATAAATCATTAAATAAGCCTACTATTATAATATAGAAAAAAATAGAATTTAAAGTTTTATCGAGATACATCGAACAAAATAATTGATATGTATATATGATGTCTATTGGAAGCATAATGCTTGTATGTCTTTTACACTGTATGCAAGCTTTAGGGTGGAAGCAGGAAACTCCTACAACTGTAATGCTATTTCTTTAGGTAATAGCATGCATACTATGCTTAAGTCAGATGTAATTATTACAGACGTTAAGTGATTGAATGGTGCATCCAAAGGTGCAATGTCTATATCCAGTCACGTTTATTACGACCGAGGAAAAGATCTATAAAGTTACCACCATACCAAAAGGGTTTTAGTTCAATAAAAGTGAAACAATTCAGAGGATTGAACTCTGTTCAATCACCATAACAAAACATGAGTAGGCACATTTATCTAGTACATCTTATACATTAAGAGGTTCTACTTAAGGTTGGTGTCCATATGCCAATCAATTTTTTTGTAGCACAAAAACGGAAGAAGAAAAATATTTGTAGTTTGAATAAAAGAATCCTCGTCAAATGAGGAACTATGGAAGAAAAGAGATTTGCGCTCAACTTGATTTTTAAAAGCAATGGAACCAAAGAGGTAATGTTTCCATGTGCATTATATCATGTGTACTATGAGTGTAGAGGATAATTTTCAGCAGTATCATTCCAGATTGTAAGTCATAATTGATAACGCACCAGAATATTTAACGTTCAAGTAAAATATCACCTGGATGTTAACATGGTACATATATCCATCAACATTTGTTATCGTGAAGCAATAACATACAAATTAGTTTAACATACAGTAAGTAAGTGCGATGAATAAGTATGTCAATGAAAACAAATTTGTGAAGCGAACCGAAAAATAGTGGAACAAAAAAAACAGTAAGAGTTACATGGTTTTCATATTGTGTATGTAGCCACCACGAAGAGTAGGTATTTAGCACCAAAGCAATCACATCTTAAGAACTAACATTTTTTTTGTTTGGTTCAATTAATTTTTCATCGAGAAAAAGGCAGTTTACCAACTCTTCGTAAGTTGCCAAAAATTTCCCTAAATACAATGTTCTCAATTATTCCTTGCACTTCCGAACCTTGCTGTTTAATAAGAATTTTGATCGATGTAGTCTACATTTTTGGATTGTCAAGCTGAGGAAACCATTGATTTACGAAGTTGAAAACACCGCTAAGGCAGATTGTATAGTGAAAGAAGAACATTTTGATGAGAAGTGAACTAAAAATTTAACGTTGAAAGGAGAGTACGCAACAATGATTGAATTTAAATTCCTTGACATTTGGCAAAGTTTTGAAGGTGTAAATTTCTTTCCACACAAAATCAAGTTCTCCGTCGATACGTCCGCTGCTTATCTAGATAGAAAGGTCATTGCATTACATGTTAGTTTAAGAGCACAAAACTATCGATGTTGCTAAGAATGATGGGAAAAATAACATTATATCTACTCTCAATAAGAGATATGCCACAATTGGGGTTAATCAACATATCTCCTCCACCATTAATAGCAACTTCATCCATGCATCTTATACCCTGCTCCATAACAGAATTGAGCATTCTGGTGGAACCATGTTGTTCTACTTGTGATGTCCCTAGTCCACAACAACGATTGGGTTAGTTTTCACGGTTTTAGTACATCTCTTTCCACGGGCCTCATTTGTTACTTGCCATTTCATAACCTAATAAACAATCATCTAGGCTCAAAGGTTGATGTTATATTATCAACAAATTTTTGTGTGACTATAAATCTTATATTCATGATCCCTTCATTTACGCTTAATCTGTTTGTGGGAGAAGGCCATTTCTTTTGTTTTTTGGTTTAATTTGTCGACAAAAGGTAGAAATTGTACGTAAATTGAATGAACAATTATTATTAGCCGACTCTACAAAGTTTGACAAAGCTTCGATAAAATTTAAATATACCTATTTTCTGGCACTAACAATGTTTCAAATTTTACGGGAGTTTATGGTTCTAAGCAACTTAATTTACAATTTTTATCAACACTAACCATGTGGTAGAATTTGAGAGGAATACACACCTCTTCTTCTTAAAATCAAGCTTCTCCTCCTACGTTTCAACCATTATTCCAGTGCATCAACTGAAGCGTTAATAGTCTGTGTAGACGATAATTATACAAACATAGACACGTTGATATATTGATATACCTTTGTTCACATGAGATGGCAGAGATTGAGTTGTTGATATTGTAGCATCTCTTTTGGGACAATGCCATATCCTGGTATGCCACATGGCTTCTTATTCTTGTCCTCACCGCCTTCGGTATCTGTTTACGCACCTTTGTAGCACATGTGCCCTGTCCATGGAATTTTCATGTGTAAAAATAATGCTAAAAATGCAGTTAGTAATAGAAAAAATAACTATTAGAGGATCAAAAATATCCTAAATATAAGTGAGAGGTTCATTGGCATCCCACACACTTTTAAGTGTTAGTTTCGCTACATGGGAGAATTCAAATTCCATGTAAAATATATTTGAAACACACGCTGTCCTTTTTCTCGCATAATCAATTTAAGAATTCTTCCACTTGATGAAACTTAAGACATTTAGCAATTCCTTTAACTAATGATCACTGACGATGATATATTGGGCCATTTAACAATTATATAAGGATTAGATCATCAGGAAGTGCATGTCTATATACAATATTAGCTCCACATAGCATTTTCCAAAACTTTTATAAAGCTTAACCTACTAATTACAGATATCCAGTTTCGTGTGTATAATTATAAGTTCATAAAAGTTTTCATTAAAAAGTTAGCATTGCAATATGCAAAATAGAGTGATGGCGATAAGCTAAAACTCATTAGGTTTATACTAACTCCCATGTCCACTCTCAAAACCTATAAATCGCCATAACTCTAATTTGTCCACAACCATTTTCTTTTATAATTTTTTCATGTCACCATTGATATGTATATATGCATATATACATATAAACACGTACACAAATTCTTTTTTTTCTTTTTCTTCAGGGGCATCCTCACCTTTGATGGCCAGCAACGGTTCTACTTCTCACCTCTGAGGATATCCGTTCATATTCGCATTGCGGCGGCCCCCCCACATAAGTTCAGATGGCCAGCAATGATGTCCAGTAGGCAATCAATTATCTCTTTTCTTCCCATCATTGCACTATTTATCTGTATCACCTCACATGTGCACTGAACAAAGTCTCACTCAAAGCATACTACTACTGTTTCAGCTCAACCCTCATTTCAATTCACCTACATTTCGCTCTATTGGTAGCCTTTAGTTCTACTTCAGTGAATGACACATTCCAAACTGCACTTTGCAACATCTCTGGCTGCAACAAAGTGACCTGAACCATATAACAGAGACCATATTACAGCACCTATTTTTCCTCAACAGTGGTATCAATTTTACGCATGCTCATGATCAAAGTATCTCCTCTGAAAGTCTATCCAGTTGCATCTTCTGCCTTTATTTCACGCCTACTATTTTGGCACTCAGCATGTCTCATTAGCAAGTTGCATCCCCTATCCACATTATGGAGTATCCTGAATCGCAACTTCAGCGCCTCTTTACACCCGATTTCTCAACAGTAGTACCCTAAAATGTTGCTCACTTGTAGGTTATTGTTGGCGGATGTTGTCAATAAAATTGTAACCATAATTCCTATTCTCTTTATCTTTACTCTTAATTGATCATCATAGTGATGATCATCTCCAATTATAATAAGAAATTCCCAACGAACTTATGTATGGACTTTGATTTACGATTAATAAAATATGAGTGTTATCCTCTTAAAAGGACCTTTTTCACCAAAAAATATATATCATACATATTAGCAAGTAATTCTTGTTAGAACATGACACCAGAATAAACTCATTGTTATTTATTAATTTAAAATAAGACTTTTCACATAATCTCAAAAATAAATTTATATAAGTACCATTATAGCAAGGCTCAAAGTTTTGACATCAATAAGTGTTTGCCAACTTCATATAATTAGTTATTATTGGACACCACAGTGAACTAACTACTTCATTTATATACCCAAAATAAAATACAACCTTGGCCAATAAGAAGAACTATGTTTATTCACGGAGTGTGCAATTAGTAGACCATTTGGATAAAATTATGTAGATAAAATTATTATCTGCGAATAAAATTACTTTACCTAGACCAATGTCGAGCAAATTCTAGTACTCTTGGCAAGTTGTCCAATAGATTTCACTTGAGTAGCACCCATCATCGTAGTGTATTGCAGCTAGTTTTCCATTTATAGCAATAAATCCAAAGTTACATATCGAGGTACAAATATGTTTTATTATTAGAAGACATCCAAAAAGATTCTAGGATCAATTGAAGCTCTTTAGATCTTCATCATCATGTAATAAGAAAAACAATTTACTATTAGGGTAAAAGATTGATGGCAATGAGAACTGATAATGAGGCATGTACAAAGCAGGGTGAGAATACAAAATACAAACCTAAATAATAAAAACGCAATATAAGTATCAAGCACAAAAGGAGCAAGACCCTCTCCTAAGCTAGAAATCAAACATATGAATAATAATACAAAAAACCTTTAACGGTATGGATTAAAGTTTATTGTAAAAACAATAGAAGAAGAAAAGTTTAGGAAAAATTTACCTTCATTAATTTGTAAATCGAGGCAGGTGAACGATGAACACGCTGGTGTTTATCCTTAGATTGAGACTGGAAACGATTCGCCTGCTTCAGAAATTGATGGTTTAATGCTTGGGGAAGGATCAGAATCGAAAGTTTTTGTAGTTTATGTAAAATTAAACCCGCTACAAACGAACGTTAGAAATTGCAGATTTTTGTAGGATTGACATGGAAAGGTTTTGCAGTATGAAGGCAGATCCGAGCTTCACAAAATTTTGCCACGTCCAGATTTGGGAATGGCTGTGATTGGAAAATTGAGGATTTAGGGTTGATAACTGGAAAAATAAGAGAGAAGGCGCGTGGGGTAGAAGAAAACTCAGTATTAGGGGTGCCGGTTGCTCTGGAATCAAAGCAGGAGACCCATTAAAGTAACTTGATGACGACGATCATTAATGAAGATTAGGGTTAGGATGAGTAGAGATGATAGAAGATGGTCTTTCGTAAGAATGGAGGCTAAAAGTAAAAGGAACGAAAGAAGCTGGGCACAAAGTAGGAAACGCGACTGTTCAGTTGCCAAATTTCAAGGAGGCCTGTGTGAGCTTGAAATCTAACTCACTAATAATAATATAGTATAGATATTTTAGGCATATGCTATTAACGGATCTATATTGGAAACTTGTTTAGTTGTTATATGCTAGAAATGTGCACTTTAGACATGATATTTAGAAACTAAGGGGAAACAATCACTGCAAGAAAATGACCATATTATAACTGGTTATTTACAATGTTTGCAAAATGGCAGTTGTAATAAAGGATTTTTAATAACTAATTTTTGCCGATAGTTGTAATAAAGGTATTTTTAACAACTATTTGTTTTAGCCAGTTGTAATAGAGGTCTATAACAATTTACTAGTTTTGACCACTATAAATCTTGATATTTCCCAAAGTTTACAAAAATTGAATAAATTCGCATTATTCATAAATTATGAATAAATTTTTTTTTCTTTCACTAAATTTTTTTACAATTGTCGTTCTGAAATGTTGTAATAAATATATTTAATAATTAATAATTGGTAATTAATGAATAATATTTAATAATTGGTAATTAATGAATAAAAATAGTAATTGAGAAGAAATATTTAATATTTTTTAATAAATTTTAAATAATTAGTAACTAGTAATTACTGTTGAATAATTTACATTTAATAATTAATATTGATTATTTAACAATTAACAATTAATAAATATACTTAAGACATAACAATTGATATTTACTATTTAATACTTAACAATTAATAAATAATCTTTAATAATTAATAAGCGGTATTTATTATTTAATAATCGTAAATAATAGTTATATTTAACAATTAAAATTCCAAAAAATTTAAAATCTAAAAAGTTTCCAAATAAAATTTTAAAATATTCATAAAATTTAAATTTAAAATTTTGAAATTTTGATAATTCAAAAAAAAATGTCAAAATTTAAATTTTACAAAATGTTCAAAATTTCAAAATTTTTAAATAAGTTCAAAAATATAAACATCTTGTTTCAAATATGTATCTAAATTCTTTTATGGCATCCTCTTTGATATACAGTTTTTTTTCTTGGTTTTACCTCACAAAAATCTTGGTTCCATTTTTTTAATTTTGGCTTCAACCTTGAAATTTTAGTGTTCTCGACCGGTTCATTTGCCTGAAGCAATTGATTTCCCTTTTTTTCACCATTGCCTCTTTTCACAGACTATTAAAATGAAAAAAAATACCAATTCCAAACCCTTGAAATTGGTGTGATATCTTCGTATCTAAATCCATATCAATCGTGTATCCTCGTGAGTTCTTTTGGAACCCTGACTTCCCTGGCATGAATTTTTTGTGCCTTCTCAGTTGCGAAGCAGTTCCCTAGCTCCATGCTTCCAGTCCAATTATGGTACTAATTTTACTCTCGTTAATTTTTTTATTGAACCTGAATCGCCATCGTAGACTTCGGCGCTCTGCCTCTAGTCTTGCCTCCATCAGTTACATATCTAACTTCGGTAATTTTTGGAGATGAATCTGAGCAAAAATCGGTTGATTCTAACGTTTAGAGACGAATCTCTACCTCCCCGCTATATCTATTTCTAATGTTTGGATTACTAAACGAAGAGATGGAAGAGATGAAGTACATGGCCTGGTTAGAATATATTGCATCTCTAAGGAGGTATGTATTTGTTTCACTTTATTTCATAGCATCCGGTTAGTGTACATCTATGTGCAAAACTTAGAGCACTTTTTTGAGAGGAAGAGTAGTGGATTTTTATGAGGCACATCCATATATCGTGGAGTCACAAGGTAATTTTTATTTATGAATTTCAGTCACCAATGGAATGGAAACTCTATATCTGACTATATGAAAATGTATCATGCACGAAATCTTCAGGATGAACAAGATGAAAAGACATTTGTAAAAGTTAAAATATATGTTTATCTAGGTATCCATATATAAACCTTTTGGAATTAGTAGCTAGCCGAGTTAGCACTAGATTGGCATATAGAAAAAAACGAAAGGCTACATCATACCTTACTCAGTTAACATTAATTTAGCGGTTAAGCGGCAATACGATGTATGTGTTGATGCAGGTCTAGTGCTTTACACTTTGCAAATTCGTTTGGGTATCCAAATTACAAACTATTCATTTCCAGTAAACTTATAACTACAACATTGTACACATCATCTCCCAGTTCATTTCTCAATACTTGTAGCTTTTCATCATCTTCTTTTATCACTTCCTAAATTTCAGAAAATGGGCATATCATGAATTTGGCCTAACTTCTAAGGGAACTACAGAAAAATTTCAGGTCTAAAACATTTATTTTCACATGACATAAAACTCGTACAGGCTAAAAACACGTGTCTTCTTTTCAAACAGATTAAAGAACAACTTAGAAAAAATCAAGAAAAAACTAGAAAAAACTAGGAGAATGAAGGATTTAAAACCAATGTATTCTTTTTGTTAAAGTGTTAAAGACATAAATCCCCATTAGAGAGTAATCTTAGAGGAAGAAGTGCAAAAGTAGACATTTTCGTTTTATGTGATCTTTTATTTTGAAATGGTACTTATATACAACATATCACTGGGATGACATAACACAAATCACATGTCAATATATGTTCAAATCATGCTATGCAAGTTTCGAACTTGTTACCTCTCGCACCAAAGTCGAAGCACTTAACCACTGGGACAATGTGATCTTATTTATGTTTTAACATATGTGTACTATTTTAACCTGTTTTCCTTTTTGGTTCAAAGGTATATAAAGTCTATATAATGAGTCCTTTTAACAAATGATGTTTTAACTAATCACTGTATCTATTGAGGATTTGAGTTTAATTAATCCAGTTAATTTATGATTATTTTAATTTAATTAATTGTTTTAATTAATGAAATTTTAGATTATTTATCATTTTAATTAATGATGTTTGAGATTAATTATTCATTTAATTTATGATTATTTGAATTTAATAAATCCTTTTAACTATTGATATTTATATTAATTAATCAATTTAATAATATTGATTTAAGTAAATTATCTAATATAATAAAATTACTTTAATCAACTAATTTAAAGCTAATAAACTGATTTAATAAAGATTTTAAAGTTAATGTATCAATGTTATAAAAGTATTTGGATTAATAATCTATTTTATTAAAGATAATGGATTTGTTTATTTAAAATAAATTTTAAATGTGATTAATTATCTTTTCGGATAATTAATATTGTTTTAAAGTTATAAAAGGGAATTAGAACTCGATTATTGGGATATTAAGTTGGATAATCTTCTGGGTGTTTGGTCTGGTGTAGGTTTAGGACTTCGGGGTCATGCACTTGGAAAAATTATTCTCTTAACGTTTTAACAATCAGGAGCTAATCCTAAAAGTGTTTTTCCATTATGGAAATATGGAAACCAAGCATGTGTTCAATTCAATTTTTAAAAGTTAAAGTTCGATTTCGGTTATAGAACAATAGTTCCATATTCAATATCGCTTATATGGAAAGGATCTAGTCACACATTTAACGCTAAACGATAAGGCTTGGACTTGTTTCTATCTCGAAGATTAAAAATGTCATCAAGGCGACGCCTAGAGGTAATACTACCTCAACTTGCCGTGTTCACTTTCAAACGAGAGATAGGACTTGTCTGGAGTCAAAGAGTAGTGGTCAATTAATGAAATTTAATTTCCATATACGATCATTTTTATTATCCGCAATAGTTGATATATTAATTATCGGATTCAGCTTTCTTCATGGTGTACCGTCACCTAAAAAACGATTTGTTGCTCGATCGAGGTATGTTATCCTTTGTCGGAAATGACTAAACCAAAAGCGTGAGAGGGGGCCAAGCTATGCGGGTTTGCTCCTATTAAGGTATTTTCACATCTCATCTAGTTTGGATTCTGGTGTGCACTTAGATGTGGAAATATTCGGATTCTCGTTAAGGTATGGCGGGTCCGACTTGAAGGTTTCCGAGAAGTGTCACAGAGTAAATGAGCTTCTCAGGATTATATTATTAGAGGTATACTTCAAGGAGGTGCACCTTCCTTATCATTTATTGGAAATTTTCCTTTCCTTATTGATTCGTATCCCTGAATCCGTTTTAGCTTTAAAATTGCCACGAGTAGAGCCAACTCCTCATCACGACATTTAAATATTGATTTAGTCCATTTTATCATGTTGGACTGTTATCTTATTCTGTCCTATCTATAAAGTTGGACGGTTACTTTATTCGGTCCATTCTATCAAGTTTGGATTGTTTTTTATTTAGTCCACTCTTTACAGTTGGACTGTTTTCCTTGTTTTATCCATTCTGTCCAGTTTGGATTTTACTCGGTTTATTTCCAGTCATTTAAGTTTGATTTATTATTAATTATACTCATTCCTATTTGGATTTATTCTTGATATTTATTTCTTCTCTTGCCTTTGTGGATGTTATTCTTCTGAGGTAAAAAGCTGTTCCACGTTGGCGGCATGGTCTCATAAAACTTTTTATAAAAGTTCCTCATTATTTAAGTTATCTCACACTGGTATTTCTAGACTGATCTGGGTGTTATTTATTTATAATGCTCGGGTCAGACCGAGTATTTTCCCAGGTTATCCATGTTGTTATGGCGGTCTCGAAGGGGTGTTGAAGATTCACCCATCGTAGTTTTATTTTCCACTGTATTATATAGTATACCTATCGGCATTTGTAAGGTTAGTATTTTATAACTATCCTACTGATAAGGTTTGTTTTTAACTCTGATACACTTTGTATGTCTGAAGTGATAGTTCCGACCGTCCTTGTTTTATTATATGTTGTCGATTCTGTTGTGAGATTCTGTTTTTCTCTATTCTCTATTTTTTCCTTTTTTTTCTTTACCCTAACAATCTGCCTTTTCGTTCACTTTGAGTTGGACATGTGTGCTTTATTGTAAACTCAAAGGGTCCAGAAAAACGGTTTGTTACAACAACTTTGTTTTATAAATTAAATAACTTTTATACTCCATTTTATTTCTATGATTTAAGCCGCTTTAATAACTTTGCAAAAAGGTTTGAAAACAAAATTTAAGTTCGGAAAATCTTTTATAACTTTCTTAGAAAATGAAGTAATTAACTAGTGTAAAGAAAACACGGGTTTTTAATCTCGAATAAGAGCCAATTTAAGTATGTTAACTATACGGAGTAACATTCACAACATTTACATACATAAGAACATACATAAAAACCACTATAGCGTGGTACACTTTTGAGTCCCTCTTCACAAAGTCCTCGGTAAAACCTTTCGTATGCACTTCTTCGCTATGAACACTTCGACTTTATTTCAACTCCCCTACAAACATCCTATATGCCATCCACTTTCATGCGCGAACAAAACCAAACAATAATCATTCCACACACTTATGCTCATAAGCAACCAACCAAAATTATTATCAAAAAAATGATTTTTAAACTTGCTTTTAAAGTGAGCTTTACTCACCTAAAAAACATTATCTTTTACCAAAACTACTGCTACATGGTAAACAACACACAGACCTAGCTTCTTTCTACAATAATTTATTTTTAAGACCTATGGAAGGTTAAGAGGGCTTGGCCATGGTGCTAAGGGGCACGACCTTGGTGAAAAAAATGAGATCTTTGGTTTTTTTAGCAAATAAGTAGTGTAGAGAGGAGTAGAAGTGATTTTAGCAACTTATTTAAGGATTAAAAGTGGAAAGGAGTGATTTTTAATTTGGTTTATTTTGGAAACAAGAATGAAAGAAGTAGAGAAGAGAGTAGAAAGAAGAAGGAAGGAATGGAAAAAAGAAATGAAGTGAAATGAAAAAGAAAAGAGTCGAGTTGTTTTCTTAGAAAATGTAAAATGGTATATTACCAAAAAGCCCTTAGCCAATATGATGCAGCACAACATGCCTGCGAGCTACAACCCAGTGAGTTGCGACCTAACTCTAGCGAGTTAACGACCCAAGGAATCAAGCCCAGTGAGTTAAGTCGCTTAGCCAACCGGATAAGCGACCTAACTAGTTGCGCCAAACCAATACTGCCACATTTCTTTAGGTCGCCAGCGAGCTACGACCTAACGAGCTACGACCTAGCGAGTTAGGTCGCATATGTCACAAATCCTTAAGTCGTATGTCGCTTATGCTCATCTATGCCGCATTTCCTTATGCAGCTATCTTTAAGTCTCTCACCATGATAGGTCGCTGGTATCTCATGTTGCTCATTCTTTAAGTCGCTCCACTTATGCCGCTATCTTCTTTAGGTCTTTGATTCCTTATGTCGCATGAAACTGTGCTGTAGAGTACTATGTTGAGTCGTTAACTTGTTAAGTCGCATGTATGTTGTATTGTGTAAGTCGTGAGTCGTTGTAACTTGTATTGTTGATATGAAGCATTGTGTTAAGCCGTAAATCGTGATGTAGTGTGTTAGGTCGTATTTGTTAAGTCGTGTATATGTTAACTCGTGTGTCGAACGTGTTAAGTCATGTGTATGTGTTGTAATCCCTATAAATAGGGGTGTGATGTCATTGTACAAAAGGGATTTTGAATAAAAATTTGGTTTGTGCTTTGTGCCTCCATTAAAATTGAAAGTTGAGTGTTATCTCCTTTCTCCATCTTCGGTTATTCGAGTGCGCTCGAATCAACGAACTTGAAGCCGATTCACGGAATCTCGTGCGCGAGATCAACGTCGAAGAATCATAGATCTTCTAACACGGTATCGTGCGCGATCAACGTGTTGAAGATTGCTAGAATCCGGTATCTCGAGAGATCAACGGATTTGGGCATTTGGGTATCTTTAATTCACCGATTCATATTGTTTCATCGATTCACTTTCCGTGTATTTCCGCAATTCGTGATTAGATCCGGGATAGATTTGACTGCTGGTTCAGATCTACTTCCGTGTTGCGTCATTTGGTATCGGAGCAAGGAGACGAACTTTTCCAATTTTCGAAATTTGAAGAGTGTGTTTGGATTTGTTGAAGATTTGATCATGCCTCCGAGACGTTCTAACAGATATCAAAATGTTGAAGAAGTATATAGAAGACAAGAAGCTGAGCAGATGGAACAGCGTATCAATGAAAGGTTCAATGAGGGTATAGAAAAATTGGCGAAAATGATGAACGACGTGAATCAAAGTCATAGGAGAACTTCACCAGTTTTGAACCAAGGTAGAAACAGGGTTTCGCCGTCAGTTTCGGAAGAAAGGAGAATGTCACCACAATCTCATCGGGATAGAAGAGAGTCATCAGTTTTAATGATGAGAGATCATCATGGCTATCGAGATGAAGAGAGAAGAAATCATCGGAGATTTGAGGAAGAACCATATCGTGATGTTGAAAGACATAGTAGAAGGGATATTCGTGGACGTAGAGATATCGATGGTCAGGATCGATATCGATGTACATCTGATTTTGAAGAATATGGTGATAGAGGTAGTATTCATTATCGAGATCGAGGCCAAGGACGAGATCGATATATGGATTCAGAAAGTGATCGTAAGTGGGAGTCAGGTATGAGGATGGAAATTCCAGAATTCAAAGGTGGTATGCAAGCATAAGAATTTCTTGATTGGTTGTCTAGTGTTGGAGAAATTTTGAATTTCAAGGAGGTGCCAGAGAATCGTAGAGTTCAATTAGTTGCTACAAAACTATGGGGAAGAGCTATGGCTTGGTGGCAGCAAACTAAACTAACTAGGGAGAGAATGGGAAAATCAAAAGTTGTTACTTGGGAGAAGATGAGAAAGATGATGAAAGCAACTTTCTTGCCATACAATTATCAATCTCTTATGTATCAACGTTTGCAGAATTTGAGACAAGGGACGAGGACGGTGAATGATTATGCAGATGAATTTTATCAATTGATTGCAAGGAATGATATTATGGAAACTGAGGAACAGCTAACGGCTAGATATATTGGAGGGTTACGAATGCAAATTCAAGACATGGTTAATATGTTTAATCCAATGTATGTTGCTGAAGCAAAAAAAAAGCTCTAGCTTGGGAGAAACAAGGGAGACGAGGATGTGGTGTGTTTACGAGTTCCAATAATCATATTAAAGGTGCTAGTAGCAGTGAAAATGTTTCCAAGGCCGTCAATAAACCGGTTGTCGATGAAGCTGCTAAGACCAAGGTCAATAACATTATTAAGTGTTATAATTGTCAGGAGTTTGGCCATAAAAGTAATGAATGTACAAAGCCAAAGAAGAGAGCATTAGTTGCAGAAGAATGTGAGTATGAGGATGTAGAAGCTGAAGTTGATTATTCTCAACCATCGAAGTTTGATGAAGAAGAAGAAGTTGTGTCAGGAGATGAAGGGTGTAACTTGATGATGAGGAGGTCTTGTTTAATGTCAAAGCAAGAGGATTATTCTAGTTGGCTGAGGAGAAATATTTTTCAGTCTACATGTACTATCTTGGGAAAGGTTTGTCGATTTTTTATTGATGCGGGAAGCTGCGATAACATTATTTCTGAAGAAGCTATCAAGAAGTTAGGGTTGAAGACTGAAAAACACACTAGACCTTATAAACTAGCATGGCTAAAGAAAGGTGGAGAAGTGAAAGTGGGAAGACGAGCATTTATTACATTTTCTATTGGGAAGAAGTACAAAGATGAAATATGGTGTGATGTTGTAGATATGGATGTGTGTCATCTACTATTGGGAAGAACATGGCAGTATGATAGAGCTGTACAACATAATGGTCGCACCAACAGCTACAGTTTCATGTTCGAAGTGACTCAAACCACCTTAGTTCCTAAGAAGCGTGAACAAAGTGAAAGCAAGCCAGAGCTGAAAGTGGAACCAACTAGTCTTTTATCTACAAGAGAATTTGTTGAAGAAGTGAAAGATAGTGCTGAAGTGTTTATGTTGATTGGGTATGAAACGAGTGAAGATCTTGAAATTCCTGAGGAAGTTAAGACGGTGTTGAATGAGTTTGAAGATGTCTTTCCTTCGGAATTGCCCAAGGAATTACCACCACTGAGGGACATACAACATCAGATTGACCTAGTGCCAGGTGTTGTTTTACCGCACAGGCTGCATTATCGTATGAGTCCGAAGGAGCATGAGGAGTTGAGGAGACAGGTTGAGGAGTTGCTTAATCAAGGGCGTGTTCGAGAGAGTGTCAGTCCTTGTGCTGTACCAGCTTTGTTAGTGCCGAAGAAAGATGGTTCATGGAGAATGTGTACGGACAGTAGGGCACTCAACAAAATAACTGTCAGATACAGATTTCCTATGCCAAGACTTGATGACCTATTGGATCAGCTTAGTGGATCTGTAATCTTTTCGAAGATCGATCATAAGAGTGGTTATCATCAGATTCGCATAAAACCAGGAGATGAATGGAACACATCATTCAAGACACGAGAAGGATTATATGAATGGCTGGTCATGCCGTTTGGTTTATCTAATGCACCAAGTACATTTATGAGGGTGATGAATCAAATTTCTAGACCTTACATTGGAAAGTTTGTTGTTGTTTACTTTGATGATATCTTGATCTATAGTGCTAGTACAGAGGAGCATGTTCAACACTTGCGGAAGGTGTTAACTATTCTTCGTCAAGAACAATTCTATGCAGGAACGAAGAAATGCGTGTTCATGACGCGAAGTGTTTTATTTCTGGGATATGTCGTATCCGAGGAAGGTGTATAGGTGGATCAAAGTAAAGTAGCTGCAATTAGAAATTGGCCACAACCCAAAACTATAACAGAAGTCAAAAGTTTTCATGGGTTAGCTTCATTTTATCGAATATTTATACCGCACTTTAGTAGTGTGATGGCGCCTGTTACTGATTGTATGAAGGGAAAGCAATTTTCATGGACGAAAGAAGCATAACTTGCTTTTGAGCGGATCAAGGAACTTTTAATGTCAGCACCAATTCTAGTACTGCCAGATTTTCAGTTGCTATTTGAGTTACATACAGATGCATCGAAAGTTGGAATTGGAGGAGTGTTGAGTCATAAGGGACGTCCAATTGCATATTTCAGTGAGAAACTTTCTGGAGCAAAGATGAGATACAATACATATGATGTGGAATTTTATGCTATTGTGCAAGCTGTGAAGCATTGGAGACATTACTTGTTCCACAAAGAATTTGTTTTGTATACAGATCATAAAGCGTTGAAACATTTACAAGGGCAGGATAAAATTGCAGCTAGACATGCATCGTGGATAGCTTATTTGCAGCAATTTACATTTGTCGTAAAACACAAGTCTGGAGTAACTAATCGCGTTGCCGATGCATTGAGTCGGAGGAATAATTTACTAACAACCATGCGAGTAGAGGTGATGGGTTTTGATTTGCTTCCAGATTTGTTTACTTCAGATTCATATTTTTCAAAAATCCTAGATAAAGTCAAACAGGGAGAAATGGATGGATATATGCTGGTTGATGGTTTTCTATTCAAAGGAAATCAATTGTGTATTCCCGATTGCAGTCTGCGAATGAAAATCATCAAAGAGTTACATGAAGAAGGACACGTGGGCCGTGATCGTACTATGCAGTTGATTTCAAAGTCTTATTTTTGGCCATCAATGAGGAAGGAGGTTGGAAAGTTTGTTCAGAGGTGCTATATTTGTCCGGTTTCAAAGGGGACGGCGACAAATGCAGGTTTATATAAGCCGTTGCCTATACCTACTAAACCATGGGTGGATGTTAGTATGGACTTTGTATTGGGATTGCTGAGGACGCAACGTGGCAATGATTCCATCTATGTGGTGGTTGACCGGTTTTCAAAAATGGTACATTTTATCGCATGCAAGAAGATGGCAGATGCAGTTAATGTTGCACAATTATACTTCAGAGAGATCTATCGTCTTCATGTGTTGCCTGAATCTATTGTATCAGATAGAGACTCGTTTTCTGAGTCATTTTTGGATGAGTCTATGGAGAATGGTCGGGACTAAGCTGAAATTCAGTAGTGCTTATCATCCACAGACGGATGGACAGACTGAAGTTGTAAACAGATCTCTAGGTAATCTATTGCGATGCCTCATGGATGACAATTTGAAGAGTTGGGATTCGAAGTTATGTCAAGCTGAATTTGCACACAACCATGTAGTTAATCGTAGCACTGGGTTCAGTCCATTCCAGGTTGTGTACTCAATAATTCCTAAAGGACCGTTGGATTTATTTGTAGTTCCACAGCAGAAAGGAGTGATCAAACAGGCTAGTGATTTTGTGAATGAATTGCAAGAGTGTCACAAGGTTGTGCAGGAACGATTGCTTAAGGCGATTGAGAAATATAAGCATTCCGCAGATATTAAACGACGACATGTTGACTTCAAAGAAGGAGATTTTGTATATGCAGTATTGACCAAGGATCGATTTCCTATTGGTACTTACAACAAACTAGCTGCTAGGAAGATTGGTTCTTTGGAAATCATAAAGAAGATTAATGAGAATGCTTATCAGTTGAGATTGCCGGATCATATCCATACGGCTGATGTTTTCAACGTCAAACACTTGATTCCATATCATGAACATAAGCATGTCAAAAAAGAGGAAAGTGTGAATTCGGGGACGAATTCTTTTCAGCCAGGGGAGGATGATGCAGCACAACATGCCTACAAGCTACAACCCAGTGAGTTGCGACCTAACTCTAGGGAGTTAACGACCCAAGGAATCAAGCCCAGCTAGTTAAGTCGCTCAGCCAACCGGATAAGCGACCTAACGAGTCGCGCCAAACCAATACTGCCACATTTCTTTAAGTCGCCAGCGAGCTACGACCTAACGAGCTACGACCTAGCGAGTTAGGTCGCATATGTCGCAAATCCTTAAGTCGTGTGTCGCTTATGCTCATCTATGCCGCATTTCCTTATGCCGCTATCTTTAAGTCGCTCACCATGATAGGTCGCTGGTATCTCATGTTGCTCATTCTTTAAGTCGCTCAACTTATGCCGCTATCTTCTTTAGGTCGCTGATTCCTTATGTCGCATGAAGCTGTGCTGCAGAGTACTATGTTGAGTCGTTAACTTGTTAAGTCGCATGTATGTTGTATTGTGTAAGTCGTGAGTCATTGTACTTGTATTGTTGATATGCTGCATTGTGTTAAGTCGTAAATCGTGATGTAGTGTGTTAGGTCGTATCTGTTAAGTCGTGTATATGTTAACTCGTGTGTCGAACGTGTTAAGTCGTGTGTATGTGTTGTAATCCCTATAAATAGGGGTGTGATGTCATTTAAAAAAAAGGGATTTTGAATAAAAATTTGGTTTGTGCTTTGTGCCTCCATTAAAATTGAAAGTTGAGTGTTATCTCCTTTCTCCATCTTCGGTTATTCGAGTGCGCTCAAATCAACGAACTTGAAGCCGATTCACGGAATCTCGTGCGCGAGATCAACGTCGAAGAATCGTAGATCTTCTAACACGGTATCGTACGCGATCAACGTGTTGAAGATAGCTAGAATCCGGTATCTCAAGAGATCAACGGATTTGGGCATTTGGGTATCTTCAATTCACCGATTCATATTGTTTCATCGATTCACTTTCCGCATATTTCCGCAATCCGTGATTAGATCCAAGATAGATTTGACTGCTGGTTCAGATCTACTTCCATGCTGCGTCACAATACGCTCCACAAAATGATGATGCCTCACCCCTCCTCCGTCATGAAGCACACGCAACCCCCTCTTGGTCACTCCATGCCATCACATCTCCTCTTTTGTACTATACCAATGCCTTAGATTTTTTGCTCTTCTCCCTTTAAAATTATAAAAGAAAAGTCCACTTTCTTTTTATTAACTTAAGTATATATTTAAATATGTTTTAACCTAATTACTTCATTATCCAGATGTATATGTTACTTGTATATATGTTTGCATATATATAATTGTGTGTACAATATGTTCCGACAACTTTTGGACGACGAAAAAGTCAAAAAACCAAAAGACGATCTTCACCGTCATCGTTTGAATGGTCTTTTGTGAAGCCTGTAAAATGCAGCTCTATTCTTGTATCAGCTTTCAGGAATTCTTTACAATTATCGATTTTTCTTCCATATTTTGCATCGAGAGCGCTCTAAATTTCCTGTGCAATCAAACAATGAGAGATATGGTTAAATTCAAATTTATCAAGTGTAGAGATAAGAACATTCATTGCATCCACATTAAGGGAACAGTTATTCTTATCTGCCATACCCAATCCATTTTCATTAATATCCCAAATATGAAAATCAATAAATTTTAAATAAATTTCCATAACAAAAAATCTATTTATTTAAAAAATAGGTGGACTATAAATGGACTAAATCTTGCTAAATCTATTGCAGTTAGGTTAAGACATTATATTAGGTTTTTTCCTAAAAACCGGTTCTGATAGGATCGTGTGATATACCCAAGAGGGAGGGTCAATAGGGTATATAATTTTTTTGTAGATAAGCGAATAAATAATGTGGAAACGTAAATGCGAAAAGTAAATAACACATAGATATACCCAGTTTCGACCTGATGCCCCTACTACGGCCCCCATGTTACTACTAGGATTATATACTCAAAACTTACAACACTTTAAGCTCACACTCAATGCTAACCTGAATATACTAATCCTATGCTTAGTAAGCCAGCCTAGACTGAATACCTTGAGACCAGAATCCCTGAACTACAACACATAACTCATCCTAAATCAACTAGATTCCAAAATTAAAAATTACAAAAAAGAAACAAATTACAGAAATATAAAAAGAACACTCCTTTATCTTGTCTCTTATCACGTGACCTTGCACTGTTTTTGATTTGAAGTTCGAGAAAAACATCACAACCTACAATTCTAGTTGATCATGCTGCCAAGCTGTTGGTGAATTTGAGATGCAACTTCTTCCTTGAGATGATGATGTCCTCCTTGAAATTTTTTGATGAAGAAATGCCTTTTGTGTGATCGGATATTGATTTAAATAAACAAGAAAAATAAACAATGACAAATTTGATGTGTTACAATATAGAGAGGTATGATTTTTTTTTTCGAATGAAGCTTTTCTTCTTTCTTTTGTTATTGGTCTATCCGATAATTTTTCCTTTCGATGTTATTGAATTTATGTAGGCAATGTGTATGTATGGAAACATATATGGAAGAGATGATATTGAGAAAGATATGTATTTTGAGAGTTTGTTTGTAACGACCAGTATTTTTGATAATTAAAATTATTAAATTTAATAAGATTTTGGGATTTAATATTGTCAGAAATTAAAAATATATAATCTGACCTTAAATGAATTCTGAAAACGACAAGTTCAATGAGGTAAGGATGGTAACACAAATTACCATGTAATTTAATGTTTTTGATATGAATATAATTAATAACTGTTTGAATGTAAACTTCATCGATTGTGAATAATAAAATGTTAACAAAGAATGAAATGGTTTTTTTATTTCTAATAGGAATATAAATGTAAAGTTTAATTTGGATATAATTGTAGAGTTTAATAAGGAATAAAAGAAACAATATATTAAAGGAGAAATCGTATGTCATTTAATTGAAATTGGTTTTAGCATTGGTAAGTAAATTTATTAATCTTTGTTTATAAACAATAAATTTAGAAACGTGTTGAATTACTAAGATTTAACAATTTTTTTATTTATCATCTTATTATTAATCTGTTTGAAATTTATTGTGTAATAGATGAAATTTAATGTAATTAAATATTTCAATTAATATAAACAAAGGCGTTAACTGTTGAGTGATGAATGTAATAAAATGGAAATTATGTTTAATTAACATATAAGGTATTTGTTGATTCAATATAAAGAACATTTAAAACAAAATAACACAATTTATTGAAATATAAAATGTAATGAACTAGGGTTTTATTACCGTCGTAATGAAACGTTTGAATGAAAAAGGTTAGAAATAAAAATTTATGATTTATTAATGTGAATTTTATTAGATAGTAAATTTGGGCCATAAATAAAATCTAAAACAACAAAAAGCAATGAAATGAAAGGTGCTAACGCGTTTATGAATATAATTTAATAGCTGGAATTTAAGGATAGAGATAATGTAATGATATTCTATTTATAGTAATAATAGGAATTGGAATAATAAACAAGATAAGAGTCACAGGTCCCTATTTTTAATGTTGTTATACAAAAAGTCCCTACAAAAATGAATTTGTAAATTTGGTCCCTATTTTTCAAAAATAAAAAAAACGCAAAGCATCTTGCACTTTTCTGACAGAAAATGCAAGAGAACTTGCACTTTTCTAATTTTGAAATATTTTTCGAAATTTGCGAAATTTTCGAAAATTTGAAAATTTTGAAAAACGAAAGTTAACTTGCACTTTCTATTAGGTAAGTGCAAGCTAGTTTGCGCTTTCTAATTTTGAAATTTTTGAAAAGCGTAAGGTAACTTGCGCTTTCTAATTTTGAAAAAATTTTGAAAATTTTGAAATTTTTCAAAAGCGCAAGGTAACTTGCGCTTTCTGATTTTGAATTTTTTTTGAAAATTTTAAAATTTTTGAAATTTTTGAAAAGCGCAAGGTAACTTGCGCTTTCTATCAGGAAAACGCAAGCTGGTTTGCGCTTTCTGATTTTGAAAATTTTGAAAATTTTGAAATTTTAAAAAGCGCAAGCTAACTTGCATTTTCTGATTAGGAAAAACAGGGACTAAATTTACATACTTATTTCTACAGGGACTTTTCTTGTAACACCATCAGAAATAGGGACCTTTCGTGCAAAGCCCCAATAATAAATGCTAGTTTTAATGATGAGTTGGATGAATATCGATTAATAGAGGAAAACGTTTATTTAGTATTTAGTATGTAATTTAATTCTTGTTTGATACTGTAATTTTATAAATGTATTTGCATGACTATAAATAAGGATTGCAATGTTTACGTATTTATGTAATTGATTTCATCAATTAGGGTTTGTTTTGAAGTGAAAAATTGAAATTAATTGGAAATAAATTTATTGAAATCTTTCAATTGAAAAAGGAAAAAGAAACGAAGTGCAATTAATGAATCTAATGTAAGAATTTTTTCATTTGGAATGTACATTATTTGGAAATATAAGAATGGATTTAATATTGTATAAGTTGATTATTTTAGAATATAAGAATGTTTACATTTATGAATTGCAAGTAACGAATAAGCATTTTAAGGAAATTAAAAGAATGTTTGAGGAAAATAAAGTGAACGTTTCCATTCTAAATATGAGTATAACGTTGTAAAAAGATAAAACAGAATTTTTAAAACAACATTTTACGGTAGTTAAATAGTAGACATAGATTGCACGGAAGTGATTTTAATGCTAACCTTGAAATTTAAAATAAATTAAATATTTTTTAGTTCATGATTACATGTCGAGAAAAAATGTTCTTTTTTTTAAATTTGAACTTTTGAATCATTGTTCATATTTTATTTTTTATAGCGTCGGTCCTGTGTAGCAGCAGTCCCTGTTATGTAAATTGGTGTGTTCAAATTTAGTTACGTTGTGTTAATTAAATCTTTACTGAATGTCAATTTTTGTATGTTTGGGTTAACAAAATTAGTTGGGTGAACAAATGTTTTGAAATTTGAATTCCAAATGTTTGTTTACACTATAGAGTTGGTTTGTTTATTCCCTTTCTAATTATGTCACACTCTTTTTACTGTTTTCTCGTTTGTTCCATTACTCATTTCCCTTTACCGTCTCTGAAGCCTTTTCATTTCACGAACATTGCCTACTTTTCATATTTTTAATTCTTTCCTTCACCTATTTTAATACCTACCTTCTTCTTCACATCTCGTTCCTCACACAGGTGCCGCTACATTTTACACCATTGCACCTCCACGACTATGCCATCCAACACCTATTGTTCGTCACTGTTCATAGCTGTTGACCACCCATAGCCACAACCAAAGTCGGTTCTAGGGTTTCAAACTACAAAATAACATTATGAACAAAACTATATATAATTAATATATTTAAAAAAAATGGCACTCCACAATAATATTAATACAAACATCTAAAAAGATACTACATCGTTTATAAATTGTTAATATAATTTAAAAAATGATACTACAATGCAGAACTTACTTCCATAGTTCTTAAAATTCTACTAAAAATAAACATCATGAACAAATATATACACAATTAATCTATTTAAAAAAATTCTTCAAAGTATCATTAGTACATTATCCTCTTCTTCCTCAAATTTATTGTTTTCCTCTAACACCATTTCTTCATTTGTGTCAAAACTCGAAATCATTGCTATTAGTAGAGTCATGCATTCTCCATTCTTACTCATCGCCGCCACATCGTCAAAGCACTTTTTCTTTGAGCTCCATGGCCAAAACCACCATCCCATCTACCTACATTGTCGCCAAGATTGGTCATGCCTTCATTAAGTGACCGCAAACCTCCTCCATCATCAAGAATCCAGTTGACGTGCCCTTCTCGCAATAAATTTTTGTTCTTTTGCCATATTTAGTTGAAACGTTTGTATTTTTAGCTAAAAAAAATTAAAATCCGTATTTAGAGCTAAAAAATGGGTAAGATTTGTCCTTCACACTATTTTTTTGATTTAAAAAATACAAAAGTAAATTAGCAAAACATATAATTATTGAATAGTTTTTTCCAAAAATTCAAAATTTCAACGAGAATTTTTATTTCGATTATCGAATTCATTGGAGAAATTTATATTATCTGAAAAAAATTGCACTTAAAAAAACTGATTTTTTTTAATTTGGTAGAGTTTAGATTTCATTAGGTTTTCATGGTAATCAATTTTAGTAGTCCTAAATCCTGATCATAGTTTTAGTTCAATTTTAGTCTACAAACCGAGCACATACCAAGACCAGCAGTTTTGATTCTTTTGGAAGTAGCAACACCATCAACAAAGTTCTAACTCACAATAACCACTGTCTTCCTCGGACCATCGCCAAACGTCATCAGATCCCAACGACCACCTGCTATTTGTAAACCCGCCCTTCACATACTAATTACTCTTTCTCAAACTGAAAGATGGTAGCTGTTGATTACTCTTTCTCAAACTGAAAGCTGCATTATACAGTTGTCGTTCCATCAACCAAGGATCACCCAGACTCCCGAAGCTTTGTATTTCTCAAATGCTTGAAATGAGTCCTACATAGGATGGAGATGTAGTCCGTATCTGAAACACCATATATATTCCAGTTAGCGACCGAGATTGGATATTCAAAGTATATTTGACTTCAGTTGTGCTTATGGGGTTGGAGAATTCAGTCTCCATACAATGTCCTATTATCATGTTAATTCCATTCATTTTTAAGGATGAATATCACGGTTTTCTATAGGTTGTTTTGAATCCTAAGTGCTAGAGTTGTAATTTATATTTAAGTATCAAGTACCGAATTTGACTTTGATGCCTTCAAACAAAGCATGAAACAATTGCGGAAAGTCCTTTTTACCATTTGGAATGAAGTTGTAGCAATTAGTTGAGGTTACTATAAAGGAGCAACTCTATATATAATAATGGTGTGGCAAGCTAACTAAATCTGCACAAACATTCGACAAAGAGAGAAGATTAGTTTTGATATCAAAAACCAAAATTTGGGTTTTTAGGTCTTAAGAACACGGCTTTAGTAAACTAGTCGACCTATATGGCTACTCTAGCATTAGTGATATTTACCCTATAGTTTTCAGTTTAAGATGTGTAGAAGCCACTGTTCCAAATTAGCTAATTTGGCTATAAAACATAGCTTACTTCAGATTACCATGTGTAGCAACCGAATGAATGGTTATGATTTCATAATTTTGTATACATGGGGCATAATTATTATTATCTTGTCACAAATATAAGAATTCGCAAACATCATGCCTCGTCGTAGACTCCCACTGGCTGCTTCAAATTTCTTCTCCCAATCAGCCTCCCCGACAGCATGAGCCGCAATACGCAGCTGTATGAAATCAAACCAGCCTCCCCGACAGCATGAGACATGTCGAGTTAAATATTTGCTAACATATTATAGATAACAGTTGTAAAATAATCGAATAGAACAAAATGAACAAGAGAACACAGATTTGAGAGATAGAAGAAACAAATATAAAATAGAGACTACATTTTTATTGAATTGGTTGAATAAAACCTTATTACAGGATTCTTATTCATAAGCCTAACTTGAACATATAAGTTGAAACTACCCAAACATGAATTAAAGTCCGATAGTAGGAAATACTAAAATATTTCTTTTTTTAACAGCATGATTCAAAAATCTTCAGTTCATGATAAAAATTCTTGTACTTCCCAGTTAAGATTTTATGCATTGTAAATTTGGATTTGAGTGAGGAAATTTGTTAAAGAGATAGTTACCTTGAAACTTAGGGTCTTGGTTACTATTAGAAAATTTGGTTCACCTAGAGCATCTTTTTTCAGTTAGTATAATAATTGATCTGGCATGAATGCATGCACATAAAAAAGTCATTCATTTATAAGAGTGCAGTAAATGGACTTGAACAGCAACTGAAAAACGGAGGCAAGTTGTACGTAGCTTAACTTGATATTTTGAAGCACTGATTTGAGTTGGTGAAAAGTAGGAAATTAATCATGTATTATATTGCGCGAGAGTGATGTTTGTGTACTACACACATGTTAGATGAGGTACAAATATAATATTGTAAAATTGATGTGGTTCTTGTAGCCAAAGCATTAAAAGAGAAAACAATATAATAAAATAATAGTCATTTTCATACTTACATGTAGCAACCATAGCATAACATATACAAAAAAATCAAATAACTAGAAGGATATTTTATAAACGGAATATGAGCAGAATAATAGTGTACCTAGTTTAGAAATTCATCTAGTCTTCTTGACAGGTGCATAATGCTACCCTAATATATCAGTCGTTTCAATTACCTTGGAAAAATGTGCCCCCTGTAAATAAAGATTGCACGTACAAAAAGTTGAGTCTGTATACAACTGAAATGTTGCATTATGTAAAACTTAAGTGATCGTGCATGTTACTACCAGCGGTAAGATTGTACTAATATGATAATGCTTTAAATTGTGTTGAATAAATTAAAAATCAAAGAGTTCTAATTGGCCGAGGAAAAAAATGCAAACCATAAAGTACACACATCATCATGACTGAAATGTACTATGATTAGTGAACAGTTTGCAATCATTAAATGGAAGAACCACATATTGAGAAAATGAATATATCAGCATTGCAATGCAAGACCTTAATCTTAAGAGGCAATGCAATGCTGCAGCGCTGCATTGAATGCGGGAATGCTGCATATGTCCAAAATAAAACAAGGAATTTTGGAATGTAGGAGCTATATATCATTGAAGTGCTATAGTTTTTTACTTAAGCAATATTGAGGATCATCCAAATTTGTACCTGAACAACTAGAGGCTTTACAAGGCTAATAGAAGAAGAGCATCCCAAAGCATCTTGATTACACATTGAACAATAATAGCAGCCAACTCATGACGAGGCACAGAAAATGTTGCCTTGGTCCATGCACACAAACAGTTAATGTTCAAAAAAAAATTTTTAGCAACATTAAATTATTAAACTTCTTCCATAGTCTCCCGATGATCTGTCAATACAATTGCGCAAAAGTCAAATGAATGACATTATAAAAGAACAAAGGGAAAAATGGAGAAAAAAGAAAAGGAATTAGTACTCACCGCTTTAGGTTTGCGACGCGCTTTTAGTAGTTTTGTAACTTGTGCTATGCCCTCTTTCAATGTAGTTCTTTGTTAACCCGCCTTTTGGCAAGGCCGCGGACAGACGGATTTAACTTAAACAACTTCACAACTATCGAGACTAAAGTATGATGGGTTCGGTTTAAAATGATGAAGTTCACTTGAATATGTCGTTGGGAAAAGGAGTGGAGAAACTACATGGCTCGGCCTAGGCAGTTTGGCAGGTATCGCTCGGCATTGGGATGGTTCGGCGTTGGAGGATGTTCGGCATAGAGAGATCGTCGTTCTACATAGAGGGATCGTTCGGCACTGAACGAGTGATCGACATTAGAAGGATCGTTCGGCAAAGAGGAATGTTCGACACTGGACGAGCGTTCGGCATAGAGAGATCGTCGTTCGGCATTGGATGGAGCGCTCGGCATTAACCAACGTTCGGCATCTGGAGACGTTCGGCATTGGATGGATCGTTCGGCATCAAGGAGCGTTCGGCATTGGATGGGTCGTTCGGCGTACCTCACGTCGCTCGGCATTGCACCTCGCACCTCGATACCTCTATACCTCGCACCTCCATATCTCGGTACCTCGCACCTCCATACCTCGGTACCTCACACCTCCATACCTCCATACCTCGCACCTCCATGTCTCGGTACCTCGCACCTCGATACCTCGGTACCTCGCACCTCCATACCTCGGTACCTCGCACCTCTGTACCTCGATACCTCGGTACCTCGCACCTCCAAACGTTCGGCATAAGGAGATCGTTCGGCATTCACACCTTGTTCGGCATTCAGCGTTCGGCATCTATGGTTCGGCATATGAAGACCACTCCATTTGGGCTGAGGTACTCGGCTGCCTGGCCCACCAGGGAAGTCCAACCCATCTTTGTCTATAAATAGAGAGGCAGGGGCACAGTAAAAGGGGATCTTTTTCTGCTCTCTTACTTTCTCTTTTCTAAGGCTAAGGCAACTCTACCATTTTGTAACTGTAATCGATTATTACAGCAATAAAAAGCAAACTTCTGGAGTGGACGAAGGCCGGAGTTAGCCGAACCACTATAAAATCTGTTGTTCTTTACTGCTTTCATTTCAGTTTTAACTGTTCTTCACATTATTACTCTCTACATACATTCTATCTCTGAGATGTGATTGGTATTTGGTGCTTTCATCTGGATTTGGGGGTTAGTGACCAATTTTGGCGCTAACACTCTTCGCCCTTCATAAAAATTCCAAAGCTCCGGTACATCATTTCTACCACTGGGGTTGTACTCATTCATCTCCAGTAAAGCTTTAACTACAGCATAGTACGCATCATCTCCCAGTTCATTTCTCAATACTTGTAGCTTTTCATCATCTTCTTTTATCACTTCCTAATTTTCAGAAAATGGGCATATCATGAATTTCGCCTGACTACTATGAGAACTACGAAAAAATTTCAGGTCTAAAACATTTAAATTCACATGACATAAAACTCATACAGGCTAAAAACATGTGTCTTCTTTTCAAACAGATAAAAGAATGACTTAGAAAAGATCAAGAAAAAACTAGAAATAACTAGGAGAATGAAGGACTTAAAAACAATGTATTCTTTTTGTTAAAGTCTTAAAGACGTAAATCCCCATTAGAGAGCAATCTTAGAGGAAGAAGTGCAAAAGTAGACATTTTCGTTTTATGTGATCTTTTATTTTGAAATGGTACTTATATACAACATATCACTGGGATGACATAACACAAATCACATGTCAATATATGTTCAAATCATGCTATGCAAGTTTCGAACTTGTTACCTCTCGCACCAAAGTCGAAGCACTTAACCACTGGGACAATGTGATCTTATTTATGTTTTAACATATGTGTACTATTTTAACCTGTTTTCCTTTTTGGTTTAAAGGTATATAAAGTCTATATAATGAGTCCTTTTAACAAATGATGTTTTAACTAATCATTGTATCTATTGAGGATTTGAGTTTAATTAATCCAGTTAATTTATGATTATTTTAATTTAATTAATTGTTTTAATTAATGAAATTTAAGATTATTTATCATTTTAATTAATGATGTTTGAGATTAATTATTCATTTAATTTATGATTATTTGAATTTAATAAATCCTTTTAACTATTGATTTATATATTAATTAATCAATTTAATAATATTGATTTAAGTAAATTATCTAATATAATAAAATAACTTTAATCAGCTAATTTAAAGCTAATAAACTGATTTAATAAAGATTTTAAAGTTAATGTATCAATGTTATAAAAGTATTTGGATCAATAATCTATTTTATTAAAGATAATGGATTTGTTTATTTAAAAGAAATTTTAAATGTGATTAATTATCTTTTCGGAAAATTAATATTGTTTTAAAGTTATAAAAGGGAATTAGAACTCGATTATTGGGATGTTAAGTTGGATAATCTTCTAGGTGTTCGGTCTGGTGTTGGTTTAGGACTTCGGGGTCATGCACTTGGAAAAATTATTCTCTTAACGTTTTAATAATCAGGAGCTAATCCTAAAAGTGTTTTTCCATTATGGAAATATGGAAACCAAGCATGAGTTCAACTCAATTTTTAAAAGTTAAAGTTGGATTTCGGTTGTAGAACAATAGTTCCATATTCAATATCGCTTATATGGAAAGGATCTAGTCACACATTTAACGCTAAATGATAAGGCTTGGACTTGTTTCTATCTCCAAGATTAAAAATGTCGTCAAGGCGACGCCTAGAGGTAATACTACCTCAACTTGCCGGGTTCACTTTCAAACGAGAGATAGGACTTGTCTGGAGTCAAAGAGTAGTGGTCAATTAATGAAATTTAATTTCCATATACGATCATTTTTATTATCCGCAATAGTTGATTTATTAATTATCGGATTCAGCTTTCTTCATGGTGTACCATCACCTAAAAAACGATTTGTTGCTTGATCGAGGTATGTTATCCTTTGTCGGAAATGACTAAACCAAAAGCATGAGAAGGGGCCAATCTATGCAGGGTTGCTCCTATTAAGGTATTTTCACATCTCATCTAGTTTGGATTCTGGTGTGCACTTAGATGTGGAAATATTCGAATTCTCATTAAGGTCTGGCGGGTCCGACTTGAAGGTTTCCGAGAAGTGTCACAGAGTAAATGAGCTTCTCAGGATTATATTATTAGAGGTATACTTCAAGGAGGTGCACCTTCCTTATCATTTGTTTTCCTCCTCATCACGACATTTAAATATTGATTTAGTCCATTTTATCATGTTGGACTGTTATCTTATTCTGTCCATTCTATAAAGTTGGACGGTTTCCTTATTCGGTCCATTCTATCAAGTTTGGATTGTTTTTTATTTAGTCCACTCTTTACAGTTGGACTGTTTTCCTTGTTCTATCCATTCTGTCCAGTTTGGATTTTACTCAGTTTATTTCCAGTCATTTAAGTTTGATTTATTATTAATTATACTCATTCCTATTTGGATTTATTCTTTATATTTATTTCTTCTCTTGCCTGTATGGATGTTATTCTTCTGAGGTAAAAAGCTGTTCCATGTTGGCGGCATGGTCTCATAAAACGTTTTATAAAAGTTCCTTATTATTTGAGTTATCTCACACTGGTATTTCTAGACTGATCTGGGTGTTATTTATTTATAATGCTCGGGTCAGACCGAGTATTTTCCCAGGTTATCCATGTTGTTATGGCGGTCTTGAAGGGGTGCTGAAGATTCACCCATCGTAGTTTTATTTTCCACTGTATTATATAGTATACATATCGGCATTTGTAAGGTTAGTATTTTATAACTATCCTACTGATAAGGTTTGTTTCTAACTCTGATACACTTTGTATGTTTGAAGTGACAGTTCCGACCGTCCTTGTTATATTATATGTTGTCGATTCTGTTGTGAGATTCTGTTTTTCTCTATTCTCTGTTTTTTCCTTTTTTTTTCTTTACCCTAACAATCTGCCTTTTCGTTCACTTTAAGTTGGACATGTGTGCTTTATTGTAAACTCAAAGGGTCCAGAAAAACGGTTTGTTACAACAACTTTGTTTTATAAATTAAATAACTTTTAAACTCCATTTTATTTCTATGATTTAAGCCACTTTAATAACTTTGCAAAAAGGTTTGAAAACAAAATTTAAGTTCAGAAAATCTTTTATAACTTTCTTAGAAAATGAAGTAATTAACTAGTGTAAAGAAAACACGGGTTTTTAATCTCGAATAAGAGCCAATTTAAGTATGTTAACCATACGGAGTAACATTCACAACATTTATATACATAAGCACATACATAAAAACCACTATAGCGTGGTACACTTTTGAGTCCCTCTTCACAAAGTCCCCGGTAAAACCTTTCGTATGCACTTCTTCGCTATGAACACTTCGAATTTATTTCAACTCCCCTACAAACATCCTATATGCCTGTAACGACCCTGGATTTTGGCCCTATTATTTTAATGAATATTTAATCTAATTAATTAAAAAGTGAACTTATCATTTTAAAATGATTATGACTTTTGAAATAATGGCCATTTATTGGTATGGATTTGTATTTTGAAAGGAAAATTTGATTTGGAAATTTAAAATAAAACCTCTTAATAATATTTATAATAAAATTTATCTTATATAATTAAATTAATATGCTTACTTGTTAACATCTAATGTTTGAAATAAAATCAAAGTCTATCAATATAAAATATAATTATTAAATATAAGTCAAACATATGAATATAATTTAAATATTGATAGTTAAAATACAAGTATCTTCATTTACAAGCCATATGTCTACCTGCCAAATGTATATCTTCATACAAATATTTATCTACTGCAAACATGATGATAATTATGTAAACTGATTAAGAAACAAGGCATTTAATTGCCATCATCTCAGCCTAACATTTTGTCTATTCAAAGTATTTATAAAATCTTATCAAAGATGAAGCTGACCGGTTACCACCTTAACTTGTACATCCTGATATCTTATATTTATGTGTATACATCTTCTTTTTAGTTGGTTCAGAAAAAAAGGGGAAACTTAGTTAACCTGTAAAAAAAAAAAGAGAGATAAAGTTACATATATATGAATGCACTCACGCAAATCAAGTTGTACATGGGAAACAAATAGATAGGTACTTCTGTAAAAATGCAAACAAATAAGTCTAAGCTTGCAAAACAAGATAAGCTTAATAAATGCAAGCCACCATAAATCATATCAGCCTCAAATTGGAACAAAAAATCACTGGTCAAAATTTATACAAAAATCTTCTCAGTACAATATTTCCTGTACAAACAACTCAAACCTGTCACACTTTCTTTTTATATATGTATCACCTTCTTGTTACATTCGTTGATCAAAAAAACTATGTATCATATAAAAATATAAAATAAATGGCAAATCTGAAACTAAACACAGCAACATCATCAACAAACAAGAAACTGGAAAACAAGATTAGGCTGATGTTGTTCAAAACCCAAAAGCTATTCTCTGCCCAAAGCTTATTTACAGGTGAGTAGTTCAATCCATTCCCTCTGTTATTTGAAATTCCTGTGAGTAACCTCCCAGTTAAAGCATAAGTATTAACTATTTGTTACTTATGGATTATTAGGAATAAATATGCTTTGAACTGGAATGAATCTTCTGTGTCTATATATATATATATACATAAATGGTTAATGCTACATCTCTGCTTTGCCTGTCCATGTTTTAAAATTAAAATTTTGGTAAAATATCCTTTCCACTTGATCTGATCTTAATCAAGAATTAAAGTTTAAATGAAAGTTGTTTCGTATGAATGGATTTATGTTTAAAAAATTTAGTTAAGATAAAGGGAAACCTGAATGTCTCTGTGAGCCATAAGAATAGTATTTGTTTTTTTTTTTAAAATAAGTAAAATCTCAAACAAACAAGCAAATCTGGAACAAAAATTTATTCTCTGTTCAAATTACTAAGGTGGGTAAACAACTAAATTTGTTTTAAACTATGGTTTGTGATGTGAAAATTTATGCCTGTGTGTGTGATTTTGGTTGGAAACTATAGGCAGGAAATGTTGTGTGAGCATAACTAAAACCATCTGCATAAACCTGTTTACAAAATGACAGGTTTTGAATTTGAGCATAAACCAAGTACTCTTGAAAATTTCACATATAGGCTGTGAAATGTAAACAAAATAAGTTTACTTTTACTTTGATTAAGTATTTACAATCTGATTAAACATAGGAAATGGGAAATTTATCTGTAACTTAGAAATACACTGGTTTTCAGAAGAAAAGAATATATATAAATATGTTGAAAGCCAAATACCTGAATTCGCTGAATCATGATTATGACTTGAATCTACATTTGAAACTAGGATCTTTAAAATGAAATTCACAATTTTTCAGTTGTATCGAGAGTGAATTTTCGAGATAACCAGGATATGATTTGTGAGGAAATTCGGGTAGCTGGGTAACCTATGGCGATCGGGACCTTGGCTAAAGATGGAGGAAGGACCAGGGTGTTCGACAAAAATGGCGAGGAGGGTATCCGACCATCGTGGCGTTGTGGACGAAGTGGTTTAGTTTCTAAACCTAGTTTTAGTCGAGGTTGCATTTGTGGTCGATACGGTGTCGTTGGATGATCGAGTGTTACCGGGGTTCGAGAGACGGTAGCGTGGAGGCTAGAGAAGGGGTGGACGGAATTTGGGAAGCTCAGGTGGTCAGCGGTGCTGGTTTGAAGGGGGGTTTCTGGTGATGTCTGTTTTTTTTTTCTTTCTTTCTTTTTTTTTCTTTTTTTTGTTTTCGAGAACAACTTGAAGGATTTCTCGAGTAGGAAGAAGAGTATATCGGGCTGGAACCCGAGTTTGTGTGAGTGCAACTTCCTCTGCTTGATTTTACCTAACACTTACTAAAACAAAAAAATATGTAAGGAAAGATGAGGAAAGAAACTCGAGTCAATATTCAAGCCAATAACGGGTTAAACCCAAAGCAAGGCCGGAAACGAAAAAAAAAAAAAGAGTTTTATGAAAGTTAGTTCGACAATTTAAATTAAAACTGGGTTCGAACTATTTTAAGAGTGATTATGGATTTATTAATTTGTATTGTGAAATATTGATCGATAATTAAGGTTATTAATCAATAGTTAATGGATAATTTATTAGGTGATTACAGCTAAATTAATTGGTTATACTTTAATTAAGTAGTTAAATAAGGATAAGTGTTAAAGTTAATTAACATTAAAAAAAAATTTACATTAGTAATAATTCGTTTCCAGTTAGCAATTGCGGGTATATGATAAAAGTAATTAATTTGTTTTAAATTAATTAGAGATAGTATGATTAATTAATCCTTGCTTATTTATGGATGATTGAATGATGTTTGAATTCCTTGGATTATTCCTGGTATGTGATCGTGATGCTATGTGATATGATTTTTTGGGGTCAGTGAAAATGTGGATTATCTTTCGATCATGAATTGCTATCTTGTACTTAAAACTGAATTGCATTCACTTGAACAATTTGGGTTTAGATGACAATGAATTCGAAGAGACCGGAGTCGGGTATTTGTTAATACCCGAAAACCACTTCGATTCTTTACAAATTGATATGTGGAATCAATAGGCTGGTATGGAATGATTTAAGTGAATTGGGCCATTTAATCTAAGTTTTGGGTATTTAGAAATTGATATGTGAAATAAGTGATGACTATAACAAATTGTGAATTTGTAAATTTATACGAGTTACCCCGGGTTTTATGTAGTTTATGCTGTTGTATTCCATGTTAGATGGGTTTACTCACGCTGGTTTCCAGCCTGACCCGGGTGTTACTTTGATGTAATGCTCGGGTCAGACCGAGTATTACAGATTTTCAGGTAAGGACGTTCTGGAGCTTAGGAGATGAGCTGGATGGCAGGACGTATGGAGTGTTTCCGCTGTGACTATTATTTCTGTTTATCTGAGATATATTTGATTTGTATATACTCAGTGTTGTGTATGAGAGTAACTCTGATGTATTATAATTGCAAATTGACAGATATAGTATTCTTTTGTAAACTGCTATTATTTGATATTATATTTTGATCCGCTGCGAATGTGAGATTCTGTGTTTTATTTTCTGTTTCTTCTTCTATCTCTTTCTTCTTTTCCTAACTATCTGGAATTTTCGGGATCGAAAATTCCGGGTCGTTACAGTTGGTATCAGAGCAAAGGTTAAGCGAGAACCTTGGCTCTGGTGGGTATACTCATATAGATAGGGTCAATAGTACCCTAAAATGAGTTGAGTGTATATATATATGAGAGCGTACTTGTTATTTTCATATATAAAGATTTCAAATGATTTTTATATAAGATTATATTTGATATATAAAGCAATATTCCTTTTAATAAATATTAAGGTAATTGGTTGTTAAATCCTTGGAATCAAATAGAATAATGAGAATTAAGAGTTAATAGTAATACAACCAAATTGTAATTGAATAAAGATAAATTTGAAATGGATTTAAACTGAAATTAAACCTTGAATTTGGGGAAAAGTTTTAGAGTAAGATAATATTGAATTGGTTTCCCAGATATGATAATCTTGGTTATTATCATAAGTGGTGGTTGTATTTAATAGTGGAATGTGTGTTAATGAGTAAGCAAAATAAAATGTGTTAAGGATATAAACTTAGAGGAGTATAACTTGTAAATTAGAACGGATTTAAATTGTGAAGTTTAAACCTAAGTTTAGAAACATTTGAATTGTTTCAAAGTGTTAAAAAAAAAAAAGAATGAATAATATTGTTCAGAATATACTTGAATGTGATCTTATTTTAAAATAAGAAGTTGTTTGAAAACTTAAAAAGAGATTTGCCTTAAAATTAAAACCAAAGGTGGTTTAAATTTTAAAGTATAGCCTGGTGGGCTAAGGAGTAAATATGTATATATGGATACAAAGATGGTTTGAAATAAACTCTAAATGTTGAGTTTTAAATTTGGGAAAATGAGGTGTGATATCCAAGGTAATAAGTTTTTGAACTTATAAGATTTATTAATGTGAAGTTTAAAATTTGAAGTGGGAATTCAAATTTGAGTAAGTTTGGCGAGATTAAATTGAATTTAACTTAAGGGAAGTTAAATAAGTTTGGAATAAACAACCTGAATTGGAAATTTCAAGATGAAATTTAGGTTTAACTTAGGAAAGTTAAATGGGTTGATTTGGTAGGGAACTATATGTGGTCTCAGATAGGATTGAGATTTGGAATGGGTAGTGGATGATGAATGTTGGGGTAATATCTATCCCAATATTGGAATTAAATGGAATTAAACTTTAATTTTAAATTACTTAAGTAATTTTGATTTTAAAGAAGAAAAAAAAAAATTAAAACTTGAGAAAATGAGGATCACTTTGAACATTAAGATTTGAATGTTTAAAATGAACATGTAAACTGAAATGATTAAGGATTGGTTCCAAGATTGAATTTGGGTAATAAATTGAAATTCAAATATTTAATTGTTTAAAGGGGTTTGAATTATTATTTGAACTTTGAAATAAGTTAGGTAAAGATAATTTTAAATGGAATTTTTGAAAATTTGAACTAAGAATTAAATTATTTAAAGAATTTAATTGTTGAGTGAAAAAAAAAAATATTATTATTTGATTTAAGAAGTTAAACCAACATTTGAAAATTTAACTCGAATTTATATAATTCGAGATGGTTTAAAATTTAGATTTAAATTAAATTAGTTCAAACTGAATTTGATTTGAATTAATGGGGATTGTGATTTATGATGGATAAGTATAAAATTCAAATGAGAAATTTGAATTGAAATAATTTGAAATAAAATTGAAGTTGAAGGAGTTCAAATTCAAATGGTAAATTAGATTTGAGATGATTTGGAATTGAAGCTGGTTCAATTTGAAATTAATCCAAATTGATTTGGAATAATTTGGAATTGTGATTAAATTTGAATAAGTTTAAAAATCAAATGGAATTTGATTTGACTTGTGGATAATTCCACTTGAATTGGGGCTGGATCAAATTTAATGGGAAATTGATTGAAATGGAGATGGGGTATTAAACAGTTGACTCTGGACTATTTTCAAAATAAATTGTTTTAATATAAATCTGTTTTCTCAACTATTTACTACAACTTTTCTTTTTAAACCTAAAGGTATCTTAAGCTTGTTTTACAATTACTTTTGGAACTATTTAACCATTTTACAACTGATTTATAAACTGATTACTGTTTTCAACTATTTTATAAATAATTACTATTTTTCAACTATCTTACAACTACTTAACTATTTTACTATCTATTTTTCAGTTAGTAATTATTTTTCAACTACTTATCTATTTTTAAAAAAAAAATTCAAGCTATATTTCTAAATTTAAGCTGGTCGGAGATCAAACTGTTATTGATTAAATACCCAACTGAGATAAGAATGGAAGTGATAATACGAATGGGGATTAAGGCAAATGTGAATAGAGAAAAATTGATTGGACTGATAACCAATGAAGATAAATACGTAGGATGTACGTATATTATTCTATTCGCATAGTGATTTGATCCAGATTCGAGCACAGAATTTTGAGATAGTATTATCGATCCGAGTTGGAATTTTCCACTCGATTTTCGACGGCGAACCTGGATATGGATTTTTGATTTGGTTCTGGATATTCTCTATCATAGTTGTGACTATGCAAGGAGAATGACGGTTTCTGATCAAGAAATCAGATCTGAGTCCGCACTAGGAAGTCGGGTGGACGATACTAGTTCGGAAGTGAAATTGTGTGATCGAGTGAGCGATCAGATTGGTATTGCGTACGAATGATATGGGGACATCGTACGGGTTTGAATGAAATTGGCATTAAAAATTTGTGGATAAAAACTGAAAGGATTTTTGAAATTGAAAGTATATTTTGAGAAACTGACAATGAATAAAGGTGGAAATTTGATTTTGAAGTTGTAGATAAAAGGTTATAAGATGATTTTTGAAATGGAAAATATATTTGTGAATATATGTGGAACTACAATAAAATAAATTTAAAATTTATATTTCTATGGTAGAAATTAACTTTATAGAAGTAAAGTGGAAATTGGATATTTCTATGGTAAAAATTTACTTTATGAAAGAAAGTAATTTGGTAAGCGACTTTATAGAGTAACCAAATTAAAATATTTGATTTGGACTAAAAACGAAGTTATGTATCTTTGTTATATATGATAAAACTCCCCTTGTTGAATCTATTGCCAGAAGAAAGGGTTTTAAAATATTTGAAAGCATTTGAAGTATGAAGGTGAAATTTATACAAATATGAATTGATTCAAAGGTTTCTCAAGATTATTTTATATATAGATATAAAAGATTTTATGAAAATAATTTTGAGAAGGGTTTTGAGAACCTATGGATTTGGAAAGGCTTTTGATTTTTGGGTAAAATCAATATTGAGATTTGGAAAAGCCCACTTTGGAAATTATCGATTTTGGGAATCGATTTTGTGTAAAGGAGCCTTATATGAAATTCATACTAGATGTATGATTTTGGAAAAATACTATATGTGTATAGTATAAAGTGTTTTGAGATTGGCTCTGGGAAAAAAGGCGCTCCCTTGAAATGAGCTTCTCAGGAGTGCCACTGGGTGGTACTGCCTTGAGCCTCTAAGGGGGAGGTTCTAAATTTGATCCTGTGAGGAGTCCGGACAAAACTAGTTCCTGAGGATTATGAGTAGTGTACCATAGCGAAAGTCGTGTGTGCCGCTGAGAGCCAGCAGTCTGCGTTTGATTTTATATCGGTAGACTGTGACACTATGGTAACATAGCGAAAGTCGTGTGTGCCGCTGAGAGCCAACAGTCTATGTTTGATTTTACATCGGTAGACTGCGACCTATGTAGGAGTGGAGAAGTTTCATTTCGACAGCGTAATCGTGAGGCCGCTGAGAGCCTGCAGTTACATGGACTTTTGCTGCGACGGCAACGTAACCCTGGATGTAACTGCGATCTGTCGTGGGTTCTATGGTGTAATCAGTTACATGGACTTTTGCTGCGACGGCAACGTAACCCTGGATGTAACTGTGACCATAGATGGGTGTGATGATTTCCAGAGCATTCTCACCAAGGATGTTTTCTCTATTTTCAAAACTGTTTTCTATATTTTCTATAAAATTATTTTCCAAAGTATTTTCACTGGATGTTGAAATGAGTCTGCTGAGTACTTACAGATTTTCAGTCCTACGCCTGATCAACGTATGACCGAATTTCTATGAGAACGAGGGTGGACTTGTCAAAGCATCGAGTTATAAAAGTATTTTTATAAAACTGTTTTAGAAATATTATATAGATTTTTAAAGTAGATTAATAATGATCAAAGAAAATTTATCTAATTTTAAGCATTTTAATAAATCTGGCTTCATTTCTTTTCGAGGACGAAAAGATTCAAAGGGGGGAGGAATGTAACGACCCTGGATTTTGGCCCTATTATTTTAATGAATATTTAATCTAATTAATTAAAAAGTGAACTTATCATTTTAAAATGATTATGACTTTTGAAATAATGGCCATTTATTGGTATGGATTTGTATTTTGAAAGGAAAATTTGATTTGGAAATTTAAAATAAAACCTCTTAATAATATTTATAATAAAATTTATCTTATATAATTAAATTAATATGCTTACTTGTTAACATCTAATGTTTGAAATAAAATCAAAGTCTATCAATATAAAATATAATTATTAAATATAAGTCAAACATATGAATATAATTTAAATATTGATAGTTAAAATACAAGTATCTTCATTTACAAGCCATATGTCTACCTGCCAAATGTATATCTTCATACAAATATTTATCTACTGCAAACATGATGATAATTATGTAAACTGATTAAGAAACAAGGCATTTAATTGCCATCATCTCAGCCTAACATTTTGTCTATTCAAAGTATTTATAAAATCTTATCAAAGATGAAGCTGACCGGTTACCACCTTAACTTGTACATCCTGATATCTTATATTTATGTGTATACATCTTCTTTTTAGTTGGTTCAGAAAAAAAGGGGAAACTTAGTTAACCTGTAAAAAAAAAAAGAGAGATAAAGTTACATATATATGAATGCACTCACGCAAATCAAGTTGTACATGGGAAACAAATAGATAGGTACTTCTGTAAAAATGCAAACAAATAAGTCTAAGCTTGCAAAACAAGATAAGCTTAATAAATGCAAGCCACCATAAATCATATCAGCCTCAAATTGGAACAAAAAATCACTGGTCAAAATTTATACAAAAATCTTCTCAGTACAATATTTCCTGTACAAACAACTCAAACCTGTCACACTTTCTTTTTATATATGTATCACCTTCTTGTTACATTCGTTGATCAAAAAAACTATGTATCATATAAAAATATAAAATAAATGGCAAATCTGAAACTAAACACAGCAACATCATCAACAAACAAGAAACTGGAAAACAAGATTAGGCTGATGTTGTTCAAAACCCAAAAGCTATTCTCTGCCCAAAGCTTATTTACAGGTGAGTAGTTCAATCCATTCCCTCTGTTATTTGAAATTCCTGTGAGTAACCTCCCAGTTAAAGCATAAGTATTAACTATTTGTTACTTATGGATTATTAGGAATAAATATGCTTTGAACTGGAATGAATCTTCTGTGTCTATATATATATATATACATAAATGGTTAATGCTACATCTCTGCTTTGCCTGTCCATGTTTTAAAATTAAAATTTTGGTAAAATATCCTTTCCACTTGATCTGATCTTAATCAAGAATTAAAGTTTAAATGAAAGTTGTTTCGTATGAATGGATTTATGTTTAAAAAATTTAGTTAAGATAAAGGGAAACCTGAATGTCTCTGTGAGCCATAAGAATAGTATTTGTTTTTTTTTTTAAAATAAGTAAAATCTCAAACAAACAAGCAAATCTGGAACAAAAATTTATTCTCTGTTCAAATTACTAAGGTGGGTAAACAACTAAATTTGTTTTAAACTATGGTTTGTGATGTGAAAATTTATGCCTGTGTGTGTGATTTTGGTTGGAAACTATAGGCAGGAAATGTTGTGTGAGCATAACTAAAACCATCTGCATAAACCTGTTTACAAAATGACAGGTTTTGAATTTGAGCATAAACCAAGTACTCTTGAAAATTTCACATATAGGCTGTGAAATGTAAACAAAATAAGTTTACTTTTACTTTGATTAAGTATTTACAATCTGATTAAACATAGGAAATGGGAAATTTATCTGTAACTTAGAAATACACTGGTTTTCAGAAGAAAAGAATATATATAAATATGTTGAAAGCCAAATACCTGAATTCGCTGAATCATGATTATGACTTGAATCTACATTTGAAACTAGGATCTTTAAAATGAAATTCACAATTTTTCAGTTGTATCGAGAGTGAATTTTCGAGATAACCAGGATATGATTTGTGAGGAAATTCGGGTAGCTGGGTAACCTATGGCGATCGGGACCTTGGCTAAAGATGGAGGAAGGACCAGGGTGTTCGACAAAAATGGCGAGGAGGGTATCCGACCATCGTGGCGTTGTGGACGAAGTGGTTTAGTTTCTAAACCTAGTTTTAGTCGAGGTTGCATTTGTGGTCGATACGGTGTCGTTGGATGATCGAGTGTTACCGGGGTTCGAGAGACGGTAGCGTGGAGGCTAGAGAAGGGGTGGACGGAATTTGGGAAGCTCAGGTGGTCAGCGGTGCTGGTTTGAAGGGGGGTTTCTGGTGATGTCTGTTTTTTTTTTCTTTCTTTCTTTTTTTTTCTTTTTTTTGTTTTCGAGAACAACTTGAAGGATTTCTCGAGTAGGAAGAAGAGTATATCGGGCTGGAACCCGAGTTTGTGTGAGTGCAACTTCCTCTGCTTGATTTTACCTAACACTTACTAAAACAAAAAAATATGTAAGGAAAGATGAGGAAAGAAACTCGAGTCAATATTCAAGCCAATAACGGGTTAAACCCAAAGCAAGGCCGGAAACGAAAAAAAAAAAAAGAGTTTTATGAAAGTTAGTTCGACAATTTAAATTAAAACTGGGTTCGAACTATTTTAAGAGTGATTATGGATTTATTAATTTGTATTGTGAAATATTGATCGATAATTAAGGTTATTAATCAATAGTTAATGGATAATTTATTAGGTGATTACAGCTAAATTAATTGGTTATACTTTAATTAAGTAGTTAAATAAGGATAAGTGTTAAAGTTAATTAACATTAAAAAAAAATTTACATTAGTAATAATTCGTTTCCAGTTAGCAATTGCGGGTATATGATAAAAGTAATTAATTTGTTTTAAATTAATTAGAGATAGTATGATTAATTAATCCTTGCTTATTTATGGATGATTGAATGATGTTTGAATTCCTTGGATTATTCCTGGTATGTGATCGTGATGCTATGTGATATGATTTTTTGGGGTCAGTGAAAATGTGGATTATCTTTCGATCATGAATTGCTATCTTGTACTTAAAACTGAATTGCATTCACTTGAACAATTTGGGTTTAGATGACAATGAATTCGAAGAGACCGGAGTCGGGTATTTGTTAATACCCGAAACCACTTCGATTCTTTACAAATTGATATGTGGAATCAATAGGCTGGTATGGAATGATTTAAGTGAATTGGGCCATTTAATCTAAGTTTTGGGTACTTAGAAATTGATATGTGAAATAAGTGATGACTATAACAAATTGTGAATTTGTAAATTTATACGAGTTACCCCGGGTTTTATGTAGTTTATGCTGTTGTATTCCATGTTAGATGGGTTTACTCACGCTGGTTTCCAGCCTGACCCGGGTGTTACTTTGATGTAATGCTCGGGTCAGACCGAGTATTACAGATTTTCAGGTAAGGACGTTCTGGAGCTTAGGAGATGAGCTGGATGGCAGGACGTATGGAGTGTTTCCGCTGTGACTATTATTTCTGTTTATCTGAGATATATTTGATTTGTATATACTCAGTGTTGTGTATGAGAGTAACTCTGATGTATTATAATTGCAAATTGACAGATATAGTATTCTTTTGTAAACTGCTATTATTTGATATTATATTTTGATCCGCTGCGAATGTGAGATTCTGTGTTTTATTTTCTGTTTCTTCTTCTATCTCTTTCTTCTTTTCCTAACTATCTGGAATTTTCGGGATCGAAAATTCCGGGTCGTTACAATGCCATCCACTTTCATGCGCGAACAAAACCAAACAATAATCATTCCACACACTTATGCTCATAAGCAACCAACCAAAACTATTATAAAAAAATGATTTTTAAACTTGCTTTTAAAGTGAGCTAGGTAATCTCTGCCTCCCCGCTATACCTTTTTCTAATGTTTGGATTACCAAATGAAGAGATGGCAGAGATGAAGTACATGGCCTGGTTAGAATATATTGCATCTCTAAGGAGGTATGTATTTGTTTCACTTTATTTCATAGCATCCGGTTAGTGTACATCTACGTGCAAAACTTAGAGCACTTTTTTGAGAGGAAGAGTAGTGGATTTTTACGAGGCACATCCATATATCGTGGAGTCACAAGGTAATTTTTATTTATGAATTTCAGTCACCAACGGAATGGAAACTCTATATCTGACTATATGAAAATGTATCATGCACGATAATCTTCAGGATGAACAAGATGAAAAGACATTTGTAAAAGTTAAAATATATGTTTATCTAGGTATCACTACAAGAAATTTTATTTTTTGTGGTGCTCAAAAAACGCTACAATAACTTTTGGTGGCGTTTTGATAAACGCCGCGAGAAAACATGCGACTAAAAATCCATGATTTTTTGTTGCATTTATTTTAACGCCACTATAAATGCATTTATGGCAGAGTTTTTCAAACGCCACCATAAATCGTTTTGTAGCGTTTAAAAAACGCCACCAAAAGATTTTTTGGTGCTACTAATAGAATTTCCAACTTTACCCCTGTTTTACGGTTGCATTTACTCAACGCCACTATATATATTTCGGTAGCGTTTTTGAAACGCTACTAAAAGTTGTTTATTATTTTACACCATTTTTTCATGCTATTATTTCCTGTTAATGGTCTATTTTGGTTCTATTATATCAATCAACAATCACTCACATAATCATCATATTCAAATAAGTTAAAAAACACATTAACCATATAATCAAATAAAATATCCATAACCATTCCAATACAATAGTTTTTCGACAAAATGACCTAACTCACATACAATAACCATTTGTATACAAATTTACACATCGGGTACTAATAAATGTTATATCTAACTAGTGCTAACAAAACGTTTGATTACCCATAATTCTTTGTTGCATACACAAGTGAAAGCTAGCACCACAAAAGTTCAACCTTGCTCTCTTCGAAAGTCCAATGCCTGCACAAGTGAAAGCACAACGTATAGATAAACAATTATGTTAATTCGTAGGACTACAAATCTGATATCAAACATCTACAACATTGTACAAGTTTATAATTTTATATACTAATGATGCACACAATTTTAATAAGAATTCGTAAGAATATCTGAATGATCAAAAGATCACCAACTAAGAATCTTCATAAATTTGGATTACGTAGGATAACTTGTAAAGCCAAATATCATTACAGTTTTATTAATATCTCACATGTAATTAAGTGCATTAACTTTAGGTCCCGGAAATTGCAGCCACAACTCAAACAAATATAGTTTTATACTTTCTAGGCTTAAAAGTGAGGCGAGATATCAACACCTTTTGATAGCCTGTTGACTGGGAAGTAGCAATATTAGTTTCATTTTCAGTTCTAGTCGACATTGTAAATAGCTTGCTCACTTTCCAGATGCCTTTTTAAAGGCAGCAACCATTTCAAGCATAGATGTGCCACATCCAGTACCTGAATTGTAAGCAACACAACCTGAAAAATAGAAAGAATAAAGATTGTAAAGGAAAAGAACCTATATTTTCTATGCAATTTTTATCCTTATTTCTCTATGCAGTTTATCCAAGTTACCCCAAATTTAAGTCCTACTGCTCCGAGCAATTTTTATCAAACTTAATTATTATTATTATAATTATTGCAAATTTGTTAATTTTTATAAAACTTAGTTAAATTTTTATAATACTTAACCAATTTTTATCAACTTATTTATTTTCTATCAAACTTAGTTAATCTTTATAAATATTAGGTAACTTGTTTAATTTTTATAAACTTGGTTAGTGTTTTAATTATTATTATTATTAGAAACTTATTTAATTTTATAACGCTTAATTAATTATCATTATTGTTTTATTATTATAAACTTGTTAATTTTTAAAAAACTAAGTTAACTTAGTTAACCTTTATAAAACTTAGTTAAATTGTTTAAATTTTATAAACTTAATTTATTATTATCCTTATTATTATGATAAATTTAGTTAATTTTTATCAAACTTAATTTATTGTTGTTTTTACTATTGTTATCGTTATTATTATAAACTTGTTAACTTTTAATAAACTTGTTAATTTACCTTTCAGATCGTGCAAATATCCCTCTACCTTTGCCTTGCTACTTAGCATAAGTGCATATTTTCTTATTTACAGCAGTCTGCACATTGCAAATGACATAGTGCTGACTATACATACATGTATCCAATAAGAATTGCTGCCAAGTCTCACTGCCGCCTCAATTCAGATCATGTTGTTCATCACTTTACCTCATCATCCAACCGCAACATGATCACGTCGTTTATAATCAACTATATGTCATATGCCACACTTCCTTGCACCGTCTACAATTAAAATGATACTATCCTAAATTTTGTAATGCATATAAACTGCTGCAAGCCTACAAGCTTCCCGCATACGAAATTTTTCCACTACCCTAGACATTAACTTTGTCCCCTTTGAATGCCATCACATCACCACCAGCATTTTGTCCCCTTTGAATGCTATAAATTCTTCCACTACCCAAGACATTAACTTTGTATCATGCGCTAATGCTCCATGTCAGCCCACCACTACTTCTAGAACTATGCATAACTTCTAATGCATGCACCCCCAAGAAATATACTATAGGAATTTAGCACTAGAAAAAATTCCATGTGCTTACACTACTCTCTCATGATCAAAATAACATGACCATAACCTCAACACTTGAGCTACCTGCCTTCTCAACCCACCCTATAATGGCCCAACAACATTAACTTAACCCAAATTGCTGAGAACAACAACAAGAACAAGGGAGTGAACTAGCAATGATTCAAGAATCTGGGCAATATCTAAATTCTAATAATCAAGCATCATCCAATTCATCACCAAGTGCCCTCTCCACTCTTCACTGATTTGCAAAACAAGCAACATGCATTCAAGACCACACTAATGAAAGAGTACACTTGTCTACTTCAATCATACATTCAACTGACATTTTCATGCAAGCTATCTTTTCATCAAATCATGAAGTCATCATCCACTATTCCACACTCATACAAAATTAAATTCCTCTCCACATACTCAGCCTCTTATCCTATCCATGCAAACTAACACATCAATGAACAACCATCTGCCCCTAAACTTTTTGGAAGCTTCACTTCACAACCATTCAGATCTTCATCAGCAGACCTTCAATATTTACTCTTAGGAACACCTTAACTCACCAAACCATCTCCAAAAATGAACTTATGAATCACAATGTGAAACGTCCCCATATTCTAACTTATCCCCACTTGACCACATCGAACTCCTTCCACAATGCTAATTTTTTTTATAATTTGCAACCGCAAAAGAGCTTGCATAATTAACGATTATAGGAATTATGTGTAGATGGGTAGCTGTGATAAATCTTTGCAAGAATTTATATTTTTAGAAGATAATAATTCTATTGTAGGACCAAGTAGAAAGAATATCAGTAAGAAATCTTATATTATTTTAATTTTATGTTTAAGATGCACAAGAAAACCTACAGGCATGAGTGAAAAGTCCTCTAATAAATATTGAGTATTACACTTGTGAACCACAAAAATTACCAATGTATAATCTTTTGCCTTAGTTGAAGCTGCCACGCCTCCTATTTTATGCATGATCCTCTTTTGGTGGAGGTGACCCAAAATTTACTCTCAATGCTCTTCCTTGAAGCTCATGTTTCATTTTCATAGTACATTAATAGAAGGATGCATCATTATATGCATTTCTAAACTAAAGGGATTCTTTATAAGCTATTTAAGGAACACTTGCTATAGTTTAAATATATCTATGCAAATCAAATTGCATTTAGAAAACTATATTAGTGTGTAGTTGGCTCACAATTTAATCAAAGATGGAGTCAGAAAATGCAATTGCATTGGGCAACTCAAGCTAGTAACCTGAGTTTTCAATTGATTCTTATTAAATGATGTATATAAAAAAGAAATCAATCTTGTGAATGGCTAATGGCAAGGTTTCAAAAGTTGAACCAATGCTAAAGCAGAATACAAAATTTAAAAGAGACACACTCACATATCCCTTGAACTGTTGTACAACCGCCATGACATCATCAACACTTGATTTTTCACAAATTCGAAACCTGGACTTCTTCATGTTACTTTATCATAGATTACCTGCTACACAAAGTTTTAACTTAAGTGGAAAAAAGAAAAAGCAAAAAACAATAATAAAATCATTGTCACATACAATAAAATCACCACCTTCTTAAAAAGAAGAAATTATTAAAAGTTCAACTACCCAAAAACATAAATTAATTCATACTCATTCCTGAATATTATCGAAGTTCAAACATTGGATCCTAATAAAGGTAGCACAAACATGTTTATTTCGCTTTATTTGTTTATCAATAAAGTATTGATGGACAGATTAAACATTTGAGGAGAAATATAGTTCAACATCAATAATTGAATTCAGTATATAAATATTAATCTTTTTATTCAAAATTCAAACAACATGGAAACTCTTTTAAAAAAGTCACTTTGATTTAGCATATAATCAGTTTGTGTGTGTGTGTGTATTTGTGTGTGTGTTGCTAAACCAAGTGGCCTAGCTAGTTGCATAGCAACTGCAACTCTGAACTTGACTAGCACTAGTTCTAGAACTGATAATTAAGATGTACACTATATGTGAAGTGCCTCTGCAAACCTTAATTTATAGTGCTATAATTAATTAAAAACTTAAAGTGCCTTACCACTAAATATGCACCAAATTAGCAGGCAACATAAAGAGTGGTTAGGGGAACAACACTTGTGACAATACTTTAATCTCCAACATATCAGAGATACTTAAATGAAATGAGGGGTGTGGTTCAACATCAATTTCAGGAAGAATTACGAAAGATTAAGCTTGGTATTATCTTTACTAGAAGAAGCAAATTCTACAAGGTTCAAAGTAGCAGTTCCAATAATAAATGGCTTGTTCTTAGATCCTTGTTTTGTCTCCTAAAATAGAAATATAAATAAAGATATGTTTTTATTAATCGTTTATTTTTTGAAAATAACAATAAAAAAACAAACAAAAATGAAATCCCAAAGAACGTTCATTGTTTTTCATCAGATCAAGTTTCAAGCAGGTTAAAAAATAAAATACCAAATAAGTTTAACTTTCTAATTTAATGCTCTTATCTCTTGAGAATATCGGGCCTCGTCCCCATCGATATCCTCCGTCACTACCAGCAAACTACATCGCAAATCCCCCAAATCGCCATTGCCAAGCCCCCAGTCAACTACATCATCATCAGGTCTGCGCCTTGTCTCCATGCCAAAGTCGCCAATACCAAATCCTCAGCCAATCCTTGCTGCAAAACCATCCCCATCACTTAGCCGCATGGGCATGTGTTTTCTCCTTTTCCAGCAGCGCTAACATTTTCCCATACACGAAATTATCGTTTTTTTCTCTCTTCGTTAATCAATTTAGGTGAAGCCAAAGACGAGGCGATTTTGGAAGATAAAGATGAGGGAGAAAGAAAATCCAAAGAATAATTTTTTAGGGGGTTTCATCCTTCTTTTGAGAGGAGGAACGTTGGTGGGATAAGTGTTAAAAAGATTGAGAGGAGGATAAGCGTTAAAAGGATGTATGAGCGGCCCTGTAAATTTTAACAAAATTTCACTGAATTGTTGGCGGGATTCAATTTGCTGCGTTTATTTCTTAATTTTTATACTTTAACTGGCCAATGGTTGCATATGCCTTGCAACGCAACCAATTATTGCAACTAAAGGCAAATTTTCTTGTAGTGTATCCATATATAAACCTTTTGGAATTAGTAGCTAGTCGAGTTAGCACTAGATTAGCATATAGAAAAAAAACAAAAGGCTACATCATACCTTACTCAGTTAACATTAATTTAGCAGTTAAGCGGCAATACGATGTATGTGTTGATGCAGGTCTAGTGCATTACACTTTGCATTACACTTTGCAAATTCGTCTGGGTATCCAAATTGCAAACTATTCATTTCCAGTAAACCTTTAACTACAGCATTGTACACATCATCTCCCAGTTCATTTCTCAATACTTGTAGCTTTTCATCATCTTCTTTTATCACTTCCTAAATTTCAGAAAATGGGCATATCATGAATTTCGCCTAACTTCTAAGGGAACTACGGAAATATTTTAGGTCTAAAACATTTATTTTCACATGACATAAAACTCGTACAGGCTAAAAACACGTGTCTTCTTTTCAAACAGAATAAAGAACAACTTAGAAAAAATCAAGAAAAAACTAGAAAAACTAGGAGAATGAAGGATTTAAAACCAATGTATTCTTTTTGTTAAAGTGTTAAAGACGTAAATCCCCATTAGAGAGTAATCTTAGAGGAAGAAGTGCAAAAGTAGACATTTTTGTTTTATGTGATCTTTTTTTTTGAAATGGTACTTATATACAACATATCACTGGGACGACATAACAAAAATCACATGTCAATATATGTTCAAATCATGCTATGCAAGTTTCGAACTTGTTACCTCTCGCACCAAAGTCGAAGCACTTAACCACTGGGATAATGTGATCTTATTTATGTTTTAACATATGTGTACTATTTTAACCTGTTTTCCTTTTTGGTTCAAAGGTGTATAAAGTGTCTATATAATGAGTCCTTTTAACAAATGATGTTTTAACTAATCATTATATCTATTGAGGATTTGAGTTTAATTAATCCAGTTAATTTATGATTATTTTAATTTAATTAATTGTTTTAATTAATGAAATTTAAGATTATTTTTCATTTTAATTAATGATGTTTGAGATTAATTATTCATTTAATTTATGATTATTTGAATTTAATAAATCCTTTTAACTATTGATATTTATATTAATTAATCAATTTAATAATATTGATTTAAGTAAATTATCTAATATAATAAAATTACTTTAATCAACTAATTTAAAGCTAATAAACTGATTTAATAAAGATTTTAAAGTTAATGTATCAATGTTATAAAAGTATTTGGATTAATAATCTATTTTATTAAAGATAATGGATTTGTAAATTTAAAAGAAATTTTAAATGTGATTAATTATCTTTTCGGATAATTAATATTGTTTTAAAGTTATAAAAGGGAATTAGAACTCGATTATTGGGATGTTAAGTTGGATAATCTTCTGGGTGTTCGGTCTGGTGTTGGTTTAGGACTTCGGGGTCATGCACTTGGAAAAATTATTCTCTTAACGTTTTAACAATCAGGAGCTAATCCTAAAAGTGTTTTTCCATTATGGAAATATGGAAACCAAGCATGAGTTCAATTCAATTTTTAAAAGTTAAAGTTCGATTTCGGTTATAGAACAATAGTTCCATATTCAATATCGCTTATATGGAAAGGATCTAGTCACACATTTAACGCTAAACGATAAGGCTTGGACTTGTTTCTATCCCGAAGATTAAAAATGTCGTCAAGGCGGCGCCTAGAGGTAATACTACCTCAACTTGCCGGGTTCACTTTCAAACGAGAGATAGGAGTTGTCTGGAGTCAAAGAGTAGTGGTCAATTAATGAAATTTAATTTCCATATACGATCATTTTTATTATCCGCAATAGTTGATTTATTAATTATCGGATTCAGCTTTCTTCATGGTGTACCGTCACCTAAAAAACGATTTGTTTCTCGATCGAGGTATGTTATCCTTTGTCGGAAATGACTAAACCAAAAGCGTGAGAGGGGGCCAAGCTATGCGGGGTTGCTCTTATTAAGGTATTTTCACATCTCATCTAGTTTGGATTTTGGTGTGCACTTAGATGTGGAAATATTTGGATTCTCGTTAACGTTTGGCGGGTCCGACTTGAAGGTTTCCAAGAAGTGTCACAGAGTAAATGAGCTTCTCAGGATTATATTATTAGAGGTATACTTCAAGGAGGTGCACCTTCCTTATCATTTGTTGGAAATTTTCCTTTCCTTATTGATTCGTATCCCTGAATCTGTTTTAGCTTTAAAATTGCCACGGGTAGAGCCAACTCCTCATCACGACATTTAAATATTGATTTAGTCCATTTTATCATGTTGGACTGTTATCTTATTCTATCCATTCTATAAAGTTGGACGGTTACCTTATTCGGTCCATTCTATCAAGTTTGGATTGTTTTTTATTTAGTCCACTCTTTACAGTTGGACTGTTTTCCTTGTTCTATCCATTCTGTCCAGTTTGGATTTTACTCGGTTTATTTCTAGTCATTTAAGTTTGATTTATTATTAATTATACTCATTCCTATTTGGATTTATTCTTGATATTTATTTCTTCTCTTGCCCGTATGGATGTTATTCTTCTGAGGTAAAAAGCTGTTCCACGTTGGCGGCATGGTCTCATAAAACTTTTTATAAAAGTTCCTCATTATTTGAGTTATCTCACACTGGTATTTCTAGACTGATCTGGGTGTTATTTATTTATAATGCTCAGGTCAGACCGAGTATTTTCCCAGGTTATCCATGTTGTTATGGCGGTCTTGAAGGGGTGCTGAAGATTCACCCATCGTAGTTTTATTTTCCACTGTATTATATAGTATACCTATCGGCATTTGTAAGGTTAGTATTTTATAACTATCCTACTGATAAGGTTTGTATCTAACTCTGATACACTTTGTATGTTTGAAGTGACAGTTCCGACCGTCCTTGTTATTTTATATGTTGTCGATTCTGTTGTGAGATTCTGTTTTTCTCTATTCTCTGTTTTATCCTTTTTTTTCTTTACCCTAACAATCTGCCTTTTCGTTCACTTTGAGTTGGACATGTGTGCTTTATTGTAAACTCAAAGGGTCCAGAAAAACGGTTTGTTACAACAACTTTGTTTTATAAATTAAATAACTTTTAAACTCCATTTTATTTCTATGATTTAAGCCACTTTAATAACTTTGCAAAAAGGTTTGAAAACAAAATTTAAGTTCGGAAAATCTTTTATAACTTTCTTAGAAAATGAAGTAATTAACTAGTGTAAAGAAAACACGGGTTTTTATTCTCGAATAAGAGCCAATTTAAGTATGTTAACTATACGGAGTAACATTCACAACATTTATATACATAAGCACATACATAAAAACCACTATAGCGTGGTACACTTTTGAGTCCCTCTTCACAAAGTCCCCGGTAAAACCTTTCGTATGCACTTCTTCGCTATGAACACTTCGACTTTATTTCAACTCCCCTACAAACATCCTATATGCCATCCACTTTCATGCGCGAACAAAACCAAACAATAATCATTCCAAACACTTATGCTCATAAGCAACCAACCAAAATTATTATAAAAAAACGATTTTTAAACTTTCTTTTAAAGTGAGCTTTACTCACCTAAAAAACATTATCTTTTACCAAAACTACTGCTACATGGTAAACAACACATAGACCTAGCTTCTTTCTACAATAATTTATTTTTAAGACCTATGGAAGGTCAAGAGGGCTTGGACATGGTGCTAAGGGGCACAGCCTTGGTGAAAAAAAAATGTGATCTTGGGTTTTTTTAGCAAATAAGTAGTGTAGAGAGGAGTAGAAGTGGTTTTAGCAACTTATTTAAGGATTAAAAGTGGAAAGGAGTGATTTTTAATTTGGTTTATTTTGGAAACAAGAATGGAAGAAGTAGAGAAGAGAGTAGAAAGAAGAAGGAAGAAATGGAAAAAAGAAATGAAATGAAGTGAAATGAAAAAGAAAAGAGTGGAGTTGTTTTCTTAGAAAATGTAAAATGGTATATTACCAAAAAGCCCTTAGCCAATACCCTCCACAAAATGATGATGCCTCACCCCTCCTCCATCATGAAGCACACACAACCCTCTCTTGGTCACTCCATGCCACACATCTCCTCTTTTGTACTGTACCAATGCCTTAGATTTTTTGCTCTTCTCCCTTTAAAATTATAAAAGAAAAGTCCACTTTCTTTTTATTAACTTAAGTATATATTTAAATATGTTTAACCTAATTACTTCATTATCCAGATGTATATGTTACTTGTATATATGTTGGCATATATATAATTGTGTGTACAATATGTTTCGACAACTTTTGGACGATGAAAAAGTCAAAAAACCAAAAGACGATCTTCAACGTCATCGTTTGAATGGTCTTTTGTGAAGCCTGTCAAATGCAGCTCTATTCTTGTATCATCTTTCAGGAATTCTTTACAATTATCGATTTTTCTTCCATATTTTGCATCGAGAGCGCTCTAAATTTCCTGTGCAATCAAACAATGAGAGATATGGTTAAATTCAAATTTATCAAGTGTAGAGATAAGAACATTCATTGCATCCACATTAAGGGAACAGTTATTCTTATCCGCCATACCCAATCCATTTTCATTAATATCCCAAATATGAAAATCAATAAATTTTAAATAAATTTCCATGACAAAAAATCTATTTATTTAAAAAATAGGTGGACTATAAATGGACTAAATCTATTGCAGTTAGGGTAAGACATTATATTAGGTTTTTCCTAAAAACCGGTTCTGATAGGATCGTGTGATATACCCAAGAGGGAGGGTCAATAGGGTATATAAAATTTTTGTAGATAAGCAAATAAATAATGTGGAAACGTAAATGCGAAAAGTAAATAACACATAGATATACCCAGTTTCGACCTGATGCCCTACTACGGCCCCCATGCTACTACTAGGATTATATACTCGAAACTTACAACACTTTAAGCTCACACTCAATGCTAACCTGAATATACTAATCCTATGCTTAGGAAACCAGCCTGGACTGAATACCTTGAGACCAGAATCCCTGAACTACAACACATAACTCATCCTAAATCAACTAGATTACAAAATTAAAAATTACAAAAAAGAAACAAATTGCAGAAATATAAAAAGAACACTCCTTTATCTTGTCTCTTATCAGGTGACCTTGCACTGTTTTTGATTTGAAGTTCGAGAAAAACAACACAACCTACAATTCTAGTTGATCATGCTGCCAAGATGTTGGTGAATTTGAGATGCAACTTCTTCCTTGAGATGATGATGTCCTCCTTGAATTTTTTTGATGAAGAAATCCCTTTTGTGTGATCGGATATTGATTTAAATAAACAAGAAAATTAAACAATGACAAATTTGATGTGTTACAATGTAGAGAGATATGATTTTTTTTTCGAATAAAGCTTTTCTTCTTTCTTTTGTTATTGGTCTATCCGATAATTTTTCCTTTCGATGTTATTGAATTTATGTATGCAACGTGTATGTATGGAAACATATATGGAAGAGATGATATTGAGAAAGATATGTATTTTGAGAGTTTGTTTGTAACGACCAGTATTTTTGATAATTAAAAGTATTAAATTTAATAAGATTTTGGGATTTAATATTGTCAAAAATTAAAAATATATAACCTGATCTTAAATGAATTCTGAAAACGATAAGTTCAATGAGGTAAGGATAGTAACACAAATTACCATATAATTTAATGTTTTTGATTTGAATATAATTAATAACTGTTTGAATGTAAACTTCATCGATTGTGAATAATAAAATGTTAACAAAGAATGAAATAGTTTTTTTTATTTCTAATAGGAATATAAATGTAAAGTTTAATTTGGATATAATTGTAGAGTTTAATAAGGAATAAAAGAAACAATATATTAAAGGAGAAATCGTATGTCATTTAATTGAAATTGGTTTTAGCATTGATAAGTAAATTTATTAATCTTTGTTTATAAACAATAAATTTAGAAACGTGTTGAATTACTAAGATTTAACAATTGTTTTATTTATCATCTTATTATTAATCTGTTTGAAATTTATTATGTAATAGATGAAATTTAATGTAATTAAATATTTCAATTAATATAAACAAAGGCGTTAACTGTTGAGTGATGAATGTAATAAAATGGAAATTATGTTTAATTAACATATAAGGTATTTGTTGATTCAATATAAAGAACATTTAAAACAAAATAACACAATTTGTTGAAATATAAAATGTAATGAACTAGGGTTTTATTACCGTCGTAATGAAATATTTGAATGAAAAAGGTTAGAAATAAAAATTTATGATTTATTAATGTGAAATTTATTAGATAGTAAATTTGGGCCATAAATAAAATCTAAAACAACAAAAAGCAATGAAGTGGAAGGTGCTAATGCGTTTATGAATATAATTTAATAGCTGGAATTTAAGGATAGAGATAATGTAATGATATTCTATTTATAGTAATAATAGGAATTGGAATAATAAATGCAAGTTTTAATGATGAGTTGGATGAATATCGATTAATAGAGGAAAACGTTTATTTAGTATTTAGTATGTAATTTAATTCTTGTTGGATACTGTAATTTTATAAATGTATTTGCATGACTATAAATAAGGATTGCAATGTTTATGTGTTTATGTAATTGATTTCATCAATTAGGGTTTGTTTTGAAGTGATAGATTGAAATTAATTGGAAATAAATTTATTGAAATCTTTCAATTGAAAAGGGAAAAAGACACGAAGTGCAATTAATGAATCTAATGTAATAATTTTTTTCATTTGGAATGTACATTATTTGGAAATATAAGAATGGATTAAATATTGTATAAGTTGATTATTTTAGAATATAAGAATGTTTACATTTATGAATTGCAAGTAACGAATAAGCATTTTAAGGAAAATAAAAGAATGTTTGAGGAAAATAAAGTGAACGTTTCCATTCTAAATATGAGTATAACGTTGTAAAAAGATAAAACAGAATTTTTAAAACAACATTTTACGGTAGTTAAATAGCAGGCATAGATTGCACGTAAGTGATTTTAATGCTAACCTTGAAATTTAAAATAAATTAAATATTTTGAGTTCATGATTACATGTCGAGAAAAAATGTTTTTTTTTTAATTTGAACTTTTGAATAATTGTTCATATTTTATTTTTTATAGCGCCGGTCCTGTGTAGCAACGGTCCCTGTTACGTAAATTGGTGTATTCAAATTTAGTTACGTTGTGTTAATTAAATCTTTACTGGATGTTAATTTTTGTACGTTTGGGTTAACAAAATTAATTGAGTTAACAAATGTTTTGAAATTTGAATTCCAAAAGTTTGTTTACACTATAGAGTTGGTTTGTTTATTCCCTTTCTAATTATGTCACACTCTTTTTATTGTTTTCTTGTTTGTTCCATTACTCATTTCCCTTTACCGTCTCTGAAGCTTTTTCATTTCACGAACGTTGCCTACTTTTCATATTTTTAATTCTTTCCTTCACCTATTTTAATACCTACCTTCTTCTTCACATCTCGTTCCTCACACAGGTGCCGCTACATTTTACACCATTGCACCTCCACAACTATTCCATCCTACACCTATTGTCCGTCACAGTTCATAGCTGTTGACCACCCATAGCCACAACCAAAGTCGGTTCTAGGGTTTCAAACTACAAAATAACATTATGAACAAAACTATATATAATTAATTTATTTAAAAAAAAATGGGACTCCACAATAATATTAATTCAAACATCTAAAAAGATACTACATCGTTTATAAATTGTTAATATAATTTAAAAAATGATACTACAATGCAGAACTTACTACCATAATTCTTAATATTCTACTAAAAAAACATCATGAACAAAAATATACACAATTAATCTATTTAAAAAAATTCTTCAAAGTATCATTAGTACAGTATCCTCTTCTTCCTCAAATTTATTGTTTTCCTCTAAGACCATTTCTTCATTCGTGTCAAAACTCGAAATCATTGCTATTAGTAGAGTCATGCATTCTCCATTCTTACTCATCGCCGCCACATCGTCAATGCACTTTTGCTTTGAGCTCCATGGCCAAAACCACCATCCCATCTACCTACACTGTCGCTAAGATTGGTCGTGCCTTCATTAAGTGACCGCAAACCTCCTCCATCGTCAAGAATCCAGTTGACGTGCCCTTCTCGCAATAAGTTTTTGTTCTTCTGCCATATTTAGTTGAAACGTTTGTATTTTTAGCTAAAAAAAATTAAAAGCCTGTATTTAGAGCTAAAAAATGGGTAAGATTTGTCCTTCACACTATTTTATTGATTTAAAAAATACAAAAGTAAATTAGCAAAACATATAATTATTGAATAATTTTGTCCAAAATTTCAACGAGAATTTTTATTTCGATTATCGAATTCATTGGAGAAAATTTATATTTTCTGAAAAAAATTGCACATAAAAAAACTGATTTTTTTTAATTTGGTAGAGTTTAGATTTCATTAGGTTTTCATGGTAATCAATTTTAGTTGTCTTAAATCCTGATCATAGTTTTAGTTCAATTTTAGTCTACAAACCGAGCACATACCAAGACCAACAGTTTTGATTCTTTTGGAAGTAGCAACACCATCAAAAAAGTTCAAACTCCCAATAACCACTGTCTTCCTCGGACCATCGCCAAACGTCATCAAATCCCAACGACCACCTGCTATTTGTAAACCCCGCCCTTCACATACTAATTACTCTTTCTCAAACTGAAAGATGGTAGCTGTTGATTACTCTTTCTCAAACTGAAAGCTGCATTATACAGTTGTCGTTCCATCAACCAAGGATCACCCAGACTCCCGAAGCTTTGTATTTCTCAAATGCTTGAAATGAGTCCTACATAGGAAGGAGATGCAGTCTGTATCTGAAACACCATATATATCCCAGTTAGCGACCGAGATTGGAGATTCAAAGTATATTTGACTTCAGCTGTGCTTATGGGGTTGGAGAATTCAGTCTCCATACAATGTCCTATTATCATGTTAGTTCCATTCATTTTTTAAGGATGAATATCACGGTTTTCAATAGGTTGTTTTGAATCCTAAGTGCTAGAGTTGTAATTTATATTTAAGTATCAAGTACCGAATTTGACTTTGATGCCTTCAAACAAAGCATGAAACAATTGCGGAAAGTCCTTTTTACCATTTGGAAGGAAGTTGTAGCAATTAGCTGAGGTTACTATAAAGGAGCAACTCTTTATATAATAATGGTGTGGCAAGCTAACTAAATCTGCACAAACATTCGACAAAAAGAGAAGATTAGTTTTGATATAAAACCAAAATTTGGGTTTTTAGGTCTTAAGAACACAGCTTCAGTAAACTAGTCGACCTATATGGCTACTCTAGCATTAGTAATATTTACCTTATAGTTTTCAGTTTAAGATGTGTAGAAGCCACGGTTCCAAATTAGCTAATTTGGCTATAAAACATAGCTTACTTCAGATTACCATGTGTAGCAACCGAATGAATGGTTATGATTTCATAATTTTGTATACATGGGGCATAATTATTATTATCTTCTCACAAATATAAGAATTCGCAAACATCATGCCTCGTCGTAGACTCCCACTGGCTGCTTCAAATTTCTTCTCCAAATCAGCCTCCCCGACAGCATGAGCCGCAATACGCAGATGTATGAAATCAACATGTAATACAGCCTTGAGAGCAGCATCATTGAAACATGTCGAGTTAAATATGTGCTAACATATTATAGATAACAGTTGTAAAATTATCGAATAGAACAAAATGAACAAGAGAACACAGATTTGAGAGATAGAAGAAACAAATATAAAATAGAGACTACTTTTTTATTGAATTGGTTGAATAAAACCTTATTGCAGGATTCTTATTCATAAGCCTAACTAGAACATATAAGTTGAAACTACCCAAACATGAATTAAAGTCCGATAGCAGGAAATACTAAAATATTTCTTTTTTTAACAGCATGATTCAAAAATCTTCAGTTCATGATAAAAATTCTTGTACTTCCCAGTTAAGATTTTATGCATTGTAAATTTGGATTTGAGTGAGGAAATTTGTTAAAGAGATAGTTATCTTGAAACTTAGGGTCTTGGTTACTATTAGAAAAATTGGTTCACCTAGAGCATCTTTTTTCAGTTAGTATAATAATTGATCTGGCATGAATGCATGCACATAAAAAAATCATTCATTTAGAAGAGTGCAGTGAATGGACTTGAATAGCAACTGAAAAACGGAGGCAAGTTGTACGTAGCTTAACTTTTTATTCTTCTGAGGTAAAAAGCTGTTCCACGTTGGCGGCATGGTCTCATAAAACTTTTTATAAAAGTTCCTCATTATTTGAGTTATCTCACACTGGTATTTCTAGACTGATCTGGGTGTTATTTATTTATAATGCTCTGGTCAGACCGAGTATTTTCCCAGGTTATCCATGTTGTTATCGCGGTCTTGAAGGGATGCTGAAGATTCACCCATCGTAGTTTTATTTTCCACTGTATTATATAGTATACCTATCGGCATTTGTAAGGTTAGTATTTTATAACTATCCTACTGATAAGGTTTGTTTTTAACTCTGATACACTCTGTATGTTTGAAGTGACAGTTCCGACTGTCCTTGTTATATTATATGTTGTCGATTCTGTTGTGAGATTTTGTTTTTCTCTATTCTTTGTTTTTTCCTTTTTTTTCTTTACCCTAACAATCTGCCTTTTCGTTCACTTTGAGTTGGACATATGTGCTTTATTGTAAACTCAAAGGGTCCAGAAAAACGGTTTGTAACAACAACTTTGTTTTATAAATTAAATAACTTTTAAACTCCATTTTATTTCTATGATTTAAGCCACTTTAATAACTTTGCAAAAAGGTTTGAAAACAAAATTTAAGTTCGGAAAATCTTTTATAACTTTCTTAGAAAATGAAGTAATTAACTAGTGTAAAGAAAACACGGGTTTTTAATCTCGAATAAGAACCAATTTAAGTATGTTAACTATACGGAGTAACATTCACAACATTTATATACATAAGCACATACATAAAAACCACTATAGCGTGGTACACTTTTGAGTCCCTCTTCACAAAGTCCCCGGTAAAACCTTTCATATGCACTTCTTCGCTATGAACACTTCGACTTTATTTCAACTCCCCTACAAACATCCTATATGCCATCCACTTTCATGCGCGAACAAAACCAAACAATAATCATTCCACACACTTATGCTCATAAGCAACCAACCATAATTATTATCAAAAAAACGATTTTTAAACTTGCTTTTAAAGTGAGCTTTACTCACCTAAAAAACATTATCTTTTACCAAAACTACTGCTACATGGTAAACAACACACAGACCTAGCTTCTTTCTACAATAATTTATTTTTAAGACCTATGGAAGGTCAAGAGGGCTTGGCCATGGTGCTAAGGGGCACGGCCTTGGTGAAAAAAAATGAGATCTTGGGTTTTTTTAGCAAATAAGTAGTGTAGAGAGGAGTAGAAGTGGTTTTAGCAACTTATTTAAGGACTAAAAGTGGAAAGGAGTGATTTTTAATTTGGTTTATTTTGGAAACAAGAATGGAAGAAGTAGAGAAGAGAGTAGAAAGAAGAAGGAAGAAATGGAAAAAAGAAATGAAGTGAAATGAAAAAGAAAAGAGTGGAGTTGTTTTCTTAGAAAATGTAAAATGGTATATTACCAAAAAGCCCTTAGCCAATATGATGCAGCACAACATGCCTGCGAGCTACAACCCAGTGAGTTGCGACCTAACTCTAGCTAGTTAACGACCCAAGGAATCAAGCCCAGCGAGTTAAGTCGCTCAGCCAACCGGATAAGCAACCTAACGAGTCGCGCCAAACCAATACTACCACATTTCTTTAGGTCATCAGCGAGCTACGACCTAGCGAGTTAGGCTGCATATGTCGCAAATACTTAAGTCGTATGTCGCTTATGCTCATCTATGCCGCATTTCCTTATGCCGCTATCTTTAAGTCGCTCACCATGATAGGTCGTTGGTATCTCATGTTGCTCATTCTTTAAGTCGCTCCACTTATGCCGCTATCTTCTTTAGGTCGCTGATTCCTTATGTCGCATGAAGCTGTGCTGCAGAGTACTATGTTGAGTCGTTAACTTGTTAAGTCGCATGTATGTTGTATTGTGTAAGTCGTGAGTCATTGTAACTTGTATTGTTGATATGCCGCATTGTGTTAAGTCGTAAATCGTGATGTAGTGTGTTAGGTCATATCTGTTAAGTCATGTATATGTTAACACATGTGTCGAACGTGTTAAGTCGTGTGTATGTGTTGTAATCCCTATAAATAGAGGTGTGATGTCATTGTAAAAAAAGGGATTTTGAATAAAAATTTGGTTTGTGCTTTGTGCCTCCATTAAAATTGAAAGTTGAGTGTTATCTCCTTTCTCCATCTTCGGTTATTCGAGTGCGCTCGAATCAACGAACTTGAAGCCGATTCACAGAATCTCGTGCGCGAGATCAACGTCGAAGAATCGTATATCTTCTAACACGGTATCGTGCGCGATCAACGTGTTAAAGATAGCTAGAATCAGATATCTCGAGAGATCAACGGATTTGGGCATTTGGGTATCTTCAATTCACCGATTCATATTGTTTCATCGATTCACTTTCCACGTATTTCCGCAATTCGTGATTAGATCCGGGATTGATTTGACTGCTGGTTCAGATCTACTTCTGTGCTGCGTCATTTGGTATCAGAGCAAGGAGACGAACTTTTCCAAGTTCGTTGGGTGTGAAGTTTCGAAATTTGAAGAGTGTGTTTGGATTTGTTGAAGATTTGATCATGCCTCCGAGACGTGCTAACAGATATCAAAATGTTGAAGAAGTATATAGAAGACAAGAAGCTGAGTAGTTGGAACAGCGTATCAATGAAAGGTTCAACGAGGGTATAGAAAAATTGGCGAAAATGATGAACGACATGAATCAAAGTCACAGGAGAACTTCACCAGTTTCGAACCAAGGTAGAAACAGGGTTTCGCCGTCGGTTTCGGAAGAAAGGAGAATGTCACCACAATCTCATCGGGATAGAAGAGAGTCATCAGTTTCAATGATGAGAGATCATCATGGCTATCGAGATGAAGAGAGAAGAAATCATCGGGGATTTGAGGAAGAACCATATTGTGATGTTGAAAGACATAGTAGAAGGGATATTCGTGGACGTAGAGACATCGATGGTTAGGATCGATATCGAAGTACATCTGATTTTGAAGAATATGGTGATAGAGGTAGTATTCATTATCGAGATCGAGGCCAAGGGCGAGATCGATATATGGATTCAGAAAGTGATCGTAAGTGGGAGTCTGGTATGAGGATGGAAATTCCAGAATTCAAAGGTGGTATGCAAGCAGAAGAATTTCTTGATTGGTTGTCTAGTGTTGAAGAAATTTTGAATTTCAAAAAGGTGCCAGAGAATCGTAGAGTTGAATTAGTTGCTACAAAACTACGGGGAAGAGCTATGGCTTGGTGGCAGCAAACTAAACTAACTAGGGAGAGAATGGGAAAATCAAAAGTTGTTACTTGGGAGAAGATGAGAAAGATGATGAAAGCAACTTTCTTGCCATACAATTATCAACCTCTTATGTATCAACGTTTGCAGAATTTGAGACAAGGAACGAGGACGGTGAATGATTATGCGGATGAATTCTATCAATTGATTGCAAGGAATGATATTATGGAAACCGAGGAACAGCTAACGGCTAGATATATTGGAGGTTTACGAATGCAAATTCAAGACATGGTTAATATGTTTAATCCAATGTCTGTTGTTGAAGCACATCAAAAAGCTTTAGCTTGGGAGAAACAAGGGAGACGAGGAGGTGGTGTGTTTACGAGTTCCAATAATCAGATTAAGGGTGCTAGTAGCAGTGCAAATGTTTCCAAGGCCGTCAATAAACCGGTTGTCGATGAAGCTGCTAAGACCAAGGTCAATAATAGTATTAAGTGCTATAATTGTCAAGAGTTTGGCCATAAAAGTAATGAATGTACAAAGCCAAAGAAGAGAGCATTAGTTGCAGAAGAATGTGAGTATGAGGATGTAGAAGCTGAAGTTGATTATTCTCAACCATCGAAGTTTGATGAAGAAGAAGAAGTTGTGTCAGGAGATGAAGGGTGTAACTTGATGATGAGGAGGTCTTGTTTAACGCCAAAGCAAGAGGATGATTCTAGTTGGCTGAGGAGCAATATTTTTCAGTCTACATGTACTATCTTGGGAAAGGTTTGTCGATTTGTTATTGATGCGGGAAGCTGCGATAACATTATTTCTGAAGAAGCTGTCAAGAAGTTAGGGTTGAAGACTGAAAAACACACTAGACCTTATAAACTAGCATGGCTAAAGAAAGGTGGAGAAGTGAAAGTGGGAGGACGAGCATTTATTACATTTTCTATTGGGAAGAAGTACAAAGATGAAATATGGTGTGATGTTGTAGATATGGATGTGTGTCATCTACTATTGGGAAGAACATGGCAGTATGATAGAGCTGTACAACATAATGGTCGCACCAACAACTACAGTTTCATGTTCGAAGGGACTCAAACCACCTTAGTTCCTAAGAAGCATGAACAGAGTGAAAGCAAGTCAGAGCCGAAAGTGGAACCAACTAGTCTTTTGTCTATAAGAGAATTTGTTGAAGAAGTGAAAGATAGTGCTGAAGTGTTTATGTTGATTGGGTATGAAACGAGTGAAGATCTTTAAATTCCTGAGGAAGTTAAGCCGGTGTTGAATGAGTTTGAAGATGTCTTTCCTTCGGAATTGCCCAAGGAATTACCACCACTGAGGGACATACAACATCAGATTGACCTAGTGCCAGGTGCTGTTTTACCGCACAGGCCGCATTATCGTATGAGTCCGAAGGAGCATGATGAGTTGAGGAGACAGGTTAAGGAGTTGCTTAATCAAGGGCGTGTTCGAGAGAGTCTCAGTCCTTGTGCTGTACCAGCTTTGTTAGTGCCGAAGAAAGATGGTTCATGGAGAATGTGTACGGACAGTAGGGCACTCAACAAAATAACTTTCAGATACAGATTTCCTATGCCAAGACTTGATGACCTATTGGATCAGCTTAGTGGATCTGTAATCTTTTCGAAGATCGATCTTAAGAGTGGTTATCATTAGATTCGCATAAAACCAGGAGATGAATGGAACACATCATTCAAGACACGGGAAGGATTATATGAATGGCTGGTCATGCCGTTTGGTTTATCTAATGCACCAAGTACATTTATGAGGGTGATGAATCAAATTTTCAAACCTTACATTGGAAAGTTTTTTGTGGTTTACTTTGATGATATCTTGATCTATAGTGCTAGTACAGAGGAGCATGTTCAACACTTGCAGAAGATGTTAACTACTCTTCGTCAAGAACAATTCTATGCAGCAACGAAGAAATGCGTGTTCATGATGCGAAGTGTTTTATTTCTGGGATATGTCATATCCGAGGAAGGTGTACAGGTGGATCAAAGTAAAGTAGCCGCAATCAGAAATTGGCCACAACCCAAAACTATTACAGAAGTCAGAAGTTTTCATGGGTTAGCTTCATTTTATCGAAGATTTATACCGCACTTTAGTAGTGTGATGGTGCCTGTTACCGATTGTATGAAGGGAAAGCAATTTTCATGGACGAAAGAAGCAGAACTTGCTTTTGAGCGGATCAAGGAACTTTTAACGTCAGCACCAATTCTAGTACTGCCAGATTTTCAGTTGCTATTTGAGTTACATACAGATGCATCGAAAGTTGGAATTGGAGGAGTGTTGAGTCAGAAGGGACGTCCAATTGCATATTTCAGTGAGAAACATTCTAGAGCAAAGATGAGATACAATACATATGATGTGGAATTTTATGCTATTATGCAAGCTGTGAAGCATTGGAGACATTACTTGTTCCACAAAGAATTTGTTTTGTATACAGATCATGAAGCGTTGAAACATTTACAAGGGCAGGATAAAATTGCAGCTAGACATGCATCGTGGATAGCTTATTTGCAGCAATTTACATTTGTCGTAAAACACAAGTCTGGAGTAACTAATTGCGTTGCCGATGCATTGAGTCGGAGGAATAATTTACTAACAACCATGCGAGTAGAGGTGATGGGTTTTGATTTGCTTCCAGATTTGTTTACTTCAGATTCATATTTTTCCAAAATCCTAGATAAAGTCAAACAGGGAGAAATGGATGGATATATGCTGGTTGACGGTTTTCTATTCAAAGAAAATCAATTGTGTATTCTCGATTGCAATCTGCGAATGAAAATCATCAAAGAATTACATGAAGAAGGACACGTGGGCCGTGATTGTACTATGCAATTGATTTCAAAGTCTTATTTTTGGCCATCAATGAGGAAGGAGGTTGGAAAGTTTGTTCAGAGGTTCCATATTTGTCAGGTTTCAAAGGGGACGGCGACAAATGCAGGTTTATATAAGCCGTTGCCTATACCTACTAAACCATGGGTGGATGTTAGTATGGACTTTGTATTGGGATTGCCAAGGACGCAACATGGCAATAATTCCATCTATGTGGTGGTTGACCAGTTTTCAAAAATGGTACATTTTATCGCATGCAAGAAGACGGCAGATGCAGTTAATGTTGCACAATTATACTTCAGAGAGATCCATCGTCTTCATGGGTTGCCTGAATCTATTGTATCAGATAGAGACACTCATTTTCTGAGTCATTTTTGGATGAGTCTATGGAGAATGGTCGGGACTAAGCTAAAATTCAGTAGTGCTTATCATCCACAGACGGATGGACAGACTGAAGTTGTAAACAGATCTCTAGGTAATCTATTGCGATGCCTCGTGGATGACAATTTGAAGAGTTGGGATTCGAAGTTATGTCAAGCTGAATTTGCACACAACCATGTAGTTAATTGTAGCAGTGGGTTCAGTCCATTCCAGGTTGTGTACTCAACAATTCCTAAAGGACCGTTGAATTTATTTGTAGTTCCACAGCAGAAAGGAGTGATCAAACGGGCTAGTCATTTTGTGAATGAATTGCAAGAGTGTCACAAGGTTGTGTAGGAATGATTGCTTAAGGCAAATGAGAAATATAAGCAATCCGCAGATATTAAACGACGACATGTTGACTTCAAAGAAGGAGATTTTGTATATGCAGTATTGACCAAGGATCGATTTCCTGTTTGTACTTACAACAAACTAGCTGCTAGGAAGATTGGTCCTTTGGAAATCATAAAGAAGATTAATGAGAATGCTTATTAGTTGAGATTGCCGGATCATATCCATACGGCTGATGTTTTCAACGTCAAACACTTGATTCCATATCATGAACATAAGCATGTCGAAAAAGAGAAAAGTGTGAATTCGGGGTCGAATTCTTTTCAGCTAGGGGAGGATGATGCAGCACAACATGCCTGCGAGCTACAACCCAGTGAGTTGCGACCTAACTCTAGCGAGTTAACGACCCAAGGAATCAAGCCCAGCGAGTTAAATCGCTTAGCCAACTGGATAAGCGACCTAACGAGTCGCGCCAAACCAATACTGTCACATTTCTTTAGGTCGGCAGCGAGCTACGACCTAACGAGCCACGACCTAGCGAGTTAGGTTGCATATGTCGCAAATCCTTAAGTCGTATGTCGCTTATGCTCATCTATGCCGCATTTCCTTATACCGCTATCTTTAAGTCGCTCACCATGATAGGTCGCCGGTATCTCATGTTGCTCATTCTTTAAGTCGCTCCACTTATGCCGCTATCTTCTTTAGGTCGCTGATTCCTTTTGTCGCATGAAGCTGTGCTGCAGAGTACTATGTTGAGTCGTTAACTTGTTAAGTCGCATGTATTTTGTATTGTGTAAGTCGTGAGTCGTTGTAACTTGTATTGTTGATATGCCGCATTGTGTTAAGTCGTAAATCGTGATGTAGTGTGTTAGGTCGTATCTGTTAAGTCGTGTATATGTTAACTCGTGTGTCGAACGTGTTAAGTCGTGTGTATGTGTTGTAATCCCTATAAATAGGGGTGTGATGTCATTGTAAAAAAAGGGATTTTGAATAAAAATTTGGTTTGTGCTTTGTGCCTCCATTAAAATTGAAAGTTGAGTGTTAACTCCTTTCTCCATCTTCGGTTATTCGAGTGCGCTTGAATCAACGAACTTGAAGCCGATTCATGGAATCTCATGCGCGAGATCAACGTCGAAGAATCGTAGATCTTCTAACATGATATCGTACGCGATCAACGTGTTGAAGATAGCTAGAATATGGTATCTCGAAAGATCAACGGATTTGGGCATTTGGGTATCTTCAATTCACCGATTCATATTGTTTCATCGATTCACTTTCCGCGTATTTCCACAATTCATGATTAGATCCGGGATAGATTTGACTGCTGGTTTAGATCTACTTCCGTGCTGCGTCACAATACCCTCCACAAAATGATGATGCCTCGCCCCTCCTCCGTCATGAAGCACACGCAACCCCCTCTTGGTCACTCCATGCCATCACATCTCCTCTTTTGTACTGTACCAATGCCTTAGATTTTCTGCTCTTCTCCCATTAAAATTATAAAAGAAAAGTCCACTTTCTTTTTATTAACTTAAGTATATATTTAAATATTTTTTAACCTAATCACTTCATTATCCAGATGTATATGTTACTTGTATATATGTTTGCATATATATAATTGTGTGTACAATATGTTCCGACAACTTTTGGACGACGAAAAAGTCAAAAAACCAAAAGACGATCTTCACCATCATCGTTTGAATGGTCTTTTGTGAAGCCTGTCAAATGCAGCTCTATTCTTGTATCAGCTTTCAGGAATTCTTTACAATTATCGATTTTTCTTCCATATTTTGCATCGAGAGCGCTCTAAATTTCCTGTGCAATCAAACAATGAGAGATATGGTTAAATTCAAATTTATCAAGTGTAGAGATAAGAACATTAATTGCATCCACATTAAGGGAACAGTTAATCTTATCTGCCATACCCAATCCATTTTCATTAACATCCCAAATATGAAAATCAATAAATTTTAAATAAATTTCCATAACAAAAAATCTATTTATTTAAAAAACAGGTGGAGTATAAATGGACTAAATCTTGCTAAATCTATTGCAGTTAGGGTAAGACATTATATTAGGTTTTTTCCTAAAAACCGGTTCTGATAGGATCGTGTGATATACCCAAGAGGGAGGGTCAATAGGGTATATAATTTTTTTGTAGATAAGCGAATAAATAATGTGGAAACGTAAATGCGAAAATTAAATAACACGTAGATATACCCAGTTTCGACCTGATGCCCCTACTACGACCCCCATGTTACTACTAGGATTATATACTCGAAACTTACAACACTTTAAGCTCACACTCGATGCTAACCTGAATATACTAATCCTATGCTTAGTAACCCAGCCTAGACTGAATACCTTGAGACCAGAATCCCTGAACTACAACACATAACTCATCCTAAATCAACTAGATTCCAAAATTAAAAATTACAAAAAAGAAACAAATTACAGAAATATAAAAAGAACACTCCTTTATCTTGTCTCTTATCACGTGACCTTGCACTATTTTTGATTTGAAGTTCAAGAAAAACATCACAACCTACAATTCTATTTGATCATGCTGCCAAGCTGTTGGTGAATTTGAGATGCAACTTCTTCCTTGAGATGATGATGTCCTCCTTGAATTTTTTTGATGAAGAAATCCCTTTTGTGTGATTGGATATTGATTTAAATAAACAAGAAAAATAAACAATGACAAATTTGATGTGTTACAATGTAGAGAGATATGATTTTTTTTTTCGAATGAAGCTTTTCTTCTTTCTTTTGTTATTGGTCTATCCGATAATTTTTCCTTTCGATGTTATTGAATTTATGTAGGCAACGTGTATGTATGGAAACATATATGGAAGAGATGATATTGAGAAAGATATGTATTTTGAGAGTTTGTTTGTAACGACCAGTATTTTTGATAATTAAAAGTATTAAATTTAATAAGATTTTGGGATTTAATATTGTCAGAAATTAAAAATATATAACCTGATTATAAATGAATTCTGAAAACGACAAGTTCAATGAGGTAAGGATGGTAACACAAATTACCATGTAATTTAATATTTTTGATTTGAATATAATTAATAACTATTTGAATGTAAACTTCAGCGATTGTGAATAAAAATATGTTAATAAAGAATGAAATGGATTTTTTATTTTTAATAGGAATATAAATGTAAAGTTTAATTTGGATATAATTGTAGAGTTTAATAAGGAATAAAAGAAACAATATATTAAAGGAGAAATCGTATGTCATTTAATTGAAATTGGTTTTAGCATTGATAAGTAAATTTATTAATCTTTGTTTATAAACAATAAATTTAGAAACGTGTTGAATTACTAAGATTTAACAATTGTTTTATTTATCATCTTATTATTAATCTGTTTGAAATTTATTATGTAATAGATGAAATTTAATGTAATTAAATATTTCAATTAATATAAACAAAGGTGTTAACTGTTGAGTGATGAATGTAATAAAATGGAAATTATGTTTAATTAACATATAAGGTATTTGTTGATTCAATATAAAGAACATTTAAAACAAAATAACACAATTTGTTGAAATATAAAATGTAATGAACTAGGGTTTTATTACCGTCATAATGAAACGTTTGAATGAAAAAGGTTAGAAATAAAAATTTATGATTTATTAATGTGAATTTTATTAGATAGTAAATTTGGGCCATAAATAAAATTTAAAACAACAAAAAGCAATGAAGTGGAAGGTGCTAACGCGTTTATGAATATAATTTAATAGCTGGAATTTAAGGATAGAGATAATGTAATGATATTCTACTTATAGTAATAATAGGAATTGGAATAATAAATGCTAGTTTTAATGATGAGTTGGACGAATATCGATTAATAGAGGAAAACGTTTATTTAGTATTTAGTATGTAATTTAATTCTTGTTGGATACTGTAATTTTATAAATGTATTTGCATGACTATAAATAAGGATTGCAATGTTTACGTATTTATGTAATTGATTTCATCAATTAGGGTTTGTTTTGAAATGAAAGATTGAAATTAATTGGAAATAAATTTATTGAAATCTTTCAATTGAAAAAGGAAAAAGACACGAAGTGCAATTAATGAATCTAATGTAAGAATTTTTTCATTTGGAATGTACATTATTTGGAAATATAAGAATGGATTTAATATTGTATCAGTTGATTATTTTAGAATATAAGAATGTTTACATTTATGAATTGCAAGTAACGAATAAGCATTTTAAGGAAAATAAAAGAATGTTTGAGGAAAATAAAGTGAACGTTTCCATTCTAAATATGAGTATAACGTTGTAAAAAGATAAAACAGAATTTTTAAAACAACATTTTACGGTAGTTAAATAGCAGGCATAGATTGCACGTAAGTGATTTTAATGCTAACCTTGAAATTTAAAATAAATTAAATATTTTGAGTTCATGATTACATGTCGATAAAAAATGTTTTTTTTTAAATTTGAACTTTTGAATAATTGTTCATATTTTATTTTTTATAGCGTCGGTCCTGTGTAGCAACGGTCCTTGTTATGTAAATTGGTGTGTTCAAATTTAGTTACGTTGTGTTAATTAAATCTTTACTAGATGTTAATTTTTGTACGTTTGGGTTAACAAAATTAATTGAGTGAACAAATGTTTTGAAATTTGAATTCCAAAAGTTTGTATACACTGTAGAGTTGGTTTGTTTATTCCCTTTCTAATTATGTCACACTCTTTTTATTGTTTTCTCGTTTGTTCCATTACTCATTTCCCTTTACCGTCTCTGAAGCTTTTTCATTTCACGAACGTTGCCTACTTTTCATATTTTTAATTCTTTCCTTCACCTATTTTAATACTTACCATCTTCTTCACATCTCGTTCCTCACACAGGTGCCGCTACATTTTACACCATTGTACCTCCACGACTATGCCATCCTACACCAATTGTCCGTCACTGTTCATAGCTGTTGACCACCCATAGCCACAACCAAAGTCGGTTCTACGGTTTAAAACTACAAAATAACATTATGAACAAAACTATATATAATTAATTTATTTAAAAAAATGGCACTCCACAATAATATTAATACAAACATCTAAAAAGATACTACATCGTTTATAAATTGTTAATATAATTTAAAAAATAATACTACAATGCAGAACTTACTTCCACAATTTTTTAAATTATACTAAAAATAAACATCATGAACAAAAATATACACAATTAATATATTTAGAAAAATTCTTCAAAGTATCATTAGTACATTATCCTCTTCTTCCTCAAATTTATTGTTTTCCTCTAACACCATTTCTTCATTCGTGTCAAAACTCGAAATCATTGCTATTAGTAGAGTCATGCATTCTCCATTCTTACTCATCATCGCCACATCGTCAAAGCACTTTTGCTTTGAGCTCCATGGCCAAAACCACCATCCCATCTACCTACATTGTCGCCAAGATTGGTCATGCCTTCATTAAGTGACCGCAAACCTCTTCCATCGTCAAGAATCCAGTTGACGTGCCCTTCTCGCAATAAATTTTTGTTCTTCTGCCATATTGAGTTGAAACGTTTGTATTTTTAGCCAAAAAAAATTAAAAGTCTGTATTTAGAGCTAAAAAATGGGTAAGATTTGTCCTTCACACTATTTTATTGATTTAAAAAATACAAAAGTAAATTAGCAAAACATATAATTATTGAATAATTTTGTCCAAAAATTCAAAATTTCAACGAGAATTTTTATTTCGATTATCGAATTCATTGGAGAAAATTTATATTTTCTGAAAAAAATTGCACATAAAAAAACTGATTTTTTATAATTAGGTTTTCATGGTAATCAATTTTAGTAGTTCTAAATCCTGATCATAGTTTTAGTTCAATTTTAGTTTACAAACCGAGCACATACCAAGACCAGTAGTTTTGATTCTTTTGGAAGTAGCAACACCATCAACAAAGTTCAAACTCCCAATAACCACTATCTTCCTCGGACCATCGCCAAACGTCATCAGATCCCAACGACCACCTGCTATTTGTAAACCCCCCCTTCACATACTAATTACTCTTTCTCAAACTGAAAGATGGTAGCTGTTGATTACTCTTTCTCAAACTGAAAGCTGCATTATACAGTTGTCGTTCCATCAACCAAGGATCACCCAGACTACCGAAGCTTTGTATTTCTCAAATGCTTGAAATAAGTCCTACATAGGAAGGAGATGCAGTCTGTATCTGAAACACCATATATATCCTAGTTAGCGACCGAGATTGGAGATTCAAAGTATATTTGACTTCAGCTGTGCTTATGGGGTTGGAGAATTCAGTCTCCGTATAATGTCCTATTATCATGTTAATTCCATTCATTTTTTAAGGATAATATCACGGTTTTCAATAGGTTGTTTTGAATCCTAAGTGCTAGAGTTGTAATTTATATTTAAGTATCAAGTACCGAAATTGACTTTGATGCCTTCAAACAAAGCATGAAACAATTGCGAAAAGTCCTTTTTACCATTTGGAAGGAAGTTGTAGCAATTAGCTGAGGTTACTATAAAGGAGCAACTCTGTATATAATAATGGTGTGGCAAGCTAACTAAATCTGCACAAACATTCGACAAAGAGAGAAGATTAGTTTTGATATCAAAAACCAAAATTTGGGTTTTTAGGTCTTAAGAACACGGCTTCAGTAAACTAGTCGACCTATACGGCTACTCTAGCATTAGTGATATTTACCCTATAGTTTTTAGTTTAAGATGTGTAGAAGCCACTGTTCCAAATTAGCTAATTTGGCTATAAAACATAGCTTACTTCAGATTACCATGTGTAGCAACCGAATGAATGGTTATGATTTCATAATTTTGTATAAACGGGGCATAATTATTATTATCTTCTCACAAATATAAGAATTCGCAAACATCATGCCTTGTCGTAGACTCCCACTAGCTGGTTCAAATTTCTTCTCCAAATCAGCCTCACCGATAGCATGAGCCGCAATATGCAGCTGTATGAAATCAACATGTAATACAGCCATGAGAGCAGCATCATTGAAACATGTCGAGTTAAATATTTGCTAACATATTATAGATAACAGTTGTAAAATAATCGAATAGAACAAAATGAACAAGAGAGCACGGATTTGAGAGATAGAAGAAACAAATATAAAATAGAGACTACATTTTTATTGAATTGGTTGAATAAAACCTTATTGCAGGATTCTTATTCATAAGCCTAACTAGAACATATAAGTTGAAACTACCCAAACATGAATTAAAGTCCGATAGCAGGAAATACTAAAATATTTCTTTGTTTAACAGCATTATTCAAAAATCTTCAGTTCATGATAAAAATTCTTGTACTTCCCAGTTAAGATTTTATGCATTATAAATTTGGATTTGAGTGAGGAAATTTGTTAAAGAGATAGTTACCTTGAAATTTAGGGTCTTGGTTACTATTAGAAAAATTGGTTCACCTAGAGCATCTTTTTTCAATTAGTATAATAATTGATCTGGCATGAATGCATGCACATAAAAAAATCAGTCATTTATAAGAGTGCAGTAAATGGACTTGAATAGCAACTGAAAAACGAAGGCAAGTTGTACGTAGCTTAACTTGATATTTTGAAGCACTGATTTGAGTTGGTGAAAAGTAGGAAATTAATCATGTATTATATTGCACGAGAGTGATGTCTGTGTACTACACACATGTTAGATGACGTACAAATATAATATTGTAAAATTGATGTGGTTCTCGTAGCCAAAGCATTAAAAGGGAAAACAATATAATAAAATAATAGTCATTTTCATACTTACATGTAGCAACCACGGCATAACATATACAAAAAAATCAAATAACTAGAAGGATATTTTATAAACGGAATATGAGCAGAATAATAGTGTACCTAGTTTAGAAATTCATCTAGTCTTCTTGACAGGTGCATAATGCTACCCTCAATATATCAGTCATTTCAATTACCTTGGAAAAATGTGCCCCCCTGTAAATAAAGATTGCACGTACAAAACGTTGAGTCTGCATAAAACTGAAGTGTCGCATTATGTAAAACTTAAGTGATCGTGCATGTTACTACCAGCGGTAAGACTGTACTAATATGATAATGCTTTAAATTGTGTTGAATAAATTAAAAATCAAAGAGTTCTAATTGACCGAGGAAAAAAAATGCAAACCATAAAGTACACACATCATCATGACTGAAATGTACTATGATTAGTGAACAGTTTGCAATCATTAAATGGAAGAACCACATATTGAGAAAATGAATATATCAGCATTGCAATGCTAGACCTTAATCTTAAGAGGCAATGCTACTGCGCTGCATTGAATGCGGGAATGCTGCATATGTCCAAAATAAAACAAGGAATTTTGGAATGTAGGAGCTATATAGCATTGAAGTGCTATATTTTTTTACTTAAGCAATATTGAGGATCATCCAAATTTGTACCTGAACAACTAGAGGCTTTACAAGGCTAATAGAAGAAGAGCATCCCAAAGCATCTTGATTACACATTGAACAATAATAGCAACCAACTCATGACGAGGCACAGAAAATGTTGCCTTGGTCCATGCACACAAACAGTTAATGTTCAAAAACAAATTTTTAGCAACATCAACTTTTTAAACTTCTTCCATAGTCTCCCGATGATCTGTCAATACAATTGCGCAAAAGTCAAATGAATGACATTATAAAAGAACAAAGGGAAAAATGGAGAAAAAAGAAAAGGAATTATTACTAACCGCTTTAGGTTTGCGACGCGCTTTTAGTAGTTTTGTAACTTGTGCTATGCCCTCTTTCAGTGTAGCTCTTCGCCCTTAATAAAAATTCCAAAGCTCCGGTACAGCATATCTACCACTAGGGTTGTACTCATTCATCTCCAGTAAAGCTTTAACTACAGCATTGTACGCATCATCTCCCAGTTCATTTCTCAATACTTGTAGCTTTTCATCATCTTCTTTTATCACTTTCTAATTTTTAGAAAATGGGCATATCATGATTTTCGCCTGACTACTAAGAGAACTACGAAAAAAATTCAGGTCTAAAACATTTAAATTCACATGACATAAAACTCATATAGGCTAAAAACATGTGTCTTCTTTTCAAACAGATTAAAGAGTGACTTAGAAAAGATCAAGAAAAAACTAGAAATAACTAGGAGAATGAAGGACTTAAAAACAATGTATTCTTTTTCTTAAAGTCTTAAAGACGTAAATCCCCATTAGAGAGCAATCTTAGAGGAAGAAGTGCAAAAGTAGACATTTCCGTTTTATGTGATCTTATCTATGTTTTAACAAATGTGTACTCTTTTCACCTGTTTTCCTTTTTGGTCCAGAGGTATATTAAGTTTCTGTATACTAATTTAAGATTTGAAGTATTGCTATAAAAAATATAATTCTCCCGATAAAAGAAAAAAGTATAAAATGTGCTCAGTTTAATCTTATGAATATCTAATAGAAATGTGATATCCCGGGTTTTTGGGCAGTATAAATTTAATAATCTGTATTAATGATTTAATTGAATTGATAATTTTCCTTTATAATTTTAATTTAAATTGGTAAATTAATCTTTAAAGGATAATAAATATTTAATCTGGCAATATTGATAAGATTTATTTTCAAAGCTAATAAAGTTTTAATCTATTTATAATATATATTTTGCTATATATATTGTGAATAGAAATCTTTTGTTTAAATAAAAGATGTATTTTCAAATTGTAATATATATGTATGTATATATTATTATTTGAAGTTGTATTGAAATTTAATATAATAATTCTCAAATTTATGTTAAAAATATTTTCTATTTAAAGATATATGTATATTTGTATATATTGGAATTTTGGTTTGAAAATTAATAAAGTGTTTCAAATTCTAATATATATATATATATATATAAATTGTAATTTGGAAAGTATAATTTAATATAATACTTTTTCAAAGGGTATTTGGTATTTTAATTTATATCTCTTGAACAATAAAAATAATGATTTTGGATTTAAAAATATGTGTATAAGAATTTATTTGTATTATAATTGGATTTATAATATTTGCTCTAAAGTAGTTTATATATACATATATACTAAGATAAATGTTTATTAATTAAATAAATTAGTATGAAAAGCTTTATATTAACATTTAAATTAAATAAAAATTCATTTAAAAATACTTATGACATGTGTTAATACATTAGGACATGTAAGTAACATTTGTAAGGTAATTAAGTAATATAAGTGACAAATGTAACTTTTAAAAACAAGTGTCATCATTTCAAATTTTATTTTCTTTAATCTTTAAACCATAATTTAATTCATAAAGCTTATTCTTTATCTCTCCCATTTCGTTTTCTCTTCTCAGCTGAAAACAAAGATAATTCCATGTCTGAAAAATTCCTCAAACCAAAACCTGTAATCATATTCAAAACATTTTCAAAGTCTATAAAAATTTCAAATATCAAGTTTTAACCTGAGACTTTGCATGTCAAAGTGAAGATAAACAGCAAGTTCAATAGCCTGATTTCATCTTCAATCTGGAATCAAGCAACTAAATCAAACAACTTCAACCTACAACTCAACTAAGCAAGAAAACCTGGAAAGCAACTAAATTCAAAGATTAACACCAGATAAAAATTCAACAACAAAAAGGAAATTCGAGAGCCTGGAACAAGTCTGGAAATCAAGAACAGGTTATCTGTTCTCTGTTTTAACAGGTGAGTAAATATTTTTTAAAAAACAGTTTTATATCTGAGAAATTACTTTGATGTATGTGAAGAAATAGGATGTGTAGTGATAATGTATATATGTTTGAATGATGGTGTGTACTTGCTTGCATGTTCGTATATATGCAAATATCTGAATGTATATGTAAGTGTATAGGAAAATAGGCTCTGTTTTTAGTTCAGATTGGAAAATCAAGTTCTAAAATTCAAATCCTCTTTGTACAATCAATATTAGATATTGATTTGTGAATAAAAGAGAATTGTTACAATATAAATCCAATTTTAAAAATGGTTTCTAGAATTTATATCTGGCAATTATTTCTGAAAGATGAATACCAGTGATGATCTAAAATTTAGCCAAGAATCAATCTTCGTAATTTCAGAATTTGATTATAGAATTTAATTAGTAATAGAAAATGATGAATTTTAATATACATATCAAAAATTTTAGATTGATAATTCATGAGAATTTTAGAGATATTCGTTTTGGGTGTCTTTGTTGATTGCCGTTGATCAACGTGATGATCGGAGGCAATTTCTTGATCGAAGCTAGCTTGAGTGTTGGAGTTAATGGGAAAAATACTATCAAAATTTTCTAATGTCTGAATTGATTGAATTCGATCAAACTAGGGTTTAGTTGCAGTTTTTTTGTTGGCTTCATTGTCGTGATATTGGTGAGAGGTATACTTGATCGGAGGCGATCGCAAGGCATGTTGGAGAAGCTGGATGTCGAGACGAAGTTGCAGAGTGGATGGTGAGGCTCCTCGAGGTCAGAGGCGTCGTAACGGTGAAGGTTTCTGGCCATGGCGATTTTATAAGTTCGACAGAGATGCTCGATTTCGTTTTGCAAAAGAATTTTGGATTCTGGGTTCTCGAGATTGTTTGCGTGGGAGTTTGTGATCATCGAGAATCGCCGTGATGATATACGATGGTCGGAGTTGGCGGTGTACGTGCACACGTGCACGTGAACGTTGGGTGCCTGGGATTGTTTGGGTTTGGGGAAGAAGGGGGAACTCGGGGAAAGTCTCGTGTAGATTGTGTCACGACTCGAAGCAGAGTTGAGTGTGAGGGGTTTTGAGTTTTGCTCGGGAGAAGACTCGAGTTTACTCGAAGTAAACAGGGGTGGACTGGGAAAGAAAAAAAAAGTAAAGTTACTCGGGTATAGTTTGGGTTGTTTGTTTCTGGGTTGTTGTTTTTGGGTAGTACTGTGTTGAGATAAAGTTTGCAAAATTTAACTTTTGCATGAATAAATAAAATCAAGTTCAAGTTTTATAAAAGAAACAAATTTACAAAACTTGTGGTTTTAAAATAAATATAAATCAAACTTTATAAATGTTATTTGAATCTATTCTCAAATTTAAAAAGGGCTTAAGATGATTGTTTTGAAAGTAATTATTTTAATTTAAATTTGATGTCTAAATTGCCTTATTTCCAAAGAAAGTTTAAGTTATAATTTTGTAAACCAAATTGAATAGTTTAATTTCAAGTTATTAAAGTTTGATTAATTTAAATGATTTAATTTTTATGATAGTTATGTTAAATTAATTTGACATGAACTTAAGAATACTTAATTTAAATATGGTTTGTTAATAAGTAAAGTTTAATTAAGAATAATGTTTCCATAATTAATTTAGGATTTTTAAATATAGAATGTTAATTAATTTAATTGTTTAATTAATTTTAAATAATTAGTTAATTATTTATTTAGTTTTAAATAATCACTTAATTATGGATTAATTAAGAGTAATTACTTAATAAAGTAATTATTGGTTAATTATTGAATGAAATTACTTATGGAAGTAATTAATAGGAAAATTACTCATGGGGTAATTAGTTAAATTGATAAAAGGGTAATTAATTAAAAAAGTAATTAATTAATAAAGTAAATAAATTAAGGATTATTTGTTAATATAATAGATTAATAATTACTTAATGAAGTAATTAAAGATTAATTAATTAGATTAATTAATCAAGATTTATATAAATAAATTAGGATAAGTAATTACAAATTGTTAATTACTGTTTATGATTAATTAAGACTAAATAATGAAGTGGTTGATTAAAACTAATTAATTAATTAAAAGGTTAATTAATTATTAAGGATTATTTAATTAATGAATTAATCAAGGTTGATTAATAAAAGTAATTAATTTAAGTATAATTAATTAATTGTAGTTAATTGAGGATTAATATAATTAATTATAGTTAATTAATTTATGAAGGTTCATTAATTATTGTAATTAATGATAGTAATTAAAAGTTAATTACTGTATATGGTTAAGAATAATTACTTGATGTAATTAAAGATAATTAATCAAAGGAGATTAATTAAGGAAGATCATTTAGATGTTTAATTAATTAATTTGTAATTAATTAATGATAGTGAGCAGGATTAAGATAATCCAAGTAATTAAAGGATAGTAATTAATTTAATTAAAGGTTAATTAAATTGATTAGAGCAAATCAATTCTGTTTAGATAATTGATTAATACTGGATGTTTGATATTGGGTGATTGGTTGATATTGGATGATTTGTATGTCTCTGATATATATATGATATATGCTGCTTTGTGAGATGAATGTTGATATGAATTATCTATTGTGATAATGTTATTTATCTATCTGTTTATATCATTCAGAATATAAGTTTAAATGTTTAAACCTTTAAACAACTTGGCCTTAAAAGATACGTTTTGGATTTCGATGAGACCGGGATCGGGTTTCCGTATACCGGTATTCCAGGTCTGGAGACCCGAATACCACATCGATCCAAATTTACGATAGGTCGTGAATCTCAAGTGAAGATGAAGATTCAGAGTGCAAGGGTTATTGTCGTTAACTCTGAGGGTGATTCCAAAACGAGTGTAACGAGATAATGCCTTCGGTTTCGTTCGAACCCGGAACGAACTTGTATGGATTGAATGCTTTCAGCACATCGTCAGGCGGACGATGAGCATTCTAAGTAATATGTTCTGATTAAAGATAATCGTAACCTCAAGCCTCATCAACCGGGAATGGCTAAAACAGGGGAGGTGCAGCAAGGCTTCGTGGGTAGCACCCACTGAGAGCAAGATAGATCCCTGTCTAGAGGTCCCTTTTCTTTTATTCGGCTTAGTGTGTGGTTGGTCGCGCCAACTACGGGATTATCTTGTTCGGGATTATCCAGTAAGGGATGGTTCCGGCTTTGTGTTGCAGGGGAGCGGGCGTACTCCTCGGTACGGTGATCTAGGCCACGTACTGTGACGGGCGGTACCCCAGTAGCCCTGCCATTGTATGGAATCCAAACTCCAATAAGTGCCGTACGTATTAGTTGTGCCCAACTATGTTGGAATGTGAGATGTAAGCATTTCAGCTATTTCTGTATTTTACTTGAAAACCCTAGACCCTATTATAATACAATCGGATTTCCTATCAAATGTTTTAGTTAGCGTAAGGTAAAAACTTACCCATGTTTATTTGTGGGGAGTCTTACGTGATACTTTTGTTTTCAAAGGTTTTCAAAGTTAAGCAATCTAACCGTTTACTCACACCAGACCCATGTCTGACCCAAGTGTTTATTTTCTGTTTTATTAAACTCTTGGGTACTCAATATTGTATTGAGTAGTCAAGGGATTCAGGATAGTCTTGACGAATTCTGGAGGAGCTGAGGAGCAGGAGGCTTCAGCGTGTAGATATATAAAGTTTCCGCTGTGTTTGAATTAGTCTGTATTGTACTGATGTACTTGTGTTGTATAATAGACAGAAGTTTATAACTGTCTATTCTGTGATGTATAAGTTGTGTAACTCTGATGTAACATGATACTATGTAATATTTTATGTGATATATTATATTTTATTCGTTCCGCTGTGAGATTCTGATGTGTTTTTTTCTTTCTTCTTTTCTATCTTTTCTTCTTCTATCCCTTTCTTTCTTAATTCATGATACGTCTTTCTGGTGGTAGAAAGCCGGGTCATGACAGTTGGTATCAGAGCAGTAGGTTGAGTGAATACCTAGGCTCTGAAGTGGTGTCTATCTTGAGAGCGCGTAATTGTTAGTTATATAAAAATGGTTTTATATTGTGTTAATTGATCGGTTGAGTGGTATATGGATTCTGGTCAATACGAGTAGCTAACGTTATTGATAGGGATCTCTAAACACTTGAACCAGGCCAATGGACACAATATTGTTTTAAAGAGGTAGATGAAATAATTTTACCCAGAAATAATTTCTATATATAAAAAAATAAATATCATTTTAAATATATATATTTATGTATTTCTACCTATTTATTGGGTTACCTGTTCGGGTTTTCCAATATAAGCTATAAAGGTAGATAAGGTGGTAGTGTGTGTAACACAATTACCAATAGTTGGAAGTATATATCGAGACTGTAAACCCAATATCGTCTCGAGTAAGTTGGCAGTATGGAGTAAGGATGTCTCGGATCTCTGAAGAAAATCCTTTTCAAGATTCGGAGTCCATTATTGGAATGTAAGATTGGTTGAGCTCGGGTGAGCAGATTGTCTAGAGTTGAATCTATCAGTTGTGCAGAAGTAAGTGATGGTAGCTTGGCGACTTCAGGAAGGAGTAGCTGTGTGATAAGACACAGTATCTATGGATGTTTCCGAAGGAGATTTTCTTTTGGAACAAGATTAAGAAGGTATTGGAGGAACAGTTGATGTCTACCGCAGGAAAGACTCGACTGTATAGGAATTCTCTGATATCAAGTAAGAGAGTTTTGTCTATTTTGAAGTATGGGACTAAGGTCGATTAGTTGTTCTTCGGACATGGTCTCATTGTTTCCCTTAAGAAGAGTAAGTTATTGGCGTTTGGTTTGGAGCCCGAATGTCTGCCATCTCGGAGGTTCGTTGTGAGGTTTGTTGATGGTTTTAGTTTTGAGAAGCCTTTGGATTAGAAGTTCTTGGTTAACTGTGATAGCAGTGCAGCTCGGAGTGTTCGGTGTGCTGTCGAGATAGAGTTTGGAAGCAGCAGTGTGGTTCGTTTCTTCGATGGTTCCGGAATCTTTGTGGTTCTTCTATCAGCAGTCCGAGTAGATGGTGAAGTTTTTCTTGAAGGGTTAACCTTGTTTGGAAAAGCTTAAGGCTGTTTTAATTGGTAAAGAGAGAACAGTATCTTTGGAATCCGAACTAGGTAGGATCGCAAAAGTGAATTGCGATTATTTTGAGAGTTCATCTTGAGTAATCTTTTGTATGAAATTGAGACATCTCAAGAGGAAGTAAAAGTTATCGAAGAGGTCAAAGATTTAGTTTATATCGATTTGGTTCCTAGAGAAGGATTTGGTGAAGTATCTTAGAATTTTATGGAGTATTTGTGTTTTCTCTTCTACTTCTAGTTTCGAGTTTCCTCTAGCCAAGGATAGTTGAAGACAGTACCCTTGACCGGGGACTCGTCTATTCTTTGAGAAGTTGGTTATGTCTTTAAGATAACCAATGTTTCCGCTTGTTTGTGGATCTAGTTTGTGCTCAAGTTCATCGACATTCTCATCTATTTCAAAATCAGAGTTGTGCAGCGAAAGCAAAGGTAGTAGCTATGCAAGAAAGGACGTTCAGTCTTCTATTGCTTGTGGAGTAGAGTTGTGGATTTCAGCAGATTTGAAGATCATTTTGTTTCTTGGTCCAGTTGTTTCAAGAAGCATCAACAAGGGTTAAGCTGATCAGGAAGAGATGAGGTAGCCCAGGATCGTCTGGTAAGTTATGTAGAGATGAGACAGAATTTGGAATTCGGAGTTGGAAATTGGAATTTGTTTAAGTTTTCTCCGATTATAAGAGCTAAAAGATTTGGTAAGTCACGAAAGTTAACTCAGAAGTATTTTGGGTATTTTGGAATTTTCTTGTGTTCTCGAGAGGAGTAGTTCTTTGTCTATAGGGATGAATGGCAAGTTTGGATATTTGGAATTCATTCACGTATATCTGAGGGAGTACGTGTATGGTTCATCGCTGATTGTGGGATCTGCAGTTCAGATGGATTTGGAAGTTGAGCTGGACTTGGGTGTGATCTGATATTCTGTTCAGATTAGTGGATCTAGAGATAAGGGAAGCTCTGGATCATAGTGGTGTTGTTTGTTTAGCTTCTGTAGAGCGAGTCTCCCGGTGATTTATATCCGGGGAAACTCTAGATAGTGTTAGTAAGTCTATCCTGATTTTTATCAGAATAGTTAGTTAGGTTTGATTGTTTGAATGGTTGCTTTGGTTGTTAGTAATTGGATGATAGGTATGTGGTTGCTGTTTTAAAATCTTTGTTGGATTATTAAATTAACTTTGTTTTTAATTTCGAGGACGAAATTATTTTAAGGGGGAAGGAATGTGATATCCCGGGTTTTTGGGCAGTATAAATTTAATAATCTGTATTAATGATTTAATTGAATTGATAATTTTCCTTTATAATTTTAATTTAAATTGGTAAATTAATCTTTAAAGGATAATAAATATTTAATCTGGCAATATTGATAAGATTTATTTTCAAAGCTAATAAAGTTTTAATCTATTTATAATATATATTTTGCTATATATATTGTGAATAGAAATCTTTTGTTTAAATAAAAGATGTATTTTCAAATTGTAATATATATGTATGTATATATTATTATTTGAAGTTGTATTGAAATTTAATATAATAATTCTCAAATTTATGTTAAAAATATTTTCTATTTAAAGATATATGTATATTTATATATATTGGAATTTTGGTTTGAAAATTAATAAAGTGTTTCAAATTCTAATATATATATATATATATATAAATTGTAATTTGGAAAGTATAATTTAATATAATACTTTTTCAAAGGGTATTTGGTATTTTAATTTATATCTCTTGAACAATAAAAATAATGATTTTGGATTTAAAAATATGTGTATAAGAATTTATTTGTATTATAATTGGATTTATAATATTTGCTCTAAAGTAGTTTATATATACATATATACTAAGATAAATGTTTATTAATTAAATAAATTAGTATGAAAAGCTTTATATTAACATTTAAATTAAATAAAAATTCATTTAAAAATACTTATGACATGTGTTAATACATTAGGACATGTAAGTAACATTTGTAAGGTAATTAAGTAATATAAGTGACAAATGTAACTTTTAAAAACAAGTGTCATCATTTCAAATTTTATTTTCTTTAATCTTTAAACCATAATTTAATTCATAAAGCTTATTCTTTATCTCTCCCATTTCGTTTTCTCTTCTCAGCTGAAAACAAAGATAATTCCATGTCTGAAAAATTCCTCAAACCAAAACCTGTAATCATATTCAAAACATTTTCAAAGTCTATAAAAATTTCAAATATCAAGTTTTAACCTGAGACTTTGCATGTCAAAGTGAAGATAAACAGCAAGTTCAATAGCCTGATTTCATCTTCAATCTGGAATCAAGCAACTAAATCAAACAACTTCAACCTACAACTCAACTAAGCAAGAAAACCTGGAAAGCAACTAAATTCAAAGATTAACACCAGATAAAAATTCAACAACAAAAAGGAAATTCGAGAGCCTGGAACAAGTCTGGAAATCAAGAACAGGTTATCTGTTCTCTGTTTTAACAGGTGAGTAAATATTTTTTAAAAAACAGTTTTATATCTGAGAAATTACTTTGATGTATGTGAAGAAATAGGATGTGTAGTGATAATGTATATATGTTTGAATGATGGTGTGTACTTGCTTGCATGTTCGTATATATGCAAATATCTGAATGTATATGTAAGTGTATAGGAAAATAGGCTCTGTTTTTAGTTCAGATTGGAAAATCAAGTTCTAAAATTCAAATCCTCTTTGTACAATCAATATTAGATATTGATTTGTGAATAAAAGAGAATTGTTACAATATAAATCCAATTTTAAAAATGGTTTCTAGAATTTATATCTGGCAATTATTTCTGAAAGATGAATACCAGTGATGATCTAAAATTTAGCCAAGAATCAATCTTCGTAATTTCAGAATTTGATTATAGAATTTAATTAGTAATAGAAAATGATGAATTTTAATATACATATCAAAAATTTTAGATTGATAATTCATGAGAATTTTAGAGATATTCGTTTTGGGTGTCTTTGTTGATTGCCGTTGATCAACGTGATGATCGGAGGCAATTTCTTGATCGAAGCTAGCTTGAGTGTTGGAGTTAATGGGAAAAATACTATCAAAATTTTCTAATGTCTGAATTGATTGAATTCGATCAAACTAGGGTTTAGTTGCAGTTTTTTTGTTGGCTTCATTGTCGTGATATTGGTGAGAGGTATACTTGATCGGAGGCGATCGCAAGGCATGTTGGAGAAGCTGGATGTCGAGACGAAGTTGCAGAGTGGATGGTGAGGCTCCTCGAGGTCAGAGGCGTCGTAACGGTGAAGGTTTCTGGCCATGGCGATTTTATAAGTTCGACAGAGATGCTCGATTTCGTTTTGCAAAAGAATTTTGGATTCTGGGTTCTCGAGATTGTTTGCGTGGGAGTTTGTGATCATCGAGAATCGCCGTGATGATATACGATGGTCGGAGTTGGCGGTGTATGTGCACACGTGCACGTGAACGTTGGGTGCCTGGGATTGTTTGGGTTTGGGGAAGAAGGGGGAACTCGGGGAAAGTCTCGTGTAGATTGTGTCACGACTCGAAGCAGAGTTGAGTGTGAGGGGTTTTGAGTTTTGCTCGGGAGAAGACTCGAGTTTACTCGAAGTAAACAGGGGTGGACTGGGAAAGAAAAAAAAAAGTAAAGTTACTCGGGTATAGTTTGGGTTGTTTGTTTCTGGGTTGTTGTTTCTGGGTAGTACTGTGTTGAGATAAAGTTTGCAAAATTTAACTTTTGCATGAATAAATAAAATCAAGTTCAAGTTTTATAAAAGAAACAAATTTACAAAACTTGTGGTTTTAAAATAAATATAAATCAAACTTTATAAATGTTATTTGAATCTATTCTCAAATTTAAAAAGGGCTTAAGATGATTGTTTTGAAAGTAATTATTTTAATTTAAATTTGATGTCTAAATTGCCTTATTTCCAAAGAAAGTTTAAGTTATAATTTTGTAAACCAAATTGAATAGTTTAATTTCAAGTTATTAAAGTTTGATTAATTTAAATGATTTAATTTTTATGATAGTTATGTTAAATTAATTTGACATGAACTTAAGAATACTTAATTTAAATATGGTTTGTTAATAAGTAAAGTTTAATTAAGAATAATGTTTCCATAATTAATTTAGGATTTTTAAATATAGAATGTTAATTAATTTAAATGTTTAATTAATTTTAAATAATTAGTTAATTATTTATTTAGTTTTAAATAATCACTTAATTATGGATTAATTAAGAGTAATTACTTAATAAAGTAATTATTGGTTAATTATTGAATGAAATTACTTATGGAAGTAATTAATAGGAAAATTACTCATGGGGTAATTAGTTAAAGTGATAAAAGGGTAATTAATTAAAAAAGTAATTAATTAATAAAGTAAATAAATTAAGGATTATTTGTTAATATAATAGATTAATAATTACTTAATGAAGTAATTAAAGATTAATTAATTAGATTAATTAATCAAGATTTATATAAATAAATTAGGATAAGTAATTACAAATTGTTAATTACTGTTTATGATTAATTAAGACTAAATAATGAAGTGGTTGATTAAAACTAATTAATTAATTAAAAGGTTAATTAATTAGTAAGGATTATTTAATTAATGAATTAATCAAGGTTGATTAATAAAAGTAATTAATTTAAGTATAATTAATTAATTGTAGTTAATTGAGGATTAATATAATTAATTATAGTTAATTAATTTATGAAGGTTCATTAATTATTGTAATTAATGATAGTAATTAAAAGTTAATTACTGTATATGGTTAAGAATAATTACTTGATGTAATTAAAGATAATTAATCAAAGGAGATTAATTAAGGAAGATCATTTAGATGTTTAATTAATTAATTTGTAATTAATTAATGATAGTGAGCAGGATTAAGATAATCCAAGTAATTAAAGGATAGTAATTAATTTAATTAAAGGTTAATTAAATTGATTAGAGCAAATCAATTCTGTTTAGATAATTGATTAATACTGGATGTTTGATATTGGGTGATTGGTTGATATTGGATGATTTGTATGTCTCTGATATATATGATATATGCTGCTTTGTGAGATGAATGTTGATATGAATTATCTATTGTGATAATGTTATTTATCTATCTGTTTATATCATTCAGAATATAAGTTTAAATGTTTAAACCTTTAAACAACTTGGCCTTAAAAGATACGTTTTGGATTTCGATGAGACCGGGATCGGGTTTCCGTATACCGGTATTCCAGGTCTGGAGACCCGAATACCACATCGATCCAAATTTACGATAGGTCGTGAATCTCAAGTGAAGATGAAGATTCAGAGTGCAAGGGTTATTGTCGTTAACTCTGAGGGTGATTCCAAAACGAGTGTAACGAGATAATGCCTTCGGTTTCGTTCGAACCCGGAACGAACTTGTATGGATTGAATGCTTTCAGCACATCGTCAGGCGGACGATGAGCATTCTAAGTAATATGTTCTGATTAAAGGTAATCGTAACCTCAAGCCTCATCAACCGGGAATGGCTAAAACAGGGGAGGTGCAGCAAGGCTTCGTGGGTAGCACCCACTGAGAGCAAGATAGATCCCTATCTAGAGGTCCCTTTTCTTTTATTCGGCTTAGTGTGTGGTTGGTCGCGCCAACTACGGGATTATCTTGTTCGGGATTATCCAGTAAGGGATGGTTCCGGCTTTGTGTTGCAGGGGAGCGGGCATACTCCTCGGTACGGTGATCTAGGCCACGTACTGTGACGGGCGGTACCCCAGTAGCCCTGCCATTGTATGGAATCCAAACTCCAATAAGTGCCGTACGTATTAGTTGTGCCCAACTATGTTGGAATGTGAGATGTAAGCATTTCAGCTATTTCTGTAATTTACTTGAAAACCCTAGACCCTATTATAATACAATCGGATTTCCTATCAAATGTTTTAGTTAGCGTAAGGTAAAAACTTACCCATGTTTATTTGTGGGGAGTCTTACGTGATACTTTTGTTTTCAAAGGTTTTCAAAGTTAAGCAATCTAACCGTTTACTCACACCAGACCCATGTCTGACCCAAGTGTTTATTTTCTGTTTTATTAAACTCTTGGGTACTCAATATTGTATTGAGTAGTCAAGGGATTCAGGATAGTCTTGACGAATTCTGGAGGAGCTGAGGAGCAGGAGGCTTCAGCGTGTAGATATATAAAGTTTCCGCTGTGTTTGTATTAGTCTGTATTGTACTGATGTACTTGTGTTGTATAATAGACAGAAGTTTATAACTGTCTATTCTGTGATGTATAAGTTGTGTAACTCTGATGTAACATGATACTATGTAATATTTTATGTGATATATTATATTTTATTCGTTCCGCTGTGAGATTCTGATGTGTTTTTTTCTTTCTTCTTTTCTATCTTTTCTTCTTCTATCCCTTTCTTTCTTAATTCATGATACGTCTTTCTGGTGGTAGAAAGCCGGGTCGTGACAAGAAAGAAAAAGAAAAGGAAAAAAACATAGTACCTGATGTTTCCCATTATTTACGATCATTCTGAAAGGATACCAATCCGGGTTTCTAAGCTCTTCTTGATATGCTGTACAGTATTCAATTGCTTTAATGTATGCCTCTTTAGCAGGAAATTTATTCTCGCATGCTGCAATAAATGGTTCAGTGTCCACTTCACGCATTATTTTAACTCCTACATGAGTGCGGGAGTTTCTTGAAATTTCCTTTAACTCCTAAATAAATTTGTAAAGAAAAGTTAAAAGAATAGCGGCAAAGGTCTAGCAAAAGTATAGACTAAATTTTTTTACCATAATAATCTCCTTCCGAGCATCTTGTAACTCATCGTTAGTTGTGCGTTCTTTCACAACTAACATTTGGTTTAATTCTTCTAGGGACTCCATCTCCTCTATTTTTTCTTCTAATGCTTCGTTCAATTCATTAACTCTCACCTTTAAAGCTGCATCCTCTTCCTCTTCCATATGCTTCAAGTGACATGTTTTCTTCCAGTTCTCAAGCTCTTTTACTTGATAACTCAATTCTGACTTCAGTATTCTATTTTCTCTCAGAATTCTACGACAAATTTCTTTTACGCTTGTTGATTCTGAAATGCTTGCCATTAGTTTTTAGTTTGTTTGGTTATTTTTGTTGTTGAATGATATTGTTCTAGCTATGATCTGAATTATATAGAGATAAATTGAGATGACACAAATATAAATGTCTTTAATTGGCTCGCATCTGATTGGACCTGCCTAATTTCCACTTTGTTTGAATTTGAAATGTTAAGTCTATTAAAGTATGTTTACTTGGCGGATAATTAAATTGTATATCTAAGTTGAGTGTAAATGTACCACCAATATTGTGTATATTTAAGTTTATAATATAAGGAAAACCAGATTTCTTACCTTGTATATATTGCATGGGCTTTAGAATCATTTACTAGTATAAAGTATGCACATTAATCTTGATTTGTAATTTTCCTTTGATTTGGGAAATATTAATGCATGTATTTATATATTAACATGTGTAAATTAATTGAAAATTTGGTAAGGAATTCGTTTCTGGTGTATTCGAAGGAAATATATTTTACATCGTGTACACTATTAATTAATTGTCATTATTTTAGTACATATACGCTATTATATTCCTTTTTTTCTGAGTTAGATACGTTAATAGTATGATATTTAGAGTATAAATTAAATCAATTAATGAGCAACTTTTTGAAATTTTTGAAAATATATCTGTTAATATAATGGTGTATATTTAATTTCATAATTCCATAAGAAATTTTCAGTTAATCAACTAGAAGAAGCTAGAATAGAAATTAAATGAAAGAAAAAACAATCATGAATACAGTCATACAAATGTCTGAAGAACAAAGATGGAAAACATATCCTATAGTGCATCATATGGTCAAATGATATATGAAAAGATAATCATGAGAAATTACCTTTCTGGACCCAAATATCATTTACACTTTTAGCATTTCAAACGCGCATAATTTTTTGTATAAACATCGGATCGGCATACCATTTTCACCAAAAAATAAAAAAATTTACAATCTTTAAAATGAGTTACATTGTTAATACAAAAAAATTATATTTGTAGTAAGACTATAATTTTTCAATATATTTGCAAAGAATTCTGCAATTTTTGAAAACATCAATTTTTCTTCAAATGAAAGCAAGTATTCCATATAATTGCAGACTTTTATGTTAATATATGAAATAATTGCAGACTTTTATGCAATTATATGGAATAATTACAGACTTCTCTGCTATTATTCCATATAATTGCCGACTTTTCTACAATTATTCCGTGCACTTGCCATTTTCTGCAATTATATGAAATAGTCGTCAATTTTTCTTCAAATGTCAGTAATTATTCCATATAATTGCAGATTTTATGCACTTATATGGAATAATTGAAAATATTTATGCAATTTTATGGAATAATTGCAGACTTTCTTGCAATTATTCCGTATACTTGATATTTTCTGTAATTATATGAAATAATCATCAATCTTTCTTCAAATGTTAGCAATTATTTCATGTAATTGTAGACTTTCTATAATTATTTCATATAATTGCATACTTTTATGCAATTATATCGACTAATTGCATAAAAGTCTGCAATTAGTTCATGTAATTGTAGAAAAGTGCAACTATTCCACATAATTGGAGACTTTTCTGCAATTATTGCATATAATTGCTGAATTATTTGCAATCATACCATATAATTGTAGAAAATTTGAAAAATTGGTTTGTTGTTGTTTTTCAATTTGCATAATGCCACTCATTAGAAAGACAATAAAATTTGTGATTTAATGGTGAAAACGGTTTGTTAATCCGTCGTTTCTACAAAAAGTTATTGCATTTTAAAGATTGAAAATTAATGAGGTTCAAATATTAATTATGGATGTAGGAATAACATCCACATATGAAGAACCAATGTTCAGCTATGGAGCAGAAGGGTATTTTAGGGAAGAAAATTGCAGTATTTGAAAATACAGATGTACTTTATATCTTTTTTTAGAATGTTTTGTGTATTAAGTTTGATATTAGAGATGTGTCCCTTATTTTCACTTTTTTTAATGTGTGCCTTAAGGACACATTTTAAGAATGATAGTTATTAGCTAAAAACCAAAAAAAAATTGTTCAAATAACTAATTTATCCTTATATAATTTAAGCAAGATGGAATTCGGAGAGGTTATGTTGATAATTTAATAAACTTAACATTTGCTCTTTGGGCACATGTTAACATTTTCAAAATTTAAATATGTTATTCAAAACATAGGAGCTTACAAGTACTAATACCAAGAGTGGTATTACTCAGCACTAAAGAAGTAATGTCAGGCAAATATTTTGCGTAACAAAATCGTCAGTATCTTATTTCAAACACATAAATGACCTATCAGATAATATGATCAATAACAAAATTGTTAATATATCATTTTAAACACATATGGTGATGAATTCCTTTGATATCCAGCTGAAATTCCGAAACAAATTATATTATCTAATATTTTAGGCATATGCTATTAACGGATCTATATTGGAAACTTGTTTAGTTGTTATATGCTAGAAATGTGCACTTTAGACAAGATATTTAGAAACTAAGGGGAAACAATCACTGCAAGAAAATGACCATATTATAACTGGTTATTTACAATGTTTGCAAAATGGCAGTTGTAATAAAGGATTTTTAATAACTAATTTTTGCTGATAGTTGTAATAAACGTATTTTTAACAACTATTTGTTTTAGCCAGTTGTAATAGAGGTCTATAACAATTTACTAGTTTTGACCACTATAAATCTTGATATTTCCCAAAGTTTATAAAAAATTGAATAAATTCGCATTATTCATAAATTATGAATAATTTTTTTTCTTTCACTAAATTTTTTTACAATTGTCGTTCTGAAATGTTGTAATAACTATATTTAATAACTAATAATTGGTAATTAATGAATAATATTTAATAATTGGTAATTAATGAATAAAAATAGTAATTAAGAAGAAATATTTAATATTTTTTAATTAATTTTAAATAATTAGTAACTAGTAATTATTGTTGAATAATTTACATTTAATAATTAATATTGATTATTTAACAATTAACAATTAATAATTATACTTAAGACATAACAATTGATATTTACTATTTAATAATTAACAATTAATAAATAATCTTTAATAATTAATAAGCGGTATTTATTATTTAATAATCGTAAATAATAGTTATATTTAACAATTAAAATTCCAAAAAATTCAAAATCTAAAAAGTTTCCTAATAAAATTTTAAAATATTCATAAAATTTAAATTTAAAATTTTCAAATTTTGATAATTCAAAAAAAATGTAAAAATTTAAATTTTACAAAATGTTCAAAATTTCAAAATTTTTAAATAAGTTCAAAAATATAAACATCTTGTTTCAAATATGTATCTAAATTCTTTTATGACATCCTCTTCGATATACAGTTTTTTTTTCTTGGTTTTACCTGACAAAAATCTTGGTTCCATTTTTTTAATTTTGGCTCCAACCTTGAAATTTTAGTGTTCTCGACCGGTTCATTTGCCTGAAGCAATTGATTTCCCTTTTTCTTCACCATTGCCTCTTTTCCCAGACTGTTAAAATGAAAAAAAATACCAATTCCAAACCCTTGAAATTGGTGTGATATCTTCGTATCTAAATCCATATCAATCGTGTATCCTCGTGAGTTCTTTTGGAACCCTGACTTCCCTGGCATGAATTTTTTGTGCCTTCTCAGTTGCGAAGCAGTTCCCTAGCTCCATGCTTCCAGTCCAATTATGGTACTAATTTTACTCTCGTTAAAATTTTTATTGAACCTGAATCGCCATCGTAGACTTCGGCGCTCTGCCTCTAGTCTTGCCTCCATCAGTTACATATCTAACTTTGGTAATTTTTGGAGATGAATCTAAGCAAAATCGGCTGATTCTAACGTTTAGAGACGAATTTCTGCCTCCCCGCTATACCTTTTTCTAATGTTTGGATTACCAAATGAAGAGATGGCAGAGATGAAGTACATGGCCTGGTTAGAATATATTGCATCTCTAAGGAGGTTGTATTTGTTTCACTTTATTTCATAGCATCCGGTTAGTGTACATCTATGTGCAAAACTTAGAGCACTTTTTTGAGAGGAAGAGTAGTGGATTTTTATGAGGCACATCCATATATCGTGGAGTCACAAGGTAATTTTTATTTATGAATTTCAGTCACCAACGGAATGGAAACTCTATATCTGACTGTATGAAAATGTATCATGCACGATAATCTTCAGGATGAACAAGATGAAAAGACATTTGTAAAAGTTAAAATATATGTTTATCTAGGTATCACTACAAGAAATTTTATTTTTTGTGGCGCTCAAAAAACGCTACAAAAACTTTTGGTGGCATTTTGATAAACGCCGCGAGAAAACATGCGACTAAAAATCCATGATTTTTTGTTGCATTTATTTTAACGCCACTATAAATGCATTTATGGCAGCATTTTTCAAACGCCACCATAAATCTTTTTATAGCGTTTAAAAAACGCCACCAAAAGATTTTTTGGTGCTACTAATAGAATTTCCAACTTTACCCCTATTTTAAGGTTGCATTTACTCAACGCCACTATATATATTTCGGTAGCGTTTTTGAAACGCTACTAAAAGTTGTTTATTATTTTACACCATTTTTTCATGCTATTATTTCCTGTTAATGGTCTATTTTGGTTCTATTATATCAATCAACAATCACTCACATAATCATCAGATTCAAATAAGTTAAAAAACACATTAACCATATAATCAAATAAAATATCCATAACCATTCCAATACAATAGTTTTTCGACAAAATGACCTAACTCACATACAAATAACCATTTGTATACAAATTTACACATCGGGTACTAATAAATGTTATATCTAACTAGTGCTAACAAAACGTTTGATTACCCATAATTCTTTGTTGCATACACAAGTGAAAGCTAGCACCACAAAAGTTCAACCTTGCTCTCTTCGAAAGTCCAATGCCTGCACAAGTGAAAGCACAACGTATAGATAAACAATTATGTTAATTCGTAGGACTACAAATCTGATATCAAACATCTACAACATTGTACAAGTTTATGATTTTATATACTAATGATGCACACAATTTTAATAAGAATTCGTAAGAATATCTGAATGATCAAAAGATCATCAACTAAGAATCTTCATAAATTTGGATTACGTAGGATAACTTGTAAAGCCAAATATCATTACAGTTTTATTAATATCTCACATGTAATTAAGTGCATTAACTTTAGGTCCCGGAAATTGCAGCCACAGCTCAAACAAATATAGTTTTATAATTTCTAGGCTTAAAAGTGAGGCGAGATATCAGCACCTTTTGATAGCCTGTTGACTGGGAAGTAGCAATATTAGTTTCATTTTCAGTTCTAGTCGACATTGTAAATAGCTTGCTCACTTTCCAGATGCCTTTTTAAAGGCAGCAACCATTTCAAGCATAGATGTGCCACATCCAGTACCTGAATTGTAAGCAACACAACCTGAAAATTAGAAAGAAGAAAGATTGTAAAGGAAAAGAACCTATATTTTCTATGCAATTTTTATCCTTATTTCTCTATGCAGTTTATGCAAGTTACCCCAAATTTAAGTCCTATTGCTCCGAGCAATTTTTATCAAACTTAATTATTATTATTATAATTATTGCAAATTTGTTAATTTTTATAAAACTTAGTTAAATTTTTATAATACTTAACCAATTTTTATCCACTTATTTATTTTCTATCAAACTTAGTTAATCTTTATAAATAATAGGTAACTTGTTTAATTTTTATAAACTTAGTTAGTGTTTTAATTATTATTATTATTATTAGAAACTTATTTAATTTTATAACGCTTAATTAATTATCATTATTATTTTATTATTATAAACTTGTTAATTTTTAAAAACACTAAGTTAACTTAGTTAACCTTTATAAAACTTAGTTAAATTGTTTAAATTTTATAAACTTAATTTATTATTATCCTTATTATTATGATAAATTTAGTTAATTTTTATCAAACTTAATTATTGTTGTTTTTACTATTGTTATCGTTATTATTATAAACTTGTTAACTTTTAAAAAACTTGTTAATTTACCTTTCAGACCATGCAAATATCCCTCTACCTTTACCTTGCTACATAGCATAAGTGCATATTTTCTTATTTACAGCAGTATGCACATTGCAAATGACATAGTGCTGACTATACATACGTGTATCCAATAAGAATTGCTACCAAGTCTCACTGCCGCCTCAATTCAGATCATGTTGTTCATCACTTTACCTCATCATCCAACCGCAACATGATCACGTCGTTTATAATCAACTATATGTCATATGCCACACTTCCTTGCACCGTCTACCATTAAAATGATACTATCCTAAATTTTGTAATGCATATAAACTTCTGCAAGCCTACAAGCTTCCCGCTTATGAAATTTTTCCACTACCCTAGACATTAACTTTGTCCCCTTTGAATGCCATCACATCACCACTGGCATTTTGTCCCCTTTGAATGCCATCACATCACCACTGGCATTTTGTCCCCTTTGAATGCTATAAATTCTTCCACTACCCAAGACATTAACTTTGTATCATGCGCTAATGCTCCATGTCATCCCACCACTACTTCTAGAACTATGCATAACTTCTAATGCATGCACCCCTAAGAAATATACTATAGGAATTTAGCACTAGAAAAAATTCCATGTGCTTACACTACTCTCTCATGATCAAAATAACATGACCATAACCTCAACACTTGAGCTACCTGCCTTCTCAACCCACCCTATAATGGCCCAACAACTTTAACTTAACCCAAATTGCTGAGAACAACAACAAGAACAAGGGAGTGAACTAGCAATGATTCAAGAATCTGGGCAATATCTAAATTCTAATAATCAAGCATCATCCAATTCATCACCAAGTGCCCTCTCCACTCTTCACTCATTTGCAAAACAAGCAACATGCATTCAAGACCACACTAATGAAAGAGTACACTTGTCTACTTCAATCATACATTCAATTGATATTTTCATGCAAGCTATCTTTTCATCAAATCATGAAGTCATCATCCACTATTCCACACTCATACAAAATTAAATTCCTCTCCACATACTCAGCCTCTTATCCTATCCATGCAAACTAACACATCAATGAACAACCATCCGCCTCTAAACTTTTTGGAAGCTTCACTTCACAACCATTCAGATCTTCATCAGCAGACCTTCAATATTTACTCTTAGGAACACCTTAACTCACCAAACCATCTCCAAAAAGGAACTTATGAATCACAATGTGAAACGTCCCCATATTCTAACTTATCCCCACTTGACCACATCGAACTCCTTCCACAATGCTAATTTTTTTTATAATTTGCAACCGCAAAAGAGCTTGCATAATTAACGATTATAGGAATTATGTGTAGATGGGTAGCTATGATAAATCTTTGCAAGAATTTATATTTTTAGAAGATAATAATTCTATTGTAGGACCAAGTAGAAGGAATATCAGTAAGAAATCTTATATTATTTTAATTTTATGTTTAAGATGCACAAGAAAACCTACAGGCATGAGTGAAAAGTCCTCTAATAAATATTGAGTATTACACTTGTGAACAACAAAAATTACCAATGTATAATCTTTTGCCTTAGTTGAAGCTGCCACGCCTCCTATTTTATGCATAATCCTCTTTTGGTGGAGGTGACCCAAAATTTACTCTCAATGCTCTTCCTTGAAGCTCTTGTTTCATTTTCATAGTACATTAATAGAAGGATGCATCATTATATGCATTTCTAAACTGAAGGGATTCTTTATAAGCTATTTAAGGAACACTTGCTATAGTATAAATATATCTATGCAAATCAAATTGCATTTAGAAAACTATATTAGTGTGCAGTTGGCTCACAATTTAATCAAAGATGGAGTCAGAAAATGCAATTGCATTGGGCAACTCAAACTAGTAACCTGAGTTTTCAATTGATTATTATTAAATGATGTATATAAAAAAGAAATCAATCTTGTGAATGGCTAATGGAAAGGTTTCAAAAGTTGAACCAATGCTAAAGCAGAATACAAAATTTAAAAGAGACACACTCACATATCCATTGAACTTTTGTACAACCGCCATGACATCATCAACACTAGATTTTTCACAAATTCGAAACCAGCACTTCTTCATGTTACTTTATCATAGATTACCTGCTACACAAAGTTTTAACTTAAGTGGAAAAAAGAAAAAGCAAAAAACAATAATAAAATCATTGTCACATACAATAAAATCACCACTTTCTTAAAAAGAAGAAATTATTAAAAGTTCAACTACCCAAAAACATAAAGTAACTCATACTCATTCCTGAATATTATTGAAGTTCAAACATTGGATCCTAATAAAGGTAGCACAAACATGTTTATTTCGCTTCATTTGTTTATCAATAAAGTATTGATGGACAGATTAAACATTTGAGGAGAAATATAGTTCAACATCAATAATTGAATTCAGTATATAAATATTAATCTTTTTATTCAAAATTTAAACAACATGGAAACTCTTTTAAAAAAGTCACTTTGATTTAGCATATAATCAGTGTGTGTGTGTGTGTGTCTGTGTATTTGTGTGTGTGTTGCTAAACCAAGTGGCCTAGCTAGTTGCATAGCAACTGCAACTCTGAACTTGACTAGCACTAGTTCTAGAACTGATAATTAAGATGTACACTATATGTGAAGTGCCTCCGCAAACCTTAATTTATAGTGCTATAATTAATTGAAAACTTAAAGTGCCTTACCACTAAATATGCACCAAATTAGCAGGCAACATAAAGAGTGGTTAGGGGAACAACACTTGTGACAATACTTTAATCTCCAACATATCAGAGATACTTAAATGAAATGAGGGGTGTGGTTTAACATCAATTTCAGGAAGAATTACGAAAGATTAAGCTTGGTATTCTCTTTACTAGAAGAAGCAAATTCTACAAGGTTCAAAGTAGCAGTTCCAATAATAAATGGCTTGTTCTTAGATCCTTGTTTTGTCTCCTAAAATAGAAATATAAATAAAGATATGTTTTTATTAATCGTTTATTTTTTGAAAATAACAATAAAAAAAAATTGAAATCCCAAAGAACGTTCATTGTTTTTCATCAGATCAAGTTTCAAGTAGGTTACAAAAATGAAATACCAAAGAAGTTTAACTTTCTAATTTAATGCTCTTATCTCTTGAGAATATCGGCCTCGTCCACATCGATATCCTCCGTCACTGCTAGCAAACTACATCGCAAATCCTCCAAATCTCCACTGCCAAGCCCCCAATCAACTGCATCATCATCAGGTTTGCGCCTTGTCTCCATGCCAAAGTCGCCAATACCAAATCCTCAGCCAATCCTCGCTGCAAAACCATCCCCATGACATAGCCGCCTAGGCATGTGTTTTCTCCTTTTCCAGCAGCGCTAACATTTTCCCATACACGAAATTATCGTTTTTTTCTCTCTTCGTTAATCAATTTAGGTGAAGCCAAAGACGAGGCGATTTTGGAAGATAAAGATGAGGGAGAAAGAAAATCCGAAGAATAATTTTTTAGAGGGCTTCATCCTTCTTTTGAGAGAAGGAACGTTGGTGGGATAAGTGTTAAAAAGATTGAGAGGAGGATAAGCGTTAAAAGGATGTATGAGCGGCCCTGTAAATTTTAACAAAATTTCACTGAATTATTGGCGGGATTCAATTTGCCGCGTTTATTTCTTAATTTTTATACTTTAACTGGCCAATGGTTGCATATGCCTTGAAACGCCACCAATTATTGCAACTAAAGGCAAATTTTCTTGTAGTGTATCCATATATAAACCTTTTGGAATTAGTAGCTAGCCGAGTTAGCACTAGATTGGCATATAGAAAAAAACAAAAGGCTACATCATACCTTACTCAGTTAACATTAATTTAGCGGTTAAGCGGCAATACGATGTATGTGTTGATGCAGGTATAGTGCATTACACTTTGCAAATTCATCTGGGTATCCAAATTACAAACTATTCATTTCCAGTAAACCTTTAAATACAACATTGTACACATCATCTCCCAGTTCATTTCTCAATACTTGTAGCTTTTCATCATCTTCTTTTATCACTTTCTAAATTTCAGAAAATGGGCATATCATGAATTTCGCCTAACTTCTAAGGGAACTACGGAAAAATTTTAGGTCTAAAACATTTAGTTTCACATGACATAAAACACGTACCGGCTAAAAACACGTGTCTTCTTTTCAAACAGATTAAAGAACAACTTAGAAAAAATCAAGAAAAAACTAGAAAAAACTAGGAGAATGAAGGATTTAAAACCAATGTATTCTTTTTGTTAAAGTGTTAAAGACATAAATCCCCATTAGAGAGTAATCTTAGAGGAAGAAGTGCAAAAGTAGACATTTTTGTTTTATGTGATCTTTTTTTTTTGAAATGGTACTTATATACAACATATCACTGGGACGACATAACACAAATCACATGTCAATATATGTTCAAATCATGCTATGCAAGTTTCGAACTTATTACCTCTCACACCAAAGTCGAAACACTTAACCACTGGGATAATGTGATCTTATTTATGTTTTAACATATGTGTACTATTTTAACCTGTTTTCCTTTTTGGTTCAAAGTTATATAAAGTGTCTATATGATGAGTCCTTTTAACAAATGATGTTTTAACTAATCATTGTATCTATTGAGGATTTGAGTTTAATTAATCCAGTTAATTTATGATTATTTTAATTTAATAAATTGTTTTAATTAATGAAATTTAAGATTATTTATCATTTTAATTAATGATGTTTGAGATTAATTATTCATTTAATTTATGATTATTTGAATTTAATAAATCCTTTTAACTATTGATATTTATATTAATTAATCAATTTAATAATATTGATTTAAGTAAATTATCTAATATAATAAAATTACTTTAATCAACTAATTTAAAGCTAATAAACTAATTTAATAAAGATTTTAAAGTTAATGTATCAATGTTATAAAAGTATTTGGATTAATAATCTATTTTATTAAAGATAATGGATTTGTTTATTTAAAAGAAATTTTAAATGTGATTAATTATCTTTTCGGATAATTAATATTGTTTTAAAGTTATAAAAGGGAATTAGAACTCGATTATTGGGATGTTAACTTGGATAATCTTCTGGGTGTTCGGTCTGGTGTTGGTTTAGGACTTCGGGGTCATGCACTTGGAAAAATTATTCTCTTAACGTTTTAACAATCAGGAGCTAATCCTAAAAGTGTTTTTCCATTATGGAAATATGGAAACCAAGCATGAGTTCAATTCAATTTTTAGAAGTTAAAGTTCGATTTCGGTTATAGAACAATAGTTCCATATTCAATATCGCTTATATGGAAAGGATCTAGTCACACATTTAACGCTAAACGATAAGGCTTGGACTTGTTTCTATCCCGAAGATTAAAAATGTCGTCAAGGCGGCGCCTAGAGGTAATACTACCTCAACTTGCCGGGTTCACTTTCAAACGAGAGATAGGACTTGTCTGGAGTCAAAGAGTAGTGGTCAATTAATGAAATTTAATTTCCATATACGATCATTTTTATTATCCGCAATAGTTGGTTTATTAATTATCGGATTCAGCTTTCTTCATGGTGTACCGTCACCTAAAAAATGATTTGTTGCTCGATCGAGGTATGTTATCCTTTGTCGGAAATGACTAAACCAAAAGCGTGAGAGGGGGCCAAGCTATGCGGGGTTGCTCCTATTAAGGTATTTTCACATCTCATCTAGTTTGGATTCTGGTGTGCACTTAGATGTGGAAATATTCGGATTCTCGTTAAGGTCTGGCGGGTCCGACTTGAAGGTTTCCGAGAAGTGTCACAGAGTAAATGAACTTCTCAGGATTATATTATTAGAGGTATACTTCAAGGAGGTGCACCATCCTTATCATTTGTTGGAAATTTTCCTTTCCTTATTGATTCGTATCCCTGAATCTGTTTTAGCTTTAAAATTGCCACGAGTAGAGCCAACTCCTCATCACGACATTTAAATATTGATTTAGTCCATTTTATCATGTTGGACTGTTATCTTATTCTGTCCATTCTATAAAGTTGGACGGTTAACTTAATCGGTCCATTCTATCAAGTTTTGATTGTTTTTTATTTAGTCCACTCTTTACAGTTGGACTGTTTTCCTTGTTCTATCCATTCTGTCCAGTTTGGATTTTACTCGGTTTATTTCCAGTCATTTAAGTTTGATTTATTACTGATTATACTCATTCCTATTTGGATTTATTCTTGATATTTATTTCTTCTCTTGCCTGTATGGATGTTATTCTTCTGAGGTAAAAAGCTGTTCCACGTTGGCGGCATGGTCTCATAAAACTTTTTATAAAAGTTCCTCATTATTTGAGTTATCTCACACTGGTATTTCTAGACTGATCTGGGTGTTATTTATTTATAATGCTCGGGTCAGACCGAGTATTTTCCCAGGTTATCCATGTTGTTATGGTGGTCTTGAAGGGGTGCTGAAGATTCACCCATCGTAGTTTTATTTTCCACTGTATTATATAGTATACCTATCGGCATTTGTAAGGTTAGTATTTTATAACTATCCTACTGATAAGGTTTGTTTCTAACTCTGATACACTTTGTATGTTTGAAGTGACAGTTCCGACCGTCCTTGTTATATTATATGTTGTCGATTCTGTTGTGAGATTCAATTTTTCTCTATTCTCTGTTTTTCCTTTTTTTTCTTTACCCTAACAATCTGCCTTTTCGTTCACTTTGAGTTGGACATGTGTGCTTTATTGTAAACTCAAAGGGTCCAGAAAAATGGTTTGTTACAACAACTTTGTTTTATAAATTAAATAACTTTTAAACTCCATTTTATTTCTATGATTTAAGCCACTTTAATAACTTTGCAAAATGGTTTGAAAACAAAATTTAAGTTCGGAAAATCTTTTATAACTTTCTTAGAAAATGAAGTAATTAACTAGTGTAAAGAAAACACAGGTTCTTAATCTCGAATAAGAGCCAATTTAAGTATGTTAACTATACGGAGTAACATTCACAACATTTATATACATAAGCACATACATAAAAACCACTATAGTGTGGTACACTTTTGAGTCCCTCTTCACAAAGTCCCCGGTAAAACCTTTCGTATGCACTTCTTCGCTATGAACACTTCGACTTTATTTCAACTCCCATACAAACATCCCATGTGCCATCCACTTTCATGCGCGAACAAAACCAAACAATAATCATTCCACACACTTATGCTCATAAGCAACCAACCAAAATTATTATAAAAAAAATGATTCTTTAACTTGCTTTTAAAGTGAGCTTTACTTACCTAAAAAACATTATCTTTTACCAAAACTACTGCTACATGGTAAACAACACACATACCTAGCTTCTTTCTACAATAATTTATTTTTAAGACATATGGAAGGTCAAGAGGGCTTGGCCATGGTGCTAAGGGGCACGGCCTTGGTGAAAAAAAAATGTGATCTTGGGGTTTTTAGCAAATAAGTAGTGTAGAGAGGAGTAGAAGTGGTTTTAGCAACTTATTTAAGGATTAAAAGTGGAAAGGAGTGATTTTTAATTTGGTTTATTTTGGAAACAAGAATGGAAGAAGTAGAGAAAAGAGTAGAAAGAAGAAGGAAGAAATGGAAAAAAGAAATGAAATGAAGTGAAATGAGAAAGAAAAGAGTGGAGGTGTTTTCTTAGAAAATGTAAAATGGTATATTACCAAAAAGCCCTTACCCAATACCCTGCACAAAATGATGATGCCTCACCCCTCCTCCGTCATGAAGCACACGCAACCCCCTCTTGGTCACTCCATGCCATCACATCTCCTCTTTTGTACTGTACCAATGCCTTACATTTTTTGCTCTTCTCCCTTTAAAATTATAAAAGAAAAGTCCACTTTCTTTTTATTAACTTAAGTATATATTTAAATATGTTTTAACCTAATTACTTCATTATCCAGATGTATATGTTACTTGTATATATGTTGGCATATATATAATTGTGTGTACAATATGTTTCGACAACTTTTAGACGACGAAAAAGTCAAAAAACCAAAAGACGATCTTCACCGTCATCGTTTGAATGGTCTTTTGTGAAGCCTGTCAAATGCAGCTCTATTCTTGTATCAGCTTTCTGAAATTCTTTACAATTATCGATTTTTCTTCCATATTTTTCATCGAGAGCGCTCCAAATTTCCTGTGCAATCAAACAATGCGAGATATAGTTAAATTCAAATTTATTAAGTGTAGAGATAAGAACATTCATTGCATCCACATTAAGGGAACAGTTATTCTTATCTGCCATACCCAATCCATTTTCATTAATATCCCAAATATGAAAATCAATAAATTTTAAATAAATTTCTATAATAAAAACTCTATTTATTTAAAAAATAGGTGGACTATAAATGGACTAAATCTTGCTAAATCTATTGCAGTTAGGGTAAGTCATTATATTAGGTTTTTTCCTAAAAACCGGTTCTGATAGGATCGTGTGATATACCCAAGAGGGAGGGTCAATAGGGTATATAAATTTTTTGTAGATAAGCGAATAAATAACGTGGAAACGTAAATGCGAAAAGTAAATAACACATAGATATACCCAGTTTTGACCTGATGCCCCTACTACGACCCCCATGTTACTACTAGGATTATATACTCGAAAGTTACAACACTTTAAGCTCACACTCAATGCTAACCTGAATATACTAATCCTATGCTTAGTAACCCAGCCTGGACTGAATACCTTGAGACCAGAATCCCTAAACTACAACACATAACTCATCCTAAATCAACTAGATTACAAAATTAAAAATTACAAAAAAGAAACAAATTGCAGAAATATAAAAAGAACACTCCTTTATCTTGTCTCTTATCATGTGACCTTGCACTGTTTTTGATTTGAAGTTCGAGAAAAACATCACAACCTACAATTCTAGTTGATCATGCTGCCAAGATGTTGGTGAATTTAAGATGCAACTTCTTCCTTGAGATGATGATGTCCTCCTTGAATTTTTTTGATGAAGAAATCCCTTTTGTGTGATCGGATATTGATTTAAATAAACAAGAAAAATAAACAATGACAAATTTGATGTGTTACAATGTAGAGAGATATGATTTTTTTTTCGAATGAAGCTTTTCTTCTTTCTTTTGTTATTGGTCTATCCGGTAATTTTTCCTTTCGATGTTATTGAATTTATGTAGGCAACATGTATGTATGGAAACATATATGGAAGAGATGATATTGAGAAAGATATGTATTTTGAGAGTTTGTTTGTAACGACCAGTATTTTTGATAATTAAAAGTATTAAATTTAATAAGATTTTGAGATTTAATATTGTAAAAAATTAAAAATATATAACCTGATCTTAAATGAATTCTAAAAACGACAAGTTCAATGAGGTAAGGATAGTAACACAAATTACCATATAATTTAATGTTTTTGATTTGAATATAATTAATAACTGTTTGAATGTAAACTTCATCGATTGTGAATAATAAAATGATAACAAAGAATGAAATGGTTTGTTTTATTTCTAATAGGAATATAAATGTAAAGTTTAATTTGGATATAATTGTATAGTTTAATAAGGAATAAAAGAAACAATATATTAAAGGAGAAATCGTATGTCATTTAATTGAAATTGGGTTTAGCATTGATAAGTAAATTTATTAATCTTTGTTTATAAACAATAAATTTAGAAACGTGTTGAATTACTAAGATTTAACAATTGTTTTATTTATCATCTTATTATTAATCTGTTTGAAATTTATTATGTAATAGATGAAATTTAATGTAATTAAATATTTCAATTAATATAAACAAAGGCGTTAACTGTTGAGTGATGAATGTAATAAAATGGAAATTATGTTTAATTAAGATATAAGGTATTTGTTGATTGAATATAAAGAACATTTAAAACAAAATAACATAATTTGTTGAAATATAAAATGTAATGAACTAGGGTTTTATTACCGTCGTAATGAAACGTTTGAATGAAAAAGGTTAGAAATAAAAATTTATGATTTATTAATGTGAATTTTATTAGATAGTAAATTTGGGCCATAAATAAAATCTAAAACAACAAAAAGCAATGAAGTGGAAGGTGATAACGCGTTTATGAATATAATTTAATAGCTGGAATTTAAGGATAGAGATAATGTAATGATATTCTATTTATAGTAATAATAGGAATTGGAATAATAAATGCTAGTTTTAATGATGAGTTGGATGAATATCGATTAATAGAAGAAAACGTTTATTTAGTATTTAGTATGTAATTTAATTCTTGTTGGATACTGTAATTTTATAAATGTATTTGCATGACTATAAATGTAACGACCCGGAAATTTCGAACCCGAAATTTCCAGATAGTTAGAAGAAAAAGAAAAGAGATAGAAGAAAGAAACAGAAGAAGAAGATCAGAAACATCAACATCTCACATTCGCAGCGGATAAAATATAATACTAAATGATAACAGTTTTACAAAACAATATTATATCTGTCGATTACATTTTAATACATCAGAGTTACATATTTATACAGACACTGGATATACACAATTATCAAGTCTCAGATATACAATAATATAACATAGTAGAAATACTCCATACGTTCCTGCCATCAGCTCGACTCCTGAACTCCAGAACGTCCTTACCTGAAAATCTGTAATACTCGGTCTGACCCGAGCATTACCACAAAGTAACACCCGAGTCAGGCTGGAAACCAGCGTGAGTAAACCCATATAATTTGAAATACTAAGTTATAAAACTTATTTAAACCCAGGGTAACTCGTATCTTCTACGAGTTCTTACTTATTATATTCAAACAATTATTTCACAAAATAATATCTAAGTACCGTTACTTAGTTCCAAGGGTCCAGATTACTCAATTTATTTCATCCCAGCCTATTCGATTTACAAATCAAATCTATAAAGAATTATAGATTACAAATCGAAGTGGTTTCGGGTATATTTCTGATACCCGATCCCGGTCTCTTCGAATCAAATGTCATCCTTTAAACCAAGATTTTTCAGTTAAACAATTTAATTTAAATTCAGGATATCATATTCACATAACAAATCTATCACAGATAGATAACTTACATTATCACCATTCATCCAAAACATCTCATATTATAATCACATATCAGAGATATCAACTAATCCAAGGCATCTAATATCATTCAACCAATCCATAACAAGTTAATTCATTCTTAATTAATTTAATTAATCTCTAATTAAATTAATTACTAACCTTTAATTACTTGGATTACCTTAATCCATCTTACTTAACATTAATTAATTATAAATTAATTAATCATTTCTTAATTATTTATCTTAATTAATTTTCCTTGATTAATTATTACTTAATTACATTCAAGTAATTATCCGTAACCATATACAGTAATTATCCTTTAATTAAATTACAATAATTAATGATCCTTCATTTACTTCCATTAATTAATTAATTTATTAATTAACTATAATTACATTACTTTTATTAATAAACTTGATTAATTATATTAATTAATGATCCTCTAATTACTTCATTAATTAATTACCTTTTAATTAATTAAATAATTAATCTTTAATTAACTACATTTATTAATTAACCTTAATTAATCATAAACAGTAATTAACCATCTTGTAATTACTTATCTTAATTAATTAACTCCTTAATTAATTATATTAATTAATTACTCTTTAATCAGTTATTATTTATTAATTAATCTTAATTAATCAATCCTTAATTACATTCAGTAATTATATTAATCCTTTGATTACTTAATTAAACCATATTTACAAATAAACATTTAGAAATCAATTTAAAAGAAGTTTAAACATCTTAATTTTAACCTCTAATTATTTAAACTGTAATTTAATAAATCTTTAATTATTCTCTTTAAAACTTCTTTCCTTAAGTATATCTTAAAACTCGGTTAAACGCTTTCCTTTTTAAACTAATTTATTTCTATAACTTTAAAACTTGTTAAATAATTTCTTTACTTTTAAACTTTGATTCCCTTTGTTTAATATAAATCTGGATTCTGTTTTATTTAAAATTTAAAAACCTGTACCTATTTTACTTAAAAACTATAAGCCTGGAACTTATTTACTTCACATTAAAACTTTATAACTAGATACAATACAAAACCAACCCGAGCAACTCACTAAAAATCCCCGAGTAAACTACACTAAAACCCCGAGCACACTCGCCTACTCACTTGCTTCGAGACGAACTGCAAACTACACGAGACCAACTTCGAGTTGCCTTCATCTTCCCCAACGCGAACGATTCTGATAGCACAAACGTGCACGTGGTGCACGTAAACCACCAACTCCGACCACCGGAGATCACCGCGATGCTTCTCCACGTCTCCACGAACCCACGCGATCCCGAAACCAGACCCAGATCTACGATATCACCTCGACATCAAAATCGAACCCAATTGACCAAATTCTGGGATTGCCATCACCGGAAATTTCCCCCATCGTTGACGAACTCCGCCTCGAGAAGCCTCGCCCACTTCGCCGCAGCTTCGCCACGACTCCAACAATCTTTTCCATCTATCGCGATTGATTCCGGTCCCCTATCCACGTTGAAACTGCTTCGACAAACAGGCGAACAAAACTCCACCTAAAACCCTAGTTCAATCGATTTCGAACAATTCAACAATTTAAAAATTTTAATTCTATTTTTCCCATCATTCTTATCACTAAAACATGCTTCGATCAAAATCCTAGCTTCCATCATCACGCCGATCAACGGCAAATGACCAAAACTCCCAAAACGTTCAAACCCAAAATTCAAACGAATTTCTCAACTAAAGATTCCAAAATGCATATCAAAATTCATGATTTTCCTTCATGATTACGTGCATGTAATACAATTTAGAATTTAAATTAGTTGATTTTTAACAAAAATTCTAGTTTTACTATTAACCCGTTATTTATAATTATTTGTTGCTTTTAAAATTATGAAGCTATTTTTAAAATTACTACCTAACACTAACATAAAATTTTCATTTACATAACAATGTCTAATATTAATTTGTTTGAGAGATTTTTAATTTTTTTTTTCGAAATCAACTTCTGGAGAAAAACAGAGATGAACTTTTCCCTAAGGTAAAGTTTTGCCTGTACCCAACAGAGGCTTATATAAAATTTCAAACATTTTCACAGGCATATCATAAATACATACAATACATTCATATTCATACATGCAAACAATTAACATTGCATTACCACAAGATTTTCATCCATGCATTTTAAGTTTTGATCTCATATTTAACTGTTTTTAAATTAAAAATTTACTCACTTTTGTTTTGAGCAGAGAAACAACTCTGAGATTCTGAAAACTGAAGATTACTTAAGATCTTTGAACTTGAAATTGATCTGTAACTTGATGTTGATCTGCTATTCATTTTGTTGAGATGATCTTTGCTTGATTTAGTTTGAAGATGAAATCTTGCTTTAAACTAAGATTGGTAAAAGTGGAATTTCTGTTTGAAATTTATTTCTGGTTTTAAACTGTTTACAGGCTTTGGTCTTTGATTTTTGAAAATGAAGATAGAAAAGAAACGAGAAAAGAATGGATATGTGTTTATATAAGTTAAATTAGGTTTTATTAAAAATAAAAGAAAATTAAAATAAAAGTGACACTTGTCTATTACTATAGTTAATCTCCTAACACTTGTTACTTAAGAGGTTTAGAACTTAACACTTGTCCTAATTCATTTTTATATTATTTTTAAATGATTTTAAAAGCCTTTAAATTAAATTTCCTAATTAGATAAATACATATCTTATTTAATAAATACTTCCCAAATTTATATAAATGAAATTCTTTTAGGAAAAACAATATAAAACAAATCTTATTTAAATAAAAACCTTATCCATATATTTTATCGAAAATATTTTAAAGATATATATATCCTTTAAATTCAAGTTTAAATCCAAATTCAAATGCAATTTAAAAATCCAATTTAAAATCAACTCAAACATATATATATTTAAACACACATAAATTAAATTTGCAAACAATAATTCTATTAAAAATCTATTTATATTTGTATTTAAAAACATCATATTATTATTCTTGTTTGAAAACAACAAATTTACCAATTTTAAATAATTTGTAAAGGAGATTATCACATTTAAATTGCTTGAAATTCCAGGATATCACATTCCTCCCCCCTTAGAATCTTTTCGTCCTCGAAAAGGAACGAAGCAAGAATTTTTTTTACAATGTTGATTATCAGTTAAATTATTCCTTAGACATCTAAATTCTTAACTCTTTTTATTTAAAAAAAAAATTTTCAAAACATTTTAAAAATCTATATAATATTATCAAAATAGTTTTTGTAAAAAAAAAATACTTTTTATAACTCGATGTTTCAACAAGTCCATCCTCGTTTTTATAGAAATTCGGTCATACGTTGATCAAGCGTAAGACTGAAAATCTATAAGTACTTAGCAGACCCGTTTTCAACACCAAGTGGAAATACTTGGAAAACACTTTATTTGAAAATATCGAAAACGTTTTTGAAAATAGAGGAAATATCTTTGGTGAGAATGCTCTGGAAATCATCACTCCCATCCATGGTCACAGTTACATCACGGGTTACGTTGCCATCGCAGCAAAAGTCCATGTAACTGATAACAGCATGGAACCCACAATAGATCGCAGTTACATCCCAGGGTTACGTTGCCGTCACAGCAAAAGTCCATGTAATTGTTGGCTCTCAGCGGCAAACACGATTTCGCTGTCAAAATGAAACTTCTCCCACATAGGTCGCAGTCTACCGATATAAAATCAAACGCAGACTGTTGGCTCTCAGCGGCACAAACGACTTTCGCTATGTTACCATAGTGTCACAGTCTACCGATATAAAATCAAACGTAGACAGTTGGTGTGACGACTCGGGTTTTGCCCGCTCGAAAATCAACATCCGTACTTCACATTGTACTAGAATGCCGCAGATTCGACCGTTCAAATCCGATTCGCCGGAGCTATAACAATATTAAGTAAACAACACAGCGGAAAAAAAAATATAGATATACAACATCTGATACAATATCCAGATACAACAATGATACAATGAATATCTATATACATCAGAGATATGATACAAGAAATAGCAGCGGAAAAGAAAATAGATAACACCAGCAGCGGATAGAATGTCTCCAATAGAATGCTCCAAGATAAGCAACGTCAGTCCATGAACTCCAAGAACTGACTAGCTCCAGATAATCTACCAAACCTGAATATCTGATAAACCCAACTCTAGACTGCCCGTGTGGAAAATAGTGGGCACCCAGAGTTTAGGAAGGGAACAATAAACTCCGGATCAGTCATGGGACTGGTGTGAGCAACAAAAACAGTTTATCTTTAAACAAACACGAAAGGCTTTTAAACATTGAAATCCGCAATGCTTTTCGAAAATGAAACTACCATAAGGCCTCCCGCCACACACACAATGCAATCGCAGAATTGGAGGAGATTTCTCCTTATGATAGTCAAACATGCTTACTACGCAAAATCATTCGATATTATTATCATTAGTGCATAGTGTCGAAAACCATTTCGAAAAGATAATATTAATCTTAGCCAGCATACAACCATTGTTGTATGCCTACTATAGCTACTACGTTCAATAGCAGGTTACCACCACATTCCATAGCAGGTAATACAACTAAAACCGTACAGGGTTCGTATTGTTTCTTTGGATTTCCAACAAATGATCAGGCTAAGGAACTTCCTTACCGAAATAGAAACGCCTCTGGAAAGACGCCCCGAATCCTAACCGGATCTCTGCAAACAAAAGGCCGACGCTACCTCACGCTGTACAGCTGTAACTAGGTAACTAACACACTGACGCTACCTCACGCTGTCCAGCTGTAACTAGGTAACTAACACACAAGTTATGTCATCCCCCGGTCGTTACCGACCTTTATCCCGGGATCCCGAAAACCAACAAAGCAACATCATACAGTAATAAATTACCGTGTCCACATGAGTTAAGTATCTGGGCTCCATACCATGATACCACCCTTTATCCAGAAGGAAATGACATACCCTAGGGGCGCTACCCCTACAAACCTTTGTCGCAACATTCCTGTTTCGACCATTACCGGGTTGTGAGGCTCGACGAAGTCTCGTCCACAAAACTACGCTTTTCCACAAAGCCACGCTTTTTCACAAAGCCACGCTTTTTCACAAAGCAACGCATCATCAGCACTTCGTATGCCACATTACCAAATTGGGAATGTATCACTAGTAACCATCAACTACATAACCTCTGAGCTCGTACGTCTCAGAGAAGGGTGTTAAGCTAAGAGAATAAATTCTCCGCCACCAACAGAAATGTATTTGATAGAAACCAGCTTTACATCTCAAAGTGTAACGTCAGACACACATCCATACAAGTCTGTTCCGGGTTCGAACAAAACCGAAGGCACTTCCAAAGAAGCCCTTGCAATTCCGGGTATTCACAATCCTGATCGGACTTCCCATCACTTAGGAAATCTCTATACCGGCGCGACTCAGTGCAGAGACAATCGATAGGTCATCCTATCGTTCTCGCAAATACCCGGTCTTCACCATCGGTCTTCAAATGCTATCCATATACGACGTATCATTATTCGGAATGGGTTATACGACACAAAGGTCCTCTCCCGGCTAAACCGAATAACGAGCGCAATTAAAAATCATATGGATACTGGGGTCTCAGTTAAATCACAGCTTAAAGCCCAAAAATTTTCATTCGAATGGTTATAACAATTTACCATTTCCAATCTTTTAAACAAAAAGATTCATTTCAAAAACCTTCGATGGTTTAAACAATTTCCACACTTTTAATCTTTTAAACAAAAAGATTCAATTCACAAAACCCAGTTCACAAAGATTCATTCATGGATTTCAAAACAATTTCCATTTCCCTTGGATAAACTCGTTAAATCTTTAAGTCAAGATTTAACTTATAGCTTTCAAAACTCATTTCCAAAGATTTATTCATAGTCTTTCAAAACAATTCCAATTCAAGTTGGATTAATTCGTCCGGTCTTTGAAATCAAAGACTCATTTCATAGTTTTCAAAACATTTCAATTCCATTTCAAACTTGAAACCTTTCAACACAATTTGGAAATTCTTTCTTAAAATGAAAACTATTATGATTTGAAAACAAGTAGTTTTCGTTGCGGAAAAATCCAGTTATATTTACACGAGTTAAAACCCTTGAATTTAAATTCAAATTCCCAAATCAATACTTTTAAAATGGTTTAACCCATATATAACTTGTACAACATCTTTAATCCCTAGTTTCAAATCATAGGATTCAATTTCAAACTTGAATTCAAATTTAAATCAGATTATTTAAATTTTCAAAACTCGATTAAGTTATTCAAAATAACTTTTATCTTTGAAATCCCATTTCAAAAGCTTTTCACTTTAAACCCAATTTTCCAATTTCAAAATCAATTGAAATTAAAATTAAAATTTCAAAAATATTAAATTTACATCATCTGTGACTTAACCGATTTCCACGTGAAATCCATATTTGTGTGTGTAAAAGTGTGGTCCAGGGGTTTCATACAATAGTGCAACATCAATCATCACAGATATATCGATAAGCGGTATAATCCACAACGCTTATCTTCATTTACAGATTCATAGATAAAATAAATTTATCAGTCACAAAGATTCACTATTACAATTCGATGTGGGTTTCGGATAACCAACTGGAATCCGACTCCCTGTCGCATCAAAATTAAAGTGTCGTTCTATGGGTCAAGGGTTTCATATTCATATAACAATATATACATCACAGATAAGTAAAGATCATAACGTAAATCAGGATGTATCACAAAGCATTATATATCAGGGATGTCAAACAATTCATATCATTCAACAGAATCCAAACATTTATAAGGAAGATCAATTTCTATATAATTAATTGACCCCTTAATTGCTTTCACAAAGTAATTAACAATTTACAATTGATTATCTCACTTAATTAATCTAATTATTTATTAAAATTTATCACATAAATTTGATTACTTAATAACTTCTAGTTAATTAACTTCATTAACTAATAACATTTCTTCAATTGCTTTCTTGAGAAATTATCTTAGATTAATTCATATTAAATCATTTCCAATTATAATTTAATCTAAATCATTAATTAACTATTAATCATTCATTTATTAACTTAAGTAGTTAGTTACAAATTTATTTATTTACCTACACATAAATTAGTTCAAATTCTAATTAGAATTATGATGTAATCATCCTTGATTACTAATAAATTATTCAACTTAATTATCATATAAAAAGGATTATTACTAATTACTAACTTATGTGTAATAAGTTTCATACGTATTTTATAGTAACTAAAAGCTTATCAATTTAAAGTATTAACTAAAATAATTAAAAACCATTAGCTTATCTTTAATTAAATTGCAGTTGAAAAGCAAAAACCCGGGCCTTCCCAAAAACTCGAGAAGCACTTCGAGTTATTCACGAAATAGCCCGAGCCTCTCCCCTGTCTTCACGCAACCCCTTTCCCCCCCCTAATCCTATCTTCTTCCCTCCAGATAATCTTCTTCTTAAGTCCACAACATTTCTCGCTAAACACACTCACGCAACCGGGCCAACACACGAGCGAACTCCCCATCCTACTCGAGTATTTACTCGAGTCGAACCAACCCATGAAGGCGCTGACACACCCACGCCACCGTGCACGTGCACAAGGCGGCGACGCCACTCTGGCGAACACCAACATCGACCGCAAGTCGCAAATTGTCTCCAGGCTCGAAATCAAAATTCGAATTGCCAGTTAAAATTCGAATTCGAAATTTTAGGCATTCGCCCAAAAAAAACATTAACTAACTCCTTCGGCAAGACGTCTCGCCACCGCCGCCAAGACAACCTGAGATCACGAAACTTCGTCCAAACAATCACCAATGCCTCCTCTACCACCTCCCAGAACCTCGCAGCGCTCGATCACCTCCTGTCGACGAACAAGACCAAATACTAAACCACAGCGAAAACTAGGTTTTAAAACTAACCCTGACCACCGCCGATGCCACGGTAAACTTGAACCCCTCCTGACATTTTTGCCCGAACCACCAGTATCTCCTCCACCTCCGGTGAAGTTCACGATCATTCCAAACACTCCGACTACCCAAATTCGATAAAAAACAAGATTCCAGTCATTCCCCAAATTCACGTGCAATTCAACACTAAAAATTCTGATATTTGTTTCAAAAATCATCATTTCCGATGACGTTTACGTTGGTATTATTTAAACAAGATCACTTGATGATTGAATTTTGACTTGATGATTGAATATCTGAGATTCTTCTGAGAATCCTTGATTTAATAAAAAATATTGTTTCCTAAAACTCAAATCATATTTAAACAAACCATTTTTTTTTTAAATTTTTGAAACTTAACAAAAATCAGAGAAGAAGGATTTTAAATTCAAACGGGTTTTGGAAGACCTGTTTCCAAACAGGAGTAGTTATGCCTGCACACAATCATCCATTCATTTGAATATTCACAGAGGATTTATATATATATATATATATTCATACATACTCATCACAGTTTCAATTCACAACAAATTCATATTTTTGAAAATCTTAAAACAAGTGTTACTCACCTGAAGTTTAGAAAGAACAGAGAAAGGCAGAGACAAAATGTTTTGCCTGGAAACTCCTACCTTGTGCTCTGGTTGTAAATGATTTGTTTTGAGTTTAATGATATTTGCTTCAGTATATTTTTTTCTTCTTTAGCTTGGAATGGACGAAACAAAATAAATGGAGAAGTTGATGTATGGAAGGAAGCTTACATGGTGATAAAAATGAGTTTGTACAAATGATAATGTCTTGTTTGTACAATAGGATCAGTGATATAATTTTTTCTTTCTTCTCGTGGCTGATATGTTTTTGAACATCTCGAGTTGATTAAAATGTTATGTACTAAGGGATATAGCATTAATTGCTTTGGTACCATTTTTGTTTTACCAGGCAAGATCTTGGAGGCTAGAGATATCTTGCATTAATTGTTGTTGTGTACATACTTATCTTATTTGCTAGCTTAGACTTATCTATTTTTTTCTTCCTTGCTTTATCAACTATGCTGAGATTCCTATATAAAAAAATGGAGGCTGAAAATCTTATTTCAGTGGCTAAGGATAGTGGCATTAACTACCTTGTACAATCTTCATACTTATCTTCTTTTTTTATACGGCATGTATATTTTTATTTGCTTGTACCATACTTATTTTCCTTTTGTTTCATACTTGCATATTTTGTCTATTCAAACTTGACTATGCAGTTTTTGATTTCGGCTGGTGCATACTATATATTGTACTAGAGGTAATGGCATTAAATGCCTTAGTACTTTATGCCTCCTATATTTACTTGTTTTGTTTGCTTATTTTATTTTCCTTTACTTGCTTGTGAATTTTTTTGGCTGAGAAGATGTTTTCTTTTCTTTTGTTTACTTCATTTGTAAGTCTCGGCTGAGATGATAAGGTTGTGGTGCTTGCATTCATTAGTTTGTACAAAGCTATATATTTATTTTTCTAATATTTATTATTATCACTTATTATTAAACAATTTATTTACAATTCAAATTCAAATCAATTGTACATACATATATATTCACATATATACAAATCGTTTAAATTCAAATGACTTAATATAGATTCTAAGACAGTCGGGGAAACTCGCTTCCATTTAAAATAAATTTTACAATTTTTATTTAAAAATTCAATAAATTATCGATTTAAATGAATTTAAATCTGGGGTCGTTACAAACTTCCCCCCTTAAAAGAATTTCGTCCTCGAAATTACCAAGGAGACAAAAAGATAGATGAAGAATGTTTCATTGAATCAAACTGAACATTTATTCTGCATTTGGCTCACCAAATCAGAATATCAATAACAGATACAAGAACGAATCTGTTTAACACTTCACAAAATACTCGGTTTATCCAGATCTACGAAATATGTAGTGGCATCGGTTAGTTCGAAGTGATAACTAACCATTCGTATAACATATCGGGACCCAAAGAATAGATAGATATATGGATACAATTTTAAAACTTTCAGTTTAAAAACTAAAGTATACCTATCAACCATAGCAATCAAAGCAAACAATTCATCCATACAAACAATTTTAGTCCATCCGGAGTTTATGTCCCATATCAAATATAGCAAATCTTCTTCCTGGATCTACCAGAAACTATCGAAGAATTGAGAAGAGATGTTGAACGAAAGAGATTGATAGAGAAAAGATGGCTTCCTCGTTGTTACAGAGTATCGACCATTTATAGTCGTATTTCCCTGTCCCCTATCTCATCCTCCTCTTGCACTCATACTTACTATCAGTGGATAGCAAGAGAATTTACTGAGGCTTTCGAACGGATATCTGAGGAATACTCATTCTAGGGTATACTTCACCCTATCTCTAATGAGCTACTTAATGTGTTATACTCCTGAGCTAAAGTTCAACCTTAGCTCTGATACCACATGTAACGATCCAAAGACAGCGGTCACAACCGGTAGGCTTTGCAACCATCCCGGCCCTACCGTGGCTTACACTGGCACCTCGCATTTACTTTTATGGCCAGCCTCTCGACTGTCACGGCATCTGCCTAACCAACCCATCCTTCTCAGGGACATGTAGGGGTAAGAGTCTCCTTAGCCTGACCATTTGTTGGAAATCCATTTCTCCAATACGAACTTGTACGGTTTTAGTTGTAGAACCTGCCATTTACGTACGGTGGTCACCACTGTTTAGATGGTAGCTATAGTAGGCATACGATACTGGTCGTATGCTGGCTAAGATTAATATTATACTTTCGAAATGTTTTTCTACACTATGCACTAATGATAATATCAAGATGCTTACTACGTAAAATCATCTTTAATCCCTAGTTTCCAAATCATAGATTCAATTCCAAACTTGAATTCAAATTTAAATCAAAGTGTTGCTTTAGCCTTTTTAAAATGATTTAAGTATTAGTTAATGATAAAAAAATTAATTACTTAATTTAGGTGGGTAATTAATGAATAATTACTAAATATGATTTATTAAATGGAAATTACTTAATTGTAAGTAAATAAAGGATTTAATCTGTTGAGGGTTAATTAATTTAATTAGCAATTAAAGATGAATTAATCAATTGATCAGAGATTGATTAATTTAGGATAATTTACCAATGGAATAATACTTGATGAAAGTAATTAATTTAAATGACTTAAGAGAAGTAATTAAGTAAGGATGGATGTATTAAGGAAACTAATTAAGGGAGTTAAGTAAGGAAGTGTGATTAATTATGGAATAATTAGTCAATGTAAGTGATTGTAGGATAATTAAATTTAGTAATTAATTAAGGATAAATGTTATAAATCATTGTTAAATACTTTATAAGAGTAATTAAGGAATTATTTAATGTGATGGGTGAGGGCTAATTAACTTGTGTAATTAATTAAAAATTAATTACTTGTCGTAATTAAAAGATAATTAGTCAAAGGTGATTAATTAAGATGGGAAATTAAAGGATGATTAATTAATTGGTTTGTAATTAATTAATGTTAAGAAAAGGAAATCTAAGAGATTAAGATTGGTAAATTAATTTAATTAGAAATAAATTAAATTAATTTTGGTCAATCTTACTTATGAATGATTGAATGATGTTAAATGCCTTGACTTGATTGATATCTATGATATGTTTGTAGACAGTGATAATGTGGATATATATCGAAGATAGTTTGCTGTGTATAAAGTGGCATCTTATATTTAAAAGTTGAATTGTATTTCACTGGAATAACTTGGGTTGAAATGGTATTGAATTCGAAGAGACCGGGGTCGGTTATTAGAGAATACCCGAACCCACTTCGATTTATAATATCCAGTAAATCTATATAGATTGATTTGTGAAATCAATAGGCTGGAATGGAATAATATGGACCTTTGAAACTAAGTATATCTACTTAGGGATTGATTTGTGAAATGAGTGTTGAGCATAACAAGTAATGAACTCGTAGTGAAGTACGAGTTACCCCGGGTTTTACTTTTAAATTTGGACTTAGTATTTCAAATCATATAAGTTTACTCACGCTGGTTTCCAGCCTGACCCGGGTGTTACTTTGATGTAATGCTCGGGTCAGACCGAGTATTACAGATTTTCAGGTAAGGACGTTCTGGAGCTCAGAAGACGAGCTGGATGGCAGGAACGTATGGAGTGTATCCCGCTGTGATATATTGTTGTATGTTTGGACATGTTGATTATATATGTCCAGTGATTGTGTATATGTTGTGACTCTGATGTATTTAAATGTATTTGACTGATACAGTATTCTTTGTATAAAGAATAATATTTGATATTATATTTTATCCGCTGCGAATGTGAGATTCTGTGTTTTATTTTCTGTTTCTTCTTCTATCTCTTTCTTCTTTTTCATAACTATCTGTAACGACCCGGAATTTTCAATTCCGAAAATTCCAGATAGTTATGAAAAAGAAGAAAGAGATAGAAGAAGAAACAGAAAATAAAACACAGAATCTCACATTCGCAGCGGATAAAATATAATATCAAATATTATTCTTTATACAAAAAATACTGTATCAGCCAAATACATTTAAATACATCAGAGTTACAACATATATTCGCAAATACTGGACATATACAAAACTACAATATCTCACAGTGGAATACACTCCATACGTTCCTGCCATCCAGCTCGTCTCCTGAGCTTCAGAACGTCCTCACCTGAAAATCTGTAATACTCGGTCTGACCCAGTTCTTACCAAATTATTTACTTTGATAAAGTAAATTTTTAATCATGAAGATATTCCATTTTCACTTTATTTATTGTATATTTCTCAGAATTTACTTCCATTTCAAAAACCATATTACAGTTTTTATCCACAAATTTCAAAATCAATTTTTATTCAAACCCGTACGATGTCCACATATCATTCGTACGCAATATCAATCTGATCGCTCACTCGATCACACAATCTCACTTCCGAACTAGTATTGTCCACCCGACTTCCTAGTGCGGACTCAGATCTGGTTTCTTGATCAGAAACTGTCATTCTCCTTTCATAGTCACAACTATGATAGAGAATATACAGAACCAATCAAAAATCCATATCTAGGTTCACCGTCGAAAATCGAGCGAAAATCCCAACTCGGATCGATAATACTATTTCGAAATTATGTGCTCGAATCTGGATCAAATCACTATACGAATAGAATAATATACGTACATCCTACGTATTTATCTTCATTGATTACCAGTTAAATCAATTTCCTTTCTATTCATCCTCACTTTGATTTTATTCACTTATCCACATTTGCCTTAATCCCCACTTGGATTATTACTTCAATTCTTATCTCAGTTGGGTATTTAATCAATAACAGTTTGAACTCCGACCAGTTTATGTTTAGAAAATAGCCTGAATTTTTTTTTTTGAAGAATAGATAAGTAGTTGAAAAATAATTATCAGTTGAAAAATAGAGGGTAAAATAATTAACTAATATAAAATTGTTGAAAAATAGCTAAATAGTTTCAGAAGCCTTAGATAATTACAAATGGTTATAAAATAATAGTTTAATTTGTAAAATAGTGGAAAAATAATAATTAGTTTATAAAACAGTTGGAGAATGGTTAAATAGTTTCAAAAATAATTGTAAAATAAGTATAAAATAATTTGGCTTTAAGAAAGAAATGTTGTATATAGTTAATAGTTTGATAAAATAAGTTTAGATTAAAACAATTTATATTGAAAATAGCCCAGAGTCAAAACTGTTCACTTTCCAATCTCCATTTTCATCAATTCAATTTAAATTTCCACTTCCATCGAAATTTATTTAACTCCAATTCAAGTTGAATCAATCTTGATTTCCTTCCCAATCCAAATCAAATTCCATTTGATTTTAAACATATTCAACTTTAATTACAATTCCAAATTGTTCCAATCAATTTGGACTAATATCAATTGAACCCACTTCAATTTCAAATCATTTTAATTCAATCCAATTCAAATTTTCCCATTTGAATTTTTAAACTTATCCATCTTCAATCACAAATCCAATTAATTCACTTCAGTAATTTTTTTACTGAACGTCAGTCCATGAACTCCAAGAACTGACTAGCTCCAGATAATCTACCAAACCTGAATATCTGATAAACCCAACTCTAGACTGCCCGTGTGGAAAATAGTGGGCACCCAGAGTTTAGGAAGGGAACAATAAACTCCGGATCAGTCATGGGACTGGTGTGAGCAACAAAAACAGTTTATCTTTAAACAAACACGAAAGGCTTTTAAACATTGAAATCCGCAATGCTTTTCGAAAATGAAACTACCATAAGGCCTCCCGCCACACACACAATGCAATCGCAGAATTGGAGGAGATTTCTCCTTATGATAGTCAAACATGCTTACTACGCAAAATCATTCGATATTATTATCATTAGTGCATAGTGTCGAAAACCATTTCGAAAATATAATATTAATCTTAGCCAGCATACAACCATTGTTGTATGCCTACTATAGCTACTACGTTCAATAGCAGGTTACCGCCACATTCCATAGCAGGTAATACAACTAAAACCGTACAGGGTTCGTATTGTTTCTTTGGATTTCCAACAAATGATCAGGCTAAGGAACTTCCTTACCGAAATAGAAACGCCTCTGGAAAGACGCCCCGAATCCTAACCGGATCTCTGCAAACAAAAGGCCGACGCTACCTCACGCTGTACAGCTGTAACTAGGTAACTAACACACTGACGCTACCTCACGCTGTCCAGCTGTAACTAGGTAACTAACACACAAGTTATGTCATCCCCCGGTCGTTACCGACCTTTATCCCGGGATCCCGAAAACCAACAAAGCAACATCATACAGTAATAAATTACCGTGTCCACATGAGTTAAGTATCTGGGCTCCATACCATGATACCACCCTTTATCCAGAAGGAAATGACATACCCTAGGGGCGCTACCCCTACAAACCTTTGTCGCAACATTCCTGTTTCGACCATTACCGGGTTGTGAGGCTCGACGAAGTCTCGTCCACAAAACTACGCTTTTCCACAAAGCCACGCTTTTTCACAAAGCCACGCTTTTTCACAAAGCAACGCATCATCAGCACTTCGTATGCCACATTACCAAATTGGGAATGTATCACTAGTAACCATCAACTACATAACCTCTGAGCTCGTACGTCTCAGAGAAGGGTGTTAAGCTAAGAGAATAAATTCTCCGCCACCAACAGAAATGTATTTGATAGAAACCAGCTTTACATCTCAAAGTGTAACGTCAGACACACATCCATACAAGTCTGTTCCGGGTTCGAACAGAACCGAAGGCACTTCCAAAGAAGCCCTTGCAATTCCGGGTATTCACAATCCTGATCGGACTTCCCATCACTTAGGAAATCTCTATACCGGCGCGACTCAGTGCAGAGACAATCGATAGGTCATCCTATCGTTCTCGCAAATACCCGGTCTTCACCATCGGTCTTCAAATGCTATCCATATACGACGTATCATTATTCGGAATGGGTTATACGACACAAAGTTCCTCTCCCGGCTAAACCGAATAACGAGCGCAATTAAAAATCATATGGATACTGGGGTCTCAGTTAAATCACAGCTTAAAGCCCAAAAATTTTCATTCGAATGGTTATAACAATTTACCATTTCCAATCTTTTAAACAAAAAGATTCATTTCAAAAACCTTCGATGGTTTAAACAATTTCCACACTTTTAATCTTTTAAACAAAAAGATTCAATTCACAAAACCCAGTTCACAAAGATTCATTCATGGATTTCAAAACAATTTCCATTTCACTTGGATAAACTCGTTAAATCTTTAAGTCAAGATTTAACTTATAGCTTTCAAAACTCATTTCCAAAGATTTATTCATAGTCTTTCAAAACAATTCCAATTCAAGTTGGATTAATTCGTCCGGTCTTTGAAATCAAAGACTCATTTCATAGTTTTCAAAACATTTCAATTCCATTTCAAACTTGAAACCTTTCAACACAATTTGGAAATTCTTTCTTAAAATGAAAACTATTATGATTTGAAAACAAGTAGTTTTCGTTTCGGAAAAATCCAGTTATATTTACACGAGTTAAAACCCTTGAATTTAAATTCAAATTCCCAAATCAATACTTTTAAAATGGTTTAACCCATATATAACTTGTACAACATCTTTAATCCCTAGTTTCAAATCATAGGATTCAATTTCAAACTTGAATTCAAATTTAAATCAGATTATTTAAATTTTCAAAACTCGATTAAGTTATTCAAAATAACTTTTATCTTTGAAATCCCATTTCAAAAGCTTTTCACTTTAAACCCAATTTTCCAATTTCAAAATCAATTGAAATTAAAATTAAAATTTAAAAAATATTAAATTTACATCATCTGTGACTTAACCGATTTCCACGTGAAATCCATATTTGTGTGTGTAAATGTAACGACCACGACGTTAATTAATTTGTAAGGATTATTTAATAAATGAATTAATCAAGGTTGATTAATAAAAGTAATTAATTTAAGTATGAGTAATTAATTGTAATTAATTGAGGATTAATATAATTATAGTTAATTAATTAATGAAGGATCATTAATTATTGTAATTAATGATAGTAATTAAAGGTTAATTACTGTATATGGTTTAAGGATAATTACTTGAATATAATTAAAATAATGAATCAAGGAGATTAATTAAAAGAAGATCATTAGGAGATGATTAGTTAATTAATTTGTAATTAATTAATGATAGTAAGCAGGATTTTGATAATCCAAGTAATTAAAGGATAGTAATTAATTTAATTAAAGGTTAATTAAATTGATATGGAGTTAATCAATTCTGTTTAGATGATTGGTTAATATTGGATGATTGATATTGGGCGATTGGTTGATATTGGATGATTTGGATATCTCTGATATGATATATGCTGCTTTGTGAGATGAATGTTGATATGGACTATCTATTGTGATTTGTGAATTATCTATCTGTATGAATATAGATAAGTTAAATTGTTTAAACCTTTAAACAACTTGGCCTTAAAAGATACGTTTTGGATTTCGATGAGACCGGGATCGGGTTTCCGTATACCGGAATTCTAGGTCTGGAGACCCGAATACCACATCGATCCAAATTAACGATAGGTCGTGAATCTCAAGTGAAGATGAAGATTTAGAGTGCAAGGGTTATTGTCGTTAACTCTGAGGGTGATTCCAAAACGAGTGTAACGAGATAATGCCTTCGGTTTCGTTCGAACCCGGAACGAACTTGTATGGATTGAATGCTTTCAGCACATCGTCAGGCGGACGATGAGCATTCTAAGTGATATGTTCTGATTAAAGGTAATCGTAACCTCAAGCCTCATCAACCGGGAATGGCTAAAACAGGGGAGGTGCAGCAAGGCTTCGTGGGTAGCACCCACTGAGAGCAAGATAGATCCCTGTCTAGAGGTCCCTTTTCTTTTATTCGGCTTAGTGTGTGGTTGGTCGCGCCAACTACGGGGTTATCTTGTTCGGAATTATCCAGTAAGGGATGGTTCCGGCTTTGTGTTGCAGGGGAGCGGGCGTACTCCTCGGTACGGTGATCTAGGCCACGTACTGTGACGGGCGGTACCCCAGTAGCCCTGCCATTGTATGGAATCCAAACTCCAATAAGTGCCGTACGTATTAGTTGTGCCCAACTATGTTGGAATGTGAGATGTAAGCATTTCAGCTATTTCTGTATTTTACTTGAAAACCCTAGACCCTATTATAATATAACTGGATTTCCTATCAAATGTTTTGGTTAGCATAAGGTAAAAACTTTTCCATGTTTATGTGTGGGAAGTCCTACGTGATACCTTTGTTTTTAAAAGGTTTTGAAGTTAAACAATTTTAATCCGTTTACTCACACCAGACCCATGTCTGACCCAAGTGTTTATTTTCTGTTTTATTAAACTCTTGGGTACTCAAATTTTTACGAGTAGCCAAGGGATTCAGGTTAGCTTTGACGAATCTATGGAGGAGATATGGAGCAGGAGGCTTCAGCATTCGTAGATAGATAGTATTCCGCTGTGTTGGTTGATCTGAGTCTTTTGTTTGAATTGTATCTTGAGTTGTATAATAGACAGAAATTATAACTGTCTATTTTGTTGTATAAGTTGTGTAACTCTGATTATGTAAAGACTATGTAATAGTTATGTGATATATTATATTTTGTTTCGTTCCGCTGTGAGATTCTGATATTGTTTAGTTCTTTCTTTCTCTTCTTTTCTCTTTTCTATCCCTTTCTTTCTTATTAGCGATACGACTTTCTGTGGAGAGAAAGCCGTGGTCGTTACAGTAAAAGTGTGGTCCAGGGGTTTCATACAATAGTGCAACATCAATCATCATAGATATATCGATAAGCGGTATAATCCACAACGCTTATCTTCATTTACAGATTCATAGATAAAATAAATTTATCAGTCACAAAGATTCACTATTACAATTCGATGTGGGTTTCGGATAACCAACTGGAATCCGACTCCCTGTCGCATCGAAATTCAAGTGTCGTTCTATGGGTCAAGGGTTTCATATTCATATAACAATATATACATCACAGATAAGTAAAGATCATAACGTAAATCAGGATGTATCACAAAGCATTATATATCAGGGATGTCAAACAATTCATATCATTCAACAGAATCCAAACATTTATAAGGAAGATCAATTTCTATATAATTAATTGACCCCTTAATTGCTTTCACAAAGTAATTAACAATTTACAATTGATTATCTCACTTAATTAATCTAATTATTTATTAAAATTTATCACATAAATTTGATTACTTAATAACTTCTAGTTAATTAACTTCATTAACTAATAACATTTCTTCAATTGCTTTCTTGAGAAATTATCTTAGATTAATTCATATTAAATCATTTCCAATTATAATTTAATCTAAATCGTTAATTAACTATTAATCATTCATTTATTAACTTAAGTAGTTAGTTACAAATTTATTTATTTACCTACACATAAATTAGTTCAAATTCTAATTAGAATTATGATGTAATCATCCTTGATTACTAATAAATTATTCAACTTAATTATCATATAAAAAGGATTATTACTAATTACTAACTTATGTGTAATAAGTTTCATACGTATTTTATAGTAACTAAAAGCTTATCAATTTAAAGTATTAACTAAAATAATTAAAAACCATTAGCTTATCTTTAATTAAATTGCAGTTGAAAAGCAAAAACCCGGGCCTTCCCAAAAACTCGAGAAGCACTTCGAGTTATTCACGAAATAGCCCGAGCCTCTCCCCTGTCTTCACGCAACCCCTTTTCCCCCCCTAATCCTATCTTCTTCCCTCCAGATAATCTTCTTCTTAAGTCCACAACATTTCTCGCTAAACACACTCACGCAACCGGGCCAACACACGAGCGAACTCCCCATCCTACTCGAGTATTTACTCGAGTCGAACCAACCCATGAAGGCGCTGACACACCCACGCCACCGTGCACGTGCACAAGGCGGCGACGCCACTCTGGCGAACACCAACATCGACCGCAAGTCGCAAATTGTCTCCAGGCTCGAAATCAAAATTCGAATTGCCAGTTAAAATTCGAATTCGAAATTTTAGGCATTCGCCCAAAAAAACATTAACTAACTCCTTCGGCAAGACGTCTCGCCACCGCCGCCAAGACCACCTGAGATCACGAAACTTCGTCCAAACAATCACCAATGCCTCCTCTACCACCTCCCAGAACCTCGCAGCGCTCGATCACCTCCTGTCGACGAACAAGACCAAATACTAAACCACAGCGAAAACTAGGTTTTAAAACTAACCCTGACCACCGCCGATGCCACGGTAAACTTGAACCCCTCCTGACATTTTTGCCCGAACCACCAGTATCTCCTCCACCTCCGGTGAAGTTCACGATCATTCCAAACACTCCGACTACCCGAATTCAATAAAAAACAAGATTCCAGTCATTCCCCAAATTCACGTGCAATTCAACACTAAAAATTCTGATATTTGTTTCAAAAATCATCATTTCCGATGACGTTTACGTTGGTATTATTTAAACAAGATCACTTGATGATTGAATTTTGACTTGATGATTGAATATCTGAGATTCTTCTGAGAATCCTTGATTTAATAAAAAATATTGTTTCCTAAAACTCAAATCATATTTAAACAAACCATTTTTTTTTTAAATTTTTGAAACTTAACAAAAATCAGAGAAGAAGGATTTTAAATTCAAACGGGTTTTGGAAGACCTGTTTCCAAACAGGAGTAGTTATGCCTGCGCACAATCATCCATTCGTTTGAATATTCATAGAGGATTTATATATATATATATATATATATATATATATATATTCATACATACTCATCACAGTTTCAACTCACAACAAATTCATATTTTTGAAAATCATAAAACAAGTGTTACTCACCTGAAGTTTAGAAAGAACAGAGAAAGGCAGAGACAAAATGTTTTGCCTGGAAACTCCTACCCTGTGCTCTGGTTGTAAATGATTTGTTTTGAGTTTAATGATATTTGCTTCAGTATATTTTTTTCTTCTTTAGCTTGGAATGGACGAAACAAAATAAATGGAGAAGTTGATGTATGGAAGGAAGCTTACATGGTGATAAAAATGAGTTTGTACAAATGATAATGTCTTGTTTGTACAATAGGATCAGTGATATAATTTTTTCTTTCTTCTCGTGGATGATATGTTTTTGAACATCTCGAGTTGATTAAAATGTTATGTACTAAGGGATATAGCATTAATTGCTTTGGTACCATTTTTGTTTTACCAGGCAAGATCTTGGAGGCTAGAGATATCTTGCATTAATTGTTGTTGTGTACATACTTATCTTATTTGCTAGCTTAGACTTATGTATTTTTTTCTTCCTTGCTTTATCAACTATGCTGAGATTCCTATATAAAAAAATGGAGGCTAAAAATCTTATTTCAGTGGCTAAGGATAGTGGCATTAACTACCTTGTACAATCTTCATACTTATCTTCTTTTTTTTATACGGCATGTATATTTTTATTTGCTTGTACCATACTTATTTTCCTTTTGTTTCATACTTGCATATTTTGTCTGTTCAAACTTGACTATGCAGTTTTTGATTTCGGCTGGTACATACTATATATTGTACTAGAGGTAATGGCATTAAATGCCTTAGTACTTTATGCCTCCTATATTTACTTGTTTTGTTTGCTTATTTTATTTTCCTTTACTTGCTTGTGAATTTTTTTGGCTGAGAAGATGTTTTCTTTTCTTTTGTTTACTTCATTTGTAAGTCTCGGCTGAGATGATAAGGTTGTGGTGCTTGCATTCATTAGTTTGTACAAAGCTATATATTTATTTTTCTAATATTTATTATTATCACTTATTATTAAATAATTTATTTACAATTCAAATTCAAATCAATTGTACATACATATATATTCACATATATACAAATCGTTTAAATTCAAATGACTTAATATAGATTCTAAGACAGTCGGGGAAACTCGCTTCCATTTAAAATAAATTTTACAATTTTTATTTAAAAATTCAATAAATTATCGATTTAAATGAATTTAAATCTGGGGTCGTTACAGTTGGCTCTCAGCGGCACACATGACTTTCGCTATGGTCTGCAGTAGATCGCAGTGACATTGAGTTAAATTGTTGTCACAGCATAACTCAAATGCCTCTGTGGGCACCAGCCCCTCGACTTTCGCTACATAAATAATCCTCAGGAACTAGTTTTGTCCGGACTCCTCACAGGATCAACTTTAGAAACCCCCACTTGGGGCTCAAGGCAGTACCACCCAGTGGTACTCCTGAGAAGTTCATTTCAAGGAAGCGCCTTTTTCCCCAGAGCTATTCTCAAAACACTTTATACTATATACTTATAGTATCTTCAAATCATACCCTTTTTGATTTATCAAAATCTCCTTTACACAAAATCGATTACCAAAATCGATAATTCTCAAACTAGGCTTTTCAAAATCCAAAATTGATTTTCCAAAAATCAAAAGCCTTTTCCAAATTATATAGGTTCCCAAAACCTTTTCCAAAATCATTCTCATAAAATTCTTTATATATATATATATATATAGATATAGATATATATAACTTTGAAAATCTTTGGATCATTTCAAACTTGTATAAAACCTCTTTTATACTTCAAATATTTCAAAACCCTTTTTATTCTGGCTAGATTCAATAAGGGAAGTTTATCATATTACAAAATATAACTTTATTTATTGTCAAATCAAATATTCAAGTTTGATTTCTTTATAAGGTTATTTACCATTTACTTACTTCCATAAAGTAAATTTCAACCAAAGAAATATCCAATTCCATTTTATTTCACAAATATACTTTTCATTTCAAAACCATTTCAAATTCCTTATTCACAAATTTTCAATACCAATTTCATTCAAACCCGTACGATGTACACATATCATCCGTACGCTATATCAATTTGATCACTCACTCGATCACACCATTTCACTTCCGAACTAGTATCGTCCACCCGACTTCCTAGTGCGGACTCAGATCTGGTTTCTTGACCAGAATCCGTCATTCTCCTTGCATAGTCGTAGCTATGATAGAGAATATCCAGAACCAATCAAAAATCCATATCCATGTTCGCCGTCGAAAATCGAGCGAAAAATCCTAACTCGGATCGATAATACTATCTCGAAATTCTGTGTTCGAATCTGGATCAAATCACTATGCGAATAGAATAATATACGTACATCCTTCGTATTTATCTTTATTGATTATTAGCTAAATCAATTTCTCCTTTCTATCCACATTTCCTTTAATTCTATTCTCTTATTCTCAATTGCTTCCATTTACCATTGAGTTATTACTTCAATTACAAACAGTTTGAACTCTGACCAATTTAAATTTAAAAAATAGCTTGAATTTTTTTTTTTAAATAGATAAGTAGTTGAAAAATAGTTATTAGTTTGTAAAATAGCTGTAAAATAGTTAAGTAGGTATAAAATAGTTAGATGATTGCAAAATAGTTTTTTTTTTAAAAAATAGTGATTAGATATAAATAACTGAAAAATAGTAATTAGTTTATAAGACAATTTCAAAATAGTTAAATAGTTCTAAAATAATTGTAAAATAAGTATAGGATAGTTTGGGGTTTAAGAAGAAAGATTGTATAGTAAATAGTTTGGAAAAATATATTTGTATTAAAACAATTTATTTTGAAAATAATCCAAAGCCAAACTGTTTAATTTCTCAATTTCCATTTCCAATTAATTTCCCATCAATTCAATTTAAATTCCAATTTCATTTAAATTGACTCAATACTTCAATTTCTATTGAAATTGATTTAATCCCAATTCAAGTTGAATTAACCTTAATTCCTTTCTAAATTTAAATCAAATTCCATTTGATTTTTAATCTTATTCAACTTTAATTACTATTTCAAATTATTCAAATTAATTTAGACTAAATTCAAATTGAATCCACTTCAATTTCAGATCATTTCAATTCTAATTTACCATTTGAATTTTAAAACTTATATATTTTCAATCACCATTCTAATTAATTCAAATCAATTTCAGTTTGAACTAATTCAATTTAAATCTCAATTTTAAACTATCTCGAATTATATAAATTCGAGTTAAATTTTTTTTTTTAATGTTGATTTAATCTCTTAAGTCAAATTAATCCTTACTTTTAAATCAACTTTTATTTTTAATTTGACAACTTAAATCTTTAAACCATTTAATTCTGAATCCAAATTCAAAAATTCCATTTTAAAATTATCTTTAATTAACCTATTATAAAGTTCAAATAAGGATTCAAAAATAATTAAATTTCAGATTCTAATTTATTATCCATTTTCAATTTCCAGATCTCAAACCCATTTTGAGATCACTCATAACTCCCATTTAAAATCAACCATTTAACTTTCCAAGTTAAATTTAAATTTCATCTTGAAATTTCCAATTCAAGTTATTTATTCAACTTATTTAACTTCCTTCAAGTTAAATTTACTTAATCCGGTCAACTTTTCACAATTTGAATTCCCATTCAAATTTTAAACTTCAGATTAATAACCTTTCCCCCTTTAAGTTTAAAAACTTAATTCACTTAGGGTTTTCACATCACATTTCCAGGAAAATTTAAAACTCAACACTTAGAGTTATTTCAAAGCATCTTTGATATTATGTATATCCTCATATATATATTTTCTTTACACACCAAGTTATACTTTAAATTTTTAAACCACCTTTGGTTTTAATTCAAAACAAACTTCTTTAAAACAATTTCAAGTTTTCTGGATTTAGATTTAAAATTTCACAATTTCAAATTATCTTTAATTCCAATTCATAAGTCCTACTTACCTAAAAGTTTATTTCCCTAAAACATTTCATTTTGCTTAATTATTAACAACATTTCATTATTATCTTTATTCTGGTAACACTTCTATAAATTCGAGATTTTAATTTCAGTTTGGATTCATTTCAAACTTATCTTTATTTAATTTTAATTTGGTTGTATTTCTATTACCACTTAATTTAATTTCAATATTTTAACAACCAATTACCTTAATATTTATTAGAAAGAAATATCATTTTATATATCAAAATATATTCTTATATAAAATCATTTAAAATCCTTATATAAGAAAATAACAATTACGCTCTCATATATATATATACACTCAACTCGTTCTAGGGTACCATTGACCCTATCCTTAACGAGTAATCCCAACAGAGCGAAGGTTCTCGCTTAACCTTTAGCTCTGATACCAAATGTAACGACCCGGAAATTTCGAACCCGAAATTTCCAGATAGTTAGAAGAAAAAGAAAAGAGATAGAAGAAAGAAACAGAAGAAGAAGATCAGAAACATCAACATCTCACATTCGCAGTGGATAAAATATAATACTAAATGATAACAGTTTTACAAAACAATATTATATCTGTCGATTACATTTTAATACATCAGAGTTACATATTTATACAGACACTGGATATACACAATTATCAAGTCTCAGATATACAATAATATAACATAGTAGAAATACTCCATACGTTCCTGCCATCAGCTCGACTCCTGAACTCCAGAACGTCCTTACCTGAAAATCTGTAATACTCGGTCTGACCCGAGCATTACCACAAAGTAACACCCGAGTCAGGCTGGAAACCAGCGTGAGTAAACCCATATAATTTGAAATACTAAGTTATAAAACTTATTTAAACCCAGGGTAACTCGTATCTTCTACGAGTTCTTACTTATTATATTCAAACAATTATTACACAAAATAATATCTAAGTACCGTTACTTAGTTCCAAGGGTCCAGATTACTCAATTTATTTCATCCCAGCCTATTCGATTTACAAATCAAATCTATAAAGAATTATAGATTACAAATCGAAGTGGTTTCGGGTATATTTCTGATACCCGATCCCGGTCTCTTCGAATCAAATGTCATCCTTTAAACCAAGATTTTTCAGTTAAACAATTTAATTTAAATTCAGGATATCATATTCACATAACAAATCTATCACAGATAGATAACTTACATTATCACCATTCATCCAAAATGTAACATCCCGGAAATTTTCGACTTTCGAAAATTCAACATCGATACTCACTTTATCGACTGCTGAGCCATCGAATGCCGGAAACCCGAAAAGTTATGGTTTTAAGAAAAAGAAAAAGGTGGAAGAAGAAGGTAGAAGAAAAAGAAAGAAAAACAACAACAGAACAAGAGCAGAAACAGAAAACCATATCAGAATCTTACACATCGCAGCGGAACAATATACAATAGATAATTACTAATCTTTTAAAACAAAGAACTATATCATTTTATACATACATCAATCATCAGAGTCAATATACAACTCAATACAACAATGGACAGTTATATAACTTGTCCTCATACAGAGTATACAGCGGAATAAATACTATCAGATACAAATACTACGTCTCGCCATCCAGCTTATCTCCAAAGCTCCAGAATATCCAGAATATCCTGATAATCTAACTCTAGACTGCCCGTGTGGAAATTGGTGGGCACCCAGAGTTTAGAAGGAAAACAATAAACTCCGAGTCAGTCATGGTGACTGGTGTGAGATCGTAAAACAGTTATTCTTTAAAATAAACAACAGGATAATTTTAAAGTCAATTCGAAATGCTTTTGGAAAATGAAACTACCATAAGACCTCCCGCCACACACACAATGCAAACGTAGACTTGGAGGAGATTTCTTCTTATGATAGTCAAAGATGCTTACTACGCAAAAATCAAATTCTTTTTGATATTATTATTAGTGCATAGTGTAGAAAACATTTCGAAAGTAGAATATAAATCTTAGCCAGCATAGGTACCATTATAGTATGCTTGCTATAGCTACCATATTAAATGGCAGGTTCTACAACTAAAACCGTACAAGTCGCGTATTGTTTCTTTGGATTTCCAACAAATGGTCAGGCTAAGGAACTTCCTATCCACGATGGGTACGTCCCTGGAATAGACGACCCGAGAACCTAACCGGATCTCTGCCAACACAAGGCCGGGTTACCTCTGCAAAAATAGGTAACTACTGACACGCGTATGCCATCCCCCGATCGTCACCGATCTTCCCGAGGATCCCCGATTTCCAACAAACCACGTAGATAAAAATAATGCAGTAACCACAGAGGTTAAGTATCTGGGCTCCATACCATGATACCACCTTTATCCAGAAGGAATGACATACACTAAGGGGCGCTACTCCCTAGAACCTTGCTGCATTCGTCCTGTTTCGACCATTTCCGGGGTGTGAGGCTCGACGAAGTCTCGTCCACAAAGCTACGCTTTCTACAAAAAGCCCTGCTCCGGGTCAAACAAAATGATCAACCTATGATCACAAAGATATAAGATCAAACAAATGATCATATCACAAATGATCAAACACTGATCATTTCACAGCAACACTCAGTATGCCACGTTACCAAATTGGGATATATCGCTGATAAATTTCAACTACATAACCTCTGAGCTCGTACGTCCTCAGAGAAGGGTGTTAAGCTAAGAGAATAAATTCTCCACCACCAACAGAAATGTATTTGAAAGAAATCAGATTTATATCTCAAATTGTAACGTCAGACACACAATCCATACAAGTCTGTTCCGGGATCGAACAGAACCGAAGGCACTTCTCACGAAGCCCTTGCATTTCCGGATACTTTTCTAATCACGTCCGGACTTCCCGTCACTAAGGGTGATAAAACCTCTAAATCGAAGATCAGTCGATGTAGAGTAACTCGACGGTAATCCTTCCGTTTTCAAAAATATCCGGTCTTCAACACCGGTCTTCAAATGCGATTCATTACGACGTATCACATATTCGGAATGGGTTATACGACCCCATGGTCTTTTCCCGGCTAACCCGAATAGTGAGCGCTTATTCAAAAATAAGTGTGGCATTCAAATTCATCCAATTCACAACAAATACCTATCTAAAGGTAATTATTGATAGTCGGTTATTTAACTATCAATAAAGATGCGCGACATCATCAGATTCCAAATAATTTCCCAAATTATTTCATCTTCAAAAATATCTTTACTAGATATAAAATTTCCACACTTAACCATTTGAAAACAATTTCAAATCAATTTTCTACACTTCAAAAATAAATCAATATTTATTTTTAAACAACTTCGCTTTCTTTTATAAATTCCGTATTGAATTTATACTTTCGAATATCTACTGATATTCGATTTTCCAATCGTTTTCAATATTCAATTTCAATTTATCTTTAAGAAGATAAATTCTCAAAACATTTCATTTCATTTTGGAAAACATTTCCATACTTATTTAAAAATAAGTCAGCAATTCACAATCCATTTATTTTCAACACTTGGAAAATATTCGATATACTTAAATCAAATTAAGTATATATATATTTCATTCTTTTAAGGAAATCATTTACTTTGACGACATTTATTTGAGTCAAAACGAATGTTACGTAAAACATCGTTACGACGACTCAAAACCACTAGTATAGGGATTTGAAAATTAAGATAGATATTTATAAATCCCAATACTACATAAAAACATTTCCTTTCGGAAACCATTTACTATAACAACAGTGTTATAGTCCACCATTTCCTTAAATTTCTCGAAAACGCCTATTTCAACAAGTATGTTGAAATCTATGCTTTCGATTCATAATACATTTTAAAACATCGTTAAAAACAATTTAACTTCATTTTAAAATATCACTTCTTCAAAAATGAATCCATTTTATTCAATAATATATTCACGGTCCAGAGTTGTGAATATATCTTTTCTTTAAAAATCTTCTATAAATAAATTTATCAAATTCAATCTATTTCGAATTTATAAACACGTCTATAAATTCCATTTCTATTTAAATAACAACCTCGACTTATAAACCTTCTTTTTATTAACTTCTATATTTTACTTATCAAAATAAGTGATTTCGTATTTATAAACAACTTTTATAAATTCCAATTTTATTTATAAGAACTTCAATATCAAATCAATTTCAATATTGATTTCTAAATTTATTTATCACTACTAAATAAATTCCTTATTTTTCTCAAATCATTCAATATTCTATTTTTAAATGGATTCTTCAAATTGAAATCATTTTACATTGATTTCCCAATTTATTTCAATATTCCAATTTAAATTTCTAATTGGATTTCCAACTTATCTCTTTTTAAATAATTTCCTTTTTAAGAAAATAATTTCAATTGTTTCTTTCAATCTATTCAAAAATCCAAAATTTTAAATTAAATTACTCAATTTAAAATCACTATTATACGAAACTCATTTATTTATCATTTTCACTTTACTCTGGAATAAATTCGATAATACTATAAAAATCAACTTTTATACCTTTAAATTCTTTTCTTCAAATTCTATTCAATTTCTAAAAATTTATTCACTTAAAAATTTCTATTTTGATTTCAAAAATTCAATTTCATTTATTTTTGGAATCCAATGATATCAAACATCCATTCAGCTAAATTTTAGCTTTCAACAATTTCCAGACATCAATTCAATAACATCAATAAGCATTCACAGATTATCACATCACAGTAGAAATAAATTCAATCAATGTGAGGGGTCCAGTTGGATCCCTCCAACCTGTTTCCCTGCATCCAAAGACGTCAGCACAATACCAATTCCGCTCCAGTACGGAATTATCGCGGTATATAGGTTTTTATAAATCCGCTTACTAACGGCGCAATAGGGTCTCATCCGCTATACGAGGCGGGAAATAAATCAGTCCAATATATACATATGCCAATATGTATATACTGCTATATATATAGATATATCCTATCATATATAATACCACATCCAATAGCAATCAAATCATCAATCAATAAATAACTGAAAATTCCACTTTTCAATCGAGTGAGAAAAATCTCACCTTAGCTTTTTAATTTGCAATCCATTTCCATCTTGACTCGATTTCTCCTTTAACCTTGTATAAATAATTATACAAATTATTAATATTCGAAATAAATCGAACATCTAATTTTTTTGTTCGTATATTATTTTATCTAACAATTTAATCCCCAACAATTTTCTTTTAACAAAAATTTCTCAAATCATTAATTAAGCTAATTAAATGAATATATTACCTTAAAATTAAACTAATAAATAGAGATAGGTATATATGTATATTCATTTTAGTTTATTATTATTTTTAAACCTCACCGTGAATATTTTTCTACATGTACATCATTATATAAATTTTAAAACTGCACATGAAAATGTTTCTCTGTATACATGAAAGTTTTCCACAGTAGCTTTATCAGATCAGGGAAAATCCTAAGGGTTAAAAGAATTACCATAAGGAACCACCTCTTCCCCTCCAAATGCCTGCTGCCCATGTCGAGCCTATCGAACCCATCAATTCTCGATCCCCAAAGTCGAACAGCCACCCAAACCATCATCGCGACAGTCACCTCCACCGCCTTGCTGGACTTCGAGCCCAAATTCCCACGCGCGAACCCCTAGCTTACGATTTCGTTCACCAACACGCTCGCACTCTTCTCCCTCTTCGATCGCAAATCGCTGCCTGTCGTCATCGCGACCTCGCGATGCTCGAGCTCAACTACGTCTTATGATACTGCTCGAAGCCGCCGCCCTATCACTCGCGAAACCCCTACTCGAACTCGCGAATTCATTTCCACCCAACTTCACGCGAATCCTGAGTCGCGACGCCCTAAAATCGACCGTGCTCTTCTCGCCTCCACATGACTGTCGAACCGGAATCGCGACACCTTCCCAGTGAACCCAGCCTTGACCTCGTGCTCGCGATCCTTCTCTTGCCGCTCCCATCATCGAACGCGATACGTTCGATGCTAAACTACCGCGTGACTCGAGCTTGACTCGCGAAAAAAAATATTTGGGAATTTTATTCACCCAATACTCGATTTGAACGAGCAGTTAGGTTTTGATTTTAGAGAGGGAGGGGACGAAATACTTAAATTTCATTTCGATTTTGAAAGCCTTCGTTCTGCCATTTTTCTTTGAGGCAAAACGAATTCGAATAATTGAAACGAGAGTGAGAACGAGATGCTTAAAATCAAACGAGGCATGGGTTACGTGATGGGTTGCACGATTTGTTGTTTGGGATCTTAGGCGTGATTTTAGGGGAGAAAAGTGGCTGATATTTATAAATTTTAAATTTTAAAATTAAACTTGAATTTAATTTCAATCCAACGTGTTTACTCTCCGTTTGCTCACGTATCAACTCTGGAAATTACGAAAATTGAAATCCGGCAATAATACAACATTCCGGACCCAATGGAACTGGTTTCGTCGAATTCCGAGACTGTTTGAAAATTGACTATTTTATAAATATCGGTTCGAGTGATTATTTTCAAAACTAAACAAAACAGTTCGAAATTAAATTCTGAAGCTTCTATCATCTTCAGTATTATCAATACGAATTTTAAAAGCTTTCGAAATAATTTTCTTCCACTTAAAATTGAAGATATAAATTTTTATTCAACTCTCAATATATTAAATTTTATAATTTAATCACCAATTTCAAACTTAGATCGGGGATTCAAATTAAATCATCGTTCAAATATTTAAAATAAATTAAATATTCTCAATTTAATTCGTTCAAAATTCTGGGTCGTTACACAAAACATCTCATATTATAATCACATATCAGAGATATCAACTAATCCAAGGCATCTAATATCATTCAACCAATCCATAACAAGTTAATTCATTCTTAATTAATTTAATTAATCTCTAATTAAATTAATTACTAACCTTTAATTACTTGGATTACCTTAATCCATCTTACTTAACATTAATTAATTATAAATTAATTAATCATTTCTTAATTATTTATCTTAATTAATTTTCCTTGATTAATTATTACTTAATTACATTCAAGTAATTATCCTTAACCATATACAGTAATTATCCTTTAATTAAATTACAATAATTAATGATCCTTCATTTACTTCCATTAATTAATTAATTTATTAATTAACTATAATTACATTACTTTTATTAATAAACTTGATTAATTATATTAATTAATGATCCTCTAATTACTTCATTAATTAATTACCTTTTAATTAATTAAATAATTAATCTTTAATTAACTACATTTATTAATTAACCTTAATTAATCATAAACAGTAATTAACCATCTTGTAATTACTTATCTTAATTAATTAACTCCTTAATTAATTATATTAATTAATTACTCTTTAATCAGTTATTATTTATTAATTAATCTTAATTAATCAATCCTTAATTACATTCAGTAATTATATTAATCCTTTGATTACTTAATTAAACCATATTTACAAATAAACATTTAGAAATCAATTTAAAAGAAGTTTAAACATCTTAATTTTAACCTCTAATTATTTAAACTGTAATTTAATAAATCTTTAATTATTCTCTTTAAAACTTCTTTCCTTAAATATATCTTAAAACTCGGTTAAACGCTTTCCTTTTTAAACTAATTTATTTCTATAACTTTAAAACTTGTTAAATAATTTCTTTACTTTTAAACTTTGATTCCCTTTGTTTAATATAAATTTGGATTCTGTTTTATTTAAAATTTAAAAACCTGTACGTATTTTACTTAAAAACTATAAGCCTGGAACTTATTTACTTCACATTAAAACTTTATAACTAGATACAATACAAAACCAACCCGAGCAACTCACTAAAAATCCCCGAGTAAACTACACTAAAACCCCGAGCACACTCGCCTACTCACTTGCTTCGAGACGAACTGCAAACTACACGAGACCAACTTCGAGTCGCCTTCATCTTCCCCAACGCGAACGATTCTGATAGCACAAACGTGCACATGGTGCACGTACACCACCAACTCCGACCACCGGAGATCACCGCGATGCTTCTCCACGTCTCCACGAACCCACGCGATCCCGAAACCAGACCCAGATCTACGATATCACCTCGACATCAAAATCGAACCCAATTGACCAAATTCTGGGATTGCCATCACCGGAAATTTCCCCCATCGTTGACGAACTCCGCCTCGAGAAGCCTCGCCCACTTCGCCGCAGCTTCGCCACGACTCCAGCAATCTTTTCCACCTATCGCGATTGATTCCGGTCCCCTATCCACGTTGAAACTGCTTCGACAAACAGGCGAACAAAACTCCACCTAAAACCCTAGTTCAATCGATTTCGAACAATTCAACAATTTAAAATTTTTAATTCTATTTTTCCCATCATTCTTATCACTAAAACATGCTTCGATCAAAATCCTAGCTTCCATCATCACGCCGATCAACGGCAAATGACCAAAACTCCCAAAACGTTCAAACCCAAAATTCAAACGAATTTCTCAACTAAAGATTCCAAAATGCATATCAAAATTCATGATTTTCCTTCATGATTACGTGCATGTAATACAATTTAGTATTTAAATTAGTTGATTTTTAACAAAAATTCTAGTTTTACTATTAACCCGTTATTTATAATTATTTGTTGCTTTTAAAATTATGAAGCTATTTTTAAAATTACTACCTAACACTAACATAAAATTTTCATTTACATAACAATGTCTAATATTAATTTGTTTGAGAGATTTTTAATTTTTTTTTCGAAATCAACTTCTGGAGAAAAACAGAGATGAACTTTTCCCAAAGGTAAAGTTTTGCCTGTACCCAACAGAGGCTTATATAAAATTTCAAACATTTTCACAGGCATATCATAAATACATACAATACATTCATATTCATACATGCAAACAATTAACATTGCATTACCACAAGATTTTCATCCATGCATTTTAAGTTTTGATCTCATATTTAACTGTTTTTAAATTAAAAATTTACTCACTTTTGTTTTGAGCAGAGAAACAACTCTGAGATTCTGAAAACTGAAGATTACTTAAGATCTTTGAACTTGAAATTGATCTGTAACTTGATGTTGATCTGCTATTCATTTTGTTGAGATGATCTTTGCTTGATTTAGTTTGAAGATGAAATCTTGCTTTAAACTGAGATTGGTAAAAGTGGAATTTCTGTTTGAAATTTATTTCTGGTTTTAAACTGTTTACAGGCTTTGGTCTTTGATTTTTGAAAATGAAGATAGAAAAGAAACGAGAAAAGAATGGATATGTGTTTATATAAGTTAAATTAGGTTTTATTAAAAATAAAAGAAAATTAAAATAAACGTGACACTTGTCTATTACTATAGTTAATCTCCTAACACTTGTTACTTAAGAGGTTTAGAACTTAACACTTGTCCTAATTCATTTTTATATTATTTTTAAATGATTTTAAAAGCCTTTAAATTAAATTTCCTAATTAGATAAATACATATCTTATTTAATAAATACTTCCCAAATTTATATAAATGAAATTCTTTTAGGAAAAACAATATAAAACAAATCTTATTTAAATAAAAACCTTATCCATATATTTTATCGAAAATATTTTAAAGATATATATATCCTTTAAATTCAAGTTTAAATCCAAATTCAAATGCAATTTAAAAATCCAATTTAAAATCAACTCAAACATATATATATTTAAACACACATAAATTAAATTTGCAAACAATAATTCTATTAAAAATCTATTTATATTTGTATTTAAAAACATCATATTATTATTCTTGTTTGAAAACAACAAATTTACCAATTTTAAATAATTTGTAAAGGAGATTATCACATTTAAATTGCTTGAAATTCCAGGATATCACAATAAATAAGGATTGCAATGTTTACGTGTTTATGTAATTAATTTCATCAATTAGTGTAATATCCCAGAAATTTGAGCAATATCAATTTAATAATCTGTTAAATAATTAAATTGATATTGATAATCTTTGATAATAAAATTTGGATTTAATTTAATAATCTTATTAAATAAGTATCAAATATGTTATTTCCAAATAATAAGTATAATGTATTATTTTTATAAATATGAATGGATTTTAAAGACTATGAAATTGTTATTTTTAAATTGATAAGTAGTTGTATATATGTATAACATAACTTTTAAAATTGAATCTAGGATTTAATTTGATTTGAATTTAATTTAAGTTTTGAAATTCAAAAGAATAAATATTTAAATTGTTTGGATATTATAATATTTGTATAAACTTTTATTTATAAATAATTTGTTTTGTTCTTTAAAAAGGGATTTATATATATATAGATAAGCATTTAAATAAATAAATAAAAAGGTTTAATTTACTTTTAAAATAAATAAAAATAAGCAAAAATACAAATGTCATCATATTAAGCTTCATGTTAACATGTGTAATTTAAGTAACAAATCTTTGTGACAAGTGTCTTAATTAATTTCATTTTCTTTTATTTTATAAAATCAAAATTTACTTACATATATACATTTGCTTTTCTTCATTTCATTCTTTCTACTCTTCTTTTTAAAAATCAAGAGAAACTCAAATTTTTCCCTAAAACTAAAATCAGATCAGTAACCTTTTCTCAAACAAATTCTCTAATCTAAAATCTGAAATCAGTAATCTAAATGCCTCAAACCAAAAACCAAATTCAACAATCTATAATTCATCTTCCAAATCAAAAAGACCAACCTGTAATCAAGCTTGCAACTCAAATAATCAATCTATAGTTCATTCTTTTCAAATCTGGAACTCCAGCCAACATTCTTCTTCAAATCAAAACTGTAATTCTTTTTCAAGACAAAGCAACCAGTCTGCATTCATTTTTCAACCTGAGTTTTAAAGCAGCATTCAAAATTTAAAGCTTTCAAATGAAATATGGGATCTAGCCTGCATGCAAGTTTCTTTAGCAAGTATTCAAGTTTTAAAGATCAAAAAGGCATTCAGATTTTAGAGTTTCAAAAGCTTTTCAAAACTAAAGAGGCTGCCTCTGTTTCAATGTATATCAGGTGAGTAACTTTAAAAAACTTAAAGTAAAATATGGTTGCATGCTAGTATGGTTGAAATGAATAAGTATTGCATGAATAAGTGAGAATCTGATGTGAATGTTTATAGTGTGTATGCTGTTAACAATTAGATGCTCTGTTCATCTTCTTTAAATTGTGAGTAACATCACTTATTTTAAAATTAAAGTGCCTATCATCTGTTGCATGTTAATTTCTGGAAAGTGGGTATGTTTTGTGTGATTTTATATGAATGAATTATTTGTTATGTGGGTGTATAAAATGTGTGCATGTTTGTTTTCTGTAGCATTCATGTTTCTTTGATTTTCAAGCTTCTGTTTGATTCAAAATCATTACCTCTTGATTTAGTTTAGGTTTGGATTTGAGTCTTAAACAAAATCAGATTATTTCATCATAAATTATAATTTAAATTTTTTACTTAAGACAGAATATACTTGTAATGGCTCTGGGTACAAAATCAACAGAGCAAGATTTATATAGGTGAAAATTCAAACACTTTAATCCATCAATTCAGGAACATAAACTAAATCCTTAACCCTAGACATGAATTTTAAGAATGAAATTATGATTTTTAGTTAAAGAGTGAAAGAGCAGTTCCTGTTTGATCAATTTAGAAGTTTTGGGTTACCTCTGGCAATTTAGTAGCTCGGAATGGTTGTGATTCTCACTGGAGATGTAGGGATGATCGGAGATGGTGGGAAAAATGTCTGGAAGGTGGTTAAACCACCGTGGTGTTGGGAATTGAACGATTTTGTTTTAAGCCCTAATTTGGGTTGTGGTCGGAAATTAGAGGAGGGCGTCAACTCGGATGCATCGAGTTCCACCGAACTCTGGGGAATGGAAGATAGGGCATAGGCGAAGTCGTGACTGGAGTTTCAGCAACTCCGGTGGTTGGAGAAGCGAGTACGAGATGGTTCCAGTTTTCTGATGTGTTCCAGTTTTTGAACTCGAATGCTTGATTTCGATTTAGGGGTTCTGCAGTGTAATTGATGATCGGAATGGTATTGGGTGATGGTCGCTGACTTGTGAGTGTCGTCGCGGAAGATCGGAGATGGTTGCAGCGTTGGTGCACGTGCACGGTGCAATAGAAATTCTGGTGAAGTCTGGGTTTTAAACAGAGGAAGTGGTGCTCGAGTTTTGTTCGAATTATTGCGGGTGAGACTCGAAGTTTTTGGATCTACGACTCGAAGTAAATTAGGGTAGGCTTGAGTACTTTAGTTGTTGCTAGGTTTTTTCTTAGAACTGGCTGTTTAAAATTTTAAACTAAATTTAAATTGTAAAGTAAAGATTTAAACAAAGTTTAAATCTAAATTAAAATCAGGATTCAAGTTTAGTTGAATTCTAGTTTGAAATATAAATAATGTTTTGAATAGAAATGTTTAAAACCACTTGAAATGTTTAAAGTATATATTTAAATTAATTTGAATTTAAAACAGATTTGGAATTTTAAATTCTCTTAAGTTCTTTTATAAGATATAGGAATTCTTTAACATATAAAGGTTTTTAAAATTGATTTTAAATTTTGTTAAAGATAAATTGGTATTCATTTTAAATCTCGAATTTAAAATGAAATTTAAAAGTTAATTTGAAAATGGATGTTTTCAAATGTATTTGTGAATGATAGTTTAACCTTGGATAAGAAAATGTTTTATCTTAAAGTTAAAATCATTAAAAGTTTAAGGTAATTACAATGGTTTAAATAATCTAATTAATTAATGATTTAGATTAATTAATTTGTAATTAAGGATTTAAATTATCTTAATTAAGGTTTAAGATTAATTAAATAGAATAATTAATTTGTAATTAAGGTTTATAAATTAGAATATTAATCAATGATTAAGAATTAATTAATAAAGTAATTAAAGATTAATTAAGTTATGGTTAACACTTAATTAATTTAGTAATTAGAGATTAATAAATCGGTTATTAAGATTTATTAATTTAGGATTAATAATAATTAATATAAGATAATTACTTAAGGAAAATAATTAAATAATAATTAATAAAGTCATTAACTATGGGTTATTAAATAATTAATTAATAGGATTGATTTAATAGTTAATTAGATTAATTAATTTAAAAATAATCAATTATAGAATTTGTTTAAATGTAATTACTTATTGGAAGTAATTAAGAATTAATTACTTATTGTAATTAATCGAAGTTAATTTGATTTAGTTAAATTAATTAATTAAGTTTAATTAATTTAGAATAATCAAGAGACGATTTGATAATAATTACATAATGTAATTATTATGGTAAGTTTATTTAGAGAAGTAAATAATAAGATAATTACTGGAAGTAATTAGTTGAATAAATGATTTTATTTATAGAAGTAATTTGAGTTAATTACTTTGAATAATTAATCAAGGGATTAATTAAGAAATTAATTAAGGAGTAATTAATTTAGTTAATGAAAGTAATTAAGGGTAGTTAATTACTGATTGAAGATTAATCAAAAGTGATTAATAAATGTTGTTTAATTAAAGGTTAATTACTTAAGGTAATTAATTTAATTAAGTAATTAATAATTAAGTTGTAATTAAAGATCATTAATTAATATAATTAATGATGTAATTAAGAATTGATTAATTAAGTAATAATTAATAAATGAAGTAATTAATCAATGTAATTAATTAAGGATTAATGTAATTAATTATAGTTGATTAAGTTAATTAATTTTAGTAAATTAATTAATGATGTAATTAAAGGTTAATTACTATAAGTGGTTAAGGATAATTAATTTGAGCAATTAATTAAAGATAAATTACTTGGATGTAATTAAAAGATAATTAATCAAAGATGATTAATTAAAATGAATTATTAGAGGATAATTTATTAATTAATTGTAATTAATTAATAATTAAGTAAGCAGGATTTATAGAATGAAGTAATTAGTTTAATTCACTTTAAATTAATTAGATGATATAAATCATTGCTTAAGGATGGATGAATGAGATTGAATGTATTTCATTGTTTGATATCTCTGATGAGATATGATTGATATATGATATGGATGTTTGGTTGAATTATAATGATAATGTGAATTATCTGTTTGGGATGATAATGTAGATTATCTATTGAATTATCTATCTTTGTGTATATAGATAAGAATTGAATTGTTTTAACCTTAAAACAACTTGGCCCTTAAAAGATACGTTTTGGATTTCGATGAGACCGGGATCGGGTTTCCGTATACCGGTATTCCAGGTCTGGAGACCCGAATACCACATCGATCCAAATTTACGATAGGTCGTGAATCTCAAGTGAAGATGAAGATTCAGAGTGCAAGGGTTATTGTCGTTAACTCTGAGGGTGATTCCAAAACGAGTGTAACGAGATAATGCCTTCGGTTTCGTTCGAACCCGGAACGAACTTGTATGGATTGAATGCTTTCAGCACATCGTCAGGCGGACGATGAGCATTCTAAGTGATATGTTCTGATTAAAGGTAATCGTAACCTCAAGCCTCATCAACCGGGAATGGCTAAAACAGGGGAGGTGCAGCAAGGTTTCGTGGGTAGCACCCACTGAGAGCAAGATAGATCCCTGTCTAGAGGTCCCTTTTCTTTTATTCGGCTTAGTGTGTGGTTGGTCGCGCCAACTACGGGATTGTCTTGTTCGGAATTATCCAGTAAGGGATGGTTCCGGCTTTGTGTTGCAGGGGAGCGGGCGTACTCCTCGGTACGGTGATCTAGGTCACGTACTGTGACGGGCGGTACCCCAGTAGCCCTGCCATTGTATGGAATCCAAACTCCAATAAGTGCCGTACGTATTAGTTGTGCCCAACTATGTTGGAATGTGAGATGTAAGCATTTCAGCTATTTCTATATTTTACTTGAAAACCCTAGACCCTATTATAATAAAATCAAATTTTCTATCAAATGTTTTGGTTAGCGTAAGGTAAAAACTTACCCATGTTTATTTGTGGGGAGTCTTACGTGATACCTTTTCTTTCTAAAGGTTTTGAAGTTAAGCAAGTTTAACCTGTTACTCACACCAGACCCATGTCTGACCCAAGTGTTTATTTCTGTTTTATAAACTCTTGGGTACTCAAATTTTTACGAGTAGCCAAGGGATTCAGGTTTAGCTTTGACGAATATTCTGGAGGAGCAATGGAGCAGGAGGCTTCGGCATTCGTAGATATAGTATTCCGCTGTGTTGATATCTGTGATAGTGTCTTGTCTTGTATTTGAGTTGTAATGTCTAGACAGATATTTATAACTGTCTAGTAAGTGATGTATATGCTGTGTAACTCTGTAAATTGTTGTATACTATGTAATAGTTTATGTTATTAATATAATTTATTCGTTCCGCTGTGAGATCGTTGTTGTTGTTTCTTTCTTTCTTCTTTTCTTTTCTATTTTCTACCCCTTTCTTTCTTCATAATGATGCGACTTTCTGGGCATAGAAAGTCGGGTCGTTACAATGGTATCAGAGCATAGGTTGAGCGAATGCCTAAGCTTTTGGTTAAGTGAATATCAGAACACTAGGTTGAGTGAATACCTAGGTTCGGAAGGATTGTTCATTAGAGATAGGATCTGTAGCAACCTGTTGAGTCTGAGTATATATATATATATATACGAGAGCGCGTATTTGTTAGTTATATAAAATGGTTTTATATTGTGTTAATTGATCGGTTGAGTGGTATATGGATTCTGGTCAATACGAGTAGCTAACGTTATTGATAGGGATCTCTAAACACTTGACCAGGCCAACGGACACAATATTGTTTTAAAGAGGTAGATGAAATAATTCTACCCAGATATAATTTCTATATAAAAAGTATCATTTTAAATGTATATGGTATTTGTAATGATTGGTTGAGATGATAATAATTTATCATCTAAGATTAGGAGTCTGAGTGTTGAGGTTGGAAGAGTATCTGTCGAGACTGTAAACCTAATACCGTCTCGAGTGAACTTTACAGTTGTGTAAGGATTTCACAATCTCTGAAGGAAACCTTTTAAGGTTCGGAGTTTATCTTTGAAGTTGGATGAGTAGAGTTGGATCTGTCAGTTGGGCAGAAGCGAGTGATAGTATCTTGGTATCTTCTGGAAGAAGTAGCTGTGTGATGAGACGCAGTGAATATGGATGTTCCCGAAGATGTTTTCTTTGGAACAAGTTAATGAAGTATGTCTGCTTCAGTGTTGTGGCTGAATTCAGCATGGTGATTCTGTTTAGTTTGGGTCTGAGTTTCTTGAAGAAGCTTTGGATAAGGAAGTCTTTGGCATCTGTGGCAGCAGTGCAGCTCGGAGTGTTCTGTATTGGCAGGAAGTTTTCTGGCTGAGCAGTGAAAGAGAAGTTCAGAAGCAGCAGAGTGGATCCATTTCTTTGATAGATAGGATAGATAAGTGTAAGCTGTTCTGATTGGTAAAGAGAGAACAGTTTTATTTGGAATTTGGCTGAGTTGATCGCAAAAGTGACTTGCGATAGTTGAGTGTTCTCTTGGATTATTGGAGATTTTTTGGGATGTGTTGTCCAGTCTGTGCTCGTGTTCTTCATCAGCATTTTCATTCTATTCCAGATCAGAATGGTGCAGCGGAAGTAGTTTGGCGAGTGCATCTGTTTGTCTTTTCCAGATAAGAGAAGTTAGTTCAGTCTACTAATGGTAGTAGAGTTGTGTTTTGGATTAGGTAGATCTTGAGAGGATCATTGGTTGAGTTATTTTTGGTCCTGTTTGTTTCTAGAAGCATCGGCGAAGGTTGAGTTGATCAGGAAGGATTTGTAGGTAGCCCGAGATCGTCTGAAGATTTTGTGGATAAGAGACGAAGGAATTTGAAATTCGAAGTTGGAGACTTCGTTGTTGTGAAGTTTTTCTCTGGTTAAAGGGAGCTATAAGATTGGGTAAGTCTGGGAAGTTAGCTCCGAGTTATTTTGGATCTTTTCTGTGATCTAATTTGGATAAGTACTTTGATCTACAAGGTTGAATTGTCAGTTTGGATAACTAGAATTCAATGTATTTTACGTATCTCTGAGGGAGTACGTGTTTGATCTATCTCTGGTTTTGGAACCAGCAGTTCTGGAGTATTTGGTTGTTGAGTCAGACTCGTCTGTAGTGTGATATTCTGTTTAGTTTTGTAGATCTAGATGAGTAGGAGCTCTATAGCTTAGTAGTGTTGATTGTTTGGATTCTGTAGAGCGAGTATCCCGGTATATATATATACTTGGGGGAAACTCGAGGAAATTCTATTCAGAATTTTTCGCTGGATAGTTAAATTGTTTGATTGGATGATTTGGTTGCTATGGTTGTTAGCTTATGGATGATAATATATGCTTGTGATTTAAAATTAAAATCTTTAATAAGATTATTAAATTACCTTTGTTTAAATTTCGGGGACGAAATTATTTTAAGGGGGGAGGAATGTAATATCCCAGAAATTTGAGCAATATCAATTTAATAATCTGTTAAATAATTAAATTGATATTGATAATCTTTGATAATAAAATTTGGATTTAATTTAATAATCTAATTAAATAAGTATCAAATATGTTATTTCCAAATAATAAGTATAATGTATTATTTTTATAAATATGAATGGATTTTAAAGACTATGAAATTGTTATTTTTAAATTGATAAGTAGTTGTATATATGTATAACATAACTTTTAAAATTGAATCTAGGATTTAATTTGATTTGAATTTAATTTAAGTTTTGAAATTCAAAAGAATAAATATTTAAATTGTTTGGATATTATAATATTTGTATAAACTTTTATTTATAAATAATTTGTTTTGTTCTTTAAAAAGGGATTTATATATATATAGATAAGCATTTAAATAAATAAAGAAAAAGGTTTAATTTACTTTTAAAATAAATAAAAATAAGCAAAAATACAAATGTCATCATATTAAGCTTCATGTTAACATGTGTAATTTAAGTAACAAATCTTTGTGACAAGTGTCTTAATTAATTTCATTTTCTTTTATTTTATAAAATCAAAATTTACTTACATATATACATTTGCTTTTCTTCATTTCATTCTTTCTACTCTTCTTTTTAAAAATCAAGAGAAACTCAAATTTTTCCCTAAAACTAAAATCAGATCAGTAACCTTTTCTCAAACAAATTCTCTAATCTAAAATCTGAAATCAGTAATCTAAATGCCTCAAACCAAAAACCAAATTCAACAATCTATAATTCATCTTCCAAATCAAAAAGACCAACCTGTAATCAAGCTTGCAACTCAAATAATCAATCTATAGTTCATTCTTTTCAAATCTGGAACTCCAGCCAACATTCTTCTTCAAATCAAAACTGTAATTCTTTTTCAAGACAAAGCAACCAGTCTGCATTCATTTTTCAACCTGAGTTTTAAAGCAGCATTCAAAATTTAAAGCTTTCAAATGAAATATGGGATCTAGCCTGCATGCAAGTTTCTTTAGCAAGTATTCAAGTTTTAAAGATCAAAAAGGCATTCAGATTTTAGAGTTTCAAAAGCTTTTCAAAACTAAAGAGGCTGCCTCTGTTTCAATGTATATCAGGTGAGTAACTTTAAAAAACTTAAAGTAAAATATGGTTGCATGCTAGTATGGTTGAAATGAATAAGTATTGCATGAATAAGTGAGAATCTGATGTGAATGTTTATAGTGTGTATGCTGTTAACAATTAGATGCTCTGTTCATCTTCTTTAAATTGTGAGTAACATCACTTATTTTAAAATTAAAGTGCCTGTCATCTGTTGCATGTTAATTTCTGGAAAGTGGGTATGTTTTGTGTGATTTTATATGAATGAATTATTTGTTATGTGGGTGTATAAAATGTGTGCATGTTTGTTTTCTGTAGCATTCATGTTTCTTTGATTTTCAAGCTTCTGTTTGATTCAAAATCATTACCTCTTGATTTAGTTTAGGTTTGGATTTGAGTCTTAAACAAAATCAGATTATTTCATCATAAATTATAATTTAAAATTTTTACTTAAGACAGAATATACTTGTAATGGCTCTGGGTACAAAATCAACAGAGCAAGATTTATATAGGTGAAAATTCAAACACTTTAATCCATCAATTCAGGAACATAAACTAAATCCTTAACCCTAGACATGAATTTTAAGAATGAAATTATGATTTTTAGTTAAAGAGTGAAAGAGCAGTTCCTGTTTGATCAATTTAGAAGTTTTGGGTTACCTCTGGCAATTTAGTAGCTCGGAATGGTTGTGATTCTCACTGGAGATGTAGGGATGATCGGAGATGGTGGGAAAAATGTCTGGAAGGTGGTTAAACCACCGTGGTGTTGGGAATTGAACGATTTTGTTTTAAGCCCTAATTTGGGTTGTGGTCGGAAATTAGAGGAGGGCGTCAACTCGGATGCATCGAGTTCCACCGAACTCTGGGGAATGGAAGATAGGGCATAGGCGAAGTCGTGACTGGAGTTTCAGCAACTCCGGTGGTTGGAGAAGCGAGTACGAGATGGTTCCAGTTTTCTGATGTGTTCCAGTTTTTGAACTCGAATGCTTGATTTCGATTTAGGGGTTCTGCAGTGTAATTGATGATCGGAATGGTATTGGGTGATGGTCGCTGACTTGTGAGTGTCGTCGCGGAAGATCGGAGATGGTTGTAGCGTTGGTGCACGTGCACGGTGCAATAGAAATTCTGGTGAAGTCTGGGTTTTAAACAGAGGAAGTGGTGCTCGAGTTTTGTTCGAATTATTGCGGGTGAGACTCGAAGTTTTTGGATCTGCGACTCGAAGTAAATTAGGGTAGGCTTGAGTACTTTAGTTGTTGCCAGGTTTTTTCTTAGAACTGGTTGTTTAAAATTTTAAACTAAATTTAAATTGTAAAGTAAAGATTTAAACAAAGTTTAAATCTAAATTAAAATCAGGATTCAAGTTTAGTTGAATTCTAGTTTGAAATATAAATAATGTTTTGAATAGAAATGTTTAAAACCACTTGAAATGTTTAAAGTATATATTTAAATTAATTTGAATTTAAAACAGATTTGGAATTTTAAATTCTCTTAAGTTCTTTTATAAGATATAGGAATTCTTTAACATATAAAGGTTTTTAAAATTGATTTTAAATTTTGTTAAAGATAAATTGGTATTCATTTTAAATCTCGAATTTAAAATGAAATTTAAAAGTTAATTTGAAAATGGATGTTTTCAAATGTATTTGTGAATGATAGTTTAACCTTGGATAAGAAAATGTTTTATCTTAAAGTTAAAATCATTAAAACTTTAAGGTAATTACAATGGTTTAAATAATCTAATTAATTAATGATTTAGATTAATTAATTTGTAATTAAGGATTTAAATTATCTTAATTAAGGTTTAAGATTAATTAAATAGAATAATTAATTTGTAATTAAGGTTTATAAATTAGAATATTAATCAATGATTAAGAATTAATTAATAAAGTAATTAAAGATTAATTAAGTTATGGTTAACACTTAATTAATTTAGTAATTAGAGATTAATAAATTGGTTATTAAGATTTATTAATTTAGGATTAATAATAATTAATATAAGATAATTACTTAAGGAAAATAATTAAATAATAGTTAATAAAGTCATTAACTATGGGTTATTAAATAATTAATTAATAGGATTGATTTAATAGTTAATTAGATTAATTAATTTAAAAATAATCAATTATAGAATTTGTTTAAATGTAATTACTTATTGGAAGTAATTAAGAATTAATTACTTATTGTAATTAATTGAAGTTAATTTGATTTAGAATAATCAAGAGACGATTTGATAATAATTACATAATGTAATTATTAAGGTAAGTTTATTTAGAGAAGTAAATAATAAGATAATTACTGGAAGTAATTAGTTGAATAAATGATTTTATTTATAGAAGTAATTTGAGTTAATTACTTTGAATAATTAATCAAGGGATTAATTAAGAAATTAATTAAGGAGTAATTAATTTAGTTAATGAAAGTAATTAAGGGTAGTTAATTACTGATTGAAGATTAATCAAAAGTGATTAATAAATGTTGTTTAATTAAAGGTTAATTACTTAAGGTAATTAATTTAATTAAGTAATTAATAATTAAGTTGTAATTAAAGATCATTAATTAATATAATTAATGATGTAATTAAGAATTGATTAATTAAGTAATAATTAATAAATGAAGTAATTAATCAATGTAATTAATTAAGGATTAATGTAATTAATTATAGTTGATTAAGTTAATTAATTTTAGTAAATTAATTAATGATGTAATTAAAGGTTAATTACTATAAGTGGTTAAGGATAATTAATTTGAGTAATTAATTAAAGATAAATTACTTGGATGTAATTAAAAGATAATTAATCAAAGATGATTAATTAAAATGAATTATTAGAGGATAATTTATTAATTAATTGTAATTAATTAATAATTAAGTAAGCAGGATTTATAGAATGAAGTAATTAGTTTAATTCACTTTAAATTAATTAGATGATATAAATCATTGCTTAAGGATGGATGAATGAGATTGAATGTATTTCATTGTTTGATATCTCTGATGAGATATGATTGATATATGATATGGATGTTTGGTTGAATTATAATGATAATGTGAATTATCTGTTTGGGATGATAATGTAGATTATCTATTGAATTATCTATCTTTGTGTATATAGATAAGAATTGAATTGTTTTAACCTTAAAACAACTTGGCCCTTAAAAGATACGTTTTGGATTTCGATGAGACCGGGATCGGGTTTCCGTATACCGGTATTCCAGGTCTGGAGACCCGAATACCACATCGATCCAAATTTACGATAGGTCGTGAATCTCAAGTGAAGATGAAGATTCAAAGTGCAAGGGTTATTGTCGTTAACTCTGAGGGTGATTCCAAAACGAGTGTAACGAGATAATGCCTTCGGTTTCGTTCGAACCCGGAACGAACTTGTATGGATTGAATGCTTTCAGCACATCGTCAGGCGGACGATGAGCATTCTAAGTGATATGTTCTGATTAAAGGTAATCGTAACCTCAAGCCTCATCAACCGGGAATGGCTAAAACAGGGGAGGTGCAGCAAGATTTCGTGGGTAGCACCCACTGAGAGCAAGATAGATCCCTGTCTAGAGGTCCCTTTTCTTTTATTCGGCTTAGTGTGTGGTTGGTCGCGCCAACTACGGGATTGTCTTGTTCGGAATTATCCAGTAAGGGATGGTTCCGGCTTTGTGTTGCAGGGGAGCGGGCGTACTCCTCGGTACGGTGATCTAGGCCACGTACTGTGACGGGCGGTACCCCAGTAGCCCTGCCATTGTATGGAATCCAAACTCCAATAAGTGTCGTACGTATTAGTTGTGCCCAACTATGTTGGAATGTGAGATGTAAGCATTTCAGCTATTTCTATATTTTACTTGAAAACCCTAGACCCTATTATAATAAAATCAAATTTTCTATCAAATGTTTTGGTTAGCGTAAGGTAAAAACTTACCCATGTTTATTTGTGGGGAGTCTTACGTGATACCTTTTCTTTCTAAAGGTTTTGAAGTTAAGCAAGTTTAACCTGTTACTCACACCAGACCCATGTCTGACCCAAGTGTTTATTTATGTTTTATAAACTCTTGGGTACTCAAATTTTTACGAGTAGCCAAGGGATTCAGGTTTAGCTTTGACGAATATTCTGGAGGAGCAATGGAGCAGGAGGCTTCGGCATTCGTAGATATAGTATTCCGCTGTGTTGATATCTGTGATAGTGTCTTGTCTTGTATTTGAGTTGTAATGTCTAGACAGATATTTATAACTGTCTAGTAAGTGATGTATATGCTGTGTAACTCTGTAAATTGTTGTATACTATGTAATAGTTTATGTTATTAATATAATTTATTCGTTCCGCTGTGAGATCGTTGTTGTTGTTTCTTTCTTTCTTCTTTTCTTTTCTATTTTCTACCCCTTTCTTTCTTCATAATGATGCGACTTTCTGGGCATAGAAAGTCGGGTCGTTACAATTAGGGTTTGTTTTGAAGTGAAAGATTAAAATTAATTGGAATAAATTTACTGAAATCTTTCAATTGAAAAAGGAAAAAGACACGAAGTGCAATTAATGAATCTAATGTAAGAATTTTTTCATTTGGAATGTACATTATTTGGAAATATAAGAATGGATTCAATATTGTATAAGTTGATTATTTTAGAATATAAGAATGTTTACATTTATGAATTGCAAGTAACGAATAAGCATTTTAAGGAAAATAAAAGAATGTTTGAGGAAAATAAAGTGAACGTTTCCATTCTAAATATGAGTATAACGTTGTAAAAAGATAAAACAGAATTTTTAAAACAACATTTTACGGTAGTTAAATAGCAGGCATAGTGTGACGACTTGGGTTTTGCCCGCTCGAAAATCAACATCCGTACTTCACATTGTACTAGAATGCTGCAGATTCGACCGTTCAAATCCGATTCGCCGGAGCTATAACACAATTAAGTAAATAACACAGCGGAAGAAAAGAATAATACATTGATATACAATATCTGATACAACAGAGTGATACAATGAATATCAATATACATCAGAGATATGATACAACAAATAACAGCGGAAAAGAAAAGATAACATCAGCAGTAGAACAATATCAATAGAAGTGATAACTCCAAAATGATCTTCAGACAAGAATGAATCCACAACTCCAAGATAAGCAACTCCGATGAATGAACTAGCTCCAGATAATCTACTAAACCTGAATATCTGAAAAGAAACCCAACTCTAGACTGCTCGTGTGGAAAATTATGAGCACCCAGAGTTTAGGAAGGGAACAATAAACTCCGGATCAGTCATGGGACTGGTGTGAGCAACAAAAACAGTTTATCTTTAAACAACAACAAAAGAATTTTAAACATTGAAATCCGCAATGCTTTTGGAAAATGAAACTACCATAAGACTGTGATATCCCGGATTTCTTGACATCTGTAATTGATATAATAATTGGGTTAATTAATAGAAATACTGAATTATAAATTGAATAAATGAATCTGATCAAATAAAAATATTGAAAATATTTCTTGTAATAGATAGTTTGTATATTTAAAGAACATCATTTAAAATAGATAAATATATATAAATTTAAAAAACCTAATACATAATTTATAATATAAAATAAATACATATGTTAATATAGGAAATATGGTTTATGACATTTGTAAAATATAAACACATGCAAAAATACAAGTGTTAGATTAATATAGCATGAAGTAACATGTGGCAAATTTGTTCTCTTAAAAATTTAAAAATATAAATAACATGTATAAGAAAGAAGATCAGGCTATTTTTCCTAAAAATCCTTACTTTCATCTTCTCTAAACTAAAAGAAGAAAACTGGAAACCAAAAATCAATGCCAACATCAACAATTATTTCAAACTGCAACAAGTATTTCAAACTGTTTCAACCTGAGATCGATCAAGTAAATTAATTAGCAAGTGCAGTTTTCAACTTCAAAACATCTGAGTTCCTCTGTTCAACAATTTTAAGGTGAGCAAACCTTATTTTTGAAACCAATTTCCCTTGATATCCTGATGCCTGTGATGATTTATGATAGTAGTGTTATAAATATGGTTTGCATGGATGAATTGTATGGTTGTTTGGATAAAACAGGCTTTAAAATATACTGTATATATATATATACACATACCTCTGTTTATAAAAACCTGTGAGCAAACTAATCTGTTTCAAGTTGGATCTGTTTATATATATTAATGTTGTGATGAATACTTCAAGTTGTTGGGTAAAATGCTTTGAACCATACTGTCCTGTGTGTATGCATGTCTGTGTGTATGTATATCTATACATATGAACTACTCTGTGAATCTCAGGCTTGAAGCCACTAAAACAAAATTCAAACTGCTCCTTATATAATCAATTTTAGATTTTGATTTATAAATAGAAAATGATTATAAGACTATGACATTGATTCTAAAAATATTTCCAGATGAAATTATTTAGTATTTAATTTAAAAACAGGAAATGACGTGCATGTCTAAATACAAATTGTTGGCTCTATTTAGTTGTATAGGTTTTAAAACTTGATAAATTCAATATCTTTTCCCTGATCCTTCTTAGACTTTGAATCATAAACAAAATTTGTTAGAAACAACCAGATGTTAGGTTTAAAAATGTTTCCAGGCAGGAATGAAGGATAGTTTTAATAAAAAGGAAGGATTACAGTGAAATCTAAAATATATCAAAATCTCGACTTAAACGATTTGTGATTTCATGTATATTATTTGATGAGCTTTCAAAATCTATGATTTTTAAGAATAGAACCATGATTTTTAAGTTTATAGATCGAGAGAAATTGTGAGTTGATCAGAGAATAAGTTTCTAGCTTTTCCTGGTGATCGTCGAATTTTTCCTGGTCAAAGTTTTTGCCGAGGTTAGCTTGGCAACCGGAGATGTCGGCAAAATTGGTTAGAGGTGTATTTAGCCACTGTGGCGATGTCAGTTCGTCGAATTAGGGTTTTAGGTGGTTCGAAGTTGAGGTCGGAAATTTTGTTACCATGGCGTATCTAGGTGATCGAGCTTCACCGGACTCTGGGAAATGGTGGAATGGGAAGTCAATAGTGGGAGGCCGGAGTTTGGGAAGATTCGGTGATCGGCGATGGTGGTTCGGAGAGTTTTCTGATAAGGATGGGCTTCCAGTTTTCGATGGGAAGTTCGATTTTGATTTTTGCTTCGTGACGAATGATGGAGGGTCGAAATTGATCGTGAGGTTGAACGTCGACGTGTGGGGCGAGTTGTTGGAGGTAGCGGCGGCGTGGTTGAACTGTGCACGTGCACGGTGGTCGATCTGTGCATCTGGATGGGTTGGTTTGGGGAAGAAGAATCGGGTTAGGGTCGATCTCGGGGAAGTTACGTGATTGTCTCGAAGCACTGGAAGGGGAGCGGGAGTCTCGAGTTCAAGCTCGGGTGGAACGTGATTTTGCTCGGGTTTTTGATATGGTCAAGAAACAGTTTTAAATTTCTAAGAAAAATCAAGTTTTATCGAAAATAAATTTTGTTAAACCAAATTTCTTTTAAATATTAGATGATTATTCCAGTTTTTAAATTATTTCAGAAATTCTTTCAAATAAAATTGTTTTAATTAACCAAGTTTTAAAATGGTTTAAAATAAATATAACTTTTATTGTGGAAGTTTATTTTTAATAAACTTAATAATATTAAAGGTTGGTTAATTAATATAAAGGATGTTTTAATTGTTAATTAACTTTCAAAATTTAAATTAATATATTTGTTAAAGGAAATTAATTACTTGAAGTTAATTACTTAATAAAAGTAATTAAGATAAACTAATTAATAATTTAGGTTTGATTAATCAAGTAATTGAAGAAAAATTAATTAAAGGTTAATTTATTTATAATTAAGGATAAATTAATTTATATACTTAATTAAGGATGGATAATTAATGATTAAATATTGATTAATCAAGTATTTAAACTTTAATTAATTTAAAGAATAATTAATTAATGCGATTAATTAATTAAGGTAATTAATTTGAGAATAATTAATTAAAGGTTAATTAATTAGTGAAAGTGATTAAGTAATGTTTATTAATTAAGAATAATTATTAAATTATTGTAATTAATTAAGAATTATTAATCAAAGAATTAATTATTAATTAAAGGTTAATTAATGATTAATTAAAGGATAATTAATTAATGTAAGTAATTAAGAGTTAATTAATTAATGAGTTAAATTTAATTTATTATTAATTATGTGAAATTAATCTTACTTATGGATGATTAAATTGTATTGAATACCTTTGATTGTATTGACTCTGGCATGTACTTTGTAATGTACCGTGATATAAAATGTTTTTGTTTGAACTATGATAAATATGAGTTATTTATCTGGTAATGGAATTGTGTGGGAATATGACATTCTGAAGTTAAATTGAATTATTAAATTTTAAAACAACTTGTCTTAGGAGGATGATATTGAATTCGAAGAGACCGGGATCGGATATCAGCGATATCCGAAACCACTTCGATTAGTAATCTATAATTCTTTATAGATTTGATATGTGAAATCATTAAGCTAGTTTGGAATAATATGGACCATTTAAACTAAGTTGGATACTTAGATATTGTTTTGTAAGTGTTGACCATATAAGTTGTTTACTTGTGGTAAAGTACGAGTTACCCGGGTTTAAATAAGTTCTATGAATTGAAATTCCATGTTAGATGAGTTTACTCACGCTGGTTTCCAGCCTGACCCGGGTGTTACTTTGATGTAATGCTCGGGTCAGACCGAGTATTACAGATTTCAGGTAAGGACGTTCTGGAGCTCAGGAGGCGAGTTGGATGGCAGGAACGTATGGAGTATATTCCGCTGTGATATTATAGTTGTCTGAGACATGTTAATTCTAACTGTCTAGTACATTTGTGAATGTTGTAACTCTGATGTATTAAAATGTAATTAACAAATACAGTTTTCTTTGTATAACTGATATTATTATTTGTTATTATATTTAATCCGCTGCGAATGTGAGATGTTGTGTTCTCTGTTCTTCTTTCTTCTTTCTGTTTCTTTTTTCTATCTCTTTCTTTTTCTTTTAACTATCTGGAATTTTCGGGTTCGAAAATTCCGGGTCGTTACAAAGACCTCCCGCCACACACACAATGCAAACGCAGAATTGGAGGAGATTTCTTCTTATGATAGTCAAACATGCTTACTACGCCAAATCATTGGATTATTATTATTAGTGCATAGTGCAGAAAACATTTTCGAAAGTATAATATTAATCTTAGCCAACATACGACCAGTATCGTATGCCTACTATAGCTACTATGTTCAATAGCAGGTTACCGCCACATTCCATAGCAGGTAATACAACTAAAACCGTACAAGGTTCGTATTGTTTCTTTGGATTTTCCTACAAATGGTCAGGCTAAGGAACTTCCTTCCGCCGCATGGGAACGCCTCTGGCGGGACGTCCCGAGAGACAAACTGCTCTCTGCAAAACAAGGCCGGGTTACCCCTGTAACAGGTAACTCACGAATATGCCACCTCCCGGTCCTTTGGGACCTTTATCCGAGCTCGGTATCCAACATCACACATCATAAAGAAAGTGTATCCACATGAGTAAGTATCTGGGCTCCATACCATGATACCACCCCTTTCCAGAAGGAAATGACATACCCTAAAGGGCGCGACCCTCATAACCTTGCCGCAACATTCCTGTTTCGACCATTTCCGGGTAGTGAGGCTCGACGAAGTCTCGTCCACAAAGCTACGCTTTGTTCACAAAGCCATGCTTCGGGTCAAACAAATGATCAACCTATGATCACAAAGATATAAGATCAAACAAATGATCATATCGCAAATGATCAAACACTGATCATTTCACAGCAGCACTCAGCATGCCACATTACCAAATTGGGATATATCGCTGATAAATTTCAACTACATAACCTCTGAGCTCGAACGTCTCAGAGAAGGGTGTTAAGCTAAGAGAATAAATTCTCCGCCACCAACAGAAATGTATTTGAAAGAAATCGGCTTTATATCTCAAAGTGTAATGTCAGACATACAATCCATACAAGTCTGTTCCGGGATCGAACAGAACCGAAGGCACTTCTCACGAAGCCCTTGCAAATCCGGATAATTTCCAATCACGTCCGGACTTCCCGTCACTAAGGATGATAAAACCTCTATATCGGGGATCAGCCGATGCAGAGTAACTCGACGGTAATCCTTCCGTTTTCAAAAATATCCGGTCTTCAACACCGGTCTTCAAATGCTATCCATATACGACGTATCACATATTTGGAATGGGTTATACGACACAAAGGTCCTCTCCCGGCTAAACCGAATAGTGAGCGTAATATTTTAAAAACATATGGATATGTGTAACGACCCGACTTCCTATGCCCAGAAAGTCGCATCATTATGAAGAAAGAAAGGGGTAGAAAATAGAAAAGAAGAGAAGAAAGAAAGAAACAACAACAACGATCTCACAGCGGAACGAATAAATTATATTAATAACATAAACTATTACATAGTATACAACACTTATCAGAGTTTACACAACTATACAACACATACTAGACAGTTATAAAACATCTGTCTAGATATTACAACTCAAATACAATACAAGACTCTAACACAAATATCAACACAGCGGAATACTATATCTACGAACGCCGAAGCCTCCTGCTCCATAGCTCCTCCACAATTCGTCAAAGCTAAACCTGAATCCCTTGGCTACTCGTAAAAATTTGAGTACCCAAGAGTTTATAAAACAGAAATAAACACTTGGGTCAGACATGGGTCTGGTGTGAGTAAACGGGTTAAAATTGTTTAACTTCAAAACCTTTTGGAAACAAAGGTATCACGTAAGACTTCCCACACATAAACATGGAAAAGTTTTTATCTTACGCTAACCAAAACGTTTGATAGGAAATCTGATTGTATTATAATAGGGTCTAGGGTTTTCAAGTAAAATACAGAAATAGCTGAAATGCTTACATCTCACATTCCAACATAGTTGGGCACAACTAATACGTACGGCACTTATTGGAGTTTGGATTCCATACAATGGCAGGGCTACTGGGGTACCGCCCGTCACAGTACGTGGCCTAGATCACCGTACCGAGGAGTACGCCCGCTCCCCTGCAACACAAAGCCGGAACCATCCCTTACTGGATAATCCCGAACAAGACAATCCCGTAGTTGGCGCGACCAACCACACACTAAGCCGAATAAAAGAAAAGGGACCTCTAGACAGGGATCTATCTTGCTCTCAGTGGGTGCTACCCACGAAGCCTTGCTGCACCTCCCCTGTTTTAGCCATTCCCGGTTGATGAGGCTTGAGGTTTACGATTACCTTTAATCAGAACATATCACTTAGAATGCTCATCGTCCGCCTGACGATGTGCTGAAAGCATTCAATCCATACAAGTTCGTTCCGGGTTCGAACGAAACCGAAGGCATTATCTCGTTACACTCGTTTTGAAATCACCCTCAGAGTTAACGACAATAACCCTTGCACTCTGAATCTTCATCTTCACTTGAGATTCACGACCTATCGTAAATTTGGATCGATGTGGTATTCGGGTCTCCAGACCTGGAATACCGGTATACGGAAACCCGATCCCGGTCTCATCGAAATCCAAAACGTATCTTTTAAGGCCAAGTTGTTTAAAGGTTTACACATTTAAACTTATTCAGGATGATATAAATATATAGATAAATCACATTATCACAATAGATAATTCATATCAACATTTATCTCACAAAGCATCATATCACATATCATCGATATCATATCCAAATCATCCAGTATCAATCAAGCACCCAATATCAATCAATCATCCATAAGCAGAATTGATTAACTCCAAATCAATTTAATTAACCTTTAATTAAATTAATTACTATCCTTTAATTACTTGGATTATCTTAATCCTGCTTATTATCATTAATTAATTACAAATTAATTAATTAAACATCTTAGTGATCTTCCTTAATTAATCTTCCTTGATTAATTATACTTTAATTACATTCAAGTAATTATCCTTAACCATATTCAGTAATTAACATTTAATTACTGTCATTAATTACAATAATTAATGAACCTTCATTAATCAATTAACTATAATTAATTTTATTAATCCTTAATTAATTACAATTAATTAATCATACTTCAATTAATTACTTTTATTAATCACCCTTGATTAATTCATTAAATAATTCTTATTAATTAATTAACCTTTTAATTAATTAAATAATTAATTTTAATCAACCACTTCATTCATTAGTTAGTCTTAATTAATCATAATAAGTAATTAACAATTTGTAATTACTTTTCTTAATTAATTACTTCTTAATTATTTATAATAACCTTGATTAATTAATCTAATTAATTATTCTTTAATTACTTTATTTAGTAATTATTAATCAATTTCATTAACAAATAATCCTTAATTAATTACTTTATTAATTAATTACTTTTAAATTAATTACACTTCGTAATTAATCTTAAATTAAACACATTTAATTAATCACATTAATTAATTAAAATAATTAAGAATTAACACTTAATTACCTACATAAGTAATTATCTTCTAATTACTTCCATTAATAATCTTGATTACTTTCTTAATTAATTACTTAACAAATAAGTAATTCCATTACTAAATAATCCTTAATTCATTAATTAATTAACTACTCCAAAATTAATTAATCTCAACAATTATATTAATCAATTCCTAAGATTAATAACATCAAGTGATTACCCTTTTTTCACTTTAACTAATTACCCCATGAGTAATTTTCCTATTAATTACTTCCATAAGTAATTTCATTCAATAATTAACCAATAATTACTTTATTAAGTAATTACACTTAATTAATCCATAATTAAATGATTATTTAAAATTAAATAAATAATTAACTATTCTTAAGTTAATAATAAAAATTAATTAACCTTATTTATTTTCACAAACAAATTATTTAAAATTAAACAAAATCTTAATAACTTACCTACTTTAATTATATTAAAACTTGATTAATACTTTTTCTTTTGAACTCTAATTATCTTAAAAATTGATAAATTACTTTGTTATTGAACTTGAAAACATTTTGAACTCAAGCTTCAGTTAAAAGCCAGAACAACCCGAGTCATACCCAAACAAACCCGAGCTATCTTCGTGTCAGTCGCGACTTCAACAGCTTCGAGTCTTCCACGCGATAATCACGAGACCTTCCCCGATCCATCTTCATCTTCCCCAAACTCTCGAACCAGTGCACAAACGTGTACGTGGTGCACGTACACCACCAACTCCTTCCTCCGGTGATCATCACGGCAACTCGCGACAATCACTAATACTCACGCGACTACAACTAGAAACCCAGATCGAAAAATACTTCATCGAATCGAAATTCGACAATCTCGATCAAAACTGGAACCAGATTCCGATCAGAAACCACCCAATGCCGATGAACTCCGCCTCGAGAAGCCCCTCCGACCACTCCATCGAACCGCCTCGTCACCAACGAACATTTTCCCCCCATCGCGATCGTGAACATCGAGCCACTGATGCCACCATTCATCTCGTCCTCAACGACGACTCAATTACAAAATAAACCCTAGTTTATCATCGTTTCGCCACCTCGATCATTAATAAATCCAATTAGTATTTTTCCGATGATCACAAGACCCCCGACCATCTCCAGCATTAATCTCGACCCATAGATCGTCCTCGTTCGTCAGATATTGACTGAAATAAGTTTTCAGTTCAACTCGAAAAATCTCGATCATCCCCATCTTAAAAATCATGATTTCTTTTTCTAAATTCGTCATTTACAAACACTAATCAGATTATAGAATCAAAACGTGAGTTTAAATCATTTTATTTCTGACCAATATTAGTTATCACTGTGATACCTTATTTTTAGAATTAATTGCTTAATATAATTACTTGAAATTATTTTTAAAAGTGAATTCTGGGTAATGCTAACACATTTCATTCAGAGATCATATACTATAAAAGATTGGAAGAAGAGAAATTAAATTTCGAATTTGTTTAAAGACTATATGTTTTTAACAGAGTTATATACATGTACCTGTATTTAAACATGCATGCCTATATCTCTTTTTATATATACATACAATACATTTTCATCTGTATAAACATAATTCCAAACCATCAGCAGCACAGGCATAAGAGTTAAGAATGATCGGGTTTTAAATAAATAATAAAGTTAGTTTACTAGTTTAAAACAGGGGACAGAGAACATTTTTCTGTAGTCTATAAATGCAAATATCAAAGGAAGATCATCCTACACATATAGCAGTTTAATCCATATTCCAGATATAACATTTATGCAACCATATCACAACATATTCATCACATGTATCAATCATAAGAACAGGTTTAAAACTGGTTTTAAAAAGAATTTACTCACCTTAAAATAAGAAACAGAGGGCAGATTTTATTACTTCCAGGCTTTTGAAATTTGAATTCTGGAAACTGTTTTTGATTTTCTTTGTTGTTGAAATAGAACCATTTGCATGTTGAAATTTGATGATTTAAAAGATTGTAACTGCAGATCTTTATGAACTTCAGGTTTGAAGGTTGTAGATTGAACATCACTTTTGAAATGCAGGTTTGAAATTGCAGATTTGATTTAGTTGCTTCCATGATCTCAGGTTGAAACAGTTTGATTTACTTGTTGAGTTTGATTTTTGTTATAGTTTTTGATTTTTCTTTTGAATTTAGAAAAGATGGAAAGAAAAGAAGATGGAGGAAGAAGATTTCGAACTGAGAAAATAAGTTTTTAACTGAAATCAAATGTTCAGTTTTCTCTATACATATGTTATTTAAGAAAATTTAGTTTTCTAAATTTTTAAATGAATTAAATGAAGGCCACTTGTTAACTTTATAAATTAGACAAATGTCCATGTTTGTTTTAAAAGTTTACAAGTGTTATTACCATGTGTTAAGATATTAACACATGTCCTTTAATACATTAAATAAATTTTTAATTAATTTAAATGTTAATATAAAGCTTTTCATACTTACTTTATTAATTACTAACATTTATCTTAGTATATGTATATATATAAACTATTTTTAGAGAAAATATTATAAAACCAAATACCCTTGAAAAAGTATTTATATTTTATTAATTATGTAAATATGGATTTATATAAATTCATTTACTTATTTACTAACTATTTTAGTTTAAGAGATATTTTAAAAAGGAAAGTTTATTTAAAACCATATATACACACTTATAACCATTTTATACTTATTAAAAGAAAACCAGATAAAAATAAATCTTTTATTAAATCTTATTTAAACTATCATATTTTTAGAAATAATAATTATCTTATATTTTGAAAACAATTGAATTAAATCTAAACTAACCTTTGAAAAATATTAATTTTAAAACAAAGCTTTAAATCATAATTCATACATATATAAATTATCAATAGATTAAAATGAATTTCAAACAATATCAAATTATCATATATACATATTTATATATTACAATTTGAAAATTCATCTTTAATTTAAAACAAAAGATATTTCCATTCACAATATATATCAAATATATATATTATAAATAGAATAAAATTTTATTAGTTTTAACAAACAAATCTTATCAATAATGCCAGATTATAATTTATTAACCTTTAAAATATTAAATTAACCAATTTAAATTAAAATTATAAAGAAAATTATCAATTCAATTAAATTATCAATACTGATTATTAAATTTAAATTGCCCAAAAACCTGGGATATCACATTCCTTCCCCCTTAAAATAATTTCGTCCCCGAAATTAAAAGCAAAGTTAATTTAATAATCCAGCAAAGATTTTAATTTTAAACAGCAACCACATACATATCATCCAATTCCTAACAACCAAAGCAACCAATCAAACAATCAAACAAACCTAACTAACTATCCTAATACAAATCAGGATAGATCTCATAATACTATCTCGAGTTTCCCCGAGTATATATATATACCGGGATACTCGTTCTACAGGATCTTAACTAACTATCTACAATAATCTAGAACTCCTTCCCATCTAGATTACAAATCTGAACAAAATATCAGACTAAACTCAAAACCATCTCAACTACCAAATCCTTTTGAACTGCTGATCCCACAACCAATGACAGATCAAACACGTATTCCCTCAGAGATACGTGAAATACAATGAATTCCAGTTATCCGAACTGGAAACTAAATCCTGTAGATCAAAGAACTAATCCTTTTGAGAACACAAGAAAATCTCAAAATACTTCTAGAGCTAGCTCTCCAATCTTACCAAATCTTGTATCTCCTTTAATTGAAGAAAACTTAAACAATATCCAATTTCAACTTCATCCTTCCTGATCAGCTTAGCCCTTGCTGATGCTTCCTGGAACAATCTAGACCAACATCAAACCAATTTCCGGATCCTTCTCAACAAAATGGTTTCCCAAAAATCACCGAAATCCAGAACACAATTCTACTCCACAAACATTAGAGAACTATGAACTACTTCTCCTATCTGGAATAGCCAAAACAGTTGCACTTGACAACCTTATCTCCAAATCCTGAAAATTCTTCACACTTAGAGATACACTTGAATTTCCTATAGAAATCCTTTACTCCAAGAAAATCACAACTCCCGGTTGCTCCCACTCTAGAATAGCTGTTATCTTGCTTCCGCTGCACAACTCTGATCTGGAATATATGAGAATGCCATCGGAGAAACTCGAGCAAACTTGATCATCCACAATTCACCATATCTATAAAATTTTAGTGAACCCTTCCACTTGGTCAAAAACATCCCAATAGAATTCCTTCCAGAAAATTAGGTATGATCAATCCCTCTCCAAAGAATCCTTAGCTGCTTTACCAAATTCTTCTCTCGGAGACATCCTTCTATTAAGCTGGACCACCAGTAACTCCACGAATCAAGTCGATACGGAATCTCAATCTCCAATAATCCCAAGAGAATACTTAAACAATCACAAGTCACTTTTGCGATCAGCTCGGCCTAATTTCCACAGATACTGTTCTCTCTTCACAAATCAGAACAGCTCATACTTAACTATCCAATTCATCGAAGAAATGGATTCACTCTGCTGCTTCTGGACTCCAACTCAAAAAGACTGCTCAGCCAGAAAACTTCCTGCCAACACAGAACACTTCCGAGCCGTACTGCTGACACAGACGTCAAAGACTTCTTATCCGAAACTCCTCGAGAAACTCGGACCTCAAAGCAAATAGAAACACCCCACTGGACTCAACCACAACACCGAAACAGACTCACTTCTTCAAACTTGTTCCAGAAGAAACATCTTCAGAAACGTCCATAGCCACCGTGTCTCATCACACAGCTACTACTTCCTGAGGTTACCAAAATACCATCACTCTCTTCAGCTCATCCAATAGATCTACTCTATTCATCCAACTTCAAAGATAAACTCTAAACCATAACTGGTTTCCTTCAGAGATCGGTGAAATCTTTACACCACAACAAAGTTTACTCGAGACGGTATTTGGTCTACAGTCTCGTCAGATATACTTCCAACCTCAACACTCAAATTCTAACTATTGGTAGTCGTGTTACTCACACTACCACCTTATCTACCTTTATAACTTATATTGGAAAACCCGAACAGGTAACCCAACAAATAGGTAGAAATATATATATTTAAAATGATATTTTTTTATATAGAAATTATTTCTGGGTAAAATTATTTCATTTACCACTTTAAAACAATATTGTGTCCGTTGGCCTGGTTCAAGTGTTTAGAGATCCCTATCAATAACGTTAGCTACTCGTATTGACCAGAATCCATATACCACTCAACCGATCAATTAACACAATATAAAACCATTTTTATATAACTAACAATTACGCGCTCTCGTATATATATACTCAGATTCAACAGGTTGCTACAGATCCTATTTCTAATGAACAATCCTTCCGAACCTAGGTATTCACTCAACCTAGTGTTCTGATATTCACTTAACCAAAAGCTTAGGCATTCGCTCAACCTCGCTCTGATGCCATATGTAACGACCCGACTTCCTATGCCCAGAAAGTCGCATCATTATGAAGAAAGAAAGGGGTAGAAAATAGAAAAGAAGAGAAGAAAGAAAGAAACAACAACAACGATCTCACAGCGGAACGAATAAATTATATTAATAACATAAACTATTACATAGTATACAACACTTATCAGAGTTTACACAACTATACAACACATACTAGACAGTTATAAAACATCTGTCTAGATATTACAACTCAAATACAATACAAGACTCTAACACAAATATCAACACAGCGGAATACTATATCTACGAACGCCGAAGCCTCCTGCTCCATAGCTCCTCCACAATTCGTCAAAGCTAAACCTGAATCCCTTGGCTACTCGTAAAAATTTGAGTACCCAAGAGTTTATAAAACAGAAATAAACACTTGGGTCAGACATGGGTCTGGTGTGAGTAAACGGGTTAAAATTGTTTAACTTCAAAACCTTTTGGAAACAAAGGTATCACGTAAGACTTCCCACACATAAACATGGAAAAGTTTTTATCTTACGCTAACCAAAACGTTTGATAGGAAATCTGATTGTATTATAATAGGGTCTAGGGTTTTCAAGTAAAATACAGAAATAGCTGAAATGCTTACATCTCACATTCCAACATAGTTGGGCACAACTAATACGTACGGCACTTATTGGAGTTTGGATTCCATACAATGGCAGGGCTACTGGGGTACCGCCCGTCACAGTACGTGGCCTAGATCACCGTACCGAGGAGTACGCCCGCTCCCCTGCAACACAAAGCCGGAACCATCCCTTACTGGATAATCCCGAACAAGACAATCCCGTAGTTGGCGCGACCAACCACACACTAAGCCGAATAAAAGAAAAGGGACCTCTAGACAGGGATCTATCTTGCTCTCAGTGGGTGCTACCCACGAAGCCTTGCTGCACCTCCCCTGTTTTAGCCATTCCCGGTTGATGAGGCTTGAGGTTTACGATTACCTTTAATCAGAACATATCACTTAGAATGCTCATCGTCCGCCTGACGATGTGCTGAAAGCATTCAATCCATACAAGTTCGTTCCGGGTTCGAACGAAACCGAAGGCATTATCTCGTTACACTCGTTTTGAAATCACCCTCAGAGTTAACGACAATAACCCTTGCACTCTGAATCTTCATCTTCACTTGAGATTCACGACCTATCGTAAATTTGGATCGATGTGGTATTCGGGTCTCCAGACCTGGAATACCGGTATACGGAAACCCGATCCCGGTCTCATCGAAATCCAAAACGTATCTTTTAAGGCCAAGTTGTTTAAAGGTTTACACATTTAAACTTATTCAGGATGATATAAATATATAGATAAATCACATTATCACAATAGATAATTCATATCAACATTTATCTCACAAAGCAGCATATCACATATCATCGATATCATATCCAAATCATCCAGTATCAATCAAGCACCCAATATCAATCAATCATCCATAAGCAGAATTGATTAACTCCAAATCAATTTAATTAACCTTTAATTAAATTAATTACTATCCTTTAATTACTTGGATTATCTTAATCCTGCTTATTATCATTAATTAATTACAAATTAATTAATTAAACATCTTAGTGATCTTCCTTAATTAATCTTCCTTGATTAATTATACTTTAATTACATTCAAGTAATTATCCTTAACCATATTCAGTAATTAACATTTAATTACTGTCATTAATTACAATAATTAATGAACCTTCATTAATCAATTAACTATAATTAATTTTATTAATCCTTAATTAATTACAACAAATTAATCAATTATTCTCTAATTATTTTATTTAGTAATTATTAATCAATTTCATTAACAAATAATCCTTAATTAATTACTTTATTAATTAATTACTTTTAAATTAATTACACTTCGTAATTAATCTTAAATTAAACACATTTAATTAATCACATTAATTAATTAAAATAATTAAGAATTAACACTTAATTACCTACATAAGTAATTATCTTCTAATTACTTCCATTAATAATCTTGATTACTTTCTTAATTAATTACTTAACAAATAAGTAATTCCATTACTAAATAATCCTTAATTCATTAATTAATTAACTACTCCAAAATTAATTAATCTCAACAATTATATTAATCAATTCCTAAGATTAATAACATCAAGTGATTACCCTTTTTTCACTTTAACTAATTACCCCATGAGTAATTTTCCTATTAGTTACTTCCATAAGTAATTTCATTCAATAATTAACCAATAATTACTTTATTAAGTAATTACACTTAATTAATCCATAATTAAATGATTATTTAAAATTAAATAAATAATTAACTATTCTTAAGTTAATAATAAAAATTAATTAACCTTATTTATTTTCACAAACAAATTATTTAAAATTAAACAAAATCTTAATAACTTACCTACTTTAATTATATTAAAACTTGATTAATACTTTTTCTTTTGAACTCTAATTATCTTAAAAATTGATTAATTACTTTGTTATTGAACTTGAAAACATTTTGAACTCAAGCTTCAGTTAAAAGCCAGAACAACCCGAGTCATACCCAAACAAACCCGAGCTATCTTCGTGTCAGTCGCGACTTCAACAGCTTCGAGTCTTCCACGCGATAATCACGAGACCTTCCCCGATCCATCTTCATCTTCCCCAAACTCTCGAACCAGTGCACAAACGTGTACGTGGTGCACGTACACCACCAACTCCTTCCTCCGGTGATCATCACGGCAACTCGCGACAATCACTAATACTCACGCGACTACAACTAGAAACCCAGATCGAAAAATACTTCATCGAATCGAAATTCGACAATCTCGATCAAAACTGGAACCAGATTCCGATCAGAAACCACCCAATGCCGATGAACTCCGCCTCGAGAAGCCCCTCCGACCACTCCATCGAACCGCCTCGTCACCAACGAACATTTTCCCCCCATCGCGATCGTGAACATCGAGCCACTGATGCCACCATTCATCTCGTCCTCAACGACGACTCAATTACAAAATAAACCCTAGTTTATCATCGTTTCGCCACCTCGATCATTAATAAATCCAATTAGTATTTTTCCGATGATCACAAGACCCCCGACCATCTCCAGCATTAATCTCGACCCATAGATCGTCCTCGTTCGTCAGATATTGACTGAAATAAGTTTTCAGTTCAACTCGAAAAATCTCGATCATCCCCATCTTAAAAATCATGATTTCTTTTTCTAAATTCGTCATTTACAAACACTAATCAGATTATAGAATCAAAACGTGAGTTTAAATCATTTGATTTCTGACCAATATTAGTTATCACTGTGATACCTTATTTTTAGAATTAATTGCTTAATATAATTACTTGAAATTATTTTTAAAAGTGAATTCTGGGTAATGCTAACACATTTCATTCAGAGATCATATACTATAAAAGATTGGAAGAAGAGAAATTAAATTTCGAATTTGTTTAAAGACTATATGTTTTTAACAGAGTTATATACATGTACCTGTATTTAAACATGCATGCCTATATCTCTTTTTATATATACATACAATACATTTTCATCTGTATAAACATAATTCCAAACCATCAGCAGCACAGGCATAAGAGTTAAGAATGATCGGGTTTTAAATAAATAATAAAGTTAGTTTACTAGTTTAAAACAGGGGACAGAGAACATTTTTCTGTAGTCTATAAATGCAAATATCAAAGGAAGATCATCCTACACATATAGCAGTTTAATCCATATTCCAGATATAACATTTATGCAACCATATCACAACATATTCATCACATGTATCAATCATAAGAACAGGTTTAAAACTGGTTTTAAAAAGAATTTACTCACCTTAAAATAAGAAACAGAGGGCAGATTTTATTACTTCCAGGCTTTTGAAATTTGAATTCTGGAAACTGTTTTTGATTTTCTTTGTTGTTGAAATAGAACCATTTGCATGTTGAAATTTGATGATTTAAAAGATTGTAACTGCAGATCTTTATGAACTTCAGGTTTGAAGGTTGTAGATTGAACATCACTTTTGAAATGCAGGTTTGAAATTGCAGATTTGATTTAGTTGCTTCCATGATCTCAGGTTGAAACAGTTTGATTTACTTGTTGAGTTTGATTTTTGTTATAGTTTTTGATTTTTCTTTTGAATTTAGAAAAGATGGAAAGAGAAGAAGATGGAGGAAGAAGATTTCGAACTGAGAAAATAAGTTTTTAACTGAAATCAAATGTTCAGTTTTCTCTATACATATGTTATTTAAGAAAATTTAGTTTTCTAAATTTTTAAATGAATTAAATGAAGGCCACTTGTTAACTTTATAAATTAGACAAATGTCCATGTTTGTTTTAAAAGTTTACAAGTGTTATTACCATGTGTTAAGATATTAACACATGTCCTTTAATACATTAAATAAATTTTTAATTAATTTAAATGTTAATATAAAGCTTTTCATACTTACTTTATTAATTACTAACATTTATCTTAGTATATGTATATATATAAACTATTTTTAGAGAAAATATTATAAAACCAAATACCCTTGAAAAAGTATTTATATTTTATTAATTATGTAAATATGGATTTATATAAATTCATTTACTTATTTACTAACTATTTTAGTTTAAGAGATATTTTAAAAAGGAAAGTTTATTTAAAACCATATATACACACTTATAACCATTTTATACTTATTAAAAGAAAACCAAATAAAAATAAATCTTTTATTAAATCTTATTTAAACTATCATATTTTTAGAAATAATAATTATCTTATATTTTGAAAACAATTGAATTAAATCTAAACTAACCTTTGAAAAATATTAATTTTAAAACAAAGCTTTAAATCATAATTCATACATATATAAATTATCAATAGATTAAAATGAATTTCAAACAATATCAAATTATCATATATACATATTTATATATTACAATTTGAAAATTCATCTTTAATTTAAAACAAAAGATATTTCCATTCACAATATATATCAAATATATATATTATAAATAGAATAAAATTTTATTAGTTTTAACAAACAAATCTTATCAATAATGCCAGATTATAATTTATTAACCTTTAAAATATTAAATTAACCAATTTAAATTAAAATTATAAAGAAAATTATCAATTCAATTAAATTATCAATACTGATTATTAAATTTAAATTGCCCAAAAACCTGGGATATCACAATATGGGATTTCAATTAAGTCACAACTTAATAATTTAAACTTTCTTTCAAATAGTTTAAACAAATTACCATTTCCAAATCTTTTAAACAAAAAAGATTCAACCTTTACGGTTTAAACAGTTTCCACACTTTAATCTTTTAAACAAAAGATTCATTCATAGATTTTCCAAATTAATTTCCATTTCAATTTGATTAACTCGTTAAATCTTTAAATCAAGATTTAACTTATAGCTTTCAAAACAATCCCATTTCAAATGATTTAAACAAATCACCGTTTTAAATCTGTTAAAAATAAACAGATTTAATTCATAGCTTTCAAAACAATTTCATTCATAACTTGGAAAACCATTTTTCAATTCAATCTTGAAATTCCTTTAACTAAATTGGAATTTCATTGCTTATCTGAAAGCTTTTATTCTTTATAAACAACAGTTTTCATTTTGGAAAATCTGATTCATTTATACGAGTTGGAATCCTTGGGTTAAATTCAAATTCTCAAAATTTTACTTTTAAATGTTTTAAATTCAGATAAACACATTTATAACATTTTCAATCCCTAGTTTCAAATCATAGGATTCAATTTCAAACTTGAATTCAAATTTAAATCAAATTATTTAAATTTTCAAAACTCGATTAAGTTATTCAAAATAACTTTTATCTTTGAAATTCTATTTCAAAAGCTTTTCACTTTAAATCCGAATTTCTAATTTCAAAATCAATTGAAATTAAAATTTCAATTTCAAAAACATCAAATTTAAATTATCTGTGACTTAACCGATTTCAACGTGAAATCCATATTTGTGTGTGTATGGTGTAGTCCAGGGATTTTACACACAATAGTGCAACACGATGAATCATCACAGATCAGAATACAGAAATATAGTTGATAAGCGATACAAATTATAACGCTTATCGTACAGATCACAGATATATATCACAGGTAAGTAAACTACAGATCATAACATAAATCAGGATGTATCACAAAGCATCATATATCAGGGATATCGAACAATTCAATCATTATAGTCAAATCCAATCATCCATAAGTAAGGTAAGTTAATTGTCTGATAAATTCAAATCAGATTTATTACTTATGAATTACTAATCCGGGTTAGTTAATATTACAAATCATTTTGATTAATTATTCTTTAATCATTTATTAATTTACCATTAATAATACATTAATTAACTTTTAATTTTAATTCATCAACCTTTAATTATTAAATAATTAACTTTTGATTATTTAGTTCACTATTTAATTAATTATTTTAAATTAATAAAATTTCAGTAAGTGATCATTCCTAACCACTTACATTGATTAATAAATCTTTAATTAATTATCATTAATTATTTCTTAACAAATCATATTAATTTAATTAACCTTTAATAAATTGATTATCCTTAAATAAATCATTCCTTAATTACTTGGTTAATCAAACTTAAATCATAAATTAATTCATCATAAATTATGTCTTAGTCATAATTATTATTTTAAAAGGTTAAAATTTAGTTCAAATAACACTTTATCTTAATTCTATTTTTAAATTACATTTAAAATAATGTATCTAATTTAAATAAATTAAAACTTAAGTATTTTGGAAATATCTTACTTAAATTCTTAATTGATTCAAACTTAAGTCAAAGTCATAAATTTGAAAGCCTGTTTTAAAGTTGTTTAAAAATCTGAAAAACCCTTTGAAGTAAAAACTGTTTAATATATCAGACTCGAGACCTGCTTCGAGTCACCCCTGAGAAATCTGCTTGTTTGCTTCGGGTTATATCAAAAATCAACCCGAGTGCCAAAATTTCCAACTTAAAATTTCGTCTAAGTATTTTCGACCTGCTATTCCATCATTCTACTCGAGTCCCCCTACATGTTCTTCGAGTTCGTCACGCAGTTTCCCCGAGTATATCACGAGATAACTCGAGCCCCTGTACTTCATCTTCCCCAATCCAGCAAACCCAGACAACAAATGTGCACGCGTGTACGTGCACACGAGCTCGCCGCCCCTCCGGCCAACTTCGCGACCACCCACGAGTCACCCTCGACCTCGTCATCGAACCCCACTGCCCAGTTCGACGTTTTCTTCATGAATTCGAAATCGAACAAATCTGTTCATCCTGGAACCCAACCAACATCAGTAGATCGCCTCGTCTACCCACCTCTGGCCACCAGAAAATGTGAGACTTCGGCCATCCCTTCATCGACCACCCTTCCACCATCTCGCAAATCCACGAAGCACTCGATCAACAGGGGAGGTCGAACGAACAAAACGTCTACCCCCTGAAAAAACTAGGTTTATAAAAATGAATTGCTCGCCGCCAACGCCACCGGCATCTTCGCCACCTCCAACCATTTTTCGCCGACACCCCATAGGCTCCTCCATCACCATCCAAGACCCCGACCATCAAAGCGCTTCCAGTCGCCTGAAATTGGCAGGAAACCAATTTCCGTTCAACTCACGATTTCCCCCAACTTAACAAATTAAAAATCTTGATTTTATTCTTAAAATTCATGGTTTTCAAAGAGGATTTTGATTACCTAGGTGAAATCAAAAATCACGATGTTCGAATTTTATCATATACCAGAGTTGCCACTGTAATATCCTATTTTGAAAATATTTTCTAAATATTTCTACTTGGAATTATTTTTAAAAAAATAACTTCACATTCATACCAACATTTCATCTTTAATGATCTTACCCTAATATTGATTGTATAAGGAGCAGTTAAATTTTGTTTTAGTAGCTTTAAACCTGTAGAACAACAGAGAGTTGTTCATGCATAAACACAGGCATGCATACCTCAATTCCCACATATATATATACATATATACTTACAGATATATTTCCTCCCATACATCATACTTTATACCATGGTTCCAATATCAGGCACACAATCAAAAATATAAATAGGGTTGAGATCAAAGAAGATAGTTTGCTCACCGTGGTTTTTAAATGGACAGAGCACCATTGAAAATGGAAAAGCTTGTAAACTTTTAAAACTTGGAATTGCCTTCATTTGTCTTTGATTTTAAAACTTGCATTTGTTATCAACTGGAATGCTTGAAAATACTTGAACTTGCTAAGAATGCATGCAAGATGATGAAGCTTGCTACATATCTTTGGTTTGCTTTTGATTTGTTTTGATGTTTAAATTTGAGATGCTTGTTTTGTTTACAAATGACATTCACTTCATTTTTGTTTCTCTCAGTTTTGTATCAAGGGACGAAAATGAAATGAAGAGGAGGTATAAGGAAAATGAAGTTTACTGGGTAGAAACTTTGTACAGGTGATAATGTAGTTTGTACAAGTTGATCAGTGATATTTTTCTTTTTTTATTGTTTGACTATGCAAATGTTTGGTGGCTGATGATGTTTTTCTCGTGTACTAAGGAGCTTGCATTTATTTGTTTTGTACTTTTGACCAGCTGAGATGATTCATATACGTGCTGAGGATAGATGGCATTAATGCCAAGGTACTTATATCTCCATGCTTATATTATTATTATTATTTTGTTTGTTGTCTTGTTTTATAAGCTTTCATATATATTTGTATCTTGTTTTGCTTCCATTTTGATGCTTCCTTGTTTTATAGGCTGAAATGATTTTGTTTTAAACTTGTCTTCATGTTTGCATACATATTTCTTTCTTATTTGAATGTGTATTTTCTTTTGTTTATCTCCATCTCAATTATTTATTTCTAGATTTAATACTAATTGTTTTTAATATTCATTTGGTAATATAAGAGAATTTCTAGATTCTAATTTGTCACTAGATCTTATTCAATGTATTTACTTTATATTTCTATATCTTATATACTTTCATTTCTTAAACCATTTACTTACGATTTAAATTCAAACCACATATATACAATTTCTAAATCTAAAAATGATTCAATATATTTTTATTTGGTTTCGGGGAAACTCGAATCATTTTATCGATTTATTTTACTATCTTTATCCAAAAATTAATTTAATTATCAATTTAAATTCATAAGAAATCCGGGGTCGTTACACATAGATTGCACGGAAGTGATTTTAATGCTAACCTTGAAATTTAAAATAAATTAAATATTTTGAGTTCATGATTACATGTCGAGAAAAAATGTTTTTTTTTTAATTTGAACTTTTGAATAATTGTTCATATTTTATTTTTTATAGCGTCGGTCCTGTGTAGCAACGGTCCCTGTTATGTAAATTGGTGTGTTCAAATTTAGTTACGTTGTGTTAATTAAATCTTTATTAGATGTCAATTTTTGTATGTTTGGGTTAACAAAATTAATTGAGTGAACAAATGTTTTGAAATTTGAATTCCAAAAGTTTGTTTACACTGTAGAGTTGGTTTGTTTATTCCCTTTCAAATTATGTCACACTCTTTTTATTGTTTTCTCGTTTGTTCCATTACTCATTTCCCTTTACCATCTCTGAAGCTTTTTCATTTCACGAACGTTGCCTACTTTTCATATTTTGAATTCTTTCCTTCACCTATTTTAATACCTACCTTCTTCTTCACATCTCGTTCCTCACACAGGTGCCGCTACATTTTACACCATTGCACCTCCACGACTATGCCATCCTACACCTATTGTCCGTCACTGTTCATAGTTGTTGACCACCCATAGCCACAACCAACGTCGATTCTAGGGTTTCAAACTACAAAATAACATTATGAACAAAACTATATATAATTAATTTATTTAAAAAAAATGGGACTCCACAATAATATTAATTCAAACATCTAAGAAGATACTACATCGTTTATAAATTGTTAATATAATTTAAAAAATGATACTACAATGCAGAACTTACTACCACCATTCTTAAAATTCTACTAAAAAAACATCATGAACAAAAATATACACAATTAATCTATTTTAAAAAAATCTTCAAAATATCATTAGTACAGTATCCTCTTCTTCCTCAAATTTATTGTTTTCCTCTAAGACCATTTCTTCATTCGTGTCAAAACTCGAAATCATTGCTATTAGTAGAGTCATGCATTCTCCATTCTTACTCATCGCCGCCACATCGTCAATGCACTTTTGCTTTGAGCTCCATGGCCAAAACCACCATCCCATCTACCTACACTGTCGCCAAGATTGGTCGTGCCTTCATTAAGTGACCGCAAACCTCCTCCATCGTCAAGAATCCAGTTGACGTGCCTTTCTCGCAATAAGTTTTTGTTCTTCTGCCATATTTAGTTGAAATGTTTGTATTTTTAGCTAAAAAAAATTAAAAGCCTGTATTTAGAGCTAAAAAATGGGTAAGATTTGTCCTTCACACAATTTTATTGATTTAAAAAATACAAAAGTAAATTAGCAAAACATATAATTATTGAATAATTTTGTCCAAAAATTCAAAATTTCAACGAGAATTTTTATTTCGATTATCGAATTCATTGGAGAAAATTTATATTCTCTGAAAAAAATTGCACATAAAAAAACTGATTTTTTTTAATTTGGTAGAGTTTAGATTTCATTAGGTTTTCATGGTAATCAATTTTAGTAGTCCTAAATCCTGATCATAGTTTTAGTTCAATTTTAGTCTACAAACCGAACACATACTAAGACCAGCAGTTTTGATTCTTTTGGAAGTAGGAACACCATCAAAAAAGTTCAAACTCCCAATAACCACTGTCTTCCTCGGACCATCGCCAAACGTCATCAGATCCCAACGACCACCTACTATTTGTAAACCCTGCCCTTCACATACTAATTACTCTTTCTCAAACTGAAAGATGGTAGCTGTTGATTACTCTTTCTCAAACTGAAAGCTGCATTATACAGTTGTCGTTCCATCAACCAAGGATCACCCAGACTCCCGAAGCTTTGTATTTCTCAAATGCTTGAAATGAGTCCTACATAGTAAGGAGATGCAGTCTGTATCTGAAACACCATATATATCCCAGTTAGCGACCGAGATTGGAGATACAAAGTATATTTGACTTCAGCTGTGCTTATGGGGTTGGAGAATTCAGTCTCCATACAATCTCCTATTATCATGTTAATTCCATTCATTTTTTAAGGATGAATATCACGGTTTTCAATAGGTTGTTTTGAATCCTAAGTGCTAGAGTTGTAATTTATATTTAAGTATCAAGTACCGAATTTGACTTTGATGCCTTCAAACAAAGCATGAAACAATTGCGGAAAGTCCTTTTTACCATTTGGATGGAAGTTGTAGCAATTAGCTGAGGTTACTATAAAGGAGCAACTCTGTATATAATAATGGTGTGGCAAGCTAACTAAATCTGCACAAACATTCGACAAAGAGAGAAGATTAGTTTTGATATCAAAAACCAAAATTTGGGTTTTTAGGTCTTAAGAACACGGCTTCAGTAAACTAGTCGACCTATATGGCTACTCTAGCATTAGTGATATTTACCCTATAGTTTTCAGTTTAAGATGTGTAAAAGCCATGGTTCCAAATTAGCTAATTTGGCTATAAAACATAGCTTACTTCAGATTACCATGTGTAGCAACCGAATGAATGGTTATGATTTCATAATTTTGTATACATGGGGCATAATTATTATTATCTTCTCACAAATATAAGAATTCACAAACATCATGCCTCGTCGTAGACTCCCACTGGCTGCTTCAAATTTCTTCTCCAAATCAGCCTCCCCGACAGCATGAGCCGCAATACGCAGCTGTATGAAATCAACATGTAATACAGCCATGAGAGCAGCATCATTGAAACATGTCGAGTTAAATATTTGCTAACATATTATAGATAACAGTTGTAAAATAATCGAATAGAACAAAATGAACAAGAGAACACAGATTTGAGAGATAGAAGAAACAAATATAAAATAGAGACTACTTTTTTATTGAATTGGTTGAATAAAACCTTATTGCAGGATTCTTATTCATAAGCCTAACTAGAACATATAAGTTGAAACTACCCAAACATGAATTAAAGTCTGATAGCAGGAAATACTAAAATATTTCTTTTTTTAACAGCATGATTCAAAAATCTTCAGTTCATGATAAAAATTCTTGTACTTCCCAGTTAAGATTTTATGCATTGTAAATTTGGATTTGAGTGAGGAAATTTGTTAAAGAGATAGTTATCTTGAAACTTAGGGTCTTGGTTACTATTAGAAAAATTGGTTCACCTATAGCATCTTTTTTCAGTTAGTATAATAATTGATCTGGCATGAATGCATGCACATAAAAAAATCATTCATTTAGAAGAGTGTAGTGAATGGACTTGAATAGCAACTAAAAAACGGAGGCAAGTTTTACGTAGCTTAACTTTTTATTCTTCTGAGGTAAAAAGCTGTTCCACGTTGGCGGCATGGTCTCATAAAACTTTTTATAAAAGTTCCTCATTATTTGAGTTATCTCACACTGGTATTTCTAGACTGATCTGGGTGTTATTTATTTATAATGCTCGGGTCAGACCGAGTATTTTCCCAGGTTATCCATGTTGTTATGGCGGTCTTGAAGGGGTGCTGAAGATTCACCCATCGTAGTTTTATTTTCCACTGTATTATAAAGTATACCTATCGGCATTTGTAAGGTTAGTATTTTATAACTATCCTACTGATAAGGTTTGTTTTTAGCTCTGATACACTCTGTATGTTTGAAGTGACAGTTCCGACTGTCCTTGTTATATTATATGTTATCGATTCTGTTGTGAGATTTTGTTTTTCTCTATTCTCTATTTTTCCATTTTTTTTCTTTACCCTAACAATCTGCCTTTTCGTTCACTTTGAGTTGGACATGTGTGCTTTATTGTAAACTCAAAGGGTCCAGAAAAACGGTTTGTAACAACAACTTTGTTTTATAAATTAAATAACTTTTAAACTCCATTTTATTTCTATGATTTAAGCCACTTTAATAACTTTGAAAAAGGTTTGAAAACAAAATTTAAGTTCGGAAAATCTTTTATAACTTTCTTAGAAAATGAAGTAATTAACTAGTGTAAAGAAAACACGGGTTTTTAATCTCGAATAAGAGCCAATTTAAGTATGTTAACTATACGGAGTAACATTCACAACATTTATATACATAAGCACATACATAAAAACCACTATAGCGTGGTACACTTTTGAGTCCCTCTTCACAAAGTCCCCGGTAAAACCTTTCGTATGCACTTCTTCGCTATGAACACTTCGACTTTATTTCAACTCCCCTACAAACATCCTATATGCCATCCACTTTCATGCGCGAACAAAACCAAACAATAATCATTCCACACACTTATGCTCATAAGCAACCAACCAAAATTATTATCAAAAAAACGATTTTTAAACTTGCTTTTAAAGTGAGCTTTACTCACCTAAAAAACATTATCTTTTACCAAAACTACTGCTACATGGTAAACAACACACAGACCTAGCTTCTTTCTACAATAATTTATTTGTAAGACATATGGAAGGTCAAGAGGGCTTGGCCATGGTGCTAAGGGGCACGGCCTTGGTTAAAAAAAATGAGATCTTGGGTTTTTTTAGCAAATAAGTAGTGTAGAGAGGAGTAGAAGTGGTTTTAGCAACTTATTTAAGGATTAAAAGTGGAAAGGAGTGATTTTTAATTTGGTTTATTTTGGAAACAAGAATGGAAGAAGTAGAGAAGAGAGTAGAAAGAAGAAGGAAGAAATGGAAAAAAGAAATGAAGTGAAATGAAAAAGAAAAGAGTGGAGTTATTTTCTTAGAAAATGTAAAATGGTATATTACCAAAAAGCCCTTAGCCAATATGATGCAGCACAACATGCCTGCGAGCTACAACCCAGTGAGTTGCGACCTAACTCTAGCGAGTTAACGACCCAAGGAATCAAGCCCAGCGAGTTAAGTCGCTCAGCCAACCAGATAAGCGACCTAGCGAGTCGCGCCAAACCAATACTGCCACATTTCTTTAGGTCACCAGCGAGCTACGACCTAACGAGCTATGACCTAGCGAGTTAGGTCGCATATGTCGCAAATACTTAAGTCGTATGTCGCTTATGCTCATCTATGCCGCATTTCCTTATGCCGCTATCTTTAAGTCGCTCACCATGATAGGTCGTTGGTATCTCATGTTGCTCATTCTTTAAGTCGCTCCACTTATGCCGCTATCTTCTTTAGGTCGCTGATTCCTTATGTTGCATGAAGCTGTGCTGCAAAGTACTATGTTGAGTCGTTAACTTGTTAAGTCGCATGTATGTTGTATTGTGTAAGTCGTGAGTCGTTGTAACTTGTATTGTTGATATGCCGCATTGTGTTAAGTCGTAAATCGTGATGTAGTGTGTTAGGTCGTATATGTTAAGTCGTGTATATGTTAACTCGTGTGTCGAACGTGTTAAGTCGTGTGTATGTGTTGTAATCCCTATAAATAGGGGTGTGATGTCATTGTAAAAAAAGGGATTTTGAATAAAATTTTGGTTTGTGCTTTGTGCCTCCATTAAAATTGAAAGTTGAGTGTTATCTCCTTTCTCCATCTTCGGTTATTCGAGTGCGCTCGAATCAACGAACTTGAAGCCGATTCACGGAATCTCGTGCGCGAGATCAACGTCGAAGAATCGTATATCTTCTAACACGGTATCGTGCGCGATCAACGTGTTGAAGATAGCTAGAATCCGGTATCTCGAGAGATCAACGGATTTGGGCATTTGGGTATCTTCAATTCACCGATTCATATTGTTTCATCGATTCACTTTCCGCGTATTTCCGCAATTCGTGATTAGATCCGGGATAGATTTGACTGCTGGTTCAGATCTACTTCCGTGCTGCGTCATCTGGTATCAGAGAAAGGAGATGAACTTTTCCATGTTCGTTGGGTGTGAAGTTTCGAAATTTGAAGAGTGTGTTTGGATTTGTTGATGATTTGATCATGCCTCTAAGACGTGCTAACAGATATCAAAATGTTGAAGAAGTATATAGAAGACAAGAAGCTGAGCAGTTGGAACAGCGTATCAATGAAAGGTTCAACGAGGGTATAGAAAAATTGGCGAAAATGATGAACGACATGAATCAAAGTCACATGAGAACTTCACCAGTTTCGAACCAAGGTAGAAACAGGGTTTCGCCGTCGGTTTCGGAAGAAAGGAGAATGTCACCACAATCTCATCGGGATAGAAGAGAGTCATCAGTTTCAATGATGAGAGATCATCATGGCTATCGAGATGAAGAGAGAAGAAATCATTGGGGATTTGAGGAAGAACCATATCGTGATGTTGAAAGACATAGTAGAAGGGATATTCGTGGACGTAGAGACATCGATGGTCAGGATCGATATCGAAGTACATCTAATTTTGAAGAATATGGTGATAGAGGTAGTATTCATTATCGAGATCGAGGCCAAGGGCGAGATCGATATATGGATTCAGAAAGTGATCGTAAGTGGGAGTCTGGTATGAGGATGGAAATTCCAGAATTCAAAGGTGGTATGCAAGCAGAAGAATTTCTTGATTGGTTGTCTAGTGTTAAAGAAATTTTGAATTTCAAGGTGGTGCTAGAGAATCGTAGAGTTCAATTAGTTGCTACAAAACTACGGGGAAGAGCTATTGCTTGGTGGCAGCAAACTAAACTAACTAGGGAGAGAATGGGAAAATCAAAAGTTGTTACTTGGGAGAAGATGAGAAAGATGATGAAAGCAACTTTTTGCCATACAATTATCAATCTCTTATGTATCAACGTTTGCAGAATTTGAGACAAGGGACGAGGACGGTGAATGATTATGCGGATGAATTCTATCAATTGATTGCAAGGAATGATATTATGGAAACTGAGGAACAGCTAACGGCTAGATATATTGGAGGGTTACAAATGCAAATTCAAGACATGGTGAATATGTTTAATCCAATGTCTGTTGCTGAAGCACATCAAAAAGCTCTAGCTTGGGAGAAACAAGGGAGACGAGGATTTGGTGTGTTTACGAGTTCCAATAATCAGATTAAGGGTGCTAGTAGCAGTGCAAATGTTTCCAAGGCCGTCAATAAACCGGTTGTCGATGAAGCTGCTAAGACCAAGGTCAATAACAGTATTAAGTGCTATAATTGTCAGGAGTTTGGCCATAAAAGTAATGAATGTACAAAGCCAAAGAAGAGAGCATTAGTTGTAGAAGAATGTGAGTATGAGGATGTAGAAGCTGAAGTTGATTATTCTCAACCATCGAAGTTTGATGAAGAAGAAGAAGTTGTGTCAGGAGATGAAGGGTGTAACTTGATGATGAGGAGGTCTTGTTTAACGCCAAAGCAAGAGGATGATTCTAGTTGGCCGAGGAGCAATATTGTTCAGTCTACATGTACTATCTTGGGAAAGGTTTGTCGATTTGTTATTGATGCGGGAAGCTACGATAACATTATTTCTGAAGAAGCTGTCAAGAAGTTAGGGTTGAAGACTGAAAAACACACTAGACCTTATAAACTAGCATGGCTAAAGAAAGGTGGACAAGTGAAAGTGGGAAGACGAGCATTTATTACATTTTCTATTGGGAAGAAGTACAAAGATGAAATATGGTGTGATGTTGTAGATATGGATGTGTGTCATCTACTATTGGGAAGAACATGGCAGTATGATAGAGCTGTATAACATAATGGTCGCACCAACAGCTACAGTTTCATGTTCGAAGGAACTCAAACCACCTTAGTTCCTAAGAAGCGTGAACAAAGTGAAAGCAAGTCAGAGCCGAAAGTGGAACCAAGTAGTCTTTTATCTACAAGAGAATTTGTTGAAGAAGTGAAAGATAGTGCTGAAGTGTTTATGTTGATTGGGTATGAAACGAGTGAAGATCTTGAAATTCCTGAGGAAGTTAAGCCGGTGTTGAATGAGTTTTAAGATGTCTTTCCTACGGAATTGCCCAAGGAATTACCACCACTGAGGGACATACAACATCAAATTGACCTAGTGCCAGGCGCTGTTTTACCGCATATGCCGCATTATCGTATGAGTCCGAAGGAGCATGAGGAGTTGAGGAGACAGGTTTAGGAGTTGCTTAATCAAGGGCGTGTTCGAGAGAGTCTCAGTCCTTGTGCTGTACCAGCTTTGTTAGTGCCGAAGAAAGATGGTTCATGGAGAATGTGTACGGACAGTAGGGCACTCAACAAAATAACTGTCAAATACAGATTTCCTATGCCAAGACTTGATGACCTATTGGATCAGCTTAGTGGATCTATAATCTTTTCGAAGATCGATCTTAAGAGTGGTTATCATCAGATTCGCATAAAACCAGGAGATGAATGGAACACAGCATTCAAGACACGGGAAGGATTATATGAATGGCCGGTCATGCCGTTTGGTTTATCTAATGCACCAAGTACATTTATGAGGGTGATGAATTAAATTTTCAAACCTTTCATTGGAAAGTTTGTTGTGGTTTACTTTGATGATATCTTGATCTATAGTGCTAGTACAGAGGAGCATGTTCAACACTTGCGAAAGGTGTTAACTATTCTTCGTCAAGAACAATTCTATGCAGCAACGAAGAAATGCGTGTTCATGACGCGAAGTGTTTTATTTCTGGGATATGTCATATCCGAGGAAGGTGTACAGGTGGATCAAAGTAAAGTAGCCGCAATCAGAAATTGGACACAACCCAAAACTATAACATAAGTCAGAAGTTTTCATGGGTTAGCTTCATTTTATCGAAGATTTATACCGCACTTTAGTAGTGTGATGGCGTCTGTTACTGATTGTATGAAGGGAAAGCAATTTTCATGGACGAAAGAAGAAGAACTTGCTTTTGAGCGGATCATGGAACTTTTAACGTCAGCACAAATTCTAGTACTGCTAGATTTTCAATTGCTATTTGAGTTACATACAGATGCATCGAAAGTTGGAATTGGAGGAGTGTTGAGTCATAAGGGACGTCCAATTGCATATTTCAGTGAGAAACTTTCTGGAGCAAAGATGAGATACAATACATATGATGTGGAATTTTATGCTATTGTGCAAGCTGTGAAGCATTGGAGACATTACTTGTTCCACAAAGAATTTGTTTTGTATACAGATCATGAAGCGTTGAAACATTTACAAGGGCAGGATAAAATTGCAGCTAGACATGCATCGTGGATAGCTTATTTGCAGCAATTTACATTTGTCGTAAAACACAAGTCTAGAGTAACTAATCGCGTTGCTGATGCATTGAGTCGGAGGAATAATTTACTAACAACCATGCGAGTAGAGGTGATGGGTTTTGATTTGCTTCCAGATTTGTTTACTTCAGATTCATATTTTTCCAAAATCCTAGATAAAGTCAAATAGGGAGAAATGGATGGATATATGTTGGTTGACGGTTTTCTATTCAAAGGAAATCAATTGTGTATTCCCGATTGCAGTCTGCGAATGAAAATCATCAAAGAATTACATGAAGAAGGACACGTGGGCCGTGATTGTACTATGCAGTTGATTTCAAAATCTTATTTTTGGCCATCAATGAGGAAGGAGGTTGGAAAGTTTGTTCAGAGGTGCCATATTTGTCAGGTTTCAAAGGGGACGGCGACAAATGCAGGTTTATATAAGTCGTTGCCTATACCTACTAAACCAAAGGTGGATGTTAGTATGGACTTTGTATTGGGATTGCCGAGGACGCAACGTGGCAATGATTCCATCTATGTGGTGGTTGACCGGTTTTCAAAAATGGTACATTTTATCGCATGCAAGAAGACGGCAGATGCAGTTAATGTTGCACAATTATACTTTAGAGAGATCTATCGTCTTCATGGGTTGCCTGAATCTATTGTATCAGATAGAGACACTCGTTTTCTGAGTCATTTTTGGATGAGTCTATGGAGAATGGTCGGGACTAAGCTGAAATTCAGTAGTGCTTATCATCCACAGACGGATGGACAGACTGAAGTTGTAAACAGATCTCTAGGTAATCTATTGCGATGCCTCGTGGATGACAATTTGAAGAGTTGGGATTCGAAGTTATGTCAAGCTGAATTTGCACACAGCCATGTAGTTAATCGTAGCACTGGGTTCAGTCCATTCCAGGTTGTGTACTCAACAATTCCTAAAGGACCGTTGGATTTATTTGTAGTTCCACAGCAGAAAGGAGTGATCAAACGGGCTAGTGATTTTGTGAATGAATTGCAAGAGTGTCCCAAGGTTGTGCAGGAACGATTGCTTAAGGCAAATGAGAAATATAAGCAATCCGCAGATATTAAACGACGACATGTTGACTTCAAAGAAGGAGATTTTGTATATGCAGTATTGACCAAGGATAGATTTCCTGTTGGTACTTACAACAAACTAGCTGCTAGGAAGATTGGTCCTTTGGAAATCATAAAGAAGATTAATGAGAATGCTTATCAGTTGAGATTGCCGGATCATATCCATACGGCTGATGTTTTCAACGTCAAACACTTGATTCCATATCATGAACATAAGCATGTCGAAAAAGAGGAAAGTGTGAATTCGGGGTCGAATTCTTTTCAGCCAGGGAAGGATGATGCAGCACAACATGCCTGCGAGCTACAACCCAGTGAGTTGCGACCTAACTCTAGCGAGTTAACGACCCAAGGAATCAAGCCCAGCGAGTTAAGTCGCTCAGCCAACTGGATAAGCGACCTAACGAGTCACGCCAAACCAATACTGCCACATTTCTTTAGGTCGCCAGCGAGCTACGACCTAACGAGCTACGACCTAGCGAGTTAGGTCGCATATGTCGCAAATCCTTAAGTCATATGTCGCTTATGCTCATCTATGCCGCATTTCCTTATGCCGCTATCTTTAAGTCGCTCACCATGATGGGTCGCTGGTATCTCATGTTGCTCATTCTTTAAGTCGCTCAACTTATGCCGCTATCTTCTTTAGGTCGCTGATTCCTTATGTCGCATGAAGCTGTGCTGCAGAGTACTATGTTGAGTCGTTAACTTGTTAAGTCGCATGTATTTTGTATTGTGTAAGTCGTGAGTCGTTGTAACTTGTATTGTTGATATGTCGCATTGTGTTAAGTCGTAAATCGTGATGTAGTGTGTTAGGTCGTATCTGTTAAGTCGTGTATATGTTAACTCGTGCGTCGAACGTGTTAAGTCATATGTAAGTGTTGTAATCCCTATAAATAGGGGTGTGATGTCATTGTAAAAAAAGGGATTTTGAATAAAAATTTGGTTTGTGCTTTGTGCCTCCATTAAAATTGAAAGTTGAGTGTTATCTCCTTTCTCCATCTTCGGTTATTCGAGTGCGCTCGAATAAACGAACTTGAAGCCGATTCACGGAATCTCGTGCGCGAGATCAACATCGAAGAATCGTAGATCTTCTAACACGATATCGTACGCGATCAACGTGTTGAAGATAGCTAGAATCCGGTATCTCGAGAGATCAACGGATTTGGGCATTTGGGTATCTTCAATTGTAACGACCCAGAATTTTGACCAAATTAAATTGAGAATATTTAATTTATTTTAAATATTTGAACGATAATTTAATTTGAATCCCCGATTCAAATTTGAATTTTGCGATTAAATTATATAATTTAATCTATTGAACTGGATAAAAATTTGAATCTTCAAATTTAGACCGATTAAAAATATTTCAAAAGTTTGTAAAATTCATATAGATGATACTGAAGATAATAGAAGCTTCAGAGACGAATTTGGAAGTGAATTGTTCAGTTTGAAATTTTTCGTTCGAACCGATATTTAAAAATAGTCGTCCGAGGCGCAGTCTCGGAATTCGACGAAACCAGTTCCATTGGGTTCGGAATATTAAAATATTGTTGGATTTCAATTTTCGTATTTTTCGGAGCTTGTATGTGAGCACACGACAGGAAAACGCATTGGAATTTTTAACGAAATTTAAATTTAAATTTATTTAACATCACACGTTTTCTTTCCTTCGATTCAGCCTTTATACACGCCGAGAATCACGAAACCAATCGTGCCAACCATCTCCCTTCGTTTTCAAATACGTCCTCCTCATCTTCAAAGTCTCGTTCATTTCAAAATCAAGATCGAAAAGAAAAAAAAATGGACGAGCTGCGTTTATTCGTTCAAAACTAAAACCAACCCCTCCCTAAAATCGAAATTCAAAATTTGAGCTCAGGAACTATGGCGGCATCAGCTGGGTTCACGGTGGGGTTGCAGTGATTCGCGAGCGCGAGGAGATGGGGGGAGGCACTCATTCACGCGACGACGCGAAGGCGTGGCAGTTTTGTCGAGCTCGCGAGGGCAGGCGCGATCGACAGTGGCGGATGATGGCAGTCTCGAGTTGAGCGACTGAGGAGGCGTCTCGATAGAAGCGACGACGCGTGGGCGATTGAATCGATCTAATCGAGGCGGCGACCTGGGATTCAACTGGTAGGAGGAAGTTCGCGATTGTGGGAGATGGATGCTAGGGTTTCACGATGGTTTGGGGCGAAGTCGTGAGGTCGGCGAGCTCGAGATCGGAATGGCGATGATGGTCGACAGTGATATGGGTGGCCGTGCGCGTGTACGCCAATCGAGGTGATGCGGAGGTAATCGATATTCGTCTTCCTCGTTTTTACTTGCTGGTACATTTATATTCAGATTTAAATTAGTTATAGCCTAAACAGAATTGGTTAATTTAAATTTTTAAAAGAGGACTCGTTTTGAATTTAAATTTTGTTAAATCAAACGGTTAAAAAGAATTTGTTAGTCAAAATAAAATCATAAGTTAGTTAATTTATCAAATGAAATTTGTTAATTCGATTTATTCGTATATTTATGAAACCTTATAAAGTTAGAAATGAAATTTAGTTTTGCAATAAAAATATAAAATATCTCTATTACGAGTTAAAAAGGAATTTTGAATATTAAGGGGAATTTGATTTTAAATTAAATAATTAAGTCATTAGTTTGAAATTTTATTTATTTGTTTGGTGAATTCGAATATTAATAAAACCCTATAATTTTATACAAGGTCTGAAATGGAGAAACAAACTGGATTGGATTGGATTACAAATATAAAAGCTAAGGTGAGATTTTTCTCACTCAAATTGAATGTGGAATTATTGCAGTTATTGATTGATTTGTTTGAATGTGCTATTAGATATGATAGGATATATCTATATATATAGCAATATATACATATTGGCATATGTATATATTGGATTGATGATTTCCCGCCTCGTATAGCGAATGAGGCCCTATTGCGCCGTTAGTAAGCGGATTTTTATAAAACCCATATACCGCGATAATTCCGTACTGGAGCGGAATTGGTATTGTGCTAACATCTTTGGATGCAGGGAAACAGGTTGGAGGGATCCAACTGGACCCCTCACATTGATTGAATTTATTTCTACTGTGATGTGTTAATCTGTGAATGATTATTGATGTTATTAATCATATTAATGTCTGGAAATTGTTTGAAAGCTAAAATTTAGCTGAATGAATGTTTGATATCATTGGATTCCAAAAATAAATGAAATTGAATTTTTGAAATCAAAATAGAAATTTTTAAGTAAATAAATTTTTAGAAATTGAATAAATTCGAAGAAAGGAATTTTAAAGTATAAAAAAGTTAATTTTTATATTCTTATCGAATTAATTCCAGAATCAAGTGAAAACGTTAAATAAATGAATTTCGTATAATAGTGATTTTAAATTGAAGAATTTAATTAAAATTTGGATTTTCTAAATAGTTGGAAAAAGATAAAAGGGATTTATTTTCTTTAAGAGGAATTTGTTTAAAATGAAATAAGTTGGAAGTCCAATTATAAATTTAATTGGCAAATTGAAACAAGTTTAGAAAAAATCAATATAAAATGATTTGGGATGGGAAATTAATTTAGAAATGAATATTGAAATTGATTTGGTATTGAAGTAAAATTAGAAATCAATTTGGGATTTGATTTTGGGGTTAAAAGTGAATATTTGGGAATGTGGATTTAAAAATGGAAATGATGTTAAAATGGGTTTATTTACAGTTTGTAAAGTTTAAAAGAACGATTTCTTTTAAAATAAATAAATTATAAGTATTTAACTTATAATATGGATTTTTGATGTATACGTTGAGTTATAAAATTGAATGGGTCATTAAAGGAAATTTATAAAATCGAAGTTGTTATAGAATAGAAAATAGAATTTATAAACGTTGTTTTATAAATTCGAAATCAATTGGATTTGAGAAATTAAATATAGAAGGACATTAAAGAAGATATATTCGCGATTTTAAATAGCGAATTTTTATTGAAATAAAATGTGTAGAAAAGACTGAAATGTGGTTAGTGAAGTATATTCACGATTTTGGACAGTGAATATATTTTTAAGTAAAATGGATAGGGTTTTGGGAAAGCGATATTATGAAACGAAGTTAATTGTTTTAAAAGATGTTTTAAAACGTGTGAACTATCGAAATCATAGATTTCAACATTTATTGTTGAAATAGACGTTTTCGAAAAATAAGGAAATGGTGGACTATAACACTGTTGTTATAGTAAATGATTTCCGAAAGGAAATATTTTATATAGTATTGGGATTTATATATCTATCTTAATTCCGAATACCTATACTAGTGATTTCGAGTCGTCGTAACGTTGTTTTACGCAACATTCGTTTTGACTCAAATAAATGTGATTTAAGAATGATTTCCTTAAAGAATGAAATATATACTTAATTTGATTTAAGTATATCGAATATTTTCAAACGTTGAAAATAAATGATTTGTGAAACACTTATTTTTAAATAAGTGTGGAAATGTTTTTCCAATATGAAATGAACTGTTTGAGATTTTATCTTCAAAGATAAAATGAAATGTGGAAATTGATTTGAAATTGTTTTCAAATGATTAAGTGTGGAAATTTTATATCTAGAAAAGATATTTTTGGAAAATAAATAATTTGGGAAAATTATTTGGAATCTGATGATGTTGCGCATCTTTATTGATAGTTAAATAACCGACTATCGATAATTACCTTTAGATAGGTATTTGTGTGAATTGGATGGATTTGAATGCCACACTTAGTTTCGAATAATCGCTCACTATTCGGGTTAGCCGGGAAAGGACCTTGGGGTCGTATAACCCATTCCGAATATGTGATACGTCGTTATGAATCGCATTTGAAGACCGGTGTTGAAGACCGGATATTTTTGAAAACGGAAGGATTACCGTCAAGTTACTCTACATCGGCCGATCTCCGATTTAGAGGTTTTTATCACCCTTAGTGACGGGAAGTCCGGACGTGATTAGAAAATTATCCGGAAATGCAAGGGCTTCGTGAGAAGTGCCTTCGGTTCTGTTCGATCCCGGAACAGACTTGTATGGATTGTGTGTCTGACGTTACAATTTGAGATATAAAGCTGATTTCTTTCAAATACATTTCTGTTGGTGGCGGAGAATTTATTCTCTTAGCTTAACACCCTTCTCTGAGACGCACGAGCTCAGAGGTTATGTAGTTGAAATTTATCAGCGATATATCCCAATTTGGTAACGTGGCATACTGAGTGTTGCTGTGAAATGATCAGTGTTTGATCATTTGTGATATGATCATTTGTTTGATCTTATATCTTTGTGATCATAGGTTGATCATTTTTGTTTGACCCGAAGCAGGGCTTTGTAGGAAGCGTAGCTTTGTGGACGAGACTTCGTCGAGCCTCACACCCCGGAAATGGTCGAAACAGGAAGAATGCGGCAAGGTTCTAGGGAGTAGCGCCCCTTAGTGTATGTCATTCCTTCTGGATAAAGGTGGTATCATGGTATGGAGCCCAGATACTTAACCTCTGTGGTTACTGCATTATTATTATCTATGTGGTTTGTTGCGAATCGGGGATCCTCGGGAAGATCGGTGACGATCGGGGGATGGCATACGCGTGTCAGTAGTTACCTATTTTTGCAGAGGTAACCCGGCCTTGTGTTGGCAGAGATCCGGTTAGGTTCTCGGGTCGTCTATTCCAGGGACGTACCCATCGTGGATAGGAAGTTCCTTAGCCTGACCATTTGTTGGAAATCCAAAGAAACAATACGAGCCTTTACGATTTCAATTGTATAACCTGTCTCCTCAGGAGGCAGCTATAGCAGGCATAATATAATGGTACCTATGCTGGCTAAGATTTATATTCTACTTTCGAAATGTTTTCCACTATGCACTAATAATAATATCAAAAAGAATTTGATTTTTGCGTAGTAAGCATCTTTGACTATCATAAGAAGAAATCTCCTCCAAGTCTGCGTTTGCATTGTGTGTGTGGTGGGAGGTCTTATGGTAGTTTCATTTTCCCAAAGCATTGCGAATTGACATTAAAGTTTTCCTATTGTTTATTTTAAAGATAAACTGTTTTACGATCTCACACCAGTCACCATGACTGACTCGGAGTTTATTGTTCCCTTCTAAACTCTGGGTGCCCACCAATTTCCACACGGGCAGTCTAGAGTTAGATTATCAGGATATTCTGGAGCTTTGGAGATAAGCTGGATGGCGAGACGTAGTATTTGTATCTGATAGTATTTATTCCGCTGTGTATTCTGTATGAGGACAAGTTATATAACTGTCCATTATTGTATATTGACTCTGATGACTGATGTATATAAAAATTGATATAGTTCTTTGTTTTAAAAGACTAGTAATTATCTATTGTATATTGTTCCGCTGCGATGTGTAAGATTCTGATATTGTTTTCTGTTCTGATGTGTTTTCTGTTGTTCTTCTTCTTTCTTTCTTCTCTTTTTCTTCTATCTTCTTCTTCTTCTACTTTTTCTTCTTCTTAAAACCCTCACTATTGGAGTTTCCGGCACTCGTTTGCTCTGCAGTCGATAAAGTGAGTATCGATGTCGAATTTTCGAAAGTCGAAAATTCCGGTATGTGACAAAGTGGTATCGGAGCATATGGTTAAGCGACAACCCTGCTCTGTTGGGTGTTACTCATTAGAGATAGAGTCAGCAGTACTCTAGAATGAGTTTGAGTGTAATAATAGATATGAGCGCGTATTTGTTAGTGAATATACAATTATTTTATATTGTGTTTGCTTATCCGTTGAGATGTTTATGAATTTTGGTCGGTATGTGGGACGCCATATTATCGATAGGGATTTCTAAACACTTAAACGAGGCAAGACGACATAGTATTGTTTTAAAAAGGGTGAATGAAATAATTTTACCCAAAACTATTTTTGTATAAAAAAGAAATCATTTTCTATGAATTATTATAGTATATGGTTGCATGGTTGTTAGAGGTGATAATATGAGAAATATTATCCTTGAAATTGAATAAGAAATTCGAATCATAACTCTAAAGTTAAGAAATGAATCCATATACAAATGAAATGTAAGAATGTAAATTATAAATGTGATTTGTAATTTAAAATGGAATTCCAGAGAAGTTTTTGGAAACGCTTTGAAAAAAATTTGAAAACTTTGAAGATTTGGAAAGTTTAAATCATTTTTGGTTTGGAAATGAATTTCAAAGGTTTTGGAAAGTATTTTGAAGGCATGAAAAGCTCTAAACTCTTTTCGGTCGCTGGAAAATAACTTCGATGATGACCGCGGCATCACCGGTGTTCATTTTCGGGTTTCCAAAAGAGGAATTGCTGCCAAATTGTTTTAAATGGAAAGTGTTTGGAAAATTTGGGTTTTTGTTTTGGAAATTCAAAAGGATAATTTGAATTGTTTTCAAAATGATTTTTGAAATGTTGGTAAGACTCTGGAATACCATATTTGTGAAATATTAATAAGTTGATAACTTATACAGATTAAATTTTGATAGAATAAATTTAACTTAAAGGATGAAGTTAAGTTAAAATAAATACAAGTAAATCAATTAAATGAAAATGAAATTGAAAGTTGAGATTCATTTTGAAGTTGTAAGCATTGAATTGAATAATTACAAATGTGAATTGAAAGAAAAGTTAAAATTCATATGGAATTTGAATCCAGTTAAATGTGAGTGGTTATAAACCAAAATAGCAAACTGAAAATAAATTTTGGAAATGAGCAAAAGAATAAAAAAAACTGGAATCAAAACTGAATATTGAAAATGAAGTTGAATTGTGTGAAATTAAATGAAGTTTTGAGATTAGTTTGAAGTGAACTAAAGTTAATTAATAAAAATTCAATATTCAGAAGTTGAACCGAATCCAAATTAGATTGGAATTGTGAATTGAATTCAAAATGAAATTGAAATGTAAAATTGAATGAATCTAACTCCAATAGTGAATTAGAGATAGTATATAAGCAGTTTATATTGAAAATTTTGTAATAAAATGTGCAAAATGGTTTGAATATATGCAACTAGATATTATGGCTAGTAGGATATACAGGTATAAAGGAATTGGAATTTTGGATTTCAAAGATAATTTGAATTGCTCGACAAAAGGTAAGTATTTGAATTATAATATGAGTTTTTGATGATTTTCTTGTCTAGCCGCTTGGCTTTTTCTTTTTCTTTTTGAAATCTGAGAGTCCGTAGGGACGTTTTGTAGTAGTGCCATGTTAGCCGCGCAAAGGAGACGCTGGCGAAATTTTTCGAAAAATTAGAGTGTTAGAAAATTTTTGAGAAATTTTGAAAGTTTAAATTTGAATTTAAACTTAAATTTGAATTATTAAGTAAACGATGTTGTTTTGAAACTTAGAGTTGAAGTTGGAAATTTAGTTGAATAATAATGAATCTTTAGTAGAAAGATTTGTTAAGATAAAATTTGATAAAACTATTAGATTGTGAAAGATAGTAGACGAGTTAAGGACCAATTTCCCTAACTTGTAATTTCGAGGACGAAATTCTTTTAAGGAGGGAAGTCTGTAACGACCCAGAATTTTGACCAAATTAAATTGAGAATATTTAATTTATTTTAAATATTTGAACGATAATTTAATTTGAATCCCCGATTCAAATTTGAATTTTGCGATTAAATTATATAATTTAATCTATTGAACTGGATAAAAATTTGAATCTTCAAATTTAGACCGATTAAAAATATTTCAAAAGTTTGTAAAATTCATATAGATGATACTGAAGATAATAGAAGCTTCAGAGACGAATTTGGAAGTGAATTGTTCAGTTTGAAATTTTTCGTTCGAACCGATATTTAAAAATAGTCGTCCGAGGCGCAGTCTCGGAATTTGACGAAACCAGTTCCATTGGGTCCGGAATATTGAAATATTGTTGGATTTCAATTTTCGTATTTTTCGGAGCTTGTATGTGAGCACACGACAGGAAAACGCATTGGAATTTTTAACGAAATTTAAATTTAAATTTAAATTTATTTAACATCACACGTTTTCTTTCCTTCGATTCAGCCTTTATACACGCCGAGAATCACGAAACCAATCGTGCCAACCATCTCCCTTCGTTTTCAAATACGTCCTCCTCATCTTCAAAGTCTCGTTCATTTCAAAATCAAGATCGAAAAGAAAAAAAAATGGACGAGCTGCGTTTATTCGTTCAAAACTAAAACCAACCCCTCCCTAAAATCGAAATTCAAAATTTGAGCTCAGGAACTATGGCGGCATCAGCTGGGTTCACGGTGGGGTTGCAGTGATTCGCGAGAGCGAGGAGATGGGGGGAGGCACTCATTCACGCGACGACGCGAAGGCGTGGCAGTTTTGTCGAGCTCGCGAGGGCAGGCGCGATCGACAGTGGCGGATGATGGCAATCTCGAGTTGAGCGACTGAGGAGGCGTCTCGATAGAAGCGACGACGCGTGGGCGATCGAATCGATCTAATCGAGGCGGCGACCTGGGATTCAACTGGTAGGAGGAAGTTCGCGATTGTGGGAGATGGATGCTAGGGTTTCACGATGGTTTGGGGCGAAGTCATGAGGTCGGCGAGCTCGATTTCGGAATGGCGATGATGGTCGACAGTGATATGGGTGGCCGTGCGCGTGTACGCCAATCGAGGTGATGCGGAGGTAATCGATATTCGTCTTCCTCGTTTTTACTTGCTGGTACATTTATATTCAGATTTAAATTAGTTATAGCCTAAACAGAATTGGTTAATTTAAATTTTTAAAAGAGGACTAGTTTTGAATTTAAATTTTGTTAAATCAAACGGTTAAAAAGAATTTGTTAGTCAAAATAAAATCATAAGTTAGTTAATTTATCAAATGAAATTTGTTAATTCGATTTATTCGTATATTTATGAAACCTTATAAAGTTAGAAATGAAATTTAGTTTTGCAATAAAAATATAAAATATCTCTATTACGAGTTAAAAAGGAATTTTGAATATTAAGGGGAATTTGATTTTAAATTAAATAATTAAGTCATTAGTTTGAAATTTTATTTATTTGTTTGGTGAATTCGAATATTAATAAAACCCTATAATTTTATACAAGGTCTGAAATGGAGAAACAAACTGGATTGGATTGGATTACAAATATAAAAGCTAAGGTGAGATTTTTCTCACTCAAATTGAATGTGGAATTATTGCAGTTATTGATTGATTTGTTTGAATGTGCTATTAGATATGATAGGATATATCTATATATATAGCAATATATACATATTGGCATATGTATATATTGGATTGATGATTTCCCGCCTCGTATAGCGGATGAGGCCCTATTGCGCCGTTAGTAAGCGGATTTTTATAAAACCCATATACCGCGATAATTCCGTACTGGAGCGGAATTGGTATTGTGCTAACATCTTTGGATGCAGGGAAACAGGTTGGAGGGATCCAACTGGACCCCTCATATTAATTGAATTTATTTCTACTGTGATGTGTTAATCTGTGAATGATTATTGATGTTATTAATCATATTAATGTCTGGAAATTGTTTGAAAGCTAAAATTTAGCTGAATGAATGTTTGATATCATTGGATTCCAAAAATAAATGAAATTGAATTTTTGAAATCAAAATAGAAATTTTTAAGTAAATAAATTTTTAGAAATTGAATAAATTCGAAGAAAGGAATTTTAAAGTATAAAAAAGTTAATTTTTATATTCTTATCAAATTAATTCCAGAATCAAGTGAAAACGTTAAATAAATGAATTTCGTATAATAGTGATTTTAAATTGAAGAATTTAATTAAAATTTGGATTTTCTAAATAGTTAGAAAAAGATAAAAGGGATTTATTTTCTTTAAGAGGAATTTGTTTAAAATGAAATAAGTTGGAAGTCCAATTATAAATTTAATTGGCAAATTGAAACAAGTTTAGAAAAAATCAATATAAAATGATTTGGGATGGGAAATTAATTTAGAAATGAATATTGAAATTGATTTGGTATTGAAGTAAAATTAGAAATCAATTTGGGATTTGATTTTGGGGTTAAAAGTGAATATTTGGGAATGTGGATTTAAAAATGGAAATGATGTTAAAATGGGTTTATTTACAGTTTGTAAAGTTTAAAAGAACGATTTCTTTTAAAATAAATAAATTATAAGTATTTAACTTATAATATGGATTTTTGATGTATACGTTGAGTTATAAAATTGAATGGGTCATTAAAGGAAATTTATAAAATCGAAGTTGTTATAGAATAGAAAATAGAATTTATAAACGTTGTTTTATAAATTCGAAATCAATTGGATTTGATAAATTAAATATAGAAGGACATTAAAGAAGATATATTCGCGATTTTAAATAGCGAATTTTTATTGAAATAAAATGTGTAGAAAAGACTGAAATGTGGTTAGTGAAGTATATTCACGATTTTGGACAGTGAATATATTTTTAAGTAAAATGGATAGGGTTTTGGGAAAGCGATATTATGAAACGAAGTTAATTGTTTTAAAAGATGTTTTAAAACGTGTGAACTATCGAAATCATAGATTTCAACATTTATTGTTGAAATAGACGTTTTCGAAAAATAAGGAAATGGTGGACTATAACACTGTTGTTATAGTAAATGATTTCCGAAAGGAAATATTTTATATAGTATTGGGATTTATATATCTATCTTAATTCCGAATCCCTATACTAGTGATTTCGAGTCGTCGTAACGATGTTTTACGCAACATTCGTTTTGACTCAAATAAATGTGATTTAAGAATGATTTCCTTAAAAAATGAAATATATACTTAATTTGATTTAAGTATATCGAATATTTTCAAACGTTGAAAATAAATGATTTGTGAAACACTTATTTTTAAATAAGTGTGGAAATGTTTTTCCAATATGAAATGAACTGTTTGAGATTTTATCTTCAAAGATAAAATGAAATGTGGAAATTGATTTGAAATTGTTTTCAAATGATTAAGTGTGGAAATTTTATATCTAGAAAAGATATTTTTGGAAAATAAATAATTTGGGAAAATTATTTGGAATCTGATGATGTTGCGCATCTTTATTGATAGTTAAATAACCGACTATCGATAATTACCTTTAGATAGGTATTTGTGTGAATTGGATGGATTTGAATGCCACACTTAGTTTCGAATAATCGCTCACTATTCGGGTTAGCCGGGAAAGGACCATGGGGTCGTATAACCCATTCCGAATATGTGATACGTCGTTATGAATCGCATTTGAAGACCGGTGTTGAAGACCGGATATTTTTGAAAACGGAAGGATTACCGTCAAGTTACTCTACATCGGCCGATCTCCGATTTAGAGGTTTTTATCACCCTTAGTGACGGGAAGTCCGGACGTGATTAGAAAATTATCCGGAAATGCAAGGGCTTCGTGAGAAGTGCCTTCGGTTCTGTTCGATCCCGGAACAGACTTGTATGGATTGTGTGTCTGACGTTACAATTTGAGATATAAAGCTGATTTCTTTCAAATACATTTCTGTTGGTGGCGGAGAATTTATTCTCTTAGCTTAACACCCTTCTCTGAGACGCACGAGCTCAGAGGTTATGTAGTTGAAATTTATCAGCGATATATCCCAATTTGGTAACGTGGCATACTGAGTGTTGCTGTGAAATGATCAGTGTTTGATCATTTGTGATATGATCATTTGTTTGATCTTATATCTTTGTGATCATAGGTTGATCATTTTTGTTTGACCCGAAGCAGGGCTTTGTAGGAAGCGTAGCTTTGTGGACGAGACTTCGTCGAGCCTCACACCCCGGAAATGGTCGAAACAGGAAGAATGCGGCAAGGTTCTAGGGAGTAGCGCCCCTTAGTGTATGTCATTCCTTCTGGATAAAGGTGGTATCATGGTATGGAGCCCAGATACTTAACCTCTGTGGTTACTGCATTATTATTATCTATGTGGTTTGTTGCGAATCGGGGATCCTCGAGAAGATCGGTGACGATCGGGGGATGGCATACGCGTGTCAGTAGTTACCTATTTTTGCAGAGGTAACCCGGCCTTGTGTTGGCAGAGATCCGGTTAGGTTCTCGGGTCGTCTATTCCAGGGACGTACCCATCGTGGATAGGAAGTTCCTTAGCCTGACCATTTGTTGGAAATCCAAAGAAACAATACGAGCCTTTACGATTTCAATTGTATAACCTGTCTCCTCAGGAGGCAGCTATAGCAGGCATAATATAATGGTACCTATGCTGGCTAAGATTTATATTCTACTTTCGAAATGTTTTCCACTATGCACTAATAATAATATCAAAAAGAATTTGATTTTTGCGTAGTAAGCATCTTTGACTATCATAAGAAGAAATCTCCTCCAAGTCTGCGTTTGCATTGTGTGTGTGGTGGGAGGTCTTATGGTAGTTTCATTTTCCAAAAGCATTGCGAATTGACATTAAAGTTTTCCTATTGTTTATTTTAAAGATAAACTGTTTTACGATCTCACACCAGTCACCATGACTGACTCGGAGTTTATTGTTCCCTTCTAAACTCTGGGTGCCCACCAATTTCCACACGGGCAGTCTAGAGTTAGATTATCAGGATATTCTGGAGCTTTGGAGATAAGCTGGATGGCGAGACGTAGTATTTGTATCTGATAGTATTTATTCCGCTGTGTATTCTGTATGAGGACAAGTTATATAACTGTCCATTATTGTATATTGACTCTGATGACTGATGTATATAAAAATTGATATAGTTCTTTGTTTTAAAAGACTAGTAATTATCTATTGTATATTGTTCCGCTGCGATGTGTAAGATTCTGATATTGTTTTCTGTTCTGATGTGTTTTCTGTTGTTCTTCTTCTTTCTTTCTTCTCTTTTTCTTCTATCTTCTTCTTCTTCTACTTTTTCTTCTTCTTAAAACCCTCACTATTGGAGTTTCCGGCACTCGTTTGCTCGGCAGTCGATAAAGTGAGTATCGATGTCGAATTTTCGAAAGTCGAAAATTCCGGTATGTGACAAAATTCACCGATTCATATTGTTTCATCGATTCACTTTCCGCGTATTTCCGCAATTCGTGATTAGATCCGAGATAGATTTTACTGCTAGTTCAGATCTACTTCCGTGCTGCGTCACAATACCCTCCACAAAATGATGATGCCTCACCCCTCCTCCGTCATAAAGCACACGCAACCCCCTCTTGGTCACTCCATGCCATCACATCTCCTCTTTTGTATTGTACCAATGCCTTAGATTGTTTGCTCTTCTCCCTTTAAAATTTTAAAAGAAAAGTCCACTTTCTTTTTATTAACTTAAGTATATATTTAAATATGTTTTAACCTAATCACTTCATTATCCAGATGTATATGTTACTTGTATATATGTTGGCATATATATAATTGTGTGTACAATATGTTCCGACAACTTTTGGACGACGAAAAAGTCAAAAAACCAAAAGACAATCTTCACCGTCATCGTTTGAATGGTCTTTTGTGAAGCCTGTAAAATGCAGCTCTATTCTTGTATCAGCTTTCAGGAATTCTTTACAATTATCGATTTTTCTTCCATATTTTGCATCGAGAGCGCTCTAAATTTCCTGTGCAATCAAACAATGAGAGATATGGTTAAATTCAAATTTATCAAGTGTAGAGATAAGAACATTCATTGCATCCACATTAAGGGAACAGTTATTCTTATCTGCCATACCCAATCCATTTTCATTAATATCCTAAATATGAAAATCAACTAGATTCCAAAATTAAAAATTACAAAAAAGAAACAAATTACCGAAATATAAAAAGAACACTCCTTTATCTTGTCTCTTATCACGTGACCTTGCACTGTTTTTGATTTGAAGTTCGAGAAAAACATCACAACCTACAATTCTAGTTGATCATGCTGCCAAGCTGTTGGTGAATTTGAGATGCAACTTCTTCCTTGAGATGATGATGTCCTCCTTGAATTTTTTTGATGAAGAAATCCCTTTTGTGTGATCGGATATTGATTTAAATAAGCAATGACAAATTTGATGTGTTACAATGTAGAGAGATATGATTTTTTTTCAAATGAAGCTTTTCTTCTTTCTTTTGTTATTGGTCTATCCGATAATTTTTCTTTTCGATGTTATTGAATTTATGTAGGCAACATGTATGTATGGAAACATATATGGAAGAGATGATATTGAGAAAGATATGTATTTTGAGAGTTTGTTTGTAACGACCAGTATTTTTTATAATTAAAAGTATTAAATTTAATAAGATTTTGAGATTTAATATTGTCAGAAATTAAAAATATATAACCTGATCTTAAATGAATTCTGAAAACGACAAGTTCAATGAGGTAAGGATGGTAACACAAATTACCATGTAATTTAATATTTTTGATTTGAATATAATTAATAACTGTTTGAATGTAAACTTCATCGATTGTGAATAATAAAATGTTAACAAAGAATGAAATGGTTTTTTTATTTCTAATAGGAATATAAATGTAAAGTTTAATTTGGATATAATTGTAGAGTTTAATAAGGAATAAAAGAAACAATATATTAAAGGAGAAATCGTATGTCATTTAATTGAAATTGGTTTTAGCATTGATAAGTAAATTTATTAGTCTTTGTTTATAAACAATAAATTTAGAAACGTGTTGAATTACTAAGATTTAACAATTGTTTTATTTATCATCTTATTATTAATCTGTTTGAAATTTATTATGTAATAGATGAAATTTAATGTAATTAAATATTTCAATTAATATAAACAAAGGCGTTAACTGTTGAGTGATGAATGTAATAAAATGGAAATTATGTTTAATTAACATATAAGGTATTTGTTGATTCAACATAAAGAACATTTAAAACAAAATAACACAATTTGTTGAAATATAAAATGTAATGAACTAGGGTTTTATTACCGTCGTAATGAAACGTTTGAATGAAAAAGTTTAGAAATAAAAATTTATGATTTATTAATGTGAATTGTATTAGATAGTAAATTTGGGCCATAAATAAAATCTAAAACAACAAAAAGCAATGAAGTGGAAGGTGCTAACGCGTTTATGAATATAATTTAATAGCTGGAATTTAAGGACAGAGATAATGTAATGATATTCTATTTATAGTAATAATAGGAATTGGAATAATAAATGCTAGTTTTAATGATGAGTTGGATGAATATCGATTAATAGAGGAAAACATTTATTTAGTATTTAGTATGTAATTTAATTCTTGTTGGATACCGTAATTTTATAAATGTATTTGCATGACTATAAATAAGGATTGCAATGTTTATGTATTTATGTAATTGATTTCATCAATTAGGGTTTGTATTGAAGTGAAAGATTGAAATTAATTGGAAATAAATTTATTGAAACCTTTCAATTGAAAAGGGAAAAAGACACGAAGTGCAATTAATGAATCTAATGTAAGAATTTTTTCATTTGGAATGTACATTATTTGGAAATAAAAGAATGGATTTAATATTGTATAAGTTGATTATTTTAGAATATAAGAATGTTTACATTTATGAATTGCAAGTAACGAATAAGCATTTTAAGGAAAATAAAAGAATGTTTGAGGAAAATAAAGTGAACGTTTCCATTCTAAATATGAGTATAACGTTGTAAAAAGATAAAACAGAATTTTTAAAACAACATTTTATGGTAGTTAAATAGTAGACATAGATTGCACGGAAGTGATTTTAATGCTAACCTTGAAATTTAAAATAAATTAAATATTTTGAGTTCATGATTACATGTCGAGAAAAAATGTTTTTTTTTAAAATTTGAACCTTTGAATCATTTTTCATATTTTATTTTTTATAGCGTCGGTCCTGTGTAGCAACGGTCCCTGTTATGTAAATTGGTGTGTTCAAATTTAGTTACGTTGTGTTAATTAAATCTTTACTGGATGTCAATTTTTGTATGTTTGGGTTAACAAAATTAATTACGTGAACAAATGTTTTGAAATTTGAATTTCAAATGTTTGTTTACACTGTAGAGTTGGTTTGTTTATTCCTTTTCTAATTATGTCACACTCTTTTTATTGTTTTCTCGTTTGTTCCATTACTCATTTCCCTTTACCGTCTCTGAAGCTTTTTCATTTCACGAACGTTGCCTACTTTTCATATTTTTAATTCTTTCCTTCACCTATTTTAATACCTACCTTCTTCTTCACATCTCGTTCCTCACACAGGTGCCGCTACATTTTACACCATTGCACCTCCACGACTATGCCATCCTACACCTATTGTCCGTCACAGTTCATAGCTGTCGACCACCCATAGCCACAACCAACGTCGATTCTAGGGTTTCAAACTACAAAATAACATTATGAAAAAAACTATATATAATTAATTTATTTAAAAAAAATGGCACTCCACAATAATATTAATACAAACATCTAAAAAGATACTACATCGTTTATAAATTGTTAATATAATTTAAAAATGATACTACAATGCAGAACTTACTTCCACAATTCTTAACATTCTACAAAAAATAAACATCATGAACAAAAATATACACAATTAATCTATTTAAAAAAATTCTTCAAAGTATCATTAGTACATTATCCTCTTCTTCCTCAAATTTATTGTTTTCCTCTAACACCATTTCTTCGTTCGTGTCAAAACTCGAAATCATTGCTATTAGTAGAGTCATGCATTCTCCATTCTTACTCATCGCCACCACATCGTCAAAGCACTTTTGCTTTGAGCTCCATGGCCAAAACCACCATCCTATCTACCTACATTGTCGCCAAGATTGGCCATGCCTTCATTAACTGACCACAAACCTCCTCCATCGTCAAGAATCCAGTTGACGTGCCCTTCTCGCAATAAATTTTTGTTCTTCTGCCATATTTAGTTGAAACGTTTGTATTTTTAGGTAAAAAAAATTAAAAGTCTATATTTAGAGCTAAAAAATGGTTAAGATTTGTCCTTCACACTATTTTATTGATTTAAAAAATACAAAAGTAAATTAGCAAAACATATAATTATTGAATAATTTTGTCCAAAAATTCAAAATTTCAACGAGAATTTTTATTTCGATTATCGAATTCATTGGAGAAAATTTATATTTTCTGGAAAAAATTGCACATAAAAAAACTGATTTTTTTTTAATTTGGTAGAGTTTAGATTTCATTAGGTTTTCATGGTAATCAATTTTAGTAGTCTTAAATCCTGATCATAGTTTTAGTTCAATTTTAGTCTACAAACCGAGCACATACCAAGACCAGCAGTTTTGATTCTTTTGGAAGTAGCAACACCATCAATAAAGTTCAAACTCCCAATAACCACTGTCTTCCTCGGACCATCGCCAAACGTCATCAGATCCCAACGACCACCTGCTATTTGTAAACCCCGCCCTTCACATACTAATTACTCTTTCTCAAACTGAAAGATGGTAGCTGTTGATTACTCTTTCTCAAACTGAAAGCTGCATTATACAGTTGTCGTTCCATCAACCAAGGATCACCCAGACTCCCGAAGCTTTGTATTTCTCAAATGCTTGAAATGAGTCCTACATAGGAAGGAGATGCAGTCTGTATCTGAAACTCCTTATATATCCCAGTTAGCGACCGAGATTGGAGATTCAAAGTATATTTGACTTCAGTTGTGCTTATGGGGTTGGAGAATTCAGTCTCCATATAATGTCCTATTATCATGTTAATTCCATTCATTTTTTAAGGATGAATATCACGGTTTTCAATAGGTTGTTTTAAATCCTAAGTGCTAGAGTTGTAATTTATATTTAAGTATCAAGTACCGAATTTGACTTTGATGCCTTCAAACAAAGCATGAAACAATTGTAGAAAGTCCTTTTTACCATTTGGAAGGAAGTTGTAGCAATTAGCTGAGGTTACTATAAAGGAGCAACTCTGTATATAATAATGGTGTGGCAAGCTAACTAAATCTGCACAAACATTCGACAAAGAGAGAAGATTAGTTTTGATATCAAAAACCAAGATTTGGGTTTTTAGGTCTTAAGAACACGGCTTCAGTAAACTAGTCGACCTATATGGCTACTCTAGCATTAGTGATATTTACCCTATAGTTTTCAGTTTAAGATGTGTAGAAGCCACGGTTCCAAATTAGCTAATTTGGCTATAAAACATAGCTTACTTCAGATTACCATGTGTAGCAACCGAATGAATGGTTATGATTTCATAATTTGTATACATGGAGCATAATTATTATTATCTTCTCACAAATATAAGAATTCGCAAACATCATGCCTCGTCGTAGACTCTCACTGGCTGCTTCAAATTTCTTCTCCAAATCAGCCTCCCCGACAGCATGAGCCGCAATACGCAGCTGTATGAAATCAACATGTAATACAGCCATGAGAGCAGCATCATTGAAACATGTCGAGTTAAATATTTGCTAACATATTATAGATAATAGTTGTAAAATAATCGAATAGAACAAAATGAACAAGAGAACACATATTTGAGAGATAGAAGAAACAAATATAAAATAGAGACTGCATTTTTATTGAATTGGTTGAATAAAACCTTATTGCAGGATTCTTATTCATAAGCCTATCTAGAACATATAAGTTGAAACTACCCAAACATGAATTAAAGTCCGATAGCAGGAAATACTAAAATATTTCTTTTTTTAACAGCATGATTCAAAAATCTTCAGTTCATGATAAAAATTCTTGTACTTCCCAGTTAAGATTTTATGCATTGTAAATTTGGATTTGAGTGAGGAAATTTGTTAAAGAGATAGTTACCTTGAAACTTAGGGTCTTGGTTACTATTAGAAAAATTGGTTCACCTAGAGCATCTTTTTTCAATTAGTATAATAATTGATCTGGCATGAATGCATGCACATAAATAAATCATTCATTTATAAGAGTGCAGTAAAAGGACTTGAATAGCAACTGAAAAACGGAGGCAAGTTGTACGTAGCTTAACTTGATATTTTGAAGCACTAATTTGAGTTGGTGAAAAGTAGGAAATTAATCATGTATTATATTGCGCGAGAGTGATGTCTGTGTACTACACACATGTTAGATGAGGTACAAATATAATATTGTAAAATTGATGTGGTTCTCGTAGCTAAATCATTAAAAGAGGAAACAATATAATAAAATAATAGTCATTTTCATACTTACATGTAGCAACCACAGCATAACATATACAAAAAAAATCAAATAACTAGAAGGATATTTTATAAACGGAATATGAGCAGAATAATAGTGTACCTAGTTTAGAAATTCATCTAGTCTTCTTGACAGGTGCATAATGCTACCCTCAATATATCAGTCATTTCAATTACCTTGGAAAAATGTGTCCCCCTGTAAATAAAAATTGCACGTACAAAAAGTTGAGTCTGCATACAACTGAAATGTTGCATTATGTAAAACTTAAGTGATCGTGCATGTTACTACCAGCGGTAAGATTGTACTAATATGATAATGCTTTAAATTGTGTTGAATAAATTAAAAATCAAAGAGTTCTAATTGACCGAGGAAAAAAATGCAAACCATAAAGTACACACATCATCATGACTGAAATGTACTATGATTAGTGAACAGTTTGCAATCATTAAATGGAAGAACCACATATTGAGAAAATGAATATATCAGCATTGCAATGCAAGACCTTAATCTTAAGAGGCAATGCTGCAGCGCTGCATTGAATGCGGGAATGCTGCATATGTCCAAAATAAAACAAGGAATTTTGGAATGTAGGAGCTATATAGCATTGAAGTGCTATAGTTTTTTACTTAAGCAATATTGAGGATCATCCAAATTTGTACCTAAACAACTAGAGGCTTTACAAGGCTAATAGAAGAAGAGCATCCCAAAGCATCTTGATTACACATTGAACAATAATAGCAGCCAACTCATGGCGAGGCACAGAAAATGTTGCCTTGGTCCATGAACACAAACAGTTAATGTTCAAAAACAAATTTTTAGCAACATTAACTTTTTAAACTTTTCCATAGTCTCCCGATGATCTGTCAATACAATTGCGCAAAAGTCAAATGAATGACATTATAAAAGAACAAAGGGGAAAATGGAGAAAAAAGAAAAGGAATTATTACTCACCGCTTTAGGTTTGCGACGAGCTTTTAGTAGTTTTGTAACTTGTGCTATGCCCTCTTTCAGTTTAGCTCTTCGCCCTTCATAAAAATTCCAAAGCTCCGGTACAGCATATCTACCACTAGGGTTATACTCATTCATCTTCAGTAAAGCTTTAACTACAGCATTGTACGCATCATCTCCCAGTTCATTTCTCAATACTTGTAGTTTTTCATCATCTTCTTTTATCACTTCCTAATTTTCAGAAAATGGGCATATCATGAATTTCGCCTGACTACTAAGAGAACTACGAAAAAATTTCAGGTTTAAAAAAATTAAATTCACATGACATAAAACTCATATAGGCTAAAAACATGTGTCTTCTTTTCAAACAGATTAAAGAATGACTTAGAAAAGATCAAGAAAAAACTAGAAATAACTAGGAGAATGAAGGACTTAAAAACAATGTATTCTTTTTGTTAAAGTCTTAAAGACGTAAATCCCCATTAGAGAGCAATCTTAGAGGAAGAAGTGCAAAAGTAGACATTTCCGTTTTATGTGATCTTATCTATGTTTTAACAAATGTGTACTCTTTTCACCTGTTTTCCTTTTTGGTCCAGAGGTATATTAAGTTTCTGTATACTAATTTAAGATTTGAAGTATTGCTATAAAAAATATAATTCTCCCGATAAAAGAAAAAAGTATAAAATGTGCTTAGTTTAATCTTATGAATATCTAATAGAAAGAAAAAGAAAAGGAAAAAAACATAGTACCTGATGTTTCCCATTGTTTACGATCATTCTGAAAGGATACCAATCCGGGTTTCTAAGCTCTTCTTGATATGCTGTACAGTATTCAATTGCTTTAATGTATGCCTCTTCAGCAGGAAATTTATTCTTGCATGCTGCAATAAATGGTTCAGTGTCCACTTTACCCATTATTTTAACTCCTACATGAGTGCGGGAGTTTCTTGAAATTTCCTTTAACTCCTAAATCAATTTGTAAAGAAAAGTTAAAAGAATAGCGGCAAAGGTCTAGCAAAAGTATAGACTAAAATTTTTTACCATAATAATCTCCTTCCGAGCATCTTGTAACTCATCGTTAGTTGTGCGTTCTTTCACAACTAACATTTGGTTTAATTCTTCTAGGGACTCCATCTCCTCTATTTTTTCTTCTAATGCTTCATTCAATTCATTAACTCTCACCTTTAAAGCTGCATCCTCTTCCCCTTCCATATGCTTCAAGTGACATGTTTTCTTCCAGTTCTCAAGCTCTTTTACTTGATAACTCAATTCTGACTTCAGTATTCTATTTTCTCTCAGAATTCTACGGCAAATTTCTTTTACGCTTGTTGATTCTGAAATGCTTGCCATTAGTTTTTAGTTTGTTTGGTTATTTTTGTTGTTGAATGATATTGTTTTAGCTATGATCTGAATTATATAGAGAGAAATTGAGATGACAGAAATATAAATGTCTTTAATTGGCTCGCATCTGATTGGACCTGCCTAATTTCCACTTTGTTTGAATTCGAAATGTTAAGTCTATTAAAGTATGTTTACTTGGCGGATAATTAAATTGTATATCTAAGTTGAGTGTAAATGTACCACCAATATTGTGTATATTTAAGTTTATAATATAAGGAAAACCAGATTTCTTACCTTGTATATATTGCATGGGCTTTAGAATCATTTACTAGTATAAAGTATGCACATTAATCTTGATTTGTAATTTTCCTTTGATTTGGAAAATATTAATGCATGTATTTATATATTAACATGTGTAAATTAATTGAAAATTTGGTAAGGAATTCGTTTCTGGTGTATTCGAAGGAAATATATTTTACATCGTGTACACTATTAATTAATTGTCATTATTTTAGTACATATACGCTATTATATTCCTTTTTTTCTGAGTTAGATACGTTAATAGTATGATATTTAGAGTATAAATTAAATCAATTAATGAGCAACTTTTTGAAAATTTTGAAAATATATCTGTTAATATAATGGTGTATATTTAATTTCATAATTCCATAAAAAAATTTCAGTTAATCAACTAGAAGAAGCTAGAATAGAAATTAAATGAAAGAAAACAATCATGAATACAGTCATACAAATGTCTGAAGAACAAAGATGGAAAACATATCCTATAGTGCATCATATGGTCAAAACATATATGAAAAGATAATCATGAGAAATTACCTTTCTGGACCCAAATATCATTTACGCTTTTAGCATTTCAAACGCGCATAATTTTTTGTATAAACATCGGATCGGCATACCGTTTTCACCAAAAAATAAAAAAATTTACAATCTTTAAAATGAGTTACATTGCTAATAAGAAAAAAATTATATTTGTAGTAAGGATATAATTATTCCATATATTTGCAAAGAATTCTGCAATTTTTGAAAACATCAATTTTTCTTCAAATGACAGCAATTATTCCATATAATTGCAGACTTTTATGTTAATATATGAAATAATTGCAGACTTTTATGCAATTATATGGAATAATTGCAAACTTTTCTGCTATTATTCCATATAATTGCCGACTTTTCTACAATTATTCTGTGCACTTGCCATTTTCTGCAATTATATGAAATAGTCATCAATTTTTCTTCAAATGTCAGTAATTATTCCATATAATTGCAGATTTTATGCATTTATATGGAATAATTGAAAATATTTATGCAATTTTATGGAATAATTGCAGACTTTCTTGCAATTATTCCGTATACTTGATATTTTCTGCAATTATATGAAATAATCATCAATCTTTCTTCAAATGTTAGCAATTATTTCATGTAATTGTAGACTTTCTATAATTATTTCATATAATTGCATACTTTTATGCAATTATATCAACTAATTGCATAAAAGTCTGCAATTAGTTCACGTAATCGTAGAAAAGTGCAACTATTCCACATAATTGGAGACTTTTCTGCAATTATTGCATATAATTGCTGAATTATTTGAAATCATACCATATAATTGTATAAAATTTGAAAAATTGGTTTGTTGTTGTTTTTCAATTTGCATAATGCCACTCATTAGAAAGACAATAAAATTTGTGATTTAATGGTGAAAACGATTTGTTAATCCGTCGTTTCTACAAAAAGTTATTGCATTTTAAAATTGAAAATTAATGAGGTTCAAATATTAATTATGGATGTGGGAATAACATCCACATATGAAGAACCAATGTTCAGCCATGGAGCGGAAGGGTATTTTAGGGAAGAAAATTGCAGTATTTGAAAATACGGATGTACTTTATATCTTTTTTCAGAATGTTTTGTGTATTAAGTTTGATATTAGAGATGTGTCCCTTATTTTCACTTTTTTTAATGTGTGCCTTAAGGACACATTTTAAGAATGATAGTTATTAGCTAAAAACCAAAAAAAATTGTTCAAATAACTAATTTATCCTTATATAATTTAAGCAAGATGGAATTCGGAGAGGTTATGTTGGTAATTTAATAAACTTAACATTTGCTCTTTGGGCACACCTTAACATTTTCAAAATTTAAATATGTTATTCAAAACATGGGAGCTTACAAGTACTAATACCAAGAGTGGTATTACTCAGCACTAAAGAAGTAATGTCAGGCAAATATTTTGCGTAACAAAATCGTCAGTATCTTATTTCAAACACATAAATGACCTATCAGATAATATGATCAATAACAAAATTGTTAATATATCATTTTAAACACATATGGTGATGAATTCCTTTGATATCCAGCTGAAATTCCGAAACAAATTATATTACCTAATATTTTAGGCATATGCTATTAACGGATCTATATTGGAAACTTGTTTATTTGTTATATGCTAGAAATGTGCACTTTAGACAAGATATTTAGAAACTAAGGGGAAACAATCACTGCAAGAAAATGACCATATTATAACTGGTTATTTACAATGTTTGCAAAATGGCAGTTGTAATAAAGGATTTTTAATAACTAATTTTTGCTGATAGTTGTAATAAACGTATTTTTAACAACTATTTGTTTTAGCCAGTTGTAATAGAGGTCTATAACAATTTACTAGTTTTGACCACTATAAATCTTGATATTTCCCAAAGTTTATAAAAAAATGAATAAATTCGCATTATTCATAAATTATGAATAATTTTTTTTTCTTTCACTAAATTTTTTTACAATTGTCGTTCTGAAATGTTGTAATAAATATATTTAATAATTAATAATTGGTAATTAATGAATAATATTTAATAATTGGTAATTAATGAATAAAAATAGTAATTAAGAAGAAATATTTAATATTTTTTAATTAATTTTAAATAATTAGTAACTAGTAATTACTGTTGAATAATTTACATTTAATAATTAATATTGATTATTTAACAATTAACAATTAATAATTATACTTAAGACATAACAATTGATATTTACTATTTAATAATTAACAATTAATAAATAATCTCTAATAATTAATAAGCGGTATTTATTATTTAATAATCGTAAATAATAGTTATATTTAACAATTAAAATTCCAAAAAATTTAAAATCTAAAAAGTTTCCTAATAAATTTTTAAAATATTCATAAAATTTAAATTTAAAATTTTGAAATTTTGATAATTCCAAAAAAAAATGTAAAAATTTAAATTTTACAAAATGTTCAAATTTTTTAAATAAGTTCAAAAATATAAACATCTTGTTTCAAATATGTATCTAAATTCTTTTATGACATCCTCTTTGATATACAGTTTTTTTTCTTGGTTTTACCTCACAAAAATCTTGGTTCCATTTTTTTAATTTTGGCTCCAACCTTGAAATTTTAGTGTTCTCGACCGGTTCATTTGCCTGAAGCAATTGATTTCCCTTTTTTTTCACCATTGCCTCTTTTCACAGACTGTTAAAATGAAAAAAAATACCAATTCCAAACCCTTGAAATTGGTGTGATATCTTCGTATCTAAATCCATATCAATCGTGTATCCTCGTGAGTTCTTTTGGAACCCTGACTTCCTTGGCATGAATTTTTTGTGCCTTCTCAATTGCGAAGCAGTTCCCTAGCTCCATGCTTCCAGTCCAATTATGGTACTAATTTTACTCTCGTTAATTTTTTTATTGAACCTGAATCGCCATCGTAGACTTCGGCGCTCTGCCTCTAGTCTTGCCTCCATCAGTTACATATCTAACTTTGGTAATTTTTGAAGATGAATCTAAGCAAAAATCGGTTGATTCCAACGTTTAGAGACGAATCTCTGCCTCCCCACTATACCTTTTTCTAATGTTTGGATTACCAAATGAAGAGATGGCAGAGATGAAGTACATGGCCTGGTTAGAATATATTGCATCTCTAAGGAGGTATGTATTTGTTTCACTTTATTTCATAACATCCGGTTAGTGTACATCTATGTGCAAAACTTAGAGCACTTTTTTGAGAGGAAGAGTAGTGGATTTTTATGAGGCACATCCATATATCGTAGAGTCACAAGGTAATTTTTATTTATGAATTTCAGTCGCCAACGGAATGGAAACTCTATATCTGACTGTATGAAAATGTATCATGCACGATAATCTTCAGGATGAACAAGATGAAAAGACATTTGTAAAAGTTAAAATATATGTTTATCTAGGTATCACTACAAGAAATTTTATTTTTTGTGGCGCTCAAAAAACGCTACAAAAACTTTTGGTGGCATTTTGATAAACGCCGCGAGAAAACATGCGACTAAAAATCCATGATTTTCTGTTGCATTTATTTTAACGCCACTATAAATGCATTTATGGCAGCGTTTTTCAAACGCCACCATAAATCTTTTTGTAGCGTTTAAAAAACGCCACCAAAATATTTTTTGGTGCTACTACTAGAATTTCCAACTTTACCCCTGTTTTACGGTTGCATTTACTCAACGCCACTATATATATTTCGGTAGCGTTTTTGAAACGCTACTAAAAGTTGTTTATTATTTTACACCATTTTTTCATGCTATTATTTCCTGTTAATGGTCTATTTTGGTTCTATTATATCAATCAACAATCACTCACATAATCATCATATTCAAATAAGTTAAAAAACACATTAACCATATAATCAAATAAAATATCCATAACCATTCCAATACAATAGTTTTTCGACAAAATGACCTAACTCACATACAATAACCATTTGTATACAAATTTACACATCGGGTACTAATAAATGTTATATCTAACTAGTGCTAACAAAACGTTTGATTACCCATAATTATTTGTTGCATACACAAGTGAAAGCTAGCACCACAAAAGTTCAACCTTGCTCTCTTCGAAAGTCCAATGCCTGCACAAGTGAAAGCACAACGTATAGATAAACAATTATGTTAATTCGTAGGACTACAAATCTGATATCAAACATCTACAACATTGTACCAGTTTATGATTTTATATACTAATGATGCACACAATTTTAATAAGAATTCGTAAGAATATCTGAATGATCAAAAGATCATCAACTAAGAATCTTCATAAATTTGGATTACGTAGGATAACTTGTAAAGCCAAATATCATTAAAGTTTTATTAATATCTCACATGTAATTAAGTGCATTAACTTTAGGTCCCAGAAATTGCAGCCACAGCTCAAACAAATATAGTTTTATACTTTCTAGGCTTAAAAGTGAGGCGAGATATCAGCACCTTTTGATAGCCTGTTGACTGGGAAGTAGCAATATTAGTTTCATTTTCAGTTCTAGTCGACATTGTAAATAGCTTGCTCACTTTCCAGATGCCTTTTTAAAGGCAGCAACCATTTCAAGCATAGATGTGCCACATCCAGTACCTGAATTGTAAGCAACACAGCCTGAAAAATAGAAAGAAGAAAGATTGTAAAGGAAAAGAACCTATATTTTCTGTGCAATTTTTATCCTTATTTCTCTATGTAGTTTATGCAAGTTACCCCAAATTTAAGTCCTACTGCTCCGAGCAATTTTTATCAAACTTACTTATTATTATTATAATTATTGCAAATTTGTTAATTTTTATAAAACTTAGTTAAATTTTTATAATACTTAACCAATTTTTATCAACTTATTTATTTTTTATCAAACTTAGTTAATCTTTATAAATATTAGGTAACTTGTTTAATTTTTATAAACTTAGTTAGTGTTTTAATTATTATTATTATTAGAAACTTATTTAATTTTATAACGCTTAATTAATTATCATTATTATTTTATTATTATAAACTTGTTAATTTTTAAAAAACTAAGTTAACTTAGTTAACCTTTATAAAACTTAGTTAAATTGTTTAAATTTTGTAAACTTAATTTATTATTATCCTTATTATTATGATAAATTTAGTTAATTTTTATCAAACTTAATTTATTGTTGTTTTTACTATTGTTATCGTTATTATTATAAACTTGTTAACTTTTAAAAAACTTGTTAATTTACCTTTCAGACCGTGCAAATATCCCTCTACCTTTACCTTGCTACATAGCATAAGTGCATATTTTCTTATTTACAGCAGTCTGCACATTGCAAATGACATAGTGCTGACTATACATACATGTATCCAATAAGAATTGCTGCCAAGTCTCACTGCCGCCTCAATTCAGATCATGTTGTTCATCACTTTACCTCATCATCCAACCGCAACATGATCACGTCGTTTATAATCAACTATATGTCATATGCCATACTTCCTTGCACCGTCTACCATTAAAATGATACTATCCTAAATTTTGTAATGCATATAAACTGTTGCAAGCCTACAAGCTTCCTGCATATGAAAATTTTCCACTACCCTAGACATTAACTTTGTCCCCTTTGAATGCCATCACATCACCACCAGCATTTTGTCCCCTTTGAATGGTATAAATTCTTCCACTACCCAAGACATTAACTTTGTATCATGCGCTAATGCTCCATGTCAGCCCACCACTACTTCTAGAACTAAGCATAACTTCTAATGCATGCGCCCCCAAGAAATATACTATAGGAATTTTGAACTAGAAAAAATTCCATGTGCTTACACTACTCTCTCATGATCAAAATAACATGACCATAACCTCAACACTTGAGCTACCTGCCTTCTCAACCCACCCTATAATGGCCCAACAACTTTAACTTAACCCAAATTGCTGAGAACAACAACAAGAACAAGGGAGTGAACTGGCAATGATTCAAGAATCTGGGCAATATCTAAATTCTAATAATCAAGCATCATCCAATTCATCACCAAGTGCCCTCTCCACTCTTCACTCATTTGCAAAACAAGCAACATGCATTCAAGACCACACTAATGAAAGAGTACACTTGTCTACTTCAATCATACATTCAACTGACATTTTCATGCAAGCTATCTTTTCATCAAATCATGAAGTCATCATCCACTATTCCACACTCATACAAAATTAAATTCCTCTCCACATACTCAGCCTCTTATCCTATCCATGCAAACTAACACATCAATGAACAACCATCTGCCCCTAAACTTTTTGGAAGCTTCACTTCACAACCATTCAGATCTTCATCAGCAGACCTTCAATATTTACTCTTAGGAACACCTTAACTCACCAAACCATCTCCAAAAAGGAACTTATGAATCACAATGTGAAACGTCCCCATATTCTAACTTATCCCCACTTGACCACATCGAACTCCTTCCACAATGCTAATTTTTTTTATAATTTACAACCGCAAAAGAGCTTGCATAAGTAACGATTATAGGAATTATGTGTAAATGGGTAGCTGTGATAAATCTTTGCAAGAATTTATATTTTTAGAAGATAATAATTCTATTGTAGGACCAAGTAGAAGGAATATCAGTAAGAAATCTTATATTATTTTAATTTTATGTTTAAGATGCACAAAAAAACCTACAGGCATGAGTGAAAAGTCCTCTAATAAATATTGAGTATTACACTTATGAACAACAAAAATTACCAATGTATAATCTTTTGCCTTAGTAGAAGCTGCCACGCCTCCTATTTTATGCATGATCCTCTTTTGGTGGAGGTGACCCAAAATTTACTCTCAATGCTCTTCCTTGAAGCTCATGTTTCATTTTCATAGTACATTAATAGAAGGATGCATCATTATATGCATTTCTAAACTGAAGGGATTCTTTATAAGCTATTTAAGGAACACTTGCTATAGTATAAATATATCTATGCAAATCAAATTGCATTTAGAAAACTATATTAGTGTGCAGTTGGCTCACAATTTAATCAAAGATGGAGTCAGAAACTGCAATTGCATTGGGCAACTCAAGCTAGTAACCTGAGTTTTCAATTGATTCTTATTAAATGATGTATATAAAAAAGAAATCAATCTTGTGAATGGCTAATGGCACGGTTTCAAAAGTTGAACCAATGCTAAAGCAGAATACAAAATTTAAAAGAGACACACTCACATAACCATTGAACTGTTGTACAACCACCATGACATCATCAACACTAGATTTTTCACAAATTCGAAACCTGCACTTCTTCATGTTACTTTATCATAGATTACCTGCTACACAAAGTTTTAACTTAAGTGGAAAAGAGAAAAAGAAAAAAACAATAATAAAATCATTATCACATACAATAAAATCACCACCTTCTTAAAAAGAAGAAATTATTAAAAGTTCAACTACCCAAAAACATAAATTAACTCATACTCATTCCTGAATATTATTGAAGTTCAAACATTGGATCCTAATAAAGGTAGCACAAACATGTTTATTTCGCTTCATTTGTTTATCAATAAAGTATTGATGGACAGATTAAACATTTGAGGAGAAATATAGTTCAACATCAATAATTGAATTCAGTATATAAATATTAATCTTTTTATTCAAAATTCAAACAAAATGGAAACTCTTTTAAAAAAGTCACTTTGATTTAGCATATAATCAGTGTGTGTGTGTGTGTGTATTTGTGTGTGTGTTGCTAAACCAAGTGGCCTAGCTAGTTGCATAGCAACTGCAACTCTGAACTTGACTAGCACTAGTTCTAGAACTAATAATTAAGATGTACACTATATGTGAAGTGCCTCTGCAAACCTTAATTTATAGTGCTATAATTAATTAAAACTTAAAGTGCCTTACCACTAAATATGCACCAAATTAGCAGGCAACATAAAGAGTGGTTAGGGGAACAACACTTGTGACAATACTTTAATCTCCAACATATCATAGATACTTAAATGAAATGAGGGGTGTGGTTCAACATCAATTTCAGGAAGAATTACGAAAGATTAAGCTTGGTATTCTCTTTACTAGAAGAAGCAAATTCTACAAGGTTCAAAGTAGCAGTTCCAATAATAAATGGCTTGTTCTTAGATCCTTGTTTTGTCTCCTAAAATAGAAATATAAATAAAGATATGTTTTTATTAATCATTTATTTTTTGAAATTAACAATAAAAAAACAAACAAAAATGAAATCCCAAAGAACGTTCATTGTTTTTCATCAGATCATGTTTCAAGCAGGTTACAAAAATGAAATACCAAAGAAGTTTAACTTTCTAATTTAATGCTCTTATCTCTTGAGAATATCGACCTCGTCCACATCGATATCCTCCGTCACTGCCAGCAAACTACTTCGGAAATCCTCAAAATCGCCACTGCCAAGCCCCTAGTCAACTGCATCATCATCAGGTCTGTGCCTTGTCTCCATGCCAAAGTCGCCAATACCAAATCCTCAGCCAATCCTCGCTGCAAAACCATCCCCATCACTTAGCCGCCTGGGCATGTGTTTTCTCCTTTTCCAACAGCGCTAACATTTTCCCATACACGAAATTATCGTTTTTTTCTCTCTTCGTTAATCAATTTAGGTGAAGCCAAAGACGAGGCGATTTTGGAAGATAAAGATGAGGGAGAAAGAAAATCTGAAGAATAATTTTTTAGGGGGTTTCATCCTTCTTTTGAGACGAGGAACGTTGGTGGGATAAGTGTTAAAAAGATTGAGAGGAGGATAAGCGTTAAAAGGATGTATGAGCGGCCCTATAAATTTTAACAAAATTTCACTGAATTGTTGGCGGGATTCAATTTGCCGCGTTTATTTCTTAATTTTTATACTTTAACTGGCCAATGGTTGCATATGCCTTGAAACGCCACCAATTATTGCAACTAAAGGCAAATTTTCTTGTAGTGTATCCATATATAAACCTTTTGGAATTAGTAGCTAGCCGAGTTAGCACTAGATTGGCATATAGAAAAAACCAAAAGGCTACATCATACCTTACTCAGTTAACATTAATTTAGCGATTAAGTGGCAATACGATGTATGTGTTGATGCAGGTCTAGTGCATTACACTTTGCAAATTTGTCTGGGTATCCAAATTACAAACTATTCATTTCCAGTAGACCTTTAACTACAGCATTGTACACATTATCTCCCAGTTCATTTCTCAATACTTGTAGCTTTTCATCATCTTCTTTTATCACTTCCTAAATTTCAGAAAATGGGCATATCATGAATTTCGCCTAACTTCTAAGGGAACTACGGAAAAATTTTAGGTCTAAAACATTTATTTTCACATGACATAAAACTCGTACAGGCTAAAAACACGTGTCTTCTTTTCAAACAGATTAAAGAACAACTTAGAAAAAATCAAGAAAAAACTAGAAAAAACTAGGAGAATGAAGGATTTAAAACCAATGTATTCTTTTTGTTAAAGTGTTAAAGATGTAAATCCCCATTAGAGAGTAATCTTAGAGGAAGAAGTGCAAAAGTAGACATTTTTGTTTTATGTGATCTTTTTTTTTGAAATGGTACTTATATACAACATATCACTGGGACGGCATAACACAAATCACATGTCAATATATGTTCAAATCATGCTATGCAAGTTTCGAACTTGTTACCTCTCGCACCAAAGTCGAAGCACTTAACCACTGGGACAATGTGATCTTATTTATGTTTTAACATATGTGTACTATTTTAACCTGTTTTCCTTTTTGGTTCAAAGGTATATAAAGTGTCTATATAATGAGTCCTTTTAACAAATGATGGTTTAACTAATCATTGTATCTATTGAGGATTTGAGTTTAATTAATCCAGTTAATTTATGATTATTTTAATTTAATTAATTGTTTTAATAAATGAAATTTAAGATTATTTATCATTTTAATTAATGATGTTTGAGATTAATTATTCATTTAATTTATGATTATTTGAATTTAATAAATCCTTTTAACTATTGATATTTATATTAATTAATCAATTTAATAATATTTGTTTCTTGGAGATTTGACCAGGCAACTAGTGCTCGCCATCCAGGAGTACTCGGCATCTAAGAGTACTCGGCATCCGGGAGTACTCGGCATCTAAGAGTACTCGGTATAGGTTGTACGACATTAGCAAGCGTTCGACCAGAAGGATCGTTCGGCCAGGAGCATCGTTCCGCTAGAAAGCATCGTTCGACCAGAAGGCATGTTCGACCAGAGAGCATCGTTCGGCCAGAGAGTATCGTTCGGCCAAAAGGATCGTTCGGCCAGGAGCATCGTTCGGGCAGAAGACATCGTTCGGCCAGAGGGCACGTTCAGCCAAAGCGATCGTTCGGCCAAAGGGATCGTTTGGCCAGAAAGCATCGTTCGACCAGAAAGCACGTTCGGCCAGAGAGCATCGACCGGCCAAGCATGTGGCTCGGCATCCAAGTGTTCGGCCTATTTGGTTCGGCATACGGCGACCACTCTATTTGGGCCAGGACGTTCGGCCGCCGAGCCCACCTGGGAAGTCAGCCCATCTCTGTCTGTAAATAGAGGGGCAGGGGCACAGCAAAAAGGGACCTTTTTTCTGAGAGAACACTGGGGAGACTCTGCCATTTTTGAGACTCATCTTCTTTACTTAGCAACTTCATTCAAGCATTTGATCTACGAATTGTATTTGTAATCAATCATTAAGAAGATCAATAAAGTGAAAACTCAAAGTGGACGTAGGCAATTACGCTGAACCACTATAAATCTGGTGTTCTTACTTTCTGCATTTAAATTAGCATTGTCTTCCTTGTTTAATTTATCTTCATCACTTATATCTCTACACAATCTTTCTCTACGAGGTTAGTGACCAATTTTGGTGCTAACACTTTGGTGCTTTCATTGAGAATTGAATTCTTAGACCTCAAGGATCTGCTTTGAAGCTACTGGATTAAATTAATCCCCCAAAGAAGATCCGACTCATTGATAGGACATCCGTTGATTCTACTCAAAGTTCATACCAATAACTCTACAATGGCAAGACCACGTACCAGGTCAGCTTCTCATAATGCGGATGCCCATGAGACTGCTAGCGTGCAACAAGCAGGACCTAGCAATCAGCCAGCGATTCCGGGTGTAGGAATTGCCGCCCAGGACCAGACTCCAGTTGTCACCAGAATAGAGTTCAACGACTTGATGAGAGAACTCAGGGAAAGCAGGAGACAACTAGGAGAGCAGATGCAAGCTAACGCCAACCTGATGGCACAACTCACTCAACAGCAGCAACAGAATGCTGGGGGCAATCCCGCTCCTTATTCCTCATCCGACAGCTCAACTTCCTCTGATGAACCTCCCAAGCGCCGATGCCGTAAGACTGAAGCTGTGCAGGCAGGTGCTGCTGTTCAGACAGCAGGAGACCGTGACCAAGCCGGAGCTGGAAACCTAGGAACTGGAGTGCAGGTGGAGGCCCAGACCATCAAAACGCTAACGATGTTGAACCTCAAGATGCACGTTTGGCAGATCACCAGGAGAGGAGGCATCAGCCTGGCCATTCACGTAGAACAGACTCCAACCTTCCACCTTCCATACAAACACCAGATCTGACAGCCATGGTCAGGCAATTGATGAAAGAAAATCAAGGCTTATCGAATGATGATTGGGGGGTATCAAGAAGTCATACTCCATTCACAGATGTTGTGCTGCAGGCGGCGTACCCCAGAAAGTTTAGTATGCCTACTATCCCTGCGTATGAGGGAAAGACTGACCCCAGACAGCATGTCATGAGGTACGAGTGGATGATGGATTCAGCTAGAGCGAATGATGCCACCAAGTGTAGATGCTTTCCGATCACTCTATCTGGGATCGCTACTATGTGGTTTACCCGACTTCCTCCACGGTCCGTATCCAATTTCGAGGAGTTGGCAAAGAAGTTTATTAAGCAGTTCAGAATACACAGTACTCGTCCAAAGGACGTAATGTCTCTATCAAGTGTAATCCAAAATCCTGGGGAGTCATTGAAGGAATATTTACAAAGATTCCATGTTGCGGCAACTGAAGTCAGTAATCCCAATGATCATGCAATTCTAATGGATGTAATGAGAGGCATGGACCCAGATTCTGAATTTGGAGACTGGTTGGCAAGAAAACCTCCGACCACACTAGAACGTTTTTACTCAAAGGCACATCAGTTCATAAGAAGAGAGGAAGCAAGGTGGGTAAGGCGAGATAAGGCACCAAGACCTGTCCAAGAGTCCGTGAAAAGCAACGATGCTGTGAAGCAGTCTGAGACAACTCGGGAAAGGTCCAAGTCAATGTCCAGAACAAGCCTGGGCAGCCAAAGGAGTCCGGAGGAAGAAATCAAGGGAAAAAGAGAGAAGCGGGGAAGTGGAAACCGAGAATTCCAAGCTACAACGAGTATACCCCGCTGAATGCGTCTCTTGAGAACATTTACCTATCAACCTGCAATACTTTTCAGTACAGAAAGCCACGTCCAAAAGAGTTAACCGAGGAACAGAAGCGGACCGGGAAATATTGCCGCTTCCATGAGACTTATGGGCACAATACGGAAGAATGCAGACACTTACACGACGCTATAGAGAAGTTGATCAGGCAGAAAAAGCTGCAGGAATTTGTGAAGGATCCTCAGGAAGGAGGACAGGGAACATCCAACCCAGGTCGTGCTCCACCTCCGCGTCATCCCGATGAACCTACCCGGACTGTGGGTAGGCTAGTCATAAACACGATCATCGGCGGGCCTCACCCCACGGATAAGAATTGGCAGGAGATGGAGCGGTATGCTAGTGCCCTGAAGCATGCAAATTTCGAATGTTGTTCGAACACGGAGGATGGGACCCCTGCTAAGCAACAGCGCGTAATGACAGACGATATAGTGTTCAGAAACAGAGATGCTGACCAAGTGGAGGCTCCAACCATCGACCCGATGGTCATATCTGCAACGATCGGACCGGCATATGTGAAAAGAATTTTGATTTATTGTGGAAGTTCTGTCAACATCATCTTCAAGAAGGCTTATGACCAGATGAAAATGGAAACAAAGGACTTGAAACCGTCCAAAGCTCGCATACACGGCTTTAATGGCGCAGCGACCGATGTAGTGGGCTATGTTGAGTTACCAGTTGAACTGGGACAAGGCGAACGTCGGAGGGTGCGAATCCTACCCTTCGTAGTTTTGGATGTGGATTCTCCATATAATGTTTTCTTGGGCCGACCGGCCCTGGCTGAGTTTAGGGCAGCATTAGCCCCGTGGTGCTTAACTTTGAAGTTCCTAACTGACAAAGGAGTAGGTGTTGTTCATGGCGACCAAGCGGCTGGTCGTGCCTGTTATGTGTCTGAGCTTCGAGAGGCCCACCGGAGGGAGAAGGGAAAGGTTGCAGACAATCCAGTCCGCATCCTTAATACAGATAATTGACAAGTAGTGCCCGAGCCCTGGCTCGGGCATAATTCTCGGATCTTCAGAGACATAGATCCAAGAGACGACGATGAGAAACCTAGGGGAGAAAAGGCAGCGCCGGCCGAATTAACAATTGACATTTCAGTCAGCCGAGACGACCCATCACGAATACTGAGGATTAGATCACAACTCGGCCACGCAATGACTGAAGACCTTAGTGATTTCCTCCGGGCGAATCCTGATGTTTTCGCCTGGACGCACTCTGATATGTGTGTGATTTCCCCCGCCGTTTCGAGTCATATGTTGAACATAGACCCGAAATACGTCCCAGTTAAACAAAAAAGGAGAGGGATGGACCCAGAGAGGTCCGCTGCTCTAAGAGAGGAGGTGGACAAACTCAAAACCAATGGGTTCGTCCGCGACGCCCTCTACCCTGAATGGGTATCGAACCCCGTGCTGGTGAAAAAGGCAAATGGGAAATGGAGAACTTGCGTAGACTATTCCGATTTGAACAAAGCGTGCCCCAAGGACAGTTTCCCGTTGCCTAGGATTGATCAGTTGGTCGACTCCACTACCGGACACGAGCTGTTATCATTCATGGATGCATACTCGGATTACAATCAAATCCCGAGGCATATTCCGGACCAAGAACACACCAGCTTCGTCACCGATGTCGGGCTGTATTGCTATGTAGTAATGCCCTTCGGACTGAAAAATGCAGGAGCGACTTATCAGCGTTTGGTGAATCGAATGTTCAAAGACCAGCTTGGTAGAACGATGGAAGTCTATGTGGATGACATGCTCGGAAGTCACGATAGTCAAACGACCACATTCGAGACTTGGCCGAGATGTTCGACATACTCAGGTACTATGGAATGAAGATCAACCCTCTGAAGTGTTCCTTCGGAGTTGCGTCAGGGAAGTTTTTGGGATTCATCGTCAATGCTAGGGGAATTGAAGCTAACCCAGAAAAGATTCAAGCTATTCGAGATGTGCAAGTGCCCGGGACTATAAAACAGGTACAGAGCTTGAATGGAAAAGTAGCTGCGCTGAGTCGATTCATATCCAGGGCTACGGACAAGTGCAACCCTTTCTTTGATATAATAAAGAAAGGGAAGAGGAATTTCGAGTGGACATCCGATTGTGAGGAAACATTCCGGAATCTGGTGAGGCATCTAGAGAGCCCACCAGTGCTGTCAAAACCAGTAGACCATGAGATGCTGTACGTGTACTTTGCTGTATCCCCACATGCTATAAGTGCGGCTTTGGTTCGCGAGGAGGACCGAATCCAAAAGCCGGTGTATTACGTTAGCAAGCGTTTAACGGGGGCGGAAAGAAATTACCCTAAAATCGAGAAATTGGCCTATTGCTTGGTGATTGCATCACGTAAGCTACGCCCATACTTTCAAGCACACTCAATCAGTGTTTATACCGATCAACCCCTACGGCAGGTACTCCAACGACCAGAAACTTCTGGAAGATTGTTAAAATGGAACATCGAGTTGAGCCAGTTCGATATCGCCTACTTGCCACGAAGAGCCATACAAGGGCAAGCATTAGCGGACTTCATCGCTGAGTTTACTGTATCTGATGAACTAGATGGTCACAACGTCATGCCCTCCGTTCAATGGAAATTATACACCGATGGGGCATCAAACGACCGTTGCTCCGGCGCGGGCGTAGTTCTTATAACTCCAGAAAATCGATCGATTTGTTATGCTTTAAAGCTCGATTTCCCAGCTACAAATAACGAAGCAGAATATGAAGCACTGATTGCTGGCTTGAAGCTCATCGGAGAACTTGGGATCAAATCAGTTGAAATCTTTTGTGACTCACAGTTGGTGGTTTACCAAGTGCGGGGAGATTACCAAGCAAAGGGACAGAAGCTTGCTCCGTACCTTGTTCTGGTTCAAGAAATTCTGTCGAATCTTGAGCGTTATGATATTTCGCATGTCCCGCACGAACAGAATCAAGAAGCCGACTCGTTGGATAAATTTGCAAGCACTGGCAATGCGCAGCAAATGGGATTGTTTCCCGTTGAGGCCTTGCATGCTCCGAGCATAGACGAAATGAGAGTTGATTGCGTGTTGGAAACGAAAATCGAGAAGGAGTCGTGGATAGACCCATTCAAACTGTACCTGACGACCAGGGATTTACCAGAAAAAAGGAGCGAAAGACGACAAGTCCTTCGAAAGGCCGCGCGATACGTGATGCAGGATGGATTAATGTATCGAAAAGGGTTCTCAGTCCCCTTATTACGGTGCATCGCTCATGATGAGACAAAGCGGGTCTTGAAAGAGGTTCACGAAGGGGAATGTGGCGACCATACTGGGGGGCAAACGCTAGCAAAAAAGATCCTCCGCTATGGATATTACTGGCCGACCGTGAATCGGGACGCTGTAGACTACGCAAGGAAATGTGACAAGTGTCAAAGATATGCGAAAATCCCAAGGACTCCATCAACGGAACTCACACAAATGGTTAGTCCCTGGCCATTCGCAATCTGGGGAATTGACATAATCGGCTCTTTGCTTATATCCAAAGGTGGTGCGAAATACGCGATAGTTGCAGTCGACTATTTCACAAAATGGGCTGAGGCAGAACCCTTGGCCACAATCACCTCTAAGAATGTCATTAACTTCGTTGTACGAAGCATTATATGCCGCTTTGGCCTTCCTCGCACCATCATTACGGACAACGGGACGCAATTTGAAAGTAGAGAGTTCAAAGAGTTCTGTTTAAAGTATGGCATCGAGAAGAATTTCGCCGCCGTTGCACACCCAAAAGCTAACGGACAAGTCGAGGCCGTTAACAAAATAATCAAGTCCATACTGAAGAAGCGTCTGGAGAAAGTCGGAGGCAAGTGGGTAGATGAAATCCCGACAGCATTGTGGGCTTATAGAACCACCCACAAGTCCGCGACCGGCCACACTCCGTTCGCCTTGGCATATGGCTCGGAAGCCGTTATACCCGTAGAACTTGAAGTTCCATCACACCGAGTGACATATTATGATCCCAAGACAAATCAAGATCTATTATTGGAATCACTGGACTGTGTCGATGAAAAACGTGAAGAGGCTGATTTAAGGGCTGCAGCACATAGGCACTGAGTCAAGCAGTATTACGACGGTAGAGTCCGTCCAAGAATTTTTGATGTGGGTGATCTCGTTCTGAAATGTGTTTTCCCGGTATCATCACGTATGAATCCTAACTGGGAAGGCCCGTACGTCATTGAACGGAAGCTTGGAGAGGGAACATTCAAGCTAGCGACCGTTGATGGCGCAACACTCCCCCGAGCGTGGAACAGTGAACATCTGCGACATTATTACATTTAGTATGTTTCTTTCATGTTTTAGGCACAGTTATTTCCTATATGTTTTCATTCAGTTGTAACTTAGTTTCTTTTTAGCCATGTAATCGAGCAGTTTAGTTGTTTCTCATTAATAAAGGCTTGAAGCCGTATTTTCCACGAATTACTAATGTCTCTATACCTCATAGTCGGGTGATGAATTACTAGAACTACATTATCCTGTACGATGTATGAACTCGTATAAATGGTTTCAAATCTCCGAATCCTCAAAGCGGGGACCGGAGTACTCTAAGTCCCCGGAGCGCGGACTAGAGTATAAACGATTTCAAATCTCCGAATCCCCAGAGCGCGGACCGGAGTACTCTAAGTCCCCGGAGCGTGGACTAGAGTATAAACGATTTCAAATCTCTGAATCCCTAGAGCGCGGACCGGAGTACTCTAAGTCCCCGGAGCGCGGACTAGAGTACAAACGATTTCAAATCTCCGAATCCCCAGAGCACGGACCGGAGTACTCTAAGTCCCCGGAGCGCGGACTAGAGTATAAACGATTTCAAATCTCCGAATCCTCAGAGCGCGGACCGGAGTACTCTATGTCCCCGGAGCGTGGACTAGAGTATAAAGGATTTCAAATCTCCGAATCCCCAGAGCGCGGACCGGAGTACTCTAAGTCCCCGGAGCGCGGACTAGAGTATAAACGATTTCAAATCTCTGAATCCCCAGAGCGTGGACCGAAGTACTCTAAGTCCCCAGAGCACGGACTAGAGGATAGACGATTTCAATCTCCGAGTCCCCAGAGTGCGGACCGGTGTACTCTAAGTCCCCAGAGCGCGGACTAGAGTATAAACGACCTTAATCTCCGAGTCTCCAGAGCGCGGACCGGAATACTCTAAGTCCCTAGAGCGCGGATTAGAGTGTTAACAATCTCAGTCTCTGAATCCCCCGAATGCAAATCAACTTACTTTGAGTCCCTGGAACGAGAATTTAGAAAAAATTCTAAGTACTCAAGAAATGAAGAACAAGAAGTATGCCACTACGAAGAATCGTTCAAACGACTAAGGAACTAAACTTTATATAACAGTCCAAAATGAGGTTACACAATTATTCATCCAAAACTTGGAGTCAAAAACCTATCTACATAAACTTCGGAAACAAAAGATGAATACAAGACTTAAGCATAATCTCGTTGAACGAGTTTAACGACTATTTCTTTGGTTTCTTCTTCTTGTCTTCCTTTGTTGCTTCCGAAGATTCCTCTCCCTCACGCTTCTTCTTGGATTTCTTGCTTGCTAAAGAAGTGGAATCAGGAGAGGGAGAAGGAACATTCATCGGTTTGAATTTACCAGGGAGAATGATCTTCAAAGGTCTATTCCGCGGGTCGGTAAGTTCCAGAATTTCAGGATCGACTTTGATCTCGACTTTCTTTTTCACCTCTTCGGCGAGACGCTCTTTCATGCTCATCTTCGAGGTATGTTCAGAGGCGCCAGTGATTTTGATTTCATCACTCCCTTCGGCAGGAGATGAGGTATCAAGCTTATCATCATCTAGCGCCCCGATCACTTGAGCGTCAGGGCCAGGAGTTGCTCCCGTGTGAGCAACATCGCTTGTTTTCTCTGCCACCTCCTTGGCGTCATCGCTCCTCGGAGTTGGCTCGGCATCAGAGCAGCCTGCATGAGAACATAAAGAATGAACATTAGGACGAATAAACGCTACTAGAAAGTGACGGATCTTTTAGCTTCTAAAAGAAGAATTTCCTACCAGGTTCTGGTTGGCTATCAGTTGCGCGTGGAGTCTCGCCCTCTAAAATAGGGGATAGCACATGAACACCAAGCTCGGAATCTTCAGGATCGTAGCCGGCATGTTGCTCGAATGGGTCAAGTGTCGGCCGACCAGCTGATTGAGCAGTAGGAGGAGCAGCAGCATGAGGAGCTGTAGTCTTAGCCCCAGATGGACCGACTTCATCATTTTTCTCTTCTGGTAGGAGAGAGCCTTTGCCATAAAGAGCCAAAGCTGCAGATAAGTCCGCTGGCTCGTTCCCTCTAAGAAATTCCTTCACCAGAGCATCCTGGTCGACTTCTTCAGAGCCCGACTCGATTTTCCTAATCTTCACTAGAGTTTCCCAGGCCTCAGTTAGGGATTCGAGATAGCCCTCGCCCAAGAATTTCAAGTCGCGATGCATAAGGACGCGGGCGCCATATTCAGCAATCAACGGGTCAAACATGCACTTGACCTCTTCCCTGCCAGCCTCTACGGCCGCCTCGAGGCGAGAGTTAATCTCCTCCGCAGCTTTTCTTTTACCCTCCTCACGGGCCTCGTCTTTCATTTTTTCAACTCCAGCAAGTTCGTCATCAAGTTTCGTTTTCAAGAGCCGAGTAGCGACGATTTCATCACAATATCGTTGTGACTCTTCTTGAGCAGCTACTTTATCCTCTTTCTCCTTGAAGAGTAATTCTTTCAACTCTTTGACTTGTATGGCAAGCGCGTCCCTTTCTTTTTGGATAGAATCTTTTTCTAAGGCAAGGGCACCGCTGCGTTGGACTGCTTCATCGAGTTCCTTCTTGTGGGCCATCTCTAAATGAGTGACTGCCTCAGCAGTATCTTTTGCGCTTTGCTCAGCGGCTTCCAGCTTCGACTTATACGAAGCGAGCTCTTCGTCTTGATGCTTGATGATGTTCTTGTCACAGCCAGCCTCCAATTTTAGACGATCAATCTCATATTGTCGCTTAACAGACACCTCCGAGATCTTTTCAACCAAGTGTACAAATGCGTCATGTTGAACATAGACGTCGTTGTTACAGGCAATGGCACTCTGCTTCACGTGCCCAGGGATATGATGAATAGCTGGAAGGAATTTCAGACCATCAAAGAAAATTTTTGGAAATTTGGCCTTAAGATCGACCATCTTTTCTGCTACAGTTGGGTCAACCGCGGGAGTAGGGGGAGGAGGCCTTGGAAGTTCTGCTCTTTTTCGTTGCTCCCGAATTTGCCTTGTACTCGACGAACCGGAGTGTTGTTCTCGAGGAGCATCGGGTTGGAACCCCTTCTGTGAAGACTTCTCTCTATCCGACTCAGTTGGAGGAAGAGGATCACAGGACTGTGAAGATTGGGAATATGCCTTCTTACGATAAGACGAATCGCGGGGACGGTTGTCTCTATCTTCGTAATCATCTCTGTCCCTACGTCTGCCCGAACCTAAATCCCGTCCGGGATGATGAAATATGGAAGAGCCGTGAAGGCGATCAAGTCCGTGAGAGCGCCCCATGTCACCTACAAGGAATAGAGATAACAACGAGTTAAGAAAAATCCGGGAAATAAAAAAAACTGGAAGTGTATGATGGAATGCGTATGTGCGTGTGTGTCCTAGTGTTCCCCCCGACAAACCAGTTCTTTTGTCTTTACTAATCGGAGTATTATCTCCCTGGACTGGGAGTTGAACTCCCGCATTGCCTCTAGCGGGCGAAGAAAACTTGAGGGCTTCAGGATTGTCAAACCCGTAATTAAGTATATCGTCGGGGATGGAAAGATTCGACAAACCCCTTAGAGAACTTTCCATGTGCTGTGAGGAAGCCTCTTTCTCTGGCGGGATAAGCGTAACTTTTGAAGTTCCGCCAACTTCCTCCTTCTGTATCTTGTATTTTAACTTTTTCATTCCCTTCGAAGGGGAGGATGACGTTTCAATATCGTGAACTTCGACCGCCAGATTCCAAGCAGGACCCACATTCTCGCCTTGAGTCTCAGGAGCTTCATCCTATTTGTGCTCACCCTCATCGTGCGCATCGGGAGTGTGGCGTGATGATGATCCAGCTTGTTTTTTCCCTTTACCGGATGCTGGCTTGGGAATGGAAACGCCCTCCGGGAGGCTAATCCGATGACCAGGGGCTAGCAAGCCGAACCTCGACAATGATTCATTCGAACTGATGTTTCGGATGTCTCGTTCCTCGGCAGGAAGAGCTCTAATGGCCTCAACGGCCTAAGAATATTATCGGCCCTCCGGACGCGGGTGATACCTGAAAAGATGAAACGAGGAGTTAGGAAAAGCATAACTCCAATTAAACACGAATGATGACTCAGCGAAGAGACTTACTGCCTTCAACCCATCTCCTCGCAAAACCAGGAGGGCAACGCACGTAGAACCATTCCTGTTTGTACAGGGCAAATTTACTGCATGCTCCTGTCAAGATTTGGCATTTGTGGTACGGCTCGAGGAACATGAAGGAAGGGCTATCTTTCCGTTTCTTGATCATATAAATGTATCTGATGTCGCCAGAAGTTGGAGGTCTAGAGAAGACGGCCATGAAGAGTAGGTAGGTCCCATATAGAAACGCGTGACCGTTCGGATGCAGCTGCGACGGGGCAATGTCTATGTACTGCAACACGTCCCGAAGAAATAAATTGAATGGAGGCACGCTACCCATCCAGCACATGAACTTGTTGTAAGTGGTATATCCGACTGGGGGCAGGTGAGGACGATCGTGTCGCGAAGGAACTAACACATCGGCGAAAGGAATCCCATGGATGGAATATATTCGTCGAAGTGTGGCTTCATTGATCTTCGAAGCTTGTGAGTCGATCGGATTGTCTAAAAGAATTGTTACCTCCAGGACATCGGGTGCTAAGATATGGGCAGGGGAAGTCGACGGATTTGAAGTACCAGCGGCTTCTTGCCTTAATGACGGCCCAGGCCTATCAGATATAGTGGCGGAGCTAGACTTCTTAGACATCCCCAATAAATAATGAATCTGTCTAAGTACCTGTGAAAACTATACTTGAAAAATGTTCAACGTTAGAATTAACAACACGAATATTCCCCCCATGTGGTGTGTGAACTAGTGCAAGCAATCGTGTGAAAGCGTTGAAAGTTTGAAGGTCGCAAAGTTGTTGATATAAAACTGAGCGTCAAGTCATCGCCTTCGAAGACCGTCATCGCTGACCGTCCCCAGAAGCCTGCCTTTTGGTGATTGCAATTACAGATCCAGAAAACGTATGATAATCTAAGTTCAGATTTATGTTTACTGAAGCTAGGAAGTTAGTGATCCGGGTCGGCTTCACATATGCTAGAATGCTTGGGCCCTGTTTCTTGTTTTGCTATACGAGTAGATATAGTTAATAAGTGTTCAGCATTTGCGACTAGTCGGCTAAGTCATTGTTCGGCTAAGTCATTGTTCGGCTAAGTCTTTGTTCGGCTAAGTCATTGTTCGGCTAAGTCTTTGTTCGGCTAAGCCTTTGTCCGGCTAAGTCTTTGTTCGGCTAAGTCTTTGTTCGGCTAAATTTTGGTTCGGCTAAGTTGTTGTTCGGCGTGTAAGTCGTGTTCGGCCTCGTTTTGTTCGGCATGTTTTCGCCTAAGTATGGTACGACGTTTGTGACTGTTCGGTTGAGATGACCATCGGGACGCTGTCCTTAACAGTGGCCTCATCTCTTCCTCCATCCACATCGAACCACGAGGGCAAGTCGTTCGGCAAGTCATACCACACCATACCGCTCGATGCCCCTAATCATCTCCTACTTCCTCCATGTTTCTCCTTCCTCCAATCTGGTCCGGCATAAAATACTTATGCCGAACCATAGTACGTCTACCAATGACTTCCTAGAAAACCCATCTCTATTCACTCTTCCTTCCACCCTCGTCGCGTGACTTTGGCAACTTTTTAGACACTTTAGTCAAGGCTCGATTTATCCCATCAATTAAGGGAGTTCGAGCGTAAAGACTGTATTTAGGTGAAAGGATCGGTACCTAGTTGGTAAGGTGAAGACTTGGGAAGAATCGGCGAATTGTATGTTGGCTGGTAGCTTCGGCAGGTGCAAGGCAGAGGTGTTAGAAGTGTGAAAAGGGAAAGAAGGATGGAGGTTCTCGCTTTTATAGGGAAAACAGAAGAAGTCGGAAAGGCTACATCTGGTGGAACCGGTCAAAGTCACATCGTTCGGCATCGGCGTATAATGATGTCCGGCACTGAAGGATCGTTCGGTTACGAATGTCTTGTTCGACATTTAGAACACGCTCGGCACACACCTAAACCACTGGAATTCTCAAAAAGGCATCTCCGTTCGAGGTTAGTCAAGGATTTAAAACGAGACGAGAAGGTTACATGACTTTGGGGGACAAGTGTTTCCTGGAGATTTGACCAGGCAACTAGTGCTCGGCATCCAGGAGTACTCGACATCTAAGAGTACTCGGCATCCGGGAGTATTCGACATCTAAGAGTACTCGGTATCTAGGGTTGTACGACATTAGCAAGCGTTCGGCCAGAAGGATCGTTCGGCCAGGAGCATCGTTCGGCCAAAAAGCATCGTACGGCCAGAAGGCACGTTCGGCCAGAGAGCATCGTTCGGCTAGAGAGTATCGTTCGACCAAAAGGATCGTTCGGCTAGGAGCATCGTTCGGGCAGAAGACATCGTTCGGCCAGAGGGCACTTTCGGCCAAAGGGATCGTTCGGCCAAAGGGATCGTTCGACTAGAAAGCACGTTCGGCCAGAGAGCATCGACCATCCAAGCATATGGCTCGGCATCCAAGTGTTCGGCCTATTTGGTTCGGCATACGGCGACCACTCTATTTGGGCCAGGACGTTCGGCCGCCGAGCCTACCTGGGAAGTCAGCCCATCTCTGTCTATAAATAGAGGGGCAGGGGCACAGCGAAAAGGGACCTTTTTTCTGAGAGAACACTAGGGAGACTCTGCCACTTTTGAGACTCATCTTCTTTACTTAGCAACTTCATTCAAGCATTTGATCTACGAATTGTATTTGTAATCAATCATTAAGAAGATCAATAAAGTGAAAACTCAAAGTGGACGTAGGCAATTACACTGAACCACTATAAATTTGGTGTTCTTACTTTCTGCATTTAAATTAGCATTGTCTTCCTTGTTTAATTTATCTTCATCACTTATATCTCTACACAATCTTTCTCTACGAGGTTAGTGACCAATTTTGGTGCTAACAATATTGATTTAAGTAAATTATCTAATATAATAAAATTACTTTAATCAACTAATTTAAAGCTAATAAACTGATTTAATAAAGATTTTAAAGTTAATGTATCAATGTTATAAAAGTATTTGGATTAATAATCTATTTTACTAAAGATAATGGATTTGTTTATTTAAAAGAAATTTTAAATGTGATTAATTATCTTTTCGGATAATTAATATTGTTTTAAAGTTATAAAAGGGAATTAGAACTCGATTATTGGGATGTTAAGTTGGATAATCTTCTGGGTGTTCGGTTTGGTGTTGGTTTAGGACTTCAGGGTCATGCATTTGGAAAAATTATTCTCTTAACGTTTTAACAATCAGGAGCTGATCCTAAAAGTGTTTTTCCATTATGGAAATATGGAAACCAAGCATGAGTTCAATTCAATTTTTAAAAGTTAAAGTTCGATTTCGGTTATAGAACAATAGTTCCATATTCAATATCGCTTATATGGAAAGGATCTAGTCACACATTTAACGCTAAACGATAAGGCTTGGACTTGTTTCTATCTCGAAGATTAAAAATGTCGTCAAGGCGACGCCTAGAGGTAATACTACCTCAACTTGCCGGGTTCACTTTCAAACGAGAGATAGGACTTGTCTGGAGTCAAAGATTAGTGGTAAATTAATGAAATTTAATTTCCATATACGATCATTTTTATTATCCGCAATAGTTGATTTATTAATTATCGGATTCAGCTTTCTTCATGGTGTACCGTCACCTAAAAAATGATTTGTTGCTCGATCGAGGTATGTTATCCTTTGTCGGAAATGACTAAACCAAAAGCGTGAGAGGGGGCCAAGCTATGCGGGGTTGCTCCTATTAAGGTATTTTCATATCTCATCTAGTTTGGATTCTGGTGTGCACTTAGATGTGGAAATATTCGGATTCTCGTTAAGGTCTAGCGGGTCCGACTTGAAGGTTTCCGAGAAGTGTCATAGAGTAAATGAGCTTCTCAGGATTATATTATTAGAGGTATACTTCAAGGAGGTGCACCTTCCTTATCATTTGTTGGAAATTTTCATTTCCTTATTGATTCGTATCCCTGAATCTGTTTTAGCTTTTAAAATTGCCACGAGTAGAGCCAACTCCTTATCACGACATTTAAATATTGATTTAGTCCATTTTATCAAGTTGGACTGTTATCTTATTCTGTCCATTCTATAAAGTTGGACGGTTACCTTATTCGGTCCATTCTATCAAGTTTGGATTGTTTTTTATTTAGTCCACTCTTTACAGTTGGACTGTTTTCCTTGTTCTATCCATTCTGTCCAGTTTGGATTTTACTTGGTTTATTTCCAGTCATTTAAGTTTGATTTATTATTAATTATACTCATTCCTATTTGGATTTATTCTTGATATTTATTTATTCTCTTGCCTATATGGATGTTATTCTTCTGAGGTAAAAAGCTGTTCCACGTTGGCGGCATGGTCTCATAAAACTTTTTATAAAAGTTCCTCATTATTTGAGTTATCTCACACTGGTATTTCTAGACTGATCTGGGTGTTATTTATTTATAATGCTCGAGTCAGACCGAGTATTTTCCCAGGTTATCCATGTTGTTATGGCGGTCTTGAAGGGGTGTTGAAGATTTACCCATCGTAGTTTTATTTTCCACTGTATTATATAGTATACCTATCAGCATTTGTAAGGTTAGTATTTTATAACTATCCTACTGATAAGGTTTGTTTCTAACTCTGATACACTTTGTATGTTTGAAGTGACAGTTCCGACCGTCCTTGTTATATTATATGTTGTCGATTCTGTTGTGAGATTCTATTTTTCTCTATTCTCTGTTTTTTCCTTTTTTTCTTTACCCTAACAATCTGCCTTTTCGTTCACTTTGAGTTGGACATGTGTGCTTTATTGTAAACTCGAAGGGTCCAGAAAAACGGTTTGTTACAACAACTTTGTTTTATAAATTAAATAACTTTTAAACTCCATTTTATTTCTATGATTTAAGCCACTTTAATAACTTTGCAAAAAGGTTTGAAAACAAAATTTAAGTTCGGAAAATCTTTTATAACTTTCTTAGAAAATGAAGTAATTAACTAGTGTAAAGAAAACACGGGTTTTTAATCTCGAATAAGAGCCAATTTAAGTATGTTAACTATACGGAGTAACATTCACAACATTTATATACATAAGCACATACATAAAAACCACTATAGCGTGGTACACTTTTGAGTCCCTCTTCACAAAGTCCCCGGTAAAACCTTTCGTATGCACTTCTTCGCTATGAACACTTCGACTTTATTTCAACTCCCCTACAAAAATCCTATATGCCATCCACTTTCATGCGCGAACAAAACCAAACAATAATCATTCCACACACTTATGCTCATAAGCAACCAACCAAAATTATTATAAAAAAACGATTTTTAAACTTGCTTTTAAAGTGAGCTTTACTCACCTAAAAAACATTATCTTTTACCAAAACTACTGCTACATGGTAAACAACACACAAACCTAGCTTCTTTCTACAATAATTTATTTTTAAGACCTATGGAAGGTCAAGAGGGCTTGTCCATGGTGCTAAGGGGCACGGCCTTGGTGAAAAAAAATGTGATCTTGGGTTTTTTTTAGCAAATAAGTAGTGTAGAGAGGAGTAGAAGTGGTTTTAGCAACTTATTTAAGGATTAAAAGTGGAAAGGAGTGATTTTTAATTTGGTTTATTTTGGAAACAAGAATGGAAGAAGTAGAGAAGAGAGTAGAAAGAAGAAGGAAGAAATGGAAAAAAGAAATGAAATGAAGTGAAATGAAAAAGAAAAGAGTGGAGTTGTTTTCTTAGAAAATGTAAAATGGTATATTACCAAAAAGCCCTTAGCCAATACCCTCCACAAAATGATGATGCCTCACCCCTCCTCCGTCATGAAGCACACGCAACCCCCTCTTGGTCACTCCATGCCATCACATCTCCTCTTTTGTACTGTACCAATGTCTTAGATTTTTTGCTCTTCTCCCTTTAAAATTATAAAAGAAAAGTCCACTTTCTTTTTATTAACTTAAGTATATATTTAAATATGTTTTAACCTAATTACTTCATTATCCAGATGTATATGTTACTTGTATATATGTTGGCATATATATAATTGTGTGTACAATATGTTTCGATAACTTTTGGACGACGAAAAAGTCAAAAAACCAAAAGACGATCTTCATCGTCATCGTTTGAATGGTCTTTTGTGAAGCCTGTCAAATGCAGCTCTATTCTTGTATCAGCTTTCAGGAATTCTTTACAATTATCGATTTTTCTTCCATATTTTGCATCGAGAGCGCTCTAAATTTCCTGTGCAATCAAACAATGAGAGATATGGTTAAATTCAAATTTATCAAGTGTAGAGATAAGAACATTCATTGCATCCACATTAAGGGAACAGTTATTCTTATCTGCCATACCCAATCCATTTTCATTAATATCCCAAATATGAAAATCAATAAATTTTAAATAAATTTCCATAACAAAAAATCTATTTATTTAAAAAATAGGTGGACTATAAATGGACTAAATCTTGCTAAATCTATTGCAGTTAGGGTAAGACATTATATTAGGTTTTTTCCTAAAAACCGGTTCCGATAGGATCGTGTGATATACCCAAGAGGGAGGGTCAATAGGGTATATAAAATTTTTGTAGATAAGCGAATAAATAATGTGGAAACGTAAATGCGAAAAGTAAATAACACATAGATATACACAGTTTCGACCAGATGCCCCTACTACGGCCCCCATGTTACTACTAGGATTATATACTCGAAACTTACAACACTTTAAGCTCACACTCAATGCTAACCTGAATATACTAATCCTATGCTTAGTAACCCAGCCTGGACTGAATACCTTGAGACCAGAATCCCTGAACTACAACACATAACTCATCCTAAATCAACTAGATTACAAAATTAAAAATTAGAAAAAAGAAACAAATTGCAGAAATATAAAAAGAACACTCCTTTATCTTGTCTCTTATCATGTGACCTTGCACTGTTTTTGATTTGAAGTTCGAGAAAAACATCACAACCTACAATTCTAGTTGATCATGCTGCCAAGATGTTGGTGAATTTGAGATGCAACTTCTTCCTTGAGATGATGATGTCCTCCTTGAATTTTTTTGATGAAGAAATCCCTTTTGTGTTATCGGATATTGATTTAAATAAACAAGAAAAATAAACAATGATAAATTTGATGTGTTACAATGTAGAGAGATATGATTTTTTTTTTCGAATGAAGCTTTTCTTCTTTCTTTTGTTATTGGTATATCCGATAATTTTTCCTTTCGATGTTATTGAATTTATGTAGGCAACGTGTATGTATGGAAACATATATGGAAGAGATGATATTGAGAAAGATATGTATTTTGAGAGTTTGTTTGTAACGACCAGTATTTTTGATAATTAAAAGTATTAAATTTAATAAGATTTTGAGATTTAATATTGTCAGAAATTAAAAATATATAACCTGATCTTAAATGAATTCTGAAAACGACAAGTTCAATGAGGTAAGGATAGTAACACAAATTACCATATAATTTAATGTTTTTGATTTGAATATAATTAATAACTGTTTGAATGTAAACTTCATCGATTGTGAATAATAAAATGTTAACAAAGGATGAAATGGTTTTTTTATTTCTAATAGGAATATAAATGTAAAGTTTAATTTGGATATAATTGTAGAGTTTAATAAGAAATAAAAGAAACAATATATTAAAGGAGAAATCGTATGTCATTTAATTGAAATTGGTTTTAGCATTGATAAGTAAATTTATTAATCTTTGTTTATAAACAATAAATTTAGAAACGTGTTGAATTACTAAGATTTAAAAATTGTTTTATTTATCATCTTATTATTAATCTGTTTGAAATTTATTATGTAATAGATGAAATTTAATGTAATTAAATATTTCAATTAATATAAACAAAGGCGTTAACGGTTGAGTGATGAATGTAATAAAATGGAAATTATGTTTAATTAACATATAAGGTATTTGTTGATTCAATATAAAGAACATTTAAAACAAAATAACACAATTTGTGGAAATATAAAATGTAATGAACTAGGGTTTTATTACCGTCGTAATGAAACGTTTGACTGAAAAAGGTTAGAAATAAAATTTATGATTTATTAATGTGAATTTTATTAGATAGTAAATTTGGGCCATAAATAAAATCTAAAACAACAAAAAGCAATGAAGTGGAAGGTGCTAACGCGTTTATGAATATAATTTAATAGCTGGAATTTAAGGATAGAGATAATGTAATGATATTCTATTTATAGTAATAATAGGAATTGGAATAATAAATGCTAGTTTTAATGATGAGTTGGATGAATGTCGATTAATAGAGGAAAACATTTATTTAGTATTTAGTATGTAATTTAATTCTTGTTGGATACTGTAATTTTATAAACAAGGAATCGTTGTCAAGTCCCTGGAATTGAAAGATGATGTAAGAAAAGTCCCTTCCGAATTAGTTATGAAAATTAGGTCCCTATTTTTAGATTTTGGTTAATTTATACCGCTTTCGCCCCTGAAAAGAATGCTGAGTCGATTTTCTAAAAGAGGACAGTTTGGTAAAAAATAACAAAATAGGGACCTAATTTATATGTGTCTATGAGAAGGGACTTTTTGTGCATGAGCTTTGAAAATAGGGACCTTTGGTCCAAAACCCCTTTTATAAATGTATTTGCATGACTATAAATAAGGATTGCAATGTTTACGTGTTTATGTAATTGATTTCATCAATTAGGGTTTGTTTTGAAATGAAAGATTGAAATTAATTGGAAATAAATTTATTGAAATCTTTCAATTGAAAAAGGAAAAAGACACGAAGTGCAATTAATGAATCTAATGTAAGAATTTTTTCATTTGGAATGTACATTATTTGGAAATATAAGAATGGATTTAATATTGTATAAGTTGATTATTTTAGAATATAAGAATGTTTACATTTATGAATTGCAAGTAACGAATAAGCATTTTAAGGAAAATAAAAGAATGTTTGAGGAAAATAAAGTGAACGTTCCATTCTAAATATGAGTATAACGTTGTAAAAAGATAAAACAGAATTTTTAAAACAACATTTTACGGTAGTTAAATAGCAGGCATAGATTGCACGGAAGTGATTTTAATGCTAACCTTGAAATTTAAAATAAGTTAAATATTTTGAGTTCATGATTTCATGTCGAGAAAAAATGTTTTTTTTTAAATTTGAACTTTTGAATAATTGTTTATATTTTATTTTTTATAGCGTCGGTCCTGTGTAGCAACGGTCCCTGTTATGTAAATTGGTGTGTTCAAATTTAGTTACGTTGTGTTAATAAAATCTTTACTAGATGTCAATTTTTGTATGTTTGGGTTAACAAAATTAATTGAGTGAACAAATGTTTGAAATTTGACTTCCAAAAGTTTGTTTACACTGTAGAGTTGGTTTGTTTATTCCCTTTCTAATTATGTCACACTCTTTTTATTGTTTTCTCATTTGTTCCATTACTCATTTCCCTTTACCGTCTCTGAAGCTTTTTCATTTCAACGTTGCCTACTTATCATATTTTTAATTCTTTCCTTCACCTATTTTAATACCTACCTTCTTCTTCACATCTCGTTCCTCACACAGGTGCCGCTACATTTTACACCATTGCAACTCCACGACTATGCCATCCTACACCTATTGTCCGTCACTGTTCATAGCTGTTGACCACCCATAGCCACAACCAAAGTCGATTCTAGGGTTTCAAACTACAAAATAACATTATGAACAAAACTATATATAATTAATTTTTTTAAATAAAATGGGACTCCACAATAATATTAATTCAAACATCTAAAAAGATACTACATCGTTTATAAATTGTTAATATAATTTTAAAAATGTTACTACAATGCAGAACTTACTACCACAATTCTTAAAATTCTACTAAAAAAACATCATGAACAAAAATATACACAATTAATCTATTTAAATAAATTCTTCAAAGTATCATTAGTACATTATCCTCTTCTTCCTCAAATTTATTGTTTTCCTCTAACACCATTTCTTCATTCGTGTCAAAACTCGAAATCATTGCTATTAGTAGAGTCATGCATTCTCCATTCTTACTCATCGCCGCCACATCGTCAATGCACTTTTGCTTTGAGCTCCATGGCCAAAACCAACATCCCATCTACCTACACTGTCGCCAAGATTGGTCGTGCCTTCATTAAGTGACCGCAAACCTCCTCCATCGTCAAGAATCCAGTTGACGTGCCCTTCTCGCAATAAGTTTTTGTTCTTCTTCCATATTTAGTTGAAACGTTTGTATTTTTAGCTAAAAAAAATTAAAAGCATGTATTTAGAGCTAAAAAATTGGTAAGATTTGTCCTTCACACTATTTTATTGATTTAAAAAATACAAAAGTAAATTAGCAAAACATATAATTATTGAATAATTTTGTCCAAAATTTCAAGATTTCAACGAGAATTTTTATTTCGATTATCGAATTCATTGGAGAAAATTTATATTTTCTGAAAAAAATTGCACATAAAAAAACTGATTTTTTTTTAATTTGGTAGAGTTTAGATTTCATTAGGTTTTCAAGGAAATCAATTTTAGTAGTCCTAAATCCTGATCATAGTTTTAGTTCAATTTTAGTCTACAAACCGAGCACATACCAAGACCAGCAGTTTTGATTCTTTTGGAAGTAACAACACCATCAACAAAGTTCAAACTCCCAATAACCACTGTCTTCCTCGGACCATCTCCAAACGTCATCAGATCCCAACGACCACCTGTTATTTGTAAACCCCGCCCTTCACATACTAATTACTCTTTCTCAAACTGAAAGATGGTAGCTGTTGATTAATCTTTCTCAAACTGAAAGCTGCATTATACAGTTGTCGTTCCATCAACCAAGGATCACCCAGACTCCCGAAGCTTTGTATTTCTCAAATGCTTGAAATGAGTCCTACATAGGTAGGAGATGCAGTCTGTATCTGAAACACCATATATATCCCAGTTAGCGACCGAGATTGGAGATTCAAAGTATATTTGACTTCAGCTGTGCTTATGGGGTTGGAGAATTCAGTCTCCATACAATGTCCTATTATCATGTTAATTCCATTCATTTTTTAAGGATGAATATCATGATTTTCAATAGGTTGTTTTGAATCCTAAGTGCTAGAGTTGTAATTTATATTTAAGTATCAAGTACCGAATTTAACTTTGATGCCTTCAAACAAAGCATGAAACAATTGCGGAAAGTCCTTTTTACCATTTGGAAGGAAGTTGTAGCAATTAGCTGAGGTTACTATAAAGGAGCAACTATGTATATAATAATGGTGTGGCAAGCTAACTAAATCTACACAAACATTCGACAAATAGAGAAGATTGGTTTTGATATCAAAAATCAAAATTTGGGTTTTTAGGTCTTAAGAACATGGCTTCAGTAAACTAGTCGACCTATATGGCTACTCTAACATTAGTGATATTTACTCTATAGTTTTCAGTTTAAGATGTGTAGAAGCCATGGTTCCAAATTAGCTAATTTGGCTATAAAACATAGCTTACTTCAGATTACCATGTGTAGCAACTGAATGAATGGTTATGATTTCATAATTTTGTATACATGGGGCATAATTATTATTATTTTCTCACAAATATAAGAATTCGCAAACATCATGCCTCGTCGTAGACTCCCACTGGCTGCTTCAAATTTCTTCTCCAAATCAGCCTCCACGACAGCATGAGCCGCAATACGCAGCTGTATGAAATCAACATGTAATACAGCCATGTGAGCAACATCATCGAAACATGTCGAGTTGAATATTTGCTAACATATTATAGATAACAGTTGTAAAATAATCGAATAGAACAAAATGAACAAGAGAACACAGATTTGAGAGATAGAAGAAACAAATATAAAATAGAGACTACTTTTTTATTGAATTGGTTGAATAAAACCTTATTGCAGGATTCTTATTCATAAGCCTAACTAGAACATATAAGTTGAAACTACCCAAACATGAATTAAAGTCCGATAGCAGGAAATACTAAAATATTTCATTTTTTAACAGCATGATTCAAAAATCTTCAGTTCATGATAAAAATTCTTGTACTTCCCAGTTAAGATTTTATGCATTGTAAATTTGGATTTGAGTGAGGAAATTTGTTAAAGAGATAGTTATCTTGAAACTTAGGGTCTTGGTTACTATTAGAAAAATTGGTTCACCTAGAGCATCTTTTTTCAGTTAGTATAATAATTGATCTGGCATGAATGCATGCACATAAAAAAATCATTCATTTAGAAGAGTGCAGTGAATGGACTTGAATAGCAACTGAAAAATGGAGGCAAGTTGTACGTAGCTTAACTTTTTATTCTTCTGAGGTAAAAGGCTGTTCCACGTTGGCGGCATGGTCTCATAAAACTTTTTATAAAAGTTCCTCATTATTTGAGTTATCTCACACTGGTATTTCTACACTGATCTGGGTGTTATTTATTTATAATGCTCGGGTCAGACCGAGTATTTTCCCAGGTTATCCATGTTGTTATGGCGGTCTTGAAGGGGTGCTGAAGATTCACCCATCATAGTTTTATTTTCCACTGTATTATATAGTATACCTATCGGCATTTGTAAGGTTAGTATTTTATAACTATCCTACTGATAAGGTTTGTTTTTAACTCTAATACACTTTGTATGTTTGAAGTGACAGTTCCGACTGTCCTTGTTATATTATATGTTGTCGATTTTGTTGTGAGATTCTATTTTCTATGTTCTCTGTTTTTTACTTTTTTTTCTTTACCCTAACAATCTGCCTTTTCGTTCACTTTGAGTTGGACATGTGTGCTTTATTGTAAACTCGAAGGGTCCAGAAAAACGGTTTGTTACAACAACTTTGTTTTATAAATTAAATAACTTTTAAACTCCATTTTATTTCTATGATTTAAGCCACTTTAATAACTTTGCAAAAAGGTTTGAAAACAAAATTTAAGTTCGAAAAATCTTTTATAACTTTCTTAGAAAATGAAGTAATTAACTAGTGTAAAGAAAACACGGGTTTTTAATCTCGAATAAGAGCCAATTTAAGTATGTTAACTATATGGAGTAACATTCACTACATTTATATACATAAGCACATACATAAAAACTACTATAGCGTGGTACACTTTTGAGTCCCTCTTCACAAAGTCCCCGGTAAAACCTTTCGTATGCACTTCTTCGCTATGAACACTTCGACTTTATTTCAACTCCCCTACAAACATCCTATATGCTATCCACTTTCATGCGCGAACAAAACCAAACAATAATCATTCCACACACTTATGCTCATAAGCAACCAACCAAAATTATTATCAAAAAAACGATTTTTAAACTTGCTTTTAAAGTGAGCTTTACTCACCTAAAAAACATTATCTTTTACCAAATCTACTGCTACATGGTAAACAACACACAGACCTAGCTTCTTTCTACAATAATTTATTTTTAAGACCTATGGAAGGTCAAGAGGGCTTGGCCATGGTGCTAAGGGGCACGGCCTTAGTGAAAAAAAATGAGATCTTGGGTATTTTAGGAAATAAGTAGTGTAGAGAGGAGTAGAAGTGGTTTTAGCAACTTATTTAAGGATTAAAAGTTGACGCAGCGGATATTTCAAAATGATGTGGATCGTTGAATGTAGCAATCGGTGGATTGGAAGATGCTGAAATGCCCAAATTCGTTGATCCGAAGATACCGAATTCTAGCTATCCTGAACTCGTTGATCGCGCATGATACCGGGTTCGAAGATCTTCAATTCTTCAAGCATTGATCAAGCGCACTTGATTCCACGAATCGGCTTCTACAATCGTTGAATCGAGCGCACTCGATTATCCGAAAGAGGAGATAGGAGATTACACTCAACTACCAATTTGGAATGAAAGCACAAAGCAATCAAAAGAGAATTTTATTCAAAAATCAACAACCTTTACAAATGAAGCAACTTGCCTATTTATAGGCTACAACTCGCAACAAAAAAGAAAATACAACTCCTAAGTCGGAACCGACTTACGACTTACGACTTAGCCTATCTCGGTGACGACTTAAGCTCAAACAGTTACAACATAGCGACTTAGCAACATTACCAGTACAACACAATGCATACAACTTAAAACAGTTGACATACGACTTACAAAACAGACGACTCAAGACATATGTACAGAACGACTTACGACATAAGACCTTAACGACTTAATCAAACAACGGTAGAGATTATCTCGCAGCAGAATCAACGCACCAGGCTTCACGCGACTTAAAAACAGGCGGCATCAATGACTTAAAGAAATCAAAGGCAGAGGTTAACTCGGCAGACACATCAACGGCATCCCATGCTTTGCGACTTAAAACATGCGCATTCCATATCAGCGACCTAAAGAACAACGGTAGAGATTAACTCGACAGAGGAATCAACGGCTCAGGCTTCTGCACTCCAAGATGGTACGACTTAACTAAGTCGTAACTCGGTTCCGACTTATCGTTTGACTCGTTAAGTCGTTTACGACCTATTACTTCAACAGTTTGCTTTGCCTTCTCTCTGAGTAACTCGGTAGGTCGTCCTGGCGACTTAAGTTCTTTGATAACCCGGACCTCTTCACGAGTTAGGCCTTCCACTCTCTTAAGTCGGTCACGACTTAAGCCCCCCATTATGTTAAGTCGGTCACGACTTACGCTTATGTCTTCTGCTTCCTTGAGTCAGTCACGACTCATGCCTTGAACTTTGTTAAGTCGGTCACGACTCATTTCCAACATGTTAAGTCGGTCGCGACTTATAGCTTCATTTTCCTTAAGTCGGTGACGACTTAGTACTTGGCCTGCATCATCCACCCCAGGTTGAGAAAAATTCGTCCTCGAATTTGCACTTTCTTCCCCCGTAATACTCTCATCCCCGTGATATGGTACGAGATGCTTAACATTGAATACGTCAGACGTATACACATCTTCTGGTAGTTTCAATTTATAAGCATTTTCATTGATTCTCTTTAAAATTTCCACTGGACCAATCTTTCGTGCTTTCAATTTATTGTAAGCGCCTACTGGAAAACGATCTTTTGTTAACACTGCATAAACCAAATCACCTTCATGAAATTCAACATTTCGTCGTTTCAAATCTGCAGATTGTTTATACTTCTCATTTGCTTTCTCTAGTCGTTCGTGAACGATTTTATGACACTCCGTCAGCCCTTCAACAAAATTAGCCGCTTTCTTAACTGTCTTCTTTGATTGTGGCACTACCGTTAAATCCAATGGTCCCTTCGGTAAACTTGAATATACTATCTGAAATGGACTGAACCCAGTACTTCGATTCACAGCATGATTATGAGCAAATTCTGCTTGGCATAATTTCACATCCCAACTCTTCAGATTATCTTGAACAAGACACCTCAACAAGCTTCCCAATGATCTGTTAACCACCTCTATTTGTCCATCAGTTTGCGGGTGATAAGCACTACTAAATTTCAGCTTTGTTCCCACCATTTTCCACAAACTCAACCAAAAGTGACTCAGAAATCGAGTATCTCTATCCGACACAATAGATTCTGGCAACCCATGAAGTCGATAGATCTCCTTGAAAAACAATTGAGCAACATGAACAGCATCCGCCGTCTTTTTACAAGCAATAAAATGTGCCATTTTCGAGAATCGGTCAACTACCACATAAATGGAATCATTACCACGCTGCGTTCTCGGCAACCCCAACACAAAGTCCATACTCACATCAACCCATGGTTTAATTGGTACAGGTAATGGCATATATAAACCAGCATTAGTCGCAGTTCCTTTCGAAACCTGACAAATATGACATCGCTCTACAAACCTTTCCACCTCTTTCCTCATTGATGGCCAAAAGTAGGACTGTGCAATCAACTGTAAGGTACGGTCTCTCCCAACATGTCCCTCTTCGTGTAACTCCTTGATAATCTTCATTCTCAGACTACCCTCTGGTATACACAATCGATTTCCTTTAAAGAGAAAACCATCTACCATCACGAACTCATCCGTCTCTCCCTCCTTGACTTTATCAACAAATTTTGCAAAGTAAGGATCATCGGTAAATAATTCTGGCAATATTTCAAACCCCGTCACTTCAACCTTCAATGTAGTTAACAAGTGATTTCTTCTACTCAACGCATTCGCAACACGATTCGTCACTCCCAACTTGTGTTTCACAACAAAAGTAAACTGTTGCAGATATGCAATCCACGATGCATGTCTCGCTGAAATCTTGTCTTGCCCTTGCAAATGCTTCAACGCTTCATGATCAGTATACAGAACAAACTCCTTCTGAAATAGATAGTGTCTCCAATGTTTAATAGATTGTACAACAGCATAGAATTCCACATCATATGTACTGTATCGCATCTTCGCTCCTGACAACTTCTCACTAAAATATGCAATTGGACACCCCTTCTGACTCAACACCCCTCCAATCCCAACCTTGGATGCATCAGTATGTAGTTCAAACACTAACTGAAAATCTGGTAATACTAGAATAGGTGCAGATGTTAGCAACTCCTTGATCTTCTCAAAAGCACTCCCTGCTTCCTTTGTCCATGCAAATTGTTTACCCTTCATACAATCAGTCACAGGTGCCATCACACTACTAAAGTGTAGAATAAACCTCCGATAAAATGAAGCCAACCCGTGAAAACTACGAACTTCCTTTATCGTCTTGGGCTGCGGCCAATCTCTGATAGCTTCAACTTTACTTTGGTCAACCTGTATTCCCTTTTCCGACACAACATACCCCAGAAATAAAACGCTATGCGTCATGGACACACATTTCTTCGTTGCAGCATAAAACTGTTCTTGTCGCAATACCATCAGCACTTCTCTGAGATGATTCAAATGCTCCTCTGGACTTCCACTGTAAATCAGAATATCATCGAAATACACCACCACAAATTTCCCAATGAACGGTCGAAAAATCTGATTCATCACCCTCATAAAAGTACTCGGTGCATTGGATAAACCAAATGGCATGACCAACCATTCGTATAGACCCTCCCTGGTTTTAAAAGCAGTCTTCCACTCATCTCCTGGTCTGATACGAATTTGATGATATCCGCTCTTCAAATCAATCTTCGAAAATATAGTAGCTCCGCTTATTTGATCTAACAAGTCATCCAACCTCGGCATGGGAAATCTATATCTCACAGTAACCTTATTCAATGCTCGACTGTCAGTGCACATCCTCCACGTTCCATCCCTTTTGGGTACCAATAAAGCTGGTACAACACAAGGACTTAAACTCTCCTGCACACGCCCATGTTCAAGCAATTCTTCCACTTGCCTCCGCAACTCTTCATGTTCCTTCGGACTCATTCGATAATGTGGTCTGTGTGGCAACACAGCACCTGGAACAAGATCTATATGATGTTGTATATCCCTCAACGGTGGCAATTCTGTTGGTAACTCCTCTGGAAATACATCGTCAAATTCTTTCAAAACGGGTTTAACTTCTTCTGGAATCTCAACCTCTTCACTGCTCTCTCGCCCAATTAACAAAAACACTTCAGGTTCCTCCTCTACTTCCTTCACAAACTCTTTCAACGATAACAAAGTTTTGAGCTCTTCAATCTCCTCCAACTTGTTTTCCTCCTGTTGTCGCTTCTTTGGAACTAGAGTAATCTTCGTGCCTTCAAACATGAAACTGTAACTGTTGGTACGCACATCATGTTGCACCGCCCGATCATACTGCCACGGTCTCCCCAGCAACAAATGACAAACGTCCATGTCCACAACATCGCACCAGATTTCGTCTTTATATTTTTTTCCAATGGAAAACTTCACACGAGCCCTTCGTCCAACCTTCACCTCCCCGCCTTTCCTCAACCAAGCTAGCTTGTACGGTTTCGGATGTTTCTCAGTCTTCAATGCCAACTTCCTCACAGCTTCTGACGAAATTATATTATCACAGCTTCCAGCATCAATAACAAATTTGCAAACTTTTCCCAGAATGGTACATGTTGACTGAAAAATATTGCTCCTCAACCAACTACAATCCTCCTCTTGCTTTGGTGTTAAACAGGACCTTTTCATCATTAGATTGTAACCTTCGTCTCCCGTTACTTCTTCTTCCTCCTCATCGGGTGGTGAATTGGAACAATCAGCTTCTTCATCCTCATCCTCAACTTCTGCAATCATGGTTCTCTTCTTTGGCTTTGGACACTCACTGCTTTTATGACCCAATTCCTGACAATTGTAACATTTGAAACCGTTGTTAACTTTTGTCTTCTCAGCCTCCTTCACCACTGGTCTACTGATAGGTTTAGAAACATTAGAACTTCCCCTAACACCCTTCGCTGGATTGTTAGCATTAGTAAACACACCACTTCCTCGTCTACCCTGTTTCTCCCAAGCTAACGCTTTCTGATGTGCTTCCGCTACAGTTCTAGGATCGAACATATTAACCATATCCTGAATCTGCATTCTCAACCCCCCAATGAACCTAGATGTCAGCTGCTCTTCCGTTTCCATAATATCATTCCTTGCAATAAGTTGATAGAATTCATCAGCATAGTCATTCACAGATTTCGTCCCTTGTCTCAAGTTCTGCAAACGTTGATACATCAAAGATTGATAATTGTAAGGTAAGAACGTTGCTTTCATCAATTTCTTCATCTTCTCCCAAGATTCAACTTTTGACTTCCCCATTCGTTCACGTGTAAGCTTAGTTTGCTGCCACCATGCCAAAGCTCTACCCCTCAACCTCGTAGCAACCAACTTCACTCTACGATGTTCTGGAACTTCTTTAAAGTCAAAAATCTCTTCAACATTAGCTATCCAATCTAGAAACTCCTCCGCTTGCATACCACCTTTGAATTCAGGAATTTCAGTCTTCATCCCCGACTCCCACTTGTGATCATACTCAGAGTGATTTCTTCCTTGTCCTCGTCCTTGTCCTCGAACACTACCACCATCATACTCCTCTTCAAAATCAGATGTATATCGTTGTCTATCTCGTCCACCCACATCTCTACTACCTTTACGTCTTCCACCATCATCCCTTCTATCTACGTTCCTTCGTTCACGATCATTCACGTTCCTCCCACGTCCTTGATCATTTTCAACACTTCTGTCTCGATTGGAATGTGGCGAGACTCCACTACCCCCTTGGTTAGATTCAGGTGAAACCCTTCTCCGATTTTGATTCATCTCCGTCATAAGCTTCTCTAACTGGCCAATTCCTTCGTTAAGCTTTTCACTAAAATTCTCATTGATTCTTTGCTCCATCTCATCAGCCTCTTCTCTTCGATACAAAGCTTCTACGTTTTGGTGGCGATTAGCTCTTCTTGGCGGCATACTTGAAAATTTTACAAACTCTTCAACACTTCAAAATTCAAACACTTTTCGGACTTTTATCCAAAATGAAACGGATCGAAAACTTCCACTTTGTAGCAAATCGCGATGAACACGATGGACAAAGTTTCGGTCTCCAATTCAAATCTTATCAAACAATCTTCGAACTAACTCTCTTTACTCTCGGCCGTGATAAACAAATTCGACCCTTCACTTCAAGCTCTCGGCTATCACTTCAACTTCAAATGAATAGGCTCCAAGTCTCGATCTAGCTATGATTGGCTAGAACAAGCTCTGATACCAAAACTGACGCAGCGGATATTTCAAAACGATGTGGATCGTTGAATGTAGCAATCGGTGGATTGGAAGATGCTGAAATGCCCAAATTCGTTGATCCGAAGATACCGAATTCTAGCTATCCTGAACTCGTTGATCGCGCACGATACCGGGTTCGAAGATCTTCAATTCTTCAAGCGTTGATCAAGCGCACTTGATTCCGCGAATCGGCTTCTACAATCGTTGAATCGAGCGCACTCGATTGTCTGAAAGAGGAGATAGGAGATTACACTCAACTAGCAATTTGGAATGAAAGCACAAAGCAATCAAAAGAGAATTTTATTCAAAAATCAACAACCTTTACAAATGAAGCAACTTGCCTATTTATAGGCTACAACTCGCAACAAAAAAGAAAATACAACTCCTAAGTCGGAACCGACTTACGACTTACGACTTAGCCTATCTCGGTGACGACTTAAGCTCAAACAGTTACAACATAGCGACTTAGCAACATTACCAGTACAACACAATGCATACAACTTAAAACAGTTGACATACGACTTACAAAACAGACGACTCAAGACATATGTACAGAACGACTTACGACATAAGACCTTAACGACTTAATCAAACAACGGTAGAGATTATCTCGCAGCAGAATCAACGCACCAGGCTTCACGCGACTTAAAAACAGGCGGCATCAATGACTTAAAGAAATCAAAGGCAGAGGTTAACTCGGCAGACACATCAACGGCATCCCATGCTTTGGGACTTAAAACATGCGCATTCCATATCGGCGACCTAAAGAACAACGGTAGAGATTAACTCGACAGAGGAATCAACGGTTCAGGCTTCTGCACTCCAAGATGGTATGACTTAACTAAGTCGTAACTCGGTTCCGACTTATCGTTTGACTCGTTAAGTCGTTTACGACCTATTACTTCAACAGTTTGCTTTGCCTTCTCTCTGAGTAACTCGGTAGGTCATCCTGGCGACTTAAGTTCTTTGATAACCCGGACCTCTTCACGAGTTAGGCCTTCCACTCTCTTAAGTCGGTCACGACTTAAGCCCCCCATTATGTTAAGTCGGTCACGACTTACGCTTATGTCTTCTGCTTCCTTGAGTCGGTCACGACTCATGCCTTGAACTTTGTTAAGTCGGTCATGACTCATTTCCAACATGTTAAGTCGGTCGCGACTTATAGCTTCATTTTCCTTAAGTCGGTGATGACTTAGTACTTGGCCTGCATCAAAAGTGGAAAGGAGTGATTTTTAATTTGGTTTATTTTGGAAACAAGAATGGAAGAAGTAGAGGAGAGTAGAAAGAAGAAGGAAGAAATGGAAAAAAGAAATGAAGTGAAATGAAAAAGAAAAGAGTGGAGTTGTTTTCTTAGAAAATGTAAAATGGTATATTACCAAAAAGCCCTTAGCCAATATGATGCAGCACAACATGCCTGCGAGCTACAACCCAATGAGTTGCGACCTAATTCTAGCGAGTTAACGACCCAAGGAATCAAGCCCAGCGAGTTAAGTCGCTCAGCCAACCGGATAAGCGACCTAACGAGTCATGCCAAACCAATACTGCAACATTTCTTTAGGTCGCCAGCGAGCTACGACCTAACGAGCTACCACCTAGCGAGTTAGGTCGCATATGTCACAAATACTTAAGTCGTATGTCGCTAATGCTCATCTATGCCGCATTTCCTTATGCCGCTATCTTTAAGTCGCTCACCATGATACGTCGCTGGTATCTCATGTTGTTCATTCTTTAAATCGCTCCACTTATGCCGCTATCTTCTTTAGGTCGCTGATTCCTTATGTCGCATGAAGCTGTGCTGCAGAGTACTGTGTTGAGTCGTTAACTTGTTAAGTCGCATGTATGTTGTATTGTGTAAGTCGTGAGTCGTTGTAACTTGTATTGTTGATATGCCGCATTGTGTTAAGTCGTAAATCGTGATGTAGTGTGTTAGGTCGCATCTGTTAAGTCGTGTATATGTTAACTCATGTGTCGAACGTGTTAAGTCGTGTGTATGTGTTGTAATCCCTATAAATAGGGGTGTGATGTCATTGTAAAAAAAGGGATTTTGAATAAAAATTTGGTTTGTGCTTTGTGCCTCCATTAAAATTGAAAGTTGAGTGTTATATCCTTTCTCCATCTTCGGTTATTCGAGTGCGCTCGAATCAACGAACTTGAAGCTGATTCACGGAATCTCATGCGTGAGATCAACGTCAAAGAATCGTATATCTTCTAACACGGTATCGTGCGCGATCAATGTGTTGAAGATAGCTAGAATCCGGTATCTCGAGAGATCAACGGATTTGGGCATTTGGGTATCTTCAATTCACCGATTCATATTGTTTCATCGATTCACTTTCCGCGTATTTCCGCAATTCGTGATTAGATCCGGGATAGATTTGACTGCTGGTTCAGATCTACTTCAATGCTCCATCATTTGGTATCAGAGCAAGGAGACGAACTTTTCCAAGTTCGTTGGGTGTGAAGTTTCAAAATTTGAAGAGTGTGTTTGGATTTGTTGAAGATTTGATCATGCCTCCGAGACGTGCTAACAGATATCAAAATGTTGAAGAAGTATATAGAAGACAAGAAGCTGAGCAGTTGGAACAGCGTATCAATGAAAGGTTCAACGAGGGTATAGAAAAATTGGCGAAAATGATTAACGACATGAATCAAAGTCACAGGAGAACATCATTACTTTCGAACCAAGGTAGAAACAGGGTTTCGCCGTCGGTTTTGCAAGAAAGGAGAATGTCACCACAATCTCATAGGGATAGAAGAGAGTCATCAGTTTCAATGATGAGAGATCATCATGGCTATCGAGATGAAGAGAGAAGAAATCATCGGGGATTTGAGGAAGAACCATATCGTGATGTTGAAAGACATAGTAGAAGGGATATTCGTGGACGTAGAGACATCGATGGTCAAGATCGATATCGAAGTACATCTGATTTTGAAGAATATGATGATAGAGGTAGTATTCATTATCGAGATCGAGGCCAAGGGCGAGAACGATATATGGATTTAGAAAGTGATCGTAAGTGGGAGTCTGGTATGAGGATGGAAATTCCAGAATTCAAAGGTGGTATGCAAGCAGAAGAATTTCTTGATTGGTTGTCTAGTGTTGAAGAAATTTTGAATTTCAAGGAGGTGCTAGAGAATCGTAGAGTTCAATTAGTTGCTACAAAACTACGGGGAAGAGCTATGGCTTGGTGGCAACAAACTAAACTAACTAGTGAGAGAATGGGAAAATCAAAAGTTGTTACTTGGGAGAAGATGAGAAAGATGATGAAAGCAACTTTCTTGCCATACAATTATCAATCTCTTATGTATCAACGTTTGTAGGAATTTGAGACAAGGGACGAGGACGGTGAATGATTATGCGGATGAATTCTATCAATTGATTGCAAGGAATGATATTATGGAAACTGAGGAACAACTAACGGCTAGATATATTGGAGGGTTACGAATGCAAATTCAAGACGTGGTTAATATGTTTAATCCAATGTCTGTTGCTGAAGCACATCAAAAAGCTCTATCTTGGGAGAAACAAGGGAGACGAGGAGGTGGTGTGTTTACGAGTTCCAATAATCAGATTAAAGGTGCTAGTAGCAGTGAAAATGTTTCCAAGGCCGTCAATAAACCGGTTGTCGATGAAGCTGCTAAGATAAAGGTCAATAACAGTATTAAGTGCTATAATTGTCAGGAGTTTGGCCATAAAATTAATGAATGTACAAAGCCAAAGAAGAGAGCATTAGTTGCAGAAGAATGTGAGTATGAGGATGTAGAAGCTGAAGTTGATTATTCTCAACCATCGAAGTTTGATGAAGAAGAAGAAGTTGTGTCAGGAGATGAAGGGTGTAACTTGGTGATGAGGAGGTCTTATTTAACGCCAAAGCAAGAGGATGATTCTAGTTGGCTGAGGAGCAATATTTTTCAGTCTACATGTACTATCTTGGGAAAGGTTTGTCGATTTGTTATTGATGCGGGAAGCTGCGATAACATTATTTCTGAAGAAGCTGTCAAGAAGTTAGGGTTGAAGACTGAAAAACACACTAGACCTTTTAAACTAGCATGGCTAAAGAAAGGTGGAGAAGTGAAAGTGGGAAGACGAGCATTTATTACATTTTCTATTGGGAAGAAGTACAAAGATGAAATATGGTGTGATGTTGTAGATATGGATGTGTGTCATCTACTATTGGGAAGAACATGGCAGTATGATAGAGCTGTATAACATAATGGTCGCACCAACAGCTACAGTTTCATGTTCGAAGGGACTCAAACCACCTTAGTTCCTAAGAAGCGTGAACAAAGTGAAAGCAAGTCAGAGCCGAAAGTGGAACCAACTAGTCTTTTATCTACAAGAGAATTTGTTGAAGAAGTGAAAGATAGTGCCAAAGTGTTTATGTTGATTGGGTATGAAACGAGTGAAGATCTTGAAATTCCCGAGGAAGTTAAGCCAGTGTTGAATGAGTTTGAAGATGTCTTTCCTTCGGAATTGCCCAAAGAATTACCACCACCGAGGGACATACAACATCAGATTGACCTAGTGCCAGGTGCTGTTTTACCGCACAGGCCGCATTATCGTATGAGTCCGAAGGAGCATGAGAAGTTAAGGAGACAGGTTAAGGAGTTGCTTAATCAAGGGCGTGTTCGAGAGAGTCACAGTCCTTGTGCTGTACCAGCTTTGTTAGTGCCGAAGAAAGATGGTTCATGGAGAATGTGTACGGACAGTACGGCACTCAACAAAATAACTGTCAGATACAAATTTCCTATGCCAAGACTTGATGACCTATTGGATCATCTTAGTGGATCTGTAATCTTTTCGAAGATCGATCTTAAGAGTGGTTATCATCAGATTCGCATAAAACCAGGAGATGAATGGAACACAGCATTCAAGACACGGGAAGGATTATATGAATGGCTGGTCATGCCGTTTGGTTTATCTAATGCACCAAGTACATTTATGAGGGTGATGAATCAAATTTTCAAACCTTACATTGGAAAGTTTGTTGTGGTTTACTTTGATGATATCTTGATCTATAGTGCTAGTATAGAGGAGCATGTTCAACACTTGCGGACGGTGTTAACTATTCTTCGTCAAGAACAATTCTATGCAGCAACGAAGAAATGCGTGTTCAGACGCGAAGTGTTTTATTTCTGGGATATGTCGTATCCGAGGAAGGTGTACAGGTGGATCAAAGTAAAGTAGCCGCAATCAGAAATTGGCCACAACCCAAAACTATAACAGAAGTCAGAAGTTTTCATGGGTTAGCTTCATTTTATCGAAGATTTATACCGCACTTTAGTAGTGTGATGGCGCCTGTTACTGATTGTATGAAGGGAAAGCAATTTTCATGGAGGAAAGAAGCAGAACTTGCTTTTGAGCGGATCAAGGAACTTTTAACGTCAGCACCAATTCTAGTACTGCTAGATTTTCAGTTGCTATTTGAGTTACATACAAATGCATCGAAAGTTGGAATTGGAGGAGTGTTGAGTCAGAAGGGACGTCCAATTGCATATTTCAGTGAGAAACTTTCTGGAGCAAAGATGAGATACAATACATATAATGTGGAATTTTATGCTATTGTGCAAGCTGTGAAGCATTGGAGACATTACTTGTTCCACAAAGAATTTGTTTTGTATACAGATCATGAAGCGTTGAAACATTTACAAGGGCAGGATAAAATTGCAGCTACACATGCATCGTGGATAGCTTATTTGCAGCAATTTACATTTGTCGTAAAACACAAGTCTGGAGTAACTAATCGCGTTGCCGATGCATTGAGTTGGAGGAATAATTTACTAACAACCATGCGAGTAGAGGTGATGGGTTTTGATTTGCTTCCAGATTTGTTTACTTCAGATTCATATTTTTCCAAAATCCTAGATAAAGTCAAACATGGAGAAATGGATGGATATATGCTGGTTGACGGTTTTCTATTCAAAGGAAATCAATTATGTATTCCCGATTGCAGTCTGCGAATGAAAATCATCAAAGAATTACATGAAGAAGGACACGTGGGCCATGATAGTACTATGCAGTTGATTTCAAAGTCTTATTTTTGGCCATCAATGAGGAAGGAGGTTGGAAAGTTTGTTCAAAGGTGCCATATTTGTCAGGTTTCAAAGGGGACGGCGACAAATGCAGGTTTATATAAGCCGTTGCCTATACCTACTACACCATAGGTGGATGTTAGTATGGACTTTTATTGGGATTGCCGAGGACGCAACGTGGCAATGATTCCATCTATGTGTTGGTTCTCCGGTTTTCAAAAACGGTACATTTTATCGCATGTAAGAAGACGGCAGATGCAGTTAATGTTGCACAATTATACTTCAGAGAGATCTATCATCTTCATGGGTTGCCTGAATCTATTGTATCATATAGAGACACTCGTTTTCTGAGTCATTTTTGGATGAGTCTATGGAGATTGGTCGAGACTAAGCTGAAATTCAGTAGTGCTTATCATCCACAGACGGATGGACAGACTGTAGTTGTAAACAGATCTCTAGGTAATCTATTGCGATGCCTCGTGGATGACAATTTGAAGAGTTGGGATAGGAAGTTATGTCAAGCTGAATTTGCACACAACCATGTAGTTAATCGTAGCACTGGGTTCAGTCCATTCCAGGTTGTGTACTCAACAATTCCTAAAGGACCGTTGGATTTATTTGTAGTTCCACAGCAGAATGGAGTGATCAAACGGGCTAGTGATTTTGTGAATGAATTGCAAGAGTGTCACAAGGTTGTGCAGGAACGATTGCTTAAGGCGAACGAGAAATATAAGCAATCCGCAGATATTAAACGGCGACATGTTGACTTCAAAGAAGGAGAATTTGTATATGCAGTATTGACCAAGGATCGATTTCCTATTGGTACTTACAACAAACTAGCTGCTAGGAAGATTGGTCCTTTGGAAATCATAAAGAAGATTAATGAGAATGCTTATCAGTTGAGATTGCCGGATCATATCCATACGGCTGATGTTTTCAACGTCAAACACTTGATTCCATATCATGAACATAAGCATGTCGAACAAGAGGAAATTGTGAATTCGGGTTCGAATTCTTTTCAGCCAGATGAGGATGATGCAGCACAACATGCCTGCGAGCTACAACCCAGTGAGTTGCGACCTAACTCTAGCGAGTTAACGACCCAAGGAATCAAGCCCAGCGAGTTAAGTCGCTCAGCCAACTGGATAAGCGACCTAACGAGTCGTGCTAAACCAATACTGCCACATTTCTTTAGGTCGCCAGCGAGCTACGACCTAACGAGCTACGACCTAGCGAGTTAGGTCGCATATGTCGCAAAACCTTAAGTCGTATGTCGCTTATACTCATCTATGCCGCATTTCCTTATGCCGCTATCTTTAAGTCGCTCACCATGATAGGTCGCTGGTATCTCATGTTGCTCATTCTTTAAATCGCTCCACTTATGCCGCTATCTTCTTTAGGTCGCTGATTCCTTATGTCGCATGAAGCTGTGCTGTAGAGTACTATGTTGAGTCGTTAACTTGTTAAGTTGCATGTATTTTGTATTGTGTAAGTCGTGAGTCGTTGTAACTTGTATTGTTGATATGCCGCATTGTGTTAAGTCGTAAATCGTGATGTAGTGTGTTAGGTCGTATCTGTTAAGTCGTGTATATGCTAACTCGTGTGTCGAACGTGTTAAATCGTGTGTATGTGTTGTAATCCCTATAAATAGGGGTGTGATGTCATTGTAAAAAAAAAAGATTTTGAATAAAAATTTGGTTTGTGCTTTGTTCCTCCATTAAAATTGAAAGTTGAGTGTTATCTCCTTTCTCCATCTTCGGTTATTCGAGTGCGCTTGAATCAACGAACTTGAAGCAGATTCACGGAATCTCGTGCGCGAGATCAACGTCGAAGAATCGTAGATCTTCTAACACGATATCGTACGCGATCAACGTGTTGAAGATATCTAGAATCCGGTATCTCGAGAGATCAACGGATTTGGGCATTTGGGTATCTTCAATTCATTGATTCATATTGTTTCATCGATTCACTTTCCGCGTATTTCCGCAATTCGTGATTAGATCCGGGATAGATTTGACTGCCGGTTCAGATCTACTTCCGTGCTGCGTCACAATACCCTCCACAAAATGATGATGCCTCACCCCTCCTCCGTCATGAAGCACACGCAACCCCCTCTTGGTCACTCCATGCCATTACATCTCCTCTTTTGTACTATACCAATGCCTTAGATTTTTTGCTCTTCTCCCTTTAAAATTATAAAAGAAAAGTCCACTTTCATTTTATTAACTTAAGTATATATTTAAATATGTTTTAACCTAATTACTTCATTATCCAGATGTATATGTTACTTGTATATATGTTTGCATATATACAATTGTGTGTACAATATGTTCCGACAACTTTTGGACGACGAAAAAGTCAAAAATCCAAATGACGATCTTCACCGTCATCGTTTGAATGGTATTTTGTGAAGCTTGTCAAATGCAGCTCTATTCTTGTATCAGCTTTCAGTAATTCTTTACAATTATCGATTTTTCTTCCATATTTTGCATCGAGAGCGCTCTAAATTTCCTGTGCAATCAAACAATGAAAGATATGGTTAAATTCAAATTTATCAAGTGTAGAGATAAAAACATTCATTGCATCCACATTAAGGGAACAGTTATTCTTATCTGCCATACCCAATCCATTTTCATTAATATCCCAAATATGAAAATCAATAAATTTTAAATAAATTTCCATAACAAAAAATCTATTTATTTAAAAAACAGGTGGACTATAAATGGACTAAATCTTGCTAAATCTATTGCAGTTAGGGTAAGACATTATATTAGGTTTTTTCCTAAAAACCGGTTCCGATAGGATCGTGTGATATACCCAAGAGGGAGGGTCAATAGGGTATATAAAATTTTTGTAGATAAGCGAATAAATAATGTGGAAACGTAAATGCGAAAAGTAAATAACACATAGATATACCCAGTTTCGACCTGATGCCCCTACTACGGCCCCCATGTTACTACTAGGATTATATACTCGAAACTTACAACACTTTAAGCTCACACTCAATGCTAACCTGAATATACTAATCCTATGCTTAGTAACCCAGCCTGGACTGAATACCTTGAGACCAGAATCCCTGAACTACAACACATAACTCATCCTAAATCAACTAGATTACAAAATTAAAAATTAGAAAAAAGAAACAAATTGCAGAAATATAAAAAGAACACTCCTTTATCTTGTCCCTTATCACGTGACCTTGCACTGTTTTTGATTTGAAGTTCGAGAAAAACATCACAACCTACAATTCTAGTTGATCATGCTGCCAAGCTGTTGGTGAATTTGAGATGCAACTTCTTCCTTGAGATGATGATGTCCTCCTTGAATTTTTTTGATGAAGAAATCCCTTTTGTGTGATCGGATATTGATTTAAATAAACAAGAAAAATAAACAATGACAAATTTGATGTGTTACAATGTAGAGAGATATGATTTTTTTTTTCGAATGAAACTTTTCTTCTTTCTTTTGTTATTGGTCTATCTGATAATTTTTCCTTTCGATGTTATTGAATTTATGTAGGCAACGTGTATGTATGGAAACATATATGGAAGAGATGATATTGAGAAAGATATGTATTTTGAAAGTTTGTTTGTAACGACCAGTATTTTTGATAATTAAAAGTATGAAATTTAATAAGATTTTGGGATTTAATATTGTCAGAAATTAAAAATATATAACCTGATCTTAAATGAATTCTGAAAACGACAAGTTCAATGAGGTAAGGATGGTAACACAAATTACCATGTAATTTAATATTTTTGATTTGAATATAATTAATAACTGTTTGAATGTAAACTTCATCGATTGTGAATAATAAAATGTTAACAAAGAATGAAATGGTTTTTTTATTTCTAATAGGAATATAAATGTAAAGTTTAATTTGTTTATAATTGTAGAGTTTAATAAGGAATAAAAGAAACAATATATTAAAGGAGAAATCGTATGTCATTTAATTGAAATTGGTTTTAGCATTGATAAGTAAATTTATTAATCTTTGTTTATAAACAATAAATTTAGAAACGTGTTGAATTACTAAGATTTAACAATTGTTTTATTTATCATCTTATTATTAATCTGTTTGAAATTTATTATGTAATAGATGAAATTTAATGTAATTAAATATTTCAATTAATATAAACAAATGCGTTAACTGTTGAGTGATGAATGTAATAAAATGGAAATTATGTTTAATTAACATATAAGGTATTTGTTGATTCAATATAAAGAACATTTAAAACAAAATAACACAATTTGTTGAAATATAAAATGTAATGAACTAGGGTTTTATTACCGTCGTAATGAAACGTTTGAATGAAAAAGGTTAGAAATAAAAATTTATGATTTATTAATGTGAATTTTATTAGATAGTAAATTTGGGCCATAAATAAAATCTAAAACAACAAAAAGCAATGAAGTGGAAGGTGCTAACGCGTTTATGAATATAATTTAATAGCTGGAATTTAAGGATAGAGATAATGTAATGATATTCTTATAGTAATAATAGGAATTGGAATAATAAATGCTAGTTTTAATGATGAGTTGGATGAATATCGATTAATAGAGGAAAACGTTTATTTAGTATTTAGTATGTAATTTAATTCTTGTTGGACACTGTAATTTTATAAATGTATTTGCATGACTATAAATAAGGATTGCAATGTTTACGTATTTATGTAATTGATTTCATCAATTAGGGTTTGTTTTGAAGTGAAAGATTGAAATTAATTGGAAATAAATTTATTGAAATCTTTCAATTGAAAAAGGAAAAAGACACGAAGTGCAATTAATGAATCTAATGTAAGAATTTTTTCATTTGGAATGTACATTATTTGGAAATATAAGAATGGATTTAATATTGTATAAGTTGATTATTTTAGAATATAAGAATGTTTACATTTATGAATTGCAAGTAACGAATAAGCATTTTAAGGAAAATAAAAGAATGTTTGAGGAAAATAAAGTGAACGTTTCCATTCTAAATATGAGTATAACGTTGTAAAAAGATAAAACAGAATTTTTAAAACAACATTTTACGGTAGTTAAATAGTAGACATAGATTGCACGGAAGTGATTTTAATGCTAACCTTGAAATTTAAAATATGATTACATGTCGAGAAAAAATGTTTTTTTTTAATTTGAACCTTTGAATCATTGTTCATATTTTATTTTTTATAGCGTCGGTCCTGTGTAGCAACGGTCCCTGTTATGTAAATTGGTGTGTTCAAATTTAGTTACGTTGTGTTAATTAAATCTTTACTGGATGTCAATTTTTGTATGTTTGGGTTAAAAAAATTAATTGAGTGAACACATGTTTTGAAATTTGAATTTCAAATGTTTGTTTACACTGTAGAGTTGGTTTGTTTATTCCCTTTCTAATTATGTCACACTCTTTTTATTGTTTTCTCGTTTGTTCCATTACTCATTTCCCTTTACCGTCTCTGAAGCCTTTTCATTTCACGAACGTTGCCTACTTTTCATATTTTTAATTCTTTCCTTCACCTATTTTAATACCTACCTTCTTCTTCACATCTCGTTCCTCACACAGGTGCCGCTACATTTTACACCATTGCACCTCCACGACACCACCCATAGCCACAACCAAAGTCGGTTCTAGGGTTTCAAACTACAAAATAACATTATGAAAAAAACTATATATAATTAATTTATTTAAAAAAAATGGCACTCCACAATAATATTAATACAAACATCTAAAAAGATACTACATCATTTATAAATTGTTAATATAATTTAAAAAATGATACTACAATGCAGAACTTACTTCCACAATTCTTAAAATTCTACTAAAAATAAACATCATGAACAAAAATATACACAATTAATCTATTTAAAAAAATTCTTCAAAGTATCATTAGTACATTATCCTCTTCTTCCTCAAATTTATTGTTTTCCTCTAACACCATTTCTTCATTCGTGTCAAAACTCGAAATCATTGCTATTAGTAGAGTCATGCATTCTCCATTCTTACTCATCGCCGCCACATCATCAAAGCACTTTTGCTTTGAGCTCCATGGCCAAAACCACCATCCTATCTACCTACATTGTCGCCAAGATTGGTCATGCCTTCATTAAGTGACCGCAAACCTCCTCCATCGTCAAGAATCCAGTTGACGTGCCCTTTTCGCAATAAATTTTTGTTCTTCTGCCATATTTAGTTGAAACGTTTGTATTTTTAGCTAAAAAAAATTAAAAGTCTGTATTTAGAGCTAAAAAATGGGTAAGATTTGTCCTTCACACTATTTTATTGATTTAAAAAATACAAAAGTAAATTAGCAAAACATATAATTATTGAATAATTTTGTCCAAAATTTCAAGATTTCAACGAGAATTTTTATTTCGATTATCGAATTCATTGGAGAAAATTCATCAGATCCCAACGACCACCTGCTATTTGTAAACCCCGCCCTTCACATACTAATTACTCTTTCTCAAACTGAAAGATGGTAGCTGTTGATTACTCTTTCCCAAACTGAAAGCTACATTATACAGTTGTCGTTCCATCAACCAAGGATCACCTAGACTCCCGAAGCTTTGTATTTCTCAAATGCTTGAAATGAGTCCTACATAGGAAGGAGATGCAGTCTGTATCTGAAACACCATATATATCCCAGTTAGCGACCGAGATTGGAGATTCAAAGTATATTTGACTTCAGCTGTGCTTATGGGGTTAGAGAATTCAGTCTCCATATAATGTCCTATTATCATGTTAATTCCATTCATTTTTAAGGATGAATATCACGGTTTTCAATAGGTGTTTTGAATCCTAAGTGCTAGAGTTGTAATTTATATTTAAGTATCAAGTACCGAATTTGACTTTGATGCCTTCAAACAAAGCATGAAACAATTGCGGAAAGTCCTTTTTACCATTTGGAAGGAAGTTGTAGCAATTAGCTGAGGTTACTATAAAGGAGAAACTCTATATATAATAATGGTGTGGCAAGCTAACTAAATCTGCACAAGCATTCGACAAAGAGAGAAGATTAGTTTTGATATCAAAAACCAAAATTTGGGTTTTTAGGTCTTAAGAACACGGCTTCAGTAAACTAGTCGACCTATATGGCTACTCTAGCATTAGTGATATTTACCATATAGTTTTCAGTTTAAGATGTGTAGAAGCAACGGTTCCAAATTAGCTAATTTGGCTATAAAACATTGCTTACTTCAGATTACCATGTGTAGCAACCGAATGAATGGTTATGATTTCATAATTTTGTATACATGGGGCATAATTATTATTATCTTCTCACAAGTATAAGAATTCGCAAACATCATGCCTCGTCGTAGAATCCCATTGGCTGCTTCAAATTTCTTCTCCAAATCAGCCTCCCCGACAGCATGAGCCGCAATACGCAGCTGTATGAAATCAACATGTAATACAGCCATGAGAGCAGCATCATTGAAACATGTCGAGTTAAATATTTGCTAACATATTATAGATAACAGTTGTAAAATAATCGAATAGAACAAAATGAACAAGAGAACACAGATTTGAGAGATAGAAGAAACAAATATAAAATAAAGACTACTTTTTTATTGAATTGGTTGAATAAAACCTTATTGCAGGATTCTTATTCATAAGCCTAACTAGAACGTATAAGTTGAAACTACCCAAACATGAATTAAAGTCCGATAGCAGGAAATATTAAAATATTTCTTTTTTTAACAGCATGATTCAAAAATCTTCAGTTCATGATAAAAATTCTTGTACTTCCCAGTTAAGATTTTATGCATTGTAAATTTGGATTTGAGTGAGGAAATTTGTTAAAGAGATAGTTATCTTGAAACTTAGGGTCTTGGTTACTATTAGAAAAATTGGTTCACCTAGAGCATCTTTTTTCAGTTAGTATAATAATTGATCTGGCATGAATGCATGCACATAAAAAAATCATTCATTTAGAAGAGTGTAGTGAATGGACTTGAATAGCAACTGAAAAACGGAGGCAAGTTGTACGTAGCTTAACTTTTTATTCTTCTGAGGTAAAAAGCTGTTCCACGTTGGCGGCATGGTCTCATAAAACTTTTTATAAAAGTTCCTCATTATTTGAGTTATCTCACACTGGTATTTCTACACTGATCTGGGTGTTATTTATTTATAATGCTCGGGTCAGACCGAGTATTTTCCCAGGTTATCCATGTTATTATGGCGGTCTTGAAGGGGTGCTGAAGATTCACCCATCGTAGTTTTATTTTCCACTGTATTATATAGTATACCTATCGGCATTTGTAAGGTTAGTATTTTATAACTATCCTACTGATAAGGTTTGTTTTTAACTATGATACACTCTGTATGTTTGAAGTGACAGTTCCGACTGTCCTTGTTATATTATATGTTGTCGATTCTGTTGTGAGATTTTGTTTTTCTCTGTTCTCTGTTTTTTACTTTTTTTTCTTTACCCTAACAATCTGCCTTTTCGTTCACTTTGAGTTGGACATGTGTGCTTCATTGTAAACTCAAAGGGTCCAGAAAAACGGTTTGTAACAACAACTTTGTTTTATAAATTAAATAACTTTTAAACTCCATTTTATTTCTATGATTTAAGCCACTTTAATAACTTTGCAAAAAGGTTTGAAAACAAAATTTAAGTTCGGAAAATCTTTTATAACTTTCTTAGAAAATGAAGTAATTAACTAGTGTAAAGAAAACACGGGTTTTTAATCTCGAATAAGAGCCAATTTAAGTATGTTAACTATACGGAGTAACATTCACAACATTTATATACATAAGCACATACATAAAAACCACTATAGCGTGGTACACTTTTGAGTCCCTCTTCACAAAGTCCCCGGTAAAACCTTTCGTATGCACTTCTTCGCTATGAACACTTCGACTTTATTTCAACTCCCCTACAAACATCCTATATGCCATCCACTTTCATGCGCGAACAAAACCAAACAATAATCATTCCACACACTTATGCTCATAAGCAACCAACCAAAATTATTATCAAAAAAACGATTTTTAAACTTGCTTTTAAAGTGAGCTTTACTCACCTAAAAAACATTATCTTTTACCAAAACTACTGCTACATGGTAAACAACACACAGACGTAGCTTCTTTCTACAATAATTTATTTTTAAGACCTATGGAAGGTCAAGAGGGCTTGGCCATGGTGATAAGGGGCACGTCCTTGGTGAAAAAAATGAGATCTTGGGAATTTTATGAAATAAGTAGTGTAGAGAGGAGTAGAAGTGGTTTTAGCAACTTATTTAAGGATTAAAAGTGGAAAGGAGTGATTTTTAATTTGGTTTATTTTGGAAACAAGAATGGAAGAAGTAGAGAAGAGAGTAGAAAGAAGAAGGAAGAAATGGAAAAAAGAAATGAAGTGAAATGAAAAAGAAAAGAGTGGAGTTGTTTTCTTAGAAAATGTAAAATGGTATATAACCAAAAAGCCCTTAGCCAATATGATGCAGCACAACATGCCTGCGAGCTACAACCCAGTGAGTTGCGACCTAACTCTAGCGAGTTAACGACCCAAGGAATCAAGCCCAGCGAGTTAAGTCGCTCAACCAATCGGATAAGCGACCTAACGAGTCGCGCCAAACCAATACTGCAACATTTCTTTAGGTCGCCAGCGAGCTACGCCTAACGAGCTACGACCTAGCGAGTTAGGTCGCATATGTCGCAAATACTTAAGTCGTATGTCGCTGATGCTCATCTATGCCGCATTTCCTTATGCCGCTATCTTTAAGTCGCTCACCATGATAGGTCGCTGGTATCTCATGTTGCTCATTCTTTAAGTCGCTCCACTTATGCCGCTATCTTCTTTAGGTCGCTGATTCTTTATGTCGCATGAAGCTGTGCTGCAGAGTACTGTGTTGAGTCGTTAACTTGTTAAGTCGCATGTATGTTGTATTGTGTAAGTCGTGAGTCGTTGTAACTTGTATTGTTGATATGCCGCATTGTGTTAAGTCGTAAATCGTGATGTAGTGTGTTAGGTCGCATCTGTTAAGTCGTGTATATGTTAACTCGTGTGTTGAACGTGTCAAGTCGTGTGTATGTGTTGTAATCCCTATAAATAGGGGTGTGATGTCATTGTAAAAAAAGGGATTTTGAATAAAAATTTGGTTTGTGCTTTGTGCCTCCATTAAAATTGAAAGTTGAGTGTTATATCCTTTCTCCATCTTCGGTTATTCGAGTGTGCTCGAATCAACGAACTTGAAGCCGATTCACGAAATCTCGTGCGCGAGATCAACGTCGAAGAATCGTATATCTTCTAACACGGTATTGTGCGCGATCAACGTGTTGAAGATAGCTAGAATCCGGTATCTCGAGAGATCAACGGATTTGGGCATTTGGGTATCTTCAATTCATCGATTCATATTGTTTCATCGATTCACTTTCCGCGTATTTCCGCAATTCGTGATTAGATACGGGATATATTTGACTGCTGGTTCAGATCTACTTCCGTGCTCCGTCATTTAGTATCAGAGCAAGGAGACGAACTTTTCCAAGTTCGTTGGGTGTGAAGTTTCAAAATTTGAAGAGTGTGTTTGGATTTGTTGAAGATTTGATCATGCCTCCGAGACGTGCTAACAGATATCAAAATGTTGAAGAAGTATATAGAAGACAAGAAGCTGAGCAGTTGGAACAGCGTATCAATGAAAGGTTCAACGAGGGTATAGAAAAATTGGCGAAAATGATGAACGACATGAATCAAAGTCACAGGAGAACTTCACCAGTTTCGAACCAAGGTAGAAACAGGGTTTCGCCATCGGTTTCGGAAGAAAGGAGAATGTCACCACAATCTCATCGGGATAGAAGAGAGTCATCAGTTTCAATGATGAGAGATCATCATGGCTATCGAGATGAAGAGAGAAGAAATCATCGGGGATTTGAGGAAGAACCATATCGTGATGTTGAAAGACATAGTAGAAGGGATATTCGTGGTCGTAGAGACATCGATGGTCAGGATCGATATCGAAGTACATCTGATTTTGAAGAATATAGTGATAGAGGTAGTATTCATTATCGAGATCGAGGCCAAGGGCGAGATCGATATATGGATTCAGAAAGTGATCGTAAGTGGGAGTCTGGTATGAGGATGGAAATTCCAGAATTCAAAGGTGGTATGCAAGCAGAAGAATTTCTTGATTGGTTGTCTAGTGTTGAAGAAATTTTGAATTTCAAGGAGGTGTTAGAGAATCGTAGAGTTCAATTAGTTGCTACAGAACTACGGGGAAGAGCTATGGCTTGGTGGCAGCAAACTAAACTAACTAGGGAGAGAATGGGAAAATCAAAAGTTGTTACTTGAGAGAAGATGAGAAAGATCATGAAAGCAACTTTCTTGCCATACAATTATCAATCTCTTATGTATCAACATTTGCAGAATTTGAGACAAGGGACGAGGACGGTGAATGATTATGCGGATGAATTATATCAATTGATTGCAAGGAATGATATTATGGAAACTGAGGAACAACTAACGGCTAGATATATTGGAGGGTTACAAATGCAAATTCAAGACATGGTTAATATGTTTAATCCAATGTCTGTTGCTGAAGCACATCAAAAAGCTCTATCTTGGGAGAAACAAGGGAGACGAGGAGGTGGTGTGTTTACGAGTTCCAATAATCAGATTAAGGGTGCTAGTAGTAGTGCAAATGTTTCCAAGGCCGTCAATAAACCGGTTGTCGATGAAGCTGCTAAGACAAAGGTCAATAACAGTATTAAGTGCTATAATTGTCAGGAGTTTGGCCATAAAAGTAATGAATGTACAAAGCCAAAGAAGAGAGCATTAGTTGCAGAAGAATGTGAGTATGAGGATGCAGAAGCTGAAGTTGATTATTCTCAACCATCGAAGTTTGATGATGAAGAAGAAGTTGTGTCAGGAGATGAAGGGTGTAACTTGATGATGAGGAGGTCTTGTTTAACGCCAAAGCAAGAGGATGATTCTAGTTGGCTGAGGAGCAATATTTTTCAGTCTACATGTACTATCTTGGGAAAGGTTTGTCGATTTGTTATTGATGCGGGAAGCTGCGATAACATTATTTCTGAAGAAGCTGTCAAGAAGCTAGGGTTGAAGACTGAAAAACACACTAGACCTTATAAACTAGCAAGGCTAAAGAAAGGTGGAGAAGTGAAAGTGGGAAGACGAGCATTTATTACATTTTCTATTGGGAAGAAGTACAAAGATGAAATATGGTGTGATGTTGTAGATATGCATGTGTGTCATCTACTATTGGGAAGAACATGGCAGTATGATAGAGCTGTATAGCATAATGGTCGCACCAACAGCTACAGTTTCATGTTCGAAGGGACTCAAACCACCTTAGTTCCTAAGAAGCGTGAACAAAGTGAAAGCAAGTCAGAGCCGAAAGTGGAACCAACTAGTCTTTTATCTACAAGAGAATTTGTTGAAGAAGTGAAAGATAGTGCTGAAGTGTTTATGTTGATTGGGTATGAAACGAGTGAAGATCTTGAAATTCCTGAGGAAGTTAAGCCAGTGTTGAATGAGTTTGAAGATGTCTTTCCTTCGGAATTGCCCAAGGAATTACCACCACTGAGGGACATACAACATCCGATTGACCTAGTGCCAGGTGCTGTTTTACCGCACAGGCCGCATTATCGTATGAGTCTGTAACAACCCGACATTTCGTACCCATTTAATTATCGCCTCTTGACGATCTAATCTGGTTGCTAATAGCTATTGGCATTTTGATCGAATTGAAATTCAGGGATAAAATTTTTGTTAAAAGGGTTGTGGGCTTTACAAATCATCTTGATCCATTCTTTCTTGGTGCCGTATTCATAAAAGACAACCCGATCCCCCTTCCTCATTTTTCATTCATTCCTAACCCTAAATCAAGCAATCGAATGAATAATGGCTGCCTCGTTCAAAATTTAGAGCTTCTTCGATCGCTCGCTTCTGGAACTCGAAGGCGCCAACCTCATCTTGCTCGAGGCTGCTTCGACGTGCTCATGCTCGATTGGACTTCGGCTTAACTTCGTTCATCTTCCTCACCGCATCAGCTTCGTCTTCACTCCCATGGCAAAGGTGAGCGATTTATTGCTCACATCTAATTCAAGAACTCTGTTTCGTGACTTGGAATTTTCTGTGACATTTGTTTTGACTTTGCTAAAACTACACTTTGGTTCGCACTGTCATTCGATTTGTGTTAGCCATCGATTTTGTAGTGATATTTGAGACTTTCTCACATCTATTCGAATTCGTGACTTTGTCGTTGGGTTATTTAAAGTTGTTCAATTTTTATTTCGGCAGTTTGATTTCTGTCTGATGTTGGTGATTTTTGTTTGGGTGATTTCGGCATTTCTTTGATTACGTGATAATTCCAGTTTTGAAATCTGACTTAGAGGATTCTTTGTTCATCATTGTTTTGACTTAAATCAATTTCTCTGAATCGTTGGCATTGATTTCGAAAATAAAATTCACTGCTCGTCCCACTTTGATTTGGAACTACAGTCTATCATTGCTGAAGCATTCATGACTTCGGGTATTTGAAATTTTTTGATTTTTATGGCTTCGATGTACTTCGGCCTCTGGTCATTTGACTTTAGTTGCTTTTGCCTTGAGCATTTCATTGTGGTTTTGGCTCTTGATACTTCGTATATATATCTACTTTTAAGTATGTATATATGTGACTGTTTCATGGTTCTCTGTCTATTTGACAGTTTTGTATACTTCCTTGTTGGCTTAACTGTGAACTATCGTCTCTGGCCATTTTTGATTTTGATCTGAACTCCACTTATGTTGTCACTGCCTACTGTTTGTGATCAGTTGCTTCGAGTTGAACTTTCTAGTTGATGTACTTGAGTTCTGCATGTTCATTGGTCCTCAGTGTAAAGTCTGATACATATCATAGTTTCATTCATGTAGCTTTCTGCATATACTTGCTTCTTGGTTGCATTGTAGCTTGCATGTTTCTGGTGCATTCACCGTTTTACTACGGTCATATGTATGTGTTCACTTGATCATGTATTTATTGCCAGTTTCTTTTGAACTAACTCATGTAGATAGTGATCCCTGTGTACATTTAACTGTTATCACTTGAGTTTGTTCATGTTGTCATCCTTTGGTCTTTGCCTTCACCTGTGTTCTTTTCAATTGAACTGCATTTGGTTCTGTTTCATGATGTACTCGAATTTGTCTTTATTGTTGTACATGCTTGAACTGTTGATGACTTCTTAGTTCACCTGGACATTTTGGTCCCTGTCTGCATTGCATACATGCAATTGCATTCGTTGTAGATATTGATGTTGTTTGAAACTGTTACATATCTACTTGTTTGTAGCTGCTGCACTGCTGTTCAATTGTCTGGTTAGTTGCATTCATTCCAGTAGTCATTTGAAGTTGCATTCATCCCAGTGTACATTGATGCTTGTTTTTGAACTTGAGTAGTCTTGTTGCAGTTGACCATCATATAGGCTATTCTGATTTGGTAGCATTGCATTTGCTTTTGATCATTTCCATATTGGTTCATTTGGGCATATGTAATTATTGGGTTGCTTTATGTTCCCTTGGCATTCAATGTTGTCCAGTCTGTTATACCTTTTGACATTGTCTGTACATGTTGCTTGGTGCGTTCGTTTGCACTATTTTGTATCACAGATTCATTTAATTCAGTGTTGTTCATGCTTTTTCAATTGAACTATTTTAAAAGCTTGTCTTGATGATTTTTATTGTTAATCGTCGTTTCGGCAATTCTGTTTCTTTTCTAAATTATCTTCATCGATGATCTTTTTATTTATCTCTGTTGATGATTTAAATTTGCTGATTTTTGTTTAACACTATTAAGTGTTATATCGACCGTCATCCGATTTCTTTGTTTAAAGAGTCAGATAGACGGGAATTATTGTGATTGTCGTCTATTCGATATTGATTATTATTGCTCCTGTGCATTAATAACTGAGTTTGAATTAGACTGACCCATGTATTATTTTCTTTTGAATTTAATACTCGGGTCAGACCCGAGTTATTTCAGGTTGTAGATTTCCTTCTTGAGTTGCTGTTCGGACTATGAAGACTTTTCACATCTTCCGAAGTTGTCTTTGTCTTTAAGTAGTAATCAGTGTATTGATTAGGATGGCATGTATTCATGTACATTAGTTGATAAAGTATTTGTGTATATCACTTCCAGAGTCGACAGTTATAGTTGTATCATATGTATTGTGTCAAATGTATTGTAACTGACATCAGTTATTATATATATATGAGACTTTTTTGTTCCATCTGTATTCCGCATTTATGTTATCTGTGTTATTTTTATATTTATTGTCCTAAACTATTATAGCCACTGTGTAGTAGCTTTGAGTTTGTACCAGTATGTCGGATTTCCTCTAAAAATGAAATGCATGATTTACTATCTGACATATCGGTGCTCGCACAAAGCAATTACACGGATGGTCGCTCCTCAACAGCCTTATTCTCCGTGCTAGTTGACAACATTACACCATAGTGTTCTTGGCTAGCGTGGGTATAGAGGTGGGGCGTCACAGCTTGGTATCAGAGCCTGGGGTTTAGGACAATTATAAAACATAACTTTGATGGAACATGTGTTACAACTATTTGTCGATGGTTTTATCTCTCATCTTTACATATGATTATCTTTGATTGTTAGGTATGAATTCCTAACGCTTATTCATGTGCGTTTGATTTTGTTTTTGTGTTTTCGGCTTTGAATTGATTTAACTATTATGAAAGAAATAACAATAGGTTAGATCTTGTATTCGGGTTAGCCCAATTACTCGAACTCAGGCCTACTACTTCTTTATAAAGTATTGTAGCGTGTATGTGTGCAGGTCAGGTTTTTGCTCTCAAATAAGAAATAATAATGGTGTATCTTCTTCTTCAATATAAAACTCTGAATTAATGGTTTCTTAGATTTCGAATTCAAGTATTTCTGTATTCCTATTTTATTACATGGTATCAGAGCAATTGCGATCCTCAAAATCTAGGGCTTCAATTATCAGAGTCTAGAGTTTCTCAAATTCATCATGGCTGAAAACAAAAACACCACAATGATTGATGTCGTGCCAATCATGTCGAAAATCACAGATCGAAAGCTAACGAATTCAAATTATCTGGAGTGGAGTAAAACAATTAGACTTTATCTTCGGAGTATCGATAAGGAGGAAAATTTGATCAAAGATCCTCCAACAACACAAGAACCTAATGATCTGATTTGGTTAAGAGAGGATGCAAGATTATTTTTGCAAATACGAAATTCAATTGATAACGAAGTAATTAATTTGATTAATAACTGTGAGTTTGTGAAGGAATTGATGGAGTATGTTGAATTTCTTTATTCAGGAAAGGGAAATTTAACTAGGATGTTTGATGTGTGCAAAGCTTTTTACAGAGCAGAGAAAAGAGATCAAAATCTTACTAATTACTTCATGAAATTCAAACAAACATATGAAGAATTCAATGAGTTGTTACCAATGAGTGCTGATATTAAGGTTCAATGAAATCAACGAGAACAAATGGCTATAATGAGTTTTCTTGGTGGGTTACCCTCAGAGTTTGATGCTGCTAAATCACAAGTACTGTCTGGAGTATCAATTACTTCATTACAAGAAGTGTTTAGCCGTATACTTGTGCGTTTGATTTTGTTTTTGTGTTTTCAGCTTTGAATTGATTTAGCCAATGTTGATTTTGTTCGAATCTCAGCGATTTTGAACTTGACATTTTGTGTTTTCCGCGGCTTGATTTCCATTCGACTTCGGTCACTTTGTTCTTGTGAAATTGCTAATTTCTTGATTTCCAAGACTCTGATTTTGTTTGTCGTTGGATTCTTTGATGATGATATTGATTCATTTTGTACTCAACAGTGACCATTAATTGTTGACTTCGACATTGACTTGACTCTTATTTTTGTTGAAGTCATTTATGCAATTTAAGCTCGTTTTGCTTTGATTTTCCAATTGATAATCGATTCTTCTTTTCCAATTAGTTGTTATCACCTTTGCCGACTTTGATAACTTCTATTTTTGGAATTTTTGGGTATTTCCACTTTGATAAATTTGGAATCGAATTCTTTGGATTCTATTCACATCTTTGTATGTGAATTCTTGTGATTGATTGTTTCTACAATCAATTTTTGTGATTTGTCACTTTAAAAATATAAAAAGGTTTTCTATACTAGTAGTAATTATTAAAATCCTTTCCTCCAAACAATTTCAAAACTATTTTATTATAAAACTCTTTTTCTTAAACGGTTTCCAATCTATTAGTATATACAAGCCTTTATTTCACTCGTATGAGAAATTGAATTAAACGGCTTAGTAAAACAAGTGGTATGAAACGCTTGCGTTCACTTCGTCGGTTAGCTCTTGGACTTGTTCGATTGAACCCTTTTTTGTGACAATTTTCTAGTGAAAATCTACAGTTTGTTCATAAATATTTAAGTTAAGCTAGTGGTTATGGGACATGAAGCTAAACTCATATATTTACTGGCTTAGTGTAATTGACACTTTCTTAATGATCATGACAATCATTTTTGTGATTTAGACTAGCAAATGTGCGATGTCTCTTTCTCTGCACGGTTAGACTAGGCCTCATCGGTGTGATTTCGTCTCACACATATCTCTTGGGCTTTGAGGATTGTCTAGACACCATTTGTGTGATTTCGTCTCACACATATTGCACGGTTAGACTAGGCCTCATCGGTGTGATTTCGTCTCACACATATCTCTTGGGCTTTGAGGATTGTCTAGACACTATTTGTGTGATTTCGTCTCACACATTTTGTGTGATGTTTCGCCATCACATATGTGGGGTAGCGACCCAAGGTCTTCGGGCCATTCCTGTGTGAAAATTTAAGGGTTGGCTGCCATGAGATAGCGTCTCATTCTTGTGATACCGGTCGGTGAGTTTTCATGCTCCCATTTTTTGATAGGCCTTCCCCTTCCTCTTTTCCTTTTTTATGATTTAGACTAGCGATTGTGCGATGTCTTTTTGTCTGCGAGAGAGACTAAACCCCGCTTTGTGTGATGTTTCGCCATCACATATGTGGGGTAGCGCCCCACGGTCTTCGGACCATTCCTGTGTGAAACTTTTATGGTTAGCCACCATGAGATAGTGTCTCGTTCATGTGATACCGGTGTTTTGAGTTTTCATACTCCCGTTTTCTGAATAGGCCTCCCCCTCTTTGTGATTTCTGGATTTCTTGTGATGATTTCTAGATTTTTGTGCTTCACCAACTTTCGTGATTTTTATTGATAAGTTTTATCAATTTTTGTGCGTTGGTGAATTCATGTGTTATTGACTTGTTATGAATACAAGTTTAGGGTATGATACCCTATCCTATCTTTGAGAAGATTCTTGTGACATTTTTGATGAGTGGAAATTCATTTGGTATTATATTTCGATGCCAGTTATTTTGATGAGATTTTGACGTGTTAACTTCAGTAACCGTCAATTTTGAAATGGATTTACAAGCGGTTCTCCAACAATACTGATATTGCTAATTTAATCACGTATTTTCAAAATTCATTATTTTTAAAAGTTGTTTCAAAATATAAATTAAAATTGTTTTCAAAATTTTTACAGTTTGCATTTTCAAAAGAATGAGGAAGCGATTTAAACGTTTCAGCAAAATCGAGGACTATGACCCCTTTCTTTTACTGGTTCGCTTAATTTCGGACTTGTCCATTTGAGAATGTGGAATGTTATTTTTTTTAGAATACATAATTTTGCACTTTCAAGGAAACGATAAAGAGATTTAAACGATTTAGCAAAAGTACGGAGTATGGAACTATACTTTTACTACTTCGGTTAATTCCGGACTCGTTAATTGAATATTTATGACCTCTGATTATCATTTTTTTGATAATCTGTGTTTCTGATTATCGTTTTTGATAATCAGATGTTTGTGTTTCTGATTATCGTTTTTGATAATCAGATGTTTGTGTTTCTGATTATCGTTTTTGATAATCAGATGTTTGTGTTTCTGATTATCGTTTTTGATAATCAGATGTTTGTGTTTCTGCTTATCGTTTTTGATAATCAGATGTTTGTGTTTCTGATTATCGTTTTTGATAATCAGATGTTTGTGTTTCTGATTACCGTTTTTGATAATCGGATATCTTTGATTTCTGATTATCGTTTTTGATAATCAGATATTTGTGAAATTTGATTATCATTTGTGATAATTAAATATTTTTCGATTTAATTATCGTTTGAGATAATTAAATATTTTTCGATTTGATTAATCGAATATTTGTGATTTCTGATTATCGTTTTTGATAATCAGATATTTGTGAAATTTGATTATCATTTGTGATAATTAAATATTTTTCGATTTAATTATCGTCTGAGATAATTAAATATTTTTCGATTTGATTAATCGAATATTTGTGATTTCTGATTATCGTTTTTGATAATCAGATATTTGTGAAATTTGATTATCATTTGTGATAATTAAATATTTTCCGATTTAATTATCGTTTGAGATAATTAAATATTTTTTCGATTTGATTAATTGAATATTTGTGATTTCTAATTATCGTTTTTGATAATCAAATATTTGTGATTTCTGATTATCGTTTTTGATAATCAAATATTTGTGATTTCTGATTATCGCTTGTGATAATTCGATATTTGAGATTCAAATTGTCGTTTTGATAATTAAATATTTGTTGATTTGATTATCATTTGAGATAATTAAATATTTGCAATTTGAAAATTCGATTATCGTTTCTGATGATCGAATATTTGCGATTTTGAGATTTGAGCTTCGTCTTTTTCTCTGGCGATTCAGGTGAGTAATTTGGTTTACTCACATTCAATTCGTGCTCAGTATGTGATTTCTGCTCTCATTCCTTTTCTTTTAATTGATGGAACTCGATTGTTCTTGCTTTTGTTAGTTAATGATGATGTTTGGGGTTGTTTATATAGTCGTCTGATTTTGATTCCTTGACCCCCACGAGGTTGATTCTTTTGATTTGAAGCAGTCGAACCTTTTGATTTTATATCTGATACATCCATAATTCTAATACTTCCCTGTTGACCTTTGCTTTGCTTACGCATTCGACATTGTTATTGTTAGCACCAAAATTGGTCACTAACTTCGTTGAGAAAGATTGTGTAGAGATGTAAGTGATGAAGTTAAATTAAACAAGGAAGAATATGCTAATTTAAATGTAGAAAGTAAGAACACCGGATTTATAGTGGTTCAGCGTAACTGCCTACATCCACTTTGAGTTTTGATCTTTATTTCTTTCACAAGTAGTTGAATACAGATATAATCCATATATTGATGACTTGAATACCAGTTTGAATTAAAAAGAGGAGAGTATAAAAAATGGCAGAGTATCCCCAGTGTTCTCCAAAGAAGGTCCATTTCATTGTGCCCCTGCCCTTCTATTTATAGAAGAAGATGGGTTGGACTTCCTTCACGGGGTCAAGGCCAAGGTGACTTGGCCCATATAGGGCGATCTCAAGCTAGTTGGTCTATTCTTGCCGAACCGTACCTAAATGCCAAAACATGTCGACTGCTTCAAACCTGTATATCCTTAGGCTCTTCTTGGTCAGAATCTTGTCTAGTGCTAACGATAATCTCTTCAACTGTCATTTTGGAATTGGGCCAAGATGTCGGTTAACACTTGCCCCCCAAAGTGTGTCATGTGAAGCAACACAACACACTTTGAATCGGCGAGTATTCCTTGTCTTCAGAAAGAAATCCATGTTTCTTGAATAGTCATTATCCTCCAATTTATCCTCCCAAGGTGTTGTATCCTTCTTTGGTCATCGTGATTCTTGGTCGATTCCCAATATTATAAATCCAGGGTTGTAGTTCATTAGTGGCCATCCGTGACTGATTCTGCAGAGCTAATAAGCTTCGGCTATCTGATCTAGTCTTTTCTTAATAACCCTTAGTGAGAATTCAATTTCTGTTGATTTCAAGAAGTCGAACCTTTTCGGATGTACACATGCACGTTCGGGTACATGTTCTTGCCATTGGCTCTCGTATGCGTTTTATATGCTCATAAGTCATCACCAACTCCGTCTAGTTTAATTGCAATTCAATCGCGATTCCTTGTTTGTATTTTTTGTGAAATAAGGGTTGCAATCAACCACTTGAGGAGTTTTCCAAACCTCTCTTCAGTTAGACTCTATGATTTTGTTCACAGCTTCAACCTGTCCATTTGCAGTTATAATGGATCATGGATGGTCATAAGGACAGATGACGTTATGGATAAAGAAGTTGATTATTTTCTTCATCTTGGTTGTGGTTAAGAGTTCTTCATCTGCCCATTTGGTGACGTAATCAATTGCTATGATGGTGTATTTCGCACGACCTTTAGGATCGACAAGAAGATGATTTCAGTGCCCCCAAGTGGCAAACGGCTATGAACTAGCCATTTGACTAATTTCCATCAGCGGGGTTCCCGGATTTTTTGCAAACATCTTGCACTCGTCACATTGTCTAGCATAATCAACCGCATCTGGGTTGATAGTTGGCCAGTAATACCTGTAGCAGAGTATCTTCTTTATCATGGTTTTCCCCCTGATGTTATTACCGCATTCTTCTTCATAGATTTTGCTCAAGATATCATCATGGGCGATATGCCGAAGCATGGGGATGGATAAACTCCTTTTGACACATGAATTATTCTTAGATGATTTGGCGTGAAGCTTTGAGGAGGATCTGTCGTTTTCCATTCCTCCGTTCAGTAAGAATTCCTCATTGTAGATAGTCTTTGATAGGAGTCAACCATAACACCTTTTCATTTTGTTCGCATCCTCTAGCAAGTTTGAGGCTGATAGTCAAGGCTTCATACTAAGCATCGTTGTTTGTTACAGGTAAATCGAGTTTTAGGACGTAGCAGATTGATCGTTCCTCAGGAGTCATTATCAAGCCATAACACTGATCATTGGATGCTCCATCCTTGTACATTTTCCATCTTACGGTTGGTTCTCTGCTACTCTTCGAGTAGTCATCTGAGGTAGTGAATTTGGGTGTGAGGTCTGCTAATTTCCGTCCTTGGATAGCCCTTCGTGGGAAATAAGTGATATTGAATTAGCTTAGTTCGATATTCTATTTAAGTAGTCTTTTAGACGTCTCAGGTCATTGTGTGCCCTGTCGCAACGGCTGGTAGGCGTAGACGTTGATGGGGTGAGCCTAAAAGTAAGAGTGGATCTTTCATGATGAAATCAAGAGAGATTGTGCTAGCTTTTGTAGCTTCGGGTTGATATCCAATGCATGGCTCGCGATAGTTAATGAAATCAGATATGCATGTCAGAATGGGTCCAAAGGAACATATCATCATTTATTCAGAAAAATCAAACTAATTCTTTTATCATCACTGCATTGAGTTGTGATCCGATATTCAGCACCCGGAAAGGGTCGCCATGGCTGGCTGCTATGTTGACCGTCAGCTTAGCAGGTGCCATCCCAGATTCTTTGAGTAAAGATGTAACTATTTTGCATAACATTCAATGTGAAATATGGTTGGGAAGGTCAATGTTGATGGTTACTCTGGTCGAATCCTAGAGTCTTGCCATGAGTTGTTAAGTCAAATAATGAAGGGCTCTGAATGCTCTAATTGATTATCTGCAAATGGCCAAAGATCAAGCTTAAAAGCACGTTGAAGGAAATGTCGAGTAGGGGCCAGCCTCGAGTTGCGTGCAACTGCATAGCTGGATCTTGCTATGAGTTTGAATTTGCTTGTATATTCGAGTAACGCATTTTCTATTCAATGCATTCATGATCCTTCACTCGCCCTTCGGGTTGGAGTGACAGTCAGTTGCCCCCAAGCTTTGGCGTCGATTTAACGATTCTATCTCTAGGCATCCTTTCAGTCGTTGCCTTGAGTAGCTGTAAGCACTATATATAAGTTTTAATACTGAGCTATCGTGGCCAGTTTTTGGATGACCATTCGTCTTCTCCCAGTCTCGGGTTGATAAATGTACTGCATGGACGGTTGAGTCTCGTCCTAGCTATGTTTATGTTTTCACCTAAACTCCAAAGACATAGAGGTGATTGGTGAATAGTCGGTTCACATTCATCTTGCTTCTCGCTCGTGCCCCCAGGTCTGGGGCATATACCGATAAGTAGGAAGGCCAGCCATGCCCACTTTAGCTTTACTCTCTTTCCCGTTGAATCGTGGGATCATGTCAGTCGATAGGAGACTAGGTCTCGCCTATCTTGGATTTTATCGTGGTTTTTCATTCCAAGAGGAATACTTCGATGCCACGTAAGTTTCAGGGCGTAATTTGGACAGTGGATGGTCATCCACGTCCACTTTGGTTCATGCTCTGTAATCAGATCTCGGGGTAAGGTTGGCTACAAATGCAGTCGGGTTATGCTCATCCAGTTTCATACTCCTCCTAACGAATCGAACGAGGGTGCTGGAGAATTTTTGACCAAGTATTCGTGGTTTACCGTCCTTTCCATACTCTGGGGGTCATAGTTTTTCAAAAAACAAACATCCGAGTCTCATTCATATGTGCTTGGTGCGGATCGGCATTGACCCTTGGTCTGAGGTATGATATAGTAGGTTGCTCGTAGCTTTGGATGCCGTTTCGATTGGTTCTGTATTGAGGCCTCCCTGCAGTCGCTGCCTCAAGTTATAAAGAACGCCACGCTAGAGCTATAGTAAGCTGTCGTATTCGGCTTTTTAGTGTTTTGTACCCCTACCCCCAGCATTGATTTGGCCAGGTCACTAGTTGGATGGTCAAACTATTTATCGATTCCAGGCCGAAGTTTGCGGAATAGAAAATGGTCGGAATCCACTCGTCTATTTATCGATGTTTATACACCACTCTACATTCTGGTGACTTAGTGTTATTCTCCCCTCGGTTGACTCGCGCCCAATTTGTGTTCATGCTTCGGTCCATGCTCCGGGGACTTAGAGATTTGTCGAACGGTTTATGCTTTAGTCCACAGTTTGAGATGCAGAGATTTTCGTCAACTCGTTTATACTCTAGTTCGCACTCTGGGAACTTAGAGTAATCCGGTCCGCTTCTGGGATTTAGGGTTTTTTCTGAAGTCGTCTATAATCTAGTCCATGCTCTAGGGACTGAGAGTACTGTAGTCCGCACTCTGGGGACGTAGAGGTTTTTGAGACATTTATACTCTAGTCCGCACTCAGGGACTTAGAGTACTTTAGTCCGCATTCTGTCTCCCATTCCAGAGGGTGAGACCCCCCGGATAGCTGAGAGTTTGCCCGAACCTGGTAGATAATCCTTCTCTTTAAGGTTCTCTTTAAGATTTCGAAAGTCGTTATTCTTTATGCAGGACTATTGCATTCTAATGCTTGTTTTCCACGATTTTGTGCAGGCCGTTCTGACCCCGAGCCCACTTCGAGGAGTGATGTCGCTAAGGAAGTGGGGGAGAAAACAAGTGAAGCCACTCACGCAGGGGAGGCTCCTGGTCCAGACGCTCAGGTGATCGGAGCGCTTGATGAAGACAAGTCTGAAACCTCCTCTACTACCGACGGGGGTTATGAAGTAGAAATTACAGGCGCCTTTGAGCACACATCCGAATTGAGCATGGAGGAGCGGCTCGAGAAAGAGAAGGAGGAGACGGTCAAGGTCATAGTAGAGCCTCGAGTTGTGGACTTGGACGATCCTTTGAACAAGCCGTTGAAGGTCACCCTTCCTGGCGGGTCCAAGCCCATGGAAGGCCCCCCGTACTCCTTCAGTTGCTACCCCTCTATCAAAGAAGAGTACCAAGGGTAAATGCTCCGGAGAGGAGCCGTCTGGAAAGAAGTTGAAGAAGCACAAGAAGTGATTACTATCCTCGTTCAACGAGTTTTAGTTTAAGTCATGTAATTATTTTCATCTATTTCCTTAGTCCTTGTAAATAGAATGTCGACTCTGAACTTTAGAGGGGTTGTAACAGAAACTCATTTCTGAATAAGGTTTAGTTCCTTTTTCTGTCTTACAAAAGACTCTTATTGTTCAGTTTTCTTTGTGATTGTGATTTTAATCCAAGCAGTTGTGAGTAACATAGACTTCTCAGTCCATCTTCATATAACTCGGAAACTCTTTGGGAGTCGTTGAACTTCCATTCTGTGCTTCGAGCACTTAGAATACTTTCTAGCCCGTATGTCAGGGATTTGACAAATTCAAGTCATCTGTGTCATAGTTCATATTCAGGGAACTTGGAGATCCGATTCGCTTATATTCGAGTCTGCACTCTGGGGAGTTAGAGTACTCTAGTCCGCACTCTGGGGACTTGGAGGTTTAAGTCATTTATACTCTAGTCCGCGCTCTGGGGACTTAGAGTACTCCAGTCCGCAATCTGGGGACTTGGAGGTTTAAGTCGTTTATACTCTAGTCCGCGCTCTGGGGACTTAGAGTACTCCAGTCCGCACTCTGAGGACTTGGAGGTTTTAGTCATTTATACTCTAGTCCGCGCTCTGGGGACTTAGAGTACTCTAGTCCGCACTCTGGGGGCTTGGAGGTTTAAGTCGTTTATACTCTAGTCCGTGCTCTGGGGACTTAGAGTACTCCAGTCTGCACTCTGGGGACTTGGAGGTTTTAGTCCTTTATACTCTAGTCCGCGCTCTGGGGACTTAGAGTACTCCAGTCCGCACTCTGGGGACTTGGAGATTTAAGTCGTTTATACTCTAGTCCGTGCTCTTGGGACTTAGAGTACTCCAGTCCGCACTCTGGGGACTTGGAGGTTTAAGTCGTTTATACTCTAGTCCGCGCTCTGGGGACTTAGAGTACTCCAGTTCGCACTCTGGGGACTTGGAGGTTTAAGTTGAGAGCAGTCGTATTTCCACTCTTTAATTTGTATTCATCTACTGTATCGAGGCTAATGTCGTCGAATGAACAATCGAACCACGTTTCCTCACGGAATGGGATTCTGCCCCCAGGATGAGGGACGGAATTTGAAAAATGGACGATCGATTCTCGTCTGCTTGGTGATTATAGCTCTTCCAATCAAGTCAAGGAAGGAGGTATATGACAGATGGTTGAATCACATCCATGTTGGGTTAGATAGCCAAATCTCTTACAATTTGCTCCGTATCTCCTTCTAGAAAATAAGGATAATAGATTGTTGAGTAGACAAAGTAAGTTGCATATGTTCCAAGGTGCAGTCGTGTCCATATATTAACAGCGATGGTTAGCGAGTACACAGTCTACCATAGCTACTTCAAGTTGGGCTTTCGAACAACCTTTCGTGTTCAGGGTAGGATTTGATGTGTAGATGATCAAATCACGTCCACTTTAGACGGATCCCGGCGTCACTGAGCTTCATGAGGGGTATCTGTATTTTGTCGAACTTTGTTCTATGACTCGATTGGAGTGGATGATCGGGCCATATTCATTCCAAGCAATTTAGGTCTCCAAGTCGAATGTGGAGGTTGATGGATGGATGGTCGGTTGTTCGAATCGATCATAAGTTGAGTATACGAACTCGGATCGTCTTGAAACATGGAACATTGGCTTCCCTGGCTTTGATTGTTATGTCTTGTTAATTGTGGCTCGATCCAGACTCGGACAAAATCCATCGATATCCATAGTGAGCCTTTGTGTAACCGATCTTTAAGACGAACTGTCACTGGTTTCTAATCATGTTCTTGGTGTCACGGCCTTGCCAAAAGGCCGGATAACATTTGCCCCCCAAAGGACGTCTTGTGTAAACATGACGTGCTTTGAAAAACCGCAGTCTTTCATGCTGAATATTTCCGTTCAGTTGATTGCTTGACAGTCGTCTTTTAATCGTTTCGTTGCAATCTTCTTTTAGACAAATGTTCAACTAGCGTGCTTTGCTTTGGTTCTGCCCCCAGTTTTGGGGATGAGTATGGAGTTGATGTATGTTTATACTCCGTCTCGCACTCTGGGAGTACGGAGTTGAGTAGATGTTTATACTCCGTCTCGCACTCTGGAAATACGGAGTTGATTAATGTTTATACTCCGTCTCGCACTCTGGGAGTACGAAGTTAAGCGAATGTTTATACTCCATCTCACACTCTGGGAGTATGGAGTTGATTAATGTTTATACTCCGTCTCGCACTCTGGGAGTACGGAGTTGATTAATGTTTATACTCTGTCTCCCACTCTGGGAGTACGGAGTTAAGTAGATGTTTATACTCCGTCTCGCACTCTGGGAGTACGGAGTTGATTAATGTTTATACTCAGTCTCGCACTCTGGGAGTACGGAGTTAAGTAGATGTTTATACTCCGTCTCGCACTCTGGGAGTACGGAATTGTGCGAAGGATCGTTGTGTATCAACCCATTTTTAGCCTTGATGTGATGGCTTGCCCCCGAGCTCGAGTTTCACTTAGCGAGTAGCTGGCCGTATCGCAGCCGCTCTCTACTTGAATAAATTCCACTTGCAGGATGGAATTCAGCACTCTGTGCATCGTGATGTTGTACATTGTATTTAATCCATAGCCCCAAATAAAAGGCATATGGTTGATGATGAGCAATAGAATTATTCTCGTCCAGATGTAACTCCACACGTCCGATCATGGTCTGCGTAGATTGGTTGGCAACCAAATCTGAGTACCTGGACACCTGCATCGTTTTGAAAGTAGTTTAGTTCAAGCTAGTCGTAGTTCATAGAACAATTGAAATAGAGATGGAAATGGAAATAATCCAAAGAAGATTATGGTAAATCTCATTGATATGTGAAGCAGCATCGTGTGCTCGCTATTCGACTCCGCCCCTGGCTCCTTTCAAAGGGATGTTGGCCGTCAACCGTCCAATTGATAATCATAGCCCTTTATTAATAGGCATCGGATATTCGCTGCCCGCCATTCTGCAGGACTTGTACATACTATTGAAGCTTTCCTTTCCAGGTCATCTTTTCGATCACACCTTGGAGGTGTTTGTAATAGCCCGTGTTAGGATCAGCGAGCATCCGGGAATATATAACATTCCCCTGATTTTCTTTAGACTTTGGTGTACTCTCTCGAGGTTGGTTTCCAGTACCACTCCGAGTCATGAGTCTTCAAGTAGAGGTTGTCAATTGAACCTTTCAAAGAGCATATGAGCTGAATTCTAAAGTCTTGTTTCGGCTACTGGGATCTACATCCTTAGCCAACGGGCCTTCATTGTTATTTTTCTTAGTATGCTCCACTCCACCTCACTTTAGTCCTAATTCATTTTGTAAAAGAAACGATCCATAGTCGTAGGAGGCTCTTTAGCTAACTAGCTGCCAAAATATATCTGGAGGTCGACTTTCCTCAAACGCGATCATTATGATACCCTTGTTAGTATTTGGAATAAATTGCTTAGAGCCAAACATTGGTTTGCTTGGAGTCACTAAATTCGAAGTGCTGGGTCAGCGAAGAATGGTGCTTGGAGTCATCTTGGCGTTTGCTAGAGTCACATCATCTATGTTCTCCAACCTTTGGGAGTATCGTTTGAATAGCGGTTGCTTGTCCGTTCCCTTGATGTCGTTCATAAGCTGCCACTAGATCCTTTATGCCCTGGTCAATCATGGGATGTCAGGGAAGTGGATAGAATGTTCCTTTATTAAGTTGAGTTTTGAACTCACTATCCGGAGGCACTGCGCTGCGGCTATTTTTTGTATAGGGACCAGTCAGATTGTTTTTTGAGAGAGAGATCGGTATACAGTCCGTGGATCGGTCTGGATACTTCGTTTGGCACAAAAGTACCGTTCGGCATACAGAAGTACCGTTCGGCATTGGGGCGTTCGGTGTTGGCATGTGGCTCAGCCAAAGCTGTTCGGCCAAGGCTGTTCGGCAGAGTGGATCGGCTTGGAGTGGTTTGGCCAAAGCTGTTCGGCCAAGGCTGTTCGGTAGAGTGGATCGGCCTGGAGTGGTTCGGCCAAAGCTATTCGGCCAAGGCTGTTTGTCCAAAGTGGATCGTCTAGAAGTAGTTCGGCCAAAGCTGTTCGGCATCCACACTGTTTGGCATTCCACACGTGTTCGGCATTCACACTGTTCGGCACAACCGAGTCGTTCGGCATACAATACCGTTCGGCATTATAGAGGCGCTCGACATTCATTCTTGTTCGGCACAACCGAGTCGTTCGGCATACACTACCGTTCGGCATTACAGAGACGTTCGGCCTAGAGGTATGTTCGGCCTGGAAGGGCGTTCGGCCTAGAGGTATGTTCGGCCTGGAAGGGCGTTCGGTCTAGAGGTATGGTCGGCCTGGAAGAGCGTTCGGCCTAGAGGTATGTTCGGCCTGGAAGAGCGTTCGGCCTGGAGATATGGTCGGCCTGGAAGAGCGTTCGGCCTGGAGGTATGTTCGGCCTACGCCTTTTCTGGAGCGTTCGGCATACGCCTTTTTCGGAGCGTTCAGCATACGCCTTTTCTGGGGCGATCGGCATAAGCCTTTTCTGAGGTGATCGGCATAAGCCTTTTCTGGAGTGATCGGCCGAATTGCCTTCAGAGGAGGGTCGGCCTTCATTCAACTTGAGTGCAAACTTCAACGTCCAATCCCCAGATCTTGCGAACATCAGTGAATCCAATCTACGGCTATCAGCTTCCTTTAGATTTCTTTCAAATCTGAGTAGAATAGGAAGTTTTCTAGTAAACAACTGGATCTATCTCGCGAATATGGAAATCCACTAGTAGACGAAGAGATCTAATCAAGCTGAGAATTCAATTCTCAGTGAAAGCACCAAAGTGTTAGCACCAAAATTGGTCACTAACCTCGTTGAGAAAGATTGTGTAGAGATGTAAGTGATGAAGTTAAATTAAACAAGGAAGAATATGCTAATTTAAATGTAGAAAGTAAGAACACCGGATTTATAGTGGTTCAGCGTAACTGCCTACATCCACTTTGAGTTTTGATCTTTATTTCTTTCACAAGTAGTTGAATACAGATACAATCCATATATTGATGACTTGAATACCAGTTTGAATTAAAAAGAGGAGAGTATAAAAAATGGCAGAGTATCCCCAGTGTTCTCCAAAGAAGGTCCATTTCATTGTGCCCCTGCCCTTCTATTTATAGAAGAAGATGGGTTGGACTTCCTTCACGGGGTCAAGGCCAAGGTGACTTGGCCCATATAGGGCGATCTCAAGCTAGTTGGTCTGTTCTTGCCGAACCGTACCTAAATGCCAAAACATGCCGACTGCATCAAACCTGTATATCCTTAGGCTCTTCTTGGTCAGAATCTTGTCCAGTGCTAACGATAATCTCTTCAACTGTCGTTTTGGAATTGGGCCAAGATGCCGGTTAACAGTTATGTTCTTATGGTTGTTACCTCTTTCCCACTTATTCCTTAGTATTGCGAGGACGCAATTTCTTTAAGGAGGGGAGTCTATAACAACCTGACATTTCGTACCCATTTAATTATCGCCTCTTGACGATCTAATCTGGTTGCTAATAGCTATTGGCATTTTGATCGAATTGAAATTCAGGGATAAAATTTTTGTTAAAAGGGTTGTGGGCTTTACAAATCATCTTGATCCATTCTTTCTTGGTGCCGTATTCATAAAAGACAACTCGATCCCCCTTCCTCATTTTTCATTCATTCCCAACCCTAAATCAAGCAATCGACGAATAATGGCTGCCTCGTTCAAAAATTAGAGCTTCTTTGATCGCTCGCTTCTGGAACTCGAAGGCGCCAACCTCATCTTGCTCGAGGCTGCTTCGACGTGCTCGTGCTCGATTGGACTTCGGCTTAACTTCGTTCATCTTCCTCACCGCATCAGCTTCGTCTTCACTCCCATGGCAAAGGTGAGCGATTTATTGCTCACATCTAATTCAAGAACTCTGTTTCGTGACTTGGAATTTTCTGTGACATTTGTTTTGACTTTGTTAAAACTACACTTTGGTTCGCACTGTCATTCGATTTGCGTTAGCCATCGATTTTGTAGTGATATTTGAGACTTTCTCACATCTATTCGAATTCGTGACCTTTGTCGTTGGGTTATTTGAAGTTGTTCAATTTTTATTTCGGTAGTTTGATTTCTGTCTGATGTTGGTGATTTTTGTTTGGGTGATTTCGGCATTTCTTTGATTACGTGATAATTCCAGTTTTGAAATCTGACTTAGAGGATTCTTTGTTCATCATTGTTTTGACTTAAATCAATTTCTCTGAATCGTTGGCATTGATTTCAAAAATAAAATTCACTGCTCGTCCCACTTTGATTTGGAACTGCAGTCTATCATTGCTGAAGCATTCATGACTTCGGGTATTTGAAATTTTTTGATTTTTATGGCTTCGATGTACTTCGGCCTCTGGTCATTTGACTTTAGTTGCTTTTGCCTTGAGCATTTCATTGTTGTTTTGGCTCTTGATACTTCGTATATATATATCTACTTTTAAGTATGTATATATGTGACTGTTTCATGGTTCTCTATCTATTTGATAGTTTTGTATACTTCCTTGTTGGCTTAACTGTGAACTATCGTCTCTGGCCATTTTTGATTTTGATCTGAACTCCACTTATGTTGTCACTGCCTGCTGTTTGTGATCAGTTGCTTCGAGTTGAACTTTCTAGTTGATGTACTTGAGTTCTGCATGTTCATTGGTCCTCAGTGTAAAGTCTGATACATATCATAGTTTCATTCATGTAGCTTTCTGCATATACTTGCTTCTTGGTTGCATTGTAGCTTGCATGTTTCTGGTGCATTCACCGTTTTACTACGGTCATATGTATGTGTTCACTTGATCATGTATTTATTGCCAGTTTCTTTTGAACTAACTCATGTAGATAGTGATCCCTATGTACATTTAACTGTTATCACTTGAGTTTGTTCATGTTGTCATCCTTTGGTCTTTGCCTTCACCTGTGTTCTTTTCAGTTGAACTGCATTTGGTTCTGTTTCATGATGTACTCGAATTTGTCTTTATTGTTGTACATGCTTGAACTGTTGATGACTTCTTAGTTCACCTGGACATTTTGGTCCCTGTCTGCATTGCATACATGCAATTGCATTCATTGTAGATATTGATGTTGTTTGAAACTGTTACATATCTACTTGTTTGTAGCTGCTGCACTACTGTTCAATTGTCTGGTTAGTTGCATTCATTCCAGTAGTCATTTGAAGTTGCATTCATCCCAGTGTACATTGATGCTTGTTTTTGAACTTGAGTAGTCTTGTTGCAGTTGACCATCATATAGGCTGTTCTGATTTGGTAGCATTGCATTTGCTTTTGATCATTTCCATATTGGTTCATTTGGGCATATGTAATTATTGGGTTGCTTTGTGTTCCCTTGGCATTCAATGTTGTCCAGTCTGTTATACCTTTTGACATTGTCTGTACATGTTGCTTGGTGCGTTCGTTTGCACTATTTTGTATCAGTGATTCATTTAATTCAGTGTTGTTCATGCTTTTTCAATTGAACTATTTTAAAAGCTTGTCTTGATGATTTTTATTGTTAATCGCCGTTTCGGCAATTCTGTTTCTTTTCTAAATTATCTTCATCGATGATCTTTTTATTTATCTCTGTTGATGATTTAAATTTGCTGATTTTTGTTTAACACTATTAAGTGTTATATCGACCGTCATCCGATTTCTTTGATTAAAGAGTTGGATAGATGGGAATTATTGTGACTGTCGTCTATTCGATATTGATTATTATTGCTCCTATGCATTAATAACTGAGTTTGAATTAGACTGACCCGTGTATTATTTTCTTTTGAATTTAATACTCGGGTCAGACCCGAGTTATTTTAGGTTGTAGATTTCCTTCTTGAGTTGTTGTTCGGACTATGAAGACTTTTCACATCTTCCGAAGTTGTCTTTGTCTTTAAGTAGTAATCAGTGTATTGATTAGGATGACATGTATTCATGTACATTAGTTGATAAAGTATTTGTGTATATCACTTCCAGAGTCGACAGTTATAGTTGTATCATATGTATTGTGTCAAACGTATTGTAACTGACATCAGTTATTATATATATATGAGACTTTTTTTGTTCCATCTGTATTCCGCATTTATGTTATCTGTGTTATTTTTATATTTATTGTCCTAAACTATTATAGCCACTGTGTAGTAGCTTTGAGTTTGTACCGGTATGTCGGATTTCCTCTAAAAATGAAATGCATGATTTACTATCTGACATATCAGTGCTCGCACAAAGCAATTACACGGATGGTCGCTCCTCAACAGCCTTATTCTCCGTGCTAGTTGACAACATTACACCGTAGTGTTCTTGGCTAGCGTGGGTATAGAGGTGGGGCGTCACATAGTCCGAAGGAGCATGAGGAGTTGAGGAGACAGGTTGAGGAGTTGCTTAATCAAGGGCGTGTTCGAGAGAGTCTCAGTCCTTGTGCTGTACCAGCTTTGTTAGTGCCGAAGAAAGATGGTTCATGGAGAATGTGTACGGACAGTAGGGCACTCAACAAAATAACTGTCAGATACAAATTTCCTATGTCAAGACTTGATGACCTATTGGATCAGCTTAGTGGATCTGTAATCTTTTCGAAGATCGATCTTAAGAGTGGTTATCATCAGATTTGCATAAAACCAGGAGATGAATGGAACACAACATTCAAGACACGGGAAGGATTATATGAATGGCTGGTCATGCCGTTTGGTTTATCTAATGCACCAAGTACATTATGAGGGTGATGAATCAAATTTTCAAACCTTACATTGGAAAGTTTGTTGTGGTTTACTTTGATGATATCTTGATCTATAGTGCTAGTACAGAGGAGCATGTTCAACACTTGCGGAAGGTGTTAACTATTCTTCGTCAAGAACAATTCTATGCAGCAACGAAGAAATGCTTGTTCATGACGCGAAGTGTTTTATTTCTGGGATATGTCGTATCCGAGGAAGGTGTACAGGTGGATCAAAGTAAAGTAGCCGCAATCAGAAATTGGCCACAACCCAAAACTATAACAGAAGTCAGAAGTTTTCATGGGTTAGCTTCATTTTATCGAAGATTTATACCGCACTTTAGTAGTGTGATGGCACCTGTTACTGATTGTATGAAGGGAAAGCAATTTTCATGGACGAAAGAAGCAGAACTTGCTTTTGAGCGGATCAAGGAACTTTTAACGTAAACACTAATTCTAGTACTGTTAGATTTTCAGTTGCTATTTGAGTTACATACAGATGCATCGAAAGTTGGAATTGGAGGAGTGTTGAGTCAGAAGGGACGTCCAATTGCATATTTCAGTGAGAAACTTTCTGGAGCAAAGATGAGATACAATACATATGATGTGGAATTTTATGCTATTGTGCAAGCTATGAAGCATTGGAGACATTACTTGTTCCCCAAAGAATTTGTTTTGTATACAGATCATGAAGCGTTGAAACATTTACAAGGACAGGATAAAATTGCAGCTAGACATGCATCGTGGATAGCTTATTTGCAGCAATTTACATTTGTCGTAAAACACAAGTCTGGAGTAACTAATCGCGTTGCCGATGCATTGAGTCGGAGGAATAATTTACTAACAACCATGCGAGTAGAGGTGATGGGTTTTGATTTGCTTCCAGATTTGTTTACTTCAGATTCATATTTTTCCAAAATCCTAGATAAAGTCAAACAGTGAGAAATGGATGGATATATGCTGGTTGACGGTTTTCTATTCAAAGGAAATCAATTGTGTATTCCCGATTGCAGTCTGCGAATGAAAATCATAAAAGAATTACATGAAGAAGGACACGTGGGCTATGATTGTACTATGCAGTTGATTTCAAAGTCTTATTTTTGGCCATCAATGAGGAAGGAGGTTGGAAAGTTTGTTCAGAGGTGCCATATTTGTCAGGTTTCAAAGGGGACGGCGACAAATGCAGGTTTATATAAGCCGTTGCCTATACCTACTAAACCATGGGTGGATGTTAGTATGGACTTTGTATTGGGATTGCCGAGGACGCAACGTGGCAATGATTCCATCTATGTGGTGGTTGACCGGTTTTCAAAAACGGTACATTTTATCGCATGCAAGAAGACAGCAGATGCAGTTAATGTTGCACAATTATACTTCAGAGAGATCTATCGTCTTCATGGGTTGCCTGAATCTATTGTATCAGATAGAGACACTCGTTTTCTGAGTCATTTTTGGATGAGTCTATGGAGATTGGTCGGGACTAAGCTGAAATTCAGTAGTGCTTATCATCCACAGACGGATGGACAGACTGAAGTTGTAAACAGATCTCTAGGTAATCATTGTGATGCCTCGTAGATGAAAATTTGAAGAGTTGGGATAGGAAGTTATGTCAAGCTAAATTTGCACACAACCATGTAGTTAATCGTAGCACTAGGTTCAGTCCATTCCAGGTTGTGTACTCAACAAGTCCTAAAGGACCGTTGGATTTATTTGTAGTTCCATAGCAGAAAGGAGTGATCAAACGGGCTAGTGATTTTGTGAATGAATTGCAAGAGTGTCACAAGGTTGTGCAGGAATGATTGCTTAAGGCAAATGAGAAATATAAGCAATCCGCAGATATTAAACAACGACATGTTGACTTCAAAGAAGGAGATTTTGTATATGCAGTATTTACCAAGGATCGATTTCCTGTTGGTACTTACAACAAACTAGCTGCTAGGAAGATTGGTCCTCTGGAAATCATAAAGAAGATTAATGAGAATGCTTATCAGTTGAGATTGCCGGATCATATCCATACGGTTGATGTTTTCAACGTCAAACACTTGATTCCATATCATGAACATAAGCATGTCGAAAAAGAGGAAAGTGTGAATTCGGGGTCGAATTCTTTTCAGCCAGGGGAGGATGATGCAGCACAACATGCCTGCGAGCTACAACCCAGTGAGTTGCGACCTAACTCTAGCGAGTTAACGACCCAAGGAATCAAGCCCAACGAGTTAAGTCGCTCAGCCAACTGGATAAGCGACCTAACGAGTCGCGCCAAACCAATACTGCCACATTTCTTTAGGTCGCCAGCGAGCTACGACCTAACGAGCTACGACCTAGCGAGTTAGGTCGCATATGTCGCAAATCCTTAAGTCGTATGTCGCTTATGCTCATCTATGCCGCATTTCCTTATGCCGCTATCTTTAAGTCGCTCACCATGATAGGTCGCTGGTATCTCATGTTTCTCATTCTTTAAGTCGCTCCACTTATGCCGCTATCTTCTTTAGGTCGCTGATTCCTTATGTCGCATGAAGCTGTGCTGCAGAGTACTATGTTGAGTCGTTAACTTGTTAAGTTGCATGTATTTTGTATTGTGTAAGTCGTGAGTCGTTGTAACTTGTATTGTTGATATGCCGCATTGTGTTAAGTCGTAAATCGTGATGTAGTGTGTTAGGTCGTATCTGTTAAGTCGTGTATATGTTAACTCGTGTGTCGAACGTGTTAAGTTGTGTGTATGTGTTGTAATCCCTATAAATAGGGGTGTGATGTCATTGTAAAAAAATGGATTTTGAATAAAAATTTGGTTTGTGCTTTGTGCCTCCATTAAAATTGAAAGTTGAGTGTTATCTCCTTTCTCCATCTTCGGTTATTCGAGTGCGCTCGAATCAACGAACTTGAAGCCGATTCACGAAATCTCGTGCGCGAGATCAACGTCGAAGAATCGTAGATCTTCTAACACGATATCGTACATGATCAACGTGTTGAAGATAGCTAGAATCTGGTATCTCGAGAGATCAACGGATTTGGGCATTTGGGTATCTTCAATTCACCGATTCATATTGTTTCATCGATTCACTTTCCGCGTATTTCCGCAATTCGTGATTAGATCTGGGATAGATTTGACTACTGGTTCAGATCTACTTCCGTGCTGCGTCACATTACCCTCCACAAAATGTTGATGCCTCACCCCTCCTCCGTCATGAAGCACACGCAACCCCCTCTTGGTCACTCCATGCCATCACATCTCCTCTTTTGTACCGTACCAATGCCTTAGATTTTTTGCTCTTCTCCCTTTAAAATTATAAAAGAAAAGTCCACTTTCATTTTATTAACTTAAGTATATATTTAAATATGTTTTAACCTAATTACTTCATTATCCAGATGTATATGTTACATGTATATATGTTTTCATATATATAATTGTGTGTACAATATGTTCCGACAACTTTTGGATGACGAAAAAGTCAAAAAACCAAAAGACGATCTTCACCGTCATCGTTTGAATGGTCTTTTGTGAAGCCTGTCAAATGCAGCTCTATTCTTGTATCAGCTTTCAGGAATTCTTTACAATTATCGATTTTTCTTCCATATTTTGCATCGAGAGCGCTCTAAATTTCCTGTGCAATCAAACAATGAGAGATATGGTTAAATTCAAATTTATCAAGTGTAGAGATAAGAACATTCATTGCATCCACATTAAGGGAACAGTTATTCTTATCTACCATACCCAATCCATTTTCATTAATATCCCAAATATGAAAATCAATAAATTTTAAATAAATTTCCATAACAAAAAATCAATTTATTTAAAAAATAGGTGGACTATAAATGGACTAAATCTAGCTAAATCTATTATAGTTAGGGTAAGACATTATATTAGGTTTTTTCCTAAAAACCGGTTCTGATAGGATCGTGTGATATACCCAAGAGGGAGGGTCAATAAGGTATATAAATTTTTTGTAGATAAGCGAATAAATAATGTGGAAACGTAAATGCGAAAAGTAAATAACACATAGATATACCCAGTTTCGACCTGATGCCCCTACTATGGCCCCCATGTTACTACTAGGATTATATACTCGAAACTTACAACACTTTAAGCTCACACTCAATGCTAACCTGAATATACTAATCCTATGCTTAGTAACCCAGCCTAGACTGAATACCTTGAGACCAGAATCCCTGAACTACAACGCATAACTCATCCTAAATCAACTAGATTCCAAAATTACAAATTACAAAAAAGAAACAAATTACAGAAATATAAAAAGAACAATCCTTTATCTTGTCTCTTATCACGTGACCTTGCACTATTTTTGATTTGAAGTTCGAGAAAAACATCACAACCTACAATTCTAGTTGATCATGCTGCCAAGCTGTTGGTGAATTTGAGATGCAACTTCTTCCTTGAGATGATGATGTCCTCCTTGAATTTTTTGATGAAGAAATCCCTTTTTTGTGATCGGATATTGATTTATATAAACATGAAAAATAAACAATGACAAATTTGATGTGTTACAATGTAGAGAGATATGATTTTTTTTTTTCGAATGAAGCTTTTCTTCTTTCTTTTGTTATTGGTCTATCTGATAATTTTTCCTTTCGATGTTATTGAATTTATGTAGGCAACGTGTATGTATGGAAACATATATGGAAGAGATGATATTGAGAAAGATATGTATTTTGAGAGTTTGTTTGTAACGACCAGTATTTTTGATAATTAAAATTATTAAATTTAATAAGATTTTGGGATTTAATATTGTCAGAAATTAAAAATATATAACCTGATCTTAAATGAATTCTGAAAACGACAAGTTCAATGAGGTAAGGATGGTAACACAAATTACCATGTAATTTTATATTTTTGATTTGAATATAATTATAAACTGTTTGAATGTAAACTTCATCGATTGTGAATAATAAAATGTTAATAAAGAATGAAATGGTTTTTTTATTTCTAATAGGAATATAAATGTAAAGTTTAATTTGGATATAATTGTAGAGTTTAATAAAGAATAAGAGAAACACTATATTAAAGGAGAAATCGTATGTCATTTAATTGAAATTGGTTTTAGCATTGATAAGTAAATTTATTAATCTTTGTTTATAAACAATAAATTTAGAAACGTGTTGAATTACTAAGATTTAACAATTGTTTTATTTATCATCTTATTATTAATCTGTTTGAAATTTATTATGTAATAGATGAAATTTAATGTAATTAAATATTTCAATTATTATAAACAAAGGCGTTAACTGTTGAGTGATGAATGTAATAAAATGAAAATTATGTTTAATTAACATATAAGGTATTTGTTGATTCAATATAAAGAACATTTAAAACAAAATAACACAATTTGTTGAAATATAAAATGTAATGAACTAGGGTTTTATTACCGTCGTAATGAAACGTTTGAATGAAAAAGGTTAGAAATAAAAATTTATGATTTATTAATGTGAATTTTATTAGATAGTAAATTTAGGCCATAAATAAAATCTAAAACAACAAAAAGCAATGAAGTGGAAGGTGCTAACGCGTTTATGAATATAATTTAATAGCTGGAATCTAAGGATAGAGATAATGTAATGATATTCTATTTATAGTAAGAATAGGAATTGGAATAATAAATGCTAGTTTTAATGATGAGTTGGATGAATATCTATTAATAGAGGAAAACGTTTATTTTAGTATTTAGTATGTAATTTAATTCTTGTTGGATATTGTAATTTTATAAATGTATTTGCATGACTATAAATAAGGATTGCAATGTTTACGTGTTTATGTAATTGATTTCATCAATTAGGGTTTGTTTTGAAGTGAAAAATTGAAATTAATTGGAAATAAATTTATTGAAATCTTTCAATTGAAAAAGGAAAAAGACACGAAGTGCAATTAATGAATCTAATGTAAGAATTTTTTCATTTGGAATGTACATTATTTGGAAATATAAGAATGGATTTAATATTGTATAAGTTGATTATTTTAGAATATAAGAATGTTTACATTTATGAATTGCAAGTAACGAATAATCATTTTAAGGAAAATAAAAGAATATTTGAGGAAAATAAAGTGAACGTTTCCATTCTAAGTATGAGTATAACGTTGTAAAAAGATAAAACAGAATTTTTAAAACAACATTTTACGGTAGTTAAATAGTAGACATAGATTGCACGAAAGTGATTTTAATGCTAACCTTGAAATTTAAAATAAATTAAATATTTTGAGTTCATGATTACATGTCGAGAAAAAATGTTTTTTTTTTAATTTGAACCTTTGAATCATTGTTCATATTTTATTTTTTATAGCGTCGGTCCTGTGTAGCAACGGTCCCTGTTATGTAAATTGGTGTGTTCAAATTTAGTTACGTTGTGTTAATTAAATCTTTAGTGGATGTCAATTTTTGTATGTTTGGGTTAACAAAATTAATTGAGTGAACAAATGTTTTGAAATTTGAATTTCAAATGTTTGTTTACACTATAGAGTTGGTTTGTTTATTCCTTTTCTAATTATGTCACACTCTTTTTATTCTTTTCTCGTTTGTTCCATTACTCATTTCCCTTTACCGTCTCTGAAGCTTTTTCATTTCACGAACGTTGCCTACTTTTCATATTTTTAATTCTTTCCTTCACCTATTTTAATACCTACCTTCTTCTTCACATCTCGTTCCTCACACAGGCGCCGCTACATTTTACACCATTGCACCTCCACGACTATGCCATCCTACACCTATTGTCCGTCACTGTTCATAGCTGTTGACCACCCATAGCCACAACCAAAGTCGGTTCTAGGGTTTTAAACTACAAAATAACATTATGAACAAAACTATATATAATTAATTTATTTAAAAAAATGGCACTCCACAATAATATTAATACAAACATCTAAAAAGATACTACATCATTTATAAATTGTTAATATAATTTAAAAAATGATACTACAATGCAGAACTTACTTCCACAATTCTTATAATTCTACTAAAAATAAACATCATGAACAAAAATATACACAATTAATCTATTTAAAAAAATTCTTCAAAGTATCATTAGTACATTATCCTCTTCTTCCTCAAATTTATTGTTTTCCTCTAACACCATTTCTTCATTCGTGTCAAAACTCGAAATCATTGCTACTAGTAGAGTCATGCATTCTCCATTCTTACTAATCGCCGCCACATCGTCAAAGCACTTTTGCTTTGAGCTCCATGGCCAAAACCACCATCCTATCTACCTACATTGTCACCAAGATTGGTCATGCCTTCATTAAGTGACCGCAAACCTCCTCCATCGTCAAAAATCCAGTTGACGTGCCCTTTTCGCAATAAATTTTTGTTCTTCTGCCATATTTAGTTGAAACGTTTGTATTTTTAGCTAAAAAAAATTAAAGGTTTGTATTTAGAGCTAAAAAATGGGTAAGATTTGTCCTTCACACTATTTTATTGATTTAAAAAATACAAAAGTAAATTAGCAAAACATATAATTATTGAATAATTTTGTCCAAAAATTCAAAATTTCAACGAGAATTTTTACTTCGATTATCGAATTCATTGGAGAAAATTTATATTTTCTGAAAAAAATTGCACATAAAAAACTGATTTTTTTTAATTTGGTAGAGTTTAGATTTCATTAGGTTTTCATGGTAATCAATTTTAGTAGTCCTAAATCCTGATCATAGTTTTAGTTCAATTTTAGTCTACAAACCGAGCACATACCAAGACCAGCAGTTTTGATTCTTTTGGAAGTAGCAACACCATCAACAAAGTTCAAACTCCCAATAACCACTGTCTTCCTCGGACCATCGCCAAACGTCATCAGATCCCAACGACCACCTGCTATTTGTAAACCCCACCCTTCACATACTAATTACTCTTTCTCAAACTGAAAGATGGTAGATGTTGATTACTCTTTCTCAAACTGAAAGCTACATTATACAGTTGTCGTTCCATCAACCAAGGATCACCTAGACTCCCGAAGCTTTGTATTTCTCAAATGCTTGAAATGAGTCCTACATAGGAAGGAGATGCAGTCTGTATCTGAAACACCATATATATCCCAGTTAGTGACCGAGATTGGTGATTCAAAGTATATTTGACTTCAGCTGTGCTTATGGGGTTGGAGAATTCAGTCTCCATATAATGTCCTATTATCATGTTAATTCCATTCATTTTTTAAGGATGAATATCATGGTTTTCAATAGGTTGTTTTCAATCCAAAGTGCTAGAGTTGTAATTTATATTTAAGTATCAAGTACCGAATTTGACTTTGATGCCTTCAAACAAAGCATGAAACAATTGCGGAAAGTCCTTTTTACCATTTGGAAGGAAGTTGTAGCAATTAACTGAGGTTACTATAAAGGAGCAACTCTGTATATAATAATGGTGTGGCAAGCTAACTAAATCTGCACAAACATTCGACAAAGAGAGAAGATTAGTTTTGATATCAAAAACCCAAATTTGGGTTTTTAGGTCTTAAGAACACGGCTTCAGTAAACTAGTCCACCTATATGGCTTTTCTAGCATTAGTGATATTTACCATATAGTTTTCAGTTTAAGATGTGTAGAAGCCACGGTTCCAAATTAGCTAATTTGGCTATAAAACATTGCTTACTTCAGATTACCATGTGTAGCAACCGAATGAATGGTTATGATTTCATAATTTTGTATACATGGGGCATAATTATTATTATCTTCTCACAAATATAAGAATTCGCAAACATCATTCCTCGTCGTAGACTCCCACTGGCTGCTTCAAATTTCTTCTCCAAATCAGCCTCCCCGACAGCATGAGCCGCAATACGCAGCTGTATGAAATCAACATGTAATACAGCCATGAGAGCAGCATCATTGAAACATGTCGAGTTAAATATTTGCTAACATATTATAGATAACAGTTGTAAAATAATCGAATAGAACAAAATGAACAAGAGAACACAGATTTGAGAGATAGAAGAAACAAATATAAAATAGAGACTACATTTTTATTGAATTGGTTGAATAAAACCTTATTGCAGGATTCTTATTCATAAGCCTAACTAGAACATATAAGTTGAAACTACCCAAACATGAATTAAAGTCCGATAGCAGGAAATACTAAAATATTTCTTTTTTAAACAGCATGATTCAAAAATCTTCAGTTCATGATAAAAATTCTTGTACTTCCCAGGTAAGATTTTATGCATTGTAAATTTGGATTTGAGTGAGGAAATTTGTTAAAGAGATAGTTACCTTGAAACTTAGGGTCTTGGTTACTATTATAAAAATTGGTTCACCTAGAGAATCTTTTTTCAATTAGTATAATAATTGATCTGGCATGAATGCATGCACATAAATAAATCATTCATTTATAAGAGTGCAGTAAAAGGACTTGAATAGCAACTGAAAAACGGAGGCAAGTTGTACGTAGCTTAACTTGATATTTTGAAGCACTGATTTGAGTTGGTGAAAAGTAGGAAATTAATCATGTATTATGTAACAACCCAAAGGTTTATAACAATTAAGTATCGTCCAACGACGATTATATTGGTTATTAATTTCTGTTGGGATTTTATCGGTTGAAATTTTTGGAAGAAATTTGGTTGTTAACAACTATTTGAAGTCTTTAAATTGGGAGGTGATTCTTTTCTTTTTTTTTATTCGGTAAAGGGTTGTGGGTTGTAAAAATTTATTTGGCCCATTTGATAGATGAAATGAAGTTACCCAATACCGTTTCCCCTTTTATTGATATTCATTCATAACCCGATCCCCTCTTTCATTTTCATTTCAAACCCTAAACGTTCGAAAAGGTTAATAATGGCGGCCCCGTTCATAAGAGAAAATTTAGGGCTTAGGTAGAATTAGCAGCTGCCGACAATGGTTGCCCGTTCGAATAAGTGATTTCCACTTTCTTACTCTATCAATAGGCTGCTAGGGTTCGATTTTGGGCTTTGCTTGATGTTTTGAGTGATCGAATTGGATTCCAAATTGTTGGTTATGGGGTTCTTCGAATAAGGTGAGTGATCTACTCACATCTAATTCAATCTGCAAATTTTTTTAAATTTTGTCAATTGGTTTATTTCGGCAGTTCGATTGTTGGACGTAAATTATTTATCTGATTGAATCAAAATTGTATGTTTTCATGTTAATTGGTTTACATGGTTTTGATCTTCTTTGACACTATCTTCTTTGCTCTCGAAGTCACTGGTATTTAAATTCATGTTGATTTCGAACTTGATTTTGACTTTGTTCCTTTTTCTGTAGACTTGAATATTGATTTGTTTGACACTGATGTGCTTTGCATTGACCTGTATTTATTCTGGCCTGTTGCTTCGAGTGGATCTTGAGTTTATTTCTGACATTTGGCCTCGGCCATAACTATACTGCCTGAACTAAACTGGTTTGGATTGTATTTGAGTTTGCTGAATGTTGAAGTTGCTGATCTATTGGTATCCACGGCTTAATGACTTTCATTTGCCTCTCTGACAGTTTTAAAATTTACTTTGGTATAAAACAAAACGAAATTGTCTGTGATTTTACTTTGTTTAGCTGAGGTGGTTGCTATGTATATGCATTTATCCACATTCCCTCTCCATTTTGTTCCACTTGAATTTGATTTGCCTAATAAGGCTGCACTTGTTCATTGCGGCCTTGACACTGCAAATGTTTACTAGTGTTGTCACTGCATAGTTGTACATCATGTAGTTAATTTGTGTGGGTGTTGAAGTGAACTGCACTGCATCTGCAGTGTGGTTGCATCGAGTTTGATCATTCATTACAGCTGTCTTGACCATTCGATACAGTTTACATACCTGTTTCGTTTAGTATTTGGGTTCACTAACCACTTATGCACATGGTTACATTAGTGGTTGAAACTGGTCATTCATGTGTAGTTTGCATTGTCCAGTTTGTAGCTTTGAGTACTATAGTTTACTTTGATAATCATGTTGCCGTGCTTATGCTAATTCATTCATGTAGTAACCTAGTTTCACTTGCATTTCTTATTTCTTTATCTCGTACTGTCCAATTGAGTCATATGTAATTGAGCTCTGGTTGTGTTCATGAGCAGTTTGTAGTTGTCGTTCATGCTTGCACAGGCTTCACGGCTGTGTGTATGTTTGCATTCATATCCTTGCTGTATCGAGTTGCACCAGTCTTCGAGTTGAGTTGAGTTTCATCTCCACTTTTTTCCACTTCATATTTCAGTGTACCATGCCTTCTGTTCTTGTGTGGATCATGTAGTGTCTGCATAGGTGCACTGCTGCTAATTGTTGCAATGTGCTTTGAGTTGTGTAGTTGGGTCATCAAGCAGTCTGGATTGTGGTATTTGCATTCGAGTATAGTTGCTGCACTTGTCCTGTCCACTTGTCATTACTTTGGTCTCTGACCTGATGTACTTTAGTCTGGTACCTTGATGCACTTTATACACTGGTGTATCCTTTGACTATTTCACTACTACTGTGTCTGGTACCTTTGCATTGTAGTACTTCATGTTAGTATATGCTCTTGAGTTGGGTGTATTGCATTGTTAAGTTGAACCTGTTTTACTGATGCATTGCCTTTGTGTCGTCTGCACCTGCATACTATTGCTGCCTTGTTCTCTTGCTGTCAAGGTTGTTTCTTTTTACGGTTGCAATTGTTTTGGTATAACTACCTTCGTGCATTTGGCCTTTCGAGTCTTTTTCATATTGCTGAATCATTGTGGTTGTGTTAAGTCCTGACAGTAGTGACTCGATCTCTACAGTTTCGACTTGCTGTTAATAATTAGAGTTGTGATGATTTCATCACTGTAGTGGCGAGGCAGTGCACGCGAGCGTGTACTGCAGCCACACCGTATTGATTTTATTGGTATTTCTTTTGCTTTTGATGCGTTGATCTTTTGAGTATTTATGGATACGAGCACTTGTGTCTAGCACATGTGCTACGTGCATTTCAGTTGTACTTCTTTTATTGTCGAGTCTGACCTAGTGTTCATTTGTGTCTTTCACTAAGTTATTGTGTATCTCATGCGATAGTGGCGAGGCAGTACACACGTGCGTGTACTGCAGCCCTATCAGATTTGACAGTTTTTAAATTGATGTTTCGATTGTTGAATTGTTTCGTTGGTTAAATTTAATATTTTGAAGTTGTATTCTGATTTGGATTTGCTGATTTGTTGTTTAACACTATTTAGTGTTATATTTGCCGTTATCCGATTTTCTTATCGAGAAGTTGGATATACGAGATTTATGTGACTGTCGTCTATTTGCTGTTGATTATTATTGCTTCTATGCACTATTAACTGAGTTTGAAATAGACTGACCCGTGTATTATTTACTTTTGAATGTAATACTCGGGTCAGACCCGAGTTATTTCAGGTTGTAGATTTCCTGCTTTGAGTTGCTGTTGAGCTATGAAGACTTTTTATATCATTTGAAGTGGTCTTCGTCCTGTTGTAATAGTCATCGTGTCTGTTTTAAGATGATATGTATTCATGTATATTAATCGATAATGTACTTGTATATATAACTTCTTGAGTCGACAGTTGTAGTTGTATCATATGTATTGGGTCAACTATATAGTAACTGACATCAGTTATATATATATATATATATATATGAGACTTTTGTTTAATCTGTGTTCCGCATTTATATTATCTGTGTTATTATTATATCTATTGTCCTAAACTATTATGAACCATCGTAGTTTGTTTTATATTGGTAATTAGGTATGTCGATGGGAGTAAATAAATGAGATGAAAAATAAAAAAGTATATACCACTCCTATTGAGGTAACCAATATTAGTGTAAGGCCAATTACGGATGGCCGCTCCTATCCAGCCTTATTCTTCGTAATAATAGACAGTATTTCTTTTAATACTCTTTGTTATTATGAGCATAGAGGTGGGGCGTCACAGTTGGTATCAGAGCTTGGGGTTTATGGACATAATATAAAACATAACTTAGATGGAACATATGTTACAACTATTGGTCGATGTTTATTTGTGATTTGAGTCAAAACTAAAGTTTTGAAATTTTGATGAAATTTTTAAATATCTTTATTTAAAAATAAAAGTGGAATTGTGTTCTGATGATTTGATTGATTTGGGTTCTATTTATCAGAGTGCGCAGCGGAAGCAGTGACACTGTCTTCGCTGAGTACGACTGATAATCTTTTGATTTAAAAATCAAAATATGAAATTGAAATAAATTTCAATTGTGTTTACATAGCTGTATTTATTTTGTTTCTTTGAGAATTTCGAATCCGAATTGAGGATTCGAAGAAATTACAGTTATGTGATTTTTGTTGAAATTTCCGCTGGCTTTCTTTTGTACTAATCCTCTATTGATTAGATTTTCTGTTTTGAATTGTCTTCATCGAAGATACATTAGAACGATATCTTTGTTTATATTGTAATATGCGTGCAAATATGAATTGCACGTTACTGCATTAATTTTACGTTGAACCGATGCTTGGTTATGAAACGTATTTTGTTACCGTTGTTTTTATAACGGGATTTTTACACCAATGCTATATTTTGAAGCACGGTGTTTTGTGACATTTTTGATGAATGAAAATTCACTGATATTTCATTTTGATGTAAATTGTTTTGATGTGATTTTGACGTTTAAAAATTTCTGTCGCTTTGGCTTCAGTAACCATCAAAAATTTAAAAGTGGATTTTCAAGCGGTTATTCCGCAATGCTGATTTTGAGATTCGTTTTACGATGTTTTGAGAAGTACAATTTCCTTTTCGAAATTGCTACTAATATTGCTGCTTTAATCACGTGATTGGAAAATTGTTTTAAAAATGAAAGTTGTTTTATAAATTTTTTAACAGTTTGCGCTTTCAAAAGAATGAGAAAGCGACTTAAACGATTCAGCAAATTCGAGGACTATGACCCCTTTCTTTTACTGATTCGCTTAACTCCGAACTTGTCCAGTTGAGAATGTGAATTGTTATTTTTATAAAATAAATAAAATTCTTTTCAGAAATTTTACAGTTTGCGATTTCAAAAGAATGAGGAAGCGATTTAAACGTTTCAGCAAAATCGAGGACTATGACCCCTTTCTTTTACTGATTCGCTTAATTTCGAACTTGTCCGTTTGAGAATGTAAAGTGTATTTTTACAAAATACACAATTTTGCATTTTCAAGGAAACGAGGAAGTGATTTAAACGATTTAGCAAAAGTGCGGAGTATGGAACCACACTTTTACTATTTCGGTTAATTCCGGACTCGTTAATTGAATATCTGTTGTTTTGATGATTTTGATGAATTTTGCACTTTCAAGGAAACGATGAAGAGAATCAAACGATTTAGTAAAACACGTGGTATGGGACATGTGCGTTTGCTATTTCGGTTAATTCCGGACTCGTCAATTGAAATATTTGATGCTTTCGTGTGCTTTCGAGCCACTATGATGGACCTTCGGGTCATATGATGGACCTTCGGGTCAAATACCAGTACTAGACCTTCGGGTCATTTGTTGGACCTTCGGGTCATTTGTTGGGCGCCAAAATTATGTTGAGTACTTGGTAGGCTTTGGCCATTTGTTGATGCACGTGCGGCGAACAAAAAACTCGCCATCTGATGGGATCGATCCAACCTTTTATGTTGATTTTCTAGTCTTCTTAATTGATTTCTAGATATTTATTGTTTCTAATTATCTATAGGTAATTAGATATCTGATGTTATGAGATTTAATTATCGTATCGGTAATTACATATTTGAGATTCTGATTATCGTTTTGATAATCGGATATTTGTTGTTTCTAATTATCGCTTGTGATAATTAGATATTTGTTGATATGAGTTCTGATTATCGTTTTTGATAATCGGATATTTGTTGTTTCTAATTATCGCTGGTGATAATTAGATATTTGTTGATATGAGTTCTGATTATCGTTTTTGATAATCAAATATTTGTTGTTTCTAATTATCGCTTGTGATAATTAGATTTTCGTTGATTTGAAATTTGTTGATTTGAAATTTGATTACCGTTTGTGGTAATTAAATATTTGTTGATTTGAGATTTAATTATCGCTTTTGATAATTAAATATTTGTTGATTTGAGATTTAATTATCGCTTTTGATAATTAAATATTTGTTGATTTGAGATTTAATTATCGCTTTTGATAATTAAATATTTGTTGATTTGAGATTTAATTATCGCTTTTGATAATTAAATATTTGTTGATTTGAGATTTAATTATCGCTTTTGATAATTAAATATTTGTTGATTTGAGATTTAATTTTCGCTTTTGATAATTAAATATTTGTTGATTTGAGATTTAATTATCGCTTTTGATAATTAAATATTTGTTGATTTGAGATTTAATTATCGCTTTTGATAATTAAATATTTGCTGATTTGAGATTTAATTATCGCTTTTGATAATTAAATATTTGCTGATTTGAGATTTAATTACCGTTTGTGGTAATTAAATATTTGTTGATTTGTTTTCTGATTATCGTTTGGATAATTGGATGTTTGCTGATTTTATTGATATGAGATTTTCTAGTCTCCAATCGATTCTAGAGTATGTTGATTTTATTGAATCGTTGTTTTCTATCTATTTCTGCTAATAGTTAGAGTTTGTTGAGTATGGAATTTGTGTTTTCTAGTTATTTGTTGGATAAATAGATATTTGCAGTTTTGCAATTTGTGATTTGTGTTTTCTAATTATCTTTGCTGATAATTAGATTTTTGCTGTTTTCTAATTTTTGTATCGATATTTAGATATTGTTGTTTTGTGATTTCTAAATTTAAATTATCTAGTTGACAATTAAATATCACTGATAATTGTAGTTATTCAGTTTGATTATTTCTGATTATCTATTCGATAATTAGATTTGTTGATAATTTGTGAATCTCTTGTATGCAATTGAAAGATTTCTTTGGTATTGGGTTCTCGATCTTTATTTTTCTAGCTTAACCAGTTTATGTTAGAAGAAGAATAATTGTTGACGACTTTAATTATGAAAATTGCGGGGATGCAATTTCTATAAGGAGGGGAGTCTGTAACAACCCAAAGTTTTATAACACTTAAGTATCGTCCAACGACGATTATATTGGTTATTAATTTCTGTTGGGATTTTATCGGTTGAAATTTTTGGAAGAAATTTGGTTGTTAACAACTATTTGAAGTCTTTAAATTGGGAGGTGATTCTTTTTTTTTATTCGGTAAAGGGTTGTGGGTTGTAAAAATTTGTTTGGCCCATTTGATAGATGAAGTGAAGTTACCCAATACCGTTTCCCCTTTTATTGATATTCATTCGTAACCCGATCCCCTCTTTCATTTTCATTTCAAACCCTAAACGTTCGAAAAGGTTAATAATGGCGGCCCCGTTCATAAGAGAAAATTTGGGGCTTAGGTAGAATTAGCAGCTGCCGACAATGGTTGCCCGTTCGAATAAGTGATTTCCACTTCCTTGCTCTGTCAATAGGCTGCTAGGGTTCGATTTTGGGCTTTGCTTGATATTTTGAGTGATCGAATTGGATTCCAAATTGTTGGTTATGGGGTTCTTCGAATAAGGTGAGTGATCTACTCACATCTAATTCAATCTGCAAATTTTTTTAAATTTTTTCAATTGGTTTATTTCGGCAGTTCGATTGTTGGACGTAAATGATTTATCTGATTGAATCAAAATTGTATGTTTTCATGTTAATTGGTTTACATGGTTTTGATCTTCTTTGACACTGTCTTCTTTGCTCTCGAAGTCACTAGTATTTAAATTCATGTTGATTTCGAACTTGATTTTGACTTCGTTCCTTTTTCTGTAGACTTGAATATTGATATGTTTGACACTGGTGTGCTTTGCATTGACCTGTATTTATTCTGGCCTGTTGCTTCGAGTGGATCTTGAGTTTATTTCTGACATTTGGCCTCGGCCATAACTATACTGCCTGAACTAAACTGGTTTGGATTGTATTTGAGTTTGCTGAATGTTGAAGTTGCTGATCTATTGGTATCCATGGCTTAATGACTTTCATTTGCCTCTCTGACAGTTTTAAAATTTACTTTGGTATAAAACAAAAAGAAATTGTCTATGATTTTACTTTGTTTAGCTGAGGTGGTTGCTATGTATATGCATTTATCCACATTCCCTCTCCATTTTGTTCCACTTGAATTTGATTTGCCTAATAAGGCTGCACTTGTTCATTGCAGCCTTGACACTGCAAATGTTTACTAGTGTTGTCACTGCATAGTTGTACATCATGTAGTTAATTTGTGTGGGTGTTGAAGTGAACTGCACTGCATCTGCAGTGTGGTTGCATCGAGTTTGATCATTCATTACAACTGTCTTGACCATTCGAGACAGTTTACATACCTGTTTCGTTTCGTATTTGGGTTCACTAACCACTTATGCACATGGTTACATTAGTGGTTGAAACTGGTCATTCATGTGTAGTTTTCATTGTCCAGTTTGTAGCTTTGAGTACTATAGTTTACTTTGATAATCATGTTGTCGTGCTTATGCTAATTCATTCATGTAGTAACCTAGTTTCACTTGCATTTCTTATTTCTTTATCTCGTACTGTCCATTTGAGTCATATGTAATTGAGCTCTGGTTGTGTTCATGAGCAGTTTGTAGTTGCCGTTCATGCTTGCATAGGCTTCACGGTTGTGCGTATGTTTGCATTCATATCCTTGTTGTATCGAGTTGCACCAGTCTTCGAGTTGAGTTGAGTTTCATCTCCACTTTTTTGCACTTCATATTTCAGTGTACCATGCCTTCTATTCTTGTGTGGATCATGTAGTGTCTGCATAGGTGCACTGCTGCTAATTGTTGCAATGTGCTTTGAGTTGTGTAGTTGGGTCATCATGCAGTCTGGATTGTGGTATTTGCATTCGAGTGTAGTTGCTGCACTTGTCCTGTCCACTTGTCATTACTTTGGTCTCTAACCTAATGTACTTTAGTCTGGTACCTTGATGCACTTTATACACTAGTGTATCCCTTGACTATTTCACTACTACTGTGTCTGGTACCTTTGCATTGTAGTACTTCATGTTAGTATATGCTCTTGAGTTGGGTGTATTGCATTGTTAAGTTGAACCTGTTTTACTGATGCATTGCCTTTGTGTGGTCTGCACCTGCATACTATTGCTGCCTTGTTCTCTTGCTGTCGAGGTTGTTTCTTTTTACGGTTGCAATTGTTTTGGTATAACTACCTTCGTGCATTTGGCCTTTCGAGTCTTTTTCATATTGCTGTATCATTGTGGTTGTGTTAAGTCCTGACAGTAGTGACTCGACCTCTACAGTTTCGACTTGCTGTTAATAATTAGAGTTGTGATGATTTCATCACTGTAGTGGCGAGGCAGTGCATGCGAGCGTGTACTGCAGCCACACCGTATTGATTTTAATTGTATTTCTTTTGCTTTTGATGCGTTGATCTTTTGAGTATTTATGTGTACGAGCACTTGTGTCTGGCACATGTGCTACGTGCATTTCAGTTGTACTTCTTTTATTGTCGAGTCTGACCTAGTGTTCATTTGTGTCTTTCACTAAGTTATTGTGTATCTCATGCGATAGTGGCGAGGCAGTACACGCGTGCGTGTACTGCAGCCCTATCAGATTTGACAGTTTTTAAATTGATGTTTCGATTGTTGAATTGTTTCGTTGGTTAAATTTAATATTTTGAAGTTGTATTCTGATTTGGATTTGCTGATTTGTTGTTTAACACTATTTAGTGTTATATTTGCCGTTATCTGATTTTCTTATCGAGAAGTTGGATATACGAGATTTATGTGACTGTCGTCTATTTGCTGTTGATTATTATTGCTTCTATGCACTAATAACTGAGTTTGAATTAGACTGACCCGTGTATTATTTTCTTTTTGAATGTAATACTCGAGTCAGACCCGAGTTATTTCAGGTTGTAGATTTCCTGCTTTGAGTTGCTGTTGAGCTATGAAGACTTTTTATATCATTTGAAGTGGTCTTCGTCCTGTTGTAATAGTCAGTGTGTTTGTTTTAAGATGATATGTATTCATGTATATTAATCGATAATGTACTTGTATATATAACTTCTTGAGTCGACAGTTGTAGTTGTATCATATGTATTGGGTCAACTATATAGTAACTGACATCAGTTATATATATATATATATATGAGACTTTTTGTTTAATCTGTGTTCCGCATTTATATTATCTATGTTATTATTATATCTAATGTCCTAAACTATTATGAACCATCGTAGTTTGTTTTATACTAGTAATTGGGTATGTCGATGGGAGTAAATAAATGAGATGAAAAATAAAAAAGTATGTACCACTCCTATTGAGGTAACCAATATTAGTGTAAGGCCAATTACGGATGGCCGCTCCTATCCAGCCTTATTCTTCGTAATAATAGACAGTATTTCTTTTAATACTCTTTGTTATTATGAGCATATAGGTGGGGCGTCACATATTATATTGCGCGAGAGTGATGTCTGTGTACTACACACATGTTAGATGAGGTACAAATATAATATTGTAAAATTGATGTGGTTCTCGTAGCCAAAGCATTAAAAGAGAAAACAATACAATAAAATAATAGTCATTTTCATACTTACATGTAGCAACCACAGCATAACATATACAAAAAAATCAAATAACTAGAAGGATATTTTATAAACGGAATATGAGCAGAATAATAGTGTACCTAGTTTAGAAATTCATCTAGTCTTCTTGGCAGGTGCACAATGCTACCCAAATATATCAGTCGTTTCAATTACCTTGGAAAAATGTGCCCCCTTGTAAATAAAGATTGCACGTACAAAAAGTTGAGTCTGCATACAACTGAAATGTTGCATTATGTAAAACTTAAGTGATCGTGCATGTTACTACAAGCGGTAAGATTGTACTAATATGATAATGCTTTAAATTGTGTTGAATAAATTAAAAATCAAAGAGTCCTAATTGACCGAGGAAAAAAATGCAAACCATAAAGTACACACGTCATCATGACTGAAATGTACTATGATTAGTGAACAGTTTGCAATCATTAAATGGAAGAACCACATATTGAGAAAATGAATATATCAACATTGCAATGCAAGACCTTAATCTTAAGAGGCAATGCTGCAGCGCTGCATTGAATGCGGGAATGCTGCATATGTCCAAAATAAAACATAGAATTTTGGAATGTAGGAGCTATATAGCATTGAAGTGCTATAGTTTTTTACTTAAGCAATATTGAGGATCATCCAAATTTGTACCTGAACAACTAGAGGCTTTACAATGCTAATAGAAGAAGAGAATCCCAAAGCATCTTGATTACACATTGAACAATAATAGCAGCCAACTCATGGCGTGGCATAGAAAATGTTGCCTTGGTCCATGCACACAAACAGTTAATGTTCAAAAACAAATTTTTAGCAACATTAAATTTTTAAACTTCTTCCATAGTCTCCCGATGATCTGTCAATACAATTGTGCAAAAGTCAAATGAATGACATTATAAAAGAACAATGGGGAAAATGGAGAAAAAAGAAAAGGAATTATTACTCACCGCTTTAGGTTTGCGACGTGCTTTTAGTAGTTTTGTAACTTGTGCTATGCCCTCTTTCAGTGTAGCTCTTCGCCCTTCATAAAAATTCCAAAGCTCCGGTACAGCATATCTACCACTAGGGTTGTACTCATTCATCTCCAGTAAAGCTTTAACTACAGCATTGTACGCATAATCTCCCAGTTCATTTCTCAATACTTGTAGCTTTTCATCATCTTCTTTTATCACTTCCTAATTTTCAGAAAATGGGCATATCATGAATTTCGCCTGACTACTACGAGAACTACGAAAAAATTTCAGGTCTAAAACATTTAAATTCACATGACATAAAATTCATATAGGCTAAAAACATGTGTCTTCTTTTCAAACAGATTAAAGAATGACTTAGAAAAGATCAAGAAAAAACTAGAAATAATTAGGAGAATGAAGGACTTAAAAACAATGTATTCATTTTGTTAAAGTCTTAAAGACGTAAATCCCCATTAGAGAGCAATCTTAGAGGAAGATGTGCAAAAGTAGACATTTCTGTTTTATGTGATCTTATCTATGTTTTAACAAATGTGTACTCTTTTCACCTGTTTTCCTTTTTGGTCCAGAGGTATATTAAGTTTCTGTATACTAATTTAAGATTTGATGTATTGCTATAAAAAATATAATTCTCCTGATAAAATAAAAAAGTATAAAATGTGCTCAGTTTAATCTTATGAATATCTAATAGAAAGAAAAAGAAAAGGAAAAAACATAGTACCTGATGTTTGCCATTGTTTACGATCATTCTGAAAGGATACCAATCCTGGTTTCTAATCTCTTCTTGATATGCTGTACAATATTCAATTGCTTTAATGTATGCCTCTTCAGCAGGAAATTTATTCTTGCATGCTGCAATAAATGGTTCAGTGTCCACTTCACCCATTATTTTAACTCCTACATGAGTGCGGGAGTTTCTTTAAATTTCCTTTAACTCCTAAATCAATTTGTAAAGAAAAGTTAAAAGAATAGCGGCAAAGGTCTAGCAAAAGTATAGACTAAATTTTTTTACCATAATAATCTCCTTTCGAGCATCTTGTAACTCATCGTTAGTTGTGCGTTCTTTCACAACTAACATTTGGTTTAATTCTTCTAGGGACTCCATCTCCTCTATTTTTTCTTCTAATGCTTCGTTCAATTCATTAACTCTCACCTTTAAAGCTGCATCCTCTTCCCCTTCCATATGCTTCAAGTGACATGTTTTCTTCCAGTTCTCAAGCTCTTTTACTTGATAACTCAATTCTGACTTCAGTATTCTATTTTCTCTCAGAATTCTACGGCAAATTTCTTTTACGCTTGTTGATTCTGAAATGCTTGCCATTAGTTTTTAGTTTGTTTGGTTATTTTTGTTGTTGAATGATATTGTTCTAGCTATGATCTGAATTATATAGAGAGAAATTGAGATGACACAAATATAAATGTCTTTAATTGGCTCGCATCTGATTGGACCATCCTAATTTCCACTTTGTTTGAATTTGAAATGTTAAGTCTATTAAAGTATGTTTACTTGGCGGATAATTAAATTGTATATCTAAGTTGAGTGTAAATGTACCACCAATATTGTGTATATTTAAGTTTATAATATAAGGAAAACCAGATTTCATACCTTGTATATATTGCATGGGCTTTAGAATCATTTACTAGTATAAAGTACGCACATTAATCTTGATTTGTAATTTTCCTTTGATTTGGGAAATATCAATGCATGTATTTATATATTAACATGTGTAAATTAATTGAAAATTTGGTAAGGAATTCGTTTCTGGTGTATTCGAAGGAAATATATTTTACATCGTGTACACTATTAATTAATTGTCATTATTTTAGTACATATACGCTATTATATTCCTTTTTTTCTGAGTTAGATATGTTAATAGTATGATATTTAGAGTATAAATTAAATCAATTAATGAGCAACTTTTTGAAATTTTTGAAAATATATATGTTAATATAATGGTGTATATTTAATTTCATGATTCCATAAGAAATTTTCAGTTAATCAACTAGAAGAAGATAGATTAGAAATTAAATGAAAGAAAAAACAATCATGAATACAGTCATACAAATGTTTGAAGAACAAAGATGGAAAACATATCCTATAGTGCATCATATGGTCAAATGATATATGAAAAGATAATCATGAGAAATTACCTTTCTGGACCCAAATATCATTTACGCTTTTAGCATTTCAAACGGGCATAATTTTTTGTATAAACATCGGATCGACATACCGTTTTCACCAAAAAATAAAAAAAAATTACAATCTTTAAAATGAGTTACATTGTTAATACAAAAAAAAAATTATATTTGTAGTAAGACTATAATTATTCCATATATTTGCAAAGAATTCTGCAATTTTTGAAAACATCAATTTTTCTTCAAATGACAGCAATTATTCCATATAATTGCAGACTTTTATGTTAATATACGAAATAATTGCAGACTTTTATGCAATTATATGAAATAATTGCAGACTTCTCTGCTATTATTCCATATAATTGTCGACTTTTCTACAATTATTCCGTGCACTTGCCATTTTCTGCAATTATATGAAATAGTCATCAATTTTTCTTCAAATGTCAGTAATTATTCCATATAATTGCATATTTTATGCATTTATATGGAATAATTGAAAATATTTATGAAATTTTATGGAATAATTGCAGACTTTCTTGCAATTATTCAGTATACTTGATATTTTCTGCAATTATATGAAATAATCATCAATCTTTCTTCAAATGTTAGCAATTATTTCATGTAATTGTAGACTTTCTATAATTATTTCATATAATTGCATACTTTTATGCAATTATATCGACTAATTGCATAAAAGTCTGCAATTAGTTCACATAATCGTAGAAAAGTGCAACTATTCCACATAATTGGAGACTTTTCTGCAATTATTGCATATAATTGCTGAATTATTTGCAATTATACCATATAATTGTAGAAAATTTGAAAAATTGGTTTGTTGTTGTTTTTCAATTTGCATAATGCCACTCATTAGAAAGACAATAAAATTTGTGATTTAATGGTGAAAACGGTTTGTTAATCCGTCGTTTGTACAAAAAGTTATTGCATTTTAAAGATTGAAAATTAATGAGGTTCAAATATTAATTATGGATGTGAGAATAACATCCACATATGAAGAACCAATGTTCAGCCATGGAGCGGAAGGGTATTTTAGGGAAGAAAATTGCAGTATTTGAAAATACGGATGTACTTTATATCTTTTTTCAGAATGTTTTGTGTATTAAGTTTGATATTAGAGATGTGTCCCTTATTTTCACTTTTTTTAATGTGTGCCTTAAGGACACATTTTAAGAATGATAGTTATTAGCTAAAAACCAAAAAAAAATTGTTCAAATAACTAATTTATCCTTGTATAATTTAAGCAAGATGGAATTCGGAGAGGTTATGTTGGTAATTTAATAAACTTAACATTTGCTCTTTGGGCACATGTTAACCGTTTCAAAATTTAAATATGTTATTCAAAACATGGGAGCTTACAAGTACTAATACCAAGAGTGGTATTACTCAGCACTAAAGAAGTAATGTCAGTCAAATATTTTGCGTAACAAAATCGTCAGTATCTTATTTCAAACACATAAATGACCTATCAGATAATATGATCAATAACAAAATTGTTAATATATCATTTTAAACACATATGGTGATGAATTCCTTTGATATCCAGCTGAAATTCCGAAACAAATTATATTATCTAATATTTTAGGCATATGCTGTAACGACCCAAAATTTCGAACAAATTAAATTGAGAATATTTAATTAATTTTAAATATTTGAACGATGATTTAATTTGAATCCCCGATATTAGATCGAATCGGCGATTAAATTATAAAAATTTAATCTATTGATAGTCGAAAAAAAAAATTTGGTAACGTTAATTTTAACCTGAAGAAAAATATTTCGAAAGCTTGTAAAATTTATATTGATAATACTGAAAATAACAGAAGCTTCAGAATCGAATTTGAAATTGAATTGTTCAGTTTGAAATTAGATCGTTCGAATCAATAATTAAAAATAGTCATTTTTCAAACAGTCTCGGAATTCGACGAAACCAGTTCCATTGGGTCCGTAATATTGTATTGTTATCGGATTTCCAATTTCGTATTTTTCGGAGTTGTTTTGTAACCGTACGGTGAGTAAACGTGTTGGATTTTAATTCGAATTCAATTTAAATTTTAAATTTTAAAAGTTAGTCAACATACACACGTTCATCCCTTAACTCACGCCTAAATTCACGCCAGAAAACACGATACGAAATCGTGAAAGCACGATCTTTTCTCTGTTAAAGGAACGACACTTCCTTTCAGTTGGATTCAAACGAAAGAAAATAAATAAATGGTCGAATTCTCCCCTTCAGTTTAATTCTCAAATCCAATCCCTCTTCCTTTTATAAAAATACCGAGCCTTATCCTTCTATTCAAATCAAGGGACGAAGTCGCGAGGATGGAATCGCGCGCGCGACAGTTTGGTTTGAGAGCATGGCAGTGGCTATGTCAGGTGGCGCCGAGGAAGCGGCGGCGGCGTTGATTCGAGTCGCGAGTTTCGTTCGCATGGAGGCGGCGACCTGGAGGTGAAGTCAGGCGATGGTGCAGCGTTTGCTGGAGGGGGTGGATGCGAGTTCGCGATGGACTACGTGAGGCGGTGGTAGAAGGGAATTTCGTTCGAGGGCTAAGGTCGGAGCCTGGGTTCGCAGTGGCGGGTAAGGCAATGGCAAGGAGTAGGGTTTCCAGATGTTCTAACGGCAGGGCTTCGTTTCGAGCAGAAGGTCGGCATCGCAATGGTTGTGTTCGTCGTAGATGAAATCGATTTCGATTTTCACGGTGAGGTATTCGAACTTATCTCTCAAAATTTTATTTTGATCCAATAAACGTGTATATGTATTTGAAATCTGCAGTTCATTTGAAATTTTCAGTAAAGTTTATATCGGTCGGAAGAAGGAAAACATATTTTTTTCACAGTAAGTAAAATATTAAGATTTTAACATCTTGATTTGGAATTAAGAAGTTACAGAAAAGAATTTTGATGTAGATTTATAGATTTACAGAAAAGAAATTTTTAAATGTAAATATATATTAGAAAAATGATTTTTCCAATAAGAAGTTAGAATTTTATTTAATATGAATATGTAGAGAATTGTTTTCAGTAAGGTTAAATGAATTAAACCAATAGTTAATAAAAATACGTAGGAAAATTTAGTTTTGAAAAGTAAAAATTTTAGTTAAATTATTAAAGGAGAAATTAGTTTTAAATTTAATTTCTAGTTAAGCAAATTTATTAAAAGAAATTAGTTTAAATCAAATTTGTTAGTTAACAAAATTTAATGAATAAATGGCAATTAATTGTTCGATCATCTCGGATATTAATAAACTGTATAAATTGTTTTATACTAGGTCTAAAATCATTGTGAAGATAAACTGGAAATGGGAAAATGGGATTGCAAAATTTAAGCTAAGGTGAGATTTTCTCACTCGAAGGAAAATTAAATTATACAGTTTTTGATTGATATATTTGTTTGGATGTGATATTAGATATAGTAGGATATATATCTATATATAGCAATATATACATATTGGCATATGTATATATTGGATTGATGATTTCCCGCCTCGTATAGCGGATGAGACCCTATTGCGCCGTTAGTAAGCGGATTATTATATAAACCCATATACCGCGATATTCCACCTCGAAGTGGAATGGTATTGTGCTAACGTTTTTGGATGCAGGGAAACAGGTTGGAGGGATCCAACTGGACCCCTCACATTGATTGAATTTATTTATACTGTGATATGAATCTGTGAATGATTATATTGATGTTATTAATCATATTGATATCTGGAAATTGTTTGAAGCTAAAATTTAGCTGAATGGATGATTGATATCATTGGATTCCAAAAATAAATGAGATTGAATTTTTGAAATCAAAATAGAAATTTTTAAGTAAAGAGATTTTTAGAAATTGAATAATTTCGAAGAAAGGAATTTTAAAGTATAAAAAGTTAATTTTTATAATCTTATCGAATTTATCCCAGAATGAAGTGAAAACGTTAAATAAATGAATTTCGTATAATAGTGATTTTAAATTGAAGAATTTAATTAAAAATTTGGATTTCTAAATAGTTGGAAAAAGATAAAGAGATTTATTTTGTTTAAAATAAAATAAGTTGGAAGTCCAATTATAAATTTAATTGGCAAATTGAAACGAGTTTGGAAAATCAATATAAAATGATTTGGGATAGGAAATTAATTTAGAAATGAATATTGAAATTGATTTGGTATTGAAGTAAAATTAGAAATCGATTTGGGATTTGATTTTGGGGTCAAAAGTGAATATTTGGGAATGTGGATTTAAAAATGGAAATGATGTAAAAGGGGTTTATTTACAGTTTGTAAAGTTTAAAAGAACGATTTCTTTTAAAATAAATGAATTATAAGTATTTAACTTATAATATGGATTTTTGATGTATACGTTGAGTTATAAAATTGAATGGGTCATTAAAGGAAATTTATAAAATCGAAGTTGTTATAGAATAGAAAATAGAATTTATAAACGTTGTTTTATAAATTCGAAAATAAATCAAATTTGATTGATTTTAAATATAGAAGATCATTAAGGGAATTTTATCCACGATTTTGGATAAAGGATTATCCTTGAAATAAATATGTAGAAAAGACTGAAATTTGGTTAGTGAAATATATTCACGATTTTGGACAGTGAATATATGGTTAAGTAAAATGGATTTATTTTCGAAGAAGTGATATTAAAAAAATGAAGTTAAACATTTTTAAAATGTTTTAAAATGTATTATGAATCGAAAGCATAGATTTCAACAGTTCTTGTTGAAATAGACGTTTTCAAGAAATTTAAGGAAATGGTGGACTATAACACCGTTGTTATAGTAAATGATTTCCGAAAGGAAATGTTTTATATAGTATTGGGATTTACACATCTATCTAAATTCCGAATCCCTATACTAGTGATTTTGAGTCGTCGTAACGATGTTTTACGTAACATTCGTTTTGACTCAAATAAATGTTGTCAAAGTAAATGATTTCCTTAAAGAATGAAATATATACTTAATTTGGTTTAAGTATATCGAATATTTTCCAATGTTGAAAATAAATAGATTGGTGAAATACTTATTATTAAATAAGTAGGGAAATGCATTCCCAAAATGAAATGAAACGTTTTGAGATTTTATCTTCTTAAAGATAAAAAGAAAATGAATATTTGAAATCGACTTGAAGATCGTATATCAGTAGATATTTTGAAAATATAAATTCACTATGGAATTTATAAAAGAAACGGGAAATTGTTTTAGAAAAATAAATATTGATTTATTTTTAGAAGTGTGGAAATTTTATATCTAATAAAGATATTTTTGAAGATAAATAATTTGGAAAATTATTTGGAATCTGATGATGTTGCGCATCTTTATCGATAGTTAAATAACCGACTATCAATAATTACCTTGAGTAGGTATTTGTTGTGAATTGGATGAATTTGAATGCCACACTATTTTTTTTTTAAATAAGCGCTCACTATTCGGGTTAGCCGGGAAAGGACCATGGGGTCGTATAACCCATTCCGAATATGTGATACGTCGTTATGAATTGCTTTCGAAGACCGGTGTTGAAGACCGGATATTTTTGAAAACGGAAGGATTACCGTCGAGTTACTCTACATCGGCTGATCTCCGGTTTAGAGGTTTTTATCACCCTTAGTGACGGGAAGTCCTGACGTGATTGAAAATTATCCGGATGTGCAAGGGCTTCGTGAGAAGTGCCTTCGGTTCTGTTCGATCCCGGAACAGACTTGTATGGATTGTGTGTCTGACGTTACAATTTGAGATATAAGGCTGATTTCTTTCAAATACATTTCTGTTGGTGGCGGAGAATTTATTCTCTTAGCTTAACACCCTTCTCTGAGACGTACGAGCTCAGAGGTTATGTAGTTGAAATTTATCAGCGATATATCCCAATTTGGTAACGTGGCATACTGAGTGTTGCTGTGAAATGATCAGTGTTTGATCATTTGCGATATGATCATTTGTTTGATCTTATATCTTTGTGATCATAGGTTGATCATTTTTGTTTGAGCCAAAGCAGGGCTTTGTAGAAACGTAGCTTTGTGGACGAGACTTCGTCGAGCCTCACACCCCGGAAATGGTCGAAACAGGAAGAATGCGGCAAGGTTCTAGGGAGTAGCGCCCCTTAGTGTATGTCATTCCTTCTGGATAAAGGTGGTATCATGGTATGGAGCCCAGATACTTAACCTCTGTGGTTGCTGCACAGTTATTATTACTTTGTGGTTTGTTGGAAATCGGGGATCCTCGGGAAGATCGGTGACGATCGGGGGATGGCATACGCGTGTCAGTAGTTACCTATTTTTGCAGAGGTAACCCGGCCTTGTGTTGGCAGAGATCCGGTTAGGTTCTCGGGTCGTCTATTCCAGGGACGTACCCATCGTGGATAGGAAGTTCCTTAGCCTGACCATTTGTTGGAAATCCAAAGAAACAATACGAGCCTTGTACGGTTTTAGTTGTAGAACCTGCCATCTAATATGGCAGCTATAGCAAGCATACTATAATGGTACCTATGCTGGCTAAGATTTATATTGTACTTTCGAAATGTTTTCTACACTATGCACTAATAATAATATAAAAAAGAATTTGATTTTGCGTAGTAAGCATCTTTGACTATCATAAGAAGAAATCTCCTCCAAGTCTGCGTTTGCATTGTGTGTGTGGCGGGAGGTCTTATAGTAGTTTCATTTTCCCAAAAGCATTTCGAATTGACTTTAAAATTTACTGTTGTTGTTTTAAAGAATAACTGTTTTACGATCTCACACCAGTCACCATGACTGACTCGGAGTTTATTGTTCCCTTCTAAACTCTGGGTGCCCACAAATTTTCCACACGGGCAGCCTAGAGTTATATTATCAGGATATTCTGGATATTCTGGAGCTTTGGAAGCAAGCTGGATGACGAGACGTAGTATTTGTATCTGATAGTATTTATTCCGCTGTGTATTCTGTATGAGGACAAGTTATATAACTGTCCATTGTTGTATATTGACTCTGATGATTGATGTATGTATAAACTGATATAGTTCTTTGTTTTAAAGATTATTCAATTATCTATTATATGTTGTTCCGCTGCGATATGTGAGATTCTGGTATTGTTTTCTGTTTCTGTTTCTGCTCTTGTTCTGTTGTTGTTCTTCTTTCTTTTTCTTCTTTTCTTCTTCTTCTACCTATTTCTTCTTTCTAAAACCCTCACTATTGGAGTTTCCGGCACTCGATTTCTCGGCAGTCGATAAAGTGAGTATCGATGTCGAATTTTCGAAAGTCGAAAATTTCGGTATGTGACAGCGTGGTATCAGAGCATATGGTTAAGCCACAACCCTGCTCTGTTGGGTGTTACTCATTAGAGATAGAGTCAGTAGTACTCTAGAATGAGTTGAGTGTAATAATAGATATGAGCGCGTATTTGTTAGTGAATATAAAATTGTTTTGTATTGTGATGATTGGTTTATTAAGTGGTATATGAACTTTCGTCGGCACAGTCTTGCAAAACTGTATCGAAGGGGTTTCTAAACACTTGAATAGAACAATTCGGCATAGTATTGTTTTAAAATAGGGTAAATGAAATAATTTTACCCAAAACTATTTTTATATAGAAAAGAAATGATTTTCTATGAATTATCATAGTATATGGTTGCATGGTTGTTAGGAAAGTGATAATATTGAATGTTATCATTATTATATGAAATTAAATGAGAAATTGGAATTATAACTCCAAAGTTAAAATAAAATTCATATACAAAAGGAATTTGAGAATGTAAATTATAAATGTGAATTGTAATTTAAAACGGAATTCCAGAGAAGTTTTTGGAAATGTTTTGAAAGGAATTTGAAAATTTTGGAAATTTGGAAAGTTTAATTCCTTTTTGGTTTGAAAATGATTTTTCGAAGGATTTGATATTGTGGAAAATTGTTTTAGAGAGTGGAAAGCTCTAAACTCTTTTCGGTCGCTGGAAAATAACTTCGATGATGACCGCGGCATCATTGGTGTTCATTTTCGGGTTTCCAAAAGAGGAATTGCTGCCAAATTGTTTTAAATGAAAGTTGTTTGGAAAATTGAGTTTTGTTTTGAAAATTCAAAAGGATAATTTGAATTGTTTTCAAATGGTTTTGAAAAAGTTGAAATGACTCTGGAATCCTATTTAAAATACTTACGAAATATTAATAAGTTGATAACTTATAGAATATTTGAAATCTGATTGGAATGAAATTCAAATTGAAGACGAATGAATTAGTAATTGGAACTAATTTAAGATAGTGCAGTTGTAAATGACAGATAATTGATAAAATTCAATATTTCAGAATTGAAAGTAAATTGAATCCAAATTAGATTGGAATTGTGAATTGAATTCAAATGAAATTGAAATGTGAAATTGAATTCAAATGAAAATTGAAATGTAAAATTGAATGAAAATAGATATATAACTTCAATAGTGAAGTAAAGATGATATAAGCAGTTTATATTGAAAATTTTGTAATCAAATTTGCAAAATGATTTGAATGTGTAACTAGATATTATGGCTAGTAGGATATACAGGTATAAATGAATTGGGATTTTGATTTCAAAGATAAAGTGAATTGCTCGAAAAAGGTAAGTATTTGAATTATAATATGAGTTTTTGATGATTTCTTCTCTAGCCGCTTGGCTTTTTCTTTTTCTTTTTGAAATCTGAGAGTCCGTAGGGACGTTTTGTAGTAGTACCGTATTAGCCGCGCAAAGGAGACGCTGGCGAAATTTTTCGGAAATTTAGGGCGTTAGAAAAATTTTGGGAAAATTTGAAAGTTTAAAATTTGAATTTGAATTTGAATTTGAATTTTGAAGTAAACAATGATGTTTTGAAACTTATAATTGAAGTGGGAAATTTAGTTGAATGATAACGAATCTTTAGTAGAAAGATTTGTTTTGACAAATTGAGAAAACTATTGAATGTTGAAAAAGGTAGACGAGTTAAGGACCTTTCTCCCTAACTTGTAATTTCGAGGACGAAATTCTTTTAAGGAGGGAAGTCTGTAACGACTCAGAATTTCGAACAAATTAAATTGAGAATATTTAATTAATTTTAAATATTTGAACGATGATTTAATTTGAATCCCCGATATTAGATCGAATCGGCGATTAAATTATAAAAATTTAATCTATTGATAGTCGAAAAAAAAAAATTTGGTAACGTTAATTTTAAGCTGAAGAAAAATATTTCGAAAGCTTGTAAAATTTATATTGATAATACTGAAAATAACAGAAGCTTCAGAATCGAATTTGAAATTGAATTGTTCAGTTTGAAATTAGATCGTTCGAATCAATAATTAAAAATAGTCATTTTTCAAACAGTCTCGGAATTCGACGAAACCAGTTCCATTGGGTCCGTAATATTGTATTGTTATCGGATTTCCAATTTTGTATTTTTCGGAGTTGTTTTGTAACCGTACGGTGAGTAAACGTGATGGATTTTAATTCGAATTCAATTTAAATTTTAAATTTTAAAAGTTAGTCAACATACACACGTTCATCCCTTAACTCACGCCTAAATTCACGCCAGAAAAAACGATACGAAATCGTGAAAGCACGATCTTTTCTCTGTTAAAGGAACGACACTTCCTTTCAGTTGGATTCAAACGAAAGAAAATCAATAAATGGTTGAATTCTCCCCTTCAGTTTAATTCTCAAATCCAATCCCTCTTCCTTTTATAAAAATACCGAGCCTTATCCTTCTATTCAAATCAAGGGACGAAGTCGCGAGGATGGAATCGCGCGCGCGACAGTTTGGTTCGAGAGCACGGCAGTGGCTATGTCAGGTGGCGCCAAGGAAGCGGCGGCGGCGTTGATTCGAGTCGCGAGTTTCGTTCACATGGAGGCGGCGACCTGGAGGTGAAGTCAGGCGATGGCGCAGCGTTTGCTGGAGGGGGTGGATGCGAGTTCGCGATGGACTACGTGAGGCGGCGGTAGAAGGGAATTTCGTTTGAGGGCTAAGGTCGGAGCCTGGGTTCGCAGTGGCGGGTAAGGCAATGGCAAGGAGTAGGGTTTCCAGATGTTCTAACGGCAGGGCTTCGTTTCGAGCAGAAGGTCGGCATCGCAATGGTTGCGTTCGTCGTAGATGAAATCGATTTCGATTTTCACGGTGAGGTATTCGAACTTATCTCTCAAAATTTTATTTCGATCCAATAAACGTGTATATGTATTTGAAATCTGCAGTTCATTTGAAATTTTCAGTAAAGTTTATATCGGTCGGAAGAAGGAAAACATATTTTTTTCACAGTAAGTAAAATATTAAGATTTTAACATCTTGATTTGGAATTAAGAAGTTACAGAAAAGAATTTTGATGTAGATTTATAGATTTACAGAAAAGAAATTTTTAAATGTAAATATATATTAGAAAAATGATTTTTCCAATAAGAAGTTAGAATTTTATTTAATATGAATATGTAGAGAATTGTTTTCAGTAAGGTTAAATGAATTAAACCATTAGTTAATAAAAATACGTAGGAAAATTTAGTTTTGAAAAGTAAAAATTTTAGTTAAATTATTAAAGGAGAAATTAGTTTTAAATTTAATTTCTAGTTAAGCAAATTTATTAAAAGAAATTAGTTTAAAACTAATTGTTAGTTAACAAAATTTAATGAATAAATGGCAATTAATTGTTCGATCATCTCGGATATTAATAAACTGTATAAATTGTTTTATACTAGGTCTAAAATCATTGTGAAGATAAACTGGAAATGGGAAAATGGGATTGCAAAATTTAAGCTAAGGTGAGATTTTCTCACTCGAAGGAAAATTAAATTATACAGTTTTTGATTGATATATTTGTTTGGATGTGATATTAGATATAGTAGGATATATATCTATATATAGCAATATATACATATTGGCATATGTATATATTGGATTGATGATTTCCCGCCTCGTATAGCGGATGAGACCCTATTGCGCCGTTAGTAAGCGGATTATTATAGAAACCCATATACCGCGATATTCCAACTCGAAGTGGAATGGAATTGTGCTAACGTTTTTGGATGCAGGGAAACAGGTTGGAGGGATCCAACTGGACCCCTCACATTGATTGAATTTATTTATACTGTGATATGAATCTGTGAATGATTATATTGATGTTATTAATCATATTGATATCTGGAAATTGTTTGAAGCTAAAATTTAGCTGAATGGATGTTTGATATCATTGGATTCCAAAAATAAATGAGATTGAATTTTTGAAATCAAAATAGAAATTTTTAAGTAAAGAGATTTTTAGAAATTGAATAAATTCGAAGAAAGGAATTTTAAAGTATAAAAAGTTAATTTTTATAATCTTATCGAATTTATCCCAGAATGAAGTGAAAACGTTAAATAAATGAATTTCGTATAATAGTGATTTTAAATTGAAGAATTTAATTAAAAATTTGGATTTCTAAATAGTTGGAAAAAGATAAAGAGATTTATTTTGTTTAAAATAAAATAAGTTGGAAGTCCAATTATAAATTTAATTGGCAAATTGAAACGAGTTTGGAAAATCAATATAAAATGATTTGGGATGGGAAATTAATTTAGAAATGAATATTGAAATTGATTTGGTATTGAAGTAAAATTAGAAATCGATTTGGGATTTGATTTTGGGGTCAAAAGTGAATATTTGGGAATGTGGATTTAAAAATGGAAATGATGTAAAAGGGGTTTATTTACAGTTTGTAAAGTTTAAAAGAACGATTTCTTTTAAAATAAATGAATTATAAGTATTTAACTTATAATATGGATTTTTGATGTATACGTTGAGTTATAAAATTGAATGGGTCATTAAAGGAAATTTATAAAATCGAAGTTGTTATAGAATAGAAAATAGAATTTATAAACGTTGTTTTATAAATTCGAAAATAAATCAAATTTGATTGATTTTAAATATAGAAGATCATTAAGGGAATTTTATCCACGATTTTGGATAATGGATTATCCTTGAAATAAATATGTAGAAAAGACTGAAATTTGGTTAGTGAAATATATTCACGATTTTGGACAGTGAATATATGGTTAAGTAAAATGGATTTATTTTCGAAGAAGTGATATTAAAAAAATGAAGTTAAACATTTTTAAAATGTTTTAAAATGTATTATGAATCGAAAGCATAGATTTCAACAGTTCTTGTTGAAATAGACGTTTTCAAGAAATTTAAGGAAATGGTGGACTATAACACCGTTGTTATAGTAAATGATTTCCGAAAGGAAATGTTTTATATAGTATTGGGATTTACACATCTATCTAAATTCCGAATCCCTATACTAGTGATTTTGAGTCGTCGTAACGATGTTTTACGTAACATTCGTTTTGACTCAAATAAATGTTGTCAAAGTAAATGATTTCCTTAAAGAATGAAATATATACTTAATTTGGTTTAAGTATATCGAATATTTTCCAATGTTGAAAATAAATAGATTGGTGAAATACTTATTATTAAATAAGTAGGGAAATGCATTCCCAAAATGAAATGAAACGTTTTGAGATTTTATCTTCTTAAAGATAAAAAGAAAATGAATATTTGAAATCGACTTGAAGATCGTATATCAGTAGATATTTTGAAAATATAAATTCACTATGGAATTTATAAAAGAAACGGGAAATTGTTTTAGAAAAATAAATATTGATTTATTTTTAGAAGTGTGGAAATTTTATATCTAATAAAGATATTTCTGAAGATAAATAATTTGGAAAATTATTTGGAATCTGATGATGTTGCGCATCTTTATCGATAGTTAAATAACCGACTATCAATAATTACCTTGAGTAGGTATTTGTTGTGAATTGGATGAATTTGAATGCCACACTATTTTTTTTTTAAATAAGCGCTCACTATTCGGGTTAGCCGGGAAAGGACCATGGGGTCGTATAACCCATTCCGAATATGTGATACGTCGTTATGAATTGCTTTCGAAGACCGGTGTCGAAGACCGGATATTTTTGAAAACGGAAGGATTACCGTCGAGTTACTCTACATCGGCTGATCTCCGGTTTAGAGGTTTTTATCACCCTTAGTGACGGGAAGTCCTGACGTGATTGAAAATTATCCGGATGTGCAAGGGCTTCGTGAGAAGTGCCTTCGGTTCTGTTCGATCCCGAAACAGACTTGTATGGATTGTGTGTCTGACGTTACAATTTGAGATATAAAGCAAATTTCTTTCAAATACATTTCTGTTGGTGGCGGAGAATTTATTCTCTTAGCTTAACACCCTTCTCTGAGACGTACGAGCTCAGAGGTTATGTAGTTGAAATTTATCAGCGATATATCCCAATTTGGTAACGTGGCATACTGAGTGTTGCTGTGAAATGATCAGTGTTTGATCATTTGCGATATGATCATTTGTTTGATCTTATATCTTTGTGATCATAGGTTGATCATTTTTGTTTGACCCAAAGCAGGGCTTTGTAGAAAGCGTAGCTTTGTGGACGAGACTTCGTCGAGCCTCACACCCCGGAAATGGTCGAAACAGGAAGAAAGCGACAAGGTTCTAGGGAGTAGCGCCCCTTAGTGTATGTCATTCCTTCTGGATAAAGGTGGTATCATGGTATGGAGCCCAGATACTTAACCTCTGTGGTTGCTGCACAGTTATTATTACTTTGTGGTTTGTTGGAAATCGGGGATCCTCGGGAAGATCGGTGACGATCGGGGGATGGCATACGCGTGTCAGTAGTTACCTATTTTTGCAGAGGTAACCCGACCTTGTGTTGGCAGAGATCCGGTTAGGTTCTCGGGTCGTCTATTCCAGGGACGTACCCATCGTGGATAGGAAGTTCCTTAGCCTGACCATTTGTTGGAAATCCAAAGAAACAATACGAGCCTTGTACGGTTTTAGTTGTAGAACCTGCCATCTAATATGGAAGCTATAGCAAGCATACTATAATGGTACCTATGCTGGCTAAGATTTATATTGTACTTTCGAAATGTTTTCTACACTATGCACTAATAATAATATCAAAAAGAATTTGATTTTGCGTAGTAAGCATCTTTGACTATCATAAGAAGAAATCTCCTCCAAGTCTGCGTTTGCATTGTGTGTGTGGCGGGAGGTCTTATAGTAGTTTCATTTTCCCAAAAGCATTTCGAATTGACTTTAAAATTTACTGTTGTTGTTTTAAAGAATAACTGTTTTACGATCTCACACCAGTCACCATGACTGACTCGGAGTTTATTGTTCCCTTCTAAACTCTGGGTGCCCACAAATTTTCCACACGGGCAGCCTAGAGTTATATTATCAGGATATTCTGGATATTCTGGAGCTTTGGAAGCAAGCTGGATGACGAGACGTAGTATTTGTATCTGATAGTATTTATTCCGCTGTGTATTCTGTATGAGGACAAGTTATATAACTGTCCATTGTTGTATATTGACTCTGATGATTGATGTATGTATAAACTGATATAGTTCTTTGTTTTAAAGATTATTCAATTATCTATTATATGTTGTTCCGCTGCAATATGTGAGATTCTGGTATTGTTTTCTGTTTCTGTTTCTGCTCTTGTTCTGTTGTTGTTCTTCTTTCTTTTTCTTCTTTTCTTCTTCTTCTACCTATTTCTTCTTTCTAAAACCCTCACTATTTGTGACGCCCCACCTCTATACCCATGCTAGCCAAGAACACTACGGTGTAGTGCTGTCAACTAGCGCGGAGAATAAGGCTGTTGAGGAGCGACCATCTATGTAATTGCTTTGTGCGAGCACCGATATGTCAGATAATAAAACATTTCATTTCAATTTTTAGAGGAATACCGACATACCGATACAAACTCAAAGCTACTACACAGTGGCTATAATAGTTTAGGACAATAGATATTAAAAATAACACAGATAACATAAATGCGGAATAAAGATGGAACGAAAAGTCTCATATATACAATAACTGATATCAGTTACAATACATTTGACACAATACAAATGATACAACTACAACTGTCGACTCAAGAAGTTATATATACAAGTACATTATCGACTAATATACATGAATACATTATCATCTTAAAACAAACACACTGACTACTACAACAAGACGAAGACCACATCAACTGATATAAATAGTCTTCATAGCTCTAGCAGCAACCCAAAGCTAAAAATCTACAACCTGTAAATACTCGGTCTGACCCGAGTATTACATTCAAAAGAAAATAATACCCGGATCAGTCTAATTCAAACCAGTTTATTAGTGCATATAGGCAGTAATAATTTAAATAGACGACAGTCACAATAATTTCGTATATCCAACTCTCGATACGAGAATTGGATAACGGCAGATATAACACTAAACAGTGTTAATCCACAAAACAGAAATCCAACGCAGTTTAAGCAATTGAAATGTCAATTTAAAAATATCAATGCTAATTGGCTGCAGTACACGCTAACGTGTACTGCCTCGCCAATACAGCCTACGAATTACGCAACAGATCGATGAATTAAGGATAAAAGAGATATCGACTAAAATCTGTCAATTCGGTGTGACTGCAGTGCACGCACGCGTGCACTGCCTCGCCACAACGGAGTATAAAGTCACCACACGGGACAAGGGTAAAACCGCTACGAAAATGCAGCAGGTCAGCAAGTGCTCAAGGATGAACAGATGCAAGTGAAAATGACACATGGATATGCAGTGTCAAAGTGAACCAAGTCACAATGATCGCAAGGTCAAACCCCGAAATCGGGTTCAACTCAAATGAATTAGAAGTGGTTGGCTGTCTCAAGCAACGGCAACCAAACAAGTTCGAACAAAACCAAACAATGTCAAAGTTTAGCATCAGGTCAAAGGAATATAAGAAAACAGCCTATAGGATCGTACATGCCACTCAGTAAAGCTACAGCAAGCTATGGTGCATTTACAACTACAATGGAGCCAACAAAGAATGCAGACTTCAAATACACAAGGGTGAAGTGATCAAACAAACTACACAAAGGATTCAACAGCATAAAGACCAGAGTGTGCAGTAATGCGAACATCAAGTGCTGACCTGAACCCAAAATAGTAAAACTGCACACATGCAGTGCAGACAAGTATGAATTCAAACATGAAATGGAGAACATCATTGCAAGTGCAACAGGTAGAGATGATGCAGTGAAGCATGTACAAGGGCAACATCATCGACAAAACAGTGTCAAAATGAAGAGACCAGAGGAGTGCAACTAAAACTGATGATAGTGGTAATCACATAGTGGAATGCAATTAAGTGATGCTTGCCGAATTCCAAACGGCTCCTAAAACAACTGCTCGAAAACTACAATGCAGGCTCAAATCAACCTTTAGTGATTGCAGATTACAACATAAAAATTCAGTGAATAAATGTAACAATGAACTTCAAGTGTACAAAGAAGACAGTGACAGTTACTCAACTGAAGATGCAGATTGGAAGTGGAAGCAAACAAGATGGCAACATTAAATGAACCAAAGGAAGTCCAAGTTTATATGCAATTAAACAATGAAGTAAAAATCATGCACACCTATATAAATGTATGCAGAACAATATTGAGCACGGGCATGACAACAAGTGATGCAACAACATATGTGCATACCCCTTTAAAATCAGACTCAAGTGAAGATTGAATGCAACCAACACTCCAGATCAATGCTTATGAAACTGAATATCAGTCAAAATACTCAGCTCACCAAAAATGCACTGCCATATAGTGAAACCATAAGTGAATAAGTCCAACTAAAATGACCCACTTGGCTATCAAGTGAATATAATAACACTGCAGACAAATGTACAGGATGGAGACAACTACAGATCGACGCCAACCCAACTACACGCAGAGGCAACTCGATAAACAAACTTGAGTAAACAGAACAAAGAACAGGCATTCTATCCACTGCCAGTGTAACGGGTAAGGGATGCATAATGACTACCAGAGTACAAATTCAGACTCGATGGAACCTAACTCATGTTCACAACTCGATATCAGGGACTATATAATGGATAAGTATGCAACAGTGACTCAAAACATATGCAGTGAAATCAGAAGTGGACTGGTCGAGACAACACAGTGAGCTCAAGCTCAAAAGGGTACAAGAAAATGACCAAAAGTAATAACAATCATATATATATACACATGAATGCATATATATACATATATATACAAATGAAGATACAGTAAGGCCAGAAGACCTGGTACAAGAATTTAAGTCTGGTAACGACAACACAACTACCAACCAAAACAGCAGTAGCAATCCACAAACTCAAATGAACAACTGCTCAGAGATAATGAAACCGAAGGGGGGCCAAGCATTGCAAATGTTTCAAAGCCGAAGCCCAAAAATTATGCAGTTCAACATCAAACAAAAATCAAGCTTTACAGTTAAGTTCGAACGGTTCGAAGTAGATGTGAGTAAGGGGAATTACTCACCTTAGTTCGATCGAGTTGAAGTTTTGAAGCTTCAATCCAGCTGAAATCATCTCGCGTGACGATGATTTGAAAACGAGATCGCGAAGCCCAGAAATTGGTTGAATTCGAGCAATCAAGTCATCGACGAATAGAAGGAGCGCCCAAAGCCAAAGCAAGCAAGAATCACCTCCTCGAGCAAAGCCGAGCTAAAAGGGAACGAAGCCCTAATTTTCCAGATCGAAGGAAGAGAAATCGCGACCGCCATTTTTATTTCTCTCGTATGCTTTTAGGGTTCGAATGAGAATGGAAGGCAAATATAAAAAGGGGAATTGGGTAATACCCTTATCACGGTATCAAAGAAAAAGGTATGGGCCTAAAGTTTAAAGCCCACCAACAATTTCTCAACCATTTTTCAAAAGAATTTCAACTCGATAAATTTCCAATAAGAATTGGCGAACGATTTAATCACCTAGTGTCGATAATTAATTGCTACGAATTTGCGGGTTGTTACAGACTCCCCTCCTTAAAGAAATTGCGTCCTCGCAATCATAAGGAATAAATGGACAAAAGGTAACAACCATAAGAACAAGGCAATGTCGAATGCATAAGCAAAGCAAAGGTCAACAGGGGAAGCATTAGAATTATGGAAGTATCAGATATAGAATCAAAAGGTTCGACTGATTCAAATCAAAAGAATCAACATCGTGGGGATCAAGGAATCAAAATCAGACGACTATCAAAAGCAAGAATCAATCGAGTTCTAGCAATTGAAAGAAAAGGAATCAGAGCAGAAATCACGTACTGCACGAATTGAATGTGAGTAAATCAAATTACTCACCTGAATCGTCAGAGAAAAAGACGAAGCTCAAATCTCAAAATCGCAAATATTCAATCATCAAAACGATAATTGAATTTTCAAATCGCAAATAGGTCTAACTATCAAAAATGATAATCAAATTTCACAAATATCTGATTATCAAAAACGATAATCAGAAACACAAATATTCGATTAATCAAATCGAAAAATATTTAATTATCTCAAACGATAATCAAATTTCACAAATATCTGATTATCAAAAACGATAATCAGAAACACAAATATTCGATTAATCAAATCGAAAAATATTTAATTATCTCAAACGATAATCAAATTTCACAAATATCTGATTATCAAAAACGATAATCAGAAACACAAATATTCGATTAATCAAATCGAAAAATATTTAATTATCTCAAACGATAATCAAATTTCACAAATATCTGATTATCAAAAACGATAATCAGAAACACAAATATTCGATTAATCAAATCGAAAAATATTTAATTATCTCAAACGATAATCAAATTTCACAAATATCTGATTATCAAAAACGATAATCAGAAACACAAATATTCGATTAATCAAATCGAAAAATATTTAATTATCTCAAACGATAATCAAATTTCACAAATATCTGATTATCAAAAACGATAATCAGAAACACAAATATTCGATTAATCAAATCGAAAAATATTTAATTATCTCAAACGATAATCAAATTTCACAAATATCTGATTATCAAAAACGATAATCAGAAACACAAACCTCCGATTATCAAAAACGATAATCAGAAGTCGTAAATATTCAATTAATGAGTCCGGAATTAACCGAAGTAGTAAAAGTATCGTTCCATACTCCTTACTTTTGCTAAATCGTTTAAATCTCTTTATCGTTTCCTTGAAAGTGCAGAATTGTGTGTTTAAAAATAACATTTCACATTCTCAAACGGACAAGTCCGGAATTAAGCGAATCAGTAAAAGAAAGGGGTCATAGTCCTTGATTTTTCTGAAATGTTTAAATCGCTTCCTCGTTCCTTTGAAAATGTAAGCTGTAAAAATTTGAAAACAATTTTAATTTATATTTTTGAAACAACTTTTAAAAATAAAGAATTTTGAAAACACGTGATTAAATTAGCAATATCAGTATTGCGGGAGAACCGCTTGTAAATCCATTTCAAAATTGACGAGTACTGAAGTTAACACGTCAAAATCCCATCAAAATAACTGGCATCAAAATATAATGCCAAATGAATTTTCATTCATAAAAAATGTCACAAGAATCTTCTCAAAGATAGAAAGGGATATCATACCCTAAACTTGTATTCATAACAAGTTAATAACACATGAATTCACCAATACACAAAAATTGATAAACATATCAATAGAAACCACGAAAATTGGTGAAGCACAAAATTCCAGAAATCATCACAAGAAATCCAGAAAACACATAAATAAGGGGGGGAGGCCTAACACATGAATGGGAGCATGAAAACTCACCTACGCGTAAACACATGACGAGAAGCTATCTCATGGAAGCTATCCATTAAATTTTCACACAGGAATGGCCCGAAGACCGTAGGGTGCTACCCTAGAAATGTGATGGCGAAACATCACATGATCGGGGTATAGTCTCCCACGTAGACAAAGAGATATGCGATGGCGAAACATCACATAATCGGGGTATAGTCTCCCCGTAGACGAATGAAATATGTGTGAGACGAAATCACACAAAGAGTATCCAGACAACCCTCAAAGCCCAAGAGATATGTGTGAGACGAAATCACACCGATGAGGCCTAGTCTAACCGTGCAATATGTGTGAGACGAAATCACACACTGGTGTCTAGACAATCCTCAAAGCCCAAGAGATATGTGTGAGACGAAATCACACCGATGAGGTTCAGTCTAAATCATAATATGTGATGGCGAAACATCACATAATCGGGGTATAGTCTCCCCGTAGACGAAGAAATATGTGATGGCGAAACATCACATAATCGGGGTATAGTCTCCCCGTAGACGAAGGAATATGTGTGAGACGAAATCACACAAAGAGTATCCAGACAACCCTCAAAGCCCAAGAGATATGTGTGAGACGAAATCACACCGATGAGGCCTAGTCTAACCGTGCAATATGTGTGAGACGAAATCACACACTGGTGTCTAGACAATCCTCAAAGCCCAAGAGATATGTGTGAGACGAAATCACACCGATGAGGTCCAGTCTAAATCATAAAAATGATCGTTATGATCATAAAGAAAGTGTCAATTACACTAAGCTAGTAAATATAAGAGTTTAGCTTCATGTCCCATAACCACTTGCTTAACTCAAATATTTACGAACAGATTGTAAATCTCCACTAGGAAATTGTCACAAAAAGGGTTCAATCGAGCAAGTCCAAGAGCTAACCGACGAAGTGAACGCAAGCGTTTCATACCACTCGTTTTACTAAGTCGTTTAAATCGATTTCTCATTCGAGTGAAGTAAAGGCTTGTATATACTAATAGATTGGAAAACAGTTTTATAAACGAGTTTGATATTGAAAATCGAGTTGAAATCGTTTTAATGAAAAAGTTTTGATATTTAATACTAGTATAGGAAACCTTTATATTTTGAAGTGACAAATCACAAAAATGATTGTAGAAACAATCAATCACAAGAATTCACATACAAAGATGTGAATAGAATCCAAAGAAATCGATACTGAATCCATCAGAAAGTATGTTCACCAAAATCCCGAAGAAAATGTCATCAAAGTTGCTAATAAATGATAGCAACAAATCGGGGAAATGATCAAGAATCGATCAAATTAGGAAACCAACAGCAAGCAAAATCAGAGTCTTGAAAATCAAGAAATTAGCAATTTCTCAAAAACAAAGTGACCGAAGTCGAATGGAATTCACGATGAGGAAACCACAAAATATCGAGTTCAAACTCGCTGAGATTCAAACTAGATGTGAATGAGAAATCAAAATCACTCAATTTGCAACTGGTCCAGCTATTTTTCATCATAGTGTAACAGGTACACAATGACACTCATAGCATAGAACAAAAGTGGAACAACGTCCAAAAGTCAAAATGGCTTTAATTTGCCAAATTAAAACAAAATCAACATCGGCTAAATCAATTCAAAGCCGAAAACACAAGAATAAGCGTTAGGAATTCATACCTAACAGTCAAAAATAGTCATATGTAAAGATGAGAGATAAAACATCGACAAATAGTTGTAACGCATGTTCCATCTAAGTTATGTTTTATTATTGTCCTAAACCCCAGGCTCTGATACCAAGCTGTGACGCCCCACCTCTATACCCATGCTAGCCAAGAACACTACGGTGTAGTGCTGTCAACTAGCGCGGAGAATAAGGCTGTTGAGGAGCGACCATCTATGTAATTGCTTTGTGCGAGCACCGATATGTCAGATAATAAAACATTTCATTTCAATTTTTAGAGGAATACCGACATACCGATACAAACTCAAAGCTACTACATAGTGGCTATAATAGTTTAGGACAATAGATATTAAAAATAACACAGATAACATAAATGCGGAATAAAGATGGAACGAAAAGTCTCATATATACAATAACTGATATCAGTTACAATACATTTGACACAATACAAATGATACAACTACAACTGTCGACTCATAAAGTTATATATACAAGTACATTATCGACTAATATACATGAATACATTATCATCTTAAAACAAACACACTGACTACTACAACAAGACGAAGACCACATCAACTGATATAAATAGTCTTCATAGCTCTAGCAGCAACCCAAAGCTAAAAATCTACAACCTGTAAATACTCGGTCTGACCCGAGTATTACATTCAAAAGAAAATAATACCCGGATCAGTCTAATTCAAACCAGTTTATTAGTGCATATAGGCAGTAATAATTTAAATAGACGACAGTCACAATAATTTCGTATATCCAACTCTCGATACGAGAATTGGATAACGACAGATATAACACTAAACAGTGTTAATCCACAAAACAGAAATCCAACGCAGTTTAAGCAATTGAAATGTCAATTTAAAAATATCAATGCTAATTGGCTGCAGTACACGCTAACGTGTACTGCCTCGCCAATACAGCCTACGAATTACGCAACAGATCGATGAATTAAGGATAAAAGAGATATCGACTAAAATCTGTCAATTCGGTGTGACTGCAGTGCACGCACGCGTGCACTGCCTCGCCACAACGGAGTATAAAGTCACCACACGGGACAAGGGTAAAACCGCTACGAAAATGCAGCAGGTCATCAAGTGCTCAAGGATGAACAGATGCAAGTGAAAATGACACATGGATATGCAGTGTCAAAGTGAACCAAGTCACAATGATCGCAAGGTCAAACCCCGAAATCGGGTTCAACTCAAATGAATTAGAAGTGGTTGGCTGTCTCAAGCAACGGCAACCAAACAAGTTCGAACAAAACCAAACAATGTCAAAGTTTAGCATCAGGTCAAAGGAATATAAGAAAACAGCCTATAGGATCGTACATGCCACTCAGTAAAGCTACAGCAAGCTATGGTGCATTTACAACTACAATGGAGCCAACAAAGAATGCAGACTTCAAATACACAAGGGTGAAGTGATCAAACAAACTACACAAAGGATTCAACAGCATAAAGACCAGAGTGTGCAGTAATGCGAACATCAAGTGCTGACCTGAACCCAAAATAGTAAAACTGCACACATGCAGTGCAGACAAGTATGAATTCAAACATGAAATGGAGAACATCATTGCAAGTGCAACAGGTAGAGATGATGCAGTGAAGCATGTACAAGGGCAACATCATCGACAAAACAGTGTCAAAATGAAGAGACCAGAGGAGTGCAACTAAAACTGATGATAGTGGTAATCACATAGTGGAATGCAATTAAGTGATGCTTGCCGAATTCCAAACGGCTCCTAAAACAACTGCTCGAAAACTACAATGCAGGCTCAAATCAACCTTTAGTGATTGCAGATTACAACATAAAAATTCAGTGAATAAATGTAACAATGAACTTCAAGTGTACAAAGAAGACAGTGACAGTTACTCAACTGAAGATGCAGATTGGAAGTGGAAGCAAACAAGATGGCAACATTAAATGAACCAAAGGAAGTCCAAGTTTATATGCAATTAAACAATGAAGTAAAAATCATGCACACCTATATAAATGTATGCAGAACAATATTGAGCACGGGCATGACAACAAGTGATGCAACAACATGTGTGCATACCCCTTTAAAATCAGACTCAAGTGAAGATTGAATGCAACCAACACTCCAGATCAATGCTTATGAAACTGAATATCAGTCAAAATACTCAGCTCACCAAAAATGCACTGCCATATAGTGAAACCATAAGTGAATAAGTCCAACTAAAATGACCCACTTGGCTATCAAGTGAATATAATAACACTGCAGACAAATGTACAGGATGGAGACAACTACAGATCGACGCCAACCCAACTACACGCAGAGGCAACTCGATAAACAAACTTGAGTAAACAGAACAAAGAACAGGCATTCTATCCACTGCCAGTGTAACAGGTAAGGGATGCATAATGACTACCAGAGTACAAATTCAGACTCGATGGAACCTAACTCATGTTCACAACTCGATATCAGGGACTATATAATGGATAAGTATGCAACAGTGACTCAAAACATATGCAGTGAAATCAGAAGTGGACTGGTCGAGACAACACAGTGAGCTCAAGCTCAAAAGGGTACAAGAAAATGACCAAAAGTAATAACAATCATATATATATACACATGAATGCATATATATACATATATATACAAATGAAGATACAGTAAGGCCAGAAGACCTGGTACAAGAATTTAAGTCTGGTAACGACAACACAACTACCAACCAAAACAGCAGTAGCAATCCACAAACTCAAATGAACAACTGCTCAGAGATAATGAAACCGAAGGGGGGCCAAGCATTGCAAATGTTTCAAAGCCGAAGCCCAAAAATTATGCAGTTCAACATCAAACAAAAATCAAGCTTTATAGTTAAGTTCGAACGGTTCGAAGTAGATGTGAGTAAGGGGAATTACTTACCTTAGTTCGATCGAGTTGAAGTTTTGAAGCTTCAATCCAGCTGAAATCATCTCGCGTGACGATGATTTGAAAACGAGATCGCGAAGCCCAGAAATTGGTTGAATTCGAGCAATCAAGTCATCGACGAATAGAAGGAGCGCCCAAAGCCAAAGCAAGCAAGAATCACCTCCTCGAGCAAAGCCGAGCTAAAAGGGAACGAAGCCCTAATTTTCCAGATCGAAGGAAGAGCAATCGCGACCGCCATTTTTATTTCTCTCGTATGCTTTTAGGGTTCAAATGAGAATGGAAGGCAAATATAAAAAGTGGAATTGGGTAATACCCTTATCACGGTATCAAAGAAAAAGGTATGGGCCTAAAGTTTAAAGCCCACCAACAATTTCTCAACCATTTTTCAAAAGAATTTCAACTCGATAAAATTCCAATAAGAATTGGCGAACGATTTAATCACCTAGTGTCGATAATTAATTGCTACGAATTTGCGGGTTGTTACACTATTGGAGTTTCCGGCACTCGATTTCTCGGCAGTCGATAAAGTGAGTATCGATGTCGAATTTTCGAAAGTCGAAAATTTCGGTATGTGACATATGCTATTAACGGATCTATATTGGAAACTTGTTTAGTTGTTATATGCTAGAAATGTGCACTTTAGACAAGATATTTAGAAACTAAGTGGAAACAATCACTGCAAGAAAATGACCATATTATAACTGGTTATTTACAATGTTTGCAAAATGGCAGTTGTAATAAAGGATTTTTAATAACTAATTTTTGCTGATAGTTGTAATAAACGTATTTTTAACAACTATTTGTTTTAGCCAGTTGTAATAGAGGTCTATAACAATTTACTAGTTTTGACCACTATAAATCTTGATATTTCCCAAAGTTTATAAAAAATTGAATAAATTGGCATTATTCATAAATTATGAATATATTTTTTTTCTTTCACTAAATTTTTTTACAATTGTCGTTCTGAAATGTTGTAATAAATATATTTAATAATTAATAATTGGTAATTAATGAATAATATTTAATAATTGGTAATTAATGAATAAAAATAGTAATTAAGAAGAAATATTTAATATTTTTTAATTAATTTTAAATAATTAGTAACTAGTAATTACTGTTGAATAATTTACATTTAATAATTAATATTGATTATTTAACAATTAACAATTAATAATTATACTTAAGACATAACAATTGATATTTACTATTTAATAATTAACAATTAATAAATAATCTTTAATAATTAATAAGCGGTATTTATTATTTAATAATCGTAAATAATAGTTATATTTAACAATTAAATTCCAAAAAATTTAAAATCTAAAAAGTTTCCTAATAAAATTTTAAAATATTCATAAAATTTAAATTTAAAATTTTGAAATTTTGGTAATTCAAAAAAAAAATGTAAAAATTTAAATTTTACAAAATGTTCAAAATTTCAAATTTTTTAAATAAGTTCAAAAATATAAACATCTTGTTTCAAATATGTATCTAATTTCTTTTATGACATCCTCTTTGATATACAGTTTTTTTCTTCTTGGTTTTACCTCACAAAATTCTTGGTTCCATTTTTTTAATTTTGGCTCCAACCTTGAAATTTTAGTGTTCTCGACCGGTTCATTTGCCTGAAGCAATTGATTTCCCTTTTTTCACCATTGCCTCTTTTCACAGACTGTTAAAATGAAAAAAAAATACCAATTCCAAACCCTTGAAATTGGTGTGATATCTTCATATCTAAATCCATATCAATCGTGTATCCTCGTGAGTTCTTTTGGAACCCTAACTTCCCTGGCATGAATTTTTTGTGCCTTCTCAGTTTCGAAGTAGTTCCCTAGCTCCATGCTTCTAGTCCAATTATGGTACTAATTATACTCTCGTTAATTTTTTTATTGAACATGAATCGCCATCGTAGACTTCGGCGCTCTGCCTCTAGTCTTGCCTCCATCAGTTACATATCTAACTTTGGTAATTTTTGGAGATGAATCTAAGAAAAAATCGACTGATTCTAACGTTTAGAGACGAATCTCTGCCTCCCCGCTATACCTTTTTCTAATGTTTGGATTACCAAATGAAGAGATGGCAGAGATGAAGTACATGGCCTGGTTAGAATATATTGCATCTCTAAGGAGGTATGTATTTGTTTCACTTTATTTCATAGCATCCGGTTAGTGTACATCTATGTGCAAAACTTAGAGCACTTTTTTGAGAGGAAGAGTAGTGGATTTTTATGAGGCACATCCATATATCGTGGAGTCACAAGGTAATTTTTATTTATGAATTTCAGTCACCAGCGGAATGGAAACTCTATATCTGACTGTATGAAAATGTATCATGCACGATAATCTTCAGGATGAACAAGATGAAAAGACATTTGTAAAAGTTAAAATATATGTTTATCTAGGTATCACTACAAGAAATTTTATTTTTTGTGGCGCTCAAAAAATGCTACAAAAACTTTTGGTGGCATTTTGATAAACGCCGTGAGAAAACATGCGACTAAAAATCCATGATTTTTTGTTGCATTTATTTTAACGCCACTATAAATGCATTTATGGCAGCGTTTTTCAAACGCCACCATAAATCTTTTTGTACCGTTTAAAAAACGCCACCAAAAGATTTTTTGGTGCTACTAATAGAATTCCCAATTTTACCCTTGTTTTACGGTTGCATTTACTCAACGCCACTATATATATTTCGGTAGCGTTTTTGAAATGCTACTAAAAGTTGTTTATTATTTTACACCATTTTTTCATGCTATTATTTCCTGTTAATGGTCTATTTTGGTTCTATTATATCAATCAACAATCACTCACATAATCATCATATTCAAATAAGTTAATAAACACATTAACCATATAATCAAATAAAATATCCATAACTATTCCAATACAATAGTTTTTCGACAAAATGACTTAACTCACATACAATAACCATTTGTATACAAATTTACACATCGGGTACTAATAAATGTTATATCTAACTAGTGCTAACAAAACGTTTGATTACCCATAATTCTTTGTTGCATACACAAGTGAAAGCTAGCACCACAAAAGTTCAACCTTGCTCTCTTCGAAAGCCCAATGCCTGCACAAGTGAAAGCACAACGTATAGATAAACAATTATGTTAATTCGTAGGACTACAAATTTGATATCAAACATCTACAACATTGTACAAGTTTATGATTTTATATACTAATGATGCACACAATTTTAATAAGAATTCGTAAGAATATCTGAATGATCAAAAGATCATCAACTAAGAATCTTCATAAATTTGGATTACGTAGGATAACTTGTAAAGCCAAATATCATTACAGTTTTATTAATATCTCACATGTAATTAAGTGCATTAACTTTAGGTCCCGGAAATTGCAGCCACAGCTCAAACAAATATAGTTTTATACTTTCTAGGCTTAAAAGTGAGGCGAGATATCAGCACCTTTTGACAGCCTGTTGACTGGGAAGTAGCAATATTAGTTTCATTTTCAGTTCTAGTCGACATTGTAAATAGCTTGCTCACTTTCCAGATGCCTTTTTAAAGGCAGCAACCATTTCAAGCATAGATGTGCCACATCCAGTACCTGAATTGTAAGCAACACAACCTGAAAAATAGAAAGAAGAAAGATTGTAAAGGAAAAGAACCTCTATTTTCTGTGCAATTTTTATCCTTATTTCTCTATGCAGTTTATGCAAGTTACCCCAAATTTAAGTCCTACTGCTCCGAGCAATTTTTATCAAACTTAATTATTATTATTATAATTATTGCAAATTTGTTAATTTTTATAAAACTTAGTTAAATTTTTATAATACTTAACCAATTTTTATCAACTTATTTATTTTTTATCAAACTTAGTTAATCTTTATAAATATTAGGTAACTTGTTTAATTTATATAAACTTAGTTAGTGTTTTAATTATTATTATTATTAGAAACTTATTTAATTTTATAACATTTAATTAATTATCATTATTATTTTATTATTATAAACTTGTTAATTTTTAAAAAACTAAGTTAACTTAGTTAACCTTTATAAAACTTAGTTAAATTGTTTAAATTTTATAAACTTAATTTATTATTATCCTTATTATTATGATAAATTTTGTTAATTTTTATCAAACTTAATTTATTGTTGTTTTTACTATTGTTATCGTTATTATTACAAACTTGTTAACTTTTAAAAAACTTGTTAATTTACCTTTCAGACCGTGCAAATATCCCTCTACCTTTACCTTGCTACATAGCATAAGTGCATATTTTCTTATTTACAGCAGTGTGCACATTGCAAATGACATAGTGCTGACTATACATACATGTATCCAATAAGAATTACTGCCAAGTCTCACTGCCGCCTCAATTCAGATCATGTTGTTCATCACTTTACCTCATCATCCAACCGCAACATGATCACGTCGTTTATAATCAACTATATGTCATATGCCACACTTCCTTGCACCGTCTACCATTAAAATGATACTATCCTAAATTTTGTAATGCATATAAACTGCTGCAAGCCTACAAGCTTCCCGCATATGAAATTTTTCCACTACCCTAGACATTAACTTTGTCCCCTTTGAATGCCATCACATCACCACCAGCATTTTGTCCCCTTTGAATGCTATAAATTCTTCCACTACCCAAGACATTAACTTTGTATCATGCGCTAATGCTCCATGTCAGCCCACCACTACTTCTAGAACTATGCATAACTTCTAATGCATGCACCCCCAAGAAATATACTATAGGAATTTAGCACTAGAAAAAATTCCATGTGCTTACACTACTCTCTCATGATCAAAATAACATGACCATAACCTCAACACTTAAGCTACCTGCCTTCTCAACCCACCCTATAATGGCCCAACAACTTTAACTTAACCCAAATTGCTGAGAACAACAACAAGAACAAGGGAGTGAACTGGCAATGATTCAAGAATCTGGGCAATATCTAAAGGGGCTTTGCATGAAAGGTCCCTATTTCTGATGGTGTTACAAGAAAAGTCCCTGTAGAAATAAGTATGTAAATTAAGTCCCTGTTTTTTCTAAATAAGAAAATGCAAGTTAGCTTGCGCTTTATAAATTTTCAAAATTTTCAAAATCAGAAAGCGCAAACTAGCTTGCGCTTTCCTGATAGAAAGCGCAAGTTACCTTGCGATTTTCAAAAATTTTAAAAGTTTTAAAATTTTCATAAAAATTTCAAAAATAGAAAGCGCAAGTTACCTTGCACTTTTCAAAAATTTTAAAAGTTTTAAAATTTTCAAAAAAATTTCAAAATTAGAAAGCGCAAATTAGCTTGCGCTTTTCTGATAAAATGTGCAAGTTAACTTGCGCTTTTCAAAATTTTCGAAAATTTCAGAAAATTTTTCAAAATTATAAAAGTGCAATTTAACTTGCATTTTCTATCAGAAAAGTGCAAGACACTTTGCGTTTTTTTATTTTTGAAAAATAGGGACCAAATTTACATATTCATTTCTACAGGGACTTTTTGTATAACAACATCAAAAACAGGGACCTGTGACTCTTTTCTTAATATCTAAATTCTAATAATCAAGCATCATCCAATTCATCACCAAGTGCCCTCTCCACTCTTCACTCATTTGCAAAACAAGCAACATGCATTTAAGACCACACTAATGAAAGAGTACACTTGTCTACTTCAATCATACATTCAACTGACAGTTTCATGCAAGCTATCTTTTCATCAAATCATGAAGTCATCATCCACTATTCCACACTCATACAAAATTAAATTCCTCTCCACATACTGTAACGACCCGACTTTCTATGCCCAGAAAGTCGCATCGTTATGAAGAAAGAAAGGGGTAGAAAATAGAAAAGAAAAGAAGAAAGAAAGAAACAACAACAACGATCTCACAGCGGAACGAATAAATTATATTAATAACATAAACTATTACATAGTATACAACAATTTACAGAGTTACACAGCATATACATCACTTACTAGACAGTTATAAACATCTGTCTAGACATTACAACTCAAATACAAGACAAGACACTATCACAGATATCAACACAGCGGAATACTATATCTACGAACGCCGAAGCCTCCTGCTCCATTGCTCCTCCAGAATATTCGTCAAAGCTAAACCTGAATCCCTTGGCTACTCGTAAAAATTTGAGTACCCAAGAGTTTATAAAACAGAAATAAACACTTGGGTCAGACATGGGTCTGGTGTGAGTAAACGGTTAAAGTTGTTTAACTTCAAAACCTTTTGAAAACAAAGGTATCACGTAAGACTTCCCACACATAAACATGGTAAGTTTTTACCTTACGCTAACCAAAACATTTGATAGGAAATCCGATTGTATTATAATAGGGTCTAGGGTTTTCAAGTAAAATACAGAAATAGCTGAAATGCTTACATCTCACATTCCAACATAGTTGGGCACAACTAATACGTACGGCACTTATTGGAGTTTGGATTCCATACAATGGCAGGGCTACTGGGGTACCGCCCGTCACAGTACGTGGCCTAGATCACCGTACCGAGGAGTACGCCCGCTCCCCTGCAACACAAAGCCGGAACCATCCCTTACTGGATAATCCCGAACAAGACAATCCCGTGGTTGGCGCGACCAACCACACACTAAGCCGAATAAAAGAAAAGGGACCTCTAGACAGGGATCTATCTTGCTCTCAGTGGGTGCTACCCACGAAGCCTTGCTGCACCTCCCCTGTTTTAGCCATTCCCGGTTGATGAGGCTTGAGGTTACGATTACCTTTAATCAGAACATATCACTTAGAATGCTCATCGTCCGCCTGACGATGTGCTGAAAGCATTCAATCCATACAAGTTCGTTCCGGGTTCGAACGAAACCGAAGGCATTATCTCGTTACACTCGTTTTGGAATCACCCTCAAAGTTAACGACAATAACCCTTGCACTCTGAATCTTCATCTTCACTTGAGATTCACGACCTATCGTAAATTTGGATCGATGTGGTATTCGGGTCTCCAGACCTGGAATTCCGGTATACGGAAACCCGATCCCGGTCTCATCGAAATCCAAAACGTATCTTTTAAGGCCAAGTTGTTTAAAGGTTTAAACAATTTAACTTATCTATACAGATAGATAATTCACAAGTCACAATTGATAATCACATTATCATTTAAACAGATGATTCATAACCAAATAGGTAATCCATATCAACATCACAATAGTTAATCTATATTATCATAATGCAACCAAGCATTCATATCACACAACATCCTATCTCATTTCTGAGATTACATCCATTCAAGACAATCAATGTCATCCATTCTTATATAAGCAATGATTTACTTAATCACAACATAATTAATTTAAAATGAATTAAATTAACTATCTCTATCTTTAATTAATTTAAAGTGAATTAAACTAATTACCTCATCTCTTAATAAATTAAATTAATTACTTCATTTTAAATCTTACTTATATAATCATTAATTAATTACAAATAAATTAATTAATCATTCTCTAATTATCCACTTTAATTAATCACCTTGATTAATTTTATTTTAATTACATTTAAGTAATTATCTTTAATTAATTTCACAAATTAATTATCCTTAATTAAATACAGTAATTAACCTTTAATTACTTCATTAATTAATTAATTAATTATAATCAATTACTTTAATTCTTAATTAATTACAATTAATCACTTATCATTTGATTAATTAATCTTAATTAATCAATTCTTAATTACATCATTAATTATAAACTAATGATCCCTAATTACACCTTTAATTATTTTATTAATTACATTAAGTAATTATTCTTAATTAATCATAATTATTAATCACCTTTGATTAATATAATCCAGTAATTAACTTCCCTTAATTACTTCCCTTAATTAATTACTTTTTAATTAATTACCTTAACAAATAATTAATTACCTTATTAATTAACCTTAATCCTTTAATTAAATAAATTATTTAATTAATAACACTAGGTAATTAACCTTAATCACTTCTTATTTAATTACTTCCATAAAATAATTATCCTCTAATTACTTTATTAAATAATCTACCTTTACTTAATTACATCCAGTAATTATTCCTAAATTACTTCATTAATTAATTATACTTAATTAATTTATAAATGATTTTCTTAATTAATCACAAATAAATAAATTAATTATTAATTTAACTTAATCATTTAAATTTAATTAAACGATTCTTAACTTACTATACTAAAGGTTCTTAATTAAGAAACTATTATCTTAATTAAACCAATTATTTACCAATAACACTTGATAATTAAAATAATTTAATTATCTAAATTTCCTTCAAATTCAAATTTACATATGTAAATCTTTATTATAATTGATTTTAAATCATTAAACTTATTTAAAACTTTTTACATTTCAAAATATAAAAACTTTGTTTAAAACATTAACTTAAAACGAATTAATTTTATAAACAAAACTTGTTTAACTGGTTTTAAAAACTTAGAAACATTTCAAAACAAATTCTTTTGTTTTAAAACTTTTTAAAACTTCATGTACCATTTTTAAAACCCGCTCCTACCAAAACTCGAGCAAAACCCTCAGAAACCCGAAGTAGCTCTCGAGTCACTCCTCTAATCTTTCTGCTTCGAGTAAAACTCGAAAATTCCCGAAGAAAAACCTGGTATCCACTTCTTCCCCAAACCAAATTCTCAGATGCACGCTAACGTAGCCGTGCACGTGCACGTTTCTTCTGATCGACGACGAACTACGTTCTGGCCTCCGGCAACTCGACTTCGACCACATCTTCACGATCGATCACCCCAACATCCTCGATACGAACGAGAATCGAATTCGAGCGATGAACCCATCAGCTCGAAAAAAACACCATCACCGGTAAAATCACCCTCCACGGCAATCAACGCTTCGAGACACCTCGCCACCTTCGCCGAAGCTACCCTACGTCGCCTCGAACCCACAGAACCACGTGCGATCGCTTCCGGTCGCTTGTCGACGTCGCGAAACTCGGTTGAACATCAACGTGAAAACCAGAGTCTTAAACCCTACTTCGTCTTCGCCTACTTACTCTAATTATTTAAAAAATCAAACTCCATTTTTCCTATGATCTCCAGACTTCCTACCACCTACAGCTTCAACCCCGAAACCTATCACCTCTCCGATCGCCAGAATTTGCCTAAAATAGCATTTCCGTTCATCTCACCATTCCCCACAAATTTAAATCTTAAAATTTATGTTTTACATACTAAAATTCGTGATTTCCCATCACGAATCCATCCATGTAATTCAAACTTAAAATTGATTCAATTAATTTTTGACCATAATAAGATTTTTACTGTAAATTTTGAAATTTGAACTAAACATCCATTATAAAAACCTATAATTATTTTTAGAAGGAAGATTACATGATTTCAAACATCTTCTATTTACAAATCAAAAGCTAGTTTGTATTAAAAATAGAATTATTGACTTTATTAAGAAGATGAATCCTGTTTATAAGCATACAGAGACCATCCCAGGCATTCAAACATTCCTATACAAACATGCATACATAAATTTCCAAGCATTTCAGAAACAGGATAATTGTCATTCACAACATCTAAATGAAATCCATAATTAAACTGTTTTTAAAATGTATTTACTCACCAATTTAGCAGAGAACAGAAAACAGAGATTTTGCTCCAGGTTGATGTTTGATTTTGAACTTCTTGTTTAGTTGAATTTGAATTCTTGCTGTTGATCTTTGATTACTTGCTTGATTTCCCTTTTCTGAACTTCAAGTTGTTTTGAAGATTTTAAACTGCTATTGAATTTAGCCTTTGATTTTCCTTTGCTTTGAATTTCCAGATTTTACTTTTTCTTTGAATTTTGATTTCCAGTCTTTATCTTTCTATTGATTCGAATTTATTTTTTAGTTGAAAAATGAAGAGAACAAGAGTTCATCTGAAACTAAAAATAGATTTCTTCTTTCATATTTTAATTTATTTATTTTAATTCTCAAAAGGAAATGTGGACATTTGTCCTCTTAGGTGTTAATTAGTTTACACCTATACACTTATTTTTACAAATGTCTTCACACCATCTTAATATGCTTACAAGTGTTAAATCTTGTTTTTAATTAATTCATTTAAGTCATTTATATGTATTTATGAAATATTTATATGTATATAATGTATTTATCTTTTTATAATTTATGCTTTAATCAAATATTTATAACATATTTATAAATACTTGAGAAATTGGGTTTAACTCTATATATATTTTTACAAACCTATTTTGAATCTTAAAAAGGAAAGAATGTTAAAAACAATTGAATTTTAAAAGAGAAAAGATTATTAAAACAAATAAACTTCTTAATTTAAACCTTAGCCAAAATAAAACTTAAAATATATGTTTATAATAAATAAGAAATTATTCTTGTTATTTAAATCTCAAATATCATTTCTAAAGTATTAAGTCAAATTACAAATTATATAAATATTAAAGTTTGAAAATACTTTATTAAATTCAAATCCACTATTCTTTCCATTTCAATATATACAAATATATATTCTAAATGGAAAATATTTTAATCATGAGTTTTTATAATTATCATATTGAATTTTTATACATAACTTCAAATCACAATATATATATACATATATATTATAATTTGAAATCATAGTTTATTAAATTAAAGACTCCCTATTTATAATATATATACCTATATATATACATTATAAATATAAACACTTATATTAGTTTTAGTAAGATAAATCTTCCTAATTAAAATTTTAGAAAAGATATTCCCAAATTAAAATGTTATTAGTTTTCAAAAGAAATAAATTTGCCAATTTAAAATATTATTAACCTTTTAAAATGAATAAACTTGTCAATTTATAAAATAAATCAACAAATCAATTTAATTATTAATAAAAATTATTAAATTGATATTGCCAAATTTCCGGGATATCACATTCCTCCCCCCTTAAAATAATTTCGTCCCCGAAATTTAAAAGCAAAGATAATTTAATAACCCAGCAAAATTTTATTTTAAACAGCAACCATAGATATCAATCATATTCTAACAACCATAGCAAACAATTTAATCAAACAAATTTAACTATCCAGTCAAAATTTGGATAGAATTTCCTCGAGTTTCCCCAAGTATATATATATATACAGGGATACTCGTTCTACAGGATCTTAACTAATTATCTACAATAATCTAGAACTCCTTCCCATCTAGATCACAAATCTGAACAAGATATCAGACTAAACTCAAAACCAACTCAACTACCATATCCATCTGAACTGCTGATTTCATCACTCGATGAATCAAACACATATTCCTCAGAGATATGTGAAATAAAATGAATTCCAGTTATCCGAACCGGCAACTCAATCCTATAGATCAAAGAACTAATCCTTTTGAGAACACAGAAAAATCTCATAATACTTCCGGAGCTAGCTTTCTAATCTTACCAAATCTTATATCTCCTTTTATTGGATACAACTTAAACAATATCCAAATTTCAACTTTAAATTCCAAATTCCATCAATTCTTAACTGTTTAACTCTCCTGACGATCCTGAGTCACTTCATCCTTCCTGATCAGCTTAGCCCTTGCTGATGCTTCCTGAAATAATCTAGACCAACATCAAACCAATTTCCGGATCCTTCTCAACAAAATGGTTTCCCAAAAATCACCGAAATCCAGAACACAACTCTACTCCACAACATTAGAGCACTTCGAACTACTTCTCCTTTCCGGAATAGCCAAACAGTTGCACTTGACAACCTTACCTCCAAATCCTGAAAAATCCTTCATACTTAGAGATACACTTGAATTTCCTATAGAAATCCTCTACTCGAAGAAAATTACAACTCTCGGTTGCTTCCACTCTAGAATAGCTGCTATCTTGCTTTCGCTGCACAATTCTGATCTTGAACAGATGAGAATGCCATCGGAGAAACTCGAGCACAAACTTGATCATCCCCGGTTCACCATATCTATAAAATCTTAGTGAACCATTCGACTTGGTCAAAAACACCATAACAGAATCCTCACTAGAAAAATAGGTGTGGTCAATCCCTCTCCAAAGAATCCTGAGCTGCTTCACCAAATTCTTCTCTCGGAGACATCCTTCTACTAAGCTGAACTTCCGGTAACTCCACGAATCAAGTCGATATGGAATCTCAATCTCCAATAACCCAAAAGAACACTCAAACAATCGCAAGTCTCTTTTGCGATCAACTCGACCTAACTTCCACAGATACTGTTCTCTCTTCACAAATTAGAACAGCTCATACTTAACTATCCAATTCATCGAAGAAATGGATTCACTCAGCTGCTTCTGGACTCCAACTTCAGAAAAACTACTCAGCCAGAAACTTCCTGCTAACACACAGAACACTCCGAGCTGCACTGCTGTCACAGATACCAAAGACTTCTTATCCGAAACTCTTTGAGAAACTCGGACTTCAAAGCAAAAAGAAACACCCCGCTGGACCCAGCCACAACACCGAAACAGATCTACTTCCACAACTTGTTCCAAAGAAAACATCTTCGGGAACATCCATAGTCACTGCGTCTCATCACACAGCTACTATTACCTGAGATACCATCACTCGCTTCTGCTCATCCAATAGATCTACTCTATTCATCCAACTTCAAAGATAAACTCCGAACTTAAACAGTTTCCTTCGGAGATTGATGAAATCTTTACATCACAACAAAGTTTACTCGAGACAGTATTAGGTCTACAGTCTCGACAATTACACTTCCAACCTCAACACTCAAACTCTAACCATTGGTAATTGTGTTACACACACTACCACCCTATCTACCTTTATAACTCATATTGGAAAACCCGAACAGGTAACCCAACAAATAGGTAGAAATACATATATATATATATATATATTTATTTAAAATGATCTTTTTATATAGAAATTATTTCTGGGTAAAATTATTTCATTTACCTCTTTAAAACAATATTGTGTCCGTTGACCTGGTTCAAGTGTTTAGAGATCCCTATCAATAACGTTAGCTACTCGTATTGACCAGAATCCATATACCACTCAACCGATCAATTAACACAATATAAAACCATTTTTATATAACTAACAATTACGCGCTCTCAAGATAGACACCACTTCAGAGCCTAGGTATTCACTCAACCTGGTGTTCTGATATTCACTTAACCAATAGCTTAGGTATTCGCTCAACCTATGCTCTGATACCAAATGTAACGACCCGACTTTCTATGCCCAGAAAGTCGCATCGTTATGAAGAAAGAAAGGGGTAGAAAATAGAAAAGAAAAGAAGAAAGAAAGAAACAACAACAACGATCTCACAGCGGAACGAATAAATTATATTAATAACATAAACTATTACATAGTATACAACAATTTACAGAGTTACACAGCATATACATCACTTACTAGACAGTTATAAACATCTGTCTAGACATTACAACTCAAATACAAGACAAGACACTATCACAGATATCAACACAGCGGAATACTATATCTACGAACGCCGAAGCCTCCTGCTCCATTGCTCCTCCAGAATATTCGTCAAAGCTAAACCTGAATCCCTTGGCTACTCGTAAAAATTTGAGTACCCAAGAGTTTATAAAACAGAAATAAACACTTGGGTCAGACATGGGTCTGGTGTGAGTAAACGGTTAAAGTTGTTTAACTTCAAAACCTTTTGAAAACAAAGGTATCACGTAAGACTTCCCACACATAAACATGGTAAGTTTTTACCTTACGCTAACCAAAACATTTGATAGGAAATCCGATTGTATTATAATAGGGTCTAGGGTTTTCAAGTAAAATACAGAAATAGCTGAAATGCTTACATCTCACATTCCAACATAGTTGGGCACAACTAATACGTACGGCACTTATTGGAGTTTGGATTCCATACAATGGCAGGGCTACTGGGGTACCGCCCGTCACAGTACGTGGCCTAGATCACCGTACCGAGGAGTACGCCCGCTCCCCTGCAACACAAAGCCGGAACCATCCCTTACTGGATAATCCCGAACAAGACAATCCCGTGGTTGGCGCGACCAACCACACACTAAGCCGAATAAAAGAAAAGGGACCTCTAGACAGGGATCTATCTTGCTCTCAGTGGGTGCTACCCACGAAGCCTTGCTGCACCTCCCCTGTTTTAGCCATTCCCGGTTGATGAGGCTTGAGGTTACGATTACCTTTAATCAGAACATATCACTTAGAATGCTCATCGTCCGCCTGACGATGTGCTGAAAGCATTCAATCCATACAAGTTCGTTCCGGGTTCGAACGAAACCGAAGGCATTATCTCGTTACACTCGTTTTGGAATCACCCTCAAAGTTAACGACAATAACCCTTGCACTCTGAATCTTCATCTTCACTTGAGATTCACGACCTATCGTAAATTTGGATCGATGTGGTATTCGGGTCTCCAGACCTGGAATTCCGGTATACGGAAACCCGATCCCGGTCTCATCGAAATCCAAAACGTATCTTTTAAGGCCAAGTTGTTTAAAGGTTTAAACAATTTAACTTATCTATACAGATAGATAATTCACAAGTCACAATTGATAATCACATTATCATTTAAACAGATGATTCATAACCAAATAGGTAATCCATATCAACATCACAATAGTTAATCTATATTATCATAATGCAACCAAGCATTCATATCACACAACATCCTATCTCATTTCTGAGATTACATCCATTCAAGACAATCAATGTCATCCATTCTTATATAAGCAATGATTTACTTAATCACAACATAATTAATTTAAAATGAATTAAATTAACTATCTCTATCTTTAATTAATTTAAAGTGAATTAAACTAATTACCTCATCTCTTAATAAATTAAATTAATTACTTCATTTTAAATCTTACTTATATAATCATTAATTAATTACAAATAAATTAATTAATCATTCTCTAATTATCCACTTTAATTAATCACCTTGATTAATTTTATTTTAATTACATTTAAGTAATTATCTTTAATTAATTTCACAAATTAATTATCCTTAATTAAATACAGTAATTAACCTTTAATTACTTCATTAATTAATTAATTAATTAAAATCAATTACTTTAATTCTTAATTAATTACAATTAATCACTTATCATTTGATTAATTAATCTTAATTAATCAATTCTTAATTACATCATTAATTATAAACTAATGATCCCTAATTACACCTTTAATTATTTTATTAATTACATTAAGTAATTATTCTTAATTAATCATAATTATTAATCACCTTTGATTAATATAATCCAGTAATTAACTTCCCTTAATTACTTCCCTTAATTAATTACTTTTTAATTAATTACCTTAACAAATAATTAATTACCTTATTAATTAACCTTAATCCTTTAATTAAATAAATTATTTAATTAATAACACTAGGTAATTAACCTTAATCACTTCTTATTTAATTACTTCCATAAAATAATTATCCTCTAATTACTTTATTAAATAATCTACCTTTACTTAATTACATCCAGTAATTATTCCTAAATTACTTCATTAATTAATTATACTTAATTAATTTATAAATGATTTTCTTAATTAATCACAAATAAATAAATTAATTATTAATTTAACTTAATCATTTAAATTTAATTAAACGATTCTTAACTTACTATACTAAAGGTTCTTAATTAAGAAACTATTATCTTAATTAAACCAATTATTTACCAATAACACTTGATAATTAAAATAATTTAATTATCTAAATTTCCTTCAAATTCAAATTTACATATGTAAATCTTTATTATAATTGATTTTAAATCATTAAACTTATTTAAAACTTTTTACATTTCAAAATATAAAAACTTTGTTTAAAACATTAACTTAAAACGAATTAATTTTATAAACAAAACTTGTTTAACTGGTTTTAAAAACTTAGAAACATTTCAAAACAAATTCTTTTGTTTTAAAACTTTTTAAAACTTCATGTACCATTTTTAAAACCCGCTCCTACCAAAACTCGAGCAAAACCCTCAGAAACCCGAAGTAGCTCTCGAGTCACTCCTCTAATCTTTCTGCTTCGAGTAAAACTCGAAAATTCCCGAAGAAAAACCTGGTATCCACTTCTTCCCCAAACCAAATTCTCAGATGCACGCTAACGTAGCCGTGCACGTGCACGTTTCTTCTGATCGACGACGAACTACGTTCTGGCCTCCGGCAACTCGACTTCGACCACATCTTCACGATCGATCACCCCAACATCCTCGATACGAACGAGAATCGAATTCGAGCGATGAACCCATCAGCTCGAAAAAAACACCATCACCGGTAAAATCACCCTCCACGGCAATCAACGCTTCGAGACACCTCGCCACCTTCGCCGAAGCTACCCTACGTCGCCTCGAACCCACAGAACCACGTGCGATCGCTTCCGGTCGCTTGTCGACGTCGCGAAACTCGGTTGAACATCAACGTGAAAACCAGAGTCTTAAACCCTACTTCGTCTTCGCCTACTTACTCTAATTATTTAAAAAATCAAACTCCATTTTTCCTATGATCTCCAGACTTCCTACCACCTACAGCTTCAACCCCGAAACCTATCACCTCTCCGATCGCCAGAATTTGCCTAAAATAGCATTTCCGTTCATCTCACCATTCCCCACAAATTTAAATCTTAAAATTTATGTTTTACATACTAAAATTCGTGATTTCCCATCACGAATCCATCCATGTAATTCAAACTTAAAATTGATTCAATTAATTTTTGACCATAATAAGATTTTTACTGTAAATTTTGAAATTTGAACTAAACATCCATTATAAAAACCTATAATTATTTTTAGAAGGAAGATTACATGATTTCAAACATCTTCTATTTACAAATCAAAAGCTAGTTTGTATTAAAAATAGAATTATTGACTTTATTAAGAAGATGAATCCTGTTTATAAGCATACAGAGACCATCCCAGGCATTCAAACATTCCTATACAAACATGCATACATAAATTTCCAAGCATTTCAGAAACAGGATAATTGTCATTCACAACATCTAAATGAAATCCATAATTAAACTGTTTTTAAAATGTATTTACTCACCAATTTAGCAGAGAACAGAAAACAGAGATTTTGCTCCAGGTTGATGTTTGATTTTGAACTTCTTGTTTAGTTGAATTTGAATTCTTGCTGTTGATCTTTGATTACTTGCTTGATTTCCCTTTTCTGAACTTCAAGTTGTTTTGAAGATTTTAAACTGCTATTGAATTTAGCCTTTGATTTTCCTTTGCTTTGAATTTCCAGATTTTACTTTTTCTTTGAATTTTGATTTCCAGTCTTTATCTTTCTATTGATTCGAATTTATTTTTTAGTTGAAAAATGAAGAGAACAAGAGTTCATCTGAAACTAAAAATAGATTTCTTCTTTCATATTTTAATTTATTTATTTTAATTCTCAAAAGGAAATGTGGACATTTGTCCTCTTAGGTGTTAATTAGTTTACACCTATACACTTATTTTTACAAATGTCTTCACACCATCTTAATATGCTTACAAGTGTTAAATCTTGTTTTTAATTAATTCATTTAAGTCATTTATATGTATTTATGAAATATTTATATGTATATAATGTATTTATCTTTTTATAATTTATGCTTTAATCAAATATTTATAACATATTTATAAATACTTGAGAAATTGGGTTTAACTCTATATATATTTTTACAAACCTATTTTGAATCTTAAAAAGGAAAGAATGTTAAAAACAATTGAATTTTAAAAGAGAAAAGATTATTAAAACAAATAAACTTCTTAATTTAAACCTTAGCCAAAATAAAACTTAAAATATATGTTTATAATAAATAAGAAATTATTCTTGTTATTTAAATCTCAAATATCATTTCTAAAGTATTAAGTCAAATTACAAATTATATAAATATTAAAGTTTGAAAATACTTTATTAAATTCAAATCCACTATTCTTTCCATTTCAATATATACAAATATATATTCTAAATGGAAAATATTTTAATCATGAGTTTTTATAATTATCATATTGAATTTTTATACATAACTTCAAATCACAATATATATATACATATATATTATAATTTGAAATCATAGTTTATTAAATTAAAGACTCCCTATTTATAATATATATACCTATATATATACATTATAAATATAAACACTTATATTAGTTTTAGTAAGATAAATCTTCCTAATTAAAATTTTAGAAAAGATATTCCCAAATTAAAATGTTATTAGTTTTCAAAAGAAATAAATTTGCCAATTTAAAATATTATTAACCTTTTAAAATGAATAAACTTGTCAATTTATAAAATAAATCAACAAATCAATTTAATTATTAATAAAAATTATTAAATTGATATTGCCAAATTTCCGGGATATCACACATACTCAGCCTCTTATCCTATCCATGCAAACTAACACATCAATGAATAACCATCCGCCCCTAAACTTTTTGGAAGCTTCACTTCACAACCATTCAGATCTTCATCAGCAGACCTTCAATATTTACTCTTAGGAACACCTTAACTCACCAAACCATCTCCAAAAAGGAACTTATGAATCACAATGTGAAACATCCCCATATTCTAACTTATCCCCACTTGACCACATCGAACTCCTCCCACAATGCTAATTTTTTTTATAATTTGCAACCGCAAAAGAGCTTGCATAATTAACGATTATAGGAATTATGTATAGATGGGTAGCTGTGATAAATCTTTGCAAGAATTGATATTTTTAGAAGATAATAATTCTATTGTAGGACCAAGTAGAAGGAATATCAGTAAGAAATCTTGTATTATTTTAATTTTATGTTTAAGATGCACAAGAAAAGCTACAGGCATGAGTGAAAAGTCCTCTAATAAATATTGAGTATTACACTTGTGAACAACAAAAATTACCAATGTATAATCTTTTGCCTTAGTTGAAGCTGCCACGCCTCCTATTTTATGCATGATCCTCTTTTGGTGGAGGTGACCCAAAATTTACTCTCAATGCTCTTCCTTGAAGCTCAATCATTTTCATAGTACATTAATAGAAGGATGCATCATTATATGCATTTCTAAACTGAAGGGATTCTTTATAAGCTATTTAAGGAACACTTGCTATAGTATAAATATATTTATGCAAATCAAATTGCATTTAGAAAACTATATTAGTGTGCAGTTGGCTCACAATTTAATCAAAGATGGAGTCAGAAACTGCAATTGCATTGGGCAACTCAAGCTAGTAACCTGAGTTTTCAATTGATTCTAATTAAATGATGTATATAAAAAAGAAATCAATCTTGTGAATGGCTAATGGCAAGGTTTCAAAAGTTGAACCAATGCTAAAGCAGAATACAAAATTTAAAAGAGACACACTCACATATCCATTGAACTGTTGTACAACCGCCATGACATCATCAACACTAGATTTTTCACAAATTCGAAACCTGCACTTCTTCATGTTACTTTATCATAGATTACCTGCTACACAAAGTTTTAACTTAAGTGGAAAAGAGAAAAAGCAAAAAACAATAATAAAATCATTGTCACATACAATAAAATCACCACCTTCTTAAAAAGAAGAAATTATTAAAAGTTCAACTACCCAAAAACATAAATTAACTCATACTCATTCCTGAATATTATTGAAGTTCAAACATTGGATCCTAATAAAGGTAGCACAAACATGTTTATTTCGCTTCATTTGTTTATCAATAAAGTATTGATGGACAGATTAAACATTTGAGGAGAAATATAGTTCAACATTAATAATTGAATTCAGTATATAAATATTAATCTTTTTATTCAAAATTCAAACAACATGGAAACTCTTTTAAAAAAGTCACTTTGATTTAGCATATAATCAGTGTGTGTGTGTGTGTGTGTTGCTAAACCAAGTGGCCTAGCTAGTGGCATAGCAACTGCAACTCTGAACTTGACTAGCACTAGTTCTAGAACTGATAATTAAGATGTACACTATATGTGAAGTGCCTCTGCAAACCTTAACTTATAGTGCTATAATTAATTAAAACTTAAAGTGCCTTACCACTAAATATGCACCAAATTAGCAGGCAACATAAAGAGTGGTTAGGGGAACAACACTTGTGATAATACTTTAATCTCCAACATATCAGAGATACTTAAATGAAATGAGGGGTGTGGTTCAACATCAATTTCAGGAAGAATTACGAAAGATTAAGCTTGGTATTCTCTTTACTAGAAGAAGCAAATTCTACAAGGTTCAAAGTAGCAGTTCCAATAATAAATGGCTTGTTCTTAGATCCTTGTTTTGTCTCCTAAAATATAAATATAAATAAAGATATGTTTTTATTAATCGTTTATTTTTTGAAAATAACAATAAAAAACAAACAAAAATGAAATCCCAAAGAACGTTCATTGTTTTTCATCAGATCAAGTTTCAAGCAGGTTACAAAAATGAAATACCAAAGAAGTTTAACTTTCTAATTTAATGCTCTTATCTCTTGAGAATATCGGCCTCGTCCACATCGATATCCTCCATCACTGCAAGCAAACTACATCGCAAATCCTCCAAATCGCCACTGCCAAGCCCCAGTCAACTGCATCATCATCAGGTCTGTGCCTTGTCTCCATGCCAAAGTCGCCAATACCAAATCCTCAGCCAATCCTCGCTGCAAAACCATCCCCATCACTTAGCCGCCTGGGCATGTGTTTTCTCCTTTTCCAGCAGCGCTAACATTTTCCCATACACGAAATTATCGTTTTTTCTCTCTTCGTTAATCAATTTAGGTGAAGCCAAAGACGAGGCGATTTTGGAAGATAAAGATGAGGGAGAAAGAAAATCTTAAGAATAATTTTTTAGGGGGTTTCATCCTTCTTTTGAGAGGAGGAACGTTGGTGGGATAAGTGTGAAAAAGATTGAGAGGAGGATAAGTGTTAAAAGGATGTATGAGCGGCCCTGTAAATTTTAACAAAATTTCACTGAATTGTTGGCGGGATTCAATTTGCCGCGTTTATTTTTTAATTTTTATACTTTAACTGGCCAATGGTTGCATATGCCTTGAAACGCCACCAATTATTGCAACTAAAGGCAAATTTTCTTGTAGTGTATCCATATATAAACCTTTTGGAATTAGTAGCTAGCCGAGTTAGCACTAGATTGGCATATAGAAAAAAAACAAAAGGCTACATCATACCTTACTCAGTTAACATTAATTTAGCGGTTATGCGGCAATACGATGTATGTGTTGATGCAGGTCTAGTGCATTACACTTTGCAAATTTGTTTGGGTATCCAAATTACAAACTATTCATTTCCAGTAAACCTTTAACTACAGCATTATACACATCATCTCCCAGTTCATATCTTAATACTTGTAGATTTTCATCATCTTCTTTTATCACTTCCTAAATTTCAGAAAATGGGCAAATCATGAATTTCGCCTAACTTCTAAGGGAACTACGGAAAAATTTTAGGTCTAAAACATTTATTTTCACATGACATAAAACTCTTACAGGCTAAAAACACGTGTCTTCTTTTCAAATAGATTAAAGAACAACTTACAAAAAATCAAGAAAAAACTAGGAGAATGAAGGATTTAAAACCAATGTATTCTTTTTGTTAAAGTGTTAAAGACGTAAATCCCCATTAGAGAGTAATCTTAGAGGAAGAAGTGCAAAAGTAGACATTTTTGTTTTATGTGATCTTTTTTTTTTGAAATGGTACTTATATACAACATATCACTGGGACGACATAACACAAATCACATGTCAATATATGTTCAAATCATGCTATGCAAGTTTCGAACTTGTTACCTCTCGCACCAAAGTCGAAGCACTTAACCACTGGGACAATGTGATCTTATTTATGTTTTAACATATGTGTACTATTTTAACCTGTTTTCCTTTTTGGTTCAAAGGTATATAAAGTGTCTATATAATGAGTCCTTTTAACAAATGATGTTTTAACTAATCATTGTATCTATTAAGGATTTGAGTTTAATTAATCCAGTTAATTTATGATTATTTTAATTTAATTAATTGTTTTAATTAATGAAATTTAAGATTATTTATCATTTTATTTAATGATGTTTGAGATTAATTATTCATTTAATTTATGATTATTTGAATTTAATAAATCCTTTTAACTATTGATATTTATATTAATTAATCAATTTAATAATATTGATTTAAGTAAATTATCTAATATAATAAAATTACTTTAATCAACTAATTTAAAGCTAAAAAACTGATTTAATAAAGATTTTAAAGTTAATGTATCAATGTTATAAAAGTATTTGGATTAATAATCTATTTTATTAAAGATAATGGATTTGTTTATTTAAAAGAAATTTTAAATGTGATTAATTATCTTTTCGGATAATTAATATTGTTTTAAAGTTATAAAAGGGAATTAGAACTCGATTATTGGGATGTTAACTTGGATAATCTTCTGGGTGTTCGGTCTGGTGTTGGTTTAGGACTTCGGGGTCATGCACTTGGAAAAATTATTCTCTAAACGTTTTAACAATCAGGAGCTGATCCTAAAAGTGTTTTTCCATTATGCAAAATATGGAAACCAAGCATGAGTTCAATTCAATTTTTAAAAGTTAAAGTTCGATTTCGGTTATAGAACAATAGTTCCATATTCAATATCGCTTATATGGAAAGGATCTAGTCACACATTTAACGCTAAACGATAAGGCTTGGACTTGTTTCTATCTCGAAGATTAAAAATGTCGTCAAGGCGACGCCTAGAGGTAATACTACCTCGACTTGCCGGGTTCACTTTCAAACGAGAGATAGGACTTGTCTGGAGTCAAAGAGTAGTGGTCAATTAATGAAATTTAATTTCCATATACAATCATTTTTATTATCTGCAATAGTTGATTTATTAATTATCGGATTCAGCTTTCTTCATGGTGTACCGTCACCTAAAAAATGATTTGTTGCTCGATCGAGGTATGTTATCCTTTGTCGGAAATGACTAAACCAAAAGCGTGAGAGGGGGCCAAGCTATGCGGGGTTGCTCCTATTAAGGTATTTTCACATCTCATCTAGTTTGGATTCTGGTGTGCACTTAGATGTGGAAATATTCGGATTCTCGTTAAGGTCTGGCGAGTCCGACTTGAAGGTTTCCGAGAAGTGTCACAGAGTAAATGAGCTTCTCAGGATTATATTATTAGAGGTATACTTCAAGGAGGTGCACCTTCCTTATCATTTGTTGGAAATTTTCCTTTCCTTATTGATTCGTATCCCTGAATCTGTTTTAGCTTTAAAATTGCCACGAGTAGAGCCAACTCCTCATCACGACATTTAAATATTGATTTAGTCCATTTTATCATGTTGGACTGTTCTCTTATTCTGTCATTCTATAAAGTTGGACGATTACCTTATTCGGTCCATTCTATCAAGTTTGGATTGTTTTTTATTTAGTCCACTCTTTACAGTTGGACTGTTTTCCTTGTTCTATCCATTTTGTCCAGTTTGGATTTTACTCGGTTTATTTCCAATCATTTAAGTTTGATTTATTATTAATTATACTCATTCCTATTTGGATTTATTCTTGATATTTATTTCTTCACTTGCCTGTATGGATGTTATTCTTCTGAGGTAAAAAGCTGTTCCACGTTGGCGGCATGGTCTCATAAAACTTTTTATAAAAGTTCCTCATTATTTGAGTTATCTCACACTGGTATTTCTAGACTGATCTGGGTGTTATTTATTTATAATGCTCGGGCCAGACCGAGTATTTTCCCAAGTTATCCATGTTGTTTTGGCGGTCTTGAAGGGGTGCTGAAGATTCACCCATCGTAGTTTTATTTTCCATTGTATTATATAATATACCTATCGGCATTTGTAAGGTTAGTATTTTATAACTATCCTACTGATAAGGTTTGTTTTTAACTCTGATACACTTTGTATGTTTGAAGTGACAGTTCCGACCGTCCTTGTTATATTATATGTTGTCGATTCTGTTGTGAGATTCTGTTTTTCTCTATTCTCTATTTTTTCCTTTTTTTTCTTTACCCTAACAATCTGCCTTTTCGTTCACTTTGAGTTGGACATGTGTGCTTTATTGTAAACTCAAAGGGTCCAGAAAAACAATTTGTTACAACAACTTTGTTTTATAAATTAAATAACTTTTAAACTCCATTTTATTTCTATGATTTAAGCCACTTTAATAACTTTGCAAAAAGGTTTGAAAACAAAATTTAAGTTCAGAAAATCTTTTATAACTTTCTTAGAAAATGAAGTAATTAACTAGTGTAAAGAAAACCCGAGTTTTTAATCTCGAATAAGAGCTAATTTAAGTATGTTAACTATACGGAGTAACATTCACAACATTTATATACATAAGCACATACATAAAAACCACTATAGCTTGGTACACTTTTGAGTCCCTCTTCACAAAGTCCCCGGTAAAACCTTTCGTATGCACTTCTTCGCTATGAACACTTCGACTTTATTTCAACTCCCCTACAAACATCCTATATGCCATCCACTTTCATGCGCGAACAAAACCAAACAATAATCATTCCACACACTTATGCTCATAAGCAACCAACCAAAATTATTATAAAAAAAACGATTTTTAAACTTGCTTTTAAAGTGAGCTTTACTCACCTAAAAAACATTATCTTTTACCAAAACTACTGCTACATGGTAAACAACACACAGACCTAGATTCTTTCTACAATAATTTATTATTAAGACCTATGGAAGGTCAAGAGGGCTTGGCCATGGTGCTAAGGGGCATGGCCTTGGTGAAAAAAAAAGAGATCTTGGGTATTTTAGGAAATAAGTAGTGTAGAGAGGAGTAGAAGTGGTTTTAGCAACTTATTTAAGGATTAAAAGTGGAAAGGAGTGATTTTTAATTTGGTTTATTTTGGAAACAAGAATGGAAGAAGTAGAGAAGAGAGTAGATAGAAGAAGGAAGAAATGGAAAAAAGAAATGAAATGAAGTGAAATGAAAAAGAAAAGAGTGGAGTTGTTTTCTTAGAAAATGTAAAATGGTATATTACCAAAAAGCCCTTAGCCAATACCCTCCACAAAATGATGATGCCTCACCCCTCCTCCGTCATGAAGCACACGCAACCCCCTCTTGGTCACTGCATGCCATCACATCTCCTCTTTTGTACTGTACCAATGCCTTAGAGTTTTTGCTCTTCTCCCATTAAAAATATAAAAGAAAAGTCCACTTTCTTTTTATTAACTTAAGTATATATTTAAATATGTTTTAACCTAATTACTTCATTATCCAGATGTATATGTTACTTGTATATATGTTGGCATATATATAATTATGTGTACAATATGTTTCGACAACTTTTGGACGACAAAAAAGTCAAAAAACGAAAAGACGATCTTCACCGTCATCGTTTGAATGATCTTTTGTGAAGCCTACCAAATGCAGCTCTATTCTTGTATCAACTTTCAGGAATTCTTTACAATTATCGATTTTTCTTCCATATTTTGCATCGAGAGCGCTCTAAATTTCATGTGCAATCAAACAATGAGAGATATGGTTAAATTCAAATATATCAAGTGTAGAGATAAGAACATTCATTGCATCCACATTAAGGGAACAGTTATTCTTATCTGCCATACCCAATCCATTTTCATTAATATCCCAAATATGAAAATCAATAAATTTTAAATAAATTTCCATAACAAAAAATCTATTTATTTAAAAAATAGGTGGACTATAAATGGACTAAATCTTGCTAAATCTATTGCAGTTAGGGTAAGACCTTATATTAGGTTTTTTCCTAAAAACCGGTTCCGATAGGATCGTGTGATATACCCAAGAGGGAGGGTCAATAGGGTATATAAAATTTTTGTAGATAAGCGAATAAATAATGTGGAAACGTAAATGCGAAAAGTAAATAACACATAGATATACCCAGTTTCGACCTGAAGCCCCTACTACGGCCCCCATGTTACTACTAGGATTATATACTCGAAACTTACAACACTTTAAGCTCACACTCAATGCTTACCTGAATATACTAATCCTATGCTTAGTAACCCAGCCTGGACTGAATACCTTGAGACCAGAATCCCTGAACTACAACACATAACTCATCCTTAATCAACTAGATTACAAAATTAAAAATTACAAAAAAGAAACAAATTGCAGAAATATAAAAAGAACACTCCTTTATCTTGTCTCTTATCATGTGACCTTGCACTATTTTTGATTTGAAGTTCGAGAAAAACATCACAACCTACAATTCTAGTTGATCATGCTGCCAAGATGTTGGTGAATTTGAGATGCAACTTCTTCCTTGAGATGATGATGTCCTCCTTGAATTTTTTTGATGAAGAAATCCCTTTTGTGTGATCGGATATTGATTTAAATAAACAAGAAAAATAAACAATGACAAATTTGATGTGTTACAATGTAGAGAGATATGATTTTTTTTCGAATGAAGCTTTTCTTCTTTCTTTTGTTATTGGTCTATCCGATAATTTTTCCTTTCGATGTTATTGAATTTATGTAGGCAACGTGTATGTATGGAAACATATATGGAAGAGATGATATTGAGAAAGATATGTATTTTGAGAGTTTGTTTGTAACGACCAGTATTTTTGATAATTAAAAGTATTAAATTTAATAAGATTTTGGGATTTAATATTGTCAGAAATTAAAAATATATAACCTGATCTTAAATGAATTCTGAAAACGACAAGTTCAATGAGGTAAGGATAGTAACACAAATTACCATATAATTTAATGTTTTTGATTTGAATATAATTAATAACTGTTTGAATGTAAACTTCATCGATTGTGAATAATAAAATGATAACAAAGAATGAAATGGTTTTTTTTATTTCTAATAGGAATATAAATGTAAAGTTTAATTTGGATATAATTGTAGAGTTTAATAAGGAATAAAAGAAACAATATATTAAAGGAGAAATCGTATGTCATTTAATTGAAATTGGTTTTAGCATTGATAAGTAAATTTATTAATCTTTGTTTATAAACAATAAATTTAGAAACGTGTTGAATTACTAAGATTTAACAATTGTTTTATTTATCATCTTATTATTAATCTGTTTGAAATTTATTATGTAATAGATGAAATTTAATGTAATTAAATATTTCAATTAATATAAACAAAGGCGTTAACTGTTGAGTGATGAATGTAATAAAATGTTAATTATGTTTAATTAACATATAAGGTATTTGTTGATTCAATATAAAGAACATTTAAAACAAAATAACACAATTTGTTGAAATATAAAATGTAATGAACTAGGGTTTTATTACCGTCGTAATGAAACGTTTGAATGAAAAAGGTTAGAAATAAAAATTTATGATTTATTAATGTGAATTTTATTAGATAGTAAATTTGGGCCATAAATAAAATCTAAAACAACAAAAAGCAATTAAGTGGAAGGTGCTAACGTGTTTATGAATATAATTTAATAGCTGGAATTTAAGGATAGAGATAATGCAATGATATTGTATTTATAGTAATAATAGGAATTGGAATAATAAATGCTAGTTTTAATGATGAGTTGGATGAATATCGATTAATAGAGGAAAACGTTTATTTAGTATTTAGTATGTAATTTAATTCTTGTTGGATACTGTAATTTTATAAATGTATTTGCATGACTATAAATAAGGATTGCAATGTTTACGTGTTTATGTAATTGATTTCATCAATTAGGGTTTGTTTTGAAGTGAAAAATTGAAATTAATTGGAAATAAATTTATTGAAATCTTTCAATTGAAAAAGGAAAAAGACACGAAGTGCAATTAATGAATCTAATGTAAGAATTTTTTCATTTGGAATGTACATTATTTGGAAATATAAGAATGGATTTATTATTGTATAAGTTGATTATTTTAGAATATAAGAATGTTTACATTTATGAATTGCAAGTAACGAATAAGCATTTTAAGGAAATAAAAGAATGTTTGAGGAAAATAAAGTGAACGTTTCCATTCTAAATATGAGTATAACGTTGTAAAAAGATAAAACAGAATTTTTAAAACAACATTTTACGGTAGTTAAATAGCAGGCATAGATTGCACGGATGTGATTTTAATGCTAACCTTGAAATTTAAAATAAATTAAATATTTTGATTTCATGATTACATGTCGAGAAAAAATGTTTTTTTTTTAAATTTGAACTTTTGAATAATTGTTCATATTTTATTTTTTATAGCGTCGGTCCTGTGTAGCAACGGTCCCTGTTATGTAAATTGGTGTGTTCAAATTTAGTTACGTTGTGTTAATTAAATCTTTACTAGATGTCAATTTTTGTATGTTTGGGTTAACAAAATTAATTGAGTGAACAAATGTTTTGAAATTTTAATTCCAAAAGTTTGTTTACACTGTAGAGTTGGCTTGTTTATTCCCTTTCTAATTATGTCACACTCTTTTTATTGTTTTCTCGTTTGTTCCATTACTCATTTCCCTTTACCGTCTCTGAAGCTTTTTCATTTCACGAACGTTGCCTACTTCTCATATTTTTAATTCTTTCCTTCACCTATTTTAATACCTACCTTCTTCTTCACATCTCGTTCCTCATACAGGTGCCGCTACATTTTACACCATTGCACCTCCACGACTATGCCATCCTACACCTATTGTCCGTCACTGTTCATAGCTGTTGACCACCCATAGCCACAACCAAAGTCGGTTCTAGGGTTTCAAACTACAAAATAACATTATGAACAAAACTATATATAATTAATTTATTTAAAAAAAAATGGGACTCCACAATAATATTAATTCAAACATCTAAAAAGATACTACATCGTTTATAAATTGTTAATATAATTTAAAAAATGATACTACAATGCAGAACTTACTACCACAATTCTTAAAATTCTACTAAAAAACATCATGAACAAAAATATAGACAATTAATCTATTTAAAAAAATTCTTCAAAGTATCATTAGTACAGTATCCTCTTCTTCATCAAATTTATTGTTTTCCTCTAACACCATTTCTTCATTCGTGTCAAAACTCGATATCATTGCTATTAGTAGAGTCACGCATTCTCCATTCTTACTCATCGCCGCCACATCGTCAAAGCATTTTTGCTTTGAGCTCATGGCAAAACCACCATCCCATCTACCTACACTGTCGCCAAGATTGGTCGTGCCTTCATTAAGTGACCGCAAACCTCCTCCATCGTCAAGAATCCAGTTGACGTGCCGTTCTCGCAATAAGTTTTTGTTCTTCTGCCATATTTAGTTGAAACGTTTGTATTTTTAGCTAAAAAAATTAAAAGCCTGTATTTAGAGCTAAAAATGGGCAAGATTTATCCTTCACACTATTTTATTGATTTAAAAAATACAAAAGTAAATTAGCAAAACATATAATTATTGAATAATTTTGTCCAAAAATTCAAAATTTCAACGAGAATTTTTATTTCGATTATCGAATTCATTGGAGAAAATTTATATTTTTCTGAAAAAAATTGCACATAAAAAAACTGATTTTTTTTTAATTTGGTAGGGTTTAGATTTCATTAGGTTTTCATGGTAATCAATTTTAGTAGTCCTAAATCCTGATCATAGTTTTAGTTCAATTTTAGTCTACAAACCGAGCACATACCAAGACCAGCAACACCATCAACAAAGTTCAAACTCCCAATAACCACTGTCTTCCTCGGACCATCGCCAAACGTCATCAGATCCCAACGACCACCTGCTATTTGTAAACCCCGCCCTTCACATACTAATTACTCTTTCTCAAACTGAAAGATGGTAGCTGTTGATTACTCTTTCTCAAACTGAAAGCTGCATTATACAGTTGTCGTTCCATCAACCAAGGATCACCCAAACACTCGAAGCTTTGTATTTCTCAAATGCTTGAAATGAGTCCTACATAGGAAGGAGATGCAGTCTGTATCTAAAACACCATATATATCCCAATTAACGACCGAGATTGGAGATTCAAAGTATATTTGACTTCAGCTGTGCTTATGGGGTTGGAGAATTCAGTCTCCATACAATGTCCTATTATCATGTTAATTCCATTCATTTTTTAAGGATGAATATCACGGTTTTCAATAGGTTGTATTGAATCCTAAGTGCTAGAGTTGTAATTTATATTTAAGTATCAAGTACCGAATTTGACTTTGATGCCTTCAAACAAAGCATGAAACAATTGCGGAAAGTCCTTTTTACCATTTGGAAGGAAGTTGTAGCAATTAGCTGAGGTTACTATAAAGGAGCAACTCTGTATATAATAATGGTGTGGCAAGCTAACTAAATCCGCACAAACATTCGACAAAGAGAGAAGATTAGTTTTGATATCAAAAACCAAAATTTGTGTTTTTAGGTCTTAAGAACACGGCTTCAGTAAACTAGTCGACCTATATGGCTACTCTAGCATTAGTGATATTTACCCTATAGTTTTCAGTTTAAGATGTGTAGAAGCCACGGTTCCAAATTAGCTAATTTGGCTATAAAACATAGCTTACTTCAGATTACCATGTGTAGCAACCGAATGAATGGTTATGATTTCATAATTTTGTATACATGGGGCATAATTATTATTATCTTCTCACAAATATAAGAATTCGCAAACATCATGCCTCGTCGTAGACTCCCACTGGCTGCTTCAAATTTCTTCTCCAAATCAGCCTCCCCGACAGCATGAGTCGCAATACGCAGCTGTATGAAATCAACATGTAATACAGCCATGTGAGCAGCATCATTGAAACATGTCGAGTTAAATATTTGCTAACATATTATAGATAACAGTTGTAAAATAATCGAATAGAACAAAATGAACAAGAGAACACAGATTTGAGAGATAGAAGAAACAAATATAAAATAGAGACTACTTTTTTATTGAATTGGTTGAATAAAACCTTATTGCAGGATTCTTATTCATAAGCCTAACTAGAACATATAAGTTGAAACTACCCAAACATGAATTAAAGTCTGATAGCAGGAAATACTAAAATATTTCTTTTTTTAACAGCATGATTCAAAAATCTTCAGTTCATGATAAAAATTCTTGTACTTCCCAGTTAAGATTTTATGCATTGTAAATTTGGATTTGAGTGAGGAAATTTGTTAAAGAGATAGTTATCTTGAAACTTAGGGTCTTGGTTACTATTTGAAAAATTGGTTCACCTAGAGCATCTTTTTTCAGTTAGTATAATAATTGATCTGGCATGAATGCATGCACATAAAAAAATCATTCATTTAGAAGAGTGTAGTGAATGGACTTGAATAGCAACTGAAAAACGGAGGCAAGTTGTATGTAGCTTAACTTTTTATTCTTCTGAGGTAAAAAGATGTTCCACGTTGGTGGCATGGTCTCATAAAACTTTTTATAAAAGTTCCTCATTATTTGCATTATCTCACACTGGTATTTCTACACTGATCTGGGTGTTATTTATTTATAATGCTCGGGTCAGACCGAGTATTTTCCCAAGTTATCCATGTTGTTATGGCGGTCTTGAAGGGGTACTGAAGATTCACCCATCGTAGTTTTAGTTTCCACTGTATTATATAGTATACCTATCGGCATTTGTAAGGTTAGTATTTTATAACTATCCTACTGATAAGGTTTGTTTTTAACTCTGATACACTCTGTATGTTTGAAGTGACAGTTCCGACTGTCCTTGTTATATTATATGTTGTCGATTCTGTTGTGAGATTTTGTTTTTCTCTGTTCTCTGTTTTTTACTTTTTTTTCTTTACCCTAACAATCTGCCTTTTCGTTCACTTTGAGTTGGACATGTGTGCTTTATTGTAAACTCAAAGGGTCCAGAAAAACGGTTTGTAACAACAACTTTGTTTTATAAATTAAATAACTTTTAAACTCCATTTTATTTCTATGATTTAAGCCACTTTAATAACTTTGCAAAAAGGTTTGAAAACAAAATTTAAGTTCGGAAAATCTTTTATAACTTTCTTAGAAAATGAAGTAATTAACTAGTGTAAAGAAAACACGGGTTTTTAATCTCGAATAAGAGCCAATTTAAGTATGTTAACTATACGGAGTAACATTCACAACATTTATATACATAAGCACATACATAAAAACCACTATAGCGTGGTACACTTTTGAGTCCCTCTTCACAAAGTCCCCGATAAAACCTTTCGTATGCACTTCTTCGCTATGAACACTTCGACTTTATTTCAACTCCCCTACAAACATCCTATATGCCATCCACTTTCATGCGCGAACAAAACCAAACAATAATCATTCCACACACTTATGCTCATAAGCAACCAACCAAAATTATTATCAAAAAAACGATTTTTAAACTTGCTTTTAAAGTGAGCTTTACTCACCTAAAAAACATTATCTTTTACCAAAACTACTGCTACATGGTAAACAACACACAGACCTAGATTCTTTCTACAATAATTTATTATTAAGACCTATGGAAGGTCAAGAGGGCTTGGCCATGGTGCTAAGGGGCATGGCCTTGGTGAAAAAAAAGAGATCTTGGGTATTTTAGGAAATAAGTAGTGTAGAGAGGAGTAGAAGTGGTTTTAGCAACTTATTTAAGGATTAAAAGTGGAAAGGAGTGATTTTTAATTTGGTTTATTTTGGAAACAAGAATGGAAGAAGTAGAGAAGAGATTAGAAAGAAGAAGGAAGAAATGGAAAAAAGAAATGAAGTGAAATGAAAAAGAAAAGAGTGGAGTTGTTTTCTTAGAAAATGTAAAATGGTATATTACCAAAAAGCCCTGAGCCAATATGATGCAACACAACATGCCTGCGAGCTACAACCCAGTGAGTTGTGACCTAACTCTAGCGAGTTAACGACCCAAGGAATCAAGCCCAGCGAGTTAAGTCGCTCAGCCAACCGGATAAGCGACCTAACGAGTCGCGCCAAACCAATACTGCAACATTTCTTTAGGTCGCTAGCGAGCTACGACCTAGCGAGTTAGGTCGCATATGTCGCAAATACTTAAGTCGTATGTCGCTAATGCTCATCTATGCCGCATTTCCTTATGCCGCTATCTTTAAGTCGCTCACCATGATAGGTCGCTGGTATCTCATGTTGCTCATTCTTTAAGTCGCTCCACCTATGCCGCTATCTGCTTTAGGTCGCTGATTCCTTATGTCGCATGAAGCTGTGCTGCAGAGTACTGTGTTGAGTCGTTAACTTGTTAAGTCGCATGTATGTTGTATTGTGTAAGTCGTGAGTCGTTGTAACCTGTATTGTTGATATGCCGCATTGTGTTAAGTCGTAAATCATGATGTAGTGTGTTAGGTCGCATCTGTTAAGTCGTGTATATGTTAACTCGTGTGTCGAATGTGTTAAGTCGTGTGTATGTGTTGTAATCCCTATAAATAGGGGTGTGATGTCATTGTAAAAAAAGGGATTTTGAATAAAAATTTGGTTTATGCTTTGTGCCTCCATTAAAATTGAAAGTTGAGTGTTATATCCTTTCTCCATCTTCGGTTATTCGAGTGCGCTTGAATCAACGAACTTGAAGCCGATTCACGGAATCTCGTGCGCGAGATCAACGTCGAAGAATCGTATATCTTCTAACACGGTATCGTGTGCGATCAACGTGTTGAAGATAGCTAGAATCCGGTATCTCGAGAGATCAACGGATTTGGGCATTTGGGTATCTTCAATTCACCGATTCATATTGTTTCATCGATTCACTTTCTGCGTATTTCCGCAATTCGTGATTTGATCCGGGATAGATTTGACTGCTGGTTCAGATCTACTTCCGTGCTCCGTCATTTGGTATCAGAGCAAGGAGACGAACTTTTCCAAGTTCGTTGGGTGTGAAGTTTCAAAATTTGAAGAGTGTGTTTGGATTTGTTGAAGATTTGATCATGCCTCCGAGACGTGCTAACAGATATCAAAATGTTGAAGAAGTATATAGAAGACAAGAAGCTGAGCAGTTGGAACAGCGTATCAATGAAAGGTTCAACGAGGGTATAGAAAAATTGGCGAAAATGATGAACGACATGAATCAAAGTCACAGAAGAACTTCACCAGTTTCGAACCAAGGTAGAAACAGGGTTTCGCCGTCGGTTTCGGAAGAAAGGAGAATGTCACCACAATCTCATCGGGATAGAAGAGAGTCATCAGTTTCAATGATGAGAGATCATCATGGCTATCGAGATGAAGAGAGAAGAAATCATCGGGGATTTGAGGAAGAACCATATCGTGATGTTGAAAGACATAGTAGAAGGGATATTCGTGGTCGTAGAGACATCGATGGTCCGGATCGATATCGAAGTACATCTGATTTTGAAGAATATAGTGATAGAGGTAGTATTCATTATCGAGATCGAGGCCAAGGGCGAGATTGATATATGGATTCAGAAAGTGATCGTAAGTGGGAGTCTGGTATGAGGATGGAAATTCCAGAATTCAAAGGTGGTATGCAAGCAGAAGAATTTCTTGATTGGTTGTCTAGTGTTGAAGAAATTTTGAATTTCAAGGAGGTGCTAGAGAATCATAGAGTTCAATTAGTTGCTACAAAACTACGGGGAAGAGCTATGGCTTGGTGGCAGCAAACTAAACTAACTAGGGAGAGAATGGGAAAATCAAAAGTTGTTACTTGGGAGAAGATGAGAAAGATGATGAAAGCAACTTTCTTGCATACAATTATCAATCTCTTATGTATCAACATTTGCAGAATTTGAGACAAGGGATGAGAACGGTGAATGATTATGCGGATGAATTCTATCAATTGATTGCAAGGAATGATATTATGGAAACTGAGGAACAACTAACGGCTAGATATATTGGAGGGTTACAAATGCAAATTCAAGACATGGTTAATATGTTTAATCCAATGTCTGTTGCTGAAGCACATCAAAAAGCTCTATCTTGGGAGAAACAAGGGAGACGAGGAGGTGGTGTGTTTACGAGTTCCAATAATCAGATTAAGGGTGCTAGTAGCAGTGCAAATGTTTCCAAGGCCGTCAATAAACCGGTTGTCGATGAAGCTGCTAAGACAAAGGTTAATAACAGTATTAAGTGCTATAATTGTCAGGAGTTCGGCCATAAAAGTAATGAATGTACAAAGCCAAAGAAGAGAGCATTAGTTGCAGAAGAATGTGAGTATGAGGATGCAGAAGCTGAAGTTGATTATTCTCAACCATCGAAGTTTGATGAAGAAGAAGAAGTTGTGTCAGGAGATGAAGGGTGTAACTTGATGATGAGGAGGTCTTGTTTAACGCCAAAGCAAGAGGATGATTCTAGTTGGCTGAGGAGCAATATTTTTCAGTCTACATGTACTATCTTGGGAAAGGTTTGTCGATTTGTTATTGATGCGGGAAGCTGCGATAACATTATTTCTGAAGAAGCTGTCAAGAAGTTAGGGTTGAACACTGAAAAACACACTAGACCTTATAAACTAGCATGGCTAAAGAAAGGTGGAGAAGTGAAAGTGGGAAGACAAGCATTTATTACATTTTCTATTGGGAAGAAGTACAGAGATGAAATATGGTGTGATGTTGTAGATATGGATGTGTATCATCTACTATTGGGAAGAACATGGCAGTATGATAGAGCTGTATAACATAATGGTCGCACCAACAGCTACAGTTTCAGGTTCGAAGGGACTCAAACCACCTTAGTTACTAAGAAGCGTGAACAAAGTGAAAGCAAGTCAGAGCCGAAAGTGGAACCAACTAGTCTTTTATCTACAAGAGAATTTGTTGAAGAAGTGAAAGATAGTGATGAAGTGTTTATGTTGATTGGGTATGAAACGAGTGAAGATCTTGAAATTCCTGAGGAAGTTAAGCCGGTGTTGAATGAGTTTGAAGATGTCTTTCCTTCGGAATTGCCCAAGGAATTACCACCACTGAGGGACATACAACATCAGATTGACCTAGTGCCAGGTGCTGTTTTACCGCACAGGCTGCATTATCGTATGAGTCCGAAGGAGCATGAGGAGTTGAGGAGACAGGTTGAGGAGTTGCTTAATCAAGGGCGTGTTCGAGAGAGTCTCAGTCCTTGTGCTGTACCAGCTTTGTTAGTGCTGAAGAAAGATGGTTCATGGAGAATGTGTACGGACAGTAGGGCACTCAACAAAGTAACTGTCAGATACAGATTTCCTATGCCAAGACTTGATGACCTATTGGATCAGCTTAGTGGATCTGTAATCTTTTCGAAGATCGATCTTAAGAGTGGTTATCATCAGATTCGCATAAAACCAGGAGATGAATGGAACACAGCATTCAAGACATGGGAAGGATTATATGAATGGCTGGTCATGCCGTTTGGTTTATCTAATGCACCAAGTACATTATGAGGGTGATGAATCAAATTTTCAAACCTTACATTGGAAAGTTTGTTGTGGTTTACTTTGATGATATCTTGATCTATAGTGCTAGTACAGAGGAGCATGTTCAACACTTGCGGAAGGTGTTAACTATTCTTCGTCAAGAACAATTCTAGGCAGCAACGAAGAAATGCGTGTTTATGACGCGAAGTGTTTTATTTCTGGGATATGTCGTATCCGAGGAAGGTGTACAGGTGGATCAAAGTAAAGTAGCCGCAATTAGAAATTGGCCACAACCCAAAACTATAACAGAATTCAGAAGTTTTCATGGGTTAGCTTCATTTTATCGAAGATTTATACCGCACTTTAGTAGTGTGATGGCGCCTGTTACTGATTGTATGAAGGGAAAGCAATTTTCATGGACGAAAGAAGCAGAACTTGCTTTTGAGCGGATCAAGGAACTTTTAACGTCAGCACCAATTCTAGTACTGCTAGATTTTCAGTTGCTATTTGAGTTACATACAGATGCATCGAAAGTTGGAATTGGAGGAGTGTTGAGTCAGAAGGGACGTCCAATTGCATATTTCAGTGAGAACTTTCTGGAGCAAAGATGAGATACAATACATATGATGTGGAATTTTATGCTATTGTGCAAGCTGTGAAGCAATGGAGACATTACTTGTTCCACAAAGAATTTGTTTTGTATACAGATCTTGAAGCGTTGAAACATTTATAAGGGCAGGATAAAATTGCAGCTAGACATGCATCGTGGATAGCTTATTTGCAGCAATTTACATTTGTCGTAAAACACAAGTCTGGAGTAACTAATCACGTTGCCGATGCATTAAGTCGGAGGAATAATTTTCTAACAACCATGCGAGTAGAGGTGATGGGTTTTGATTTGCTTCCAGATTTGTTTACTTCAGATTCATATTTTTCCAAAATCCTAGATAAAGTCAAACAGGGAGAAATGGATGGATATATGCTGGTTGACGGTTTTCTATTCAAAGGAAATCAATTGTGTATTCCCGATTGCAGTCTGGGAATGAAAATCATCAAAGAATTACATGAAGAAGGACACATGGGCCGTGATTGTACTATGCAGTTGATTTCAAAGTCTTATTTTTGGCCATCAATGAGGAAGGAGGTTGGAAAGTTTGTTCAGAGGTGCCATATTTGTCAGGTTTCAAAGGGGACGGCGACAAATGCAGGTTTATATAAGCCGTTGCCTATACCTACTAAACCATGGGTGGATGTTAGTATGGACTTTGTATTGGGATTGCCGAGGACGCAACATGGCAATGATTCCATCTATGTGGTGGTTGACCGGTTTTCAAAAACGGTACATTTTATCGCATGCAAGAAGACGACAGATGCAGTTAATGTTGCACAATTATACTTCAGAGAGATCTATCGTCTTCATGGGTTGCCTGAATCTATTGTATCAGATAGAGACACTCGTTTTCTGAGTCATTTTTGGATGAGTCTATGGAGATTGGTCGGGACTAAGCTGAAATTCAGTAGTGCTTATCATCCATAGACGGATGGACAGACTGAAGTTGTAAACAGATCTCTAGGTAATCTATTGCGATGCCTCGTGGTTGAAAATTTGAAGAGTTGGTATAGGAAGTTATGTCAAGCTGAATTTGCACACAACCATGTAGTTAATCGTAGCACTAGGTTCAGTCCATTCCAGGTTGTGTACTCAACAATTCCTAAAGGACCGCTGGATTTATTTGTAGTTCCACAGCAGAAAGGAGTGATCAAACGGGCTAGTGATTTTGTGAATGAATTGCAAGAGTGTCACAAGGTTGTGCAGGAACGATTGCTTAAGGCGAATGAGAAATATAAGCAATCGGCAGATATTAAACGACGACATGTTGACTTCAAAGAAGGAGATTTTGTATATGCAGTATTGACCAAGGATCGATTTCCTGTTGGTACTTACAACAAACTAGCTGCTAGGAAGATTGGTCCTTTGGAAATCATAAAGAAGATTAATGAGAATGCTTATCAGTTGAGATTGCCGGATCATATCCATACGGTTGATGTTTTCAACGTCAAACACTTGATTCCATATCATGAACATAAGCATGTCGAAAAAGAGGAAAGTGTGAATTCATGGTCGAATTCTTTTCAGCCAGGGGAGGATGATGCAGCACAACATGCCTGCGAGCTACAACCCAGTGAGTTGCGACCTAACTCTAGCGAGTTAACGACCCAAGGAATCAAGCCCAGCGAGTTAAGTCGCTCAGCCAACTGGATAAGCGACCTAACGAGTCGCGCCAAACCAATACTGCCACATTTCTTTAGGTTGCCAACGAGCTACGACCTAACGAGCTACGACCTAGCGAGTTAGGTCGCATATGTCGCAAATCCTTAAGTCGTATGTCGCTTATGCTCATCTATGCCGCATTTCCTTATGCCGCTATCTTTAAGTCGCTCACCATGATAGGTCGCTGGTATCTCATGTTGCTCATTCTTTAAGTCGCTCCACCTATGCCGCTATCTTCTTTAGGTCGCTGATTCCTTATGTCGCATGAAGCTGTGCTGCAGAGTACTGTGTTGAGTCGTTAACTTGTTAAGTCGCATGTATGTTGTATTGTGTAAGTCGTGAGTCGTTGTAACCTGTATTGTTGATATGCCGCATTGTGTTAAGTCGTAAATCATGATGTAGTGTGTTAGGTCGCATCTGTTAAGTCGTGTATATGTTAACTCGTGTGTCGAATGTGTTAAGTCGTGTGTATGTGTTGTAATCCCTATAAATAGGGGTGTGATGTCATTGTAAAAAAGGGATTTTTTATAAAAATTTGGTTTATGCTTTGTGCCTCCATTAAAATTGAAAGTTGAGTGTTATATCCTTTCTCCATCTTCGGTTATTCGAGTGCGCTCGAATCAATGAACTTGAAGCCGATTCATGGAATCTCGTGCGCGAGATCGACGTCGAAGAATCGTATATCTTCTAACACGGTATCGTGCGCGATCAACGTGTTGAAGATAGCTAGAATCCGGTATCTCGAGAGATCAACGGATTTGGGCATTTGGGTATCTTCAATTCACCGATTCATATTGTTTCATCGATTCACTTTCCGCGTATTTCCGCAATTCGTGATTAGATCCGGGATAGATTTGACTGCTGGTTCAAATCTACTTCCGTGCTGCGTCACAATACCCTCCACAAAATGATGATGCCTCACCCCTCCTCCATCATGAAGCACACGCAACCCCCTCTTGGTCACTCCATGCCATCACATCTCCTCTTTTGTACCGTACCAATGCCTTAGATTTTTTGCTCTTCTCCCTTTAAAATTATAAAAGAAAAGTCCACTTTCATTTTATTAACTTAAGTATATATTTAAATATGTTTTAACCTAATTACTTCATTATCCAGATGTATATGTTATTGTATATATGTTTGCATATATATAATTGTGTGTACAATATGTTCCGACAACTTTTGGACGACGAAAAAGTCAAAAAACCAAAAGACGATCTTCACCGTCATCGTTTGAATGGTCTTTTGTGAAGCCTGTCAAATGCAGCTCTATTCTTGTATCAGCTTTCAGGAATTCTTTACAATTATCGATTTTTCTTCCATATTTTGCATTGAGAGCGCTCTAAATTTCCTGTGTAATCAAACAATGAGAGATATGGTTAAATTCAAATTTATCAAGTGTAGAGATAAGAACATTCATTGCATCCACATTAAGGGAACAGTTATTCTTATCTACCATACCCAATCCATTTTCATTAATATCCCAAATATGAAAATCAATAAATTTTAAATAAATTTCCATAACAAAAAATCTATTTATTTAAAAAATAGGTGGACTATAAATGGACTAAATCTTGCTAAATCTATTGCAGTTAGGGTAAGACATTATATTAGGTTTTTTCCTAAAAACCAGTTCTGATAGGATCGTGTGATATACCCAAGAGGGAGGGTCAATAAGGTATATAAATTTTTTGTAGATAAGCGAATAAATAATGTGGAAACGTAAATGCTAAAAGTAAATAACACATAGATATACCCAGTTTCGACCTGATGCCCTTACTACGGCCCCCATGTTACTACTAGGATTATATACTCGAAACTTACAACACTTTAAGCTCACACTCAATGCTAACCTGAATATACTAATCCTATGCTTAGTAACCCAGCCTAGACTGAATACCTTGAGACTAGAATCCCTGAACTACAACGCATAACTCATCCTAAATCAACTAGATTCCAAAATTAAAAATTACAAAAAAGAAACAAATTAATTACAGAAATATAAAAAGAACACTCCTTTATCTTGTCTCTTATCACGTGAACTTGCACTATTTTTGATTTGAAGTTCGAGAAAAACATCACAACCTACAATTCTAGTTGATCATGCTACCAAGCTGTTGGTGAATTTGAGATGCAACTTCTTCCTTGAGATGTTGATGTCCTCCTTGAATTTTTTTGATGAAGAAATCCCTTTTTTGTGATCGGATATTGATTTAAATAAACAAGTAAAATAAACAATGACAAATTTGATGTGTTACAATGTAGAGAGATATGATTATTATTTTTGAATGAAGCTTTTCTTCTTTCTTTTGTTATTGGTCTATCCGATAATTTTTCCTTTCGATGTTATTGAATTTATGTAGGCAACTTGTATGTATGGAAACATATATGGAAGAGATGATATTGAGAAAGATATGTATTTTGAGAGTTTGTTTGTAACGACCAGTATTTTTGATAATTAAAAGTATTAAATTTAATAAGATTTTGGGATTTAATATTGTCAGAAATTAAAAATATATAACCTGATCTTAAATGAATTCTGAAAACGACAAGTTCAATGAGGTAAGGATGGTAACACAAATTACCATGTAATTTAATATTTTTGATTTGAATATAATTAATAACTGTTTGAATGTAAACTTCATCGATTGTAAATAATAAAATGTTAACAAAGAATGAAATGGTTTTTTTTATTTCTAATAGGAATATAAATGTAAAGTTTAATTTGGATATAATTGTAGAGTTTAATAAGGAATAAAAGAAACACTATATTAAAGGAGAAATCATATTTCATTTAATTGAAATTGGTTTTAGCATTGATAAGTAAATTTATTAATCTTTGTTTATAAACAATAAATTTAGAAACGTGTTGAATTACTAAGATTTAACAATTGTTTTATTTATCATCTTATTATTAATCTGTTTGAAATTTATTATGTAATAGATGAAATTTAATGTAATTAAATATTTCAATTAATATAAACAAAGGCGTTAACTGTTGAGTGATGAATGTAATAAAATGGAAATTATGTTTAATTAACATATAAGGTATTTGTTGATTCAATATAAAGAACATTTAAAACAAAATAACACAATTTGTTGAAATATAAAATGTAATGAACTAGGGTTTTATTACCGTCGTAATGAAACGTTTGAATGAAAAAGGTTAGAAATAAAAATTTATGATTTATTAATGTGAATTTTATTAGATAGTAAATTTGGGCCATAAATAAAATCTAAAACAACAAAAAGCAATTAAGTGGAAGGTGCTAACGCGTTTATGAATATAATTTAATAGCTGGAATTTAAGGATAGAGATAATGCAATGATATTGTATTTATAGTAATAATAGGAATTGGAATAATAAATGCTAGTTTTAATGATGAGTTGGATGAATATCGATTAATAGAGGAAAACGTTTATTTAGTATTTAGTATGTAATTTAATTCTTGTTGGATACTGTAATTTTATAAATGTATTTGCATGACTATAAATAAGGATTGCAATGTTTACGTATTTATGTAATTGATTTCATCAATTAAGGTTTGTTTTGAAGTGAAAGATTGAAATTAATTGGAAATAAATTTATTGAAATCTTTCAATTGAAAAAGGAAAAAGACACGAAGTGCAATTAATGAATCTAATGTAAGAATATTTTCATTTGGAATGTACATTATTAGGAAATATACGAATGGATTTAATATTGTATAAGTTGATTATTTTAGAATATAAGAATGTTTACATTTATGAATTGCAAGTAAAGAATAAGCATTTTAAGGAAAATAAAAGAATGTTTGAGGAAAATAAAGTGAACGTTTCCATTCTAAATATGAGTTTAACGTTGTAAAAAGATAAAACAGAATTTTTAAAACAACATTTTACGATAGTTAAATAGTAGACATAGATTGTACGGAAGTGATTTTAATGCTAACCTTGAAATTTAAAATAGATTAAATATTTTGAGTTCATGATTACATGTCGAGAAAAAATGTTTTTTTTTATTTGAACCTTTGAATCATTGTTCATATTTTATTTTTTATAGCGTCGGTCCTGTGTAGGAACGGTCCTTGTTATGTAAATTGGTGTGTTCAAATTTAGTTACGTTGTGTTAATTAAATCTTTACTGGATGTCAATTTTTGTATGTTTGGGTTAACAAAATTAATTGAGTGAACAAATGTTTTGAAATTTGAATTTCAAATGTTTGTTTACACTGTAGAGTTGGTTTGTTTATTCCCTTTCTAATTATGTCACACTCTTTTTATTGTTTTCTCGTTTGTTCCATTACTCATTTCCCTTTACCGTCTCTGAAGCTTTTTCATTTCACGAACGTTGCCTACTTTTCATATTTTTAATTCTTTCCTTCACCTATTTTAATACCTACCTTCTTCTTCACATCTCGTTCCTCACACAGGTGCCGCTACATTTTACACCATTGCAACTCCACGACTATGCCATCCTACACCTATTGTCCGTCATTGTTCATAGCTGTTGACCACCCATAGCCACAACCAAAGTCGATTCTACGGTTTCAAACTACAAAATAACATTATGAACAAAACTATATATAATTAATTTATTTAAAAAAAATGGCACTCCACAATAATATTAATACAAACATCTAAAAAGATACTACATCATTTATAAATTGTTAATATAATTTAAAAAATGATACTACAATGCAGAACTTACTTCCACAATTCTTAAAGTTCTACTAAAAATAAACATCATGAACAAAAATATACACAATTAATCTATTTAAAAAAATTCTTCAAAGTATCATTAGTACATTATTCTCTTCTTCCTCAAATTTATTGTTTTAATCTAACACCATTTCTTCATTCGTGTCAAAACTCGAAATCATTGCTATTAGTAGAGTCATGCATTCTCCATTCTTACTCATCGCCGCCACATCGTCAAAGCACTTTTGCTTTGAGCTCCATGGCCAAAACCACCATCCTATCTACCTACATTGTCGCCAAGATTGGTCATGCCTTCATTAAGTGACCGCAAACCTCCTCCATCGTCAAGAATCCAGTTGACGTGCCCTTTTCACAACAAATTTTTGTTATTTTGCCATATTTAGTTGAAACGTTTGTATTTTTAGCTAAAAAAATTTAAAAGTCTGTATTTAGAGCTAAAAAATGGGTAAGATTTGTCCTTCACACTATTTTATTAATTTAAAAAATACAAAAGTAAATTAGCAAAACATATAATTATTAAATAATTTTGTCCAAAAATTCAAAATTTCAACGAGAATTTTTATTTCGATTATCGAATTCATTGGAGAAAATTTATATTTTCTGAAAAAAATTGCACATAAAAAAACTGATTTTTTTTAATTTGGTAGAGTTTAGATTTCATTAGTTTTCATGGTAATCAATTTTAGTAGTCCTAAATCCTGATCATAGTTTTAGTTCAATTTTAGTCTACAAACCGAGCACATACCAAGACTAGCAGTTTTGATTCTTTTGGAAGTAGCAACACCATCAACAAAGTTCAAACTCCCAATAACCACTGTCTTCCTCGGACCATCGCCAAACGTCATCAGATCCCAACGACCACCTGCTATTTGTAAACCCCACCCTTCACATACTAATTACTCTTTCTCAAACTGAAAGATGGTAGCTGTTGATTACTCTTTCTCAAACTGAAAGCTACATTATACAGTTGTCGTTCCATCAACCAAGGATCACCCAGACTCCCGAAGCTTTGTATTTCTCAAATGCTTGAAATGAGTCCTACATAGGAAGGAGATGCAGTCTATATGTGAAACACCATATATATCCCAGTTAGCGATCGAGATTGGAGATTCAAAGTATATTTGACTTCAGCTATGCTTATGGGGTTGGAGAATTCAGTCTCCATATAATGTCCTTTTATCATGTTAATTCCATTCATTTTTTAAGGATGAATATCATGGTTTTCAATAGGTTGTTTTGAATCCTAAGTGCTAGAGTTGTAATTTATATTTAAGTATCAAGTACCGAATTTGACTTTGATGCCTTCAAACAAAGCATGAAACAATTGCGGAAAGTCCTTTTTACCATTTGGAAGGAAGTTGTAGCAATTAGCTGAGGTTACTATAAAGGAGCAACTCTGTATATAATAATGGTGTGGCAAGCTAACTAAATCCGCACAAACATTCGACAAAGAGAGAAGATTAGTTTTGATATCAAAAACCAAAATTTGGGTTTTTAGGTCTTAAGAACACGGCTTCAGTAAACTAGTCGACCTATATGGCTACTCTAGCATTAGTGATATTTACCCTATAGTTTTCAGTTTAAGATGTGTAGAAGCCACGATTCCAAATTAGCTAATTTGGCTATAAAACATAGCTTACTTCATATTACCATGTGTAGCAACCGAATGAATGGTTATGATTTCATAATTTTGTATACATGGGGCATAATTATAATTATCTTCTCACAAATATAAGAATTCGCAAACATCATGCCTTGTCGTAGACTCCCACTGGCTGCTTCAAATTTCTTCTCCAAATCAGCCTCCCCGACAGCATGAGCCGCAATACGCAACTTTATGAAATCAACATGTAATACAGCCATGAGAGCAACATCATTGAAACATGTCGAGTTAAATATTTGCTAACATATTATAGATAACAGTTGTAAAATAATCGAATAGAACAAAATGAACAAGAGAACACAGATTTGAGAGATAGAAGAAACAAATATAAAATGGAGACTATTTTTTTATTGAATTAGTTGAATAAAACCTTATTGCAGGATTCTTATTCATAAGCCTAACTAGAACATATAAGTTGAAACTACCCAAACATGAATTAAAGTCATGATAAAAATTCTTGTACTTCCCAGTTAAGATTTTATGCATTGTAAATTTGGATTTGAGTGAGGAAATTTGTTAAAGAGATAGTTATCTTGAAACTTAGGGTCTTGGTTACTATTAGAAAAATTGGTTCACCTAGAGCATCTTTTTTTAGTTAGTATAATAATTGATCTGGCATGAATGCATGCACATAAAAAAATCATTCATTTAGAAGAGTGTAGTGAATGGACTTGAATAGCAACTGAAAAATGGAGGCAAGTTGTACGTAGCTTAACTTTTTATTCTTCTGAGGTAAAAAGATGTTCCACGTTGGCGGCATGGTCTCATAAAACTTTTTATAAAAGTTCCTCATTATTTGAGTTATCTCACACTGGTATTTCTACACTGATCTGGGTGTTATTTATTTATAATGCTCGGGTCAGACCGAGTATTTTCCCAAGTTATCCATGTTGTTATGGCGGTCTTGAAGGGGTACTGAAGATTCACCCATCGTAGTTTTAGTTTCCACTGTATTATATAGTATACCTATCGGCATTTGTAAGGTTAGTATTTTATAACTATCCTACTGATAAGGTTTGTTTTTAACTCTGATACACTCTGTATGTTTTCATGTTAATTGGTTTACATGGTTTTGATCTTCATTGACACTGTCTTCTTTGCTCTCGAAGTCACTGGTATTTAAATTCATGTTGATTTCGAACTTGATTTTGACTTTGTTCCTTTTTCTATAGACTTGAATATTGATTTGTTTGACACTGATGTGCTTTGCATTGACTTGTATTTAATCTGGCCTGTTGCTTCGAGTGGATCTTGAGTTTATTTCTGACATTTGGCCTCGGCCATAACTATACTGCCTGAACTAAACTGGTTTGGATTGTATTTGAGTTTGCTGAATGTTGAAGTTGCTGATCTATTGGTATCCACGGCTTAATGACTGTCATTTGCCTCTTTGACAGTTTTAAAATTTACTTTGGTATAAAACAAAAAGAAATTGTCTATGATTTTACTTTGTTTAGCTGAGGTGGTTGCTATGTATATGCATTTATCCACATTCCCTCTCCATTTTGTTCCACTTGAATTTGATTTGCCTAATAAGGCTGCACTTGTTCATTGCGGCCTTGACACTGCAAATGTTTACTAGTGTTGTCACTGCATAGTTGTACATCATGTAGTTAATTTGTGTGGGTGTTGAAGTGAACTGCACTGCATCTGCAGTGTGGTTGCATCGAGTTTGATCATTCATTACAGCTGTCTTGACCATTCGAGACAGTTTACATACCTGTTTCGTTTAGTATTTGGGTTCACTAACCACTTATGCACATGGTTACATTAGTGGTTGAAACTGGTCATTCATGTGTAGTTTGCATTGTCCAGTTTGTAACTTTGAGTACTATAGTTTACTTTGATAATCATGTTGCCGTGCTTATGCTAATTCATTCATGTAGTAACCTAGTTTCACTTGCATTTCTTATTTCTTTATCTCGTACTGTCCAATTGAGTCATATGTAATTGAGCTCTGGTTGTGTTCATGAGCAGTTTGTAGTTGTCGTTCATGCTTGCACAGGCTTCACGGCTGTGTGTATGTTTGCATTCATATCCTTGCTGTATCGAGTTGCACCAGTCTTCGAGTTGAGTTGAGTTTCATCTCCACTTTTTTGCACTTCATATTTCAGTGTACCATGCCTTCTGTTCTTGTGTGGATCATGTAGTGTCTGCATAGGTGCACTGCTGCTAATTGTTGCAATGTGCTTTGAGTTGTGTAGTTGGGTCATCATGCAGTCTGGATTGTGGTATTTGCATTCAAGTATAGTTGCTGCACTTGTCCTGTCCACTTGTCATTACTTTGGTCTCTGACCTGATGTACTTTAGTCTGGTACCTTGATGCACTTTATACACTGGTGTATCCCTTGACTATTTCACTACTACTGTGTCTGGTACCTTTGCATTGTAGTACTTCATGTTAGTATATGCTCTTGAGTTGGGTGTATTGCATTGTTAAGTTGAACCTGTTTTACTGATGCATTGCCTTTGTGTGGTCTGCACCTGCATACTATTGCTGCCTTGTTCTCTTGCTGTCAAGATTGTTTCTTTTTACGGTTGCAATTGTTTTGGTATTACTACCTTCGTGCATTTGGCCTTTCGAGTCTTTTTCATATTGCTGAATCATTGTGGTTGTGTTAAGTCCTGACAGTAGTGATTCGACCTCTACAGTTTTGACTTGCTGTTAATAATTAGAGTTGTGATGATTTCATCACTGTAGTGGCGAGGCAGTGCACGCGAGCGTGTACTGCAGCCACACCGTATTGATTTTATTGGTATTTCTTTTGCTTTTGATGCGTTGATCTTTTGAGTATTTATGTGTACGAGCACTTGTATCTAGCACATGTGCTACGTGCATTTCAGTTGTACTTCTTTTATTGTCGAGTCTGACCTAGTGTTCATTTGTGTCTTTCACTAAGTTATTGTGTATCTCATGCGATAGTGGCGAGGCAGTACACGCGTGCGTGTACTGCAGCCCTATCAGATCTGACAGTTTTTAAATTGATGTTTCGATTGTTGAATTGTTTCGTTGGTTAAATTTAATATTTTGAAGTTGTATTTTGATTTGGATTTGCTGATTTGTTGTTTAACACTATTTAGTGTTATATTTGCCGTTATCCGATTTTCTTATCGAGAAGTTGGATATACGAGATTTATGTGACTGTCGTCTATTTGCTGTTGATTATTATTGCTTCTATGCACTAATAACTGAGTTTGAATTAGACTGACCCGTGTATTATTTTCTTTTGAATGTAATACTCGGATCAAACCCGAGTTATTTCAGGTTGTAGATTTCCTGCTTTGAGTTGCTGTTGAGCTATGAAGACTTTTTATATCATTTGAAGTGGTCTTCGTCCTATTGTAATAGTCAGTGTGTCTGTTTTAAGATGATATGTATTCATTTATATTAATCGATAATGTACTTGTATATATAACTTCTTGAGTCGACAGCTGTAGTTGTATCATATGTATTGGGTCAACTATATAGTAACTGACATCAGTTATATATATATATATGAGACTTTTTGTTTAATCTGTGTTCCACATTTATATTATCTGTGTTATTATTATATCTAATGTCCTAAACTATTATGAACCATCGTAGTTTGTTTTATACTGGTAATTGGGTATGTCGATGGGAGTAAATAAATGAAATGAAAAATAAAAAAGTATATACCACTCCTATTGAGGTAACCAATATTAGTGTAAGGCCAATTACGGATGGTCGCTCCTATCCAGCCTTATTCTTCGTAATAATAGACAGTATTTCTTTAAATACTCTTTGTTATTATGAGTATAGAGGTGGGGCGTCACAGTTGGTATCAGAGCTTAGGGTTTATGGACATAATATAAAACATAACTTAGATGGAACATATGTTACAACTATTGGTCGATGTTTATTTGTGATTTGAGTCAAAACTAAAGTTTTGAAATTTTGATGAAATTTTTAAATATCTTTATTTAAAAATAAAAGTGGAATTGTGTTCTAATGATTTGATTGATTTGGGTTCTATTTATCAGAGTGCGCAGCGGAAGCAGTGACACTGTCTTCGCTGAGTACGACTGATAATCTTTTGATTTAAAAATCAAAATATGAAATTGAAATAAATTTCAATTGTGTTTACATAGCTATATTTATTTTGTTTCTTTGAGAATTTCGAATCCGAATTGAGGATTCGAAGAAATTACAGTTATGTGATTTTTGTTGAAATTTCCGCTAGCTTTCTTTTGTACTAATCCTCTATTGATTAGATTTTGCTGTTTTGAATTGTCTTCATCGAAGATACATTCGAACGATATCTTTGTTTATATTGTAATATGCGTGCAAATATGAATTGCACATTACTGCATTAATTTTACGTTGAACCGATGCTTGGTTATGAAACGTATTTTGTTGCCGTTGTTTTTATAACGGGATTTTTACACCAATGCTATATTTTGAAGCACGGTGTTTTGTGACATTTTTGATGAATGAAAATTCACTGATATTACATTTTGATGTAAATTGTTTTGATGTGATTTTGACGTTTAAAAATTTCTGTCGCTTTGGCTTCAGTAACCATCAAAAATTTAAAAGTGGATTTTCAAGCGGTTATTCTGCAATGCTGATTTTGAGATTCGTTTTACGATGTTTTGAGAAGTACAATTTCCTTTTTGAAATTGCTACTAATATTGCTGCTTTAATCACGTGATTGGAAAATTGTTTTAAAAATGAAAGTTGTTTTATAAAATTTTTAACAGTTTGCGCTTTCAAAAGGATGAGAAAGCGACTTAAACGATTCAGCAAAATCGAGGACAATGACCCCTTTCTTTTACTGATTTGCTTAACTCCGGACTTGTCCAGCTGAGAATGTGAATTGTTATTTTTATAAAATAAATAAAATTGTTTTCAGAAATTTTACAGTTTGCAATTTCAAAAGAATGAGGAAGCGATTTAAACGTTTCAGCAAAATCGAGGACTATGACCCCTTTCTTTTACTGATTCGCTTAATTCCGGACTTGTCCGTTTGAGAATGTAAAGTGTATTTTTACAAAATACACAATTTTGCACTTTCAAGGAAACGAGGAAGTGATTTAAACGATTTAGCAAAAGTGCGGAGTATGGAACCACACTTTTACTATTTCGGTTAATTCTGGACTCGTTAATTGAATATCTGTTGTTTTGATGATTTTGATGAATTTTGCACTTTCAAGGAAACGATGAAGAGAATCAAACGATTTAGTAAAACACGTGGTATGGGACATGTGCGTTTGCTATTTTGGTTAATTCCGGACTCGTTAATTGAAATATTTGATGCTTTCGTGTGCTTTCGAGCCACTATGATGGACCTTCGGGTCATATGATGGACCTTCGGGTCAAATACCAGTACTAGACCTTCGGGTCATTTGTTGGACCTTCGGGTCATTTGTTGGGCGCCAAAATTATGTTGAGTACTTGGTAGGCTTCGTCCATTTGTTGATGCACGTGCGGCGAATTAAAAACATGCCATCTGATGGGATCGATCCAACCTTTTATGTTGATTTTCTAGTCTTCTTAATTGATTTCTAGATATTTGTTGTTTCTAATTATCTGCAGGTAATTAGATATCTGATGTTATGAGATTTAATTATCGTATCGGTAATTAGATATTTGAGATTCTGATTATCGTTTTGATAATCAGATATTTGTTGTTTCTAATTATCGCTTGTGATAATTAGATATTTGTTGATATGAGTTCTGATTATCGTTTTTGATAATCGGATATTTGTTGTTTCTAATTATCGCTTGTGATAATTAGATATTTGTTGATATGAGTTCTGATTATCGTTTTTGATAATCGGATATTTGTTGTTTCTAATTATCGCTTGTGATAATTAGATATTCGTTGATTTGAAATTTGTTGATTTGAAATTTGATTACCATTTGTGGTAATTAAATATTTGTTGATTTGAGATTTAATTATCGCTTTTGATAATTAAATATTTGTTGATTTGAGATTTAATTATCGCTTTTGATAATTAAATATTTGCTGATTTGAGATTTAATTACTGTTTGTGGTAATTAAATATTTGTTGATTTGTTTTCTGATTATCGTTTGGATAATTGGATGTTTGCTGATTTTATTGATATGAGATTTTCTAGTCTCCAATTGATTCTAGAGTATGTTGATTTTATTGAATAGCTGTTTTCTATCTATTTCTGGTAATAGTTAGAGTTTGTTGATTATGGAATTTGTGTTTTCTAGTTATTTGTTGGATAAATAGATATTTGCAGTTTTTCAATTTGTGTTTTCTAATTATCTTTGCTGATAATTAGATTTTTGCTGTTTTCTAATTTTCGTATCGATATTTAGATATTGCTGTTTTGTGATTTCTAAATTTAAATTATCTAGTTGACAATTAAATATCACTGATAATTGTAGTTATTCAGTTTGATTGTTTCTGATTATCTATTCGATAATTAGATTTATTGAGAATTTGTGAATCTCTTGTATGCAATTGAAAGATTTCTTTGGTATTGGGTTCTCGATCTTTATTTTTCTAGCTTAACCAGTTTATGTTAGAAGAAGAATAATTGTTGACGACTTTAATTATGAAAATTGCGGGGATGCGATTTCTATAAGGAGGGGAGTCTGTAACAACCCAAAGTTTTATAACAATTAAGTATCGTCCAACGACGATTATATTGGTTATTAATTTCTGTTGGGATTTTATCGGTTGAAATTTTTGGAAGAAATTTGGTTGTTAACAACTATTTGAAGTCTTTAAATTGGGAGGTGATTCTTTTCTTTTTTTTTATTCGGTAAAGGGTTGTGGGTTGTAAAAATTTGTTTGGCCCATTTGATAGATGAAGTGAAGTTACCCAATACCATTTCCCCTTTTATTGATATTCATTCGTAACCCGATCCCCTCTTTCATTTTCATTTCAAACCCTAAACGTTCGAAAAGGTTAATAATGGTGGCCCCGTTCATAAGAGAAAATTTGGGGCTTAGGTAGAATTAGCAGCTGCCGACAATGGTTGCCCATTCGAATAAGTGATTTCCACTTCCTTGCTCTGTCAATAGGCTGCTAGGGTTCGATTTTGGGCTTTGCTTGATGTTTTGAGTGATCGAATTGGATTCCAAATTGTTGGTTATGGGGTTCTTCGAATAAGGTGAGTGATCTACTCACATCTAATTCAATCTGCAAATTTTTTTAAATTTTGTCAATTGGTTTATTTCGACAGTTCGATTGTTGGACGTAAATGATTTATCTGATTGAATCAAAATTGTATGTTTTCATGTTAATTGGTTTACATGGTTTTGATCTTCTTTGACACTGTCTTCTTTGCTCTCGAAGTCACTGGTATTTAAATTCATGTTGATTTCGAACTTGATTTTGACTTCGTTCCTTTTTCTGTAGACTTGAATATTGATTTGTTTGACACTGGTGTGCTTTGCATTGACGTGTATTTATTCTGGCCTGTTGCTTTGTAACGACCCACCTTTTTGGACAATTTAAATCGACAAGTAAACACACATGCCGATTCCAAACCATTCAAAAGGGAGGATTGTTAATGGGGTAAATAAGAAAAGAAGAGAAAAGGAACAAGAAACAACCACAGAATCTCGCAGCGGAAAGATAAAATATAATAATCAAATAAACAGTTCATGAAGCTGTCTAATATACTTTTGATTATCATTTATACAACATTTATCAGAGTTATACATATACAACAGAACAAATAAAATAGTGCAGCAGACCACATGATGCAAGGATAATAATAGTAATAGTATATCAAATCTTCGTCTTCGTCCTCCAGAATAGATCTTCAATAAGCTGAAAAACTCAGGACTGACCCGAGCGTAATGAAAAGACAAAACACTCGAGTCAGGACTAAAATATCCTTATGTAAGTTAAATCAATCGTAAATAATTATGAGTGTAACGGCGTCAGAGATGTTTACGGGGTTTGACATCTCTTATCCAGTGTCGACGTGCGTGCAATAACTCAAAAGATGTTACGGGATTTTCCATCTCTTAAGGATCCGTTAAACTATCTACTATGTAGTACAATACGCTATTATAATATGTCTATAGTAAAATAAACTATTAAAATAGCGTTAAGGCGTTACCCATATCCCCCTTAACACATTTTATATATTCCCATAGTCTATACAGTACCGTACGCTCCTCCGAGAGGTTTACGCAGAGGGCACCCCATAGGTATGGTACAAAACAAATTCGTAAAAGGCACGCTAGGGCATGTGAACACGACACACGAGGAAATGCCAGGGTAGATATACCAATTGCACTCCCGGATTGGTGGTGACGCATAGCAGCTACTACCGCCCACCTCGGACACACTCCCAAACAATCGAGGGGTGGCCACCAAATCGAATCACAAAAGCAATATAATGGTATCGAAGAAATATGTCCGATAAGAGGAATGACCTCACATTAGCCCGGTATAGCTCCTGATTTTAGTCACATCTAAGCTGACTCACGGGAGTCAGGGTCACGTCATACCATATAGAATCGTCGCCAAACCATCCTACTTCATTTCTGGAATCTCCACCACGTACACAGTTGTTAAAGTGGTTTTCGGTATCGACAGAGAGTATGCCCATATCCGATCCCGGTCTCTTTAACAACCAAACGCTTATTACACACCGGATGGTTCTTTTACATTTTCAAAATCAATTCATAATTGATATCAAAATATCAGGTTTGCTTCAAAAATTAAATCCATTTCAAAATCATCGTATCTACTCAAAATATACGATTCCATTTCAAAATCATTTCGCCTCAATATCTCATTTCAATTTAAAAATCGTTTCACATTTCCAATTTAGGTTATAACTTCATTTAGCCCAATTCGTATTTAAATCCAAGATTTAAATATAAACATTTCACCTTATTAACCAGCTAGAAATTTTGGAAAATAGTTTGAATAGTTTAAAAATAGCTTAAATAAATAAAATAGTTAAACTACTCCAAAATATTAAAGATAGATTTCAAAATAGTTTAAATTTGATTTAATATAGTTAAATAGATTTAAAAATAGATTTATTATAATTAAATAGGTTAAATAACTTTAAAATAGATTAAATATGACTAAAATAAATTAAAATAGGTAAATTACTTTAAATAAATTAAATTAGGTTAAGTAGATTTAAAAATAGATTAAAATAAGTTAATATGTTTAAATAAGTTAAAATAACTTAATATAATCAGTATAGGTTAAAATAGTTTAATATAAAATAGTTTAAGTATTTAAAATAGTTTATATAGCAGAATAACTTCAGAAACCAAATTTGAAATAGCTTCAAAGTCAACCATTTTAATTTCCAACTTACCAATTCTGAATCAAATTCAAATTCCATTCAGTCGATTCAAATCTCAATTTCAGTTCAATCAATTTCGATTTCAAATTAATTCAATTCTATCAAAAATCCAATTTCCTCAAATTTCAAAATGTTGTCTTTATCACACTTTTACTTAATAATATTCAAAGTCCGAATAAAAATTGAATCCTTTAAAATCAAATCAATTTACGAAAATTCAATCATATCACAATTTTAATTTCAAAGTCTTAACTTCAATTATTAACCAATTTGTTTAACAAAAATTTATTTCGACATCTCAACATCAAATTCGCGATGAATTCAATTTCTATAAAATTTGATTTTTTTGAATTCCTTTAAATCAGACCATTTAAAAATAATTCCAAATCATAGATTTTAAAAATTATTTAATTTAACCAATCCGGTGCCCGTATATAATTTCTACCCTATGGCCAAGTGATCAGTTATTTCAATTAAATTTCAGGAATAAATATATATCATTTCAATTCGAATTATAGTGTCATAGGTATATATCATTTCAACCTATTTCTCAATTTTATTCAAAATGAATCAATCTACAACTGTAATTTATAAAAAGGGTGATGACAGGATATCGATAACCAAATAAACATCCAAATATTTCAAACATCAGTCAATAGCATCCATCGCAACCAATCATCCAAACAGACAATATAAATCACGGAAATTTCATAGTTATAAATGTTCAGTAATTTAATTGCGATTAAATTTCAATTCTAATTTGACTGTCGATTTCAATTTCTAACATTAAATTCGATGACAATTTAGATGACAGTTAAATTTTATCAACAACGACTAATAAAAATCATATCACTTCACAATATTAAATTTAACTAGCATCAAAATATTCTAGTACGTTGTGAGCGTTATAAAACACTCACCTTGAGTTTACGTTGCCAATCGTTCAAATTTCAAATTAAATCGAGCGCGTTCGATTTAACCAAAAATTTTAACGAGTTCGAAACAGTCCTGGATCTGCACTGCAGCGAAGCTCTCGTCTCTGCGATTCCAACGTCGCCAGTTTCGTCTGATTCTGATAACGTACGATGAAGATATCCAGTTTTAAAGATTGAACGAATTTAAGATAAATGATTAACAAACTTATATAATTTAAATTAACCAACAATCGATCAGGGCCGTTGATTACAAAGCAAAAGATTCTGGCCGCACACACTCTTCTTCCCGTGATCTTCTTCCCAGGCTAACACCAACCGATAGAACCCAAACACCCCACCATATTCCGATCGTCACTTCTTCCTCAGGCCACGAGGAAGCGATCAGGGGTCTTCAAATCGAAGGCCATCACGAACCCTGTCATCGCCGGAGATAAGGCCAAACTCGGTACCCCCTAGTTGCTTGAAAACGCGTTCGAACTGACCAAGAACGGAGGCAGCTCGCACTCCATCCACCACGCCAAAACCCATCTCAACCGTTGGATGTCTCGACCTCACCACGATCTTCGATTTGCTAGTTGAGAGTTTTTGAAATTAGCTGACGGATTTGAAGAAAAACGAGGGGGGAAAAGAGTTGTTTTTCGGCCATTGAAATTTGTCTCAGGCGGCCACGAGATGAACGACTAGGGTTTTGGGAATGAATGCGTATATACGCGTATAACTAATTATTTTAATATTATTATCCACAATAACATGATTTTCGAACGAACTCCAATTTAGACGTGCCGACAGGCGTTTGTAAGGTTTTACCCGCATTCCGAACACAATGGAACGTGTTTCGGAAGCCAATTTGATCGTCTGTGCGAGTTATAGAAATAAACGATCGATTTTAAATTAAACCGATTAAAAGAATTTCTAAGCGTTTTCAGCTGCCACAGTCAAATGGCAACTCCGATTGCTACGAAATTCGAGATCCGATAATAATACACTATTACGGATCCAATGGAACTGGTTTCGTCGAATTCCGAGACTGTGCCTCGGAAGGCTATTTTTACTCGTCGATTAAATCGACGACTTTTCAAAATTTACAGAATTTCTTAAAATTCAAATTTTAAATGTTAACAAATTCATTGTTGTTCAAATAAAATTTTATATCAATCTTCGATATCATTTTCAATCATATTGTATTCAAAACTCAATTATTCAAATATTTGCAAATTTAAATTTTAAACAATTTTGATTATCCGAAATTCATTATCCTGAAATAATTGAAAATGAACTTATAAAATTTTACTTTAAAACGAATTCAAATTATGGAACAATTATTTCCGTTATACAGTTATTCAATTCCCGTTATTCAATCTATTCAATTATTCAATTTATTTCCAATATCAAATTTAAACAATTTAATTGATCCATATTCAACAATTTCCAATATTGGATTTTTTATTTGAATTGTACTTATCAATCAATTACTCTATTTACATCTAATGAACTCAGCATTATTATCGAATCCAACTATTGATTGTAAAGACATTTACTAAGTAGCATTTATATTTCAATACTTATTACTACTCAAATCTTCGAAATCAATCTATAAAAATTTTATTTCTAAATAATTCACAATTATTATTCAACTTCAGTTATTATTTATACACCTAATTAATATATATAAAATTTCATTTCAATTGCAATTGGTTTCCAAATTCAATCCGACTGACCAATAAACAAGTAACCTATAATAATTATCACCATTTACTTTTAATCACACTTATAAGTTTATTATTTACAAACAAGTGTCACAATTACCTATACAATACCAATTTGATTCCATTACCGATGACTACATCTTATTTCATTAGTTAACCCAATATTTATATTTGTTTTTCTTATATTTCCCTTATAACCAAGTTATAATATTTAAGTCATTTCAATTTATGGGAATTTCATACAATTTATTAATAATTAACTTAGAAAATATTGTTGCAATTCATTCTCGTTATTATTATCATAAATAAATTACAAAATTTTTAATTCTTCCAACATTAAGCCATGAAATCTTATTAAATTAACTAATTTAATTATCGAAAATCTACGGGTTGTTACACTCTTCCCCACTCAAAACTTTTCGTCCTCGAAAAGGAAAAAGAAGGGAAAAGGAACTAAGTAAAGATTTCGGCATTCGATACATTTTATTCAAAATTATCAACTTATAAAACAATGAAATTTTACTTATAAAGTCGTTACTACACTTCCACTACGCTACTCCGATTGGCTTACGAAATTTACAAGTTGGTTATTCAAATGAGTTATAAAAATTTAAAACTCAAAAATTTTCTAACACCTGGATTTACAGAAAATTTCGGCAGCGTCTCCTTTGCGCGGCTCGATCGGTACAGCTACAAAACGCCTCTACGGGCCCCAAACCAGTAAAAGAAAACAAAAGCCAAGTGGCTCCAATCAAAAATCACCAAATCCAATGATAAAATAAACACGTACCTATTTGTCGGGCAATCCAAATTCCTTGATTTAAATACCTGCATCTTATTTATCAATGATATCAAATCATATAATTTTAAAACAATTTATAAATTGCATTATCAATTTTCAATATTAGCTTCACCTAAACCTGTACGAAGTACATATATCATACGTACGCAATATCAAGTCTGATCGCTCATTTGATCACAAAATTTCACTTCCAAACTAGTATCGTTCACCTGACTCTCTAGTGCGGACTCAGATTTGGTTCCTTGATCGGAAACTGTTATTCTCCTTGCATAGCCATATACTATGATAGAGAATTCCAGAATCAAATCAAAAATCTATATCCAGGGTTCGCCGTTAAGAATCGAGTGAAAAAAAATCCTAACTTGGATCGATATAAATTATCTCGAAATTCTGTGCTCGAATTCAGATCAAATTGTTATGCGAATAAAACAATACACGTACAACTTACATATTAACTTTCAATAGATTTCTATACACTTCATCTATATTCAATTATTTACTTATCATCATTTCATTTACAACTTATTATACACAATGCATTATTCATTCCTTAATTACTTAGCATATCCATTTCTTTACATAGCATGTTCTTTTATACTATCATTTCTTATGCATCATTTCATACAATTTGCTTAGTTAAGTTCATTTCAACATTCTATACAACTTAACTAAATTAAGTTTCTATTTCCAATTGATTCTTAGCTATACTAATTTCTTTTGTTTACATTTACTTCATTTTCATAATTTCAGTTAATAACAAATTCATTGGTGGAACATTTTATCAATCATCACTTTAGTTTATTAATCATCCTATAAAAGTCATATATAAGAAGTTGGACTTTATCTAAGTTTATAATTATCCCCAAAGCTACAAACTTCAATTTCACAATTTCTTTGCAAATTTATATTCAATTCTGTAACAAATTTACAAGGATATTATCTCGATTCATTTGTCTGTTTTCTTAAGTTCACTTACTTATTCCATTTAGCCATTCATCATTTCATATTATACATAAGTATATAACATTTTCCTTTATCACAACCAAATTTCCATTTGTATACATTTTAATCACTTTTAAGTTTTGCTTACTTGTATATTTCAATTATTTTTAGGTTTTGCTTACTTGTATAATATCTCATTACATCCCTAAACATCATTTTAACCTTTAAACATTTGGTAAGTCATATTATATGTTGTTAGAATGCAATTTGATATATTACAAATTTATAGGATTTATTTTACTTAATTAGAATGTTCAAAATTTTAATTCATTTAAATTTTCTTTACCTTTCAACACCTTTCAAAATTTTTTTTTTAACAGTTACACTTCAACTCTAAAGTTTCTCAAAACATTTAGCTTAGAGTTTTTTAATCCTTTTATTACATAAGTTCTGGTTATTCACATTTAATTCAGATAACTTGAAAAATATCAATTAACAGAACTTTAAAAATTTAAATGCCCGGTTTATTTCAAATCATTTGAAATAAATAGATACATTTATATCTTATATATATATATCAAATCATACTTTTGGAGTTTAAACCAAACTGCATTTCTTTTCAAAACAGTTTCGAAGCAAAGCAAAGCTTCGCAGAAATCTCCTCCACTTTGAGACTCGAAAATGAACGTCGATGATGCTGCGCAGTCATCACCGAAATTATTTCCCAGCGACATAAGAGAGGAGTACTGAATTCATTCCTTCTTAAAAATCCTTCCAAAATATTTCCATAAATATTTTTTTTTTCAACTCATATCCCTACATATTTTCCTTCAAAGTTTTGAAAAACCATTTTCAAAATCTCCGGGTCTTAAACTCAATATTTTTTTTTTCAATTTAAATCTATCTTGATTTATAAGTAACATTTATAAATTATTCTTACAAAAATTTACCTTCTTAAAACATTCCATAAGTTGTTTTATCATTATTTATTTTGTAATAAACCTTATTTATTAAAACACAATATCCAATTTATGATAACCATCCATATTATCATTTCTAACAATCAAACAAACTGGATGGATCATAATAATTTCTAAAAATTATATCTTTATATACAAAATATAATTGGGGCAAAATTATTTCATTTACCCAATTTCAAAACAATACTATGTCGAATTGTTCTGTTCAAGTGTTTAGAGATCCCTATCAATAACGTTAATTACTCGTATTGACCAGAATCCATATGCCACTCAACAAATCAACCAACACAATATAAAACAATTTTATATCACTAACAAATACGCTCTCTCATACATATGCACTCAGCGACTCATCATAGGGTATTACTACCCTATTTAAAGAGTCAGACCCCACAAAGCTAAGGTTATCGCTAAACCAAAGCTCCGATACCAACTGTAACGACCCACCTTTTTGGACAATTTAAATCGACAAGTAAACACACATGCCGATTCCAAACCATTCAAAAGGGAGGATTGTTAATGGGGTAAATAAGAAAAGAAGAGAAAAGGAACAAGAAACAACCACAGAATCTCGCAGCGGAAAGATAAAATATAATAATCAAATAAACAGTTCATGAAGCTGTCTAATATACTTTTGATTATCATTTATACAACATTTATCAGAGTTATACATATACAACAGAACAAATAAAATAGTGCAGCAGACCACATGATGCAAGGATAATAATAGTAATAGTATATCAAATCTTCGTCTTCGTCCTCCAGAATAGATCTTCAATAAGCTGAAAAACTCAGGACTGACCCGAGCGTAATGAAAAGACAAAACACTCGAGTCAGGACTAAAATATCCTTATGTAAGTTAAATCAATCGTAAATAATTATGAGTGTAACGGCGTCAGAGATGTTTACGGGGTTTGACATCTCTTATCCAGTGTCGACGTGCGTGCAATAACTCAAAAGATGTTACGGGATTTTCCATCTCTTAAGGATCCGTTAAACTATCTACTATGTAGTACAATACGCTATTATAATATGTCTATAGTAAAATAAACTATTAAAATAGCGTTAAGGCGTTACCCATATCCCCCTTAACACATTTTATATATTCCCATAGTCTATACAGTACCGTACGCTCCTCCGAGAGGTTTACGCAGAGGGCACCCCATAGGTATGGTACAAAACAAATTCGTAGAAGGCACGCTAGGGCATGTGAACACGGCACACGAGGAAATGCCAGGGTAGATATACCAATTGCACTCCCGGACTGGTGGTGACGCATAGCAGCTACTACCGCCCACCTCGGACACACTCCCAAACAATCGAGGGGTGGCCACCAAATCGAATCACAAAAGCAATATAATGGTATCGAAGAAATATGTCCGATAAGAGGAATGACCTCACATTAGCCCGGTATAGCTCCTGATTTTAGTCACATCTAAGTTGACTCACGGGAGTCAGGGTCACGTCATACCATATAGAATCGTCGCCAAACCATCCTACTTCATTTCTGGAATCTCCACCACGTACACAGTTGTTAAAGTGGTTTTCGGTATCGACAGAGAGTATGCCCATATCCGATCCCGGTCTCTTTAACAACCAAACGCTTATTACACACCGGATGGTTCTTTTACATTTTCAAAATCAATTCATAATTGATATCAAAATATCAGGTTTGCTTCAAAAATTAAATCCATTTCAAAATCATCGTATCTACTCAAAATATACGATTCCATTTCAAAATCATTTCGCCTCAATATCTCATTTCAATTTAAAAATCGTTTCACATTTCCAATTTAGGTTATAACTTCATTTAGCCCAATTCGTATTTAAATCCAAGATTTAAATATAAACATTTCACCTTATTAACCAGCTAGAAATTTTGGAAAATAGTTTGAATAGTTTAAAAATAGCTTAAATAAATAAAATAGTTAAATTACTCCAAAATATTAAAGATAGATTTCAAAATAGTTTAAATTTGATTTAATATAGTTAAATAGATTTAAAAATAGATTTATTATAATTAAATAGGTTAAATAACTTTAAAATAGATTAAATATGACTAAAATAAATTAAAATAGGTAAATTACTTTAAATAAATTAAATTAGGTTAAGTAGATTTAAAAATAGATTAAAATAAGTTAATATGTTTAAATAAGTTAAAATAACTTAATATAATTAGTATAGGTTAAAATAGTTTAATATAAAATAGTTTAAGTATTTAAAATAGTTTATATAGCAGAATAACTTCAGAAACCAAATTTGAAATAGCTTCAAAGTCAACCATTTTAATTTCCAACTTACCAATTCTGAATCAAATTCAAATTCCATTCAGTCGATTCAAATCTCAATTTCAGTTCAATCAATTTCGATTTCAAATTAATTCAATTCTATCAAAAATCCAATTTCCTCAAATTTCAAAATGTTGTCTTTATCACACTTTTACTTAATAATATTCAAAGTCCGAATAAAAATTGAATCCTTTAAAATCAAATCAATTTACGAAAATTCAATCATATCACAATTTTAATTTCAAAGTCTTAACTTCAATTATTAACCAATTTGTTTAACAAAAATTTATTTCGACATCTCAACATCAAATTCGCGATGAATTCAATTTCTATAAAATTTGATTTTTTTGAATTCCTTTAAATCAGACCATTTAAAAATAATTCCAAATCATAGATTTTAAAAATTATTTAATTTAACCAATCCGGTGCCCGTATATAATTTCTACCCTATGGCCAAGTGATCAGTTATTTCAATTAAATTTCAGGAATAAATATGTATCATTTCAATTCGAATTATAGTGTCATAGGTATATATCATTTCAACCTATTTCTCAATTTTATTCAAAATGAATCAATCTACAACTGTAATTTATAAAAAGGGTGATGACAGGATATCGATAACCAAATAAACATCCAAACATTTCAAACATCAGTCAATAGCATCCATCGCAACCAATCATCCAAACAGACAATATAAATCACGGAAATTTCATAGTTATAAATGTTCAGTAATTTAATTGCGATTAAATTTCAATTCTAATTTGACTGTCGATTTCAATTTCTAACATTAAATTCGATGACAATTTAGATGACAGTTAAATTTTATCAACAACGACTAATAAAAATCATATCACTTCACAATATTAAATTTAACTAGCATCAAAATATTCTAGTACGTTGTGAGCGTTATAAAACACTCACCTTGAGTTTACGTTGCCAATCGTTCAAATTTCAAATTAAATCGAGCGCGTTCGATTTAACCAAAATTTTTAACGAGTTCGAAACAGTCCCGGATCTGCATTGCAGCGAAGCTCTCGTCTCTGCGATTCCAACGTCGCCAGTTTCGTCCGATTCTGATAACGTACGATGAAGATATCCAGTTTTAAAGATTGAACGAATTTAAGATAAATGATTAACAAACTTATATAATTTAAATTAACCAACAATCGATCAGGGCCGTTGATTACAAAGCAAAAGATTCTGGCCGCACACACTCTTCTTCCCGTGATCTTCTTCCCAGGCTAACACCAACCGATAGAACCCAAACACCCCACCATATTCCGATCGTCACTTCTTCCTCAGGCCACGAGGAAGCGATCAGGGGTCTTCAAATCGAAGGCCATCACGAACCCTGTCATCGCCGGCGATAAGGCCAAACTCGGTACCCCCTAGTTGCTTGAAAACGCGTTCGAACTGACCAAGAACGGAGGCAGCTCGCACTCCATCCACCACGCCAAAACCCATCTCAACCGTTGGATGTCTCGACCTCACCACGATCTTCGATTTGCTAGTTGAGAGTTTTTGAAATTAGCTGACGGATTTGAAGAAAAACGAGGGGGGAAAAGAGTTGTTTTTCGGCCATTGAAATTTGTCTCAGGCGGCCACGAGATGAACGACTAGGGTTTTGGGAATGAATGCGTATATACGCGTATAACTAATTATTTTAATATTATTATCCACAATAACATGATTTTCGAACGAACTCCAATTTAGACGTGCCGACAGGCGTTTGTAAGGTTTTACCCGCATTCCGAACACAATGGAACGTGTTTCGGAAGCCAATTTGATCGTCTGTGCGAGTTATAGAAATAAACGATCGATTTTAAATTAAACCGATTAAAAGAATTTCTAAGCGTTTTCAGCTGCCACAGTCAAATGGCAACTCCGATTGCTACGAAATTCGAGATCCGATAATAATACACTATTACGGATCTAATGGAACTGGTTTCGTCGAATTCCGAGACTGTGCCTCGGAAGGCTATTTTTACTCGTCGATTAAATCGACGACTTTTCAAAATTTACAGAATTTCTTAAAATTCAAATTTTAAATGTTAACAAATTCATTGTTGTTCAAATAAAATTTTATATCAATCTTCGATATCATTTTCAATCATATTGTATTCAAAACTCAATTATTCAAATATTTGCAAATTTAAATTTTAAACAATTTTGATTATCCGAAATTCATTATCCTGAAATAATTGAAAATGAACTTATAAAATTTTACTTTAAAACGAATTCAAATTATGGAACAATTATTTCCGTTATACAGTTATTCAATTCCCGTTATTCAATCTATTCAATTATTCAATTTATTTCCAATATCAAATTTAAACAATTTAATTGATCCATATTCAACAATTTCCAATATTGGATTTTTTATTTGAATTGTACTTATCAATCAATTACTCTATTTACATCTAATGAACTCAGCATTATTATCGAATCCAACTATTGATTGTAAAGACATTTACTAAGTAGCATTTATATTTCAATACTTATTACTACTCAAATCTTCGAAATCAATCTATAAAAATTTTATTTCTAAATAATTCACAATTATTATTCAACTTCAGTTATTATTTATACACCTAATTAATATATATAAAATTTCATTTCAATTGCAATTGGTTTCCAAATTCAATCCGACTGACCAATAAACAAGTAACCTATAATAATTATCACCATTTACTTTTAATCACACTTATAAGTTTATTATTTACAAACAAGTGTCACAATTACCTATACAATACCAATTTGATTCCATTACCGATGACTACATCTTATTTCATTAGTTAACCCAATATTTATATTTGTTTTTCTTATATTTCCCTTATAACCAAGTTATAATATTTAAGTCATTTCAATTTATGGGAATTTCATACAATTTATTAATAATTAACTTAGAAAATATTGTTGCAATTCATTCTCGTTATTATTATCATAAATAAATTACAAAATTTTTAATTCTTCCAACATTAAGCCATGAAATCTTATTAAATTAACTAATTTAATTATCGAAAATCTACGGGTTGTTACATGCTTCGAGTGGATCTTGAGTTTATTTCTGACATTTGGTCTCGGCCATAACTATACTGCCTGAACTAAACTGGTTTGGATTGTATTTGAGTTTGCTGAATGTTGAAGTTGCTGATCTATTGGTATCCACGGCTTAATAACTTTCATTTGCCTCTCTGATAGTTTTAAAATTTACTTTGGTATAAAACAAAAAGAAATTGTCTGTGATTTTTCTTTGTTTAGCTGAGGTGGTTGCTATGTATATGCATTTATCCACATTCCCTCTCCATTTTGTTCAACTTGAATTTGATTTGCCTAATAAGGCTGCACTTGTTCATTGTGGCCTTGACGCTGCAAATGTTTACTAGTGTTGTCACTGCATAGTTGTACATCATGTAGTTAATTTTTGTGGATGTTGAAGTGAACTTCACTGCATCTGCAGTGTGGTTGCATCGAGTTTGATCATTCATTACAGCTGTCTTGACCATTCGAGACAGTTTACATACCTATTTCATTTAGTATTTGGGTTCACTAACCACTTATGCACATGGTTACATTAGTGGTTGAAACTGGTCATTCATGTGTAGTTTGCATTGTCCAGTTTGTAGCTTTGAGTACTATAGTTTACTTTGATAATCATGTTGCCGTGCTTATGCTAATTCATTCATGTAGTAACCTAGTTTCACTTGCATTTCTTATTTCTTTATCTCGTACTGTCCAATTGAGTCATATGTAATTGAGCTCTGGTTGTGTTCATGAGCAGTTTGTAGTTGTCGTTCATGCTTGCACAGGCTTCACGGCTGTGTGTATGTTTACATTCATATCCTTGCTGTATCGAGTTGCACCAGTCTTCGAGTTGAGTTGAGTTTCATCTCCACTTTTTTGCACTTCATATTTCAGTGTACCATGCCTTCTGTTCTTGTGTGGATCATGTAGTGTCTGCATAGGTGCACTGCTGCTAATTGTTGCAATGTGCTTTGAGTTGTGTAGTTGGGTCATCATTTAGTCTGGATTGTGGTATTTGCATTCGAGTGTAGTTGCTGCACTTGTCTTGTCCACTTGTCATTACTTTGGTCTCTGACCTGATGTACTTTAGTCTGGTACCTTGATGCACTTTATACACTGGTGTATCCCTTGACTATTTCACTACTACTGTGTTTGGTACCTTTGCATTGTAGTACTTCATGTTAGTATATGCTCTTGAGTTGGGTGTATTGCATTGTTAAGTTGAACCTGTTTTACTGATGCATTGCCTTTGTGTGGTCTGCACCTACATACTATTGCTGCCTTGTTCTCTTGCTGTCGAGGTTGTTTCTTTTTACGGTTGCAATTGTTTTGGTATAACTACCTTCGTGCATTTGGCCTTTCGAGTCTTTTTCATATTGCTGAATCATTGTGGTTGTGTTAAGTCCTGACAGTAGTGACTCGACCTCTACAGTTTCGACTTGCTGTTAATAATTAGAGTTGTGATGATTTCATCACTGTAGTGGCGAGGCAGTGCACACGCGAGCGTGTACTGCAGCCACACCGTATTGATTTTATTGGTATTTCTTTTGCTTTTGATGCGTTGATCTTTTGAGTATTTATGTGTACGAGCACTTGTGTCTGGCACATGTGCTACGTGCATTTCAGTTGTACTTCTTTTATTGTCGAGTCTGACCTAGTGTTCATTTGTGTCTTTCACTAAGTTATTGTGTATCTCATGCGATAGTGGCGAGGCAGTACACGCGTGCATGTACTACAGCCCTATCAGATTTGACAGTTTTTAAATTGATGTTTCGATTGTTGAATTGTTTCGTTGGTTAAATTTAATATTTTGAAGTTGTATTCTGATTTGGATTTGCTGATTTGTTGTTTAACACTATTTAGTGTTATATTTGCCGTTATCCGATTTTCTTATCGAGAAGTTGGATATACGAGATTTATGTGACTGTCGTCTATTTGCTGTTGATTATTATTGCTTCTATGCACTAATAACTGAGTTTGAATTAGACTAACCCGTGTATTATTTTCTTTTGAATGTAATACTCGGGTCAGACCCGAGTTATTTCAGGTTGTAGATTTCCTGCTTGGAGTTGCTGTTGAGCTATGAAGACTTTTTATATCATTTGAAGTGGTCTTCGTCCTGTTGTAATAGTCAGTGTGTCTGTTTTAAGATGATATGTATTCATGTATATTAATCGATAATGTACTTGTATATATAGCTTCTTGAGTCGACAGTTGTAGTTGTATCATATGTATTGGGTCAACTATATAGTAACTGACATCAGTTATATATATATATATGAGACTTTTTGTTTAATCTGTGTTCCGCATTTATATTATCTGTGTTATTATTATATCTAATGTCCTAAACTATTATGAACCATCGTAGTTTGTTTTATACTGGTAATTGGGTATGTCGATGGGATTAAATAAATGAGATGAAAAATAAAAAAGTATATACCACTCCTATTGAGGTAACCAATATTAGTGTAAGGCCAATTACGGATGGCCGCTCCTATCCAGCCTTATTCTTCGTAATAATAGACAGTATTTCTTTAAATACTCTTTGTTATTATGAGCATAGAGGTGGGGCGTCACATATTATATTGCGCGAGAGTGATGTCTGTGTACTACACACATGTTAGATGAGGTACAAATATAATATTGTAAAATTGATGTGGTTCTCGTAGCCAAAGCATTAAAAGAGAAAACAATATAATAAAATAATAGTCATTTTCATACTTACATGTAGAAACCACAGCATAACATATACAAAAAAATCAAATAACTAGAAGGATATTTTATAAATGGAATATGAACAGAATAATAGTGTACCTAGTTTAAAAATTCATCTAGTCTTCTTGACAGGTGCATAATGCTACCCTCAATATATCAGTCATTTCAATTACCTTGGAAAAATGTGCCCCTTGTAAATAAAGATTGCACGTACAAAAAGTTGAGTCTTCATAAAACTGAAATGTTGCATTATGTAAAACTTAAGTGATCGTGCATGTTACTACCAGCGGTAAGATTGTACTAATATGATAATGCTTTAAATTGTGTTGAATAAATTAAAAATCAAAGAGTTCTAATTGACCGAGGAAAAAAATGCAAACCATAAATTACACACATCATCATGACTGAAATGTACTATGATTAGTGAACAGTTTGCAATCATTAATGGAAGAACCACATATTGAGAAAATGAATATATCAGCATTGCAATGCAAGACCTTAATCTTAAGAGGCAATGCTGCAGTGCTGCATTGAATGCGGGAATGCTGCATATGTCCAAAATAAAACATAGAATTTTGGAATGTAGGAGCTATATAGCATTGAAGTGCTATAGTTTTTTACTTAAGCAATATTGAGGATCATCCAAATTTGTACCTGAACAACTAGAGGCTTTACAAGGCTAATAGAAGAAGAGCATCCCAAAGCATCTTGATTACACATTGAACAATAATAGCAGCCAACTCATGGCGAGGCACAGAAAATGTTGCCTTGGTCCATGCACACAAACAGTTAATGTTCAAAAACAAATTTTTAGCAACATTAACTTTTTAATCTTCTTCCATAGTCTCCCGATGATCTGTCAATACAATTGCGCAAAAGTCAAATGAATGACATTATAAAAGAACAAAGGGAAAAATGGAGAAAAAAGAAAAGGAATTATTGCTCACCGCTTTAGGTTTGCGACGCGCTTTTAGTAGTTTTGTAACTTGTGCTATGCCCTCTTTCAGTGTAGCTCTTCGCCCTTCATAAAAATTCCAAAGCTCCGGTACAGCATATCTACCACTAGGGTTGTACTCATTCATCTCCAGTAAAGCTTTAACTACAGCATTGTACGCATCATCTCCCAGTTCATTTCTCAATACTTGTAGCTTTTCATCATCGTCTTTTATCACTTCCTAATTTTCAGAAAATGGGCATATCATGAATTTCGCCTGACTACTAAGAGAACTACGAAAAAATTTCAGGTCTAAAACATTTAAATTCACATGACATAAAACTCATATAGGCTAAAAACATGTGTCTTCTTTTCAAACAGATTAAAGAATGGCTTAGAAAAGATCAAGAAAAAACTAGAAATAACTAGGAGAATGAAGGACTTAAAAACAATGTATTCTTTTTGTTAAAGTCTTAAAGACGTAAATCCGCATTAGAGAGCAATCTTAGAGGAAGAAGTGCAAAAGTAGACATTTCCGTTTTATGTGATCTTATCTATGTTTTAACAAATGTGTACTCTGTTCACCTGTTTTCCTTTTTGGTCCAGAGGTATATTAAGTTTCTGTATACTAATTTAAGATTTGAAGTATTGCTATAAAAAATATAATTCTCACGATAAGAGAAAAAAGTATAAAATGTGCTCAGTTTAATCTTATGAATATCTAATAGAAAGAAAAGGAAAAGGAAAAAAACATAGTACCTGATGTTTGCCATTGTTTACGATCATTCTGAAAGGATACCAATCCGGGTTTCTAAGCTCTTCTTTATATGCTATACAGTATTCAATTGCTTTAATGTATGCCTCTTCAGCAGGAAATTTATTCTTGCATTCTGCAATAAATGGTTCAGTGTCCACTTCACCCATTATTTTAACTCCTACATGAGTGCGGGAGTTTCTTGAAATTTCCTTTAACTCCTAAATCAATTTGTAAAGAAAAGTAAAAAGAATAGCGGCAAAGGTCTAGCAAAAGTATAGACTAAATTTTTTTACCATAATAATCTCCTTCCGAGAATCTTGTAACTCATCGTTAGTTGTGCGTTCTTTCACAACAAACATTTGGTTTAATTCTTCTAGGGACTCCATCTCCTTTATTTTTTCTTCTAATGCTTCGTTCAATTCATTAACTCTCACCTTTAAAGCTGCATCCTCTTCCCCTTCCATATGCTTCAAGTGACATGTTTTCTTCCAGTTCTCAAGCTCTTTTACTTGATAACTCAATTCTGACTTCAGTATTCTATTTTCTCTCAGAATTCTACGGCAAATTTCTTTTACGCTTGTTGATTCTGAAATGCTTATCATTAGTTTTTAGTTTGTTTGGTTATTTTTGTTGTTGAATGATATTGTTCTAGCTATGATCTGAATTATATATAGAGAAATTGAGATGACACAAATATAAATGTCTTTAATTGGCTCGCATCTGATTGGACCTGCCTAATTTCCACTTTGTTTGAATTTGAAATGTTAAGTCTATTAAAGTATGTTTACTTGGCAGATAATTAAATTGTATATCTAAGTTGAGTGTAAATGTACCACCAATATTGTGTATATTTAAGTTTATAATATAAGGAAAACCAGATTTCTTACCTTGTATATATTGCATGGGCTTTAGAATCATTTACTAGTATTAAGTACGCACATTAATCTTGATTTGTAATATTCCTTTGATTTGGGAAATATTAATGCATGTATTTATATATTAACATGTGTAAATTAATTGAAAATTTAGTAAGGAATTCATTTCTGGTGTATTCGAAGGAAATATATTTTACATCGTGTACACTATTAATTAATTGTCATTATTTTAGTACATATACGCTATTATATTCCTTTTTTTCTGAGTTAGATACGTTAATAGTATGATATTTAGAGTATAAATTAAATCAATTAATGAGCAACTTTTTGAAATTTTTGAAAATATATCTGTTAATATAATTGTGTATATTTAATTTCATAATTCCATAAGAAATTTTCAGTTAATCAACTAGAAGAAGCTAGAATAGAAATTAAATGAAAGAAAAAACAATCATGAATACAGTCATACAAATGTCTGAAGAACAAAGATGGAAAACATATCCTATAGTGCATCATATGGTCAAATGATATATGAAAAGATAATCATGAGAAATTACCTTTCTGGACCCAAATATCATTTACGCTTTTAGCATTTCAAACGCGCATAATTTTTTGTATAAACATCGGATGGCATATCGTTTTCACCAAAAAATAAAAAAATTTACAATCTTTAAAATGAGTTACATTGTTAATACAAAAAAAATTATATTTGTAGTAAGACTATAATTATTCCATATATTTGCAAAGAATTCTGCAATTTTTGAAAATATCAATTTTTCTTCAAATGACAGCAATTATTCCATATAATTGCAGACTTTTATGTTAATATATGAAATAATTGCAGACTTTTATGCAATTATATGGAATAATTGCAGACTTCTCTACTATTATTCCATATAATTGCCGACTTTTCTACAATTATTCCGTGCACTTGCCATTTTCTGCAATTATATGAAATAGTCATCAATTTTTCTTCAAATGTCAGTAATTATTCCATATAATTGCAGATTTTATGCATTTATATGGAATAATTGAAAATATTTATGCAATTTTATGGAATAATTGCAGACTTTCTTGCAATTATTCAGTATACTTGATATTTTCTGCAATTATATGAAATAATCATCAATCTTTCTTTAAATGTTAGCAATTATTTCATGTAATTGTAGACTTTCTATAATTATTTCATATAATTGCATACTTTTATGCAATTATATCGACTAATTGCATAAAAGTCTGCAATTAGTTCACATAATCGTAGAAAAGTGCAACTATTCCACATAATTGGAGACTTTTCTGCAATTATTGCATATAATTGCTGAATTATTTGCAATTATACCATATAATTGTAGAAAATTTGAAAAATTGGTTTGTTGTTGTTTTTCAATTTGCATAATGGCACTCATTAGAAATACAATAAAATTTGTGATTTAATGGTGAAAACGGTTTGTTAATCCGTCGTTTCTACAAAAAGTTATTGCATTTTAAAGATTGAAAATTAATGAGGTTCAAATATTAATTATGGATGTGGGAATAACATCCACATATGAAGAACCAATGTTCAGCCATGGAGCGGAAGGGTATTTTAGGGAAGAAAATTGTAGTATTTGAAAATACGGATGTACTTTATATCTTTTTTCAGAATGTTTTGTGTATTAAGTTTGATATTAGAGATGTGTCCCTTATTTTCACTTTTTTTAATGTGTGCCTTAAGGACACATTTTAAGAATGATAGTTATTAGCTAAAAACCAAAAAAAATTGTTCAAATAACTAATTTATCCTTATATAATTTAAGCAAGATGGAATTCGGAGAGGTTATGTTGGTAATTTAATAAACTTAACATTTGTTCTTTGGGCACATGTTAACATTTTCAAAATTTAAATATGTTATTCAAAACATGGGAGCTTACAAGTACTAATACCAAGAGTGGTATTACTCAGCACTAAAGAAGTAATGTCAGGCAAATATTTTGCGTAACAAAATCGTCAGTATCTTATTTCAAACACATAAATGACCTATCAGATAATATGATCAATAACAAAATTGTTAATATATCATTTTAAACACATATGGTGATGAATTCCTTTGATATCCAGCTGAAATTCCGAAACAAATTATATTATCTAATATTTTAGGCATATGCTATTAACGGATTTATATTGGAAACTTGTTTAGTTGTTATATGCTAGAAATGTGCACTTTAGACAAGATATTTAGAAACTAAGTGGAAACAATCACTGCAAGAAAATGACCATATTATAACTGGTTATTTACAATGTTTGCAAAATGGCAGTTGTAATAAAGGATTTTTAATAACTAATTTTTGCTGATAGTTGTAATAAACGTATTTTTAACAACTATTTGTTTTAGCCAGTTTTAATAGAGGTCTATAACAATTTACTAATTTTGACCACTATAAATCTTGATATTTTCCAAAGTTTATAAAAAATTGAATAAATTGGCATTATTCATAAATTATGAATAATTTTTTTTTCTTTCACTAAATTTTTTTACAATTGTCGTTCTGAAATGTTGTAATAAATATATTTAATATTCAATAATTGGTAATTAATGAATAAAAATAGTAATTAAGAAGAAATATTTAATATTTTTTAATTAATTTTAAATAATTAGTAAGTAGTAATTACTGTTGAATAATTTACATTTAATAATTAATATTGATTATTTAACAATTAACAATTAATAATTATACTTAAGACATAACAATTGATATTTACTATTTAATAATTAACAATTAATAAATAATCTTTAATAATTAATAAGCGGTATTTATTATTTAATAATCGTAAATAATAGTTATATTTAACAATTAAAATTCCAAAAAATTTAAAATCTAAAAAGTTTCCTAATAAAATTTTAAGATATTCATAAAATTTAAATTTAAAATTTTGAAATTTTGGTAATTCAAGAAAAATGTAAAAATTTAAATTTTACAAAATGTTCAAAATTTCAAAATTTTTAAATAAGTACAAAAATATAAACATCTTGTTTCAAATATGTATCTAAATTCTTTTATGACATCCTCTTTGATATACAGTTTTTTTTTTCTTGGTTTTACCTCACAAAAATCTTGGTTCCATTTTTTTAATTTTGGCTCCAACCTTGAAATTTTAGTGTTCTCGACCGGTTCATTTGCCTGAAGCAATTGATTTCCCTTTTTTTCACCATTGCCTCTTTTCACAGACTGTTAAAATGAAAAAAAATACCAATTCCAAACCCTTGAAATTGGTGTGATATCTTCATATCTAAATCCATATCAATCGTGTATCCTCATGAGTTCTTTTGGAACCCTGACTTCCCTGGCATGAATTTTTTGTGCCTTCTCAGTTGCGAAGCAATTCCCTAGCTCCATGCTTCCAGTCCAATTATGGTACTAATTTTACTCTCGTTAATTTTTTTATTGAACCTGAATCGCCATCGTAGACTTCGGCGCTCTGCCTCTAGTCTTGCCTCCATCAGTTACATATCTAACTTTGGTAATTTTTGGAGATGAATCTAAGCAAAAATCGGCTGATTCTAACGTTTAGAGACGAATCTCTGCCTCCCCGCTATACTTTTTTCTAATGTTTGGATTACCAAATGAAGAGATGGCAGAGATGAAGTACATGGCCTGGTTAGAATATATTGCATCTCTAAGGAGGTATGTATTTGTTTCACTTTATTTCATAGCATCCGGTTAGTGTACATCTATGTGCAAAACTTAGAGCACTTTTTGAGAGGAAGAGTAGTGGATTTTTATGAGGCACATCCATATATCGTGGAGTCACAAGGTAATTTTTATTTATGAATTTCAGTCACCAACGGAATGGAAACTCTATATCTGACTGTATGAAAATGTATCATGCACGATAATCTTCAGGATGAACAAGATGAAAAGACATTTGTAAAAGTTAAAATATATGTTTATCTAGGTATCACTACAAGAAATTTTATTTTTTGTGGCGCTTAAAAAATGCTACAAAAACTTTTGGTGGCATTTTGATAAACGCTGCGAGAAAACATGCGACTAAAAATCCATGATTTTTTGTTGCATTTATTTTAACGCCACTATAAATGCATTTATGGCAGCGTTTTTCAAACACCACCATAAATCTTTTTGTAGCGTTTAAAAAACGCCACCAAAAGTTTTTTTGGTGCTACTAATAGAATTTCCAACTTTACCCCTGTTTTACGGTTGCATTTACTCAACGCCACTATATATATTTCGATAGCGTTTTTGAAACGCTGCTAAAAGTTTATTATTTTACACCATTTTTTCATGCTATTATTTCCTGTTAATGTTCTATTTTGGTTCTATTATATCAATCAACAATCACTCACATAATCATCATATTCAAATAAGTTAAAAAACACATTAACCATATAATCAAATAAAATATCCATAACCATTCCAATACAATAGTTTTTCGACAAAATGACCTAACTCACATACAATAACCATTTGTATACAAATTTACACATCGGGTACTAATAAATGTTATATCTAACTAGTGCTAACAAAACGTTTGATTACCCATAATTCTTTGTTGCATACACAAGTGAAAGCTAGCACCACAAAAGTTCAACCTTGCTCTCTTCGAAAGTCCAATGCCTGCACAAGTGAAAGCACAACATATAGATAAACAATTATGTTAATTCGTAGGACTACAAATCTGATATCAAACATCTACAACATTGTACAAGTTTACGATTTTATATACTAATGATGCACACAATTTTAATAAGAATTCGTAAGAATATCTGAATGATCAAAAGATCATCAACTAAGAATCTTCATAAATTTGGATTACGTAGGATAACTTGTAAAGCCAAATATCATTACAGTTTTATTAATATCTCACATGTAATTAAGTGCATTAACTTTAGGTCTCGGAAATTGCAGCCATAGCTCAAACAAATATAGTTTTATACTTTCTAGGCTTAAAAGTGAGGCGAGATATCAGCACCTTTTGATAGCCTGTTGACTGGGAAGTAGCAATATTAGTTTCATTTTCAGTTCTAGTCGACATTGTAAATAGCTTGCTCACTTTCCAGATGCCTTTTTAAAGGCAACAACCATTTCAAGCATAGATGTGCCACATCCAGTACCTGAATTGTAAGCAACACAACCTGAAAAATAGAAAGAAGAAAGATTGTAAAGGAAAAGAACCTATATTTCCTATGCAATTTTTATCCTTATTTCTCTATGCAGTTTATGCAAGTTACCCCAAATTTAAGTCCTACTGCTCCGAGCAATTTTTATCAAACTTAATTATTATTAATTATTGCAAATTTGTTAATTTTTATAAAACTTAGCTAAATTTTTATAATACTTAACCAATTTTTATCAACTTATTTATTTTTTATCAAACTTAGTTAATCTTTATAAATATTAGGTAACTTGTTTAATTTTTATAAACTTAGTTAGTGTTTTAATTATTATTATTATTAGAAACTTATTTAATTTTATAACGCTTAATTAATTATCATCATTATTTTATTATTATAAACTTGTTAATTTTTAAAAAACTAAGTTAACCTTTATAAAACTTAGTTAAATTGTTTAAATTTTATAAACTTAATTTATTATTATCCTTATTATTATGATAAATTTAGTTAATTTTTATCAAACTTAATTTATTGTTGTTTTTACTATTGTTATCGTTATTATTATAAACTTGTTAACTTTTAAAAAACTTGTTAATTTACCTTTCAGACCGTGCAAATATCCCTCTACCTTTACCTTGCTACATAGCATAAGTGCATATTTTCTTATTTACAGCAGTGTGCACATTGCAAATGACATAGTGCTGACTATACATACATGTATCCAAAAAGAATTGCTGCCAAGTCTCACTGCCGCCTCAATTCAGATCATGTTGTTCATCACTTTACCTCATCATCCAACCGCAACATGATCACGTCGTTCATAATCAACTATATGTCATATGCCACACTTCCTTGCACCGTCTACCATTAAAATGATACTATCCTAAATTTTTTAATGCATATAAACTGCTGCAAGCCTACAAGCTTCCCGCATATGAAATTTTTCCACTACCCTAGACATTAACTTTGTCCCCTTTGAATGCCATCACATCACCACCAGCATTTTGTTCCCTTTGAATGCGATAAATTCTTCCACTACCCAAGACATTAACTTTGTATCATGCGCTAATGCTCCATGTCAGCCCACCACTACTTCTAGAACTATGCATAACTTCTAATGCATGCACCCCCAAGAAATATACTATAGGAATTTAGCACTAGAAAAAATTCCATGTGCTTACACTACTCTCTCATGATCAAAATAACATAACCATAACCTCAACACTTAAGCTACCTGTCTTCTCAACCCACCCTATAATGGTCCAACAACTTTAACTTAACCCAAATTGCTGAGAACAAGAACAAGAACAAGGGAGTGAACTGGCAATGATTCAAGAATCTGGGCAATATCTAAATTCTAATAATCAAGCATCATCCAATTCATCACCAAGTGCCCTCTCCGCTCTTCACTCATTTGCAAAACAAGCAACATGCATTCAAGACCACACTAATGAAAGAGTACACTTGTCTACTTCAATCATACATTCAACTGACATTTTCATGCAAGCTATCTTTTCATCAAATCATGAAGTCATCATCCACTATTCCACTCTCATACAAAATTAAATTCCACTCCACATACTCAGCCTCTTATCCTATCCATGCAAACTAACACATCAATGAACAACCATCCGCCTCTAAACTTTTTGGAAGCTTCACTTCACAACCATTCAGATCTTCATCAGCAGACCTTCAATATTTACTCTTAGGAACACCTTAGCTCACCAAACCATCTCCAAAAAGGAACTTATGAATCACAATGTGAAACGTCCCCATATTCTAACTTATCCCCACTTGACCACATCGAACTCCTTCCACAATGCTAATTTTTTTATAATTTGCAACCGCAAAAGAGCTTGCATAATTAACGATTATAGGAATTATTTGTAGATGGGTAGCTGTGATAAATCTTTGCAAGAATTGATATTTTTAGAAGATAATAATTCTATTGTAGGACCAAGTAGAAGGAATATCAGTAAGAAATCTTATATTATTTTAATTTTATGTTTAAGATGCACAAGAAAACCTATAGGCATGAGTGAAAAGTCCTCTAATAAATATTGAGTATTACACTTGTGAACAACAAAAATTACCAATGTATAATCTTTTGCCTTAGTTGAAGCTGCCACGCCTCCTATTTTATGCATGATCCTCTTTTGGTGGAGGTGACCCAAAATTTACTCTCAATGCTCTTCCTTGAAGCTCATGTTTCATTTTCATAGTACATTAATAGAAGGATGCATCATTATATGCATTTCTAAACTGAAGGGATTCTTTATAAGCTATTTAAGGAACACTTTCTATAGTATAAATATATCTATGCAAATCAAATTGCATTTAGAAAACTATATTAGTGTGCAGTTGGCTCACAATTTAATCAAAGATGGAGTCAGAAACTGCAATTGCATTGGGCAACTCAAGCTAGTAACCTGAGTTTTCAATTGATTCTTATTAAATGATGTATATAAAAAAGAAATCAATCTTGTGAATGGCTAATGGCAAGGTTTCACAAGTTGAACCAATGCTAAAGCAGAATACAAAATTTAAAAGAGACACACTCACATATCCATTGAACTGTTGTACAACCGCCATGACATCATCAACACTAGATTTTTCACAAATTTGAAACCTGCACTTCTTCATGTTACTTTATCATAGATTACCTGCTACACAAAGTTTTAACTTAAGTGGAAAAGAGAAAAAGAAAAAAACAATAATAAAATCATTGTCACATACAATAAAATCACCACATTCTTAAAAAGAAGAAATTATTAAAAGTTCAACTACCCAAAAACATAAATTAACTCATACTCATTCCTGAATATTATTGAAGTTCAAACATTGGATCCTAATAAAGGTAGCACAAACATGTTTATTTCGCTTCATTTGTTTATCAATAAAGTATTGATGGACAGATTAAACATTTGAGGAGAAATATAGTTCAACATCAATAATTGAATTCAGTATATAAATATTAATCTTTTTATTCAAAATTCAAACAACATGGAAACTCTTTTAAAAAAGTCACTTTGATTTAGCATATAATTAGTGTGTGTGTGTATTTGTGTATGTGTTGCTAAACCAAGTGGCCTAGCTAGGTTCATAGCAACTGCAACTCTGAACTTGACTAGCACTAGTTCTAGAACTGATAATTAAGATGTACACTATATGTGAAGTGCCTCTGCAAACCTTAATTTATAGTGCTATAATTAATTAAAACTTAAAGTGCCTTACCACTAAATATGCACCAAATTAGCAGGCAACATAAAGAGTGGTTAGGGGAACAACACTTGTGACTATACTTTAATCTCCAACATATTAGAGATACTTAAATGAAATGAGGGGTGTGGTTCAACATCAATTTCAGGAAGAATTACGAAAGATTAAGCTTGGTATTCTCTTTACTAGAAGAAGCAAATTCTACAAGGTTCAAAGTAACAGTTCCAATAATAAATGGCTTGTTCTTATATCCTTGTTTTGTCTCCTAAAATAGAAATATAAATAAAGATATGTTTTTATTAATCGTTTATTTTTTGAAAATAACAATAAAAAAACAAACAAAAATGAAATCCCAAAGAACGTTCATTGTTTTTCATCAGATCAAGATTCAAGCAGGTTACAAAAATGAAATACCAAAGAAGTTTAACTTTCTAATTTAATGCTCTTATCTCTTGAGAATATCAGCCTCGTCCACATCGATATCCTCCATCACTTCCAGCAAACTACATCGCAAATCCTCCAAATTGCCACTGCCAAGCCCCCAGTCAACTGCATCATCATCAGGTCTGCGCCTTGTCTCCATGCCAAAGTCGCCAATACCAAATCCTCAGCCAATCCTCGCTGCAAAACCATCCCCATCACTTAGCCGCCTGGGCATGTGTTTTCTCCTTTTCCAGCAGCGCTAACATTTTCCCATACACGAAATTATCGTTTTTTCTCTCTTCGTTAATCAATTTAGGTGAAGCCAAAGACGAGGCGATTTTGGAAGATAAAGATGAGGGAGAAAGAAAATCTGAAGAATATTTTTTTAGGGGGTTTCATCCTTCTTTTGAGAGGAGGAACGTTGGTGGGATAAGTGTTAAAAAGATTGAGAGGAGGATAAGCGTTAAAAGGATGTATGAGCGGCCTTTTAAATTTTAACAAAATTTCACTGAATTGTTGGCGGGATTCAATTTGCCGCGTTTATTTCTTAATTTTTATACTTTAACTGGCCAATGGTTGCATATGCCTTGAAACACCACCAATTATTGCAACTAAAGGAAAATTTTCTTATAGTGTATCCATATATAAACCTTTTGGAATTAGTAGCTAGCCGAGTTAGCACTAGATTGGCATATAGAAAAAACCAAAAGGCTACATCATACCTTACTCAGTTAACATTAATTTAGCGGTTAAGCGGCATTACGATGTATGTGTTGATGTAGGTCTAGTGCATTACACTTTGCAAATTCGTGTTACTTTATCATAGATTACCTGCTACACAAAGTTTTAACTTAAGTGGAAAAGAGAAAAAGCAAAAAACAATAATAAAATCATTGTCACATACAATAAAATCACCACCTTCTTAAAAAGAAGAAATTATTAAAAGTTCAACTACCCAAAAACATAAATTAACTCATACTCATTCCTGAATATTATTGAAGTTCAAACGTTGGATCCTAATAAAGGTAGCACAAACATGTTTATTTTGCTTCATTTGTTTATCAATAAAGTATTGATGGACAGATTAAACATTTGAGGAGAAATATAGTTCAACATCAATAATTGAATTCAGTATATAAATATTAATCCTTTTATTCAAAATTCAAACAACATGGAAACTCTTTTAAAAAAGTCACTTTGATTTAGCATATAATCAGTGTGTGTGTGTGTGTGTGTGTGTATTTGTGTGTGTGTTGCTAAACCAAGTGGCCTAGCTAGTTGCATAGCAACTGCAACTCTGAACTTGACTAGCACTAGTTCTAGAACTGATAATTAAGATGTACACTATATGTGAAGTGCCTCTGCAAACCTTAACTTATAGTGCTATAATTAATTAAAACTTAAAGTGCCTTACCACTAAATATGCACCAAATTAGCAGGCAACATAAAGAGTGGTTAGGGGAACAACACTTGTGACAATACTTTAATCTCCAACATATCAGAGATACTTAAATGAAATGAGGGGTGTGGTTCAACATCAATTTCAAGAAGAATTACGAAAGATTAAGCTTGGTATTCTCTTTACTAGAAGAAGCAAATTCTACAAGGTTCAAAGTAGCAGTTCCAATAATAAATGGCTTGTTCTTAGATCCTTGTTTTGTCTCCTAAAATAGAAATATAAATAAAGATATGTTTTTATTAATCGTTTATTTTTTGAAAATAACAATAAAAAAACAAACAAAAATGAAATCCCAAAGAACGTTCATTGTTTTTCATCAGATCAAGTTTCAAGCAGGTTACAAAAATGAAATACCAAAGAAGTTTAACTTTCTAATTTAATGCTCTTATCTCTTGAGAATATCGGCCTCGTCCACATCGATATCCTCCGTCACTGCAAGCAAACTACATCGCAAATCCTCCAAATCGCCACTGCCAAGCCCCCAGTCAACTGCATCATCATCAGGTCTGCGCCTTGTCTCCATGCCAAAGTCGCCAATACCAAATCCTCAGCCAATCCTCGCTGCAAAACCATCCCCATCACTTAGCCGCCTAGGCATGTGTTTTCTCCTTTTCCAGCAGCGCTAACATTTTCCCATACACGAAATTATCGTTTTTTTCTCTCTTCGTTAATCAATTTAGGTGAAGCCAAAGACGAGGCGATTTTGGAAGATAAAGATGAGGGAGAAAGAAAATCTAAAGAATAATTTTTTAGGGAGTTTCATCCTTCTTTTGAGAGGAGGAACGTTGGTGGGATAAGTGTGAAAAAGATTGAGAGGAGGATAAGCGTTAAAAGGATGTATGAGCGGCCCTGTAAATTTTAACAAAATTTCACTGAATTGTTGGCGGGATTCAATTTGCCGCGTTTATTTTTTAATTTTTATACTTTAACTGGCCAATGGTTGCATATGCCTTGAAACGCCACCAATTATTGCAACTAAAGGCAAATTTTCTTGTAGTGTATCCATATATAAACCTTTTGGAATTAGTAGCTAGCCGAGTTAGCACTAGATTGGCATATAGAAAAAAACAAAAGGCTACATCATACCTTACTCAGTTAACATTAAATTAGCGGTTAAGCGGTAATACGATGTATGTGTTGATGCAGGTCTAGTGCATTACACTTTGCAAATTCGTCTGGGTATCCAAATTACAAACTATTCATTTCCAGTAAACCTTTAACTACAGCATTGTACACATCATCTCCCAGTTCATTTCTCAATACTTGTAGCTTTTCATCATCTTCTTTTATCACTTCCTAAATTTTAGAAAATGGGCATATCATGAATTTCGCCTAACTTCTAAGGGAACTACGGAAAAATTTTAGGTCTAAAACATTTATTTTCACATGACATAAAACTCGTACAGGCTAAAAACACGTGTCTTCTTTTCAAACAGATTAAAGAACAACTTAGAAAAAATCAAGAAAAAACTAGGAGAATGAAGGATTTAAAACCAATGTATTCTTTTTGTTAAAGTGTTAAAGACGTAAATCCCCATTAGAGAGTAATCTTAGAGGAAGAAGTGCAAAAGTAGACATTTTTGTTTTGTGTGATCTTTTTTTTTGAAATGGTACTTATATACAACATATCGTTGGGATGACATAACACAAATCACATGTCAATATATGTTCAAATCATGCTATGCAAGTTTCGAACTTGTTACCTCTCACACCAAAGTCGAAGCACTTAACCACTGGGACAATGTGATCTTATTTATGTTTTAACATATGTGTACTATTTTAACCTGTTTTCCTTTTTGGTTCAAAGGTATATAAAGTGTCTATATAATGAGTCCTTTTAACAAATGATGTTTTAACTAATCATTGTATCTATTGAGGATTTGAGTTTAATTAATCCAGTTAATTTATGATTATTTTAATTTAATTAATTGTTTTAATTAATGAAATTTAAGATTATTTATTATTTTAATTAATGATGTTTGAGATTAATTATTCATTTAATTTATGATTATTTGAATTTAATAAATCATTTTAACTATTGATATTTATATTAATTAATCAATTTAATAATATTGATTTAAGTAAATTATCTAATATAATAAAATTACTTTAATCAACTAATTTAAAGCTAATAAAATGATTTAATAAAGATTTTAAAGTTAATGTATCAATGTTATAAAAGTATTTGGATTAATAATCTATTTTATTAAAGATAATGGATTTGTTTATTTAAAAGAAATTTAAAATCTGATTAATTATCTTTTCGGATAATTAATATTGTTTTAAAGTTATAAAAGGGAATTAGAACTCGATTATTGGGATGTTAAGTTGGATAATCTTCTGGGTGTTCGGTCTGGTGTTGGTTTAGGACATCGGGGTCATGCACTTGGAAAAATTATTCTCTAAACGTTTTAACAATCAGGAGCTGATCCTAAAAGTGTTTTTCCATTATGGAAATATGGAAACCAAGCATGAGTTCAATTCAATTTTTAAAAGTTAAAGTTCGATTTCGGTTATAGAACAATAGTTCCATATTCAATATCGCTTATATGGAAAGGATCTAGTCACACATTTAACGCTAAACGATAAGGCTTGGACTTGTTTCTATCTCGAAGATTAAAAATGTCATCAAGGCGACGCCTAGAGGTAATACTACCTCAACTTGCCGGGTTCACTTTCAAACGAGAGATAGGACTTGTCTGGAGTCAAAGAGTAGTGGTCAATTAATGAAATTTAATTTCCATATACAATCATTTTTATTATCTGCAATAGTTGATTTATTAATTATCGGATTCAGCTTTCTTCATGGTGTACCGTCACCTAAAAAACGATTTGTTGCTCGATCGAGGTATGTTATCCTTTGTCGGAAATGACTAAACCAAAAGCGTGAGAGGGGGCCAAGCTATGCGGGGTTGCTCCTATTAAGGTATTTTCACATCTCATCTAGTTTGGATTCTGGTGTGCACTTAGATGTGGAAATATTCGGATTCTCGTTATGGTCTGGCGGGTCCGACTTGAAGGTTTCTGAGAAGTGTCACAGAGTAAATGAGCTTCTCAGGATTATATTATTAGAGGTATACTTCAAGGAGGTGCACCTTCCTTTTCATTTGTTGGAAATTTTCCTTTCCTTATTGATTCGTATCCCTGAATCTGTTTTAGCTTTAAAATTGCCACGAGTAGAGCCAACTCCTCATCACGACATTTAAATATTGATTTAGTCCATTTTATCATGTTGGAGTGTTATCTTATTTTGTCATTCTATAAACTTGGATGGTTACCTTATTCGGTCCATTCTATCAAGTTTGGATTGTTTTTTATTTAGTCCACTCTTTACAGTTGGACTGTTTTCCTTGTTCTATCCATTCTGTCCAGTTTGGATTTTACTCGGTTTATTTCCAGTCATTTAAGTTTGATTTATTATTAATTATACTCATTCCTATTTGGGTGTTATTTATTTATAATGCTCGGGCCAGACCGAGTATTTTCATAGGTTATCCATGTTGTTATGGCGGTCTTGAAGGGGCGCTAAAGATTCACCCATCGTAGTTTTATTTTCCACTGTATTATATAATATACCTATCGGCATTTGTAAGGTTAGTATTTTATAACTATCATACTGATAAGGTTTGTTTTTAACTCTGATACACTTTGTATGTTTGAAGTGACAGTTCCGACCGTCCTTGTTATATTATATGTTGTCGATTCTATTGTGAGATTCTGTTTTTCTCTATTCTCTGTTTTTTCCTTTTTTTTCTTTACCCTAACAATCTGCCTTTTCGTTCACTTTGAGTTGGACATGTGTGCTTTATTGTAAACTCAAAGGGTCCAGAAAAACGGTTTGTTACAACAACTTTGTTTTATAAATTAAATAACTTTTAAACTCCATTTTATTTCTATGATTTAAGCCACTTTAATAACTTTGCAAAAAAGTTTGAAAACAAAATTTAAGTTCGGAAAATCTTTTATAACTTTCTTAGAAAATGAAGTAATTAACTAGTGTAAAGAAAACATGGGTTTTTAATCTCGAATAAGAGCCAATTTAAGTATGTTAACTATACGGAGTAACATTCACAACATTTATATACATAAGCACATACATAAAAACCACTATAGCGTGGTACACTTTTGAGTCCCTCTTCACAAAGTCCCCGGTAAAACCTTTCGTATGCACTTCTTCGCTATGAACACTTCGACTTTATTTCAACTCCCCTACAAACATCCTATATGCCATCCACTTTCATGCGCGAACAAAACCAAACAATAATCATTCCACACACTTATGCTCATAAGCAACCAACCAAAATTATTATAAAAAAACGATTTTTAAACTTGCTTTTAAAGTGAGCTTTACTCACCTAAAAAACATTATCTTTTACCAAAACTACTGCTACATGGTAAACAACACAGACCTAGCTTCTTTCTACAATAATTTATTTTTAAGACATATGGAAGGTCAAGAGGGCTTGGCCATGGTGCTAAGGGGCATGGCCTTGGTGAAAAAAAATGTGATCTTGGGTTTTTAGCAAATAAGTAGTGTAGAGAGGAGTAGAAGTGGTTTTAGCAACTTATTTAAGGATTAAAGTGGAAAGGAGTGATTTTTAATTTGGTTTATTTTGGAAACAAGAATGGAAGAAGTAGAGAAGTGAGTAGAAAGAAGAAGGAAGAAATGGAAAAAAGAAATGAAATGAAGTGAAATGAAAAAGAAAAGAGTGGAGTTGTTTTCTTAGAAAATGTAAAATGGTATATTACCAAAAAGCCCTTAGCCAATACCCTCCACAAAATGATGATGCCTCACCCCTCCTCCGTCATGAAGCACACGCAACCCCCTCTTGGTCACTCCATGCCATCACATCTCCTCTTTTGTACTGTACCAATGCCTTAGATTTTTTGCTATTCTCCCTTTAAAATTATAAAAGAAAAGTCCGCTTTCTTTTTATTAACTTAAGTATATATTTAAATATGTTTTGACCTAATTACTTCATTATCCAGATGTATATGTTACTTGTATATATGTTGGCATATATATAATTGTGTGTACAATATTTTTTGACAACTTTTGGATGACGAAAAAGTCAAAAAACGAAAAGACGATCTTCACCGTCATCGTTTGAATGATCTTTTGTGAAGCTTGTCAAATGCAGCTCTATTCTTGTATCAGCTTTCAGGAATTCTTTACAATCATCGATTTTTCTTCCATATTTTGCATCGAGAGCGCTCTAAATTTCCTGTGCAATCAAACAATGAGAGATATGGTTAAATTCAAATTTATCGAGTGTAGAGATAAGAACATTCATTACATCCACATTAAGGGAACAGTTATTCTTATCTGCCATACCCAATCCATTTTCATTAATATCCCAAATATGAAAATCAATAAATTTTAAATAAATTTCCATAACAAAAAATCTATTTATTTAAAAAATAGGTGGACTATAAATGGACTAAATCTTGCTAAATCTATTACAGTTAGGGTAAGACCTTATATTAGGTTTTTTCCTAAAAACCGGTTCTGATAGGATCGTGTGATATACCCAAGAGGGATGGTCAATAGGGTATATAAAATTTTTGTAGATAAGCGAATAAATAATGTGGAAACGTAAATGCGAAAAGTAAATAACACATAGATATACCCAGTTTCGACCTGAAGCCCCTACTACGGCCCCCATGTTACTACTAGGATTATATACTCGAAACTTACAACACTTTAAGCTCACACTCAATGCTAACCTGAATATACTAATCCTATGCTTAGTAACCCAGCCTGGACTAAATACCTTGAGACCAGAATCCCTGAACTACAACACATAACTCATCCTAAATCAACTAGATTACAAAATTAATAATTACAAAAAATAAACAAATTGCAGAAATATAAAAAGAACACTCCTTTATCTTGTCTCTTATCATGTGACCTTGCACTGTTTTTGATTTGAAGTTCGAGAAAAACATCACAACCTACAATTCTAGTTGATCATGCTGCCAAGATGTTGGTGAATTTGAGATGCAACTTCTTCCTTGAGATGATGATGTCCTCCTTGAATTTTTTTGATGAAGAAATCCCTTTTGTGTGATCGGATATTGATTTAAATAAACAAGAAAAATAAACAATGACAAATTTGATTTGTTACAATGTAGAGAGATATGATTTTTTTTTTCGAATGAAGCTTTTCTTCTTTCTTTTGTTATTGGTCTATCCGATAATTTTTCCTTTCGATGTTATTGAATTTATGTAGGTAACGTGTATGTAAGGAAACATATATGGAAGAGATGATATTGAGAAAGATATGTATTTTGAGAGTTTGTTTGTAACGACCAGTATTTTTGATAATTAAAAGTATTAAATTTAATAAGATTTTGGGATTTAATATTGTCAGAAATTAAAAATATATAACCTGATCTTAAATGAATTCTGAAAACGACAAGTTCAATGAGGTAAGGATAGTAACACAAATTACCATATAATTTAATGTTTTTGATTTGAATATAATTAATAACTGTTTGAATGTAAACTTCATCGATTGTGAATAATAAAATGATAACAAAGAATGAAATGGTTTTTTTTATTTCTAATAGGAATATAAATGTAAAGTTTAATTTGGATATAATTGTAGAGTTTAATAAGGAATAAAAGAAACAATATATTAAAGGAGAAATCGTATGTCATTTAATTGAAATTTGTTTTAGCATTGATAAGTAAATTTATTAATCTTTGTTTATAAACAATAAATTTAGAAACGTGTTGAATTACTAAGATTTAACAATTGTTTTATTTATCATCTTATTATTAATCTGTTTGAAATTTATTATGTAATAGATGAAATTTAATGTAATTAAATATTTCAATTAATATAAACAAAGGCGTTATCTGTTGAGTGATGAATGTAATAAAATGGAAATTTTATTTAATTAACATATAAGGTATTTGTTGATTCAATATAAAGAACATTTAAAACAAAATAACACAATTTGTTGAAATATAAAATGTAATGAACTAGGGTTTTATTACCGTCGTAATGAAACGTTTGAATGAAAAAGGTTAGAAACAAAAATTTATGATTTATTAATGTGAATTTTATTAGATAGTAAATTTGGGCCATAAATAAAATCTAAAACAACAAAAAGCAATGAAGTGGAAGGTGCTAACGCGTTTATGAATATAATTTAATAGCTGGAATTTAAGGATAGAGATAATGCAATGATATTCTATTTATAGTAATAATAGGAATTGGAATAATAAATGCTAGTTTTAATGATGAGTTGGATGAATATCGATTAATAGAGGAAAACGTTTATTTAGTATTTAGTATGTAATTTAATTCTTGTTGGATACTGTAATTTTATAAATGTATTTGCATGACTATAAATAAGGATTGCAATGTTTATGTGTTTATGTAATTGATTTCATCAATTAGGGTTTGTTTTGAAGTGAAAAATTGAAATTAATTGGAAATAAATTTATTGAAATCTTTCAATTGAAAAAGGAAAAAGACACGAAGTGCAATTAATGAATCTAATGTAAGAATTTTTTCATTTGGAATGTACATTATTTGGAAATATAAGAATGGATTTAATATTGTATAAGTTGATTATTTTAGAATATAAGAATGTTTACATTTATGAATTGCAAGTAACGAATAAGCATTTTAAGGAAAATAAAAGAATGTTTGAGGAAAATAAAGTGAACGTTTCCATTCTAAATATGAGTATAACGTTGTAAAAAGATAAAACAGAATTTTTAAAACAACATTTTACGGTAGTTAAATAGCAGGCATAGATTGCACGGAAGTGATTTTAATGCTAACCTTGAAATTTAAAATAAATTAAATATTTTGAGTTCATGATTACGTGTCGAGAAAAAAATGTTTTTTTTTAAATTTGAACTTTTGAATAATTGTTCATATTTTATTTTTTATAGCGTCGGTCTTGTGTAGCAACGGTCCCTGTTATGTAAATTGGTGTGTTCAAATTTAGTTAAGTTTTGTTAATTAAATCTTTACTAGATGTCAATTTTTGTATGTTTGGGTTAACAAAATTAATTGAGTGAACAAATGTTTTGAAATTTTAATTCCAAAAGTTTGTTTACACTGTAGAGTTGGCTTGTTTATTCCCTTTCTAATTATGTCACACTCTTTATTGTTTTCTCGTTTGTTCCATTACTCATTTCCCTTTACCGTCTCTGAAGCTTTTTCATTTCACGAACGTTGCCTACTTTTCATATTTTTAATTCTTTCCTTCACCTATTTTAATACCTACCTTCTTCTTCACATCTCGTTCCTCATACAGGTGACGCTACATTTTACACCATTGCACCTCCATGACTATGCCTCCTACACCTATTGTCCGTCACTGTTCATAGCTGTTGACCACCCATAGCAACAACCAAAGTCGGTTCTAGGGTTTCAAACTACAAAATAACATTATGAACAAAACTATATATAATTAATTTATTTAAAAAAAATGGGAGTCCACAATAATATTAATTCAAACATCTAAAAAGATACTACATCGTTTATAAATTGTTAATATAATTTAAAAAATGATACTACAATGCAGAACTTACTACCACAATTCTTAAAATTCTACTAAAAAAACATCATGAACAAAAATATAGACAATTAATCTATTTAAAAAAATTCTTCAAAGTATCATTAGTACAGTATCCTCTTCTTCCTCAAATTTATTGTTTTCCTCTAACACCATTTCTTCATTCGTGTCAAAACTCGAAATCATTGCTATTAGTAGAGTCATGCATTCTCCATTCTTACTCATCGCCGCCACATCGTCAAAGCACTTTTGCTTTGAGCTCCATGGCAAAAACCACCATCCCATCTACCTACACTGTCGCCAAGATTGGTCGTGCCTTCATTAAGTGACCGCAAATCTCCTCCATCATCAAGAATCCAGTTGACGTGCCCTTCTCGCAATAAGTTTTTGTTCTTCTGCCATATTTAGTTGAAACGTTTGTATTTTTATCTAAAAAAAATTAAAAGCCTGTATTTAGAGCTAAAAAATGGGTAAGATTTATCCTTCACACTATTTTATTGATTTAAAAAATACAAAAGTAAATTAGCAAAACATATAATTATTGAATAATTTTGTCCAAAAATTCAAAATTTCAACGAGAATTTTTATTTCGATTATCGAATTCATTGGAGAAAATTTATATTTTCTGAAAACAATTGCACATAAAAAAACTGATTTTTTTTAATTTGGTAGGGTTTAGATTTCATTAGGTTTTCATGGTAATCAATTTTAGTAGTCCTAAATCCTGATCATAGTTTTAGTTCAATTTTAGTCTACAAACCGAGCACATACCAAGACCAGCAGTTTTGATTCTTTTGGAAGTAGCAACACCATCAACAAAGTTCAAACTCCCAATAACCACTGTCTTCCTCGGACCATCGCCAAACGTCATCAGATCCCAACGACCACTTGCTATTTGTAAACCCCGCCCTTCACATACTAATTACTCTTTCTCAAACTGAAAGAAGGTAGCTATTGATTACTCTTTCTCAAATTGAAAGCTGCATTATACAGTTGTCGTTCCATCAACCAAGGATCACCCAGTGATGCAGCGCAGCCCACATTTGTCAAAGGTATAAGTCGTGACCGACTTAACATGATAGAAGATTTAAGTCGTGACCGACTTAACAGGAGTAAAAGCATCAAAGGCATAAGTCGTGACCGACTCAAGGAAGGCAAAGACATAAGTCTAGTAAGTAGTGAGGAAGGTGAAGGCATAAGTCGTAACCGACTTAAGGAAGGAGGTATAAGTCATGACCGACTTAAGGAAGGAGCTATGAGTCGTCAATGACTTAAGGGACGTGCTGGGTTACGACCTAAGACTACAGGAAGAGCAACACAAGTTGAAAAATGCAAAGGTTTAAGTCGGCAGCGACTTAAGGGAAGTGTTTTGGTGAGTGTACGACTTAACGAAGCAGGGAATAAGTCGTTGCCGAGTTACGACTTAGTTGAGTCGCCTGAACGACCTAACGAGTCAAGAGTTAAGTCGCTGAAGCTCTGGATGTCGTTGAATCTTATGCCGAGTTAATCTAAACCGCTGTTTCTTAAGTCGCTACTATGGATGAATACTGAACTAGGTTAAGTCGTTAAGTCATCTACGACTTAAATGTTGAGTCGTTGTATGGTATTATGTTGTATTTCTTTAAGTCGTATGTCGTCTGTACTTAAGTCGTGAGTCGTGTTTGTTAAGTCAGCTGAGGCGGGTTGTGTTGTAAACTGTTAAGTCGTAAATGACTTATGGTAGGTCGGCTATTTGTCATTTGTTATAAGTCGGAACCGACTTAGGAGATGAAGAAATTTCTGTTGTAAAGTCAAATGCCTATAAGTAGGCCGTGTAAGTCATTTGTAATAGTTTAGTTGATTTGAAATAAACTCTTGTTTTGTTAGCTTTGTGCTTTCACCAAATTGGTAGTCGAGTGTAATCTCCTATCTCCTCTTTCGGTTAATCGAGTGCGCTCGATTCAACGACTGCAGAAGTCGATTCACGGAATCTAGTGCGCTAGATCAACGTGTGAAGAATCGCAGATCTTTGAACCCGATATCGTGCGCGATCAACGAGTTCGGGATAGCTAGAATTCGGTATCTTCGGATCAACGAATTTGGGCATTTCAGTATCTTCCAATCCATCGATTACTACATTCATCGATCTACATTGTTTTTGATTAATCCGCTGCGTCAGTTATGGTATCAGAGCTTGTTCTAGCCAATCATAGCTAGATCGAGACTTGGAGCCTAATCATTTTGGAGCTTTGAAGAAATCAAGTTGAACCGAGCATCTCCAATCAAGTTGGCCGAGTTAGTAGAGCTTGTTCGAAGTTGTTTCGATCGAATTTGTGTTGGAGGCCGAGAATTTTGTTCATCGTGTTCATCGCGAATTTGCAACAAAAGTGGAAGTTTCGATCCATTTCATTTTGGATCAAAGTCCGAAAGGTGTTTGAATTTTGAAGTGTTGAAGAGTTTTGTGAAGTTTTCAAATCATGCCGCCAAGAAGAGCTAATCGTCACCAAAACATGGAAGCTTTTTATCGAAGAGAAGAAGCTGATGAGATGGAGTAGAGAATTAATGAGAACTTTAGTGAGAAGCTTAATGAAGGGATTGGACGATTAGAGAAGATGATGTTAGAGATGAATCAAAATCGGAGAAGGGTTTCACCTGAATCTAACCACAGGGGAAGTAGAGTCTCGCCACATTCCAATCGAGACAGAAGTGTTGATGATGATCAAAGGCGTGGGAGGAACGTGAATGATCGTGAACGGAAGAATGTAGATAGAAGGGATGATGGTGGTAGGCGTGAAGGTAGTAGAGATGTGGGTGGACGAGAAAGACAACGATATACATCTGATTTTGAAGAGGAATATGATGGTGGTAGTGTTCGAGGACAAGGACGAGGACAAGGAAGAAATTACTCTAAGTATGATCACAAGTGGGAGTCGGGGATGAAGACTGAAATTCCTGAATTCAAAGGTGGTATGCAAGCGGAGGAGTTTCTAGATTGGGTGGCTAATGTTGAAGAGATTTTTGACTTCAAAGAAGTTCCAGAACATCGTAGAGTGAAGTTGGTTGCTACAAGGCTGAGGGGTAGAGCTTTGGCATGGTGGCAGCAAACCAAACTTACACGTGAACGAATGGGGAAGTCAAAGGTTGATTCTTGGGAGAAGATGAAGAAATTGATGAAAGCAACATTCTTACGTTACAATTATCAATCTTTGATGTATCAACGTTTGCAAAACTTGAGACAAGGGACGAAATCTGTGAATGACTATGTTGACGAATTTTATCAACTTATTGCAAGGAATGATATTATGGAAACGGAAGAGCAGCTGACATCTTGATTCATTGGGGGATTGCGAATGCAGATTCAGGATATGGTTAACATGTTTGATCCCAGATCTGTAGCGGAAGCACATCAGAAAGCGTTGGCTTGGGAGAAGCAGGGACGACGAGGAGGTGGTATGTTTACAAATTCCAACAATCAAGTGAAAGGTGTTAATGGAAGTTCTAATGTTTCAAAAGCTGTTGCGAAACCAGTTGTGAATGAGGTTGGAAAGTTGAAAGTCAGTAATGGTTTCAAGTGTTATAATTGCCAAGAAATGGGCCACAAAAGTAGCGAATGTCCAAAGCCGAAGAAGAGAGCTATGATAGCGGAGGTTGAGGATGAGGATGTAGAAGCTGAATGTTCTAATTCACCACCTGATGAGGAGGAAGAAGAAGTGTCGGGAGACGAAGGTTATAATCTAATGATGAAAAGGTCCTGTTTAACACCAAAGCAAGAGGAGGATTGTAGTTGGTTGAGGAGCCATATTTTTCAGTCAACATGTACTATTCTGGGGAAAGTTTGCAAATTTGTTATTGATGCTAGAAGCTGTGATAATATAATTTCTTCAGAAGCTGTGAGAAAGTTGGCGTTGAAGACTGAGAAACATCTGAAACCATACAAGCTAGCTTGGTTGAGGAAAGGCGGGGAGGTGAAGGTTGGACGAAGGGCGCGTGTGAAGTTTTCAATTGGGAAGAAATATAAGGACGAAATCTGGTGCGATGTGGTAGATATGGATGTCTGTCATTTGTTGCTGGGGAGACCGTGGCAGTATGATAGGGCGGTGCAACATGATGGGCGTACCAACAGTTACAGTTTCATGTTTGAAGGCACAAAGATTACTCTAGTTCCAAAGAAGCGACAACAGGAGGAAAATAAGTTGGAGGAGATTGAAGAGCTTAAAACTTTATTATCTTTGAAGGAGTTTGTGAAGGAAGTAGAGGAGGAGCCTGAAGTGTTTTTGTTGATTGGGCGAGAGAGTAGTGAAGAGGTTGAAATTCCTAAAGAAGCGAAGTCAGTTTTGAAAGAAATTGACGATGTATTTCCAGAGGAGTTACCAACGGAGTTGCCACCATTGAGGGATATACAACATCAGATAGATCTTGTTCCAGGTGCTGTGTTGCCACACAGACCACATTATCGAATGAGTCCGAAGGAACATGAGGAGTTGCAGAGGCAAGTGGAAGAATTGCTTGAACAGGGGCGTGTGCAGGAGAGTTTAAGTCCTTATGCTGTACCAGCTTTATTGGTACCCAAAAAGGATGGAACGTGGAGGATGTGCAAAGATAGTAGAGCATTGAATAAGATCACAGTCAGATACAGATTTCCGATGCCGAGGCTTGATGATCTATTGGATCAAATTAGTGGGTCTGCAATTTTTTCTAAGATTGACTTGAAGAGCGGTTATCATCAGATTCGCATTAAACCAGGGGACGAATGGAAGACGGCATTCAAGACGAGGGAAGGATTGTATGAATGGCTGGTAATGCCGTTTGGTCTATCAAATGCACCGAGTACATTCATGAGGGTGATGAACAAAATTTTCAGACCGTACATTGGGAAATTTGTGGTGGTTTACTTTGATGATATTCTGATCTACAGTGCTAGTAAAGAAGAGCATGTTCAGCATTTGAAGAAAGTGTTAATTATTCTTTGTGAAGAACAATTTTATGCTGCTACAAAGAAATGTGTTTTCATGGCGAGGAGTGTTCTATTTCTGGGGTATGTTGTGTCGGAAGAAGGAATACAGGTTGACCAAAGTAAAGTTGAAGCTATCAGAGATTGGCCGCAACCCAAGACGATAACGGAAGTTCGTAGTTTTCACGGGTTGGCTTCATTTTATCGGAGGTTTATTCCACACTTTAGCAGTGTGATGGCGCCTGTGACTGATTGTATGAAGGGTAAACAGTTTGCATGGACGAAGGAAGCCGGAGTTGCTTTTGATCGAATCAAAGAACTCTTGACGTCTGCACCAATTCTAATATTACCAGATTTTCAGCTAGTATTTGAACTATATACTGATGCATCCAAGGTTGGGATTGGAGGAGTGTTGAGTCAGGGGGGACGTCCGATTGCATACTTTAGCGAGAAGTTATCAGGAGCAAAGATGAGATACAATACATATGATGTGGAATTCTATGCTGTTGTGCAATCTATTAAACACTGGAGACACTATCTATTTCAGAAAGAGTTTGTTCTTTACACTGATCATGAGGCATTAAAGCATTTACAAGGGCAAGACAAGATTTCAGCGAGACATGCATCATGGATTGCATATCTGCAACAGTTTACATTTGTTGTGAAACACAAATCGGGAGTGACGAATCGTGTTGCGGATGCTTTGAGTAGAAGGAATCATTTATTAACAACAATGAAGATTGAAGTAACGAGATTCGATGTGTTACCAGAATTGTTTGACGAAGATCCTTACTTTGCAAAGTTTGTTGATAAAGTTAAGGAGGGGAAGACGGATGAGTTTTTGATGGTAGATGGTTTTCTGTTCACAGGAAATCGATTGTGCATACCTGATTGTAGTTTGAGAATGAAGATTGTAAAGGAGTTACACGAGGAAGGCCACGTGGGTAGAGACCGTACTTTGCAATTGATTTCGCAGTCTTACTTTTGGCCATCGATGAGGAAAGAAGTGGAGAGGTTTGTGGAACGATGTCATATCTGTTAGGTTTCGAAAGGAACTGCGACTAATGCTGGTTTATATATGCCGCTACCTGTACCAACTAAACCATGGGTTGATGTGAGTATAGACTTTGTGTTGGGGTTGCCAAGAACGCAGCGTGGTAATGATTCCATTTATGTGGTAGTTGACCGATTTTCGAAAATGGCACATTTCATTGCTTGTAAGAAGACGGCGGATATTGTTCATGTTGCTCAGTTGTTTTTCAAAGAGATATATCGACTTCATGGATTGCCAGAATCTATTGTGTCGGATAGGGATACTCGTTTTCTGAGTCATTTTTGGCTAAGTTTGTGGAAGATGGTGGGAACGAAGTTGAATTTTAGCAGCGCTTATCATCTGCAAACGGATGGACAGACCGAGGTCGTGAACAGATCGTTGGGAAATTTGTTGAGGTGTCTTGTGCAAGACAATCTGAAGAGTTGGGATGTGAAGTTATGCCAGGCAGAGTTTGCCCATAATCATGCTGTAAATCGAAGTACTGGGTTCAGTCCATTCCAGATTGTATATTCTAGTATGCCAAAAGGACCGTTGGATTTATCGGTAATACCACACTCAAAGGGGACAGTTAAGAAAGCTGCTGATTTTGTTGAAGGGTTGACGGAATGTCATAAAGTCGTTCAGGAACGATTGGAGAAAGCAAATGAAAAGTATACACGATCGGCAGATCTAAAGCGAAGAAATGTTGAATTTAATGAAGGTGATTGGGTTTATGCAGTGTTAACAAAGGATCGATTTCCAGTGGGCGCTTATAACAAGTTAAAGCCAGAAAAATTGGTCCTGTAGAAGTCGTGAAACGGATTAATGAAAATGCTTATAAGTTGAAGCTGCCAGAAGATGTGTACACTTCTGATGTGTTCAATGTTAAACATCTCGTACCATATCATGGGGATGAACGAGCTGATGTGGAAGAATTTACAAATTCGAGGTCGAATTTTTCTCAACCTGGGGAGGATGATGCAGTGCAGCCCACATTTGTCAAAGGTATAAGTCGTGACCGACTTAACATGATAGAAGATTTAAGTCGTGAACGACTTAACAGGAGTAAAAGTATCAAAGGCATAAGTCATGACCGACTCAAGGAAGGCAAAGACATAAGTCTAGTAAGTAGTGAGGAAGGTGAAGGCATAAGTCGTAACCGACTTAAGGAAGGAGGTATAAGTCGTGACCGACTTAAGGAAGGAGCTATGAGTCGTCAACGACTTAAGGGACGTGCTGGGTTACGACCTAAGACTACAGGAAGAGCAACACAAGTTGAAAAATGCGAAGGTTTAAGTCGACAGCGACTTAAGGGAAGTGTTTTGGTGAGTGTACGACTTAACAAAGCAGGGAATAAGTCGTTGCCGAGTTACGACTTAGTTGAGTCGCCTGAACGACCTAACGAGTCAAGAGTTAAGTCGCTGAAGCTCTGGATGCCGTTGAATCTTATGCCGAGTTAATCTAAACCGCTGTTTCTTAAGTCGCTACTATGGATGAATCGTGAACTGGGTTAAGTCGTTAAGTCGTCTACGACTTAAATGTTGAGTCGTTGTATGGTATTATGTTGTATTTCTTTAAGTCGTATGTCAACTGTACTTAAGTCGTGAGTCGTGTTTGTTAAGTCGGCTGAGGCGGGTTGTGTTGTAAACTGTTAAGCCGTAAACGACTTATGGTAGGTCGGCTATTTTGAGTCGTTTGTTATAAGTCGGAACCGACTTAGGAGATGATGAAATTTCTGTTGTAAAGTCAAATGCCTATAAATAGGCCGTGTAAGTCATTTGTAATAGTTTAGTTGATTTGAAATAAACTCTTGTTTTGTTAGCTTTGTGCTTTCACCAAATTGGTAGTCGAGTGTAATCTCCTATCTCCTCATTCGGTTAATCGAGTGCGCTCGATTCAACGACTGCAGAAGCCGATTCACGGAATCTAGTGCGCTAGATCAACGTGTGAAGAATCGCAGATCTTTGAACCCGGTATCGTGCGCGATCAACGAGTTCGGGATAGCTAGAATTCGGTATCTTCGGATCAACGAATTTGGGCATTTCAGTATCTTCCAATCCATCGATTACTACATTCATCGATCTACATTGTTTTTGATTAATCCGCTGTGTCACCCAGACTCCCGAAGCTTTGTATTTCTCAAATGCTTGAAATGAGTCCTACATAGGAAGGAGATGCAGTCTGTATCTGAAACACCATATATATCCAAGTTAGCGACCGAGATTGGAGATTCAAAGTATATTTGACTTCAGCTGTGCTTATGGGGTTGGAGAATTCAGTCTCCATACAATGTCCTATTATCATGTTAATTCCATTTATTTTTTAAGGATGAATATCACAGTTTTCAATAGGTTGTATTGAATCCTAAGTGCTAGAGTTGTAATTTATATTTAAGTATCAAGTACCGAATTTGACTTTGATGCCTTCAAACAAAGCATGAAACAATTGCGGAAAGTTCTTTTTACCATTTGGAAGGAAGTTGTAGCAATTAGCTGAGGTTACTATAAAGGAGCAACTCTGTATATAATAATGGTGTGGCAAGCTAACTAAATCCGCACAAACATTCGACAAAGAGAGAAGATTAGTTTTGATATCAAAAACCAAAATTTGGGTTTTTAGGTCTTAAGAACACGGCTTCAGTAAACTAGTCGACCTATATGGCTACTCTAGCATTAGTGATATTTACCCTATAGTTTTCAGTTTAAGATGTGTAGAAGCCACGGTTCCAAATTAGCTAATTTGGCTATAAAACATAGCTTACTTCAGATTACCATGTGTAGCAACCGAATGAATGGTTATGATTTCATAATTTCGTATACATGGGGCATAATTATTATTATCTTCTCACAAATATAAGAATTCGCAAACATCATGCCTCATCGTAGACTCCCACAGGCTGCTTCAAATTTCTTCTCCAAATCAGCCTCCCCGACAGCATGAGCCGCAATACGCAGCTATATGAAATCAACATGTAATACAGCCATGAGAGCAGCATCATTGAAACATGTCGAGTTAAATATTTGCTAACATATTATAGATAATAGTTGTAAAATAATCGAATAGAACAAAATGAACAAGAGAACACATATTAGAGAGATAGAAGAAACAAATATAAAATAGAGACTACATTTTTATTGAATTGGTTGAATAAAACTTTATTGCAGGATTCTTATTCATAAGCCTAACTAGAACATATAAGTTGAAACTACCCAAACATGAATTAAAGTCCGATAGCAGGAAATACTAAAATATTTCTTTTTTTAACAGCATGATTCAAAAATCTTCAGTTCATGATAAAAATTCTTGTACTTCCCAGTTAAGATTTTATGCATTGTAAATTTGGATTTGAGTGAGGAAATTTGTTAAAGAGATAGTTACCTTGAAACTTAGGGTCTTGGTTACTATTAGAAAAATTGGTTCACCTAAAGCATCTTTTTTCAATTAGTATAATAATTGATCTGGCATGAATGCATGCACATAAATAAATCATTCATTTATAAGAGTGCAGTAAAAGGACTTGAATAGCAACTGAAAAACGGAGGCAAGTTGTACGTAGCTTAACTTGATATTTTGAAGCACTGATTTGAGTTGGTGAAAAGTAGGAAATTAATCATGTATTATATTGCGCGAGAGTGATGTCTATGTACTACACACATGTTAGATGAGGTACAAATATAATATTGTAAAATTGATGTGGTTCTCGTAGCCAAAGCATTAAAAGAGAAAACAATATAATAAAATAATAGTCATTTTCATACTTACATGTAGCAACCACATCATAACATATACAAAAAAATCAAATAACTAGAAGGATATTTTATAAACGGAATATGAGCAGAATAATAGTGTACCTAGTTTAGAAATTCATCTAGTCTTCTTGACAGGTGCATAATGCTACCCTCAATATATCAGTCATTTCAATTACCTTGGAAAAATGTGCCCCCCTGTAAATAAAGATTGCACGTACAAAAAGTTGAGTCTGCATACAACTGAAATGTTGCATTATGTAAAACTTAAGTGATCGTGCATGTTACTACCAGCGGTAAGATTGTACTAATATGATAATGCTTTGAATTATGTTGAATAAATTAAAAATCAAAGAGTTCTAATTGACCGAGGAAAAAAATGCAAACCATAAAGTACACACATCATCATGACTGAAATGTACTATGATTAGTGAACAGTTTGCAATCATTAAATGGAAGAACCACATATTGAGAAAATGAATATATCAGCATTGCAATGCAAGACCTTAATCTTAAGAGGCAATGCTGCAGTGCTGCATTGAATGCAGGAATGCTGCATATGTCCAAAATAAAACAAGGAATTTTGGAATGTAGGAGCTATATAGCATTGAAGTGCTATAGTTTTTTACTTAAGCAATATTGAGGATCATCCAAATTTGTACCTGAACAACTAGAGGCTTTACAAGGCTAATAGAAGAAGAGCATCCCAAAGCATCTTGATTACACATTGAACAATAATAGCAGCCAACTCATGGGGAGGCACAGAAAATGTTGCCTTGGTCCATGCACACAAACAGTTAATGTTCAAAAACAAATTTTTAGCAACATTAACTTTTTAAACTTCTTCCATAGTCTCCCGATGATCTGTCAATACAATTGCGCAAAAGTCAAATGAATGACATTATAAAAGAACAAAGGGAAAAATGGAGAAAAAAGAAAAGGAATTATTACTCACCGCTTTAGGTTTGCGACGCGCTTTTAGTAGTTTTGTAACTTGTGTTATGCCCTCTTTCAATGTAGCTCTTCGCCCTTCATAAAAATTCCAAAGCTCCGGTACAACATATCTACCACTAGGGTTGTACTCATTCATCTCCAGTAAAGCTTTAACTATAGCATTGTACGCATCATCTCCCAGTTCATTTCTCAATACTTGTAGCTTTTCATCATCTTCTTTTATCACTTCCTAATTTTCAGAAAATGGGCATATCATGAATTTCGCCTGACTACTAAGAGAACTACGAAAAAATTTCAGGTCTAAAACATTTAAATTCACATGACATAAAACTCATATAGGCTAAAAACATGTGTCTACTTTTCAAACAGATTAAAGAATGACTTAGAAAAGATCAAGAAAAAACTAGAAATAACTAGGAGAATGAAGGACTTAAAAACAATGTATTCTTTTTGTTAAAGTCTTAAAGACGTAAATCCCCATTAGAGAGCAATCTTAGAGGAAGAAGTGCAAAAGTAGACATTTCCGTTTTATGTGATCTTATCTATGTTTTAACAAATCTGTACTCTTTTCACCTGTTTTCCTTTTTGGTCCAGAGGTATATTAAGTTTCTGTATACTAATTTAAGATTTGAAGTATTGCTATAAAAAATATAATTCTCCCGATAAAAGAAAAAAGTATAAAATGTGCTCAGTTTAATCTTATGAATATCTAATAGAAAGAAAAAGAAAAGTAAAAAAACATAGTATCTGATGTTTGCCATTGTTTACGATCATTCTGAAAGGATACCAATCCGGGTTTCTAAGCTCTTCTTGATATGCTGTACAGTATTCAATTGCTTTAATGTATGCCTCTTCAGCAGGAAATTTATTCTTGCATGCTGCAATAAATGGTTCAGTGTCCACTTCACCCATTATTTTAACTCCTACATAAGTGCGGGAGTTTCTTGAAATTTCCTTTAACTCCTAAATCAATTTGTAAAGAAAAGTTACAAGAATAGCGGCAAAGGTCTAGCAAAAGTATAGACTAAATTTTTTTACCATAATAATCTCCTTCCGAGCATCTTATAACTCATCGTTAGTTGTGCGTTCTTTCACAACTAACATTTGGTTTAATTCTTCCAGGGACTCCATCTCCTCTATTTTTTCTTCTAATGCTTCGTTCAATTCATTAACTCTCACCTTTAAAGCTACATCCTCTTCCCCTTCCATATGCTTCAAGTGACATGTTTTCTTCCAGTTCTCAAGCTCTTTTACTTGATAACTCAATTCTGACTTCAGTATTCTATTTTCTCTCAGAATTCTACGGCAAATTTCTTTTACGCTTGTTGATTCTGAAATGCTTGCCATTAGTTTTAGTTTGTTTGGTTATTTTTGTTGTTGAATGATATTGTTCTAGCTATGATCTGAATTATATAGAGAGAAATTGAGATGACACAAATATAAATGTCTTTAATTGGCTCGCATCTGATTGGACCTGCCTAATTTCCACTATGTTTGAATTTGAAATGTTAAGTCTATTAAAGTATGTTTACTTGGCGGATAATTAAATTGTATATCTAAGTTGAGCGTAAATGTACCACCAATATTGTGTATATTTAAGTTTATAATATAAGGAAAACCAGATTTCTTACCTTGTATATATTGCATGGGCTTTAGAATCATTTACTAGTATAAAGTACGCACATTAATCTTGATTTGTAATTTTCCTTTGATTTGGGAAATATTAATGCATGTATTTATATATTAACATGTGTAAATTAATTGAAAATTTGGTAAGGAATTCGTTTCTGGTGTATTCGAAGGAAATATATTTTACATCGTGTACACTATTAATTAATTGTCATTATTTTAGTACATATACGCTAGTATATTCCTTTTTTTCTGAGTTAGATACGTTAATAGTATGATATTTAGAGTATAAATTAAATCAATTAATGAGCAACTTTTTGAAATTTTTGAAAATATATCTGTTAATATAATGGTGTATATTTAATTTCATAATTCCATAAGAAATTTTCAGTTAATCAACTAGAAGAAGCTAGAATAGAAATTAAATGAAAGAAAAAACAATCATGAATACAGTCATACAAATGTCTGAAGAACAAAGATGGAATACATATCCTATAGTGCATCATATGGTCAAATGATATATGAAAAGATAATCATGAGAAATTACCTTTCTGGACCCAAATATCATTTACGCTTTTAGCATTTCAAACGCGCATAATTTTTTGTATAAACATCGGATCGGCATACCGTTTTCACCAAAAAATAAAAAAATTTACAATCTTTAAAATGAGTTACATTGTTAATACAAAAAAAAAGTATATTTGTAGTAAGACTATAATTATTCCATATATTTGCAAAGAATTCTGCAATTTTTGAAAACATCAATTTTTCTTCAAATGACAGCAATTATTCCATATAATTGCAGACTTTTATGTTAATATATGAAATAATTGCAGACTTTTATGCAATTATACGGAATAATTGCAGACTTCTCTGCTATTATTCCATATAATTGCCGATTTTTCTACAATTATTCCGTGCACTTGCCATTTTCTACAATTATATGAAATAGTCGTCAATTTTTCTTCAAATGTCAGTAATTATTCCATATAATTGCAGATTTTATGCATTTATATGGAATAATTGAAAATATTTATGCAATTTTATGGAATAATTGCAGACTTTCTTGCAATTATTTAGTATACTTGATATTTTCTGCAATTATATGAAATAATCATCAATCTTTCTTCAAATGTTAGCAATTATTTCATGTAATTGTAGACTTTCTATAATTATTTCATATAATTGCATACTTTTATGCAATTATATCGACTAATTGCATAAAATTCTGCAATTAGTTCACATAATCGTAGAAAAGTGCAACTATTCCACATAATTGGAGACTTTTCTGCAATTATTGCATATAATTGCTGAATTATTTGCAATCATACCATATAATTGTAGAAAATTTGAAAAATTGGTTTGTTGTTGTTTTTCAATTTGCATAATGCCACTCATTAGAAAGACAATAAAATTTGTGATTTAATGGTGAAAACGGTTTGTTAATCCGTTGTTTCTACAAAAAGTTATTGTATTTTAAAGATTGAAAATTAATGAGGTTCAAATATTAATTATGGATGTTGGAATAACATCCACTTATGAAGAACCAATGTTCAGCCATGGAGCGGAAGGGTATTTTAGGGAAGAAAATTGCAGTATTTGAAAATACGGATGTACTTTATATTTTTTCAGAATGTTTTGTGTATTAAGTTTGATATTAGAGATGTGTCCCTTATTTTCACTTTTTTTAATGTGTGCCTTAAGGACACATTTTAAGAATGATAGTTATTAGCTAAAAACCAAAAAAAAATTGTTGAAATAACTAATTTATCCTTATATAATTTAAGCAAGATGGAATTCGGAGAGGTTATGTTGGAAATTTAATAAACTTAACATTTGCTCTTTGGGCACATGTTAACATTTTCAAAATTTAAATATGTTATTCAAAACATGGGAGCTTACAAGTACTAATACCAAGAGTGGTATTACTCAGCACTAAAGAAGTAATGTCAGGCAAATATTTTGCTTAACAAAATCGTTAGTATCTTATTTCAAACACATAAATGACCTATCAGATAATATGATCAATAACAAAATTGTTAATATATCATTTTAAACACATATGGTGATGAATTCCTTTGATATCCAGCTGAAATTCCGAAACGAATTATATTATCTAATATTTTAGGCATATGCTATTAACGGATCTATATTGGAAACTTGTTTAGTTGTTATATGCTAGAAATGTGCACTTTAGACAAGATATTTAGAAACTAAGGGGAAACAATCACTGCAAGAAAATGACCATATTATAACTGGTTATTTACAATGTTTGCAAAATGGCAGTTGTAATAAAGGATTTTTAATAACTAATTTTTGTTGATAGTTGTAATAAACGTATTTTTAACAACTATTTGTTTTAGCCAGTTGTAATAGAGGTCTATAACAATTTACTAGTTTTGACCACTATAAATCTTGATATTTCCCAAAGTTTATAAAAAATTGAATAAATTCGCATTATTCATAAATTATGAATAATTTTTTTTTCTTTCACTAAATTTTTTTACAATTGTCGTTCTGAAATGTTGTAATAAATATATTTAATAATTAATAATTGGTAATTAATGAATAATATTTAATAATTGGTAATTAATGAATAAAAATAGTAATTAAGAAGAAATATTTAATATTTTTTAATTAATTTTAAATAATTAGTAACTAGTAATTACTGTTGAATAATTTACATTTAATAATTAATATTGATTATTTAACAATTAACAATTAATAATTATACATAAGACATAACAATTGATATTTACTATTTAATAATTAACAATTAATAAATAATCTTTAATAATTAATAAGCGGTATTTATTATTTAATAATCGTAAATAATAGTTATATTTAACAATTAAAATTCCAAAAAATTTAAAATCTAAAAAGTTTCCTAATAAATTTTTAAAATATTCATAAAATTTAAATTTAAAATTTTGAAATTTTGTTAATTCAAAAAAAAATGTAAAAATTTAAATTTTACAAAATGTTCTAAATTTCAAAATTTTTAAATAAGTTCAAAAATATAAACATCTTGTTTCAAATATGTATCTAAATTCTTTTATGACATCCTCTTTGATATACAGTTTTTTTTTCTTGGTTTTACCTCACAAAAATCTTGGTTCCATTTTTTTAATTAGGCTCCAACCTTGAAATTTTAGTGTTCTCGACCGGTTCATTTGCCTGAAGCAATTGATTTCCCTTTTTTTTCACCATTGCCTCTTTTCACAAACTGTTAAAATGAAAAATAATACCAATTCCAAACCCTTGAAATTGGTGTGATATCTTCGTATCTAAATCCATATCAATCGTGTATCCTCGTGAGTTCTTTTGGAACCCTGACTTCCCTCGCATGAATTTTTTGTGCCTTCTCAGTTGCGAAGCAGTTCCCTAGCTCCATGCTTCCAGTCCAATTATGCTACTAATTTTACTCTCGTTAATTTTTTATTGAACCTGAAGCGCCATCGTAGACTTCGGCGCTCTGCCTCTAGTCTTGCCTCCATCAGTTACATATCTAACTTTGGTAATTTTTGGAGATGAATCTAAGCAAAAATCGGCTGATTCTAACGTTTAGAGACGAATCTCTTCCTCCCCGCTATACCTTTTTCTAATGTTTGGATTACCAAATGAAGAGATGGCAGAGATGAAGTACATGGCCTGGTTAGAGTATATTGCATCTCTAAGGAGGTATGTATTTGTTTCACTTTATTTCATAGCATCCGGTTAGTGTACATCTATGTGCAAAACTTAGAGCACTTTTTTGAGAGGAAGAGTAGTGGATTTTTATGAGGCACATCCATATATCGTGGAGTCACAAGGTAATTTTTATTTATGAATTTCAGTCACCAACGGAATGGAAACTCTATATCTGACTGTATGAAAATGTATCATGCACGATAATCTTCAGGATGAACAAGATGAAAAGTCATTTGTAAAAGTTAAAATATATGTTTATCTAGGTATCACTACAAGAAATTTTATTTTTTGTGGCGCTCAAAAAACGCTACATAAACTTTTGGTGGCATTTTGATAAACGCCGCGAGAAAACATGCGACTAAAAATCCATGATTTTTTGTTGCATTTATTTTAACGCCACTATAAATGCATTTATGGCAGCGTTTTTCAAACGCCACCATAAATCTTTTTGTAGCGTTTAAAAAACGCCACCAAAAGATCTTTTGGTGGTACTAATAGAATTTCCAACTTTACCCCTGTTTTACGGTTGCATTTACTCAACGCCACTATATATATTTCGGTAGCGTTTTTGAAACGCTACTAAAAGTTTATTATTTTACACCATTTTTTCATGCTATTATTTCCTGTTAATGGTCTATTTTGGTTCTATTATATCAATCAACAATCACTCACATAATCATCATATTCAAATAAGTTAAAAAACACATTAACCATATAATCAAATAAAATATCCATAACCATTCCAATACAATAGTTTTTCGACAAAAATGACCTAACTCACATACAATAACCATTTGTATACAAATTTACACATCGGGTACTAATAAATGTTTTATCTAACTAGTGCTAACAAAACGTTTGATTACCCATAATTCTTTGTTGCATACACAAGTGAAAGCTAGCACCACAAAAGTTCAACCTTGCTCTCTTCGAAAGTCCAATGCCTGCACAAGTGAAAGCACAACGTATAGATAAACAATTATGTTAATTCGTAGGACTACAAATCTGATATCAAACATCTACAACATTGTACAAGTTTATGATTTTATATACTAATGATGCACACAATTTTAATAAGAATTCGTAAGAATATCTGAATGATCAAAAGATCATCAAATAAGAATCTTCATAAATTTGGATTACGTAGGATAACTTGCAAAAGCTAAATATCATTACAGTTTTATTAATATCTCACATGTAATTAAGTGCATTAACTTTAGGTCCCGGAAATTGCATCCACAGCTCAAACAAATATAGTTTTATACTTTCTAGGCTTAAAAGTGAGGCGAGATATCAGCACCTTTTGATAGCCTGTTCACTGGGAAGTAGCAATATTAGTTTCATTTTCAGTTCTAGTCGACATTGTAAATAGCTTGCTCACTTTCCAGATGCCTTTTTAAAGGCAGCAACCATTTCAAGCATAGATGTGCCACATCCAGTACCTGAATTGTAAGCAACACAACCTGAAAAATAGAAAGAAGAAAGATTGTAAAGGAAAAGAACCTATATTTTCTGTGCAATTTTTATCCTTATTTCTCTATGCAGTTTATGCAAGTTACCCCAAATTTAAGTCCTACTGCTCCGAGCAATTTTTATCAAACTTAATTATTATTATTATAATTATTGCAAATTTGTTAATTTTTATAAAACTTAGTTAAATTTTTATAATACTTAACCAATTTTTATCAACTTATTTATTTTTTATCAAACTTAGTTAATCTTTATAAATATTAGGTAACTTGTTTAATTTTTATAAACTTAGTTAGTGTTTTAATTATTATTATTATTAGAAACTTATTTAATTTTATAACGCTTAATTAATTATCATTATTATTTTATTATTATAAACTTGTTAATTTTTAAAAAACTAAGTTAACTTAGTTAACCTTTATAAAACTTAGTTAAATTGTTTAAATTTTATAAACTTAATTTATTATTATCCTTATTATTATGATAAATTTAGTTAATTTTTATCAAACTTAATTTATTGTTGTTTTTACTATTGTTATCGTTATTATTATAAACTTGTTAACTTTTAAAAAACTTGTTAATTTACCTTTCAAAACGTGCAAATATCCCTCTACCTTTACCTTGCTACATAGCATAAGTGCATATTTTCTTATTTACAGCAGTCTGCACATTGCAAATGACATAGTGCTGACTATACATACATGTATCCAATAAGAATTGCTGCCAAGCCTCACTGCCGCCTCAATTCAGATCATGTTGTTCATCACTTTACCTCATCATCCAACCGCAACATGATCACGTCATTTATAATCAACTATATGTCATATGCCACACTTCCTTGCACCGTCTACCATTAAAATGATACTATCCTAAATTTTGTAATGCCTATAAACTGCTGCAAGCCTACAAGCTTCCCGCATATGAAATTTTTCCACTACCCTAGACATTAGCTTTGTCCCCTTTGAATGCCATCACATCACCACCAGCATTTTGTCCCCTTTGAATGCTATAAATTCTTCCACTACCCAAGACATTAACTTTGTATCATGCGCTAATGCTCCATGTCATCCCACCACTACTTCTAGAACTATGCATAACTTCTAATGCATGCACCCCCAAGAAATATACTATAGGAATTTAGCACTAGAAAAAATTCCATGTGCTTACACTACTCTCTCATGATCAAAATAACATGACCATGACCTCAACACTTAAGGTACCTGCCTTCTCAACCCACCCTATAATGGCCCAACAACATTAACTTAACCCAAATTGCTGAGAACAACAACAAGAACAAGGGAGTGAACTGGCAATGATTCAAGAATCTGGGCAATATCTAAATTCTAATAATCAAGCATCATCCAATTCATCATCAAGTGCCCTCTCCACTCTTCACTCATTTGCAAAACAAGTAACATGCATTCAAGACCACACTAATGAAAGAGTACACTTGTCTACTTCAATCATACATTCAACTGACATTTTCATGCAAGCTATCTTTTCATCAAATCATGAAGTCATCATCCACTATTCCACACTCATACAAAATTGAATTCCTCTCCACATACTCAGCCTCTTATCCTATCCATGCAAACTAACACATCAATGAACAACCATCCGACCCTAAACTTTTTGGAAGCTTCACTTCACAACCATTCAGATCTTCATCAGCGGACCTTCAATATTTACTCTTAGGAACACCTTAACTCACCAAACCATCTCCAAAAAGGAACTTATGAATCACAATGTGAAACATCCCCATATTCTAACTTATCCCCACTTGACCACATCGAACTCCTTCCACAATGCTAATTTTTTTTATAATTTGCAACCGCAAAAGAGCTTGCATAATTAACGATTATAGGAATTATGTGTAGATGGGTAGCTGTGATAAATCTTTGCAAGAATTGATATGTTTAGAAGATAATAATTCTATTGTAGGACCAAGTAGAAGGAATATCAGTAAGAATTCTTATATTATTTTAATTTTATGTTTAAGATGCACAAGAAAACCTACAGGCATGAGTGAAAAGTCCTCTAATAAATATTGAGTATTACACTTGTGAACAACAAAAATTACCAATGTATAATCTTTTGCCTTAGTTGAAGCTGCCACGCCTCCTATTTTATGCATGATCCTCTTTTGGTGGAGGTGACCCAAAATTTACTCTCAATGCTCTTCCTTGAAGCTCATGTTTCATTTTCATAGTACATTAATAGAAGGATGCATCATTATATGCATTTCTAAACTGAAGGGATTCTTTATAAGCTATTTAAGGAACACTTTCTATAGTATAAATATATCTATGCAAATCAAATTGCATTTAGAAAACTATATTAGTGTGCAGTTGGCTCACAATTTAATCAAAGATGGAGTCAGAAACTGCAATTGCATTGGGCAACTCAAGCTAGTAACCTGAGTTTTCAATTGATTCTTATTAAATGATGTATATAAAAAAGAAATCAATCTTGTGAATGGCTAATGGCAAGGTTTCACAAGTTGAACCAATGCTAAAGCAGAATACAAAATTTAAAAGAGACACACTCACATATCCATTGAACTGTTGTACAACCGCCATGACATCATCAACACTAGATTTTTCACAAATTTGAAACCTGCACTTCTTCATGTTACTTTATCATAGATTACCTGCTACACAAAGTTTTAACTTAAGTGGAAAAGAGAAAAAGCAAAAAACAATAATAAAATCATTGTCACATACAATAAAATCACCACATTCTTAAAAAGAAGAAATTATTAAAAGTTCAACTACCCAAAAACATAAATTAACTCATACTCATTCCTGAATATTATTGAAGTTCAAACATTGGATCCTAATAAAGGTAGCACAAACATGTTTATTTCGCTTCATTTGTTTATCAATAAAGTATTGATGGATAGATTAAACATTTGAGGAGAAATATAGTTCAACATCAATAATTGAATTCAGTATATAAATATTAATCTTTTTATTCAAAATTCAAACAACATGGAAACTCTTTTAAAAAAGTCACTTTGATTTAGCATATAATTAGTGTGTGTGTGTGTATTTGTGTATGTGTTGCTAAACCAAGTGGCCTAGCTAGGTTCATAGCAACTGCAACTCTGAACTTGACTAGCACTAGTTCTAGAACTGATAATTAAGATGTACACTATATGTGAAGTGCCTCTGCAAACCTTAATTTATAGTGCTATAATTAATTAAAACTTAAAGTGCCTTACCACTAAATATGCACCAAATTAGCAGGCAACATAAAGAGTGGTTAGGGGAACAACACTTGTGACTATACTTTAATCTCCAACATATCAGAGATACTTAAATGAAATGAGGGGTGTGGTTCAACATCAATTTCAGGAAGAATTACGAAAGATTAAGCTTGGTATTCTCTTTACTAGAAGAAGCAAATTCTACAAGGTTCAAAGTAACAGTTCCAATAATAAATGGCTTGTTCTTAGATCCTTGTTTTGTCTCCTAAAATAGAAATATAAATAAAGATATGTTTTTATTAATCGTTTATTTTTTGAAAATAACAATAAAAAAACAAACAAAAATGAAATCCCAAAGAACGTTCATTGTTTTTCATCAGATCAAGATTCAAGCAGGTTACAAAAATGAAATACCAAAGAAGTTTAACTTTCTAATTTAATGCTCTTATCTCTTGAGAATATCAGCCTCGTCCACATCGATATCCTCCATCACTGCCAGCAAACTACATCGCAAATCCTCCAAATTGCCACTGCCAAGCCCCCAGTCAACTGCATCATCATCAGGTCTGCGCCTTGTCTCCATGCCAAAGTCGCCAATACCAAATCCTCAGCCAATCCTCGCTGCAAAACCATCCCCATCACTTAGCCGCCTGGGCATGTGTTTTCTCCTTTTCCAGCAGCGCTAACATTTTCCCATACACGAAATTATCGTTTTTTTCTCTCTTCGTTAATCAATTTAGGTGAAGCCAAAGACGAGGCGATTTTGGAAGATAAAGATGAGGGAGAAAGAAAATCTGAAGAATATTTTTTTAGGGGGTTTCATCCTTCTTTTGAGAGGAGGAACGTTGGTGGGATAAGTGTTAAAAAGATTGAGAGGAGGATAAGCGTTAAAAGGATGTATGAGCGGCCTTTTAAATTTTAACAAAATTTCACTGAATTGTTGGCGGGATTCAATTTGCCGCGTTTATTTCTTAATTTTTATACTTTAACTGGCCAATGGTTGCATATGCCTTGAAACACCACCAATTATTGCAACTAAAGGAAAATTTTCTTATAGTGTATCCATATATAAACCTTTTGGAATTAGTAGCTAGCCGAGTTAGCACTAGATTGGCATATAGAAAAAACCAAAAGGCTACATCATACCTTACTCAGTTAACATTAATTTAGCGGTTAAGCGGCATTACGATGTATGTGTTGATGTAGGTCTAGTGCATTACACTTTGCAAATTCGTCTGGGTATCCAAATTATAAACTATTCATTTCCAGTAAACCTTTAACTACAGCATTGTACACATCATCTCCCAGTTCATTTCTCAATACTTGTAGCTTTTCATCATCTTCTTTTATCACTTCCTAAATTTCAGAAAATGGGCATATCATGAATTTCGCCTAACTTCTAAGGGAACTACGGAAAAATTTTAGGTCTAAAACATTTATTTTCACATGACATAAAACTCGTACAGGCTAAAAACACGTGTCTTCTTTTCAAACAGATTAAAGAACAACTTAGAAAAAATCAAGAAAAAACTAGAAAAAACTAGGAGAATGAAGGATTTAAAACCAATGTATTCTTTTTGTTAAAGTGTTAAAGACGTAAATCCCCATTAGAGTGTAATCTTAGAGGAAGAAGTGCAAAAGTAGACATTTTTGTTTTATGTGATCTTTTTTTTTGAAATGGTACTTATATACAACATATCGCTGGGACGACATAACACAAATCACATGTCAATATATGTTCAAATCATGTTATGCAAGTTTCGCACTTGTTACCTCTCGCACCAAAGTCGAAGCACTTAACCACTGGGACAATGTGATCTTATTTATGTTTTAACATATGTGTACTATTTTAACCTGTTTTCCTTTTTGGTTCAAAGGTATATAAAGTGTCTATATAATGAGTCCTTTTAACAAATGATGTTTTAACTAATCATTGTATCTATTGAGGATTTGAGTTTAATTAATCCAATTAATTTATGATTATTTTAATTTAATTAATTGTTTTAGTTAATGAAATTTAAGATTATTTATCATTTTAATTAATGATGTTTGAGATTAATTATTCATTTAATTTATGATTATTTGAATTTAATAAATCCTTTTAACTATTGATATTTATATTAATTAATCAATTTAATAATATTGATTTAAGTAAATTATCTAATATAATAAAATTACTTTAATCAACTAATTTAAAGCTAATAAACTGATTTAATAAAGATTTTAAAGTTAATGCATCAATGTTATAAAAGTATTTGGATTAATAATCTATTTTATTAAAGATAATGGATTTGTTTATTTAAAAGAAATTTTAAATGTGATTAATTATCTTTTCGGATAATTAATATTGTTTTAAAGTTATAAAAGGGAATTAGAACTCGATTATTGGGATGTTAAGTTGGATAATCTTCTGGGTGTTCGGTCTGGTGTTGGTTTAGGACTTCGGGGTCATGCACTTGGAAAAATTATTCTCTTAACGTTTTAACAATCAGGAGCTAATCCTAAAAGTGTTTTTCCATTATGGAAATATGGAAACCAAGCAAGAGTTCAATTCAATTTTTAAAAGTTAAAGTTCGATTTCGGTTATAGAACAATAGTTCCATATTTAATATCGCTTATATGGAAAGGATCTAGTCACACATTTAACGCTAAACGATAAGGCTTGGACTTGTTTCTATCTCAAAGATTAAAAATGTCGTCAAGGCGAAGCCTAGAGGTAATACTACCTCAACTTGCCGGGTTCACTTTCAAACGAGAGATAGGACTTGTCTGGAGTCAAAGAGTAGTGGTCAATTAATGAAATTTAATTTCCATATACGATCATTTTTATTATCTGCAATAGTTGATTTATTAATTATCGGATTCAGCTTTCTTCATGGTGTACCGTCACCTAAAAAACGATTTGTTGCTCGATCGAGGTATGTTATCCGTTGTCGGAAATGACTAAACCACAAGCGTGAGAGGGGGCCAAGCTATACGGGGTTGCTCCTATTAAGGTATTTTCACATCTCATCTTGTTTTGATTCTATTGTGCACTTAGATGTGGAAATATTCGGATTCTCGTTAAGGTCTGGCGGGTCCGACTTGAAGGTTTCCGAGAAGTGTCACAGAGTAAATGAGCTTCTCAGGATTATATTATTAGAGGTATACTTCAAGGAGGTGCACCTTCCTTATCATTTGTTGTAAATTTTCCTTTCCTTATTGATTCGTATCCCTGAATCTGTTTTAGCTTTAAAATTGCCACGAGTAGAGCCAACTCCTCATCACGACATTTAAATATTGATTTAGTCCATTTTATCATGTTGGACTGTTATCTTATTCTGTCCATTCTATAAAGTTGGACGGTTACCTTATTCGGTCCATTCTATCAAGTTTGGATTGTTTTTTATTTAGTCCACTCTTTACAGTTGGACTGTTTTCCTTGTTCTATCCATTCTGTCCAGTTTGGATTTTACTCGGTTTATTTCCAGTCATTTAAGTTTGATTTATTATTAATTATACTCATTCCTATTTGGATTTATTCTTGATATTTATTTCTTCTCTTGCCTGTATGGATGTTATTCTACTGAGGTAAAAAGCTGTTCCACGTTGGCGGCATAGTCTCATAAAACTTTTTATAAAAGTTCCTCATTATTTGAGTTATCTCACACTGGTATTTCTAGACTGATCTGGGTGTTATTTATTTATAATGCTCGGGTTAGACCGAGTATTTTCCCAGGTTATCCATGTTGTTATGGCGGTCTTGAAGGGGTGCTGAAGATTCACCCATCGTAGTTTTATTTTCCACTGTATTATATAGTATACCTATCGGCATTTGTAAGGTTAGTATTTTATAACTATCCTACTGATAAGGTTTGTTTTTAACTCTGATACACTCTGTATGTTTGAAGTGACAGTTCCGACTGTCCTTGTTATATAATATGTTGTGATTCTGTTGTGAGATTTTGTTTTTCTCTGTTCTCTGTTTTTTACTTTTTTTTCTTTACCCTAACAATCTGCCTTTTCGTTCACTTTGAGTTGGACATGTGTGCTTTATTGTAAACTCAAAGGGTCCAGAAAAACGGTTTGTTACAATAACTTTGTTTTATAAATTAAATAACTTTTAAACTCCATTTAATTTCTATGATTTAAGACACTTTAATAACTTTGCAAAAAGGTTTGAAAACAAAATTTAAGTTCGGAAAATCTATTATAACTTTCTTAGAAAATGAAGTAATTAACTAGTGTAAAGAAAACACGGGATTTTAATCTCGAATAAGAGCCAATTTAAGTATGTTAACTATACGGAGTAACATTCACAACATTTATATACATAAGCACATACATAAAAACCACTATAGCGTGGTACACTTTTGAGTCCCTCTTCACAAAGTCCCTGGTAAAACCTTTCGTATGCACTTCTTCGCTATGAACACTTCGACTTTATTTCAACTCCCCTACAAAAATCCTATATGCCATCCACTTTCATGCGCAAACAAAACCAAACAATAATCATTAGACACACTTATGCTTATAAGCAACCAACCAAAATTATTATATAAAAAAACGATTTTTAAACTTGCCTTTAAAGTGAGCTTTACTCACCTAAAAAACATTATCTTTTACCAAAACTACTGCTACATGGTAAACAACACACAGACCTAGCTTCTTTCTACAATAATTTATTTTTAAGACCTATGGAAGGTCAAGAGGGCTTGGCCATGGTGCTTAGGGGCACGACCTTGGTGAAAAAAAATGAGATCTTGGGTTTTTTAGCAAATAAGTAGTGTAGAGAGGAGTAGAAGTGGTTTTAGCAACTTATTTAAGGATTAAAAGTGGAAAGGAGTGATTTTTAATTTGGTTTATTTTGGAAACAAGAATGGAAGAAGTAGAGAAGAGAGTAGAAAGAAGAAGGAAGAAATGGAAAAAAGAAATGAAATGAAGTGAAATGAAAAAGAAAAGAGTGGAGTTGTTTTCTTAGAAAATGTAAAATGGTATATTACCAAAAAGCCCTTAGCCAATACCCTCCACAAAATGATGATGCCTCACCCCTCCTCCATCCTGAAGCACACGCAACACCCTCTTGGTCACTCCATGCCATCACATCTCCTCTTTTGTACTGTACCAATGCCTTAGATTTTTTGCTATTCTCCCTTTAAAATTATAAAAGAAAAGTCCGCTTTCTTTTTATTAACTTAAGTATATATTTAAATATGTTTTGACCTAATTACTTCATTATCCAGATGTATATGTTACTTGTATATATGTTAGCATATATATAATTGTGTGTACAATATGTTTCGACAACATTTGGACGACGAAAAAGTCAGAAAACCAAAAGACGATCTTCACCGTCATCGTTTGAATGGTCTTTTGTGAAGCCTGTCAAATGCAGCTCTATTCTTGTATCAGCTTTCAGGAATTCTTTACAATTATCGATTTTTCTTCCATATTTTGCATCGAGAGTGCTCTAAATTTCCTGTGCAATCAAACAATGAGAGATATGGTTAAATTCAAATTTATCAAGTGTAGAGATAAGAACATTCATTGCATCCACATTAAAGGAACAGTTATTCGTATCTGCCATACCCAATCCATTTTCATTAGTATCCCAAATATGAAAATCAATAAATTTTAAATAAATTTCCATAACAAAAAATCTATTTATTTAAAAAATAGGTGGACTATAAATGGACTAAATCTTGCTAAATCTATTGCAGTTAGGGTAAGGCATTATATTAGGTTTTTTCCTAAAAACCGGTTCCGATAGGATTGTGTGATATACCCAAGAGGGAGGGTCAATAGGGTATATAAATTTTTTGTAGATTAGCGAATAAATAATGTGGAAACATAAATGCGAAAAGTAAATAACACATAGATATACCCAGTTTCGACCTGATGCCCCTACTACGGCCCCCATGTTACTACTTGGATTATTTACTCGAAACTTACAACACTTTAAGCTCACACTCAATGCTAACCTGAATATACTAATCCTATGCTTAGTAACCCAGCCTGGACCGAATACCTTGAGACCAGAATCCCTGAACTACAACACATAACTCATCCTAAATCAACTAGATTCCAAAATTAAAAATTACAAAAAAGAAACAAATTACATAAATATAAAAAGAACACTCCTTTATCTTGTCTCTTATCACGTGACCTTGCACTGTTTTTGATTTGAAGTTCGAGAAAAACATCACAACCTACAATTCTAGTTGATCATGCTGCCAAGCTGTTGGTGAATTTGAGATGCAACTTCTTCCTTGAGATGATGATGTCCTCCTTGAATTTTTTTGATGAAGAAATCCCTTTTGTGTGATCGGATATTGATTTAAATAAACAAGAAAAATAAACAATGACAAATTTGATGTGTTACAATGTAGAGAGATATTATTTTCTTTCTTTTCGAATGAAGCTTTTCTTCTTTCTTTTGTTTTTGGTCTATCCGATAATTTTTCCTTTCGATGTTATTGAATTTATGTAGGCAACGTGTATGTATTGAAACATATATGGAAGAGATGATATTGAGAAAGATATGTATTTTGAGAGTTTGTTTGTAACGACCATTATTTTTGATAATTAAAAGTTTTATATTTAATAAGATTTTGGGATTTAATATTGTCAGAAATTAAAAATATATAACCTGATCTTAAATGAATTCTGAAAACGACAAGTTCAATGAGGTAAGGATAGTAACAAAAATTACCATATAATTTAATGTTTTTGATTTGAATATAATTAATAACTGTTTGAATGTAAACTTCATCGATTGTGAATAATAAAATGATAACAAAGAATGAAATGGTTTTTTTATTTCTAATAGGAATATAAATGTAAAGTTTAATTTGGATATAATTGTAGAGTTTAATAAGGAATAAAAGAAACAATATATTAAAGGAGAAATCGTATGTCATTTAATTGAAATTGGTTTTAGCATTGATAAGTAAATTTATTAATCTTTGTTTATAAACAATAAATTTAGAAACGTGTTGAATTACTAAGATTTAACAATTGTTTTATTTATCATCTTATTATTAATCTGATGAAATTTATTATGTAATAGATGAAATTTAATGTAATTAAATATTTCAATTAATATAAACAAAGGCGTTAACTGTTGAGTGATGAATGTAATAAAATGGAAATTATGTTTAATTAACATATAAGGTATTTGTTGATTCAATATAAAGAACATTTAAAACAAAATAACACAATTTGTTGAAATATAAAATGTAATGAATTAGGGTTTTATTACCGTCGTAATGAAACGTTTGAATGAAAAAGGTTAGAAATAAAAATTTATGATTTATTAATGTGAATTTTATTAGATAGTAAATTTGGGCCATAAATAAAATCTAAAACAACAAAAAGCAATGAAGTGGAAGGTGCTAACGCGTTTATGAATATAATTTAATAGCTGGAATTTAAGGATAGAGATAATGCAATGATATTCTATTTATAGTAATAATAGGATTTGGAATAATAAATGCTAGTTTTAATGATGAGTTGGATGAATATCGATTAATAAAGGAAAACGTTTTTTTAGTATTTAGTATGTAATTTAATTCTTGTTGGATACTGTAATTTTATAAATGTAGTTGCATGACTATAAATAAGGATTGCAATGTTTACATGTTTATGTAATTGATTTCATCAATTAGGGTTTGTTTTGAAGTGAAAAATTGAAATTAATTGGAAATAAATTTATTGAAATCTTTCAATTGAAAAAGGAAAAAGACACGAAGTGCAATTAATGAATCTAATGTAAGAATTTTTTCATTTGGAATGTACATTATTTGGAAATATAAGAATGGATTTAATATTGTATAAGTTGATTATTTTAGAATATAAGAATGTTTACATTTATGAATTGCAAGTAACGAATAAGCATTTTAAGGAAAATAAAAGAATGTTTGAGGAAAATAAAGTGAACGTTTCCATTCTAAATATGAGTATAACGTTGTAAAAAGATAAAACAGAATTTTTAAAACAACATTTTACGGTAGTTAAATAGCATGCATAGATTGCACGGAAGTGATTTTAATGCTAACCTTGAAATTTAAAATAAATTAAATATTTTGAGTTCATGATTACATGTCGATAAAAAATGTTTTTTTTAAATTTGAACTTTTGAATAATTGTTCATATTTTATTTTTTATAGCGTCGGTCCTGTGTAGCAACGGTCCCTGTTATGTAAATTGGTGTGTTCAAATTTAGTTACGTTGTGTTAATTAAATCTTTACTAGATGTCAATTTTTGTATGTTTGGGTTAACAAAATTAATTGGGTGAACAAATGTTTTGAAATTTGAATTCCAAAAGTTTGTTTACACTGTAGAGTCGATTTGTTTATTCCCTTTCTAATTATGTCACACTCTTTTTATTGTTTTCTCGTTTGTTCCGTTACTCATTTCCCTTTACCGTCTCTGAAGCTTTTTCATTCCACGAACGTTGCCTACTTTTCATATTTCTAATTCTTTCCTTCACCTATTTTAATACCTACCTTCTTCTTCACATCTCGTTCCTCATACAGGTGCCGCTACATTTTACACCATTGCACCTCCACGACTATGCCATCCTACACCTATTGTCCGTCACTGTTCATAGCTGTTGACCACCCATAGCCACAACCAAAGTCGGTTCTAGGGTTTCAAACTACAAAATAACATTATGAACAAAACTATATATAATTAATTTATTTAAAAAAAAATGGGACTCCACAATAATATTAATTCAAACATCTAAAAAGATACTACATCGTTTATAAATTGTTAATATAATTTAAAAAATGATACTACAATGCAGAACTTACTACCGCAATTCTTAAAATTCTACTAAAAAAACATCATGAACAAAAATATACACAATTAATCTATTTAAAAAAATTATTCAAAGTATCATTAGTACAGTATCCTCTTCTTCCTCAAATTTATTGTTTTCCTCTAACACCATTTCTTCATTCGTGTCAAAACTCGAAATCATTGCTATTAGTAGAGTCATGCATTCAACATTCTTACTCATCGCCGCCACATCGTCAAAGCACTTTTGCTTTGAGCTCCATGGCCAAAACCACCATCCCATCTACCTACACTGTCGCCAAGATTGGTCGTGCCTTCATTAAGTGACCGCAAACCTCCTCCATCGTCAAGAATCCAGTTGACGTGCCCTTCTCGCAATAAGTTTTTGTTCTTCTGCCATATTTAGTTGAAACGTTTGTATTTTTAGCTAAAAAAAATTAAAAGCATGTATTTAGAGCTAAAAATGGGTAATATTTATCCTTCACACTATTTTATTGATTTAAAAAATACAAAATTAAATTAGCAAAACATATAATTATTGAATAATTTTGTCCAAAAATTCAAAATTTCAACGAGAATTTTTATTTTGATTATCGAATTCATTGGAGAAAATTTATATTTTCTAAAATAAATTGCACATAAAAAAACTGATTTTTTTTTAATTTGGTAGGGTTTAGATTTCATTAGGTTTTCATGTTAATCAATTGTAGTAGTCCTAAATCCTGATCATAGTTTTAGTTCAATTTTAGTCTACAAACCGAGCACATACCAAGACAACCAGTTTTGATTCTTTTGGAAGTAGCAACACCATCAACAAAGTTCAAACTCCCAATAACCACTGTCATCCTCGGACCATCGCCAAACGTCATCAGATCCCAACGACCACCTGCTATTTGTAAACCCCGCCCTTCACATACTAATTACTCTTTCTCAAACTGAAAGATGGTCGATGTTGATTACTCTTTCTCAAACTGAAAGCTGCTTTATACAGTTGTCGTTCCATCAACCAAGGATCACCCAGACTCCCGAAGCTTTGTATTTCTCAAATGCTTGAAATGAGTCCTACATAGGAAGGAGATGCAGTCTGTATCTAAAACACCATATATATCCCAGTTAGCGACCGAGATTGGAGATTCAAAGTATATTTGACTTCAGCTGTGCTTATGGGGTTGGAGAATTCAGTCTCTATACAATGTCCTATTATCATGTTAATTCCATTCATTTTTTAAGGATGAATATCACGGTTTTCAATAGGTTGTTTTGAATCCTAAGTGCTAGAGTTGTAATTTATATTTAAGTATCAAGTACCAAATTTGACTTTGATGCCTTCAAACAAAGCATGAAACAATTGCGGAAAGTCCTTTTTACCATTTTGAAGGAAGTTGTAGCAATTAGCTAAGGTTACTATAAAGGAGCAACTCTGTATATAATAATGGTGTGGCAAGCTAACTAAATCCGCCCAAACATTGGACAAAGAGAGAAGATTAGTTTTGATATCAAAAACCAAAATTTGGGTTTTTAGGTCTTAAGAACACGGCTTCAGTAAACTAGTCGACCTATATAGCTACTCTAGCATTAGTGATATTTACCCTATAGTTTTTAGTTTAAGATGTGTAGAAGCCACGGTTCCAAATTAGCTAATTTGGCTATAAAACATAGCTTACTTCAGATTACCATGTGTAGCAACCGAATGAATGGTTATGATTTCATAATTTTGTATACATGGGGCATAATTATTATTATCTTCTCACAAATATAAGAATTCGCAAACATCATGCCTCGTCGTAGACTCCCACTGGCTGCTTCAAATTTCTTCTCCAAATCAGCCTCCCCGACAGCATGAGCCGTAATACGCAGCTGTATGAAATCAACATGTAATACAACCATGAGAGCAGCATCATTGAAACATGTCGAGTTAAATATTTGCTAACATATTATAGATAACAGTTGTAAAATAATCGAATAGAACAAAATGAACAAGAGAACACAGATTTGAGAGATAGAAGAAACAAATATAAAATAGTGACTACTTTTTTATTGAATTGGTTGAATAAAACCTTATTGCAGGATTCTTATTCATAATCCTAACTAGAACATATAAGTTAAAACTACCCAAACATGAATTAAAGCCCGATAGCAGGAAATACTAAAATATTTCTTTTTTTAACAGCATGATTCAAAAATCTTCAGTTCATGATAAAAATTCTTGTACTTCCCAGTTAAGATTTTATGCATTGTAAATTTGGATTTGAGTGAGGAAATTTGTTAAAGAGATAGTTATCTTGAAACTTAGGGTCTTGGTTACTATTAGAAAAATTGGTTCACCTAGAGCATCCTTTTTCAGTTAGTATAATAATTGATCTGGCATGAATGCATGTACATAAAAAATTCATTCATTTAGAAGAGTGCAGTGAATGGACTTGAATAGAAACTGAAAAACTGAGGCAAGTTGTACGTAGATTAACTTGATATTTTGAAGCACTGATTTGAGTTGGTGAAAAGTAGGAAATTAATCATGTATTATATTGCGCGAGAGTGATGTCTGTGTACTACACACATGTTAGATGAGGTAAAAATATAATATTGTAAAATTGATGTGGTTCTCGTAGCCAAAGCATTAAAAGAGAAAACAATATAATAAAATAATAGTCATTTTCATACTTTCATGTTGCAACCAAAGCATAACATATACAAAAAAAATCAAATAACTAGAAGGATATTTTATAAACGGAATATGAGCAGAATAATAGTGTACCTAGTTTAGAAATTCATCTAGTCTTCTTGACAGGTGCATAATGCTACCCTCAATATATCAGTCATTTAAATTACCTTGGAAAAATGTGCCCCCCTGTAAATAAAGATTGCACGTACAAAAAGTTGAGTCTGCATACAACTGAAATGTTGCATTATGTAAAACTTAAGTGATCGTGCATGTTACTACCAGCGGTAAGATTGTACTAATATGATAATGCTTTAAATTGTGTTGAATAAATTAAAAATCAAAGAGTTCTAATTGACCGAGGAAAAAAATGCAAACCATAAAGTACACACATCATCATGACTGAAATGTACTATGATTAGTGAACAGTTTGCAATCATTAAATGGAAGAACCACATATTGAGAAAATGAATATATCAGCATTGCAATGCAAGACCTTAATCTTAAGAGGCAATGCAATGCTGCAGCACTGCATTGAATGCGGGAATGCTGCATATGTCCAAAATAAAACAAGGAATTTTGGAATGTAGGAGCTATATAGCATTGAAGTGCTATAGTTTTTTACTTAAGCAATATTGAGGATCATCCAAATTTGTACCTGAACAACTAGAGGATTTACAAGGCTAATAGAAGAAGAGCATCCCAAAGCATCTTGATTACACATTGAACAATAATAGCAGCCAACTCATGACGAGGCACATAAAATGTTGCCTTGGTCCATGCACACAAACAGTTACATATCTAACTTTGGTAATTTTTGGAGATGAATCTGAGCAAAAATCGGTTGATTCTAACGTTTAGAGACGAATCTCTGCCTCCCCGCTACACCTTTTTCTAATGTTTGGATTACAAAACGAAGAGATGGCAGAGATGAAGTACATGGCCTGGTTAGAATATATTGCATCTCTAAGGAGGTATGTATTTGTTTCACTTTATTTCATAGCATCCGGTTAGTGTACATCTATGTGCAAAACTTAGAGCACTTTTTTGAGAGGAAGAGTAGTGGATTTTTATGAGGCACATCCATATATCTTGGAGTCACAAAGTAATTTTTATTTATGAATTTCAGTCACCAACGGAATGGAAACTCTATATCTGACTGTATGAAAATGTATCATGCATGATAATCTTCAGGATGAACAAGATGAAAAGACATTTGTAAAAGTTAAAATATATGTTTATCTAGGTATCCATATATAAAACTTTTGGAATTAGTAGCTAGCCGAGTTAGCACTAGATTGGCATATAGAAAAAAATAAAAGGCTACATCATACCTTACTCAGTTAACATTAATTTAGCGGTTAAGCGGCAATACGATGTATGTGTTGATGTAGGTCTAGTGCATTACACTTTGAAATTCGTCTGGGTATCCAAATTCAAACTATTCATTTCCAGTAAACCTTTAACTACAGCATTGTACACATCATCTCCCAGTTCATTTCTCAATACTTGTAGCTTTTCATCATCTTCTTTTATCACTTCCTAAATTTCAGAAAATGGGCATATCATGAATTTCGCCTAACTTCTAAGGGAACTACGGAAAAATTTCAGGTTTAAAACATTTATTTTCACATGACATAAAACTCATACAGGCTAAAAATATGTATCTTCTTTTCAAACAGATTAAAGAACAACTTAGAAATAATCAAGAAAAAACTAGAAAAAACTAGGAGAATGAAGGATTTAAAACCCATGTATTCTTTCTGTTAAAGTGTTAAAGACGTAAATCCCCATTAGAGAGTAATCTTAGAGGAAGAAGTGCAAAAGTAGACATTTTCGTTTTATGTGATCTTTTTTTTTGAAATGGTACTTATATACAATATATCACTGGGACGACATAACACAAATCACATGTCAATATATGTTCAAATCATGTTATGCAAGTTTCGAACTTGTTACCTCTCGCACCAAAGTCGAAGCACTTAACCACTGGGACAATGTGATCTTATTTATGTTTTAACATATGTGTACTATTTTAACCTGTTTTCCTTTTTGGTTCAAAGGTATATAAAGTGTCTATATAATGAGTCCTTTTAACAAATGATGTTTTAACTAATCATTGTATCTATTGAGGATTTGAGTTTAATTAATCCAGTTAATTTATGATTATTTTAATTTAATTAATTGTTTTAATTAATGAAATTTAAGATTATTTATCATTTTAATTAATGATGATTGAGATTAATTATACATTTAATTTGTGATTATTTGAATTTAATAAATCCTTTTAACTATTGATATTTATATTAATTAATCAATTTAATAATATTGATTTAAGTAAATTATCTAATATAATAAAATTACTTTAATCAACTAATTTAAAGCTAATAAACCGATTTAATAAAGATTTTAAAGTTAATGTATCAATGTTATAAAAGTATTTGGATTAATAATATATTTTATTAAAGATAATGGATTTGTTTATTTAAAAGAAATTTTAAATGTGATTAATTATCTTTTCGGATAATTAATATTGTTTTAAAGTTATAAAAGGGAATTAGAACTCGATTATTAGGATGTTAAGTTGGATAATCTTCTGGGTGTTCGGTCTGGTGTTGGTTTAGGACTTCGGGGTCATGCACTTGGAAAAATTATTCTCTTAACGTTTTAACAATTAGGAGCTAATCCTAAAAGTGTTTTTCCATTATGGAAATATGGAAACCAAGCATGAGTTCAATTCAATTTTTAAAAGTTAAAGTTTGATTTCGGTTATAGAACAATAGTTCCATATTCAATATCGCTTATATGGAAAGGATCTAGTCACACATTTAACGCTAAACGATAAGGCTTGGACTTGTTTCTATCTCGAAGATTAAAAATGTCGTCAAGGCGACGCCTAGAGGTAATACTACCTCAACTTGCCGGGTTCACTTTCAAACGAGAGATAGGACTTGTCTGGAGTCAAAGAGTAGTGGTCAATTAATGAAATTTAATTTCCATATACGATCATTTTTATTATCCGCAATAGTTGATTTATTAATTATCGGATTCAGCTTTCTTCATGGTGTACCGTCACCTAAAAATTGATTTGTTGCTCTATCGAGGTATGTTATCCTTTGTCGAAAATGACTAAACCAAAAGCGTGAGAGGGGGCCAAGCTATGCGGGGTTGCTCCTATTAAGGTATTTTCACATCTCATCTAGTTTGGATTCTGGTGTGCACTTAGATGTGGAAATATTCGGATTCTCGTTAAGGTCTGGCGGGTCCGACTTGAAGGTTTCCGAGAAGTGTCACAGAGTAAATGAGCTTCTCAGGATTATATTATTAGAGGTATACTTCAAGGAGGTGCACCTTCCTTATCATTTGTTGGAAATTTTCCTTTCCTTATTGATTCGTATCCCTGAATCTGTTTTAGCTTTAAAATTGCAACGAGTAGAGCCAACTCCTCATCACGACATTTAAATATTGATTTAGTCCATTTTATCATGTTGGACTGTTATCTTATTCTGTCCATTCTATAAAGTTGGACGGTTACCTTATTCGGTCCATTCTATCAAGTTTGGATTGTTTTTTATTTAGTCCACTTTTTATAGTTGGACTGTTTTCCTTGTTCTATCCATTCTGTCCAGTTTGGATTTTACTCGGTTTATTTCCAGTCATTTAAGTTTGATTTATTATTAATTATACTCATTCCTATTTGGATTTATTCTTGATATTTATTTCTTCTCTTGCCCGTATGGATGTTATTCTTCTGAGGTAAAAATCTATTCCACGTTGGCGGCATAGTCTCATAAAACTTTTTATAAAAGTTCCTCATTATTTGAGTTATCTCACACTGGTATTTCTAGACTGATCTGGGTGTTATTTATTTATAATGCTCGGGTCAGATCGAGTATTTTCCCAGGTTATCCATGTTGTTATGGCGGTCTTGAAAGGGTGCTGAAGATTCACCCATCATAGTTTTATTTTCCACTATATTATATAGTATACCTATCGGCATTTGTAAGGTTAGTATTTTATAACTATCATACTGATAAGGTTTGTTTTTAACTCTGATACACTCTGTATGTTTGAAGTGACAGTTCCGACCGTCCTTGTTATATTATATGTTGTCGATTCTATTGTGAGATTCTGATTTTCTCTATTCTCTGTTTTTTCCTTTTTTTTCTTTACCCTAACAATCTGCCTTTTCGTTCACTTTGAGTTGGACATGTGTGCTTTATTGTAAACTCAAAGGGTCTAGAAAAACGGTTTGTTACAACAACTTTTTTTTATAAATTAAATAACTTTTAAACTCCATTTTATTTCTATGATTTAAGCCACTTTAATAACTTTGCAAAAAGGTTTGAAAACAAAATTTAAGTTCGGAAAATCTTTTATAACTTTCTTTGAAAATGAAGTAATTAACTAGTGTATAGAAAACACGGGTTTTTAATCTCGAATAAGAGCCAATTTAAGTATGTTAACTATACGGAGTAACATTCACAACATTTATATACATAAGCACATACATAAAAACCACTATAGCGTGGTACACTTTTGAGTCCCTCTTCACAAAGTCCCCGGTAAAACCTTTCGTATGCACTTCTTCGCTATGAACACTTCGACTTTATTTCAACTACCCTACAAACATCCTATATGCCATCCACTTTCATGCGCGAACAAAACCAAACAATAATCATTCCACACACTTATGCTCATAAGCAACCAACCAAAATTATTATCAAAAAAACGATTTTTAAACTTGCTTTTAAAGTGAGCTTTACTCACCTAAAAAACATTATCTTTTACCAAAACTACTGCTACATGGTAAACAACACACAGACCTAGCTTCTTTCTATAATAATTTATTTTTAAGACCTATGGAAGGTCAAGAGGGCTTGGCCATGGTGCTAAGGGGCACGGCCTTGGTGAAAAAAAAATGAGATCTTGGGTTTTTTATAGCAAATAAGTAGTGAAGAGAGGAGTAGAAGTGGTTTTAGCAACTTATTTAAGGATTAAAAGTGGAAAGGAGTGATTTTTAATTTGGTTTATTTTTGAAACAAGAATGGAAGAAGTAGATAAGAGAGTAGAAAGAAGAAGGAAGAAATGGAAAAAAGAAATGAAATGAAGTGAAATGAAAAAGAAAAGAGTGGAGTTGTTTTCTTAGAAAATGTAAAATGGTATATTACCAAAAAGCCCTTAGCCAATACCTTCCACAAAATGATGATGCCTCACCCCTCCTCCGTCATGAAGCACACGCAAACCCTCTTGGTCACTCCATGCCATCACATCTCCTCTTTTGTACTATACCAATGCCTTAGATTTTTTGCTCTTCTCCCTTTAAAATTATAAAAGAAAAGTCCACTTCTTTTTATTAACTTAAGTATATATTTAAATATGGTTTAACCTAATTACTTCATTATCCAGATGTATATGTTACTTGTATATATGTTTGCATATATATAATTGTGTGTACAATATGTTCCGACAACTTTTGGACGACGAAAAAGTCAAAAAACCAAAAGACGATCTTCACCGTCATCGTTTGAATGGTCTTTTGTTAAGCCTGTCAAATGCAGCTCTATTCTTGTATCATCTTTCAGGAATTCTTTACAATTATCGATTTTTCTTCCATATTTTGCATTGAGAGCGCTCTAAATTTCCTGTGCAATCAAACAATGAGAGATATGGTTAAATTCAAATTTATCAAGTGTAGAGACAAGAACATTCATTGCATCCACATTAAGGGAACAGTTATTCTTATCTGCCATACCCAATCCATTTTCATTAATATCCCAAATATGAAAATCAATAAATTTTAAATAAATTTCCATAACAAAAAATCTATTTATTTAAAAAATAGGTGGACTTTAAATGGACTAAATCTTGCTAAATCTATTGCAGTTAGGGTAAGACATTATATTAGGTTTTTTCCTAAAAACCGGTTCTGATAGGATCGTGTGATATACCCAAGAGGGAGGGTCAATAGGGTATATAAAATTTTTGTAGATAAGCGAATAAATAATGTGGAAACGTAAATGCGAAAAGTAAATAACACATAGATATACCCAGTTTCGACCTGATGCCCCTACTACGGTCCCATGTTACTACTTGGATTATATACTCGAAACTTACAACACTTTAAGCTCACACTCAATGGTAACCTGAATATACTAATCCTATGCTTAGTAACCCAGCCTGGACTGAATACCTTGAGACCAGAATCCCTGAACTACAACACATAACTCATCCTAAATCAACTAGATTCCAAAATTAAAAATTACAAAAAAGAAACAAATTACAGAAATATAAAAAGAACACTCCTTTATCTTGTCTCTTATCACGTGACCTTGCACTGTTTTTGATTTGAAGTTCGAGAAAAACATCACAACCTACAATTCTAGTTGATCATGCTGCCAAGCTGTTGGTGAATTTGAGATGCAACTTCTTCCTTGAGATGATGATGTCCTCCTTGAATTTTTTTGATGAAGAAATCCCTTTTGTGTGATCGGATATTGATTTAAATAAACAAGAAAAATAAACAATGATAAATTTGATGTGTTACAATGTAGAGAGATATGATTTTTTTTCGAATGAAGCTTTTCTTCTTTCTTTTGTTATTGGTCTATCCGATAATTTTTCCTTTCGATGTTATTGAATTTATGTAGGCAACATGTATGTATGGAAACATATATGGAAGAGATGATATTGAGAAAGATATGTATTTTGAGAGTTTGTTTGTAACGACCAGTATTTTTTATAATTAAAATTATTAAATTTAATAAGATTTTAGGATTTAATATTGTCAGAAATTAAAAATATATAACCTGATCTTAAATGAATTCTGAAAACGACAAGTTCAACGAGGTAAGGATAGTAACACAAATTACCATATAATTTAATGTTTTTGATTTGAATATAATTAATAACTGTTTGAATGTAAACTTCATCGATTGTGAATAATAAAATGTTAACAAAGCATGGTTTTCCTGCCATGCCAGCTTCTCTCGTACCTCCTTCTCCTTCCCTACCCATCTCCCATCCCATCGCAGTCCTTTCCTCGAGCCACTCAAACGAACACCTTTCTGTGCCTCCTAAACCTCCTCCTTTTCCCCCAGACCCACCTCCTCTGATCATGTCCACTTCTCTGTTAGGCCGCCCTCCTCTGTCTAATCTCCATTCTCAGCTACCCATTAGCAGTTCAATCCCTCTCCCTCCTGCCGTTTCATCCTTCTCCCCTCCTATCAGCCATCAACAAGCGTGGACTTCCTTATTCAAGCGCAAGCCTCTTAATGCGGGGAAGTACATGCCTGTTGACATCACTCCTTCTTTCACTGAAGACGTGCTTGACTTGGTAGATGAGGTCATCACAGCCGGTTCTTCAGCTTGGAAGGAATACTTGGTGGGTTTTTTCCTCGACAAGCCTTTGCCTTACTCTGCCGTAGTGGCAAAACTGAAAAACATTTGGAAATTGAACGGCTCCATCCAAGTAAAATCGGATGGTGTGCTTTTTCTGTTCCTATTATTGTCGGAAGAAGACAAATGCAGAATTTTGCGAGGAGACCCTATAATTATGAATAACAAAGTTTTTATCATTCGGCCATACGATGCATCGGTCAGTAACGTATGTGGTTCAGTTCCATTTGTGCCTGTGTGGGTCCACATTCGCAATATCCCTCTCTTTGCATGGACGCACCTGGGGATTAACTGGATTTGTAGTCGAATTGGTAAACTACTCTGTTTGGACGAGAGGACTGAAAAGCTTAACAGGTTGGAATTTGCCAAATGTATGATAGAAATCAAGCCGAACAGAGAATTGCCAACTGACTTCCTTATTAGTCTGGCAGATGGTGGGGTTCAGCGTATTTATGTTGAATACCTTTGGAAACCCAACATTTGTGTATTATGCAACTCTTTTGGTCATTTCAAGGAAACGTGTGACAAGATGGTTGTAGTTGTAGCCTCCGTGGATAATGCCAAGGAGTCAGGCAAAGATATAGGTAATATGCACAAAGGTATTATTAACAAGCAAGTAAAAAAATGGCAAAAAGTGGGGAAAAACAAAAGCAAAATGACTTTGAATAGAAGAATAATCAGGGAGAATGGTATGTCAAATAATCAGGATAGCGAAAAGGAAAAAGTAGAAGTAAGTGGGATAGTGAAAGAAATGTCAAGAGCAAATTTAATTCATATTACAGAGAAAGAGGGGAGAAATGAAAAGGTAGGATCGCATAAAACAAATCAAACTCAATCTGATATAGATGATAATAACATGGGAATTGAAGAACCGGTGGTAGGAACCTTTCTATCAGTACCATCTTATACTAAGTCAGCATCTGTAATCATGCCAATAGTCAGCAATTGTTTTGATATCCTCCAAAACCTGGAAGAAGAACAAGAGAATGAAAATATAGAAGCGGTTCAATCTCAAGTGGTGAGTTTAGAAGCATAAAGAGGTGTTGCTGGGTTGAAAGAAGTTGTTTCTCCTCATGAAAAAAGCAGTGTGCATGAAATTACAAATTTTGAAGGAAATTCAGACCTTAAATCTATTACAATGAAATCATCAGAATACATTGTGAACTGCTCTGATGCTCCTCATAAGTCAGATTCCAATAAGCAATCATCTGCGAGCATCCTACCCTCTACATCCAACAAGTGTGCTCGAACATTCTTTGCGGATCCAAAATGTGTTATTGAACAAAATATTCCTGACAACCAAAATTTTTCACCTTCATCTCCCAAGCATGTTCCCCACGGGCACATCGTGCACGTGCACAACATACAAGACCAAATCCACTCTCGTACTAACTCAAGCAACTTCATTCCCTCTTTTCCCTCTTTTCCATCAACAGTGCAATGTGCAGAAATCGGCGCCTGTACGATCATTCCCAACCAGCAAATCCATTATCAGATGGACAGTATACACCAGCTCGACTCATCTCCCAATCTACTTCACAAAACCAGACTAGCTAAAACTCCATCTGGTTCACCACTTCCCTCCCAGACTTCGAACATGGTTCTTCGAAGCAAGAAACTAGGTTCCCCATGTGTAACAACGTCTTTCCAATGATGCAAACCATTGGAGCTTGGAATGTTCGTGGAGCACACCATGAAACAAAATTATTCCAATGCAAAAATCTAATCTTCCAGCACAATCTCAGTGTTCTGGCTATTCTAGAAACAAAGTTAAATCTTGATCTATCTACCAAAGCAGCAACCTATATTAATCCTGAGTGGAAAGTCATACACAACCTTGTTGAGGCGCCGTATGGTAGAATTCTTATTGTTTATAACCCAAAAGTTATCCAACTCTCCAATGTATTCTCTTCCTCTCAAATCGTTCACTGTCATGCTAAGACCATACACAACCCTAGCTCCTTCTATATATCTTTCGTTTATGCAGCTAATAATAAAGCTTCCAGATCTACCTTTCTCCGCACCCTTCCAATGCTTCGTCAGGACATGCACCCTTGGATCATCCTTGGTGATTTCAACTGCTGTAAAAAACTTGCTGAAAGGCAGGGAGGAAACCCTCTCTCCATAAATGAAATTGAACCGCTTCGTTCTGCCGTTGACGATTCTAATGTTTTGGAAATTAAAAATACGGGAATGAGGTTCTCATGGAACAACAAAAGTAGACAAGGAAGTAGAACATTCTCTAAGTTAGATCATGCCTTCTGTAACCTTCCTGCACACTCCAAATGGCCTACAATATATAACCACCTCCCACCTCCACTCCTATCCGACCACTCTCCTCAAATAGTTCACCTAAGAGAAGATGGCGTTAAAGGAAAAAAGTTTCAAATTTTTTAATTCATGGGTTAATGAAGCTAGCTTTATGGATATTGTTAAGGAAGTTTGGGGGAGACCAACTTATGGTAATCCGATGTTTGTTTTCCAGGTGAAACTGAAAAACACCAAATTTTCTCTCACTCGATGGTCTAGAAGTAGATTAGGAGAAGGAAGCAAACAAAGTTCATATTGGAAGAACAAGCTGGAAGAAACGCAAGTCAACATGTTGAACGACCCTCTCAACCCATCCCTTAGTGACATGGAGACGTTCATATCAAGACAATACTCTCTTGATCTCAGTACGGAGATCTCTATGATGAACCAAAAGGTGACGCAGCGGATTAATCAAAACAATGTAGATCGATGAAAGTAGCAATCGATGGATTGATGAATACTGAAATGCCCGAATTCGTTGATCCGAAGATACCGAATTCTAGCTATCCCGAACTCGTTGATCGCGCACGATACCGGGTTCAAAGATCTGCGATTCTTCACACGTTGATCTAGCGCACTAGATTCCGTGAATCGGCTTCAGCTGTCGTTGAATCAAGCGCACTCGATTATCCGAGAGTGGAGATAGGAGATTACACTCGACTACCAATTGGGTGAAAGCACAAAGCTAACAAAACAAGAGTTTTATTTCAAATCAACTAAACTATTACAAATGACCAAACCTGCCTATTTATAGGCTACAACTCATCATGCCAAAACAGAACAAAATTTCCACAACACTTAGGTCGTGAACGACCTATGACCTAAAAATGGTGCGACCTAAAAACAGACGCGACCTAACAAAGCACTCGAATTAAGGACAAACGACCTAAAAGATTACAACATAAGAAAAATACAACACAGCTCTTTACAACACATAGGTCGGCAACGACCTAAACCATACGACCTAAAATACATGGCATCTTCCAAGAATCCAAGCGGCAGTGAACTGTAGCAATCGGCGACCTAAAGTTCTCGCGACCTAACTTAGGTCGTAGATCGTACGCGACCTAACTTAGGTCGTAGGTCGAGGCATTCCTTATTCAGAATTTCGGAGCGACTTACCTTAGGTCGTATTACTTCTTTGCGACTTAACTCCTCACGACCTAATGCCTCTCGACTTAAAGTGAGCGACCTATCACTCTGCAGCTTCCCGCGACCTAACTTCTTGCGACCTAACTTAGGTCGAAACATTTTCCTGCAACTTAGTATAGGTCGTAACGTATCCCTGCGACCTAACGTAGGTCGTAGCCTTTTAGCTCGTCTGCATTCCATGACTTTGAATCCAGTAACCCTCGTGCCGCTTTTGTTAGGTCGCGAGCGAACTATAATTTTGTTAGGTCGTGAACGACTTAAGACTTCAACCTCCAACGACTTATTCCCAAGCCTTAGCTCGTTACCCTCGAACCCGTTAGGTCGTAGCTCCTTCCCTGGTGGCTCGTTAGGTCGTTCCCGTGACCTATACTTCAGTTCGTTATGTCGTATGCGACCTAAAAACAGGTTAGGTCGTTTGCGACCTAGGACTTGGTCATTTTGGCCTGCATCATCCTCCCCTAGTTGAGAAAAATTCGTCCTCGAATTTGCGCCATCCTCTTCCATTATAAGTTCATCCCCATGATATGGTATGAGATGTTTAACATTAAACACATCAGAAGTATACACATCCTCTGGCAGCCTCAACTTATAAGCATTTTCATTGATCTTCTTCAAAATTTTTACTGGACCAATCTTACGTGCTTTCTATTTATTGTATGTTCCTACCGGAAAACGATCCTTTGTTAACACTGCATAAACCCAATCACCTTCATTAAATTCAACACTCCTTCGCTTCAGATCTGCAGCACGTTTGAACTTCTCATTCGCCTTTTCCAATCGTTCTTGAACGATTCTATGACACTCGATCAATCCTTCAACAAAATCTACAGCTCGTTTGACTGTCTTCTTTGGTTGTGATATGACTGTTAACTCCAACGGCCCCTTTGGCAAACTAGAATATACAATCTGAAATGGACTGAACCCCGTACTACGATTTACTGCATGATTATGAGCAAACTCTGCCTGGCATAACTTCACATCCCAACTCTTCAGATTGTCTTGCACAAGACACCTCAAGAAATTTCCCAATGATCTGTTCACAACCTCGGTTTGTCCATCCGTTTGCGGATGATAAGCGCTGCTAAAGTTCAACTTCGTTCCCACAATCTTCCACAAACTTAGCCAAAAATGACTTAGAAAACGAGTATCCCTAGCCGATACAATCGATTCTGGCAATCCGTGAAGTCGATATATCTCTTTAAAAAACAACTGAGCAACATGAACAGCATCCGCCGTCTTCTTACAAGCAATAAAATGAAGCATTTTCGAAAATCGGTCAACCACCACATAAATGGAATCATTACCACGCTGCGTTCTCGGCAACCCCAACACAAAGTCCATACTCACATCAACCCATGGTTTAGTTGGTACAGGTAACGGCATATATAAACCAGCATTAGTCGCAGTTCCTTTCGAAACCTGACTGATATGACATCGCTCCACAAACCTTTCCACCTCTTTCCTCATTGATGGCCAAAAGTAAGATTGTGAAATCAACTGTAATGTACGGTCTCTCCCAACATGTCCTTCTTCATGTAGCTCTTTTATAATCTTCATTCTCAAAGTACAATCAGGTATGCACAATCGATTTCCTTTGAACAGAAAACCATCTATCATCAAAAACTCATCCGTCTCCCCATTCTTGACTTTATCAACAAACTTTGCAAAGTAAGGATCTTCGTTAAATAACTCTGGTAACACATCGAAACCCGTTACTTCAATCTTCATTGTTGTTAACAAATGATTCCTTCTACTCAAAGCATCCGCAACACGATTCGTCACTCCCGATTTGTGTTTCACAACAAATGTAAACTGTTGCAGATATGCAATCCATGATGCATGTCTCGCTGAAATCTTGTCTTGCCCTTGTAAATGCTTTAATGCCTCATGATCAGTGTAAAGAACAAACTCTTTCTGAAATAGATAGTGTCTCCAGTGTTTAATAGATTGCACAACAGCATAGAATTCCACATCATATGTACTGTATCTCTTCTTTGCTCTTGATAACTTCTCGCTAAAGTATGCAATCAGACGTCCCCTCTGACTTAACACTCCTCCAATCCCAACCTTGGATGCATCAGTATGTAGTTCAAACACTAGCTGAAAATCTGGTAATATTAGAATTGGTGCAGACGTCAAGAGTTCTTTGATTCGATCAAAAGCAACCCCGGCTTCCTCCGTCCATGCAAACTGTTTACCCTTCATACAATCAGTCACAGGCGCCATCACACTACTAAAGTGTGGAATAAACCTTCGATAAAATGAAGCCAACCCGTGAAAACTACGAACTTCCGTTATCGTTTTGGGTTGCGGCCACTCTCTAATCGCTTCGACTTTACTTTGGTCGACCTGTATTCCTTATTCCGACACAACATACCCCAGAAATAAAACACTCCTCGCCATAAAAACACACTTCTTTGTAGCAGCATAGAATTGTTCTTCACGAAGAATAATTAACACTTTCTTCAAATGTTGAACATGCTCTTCTGTACTAGCACTGTAGATTAGAATATCATCAAAGTAAACCACCACAAATTTTCCAATGTACGGTCTGAAAATTTGATTCATCACCCTCATGAATGTACTCGGTGCATTCGATAGACCAAACGGCATTACCGGCCATTCATACAATCCTTCCCTCGTCTTGAACGCTGTCTTCCATTCGTCCCCTGGTGTAATGCGAATCTGATGATAACCGCTCTTCAAGTCAATCTTAGAAAAGATTACGGACCCACTGTTTTGATCCAATAGATCATCAAGCCTCGGCATCGGAAATCTGTATCTGACTGTGATCTTATTCAATGCTCTACTATCTGTGCACATCCTCCATGTTCCATCCTTTTTGGGTACCAATAAAGCTGGTACAACACAAGGACTTAAACTCTCCTGCACACGCCCATGTTCAAGCAATTCCTCTACCTGCCTCCTCAATTCTTCATGTTCCTTTGGACTCATTCGATAATGTGGTCTCTGTGGCAACCCAGCACCTGGAACAAGATCTATCTGATGTTGTATATCCCTCAATGGTGGCAACTCCGTTGGTAACTCCTCTTGAAATACATCGTCAAATTCTTTCAAAACTGCCTTTGCTTCTTCCGGAATTTCAACCTCTTCACTGCTCTCTCGCCCAATCAACAAAAACACTTTAGGCTCCTCCTCTACTTCCTTCACAAACTCCTTCAAAGATAACAAAGTTTTAAGCTCTTCAATCTCCTCCAACTTGTTTTCCTCCTGTTGTCGCTTCTTTGGAACTAGATTAATCTTTGTGCCTTCAAACATGAAACTGTAACTATTGGTACGCCCATCATGTTGCACCACCCTATCGTACTGCCACGGTCTCCCCAGCAACAAATGACAGACATCCATATCTACCACATCGCACCAGATTTCATCCTTGTATTTCTTTCCAATTGAAAACTTCACACAAGCCCTTCGTCCAACCTTCACCTCACCGCCTTTCCTCAACCAAGCTAGCTTGTATGGTTTCGGATGTTTCTCAGTCTTCAACGCCAACTTCCTCACAGCTTCTGAAGAAATTATATTATCACAGCTTCCAGCATCAATAACAAATTTGCAAACCTTCCCCAGAATGGTACATGTTGACTGAAAAATATTGCTCCTTAACCAACTACAATCCTCCTCTTGCTTTGGTGTTAAACAGGACCTCTTCATCATTAGATTGTAACCTTCGTCTCCCGTCACTTCTTCTTCCTCCTCATTAGGTGGTGAATTGGAACATTCAGCTTCTTCATCCTCATCCTCAACCTCCGCTATCATAGCTCTCTTCTTCGGCTTTGGACATTCGCTACTTTTGTGGCCCATCTCTTGGCAATTATAACACTTGAAACCATTATTGACTTTCGCCTTCCCAACCTCATTCACAACTGGTTTCGCAACAGCTTTTGAAACATTAGAACTTCCACTAACACCCTTCACTTGATTATTGGAATTTGTAAACACGCCACCTCCTCGTCGTCCCTGTTTCTCCCAAGCCAACGCTTTTTGATGTGCTTCCGCTACAGATCTGGGATCAAACATGTTAACCATATCCTGAATCTGCATTCGCAATCCCCCAATGAATCTAGATGTCAGCTGCTCTTCCGTTTCCATAATATCATTCCTCGCAATAAGCTGATAAAACTCATCCGTGTAATCATTAACATTCTTTGTGCCCTGCCTCAAATTCTGCAAACGTTGATACATCAAAGATTGATAATTGTAAGGTAAGAATGTTGCTTTCATCAATTTCTTCATCTTCTCCCAAGACTCAACTTTTGACTTTCCTATCCGTTCACGTGTAAGTTTGGTTTGCTGCCACCATGCCAAAGCTCTACCCCTCAACCTTGTAGCAACCAACTTCACTCTACGATGTTCTGGAACTTCTTTGAAATCAAAAATCTCTTCAACATTAGCCACCCAATCTAGAAACTCCTCCGCTTGCATACCACCTTTGAATTTAGGAATTTCAGTCTTCATCCCCGACTCCCACTTGTGATCATACTCAGAGTAATTTCTTCCTTGTCCTCGTCCTTGTCCTCGAACACTACCACCATCATACTCTTCTTCAAAATCAGATGTATATCGTTGTCTATCTCGTCCACCCACATCTCTACTACCTTCACGTCTTCCACCTTCATTCCTTCTATCGACATTCCTCCGTTCTTAGATCATTCTCGTTCCTCCCACGCCTTTGATCATCATCAACACTTCTATCTCGATTGGAATGTGGCGAGACTCTACTTCCTCCATGGTTAGATTCAGGTGATACCCTTCTCCGATTCTGATTTATCTCTAACATCATCTTCTCTAACCGACCAATTCCTTCGTTATGCTTTTCACTAAAGTTTTCATTGATTCTTTGCTCCATCTCATCAGCTTCTTCTCTTCGATATAAAGCTTCTACGTTTTGGTGACGATTAGCTCTTCTTGGCGGCATATTTGAAAACTTCACAAAACTCTTCAATTCAAACACAATTCGAACTTTGATCCAAAATGAAATGGATCGAAACTTCCACTTTTGTTGCAAATCGCGATGAACACGATGAACAAAATTCTCGGCCTCCAACACAAATTCGATCGAAAAATCTTCGAACAAGCTCTACTAACTCGGCCGACTTGATTGGAGATGCTCGGTTCAACTTGATTTCTTCAAAACTCCAAAATGATTAGGCTCCAAGTCTCGATCTAGCTATGATTGGCTAAAACAAGCTCTGATACCAAAACTGATGCAGCGGATTAATCAAAACAATGTAGATCGAAGAAAGTAGCAATCGATGGATTGATGAATACTGAAATGCCCGAATTCGTTGATCCGAAGATACCAAATTCTAGCTATCCCGAACTCGTTGATCGCGCACGATACCGGGTTCAAAGATCTGTGATTCTTCACACGTTGATCTAGCGCACTAGATTCCGTGAATCGGCTTCAGCTGTCGTTGAATCAAGCGCACTCGATTATCCGAGAGTGGAGATAGGAGATTACACTCGACTACCAATTGGGTGAAAGCACAAAGCTAACAAAACAAGAGTTTTATTTCAAATCAACTAAACTATTACAAATGACCAAACCTGCCTATTTATAGGCTACAACTCATCATGCCAAAACAGAACAAAATTTCCACAACACTTAGGTCGTGAACGACCTATGACCTAAAAATGGTGCGACCTAAAAACAGACGCGACCTAACAAAGCACTCGAATTAAGGACAAACGACCTAAAAGATTACAACATAAGAAAAATACAACACAGCTCTTTACAACACATAGGTCGGCAACGACCTAAACCATACGACCTAAAATACATGGCATCTTCCAAGAATCCAAGCGGCAGTGAACTGTAGCAATCGGCGACCTAAAGTTCTCGCGACCTAACTTAGGTCGTAGATCGTACGCGACCTAACTTAGGTCGTAGGTCGAGGCATTCCTTATTCAGAATTTCGGAGCGACTTACCTTAGGTCGTATCACTTCTTTGCGACTTAACTCCTCACGACCTAATGCCTCTCGACTTAAAGTGAGCGACCTATCACTCTGCAGCTTCCCGCGACCTAACTTCTTGCGACCTTACTTAGGTCGAAACATTTTCCTGCGACTTAGTATAGGTCGTAACGTATCCCTGCGACCTAACGTAGGTCGTAGCCTTTTAGCTCGTCTGCATTCCATGACTTTGAATCCAGTAACCCTCGTGCCGCTTTTGTTAAGTCGCGAGCGACCTATAATTTTGTTAGGTCGTGAACGACTTAAGACTTCAACCTCCAACGACTTATTCCCAAGCCTTAGCTCGTTACCCTCGAACCCGTTAGGTCGTAGCTCCTTCCCTGGTGGCTCGTTAGGTCGTTCCCGCGACCTATACTTCAGTTCGTTAGGTCGTATGCGACCTAAAAACAGGTTAGGTCGTTTGCGACCTAGGACTTGGTCATTTTGGCCTGCATCAAAAGGCTAGGCTGCAATGGAGAGAAGAGGGTGATAGGAACAGTGCTTTCTTTCATGCTAATCTAAAGGCTAAACACACCAGAGAAAATATAGTTTCCATTCAAGATGGTGAAGGGATTGTTCACTCGATGAAAGAAAGTGTTGATGAGGCCTTTATTAGTCACTTCACCAATCTTTTCGAAAATAGGGCTAACTTTGAACCTGACCTTAACCTCTTAGATCCCCACATCCTTCCCAGGCTTTCTGCCAACGACCATGCATATTTGAGGCAAGAAGTTAATGAGGAAGAGATTAAAACTGCAATGTTCTCCCTGAATAAAAATTCGGCTGGTGATCCGGATGGCTTTAATGCGCAATACTACTTTTCTTGTTGGGACATTGTTAAGTTTGATGTGCTGCGAGCTGTTATGAACTTCTTCAAAAATTCTAAACTTATATCATCTTTCAACAACATAAATATAGCACTGATTCCTAAGCTCAACAACCCATATAAAGTGTCCTCCTTTAGGCATATCTCATGCTGTAACACGATATACAAATGCATCTCCAAAATTATTGCGTCCAGGATGAAATCTGTCTTGTCGAATATTATCTCTTCTAACCCGGTTGCGTTTCTTCCGGGAAGGAATATTTTAGACAATGTTTTGCTGGCGCATGAATTATTATATGGTTACAAAAATAAATCTTCTTCTCCTAGAGCAATGTTGAAATTTGATATCATGAAGGCCTTCGATATACTCCAATGGAGTTCCATTGAAAAAGTTATGCAGTACATGAACTTTCCAGATTCCTTCATTGCCTGGATAGTTGAATGCATCTCTACGGCTCGGTTCTCTATTAATGTTAATGGTTCAAGTGTGGGATTCTTCGGTAGTAAGTAAGGCATTCGGCAAGGGGACCCTATTTTGCCTTACATTTTCATTCTTGTCATGGAGTTACTCACGCAAATGTTTAAAAAAAACTACTAACGGATTACTGAGGCATCACCAGAAGTGTTCTGACCCTGAGATAGTTTCTTTGATGTTCGCTGATGACCTTGTTATTTTCTGCTCTCCAGATATTAGAACAATGCATGCTAGTATGGATACTCTTCATGAATTTCATGCGATGACTGGTTTGTCTGTCAATCTCGACAAATCGGAGATGATAACTTCTGGTCTTAGTACAACACAAAACGATGAAATACAGGCTATCTCTGGATTAACCATCAGCGATAACACAATTACATATCTTGGTCTTCCTCTTACCTCCTCCAGAATCACTTTTAACCAATGCTTGCCGTTGTACGAAAAGATCACATCTAGACTTGATTGTTGGGCAAGCAAAATGTTGAGTCGAGCTGGAAGAATCACTTTAACCAAAGCTGTTATCTTCTCTATACAAGTTTACTGGGCCAGAACTTACATTTTACCTCAGAAACTCATCAACATGATACGTTCTGCATTCATGAGATACATATGGACAAGCAAAACGGTGGGTCGTTATTTAGCTCCAGTTAGTTTCAAGAGATTAGAAATGCCTATTGCTAATGGTGGGCTCGGAATAATCAACATGTACCACTGGAACCGTGCGGCTATTGCCAGGCTTGTATATGATTGCATTACCGCCAAGGACAGCCTTTTGGTTAGATGGTCCTCAAAATACGTGCTTCGTGGTTGCAACTATTGGAAAATGACGTCTTCGACTAAGGTAAGCTGGACTTGGAGAGCTCTATTTAAGCTTAAGGAGGCAGTTTTGCACCTAGTTCTATACCCCGTTGCTTTTAACAATTTGGTTAGCTTTTGGGATGACCCATGGATTAAACGAGGTGTGATTTTAAGGCATGTTCTGACTCATGTTGATTTAGTTCAGTCTGGGGTGAACCAAGGAGCAAAGGTCCAGAGCTACATTCGGGGTACGAGCTTGCGTCTGCCTCGGACATCCAACACTCGTATCCAGTTTTTCTAGAACCTTGCGGTGGAATGCAAAATTGGTAATGATACACATAGCTCTGTTCTGTGGGGAATTAAAAGTGACAGCTTCAGCATTAAAGATACTTATACTTTCATGGTGGGTGATGTTGGTGATAAATGTAAGTGGAGGCGTCGGATATGGTGCAACGATAATAATCAAAAGGATAACTTATTTCTATGGAAAGTGATCAACCGAGCATTGAATACTAAAATGAAAATTATTACCATGGGTTTTAACGTGGACGAAAACCGTGTTTTCTGTAATCAGCTTCCTGAGACGGTGGAGCATTTGTTCTTTGAATGCATTTATATTACTGCTCTTTGGAAGATCTGGTTAAGAAAGATCAGAAGAAGATGGAAAGGAGTTAACAATACTGTACAGTGGAAGTACATATTTAACAGTACTGGGGGGAATTCTAGTGCAAACAGACTATTCAAGTTCGTAGACAAGCGATTCATGATCGTCGTCTGGAAAGAAAGGAACCATCGCATCTTCCAACCTGATAATAGAATGACTACGGAACAGTTTGAGTATCATATGAAGCGGGAAATTAAGCGGGATTTGTGTCTGGCTAACATTGCCTTTGACCCAGGCATATTTTCTTAGTCTATCCAATTTAGTTCTCTTTGTTTCATTGCTGTGTTTTGTCTTCGTTTTTCCCTGTGATTGTTGCACTTTGTTTCCCATGTACTTTCTTGCAATCTCTTTAGCCCTCTTTGGTGTAGCAATAAAATGGTAGGGGTCCATTCAACCCCATCGGCCTTGCCAAAAAAAAAGAAATGGTTTTTTTTATTTCTAATAGGAATATAAATGTAAAGTTTAATTTGGATATAATTGTAGAGTTTAATAAGGAATAAAAGAAACAATATATTAAAGGAGAAATCGTATGTCATTTAATTGAAATTGGTTTTATCATTGATAAGTAAATTTATTAATCTTTGTTTATAAACAATAAATTTAGAAACGTGTTGAATTACTAAGATTTAACAATTGTTTTATTTATCATCTTATTATTAATCTGTTTGAAATTTATTATGTAATAAATGAAATTTAATGTAATTAAATATTTTAATTAATATAAACAAAGGCATTAACTGTTGAGTGATGAATGTAATAAAATGGAAATTATGTTTAATTAACATATAAGGTATTTGTTGATTCAATATAAAGAACATTTAAAACAAAATAACACAATTTGTTGAAATATAAAATGTAATGAACTATGGTTTTATTACCGTCGTAATGAAACGTTTGAATGAAAAAGGTTAGAAATAAAAATTTATGATTTATTAATGTGAATTTTATTAGATAGTAAATTTGGGCCATAAATAAAATCTAAAACAACAAAAAGCAATGATGTGGAAGGTGCTAACGCGTTTATGAATATAATTTAATAGCTGGAATTTAAGGATAGAGATAATGTAATGATATTCTATTTATAGTAATAATAGGAATTGGAATAATAAATGCTAGTTTTAATGATGAGTTGGATGAATATCGATTAATAGAGGAAAACGTTTATTTAGTATTTAGTATGTAATTTAATTCTTGTTGGATACTGTAATTTTATAAATGTATTTGCATGACTATAAATAAGGATTACAATGTTTACGTATTTATGTAATTGATTTCATCAATTAGGGTTTGTTTTGAAGTGAAAGATTGAAATTAATTGGAAATAAATTTATTGAAATCTTTCAATTGAAAAAGGAAAAAGACACGAAGTGCAATTAATGAATCTAATGTAAGAATTTTTTCATTTGAATGTACATTATTTGGAAATATAACAATGGATTTAATATTGTATAAGTTGATTATTTTAGAATATAAGAATGTTTACATTTATGAATTGCAAGTAACGAATAAGCATTTTAAGGAAAATAAAAGAATGTTTGAGGAAAATAAAGTGAACGTTTCCATTCTAAATATGAGTATAACGTTGTAAAAAGATAAAACAGAATTTTTAAAACAACATTTTACGGCAGTTAAATAGCAGGCATAGATTGCACGGAAGTGATTTTAATGCTAACCTTGAAATTTAAAATAAATTAAATATTTTGAGTTCATGATTACATGTCGAGAAAAAATGTTTTTTTTTAAATTTGAACTTTTGAATCATTATTCATATTTTATTTTCTATAGCGTCAGTCCTGTGTAGCAACGGTCCTTGTTATGTAAATTGGTGTGTTCAAATTTTGTTACGTTGTGTTAATTAAATCTTTACTGGATGTCAATTTTTGTATGTTTGGGTTAACAAAATTAATTGAGTGAACAAATGTTTTGAAATTTGAATTCCAAAAGTTTGTTTACACTGTAGAGTTGGTTTGTTTATTCCCTTTCTAATTATGTCACACTCTTTTTATTTTTTTCTCGTTTGTTCCATTTCTCATTTCCCTTTACCATCTCTGTAGCTTTTTCATTTCACGAACGTTGCCTACTTTTCATATTTTTAATTCTTTCCTTCCCCTATTTTAATACCTACCTTCTTCTTCACATCTCGTTCCTCACACAGGTGCCGCTACATTTTACACCATTTGATGCAGCCCAGCCAGAAGAAGTCTTAGGTCGCGAGCGACCTAACGAGCTGTTGAGTCGCGTGCGACCTAACGGGGTGAAGAATGATGCGAGTTATGCGGGAAAGAGTAGTTTAGCGACCTATGACAAGTCGCCAAGCGAGCTAATAAGCGGCGACCTAAATGAGTTATGACTTAACAAGATTCTTAGGTCGCGTGAAGAGTTAGGTCGCTCAAACGAAACCCAACGACCTAACAATGAACGAGCTAACAAGATAGGTCGCTCCAGTGTACCACTTGACTTAGGTCGCGAACGACCTTCCGTCTTTAGGTCGCGAACGACCTTACGTAGATTGTTTGAAGTTCTTGAGTCGCTTGAAGATAAAGCTCTTAGGTCGAGGAAGCTCTTATTCTTAGGTCGCTGTATGGTATGGTGCTTTAGGTCGCACGAAGTTATGCCGCTTATTCTTGAGTCGTTCAGGTGGTTATGTCGCAAGTTCATGAAGCTGTTCTGTTTAAGTCGCGAACCCTTAAGTCGCTCGAGAGTAGGTCGCGAGACCTTGGGTCGCTGGAATATCTTAAGTCGCTGGAACTTCTGATGCAAGCATTCCTTAGGTCACTGCTGACTTGGGTCGTGTTGTAAATTGTATTTGTTGTGTCGTTATGTGTAATTTGTTGAGTCGCTTATGTGTTGTAACTTGTGTTTGTAACTCGTATATGTTGTAGTGTATTTGTTTGTTTCATTTTAAGTCGCGTCTGTTAAGACGTAGGTCGTCTATTTTAGGTTGCAGGGGTGTTAGGTCGGGCACGACCTATGTGTTGTCAGGTTGAGTAGTGTTAAGTTGTAAGACTATAAATAGGCAGGTGGTGTCATTTGTAATAGTAAGTTGATTTTGAATAAACTTTTGTTTGAGTTCTTTGTGCCTCTTCTTAAATTGGTAGTTGAGTGTGATCTCCTATCTCCACTTTCGGCATTCGAGTGCGCTCGAATCAACGACTGTTGAAGCCGTTTCATGGAATCTAGTGCGCTAGATCAACCTATGAAGAATCGTAGATCTTTAAACACGGTATCGTGCGCGATCAACGTGTTTGAGATAGCTAGAATCCGGCATCTTTGTATCAATGGATTTGGGCCTTTGGTATTCTTCAATCCACCGATTCCTACTTTCACCGCATCATTCATTTTTGTTATCCACTGCTGCATCATTTGGTATCAGAGCTGGACTTAGCCAATCATAGCTAAGCCGAGTCTTGGAGCCAATTCTTATAGAAGAGTTTGAGGAGTTAGTGAAGCCGAGCTACATCAAGCGAAGCCAAGCTAAGTGAAGTATTGTTCAGAGATCAAGTCGAAGAGTTTAAAGTTGAAGTTGTGAAGATTCAATCATGCCTCCGAGAAGAGCTAATTGTCATCAAAATGTTGAAGGTTTGTACAAAAGAGAAGATGCTGAACAAATGGAACAACGCATTAGCAACAAATTCAATGAGAAGTTGGATGAAGGTATTGGGAGGTTAGAGAAATTGATGATAGATATGAATCAAAGTCAAAGGAGAAGGTCTCCAGTCTCGAACCATGGAGGAAACAGAGTTTCACCATCGGTTACGGAAGCGAGGAGGGTGTCGCCACAATCATTCCGAGATAGAAGAGAATCATCAGTTTCAACAAGAAGAGATCACCATGAATATAGACATGAAGAGAGAAGAACTCCACGTGAATTTGGAGATGAGCCATATCATGATGATGACAAACATAGTAGAAGAGACATGCGCGATCGAAGAGATGTTGATGGTCGAGATCGATACCGTAGTACACGTGATTATGATGAAGAGAGTGATAGAAGTAATATTCATTATCGAGATCGAGACCAAGTACGGAATGCATATTGGGATGTTGAGGATGATCGTCGATGGGAATCGGGGATGAAAACTGAAATTCCAGAATTCAAGGGTGGAATGGTAGTGGAAGAATTTTTGGATTGGTTGTCTAATGTTGAAGAGATTTTTGACTTTAAGGAAGTTCCCGATCATCGGAGGGTTAAGTTGGTTGCTACTCGTTTGAAAGGAAGAGCTATGGCATGGTGGCAGCAAACTAAACTTACACGGGAGAGAATGGGGAAGTCAAAGATTGAGTCATGGGAGAAGATGAAGAAATTGATGAAAGCTACTTTCTTACCGTATAATTAACAGTCTCTTATGTATCAACGATTGCAGAATCTGAGACAGGGAACAAAGTCAGTTAATGATTATGCGGATGAATTTTATTAATTGGTTGCGAGGAATGATATCATGGAGACGAAGGAGCAGTTAACAGCTAGATTTGTTGGAGGGTTGAGAATGCAGATTCAAGACATGGTGAATATGTTCGATCCAAAATCTGTTGCTGAAGCACATCAAAAAACTCTAGCTTGGGAGAAGCAAGGAAGGAGAGGTGGTGGTGTGTTTACAAATTCCAACACTCAAATGAAAGGGGCTAGTAGCAATGCGACTGTTTCCAAGGCTGTTGCAAAACCGGTTGTTAATGAAGTTGCTAAGACCAGGGTCAATAGTGGTATCAAATGTTTCAATTGTCAGGAGATTGGTCACAAAAGCAATGAATGTCCAAAGCCAAAGAAGCGAGTGATGGTTGCTGAGGCAGAGGATGAGGATGCAGAAGCTGAATGTTCTAATTCACTACATGATGAGGAGGAAGAAAATGTGTCGGGAGATGAAGGGTATTCATTGATGATGAAGAGGTCGTGTTTGACACCAAAGCAAGAGGATGATACAAGTTGGTTGAGGAGTAACATTTTCCAGTCAACGTGCACTATCTTGGGAAGGGTTTGCAAGTTTGTCATCGATGCGGGAAGTTGTGATAATATCATTTCTTCAGAAGCTGTAAAGAAGTTGTCATTGAAAACAGAGAAGCACCCGAAACCTAACAAGTTAGCTTGGTTGAGAAAAGGAGGGGAAGTGAAGGTTAATCGAAGAGCTTGTGTTAAATTTTCCATTGGGAAGAAATACAAAGACGAAATTTGGTGTGATGTGGTTGACATGGATATATGCCATCTGTTGTTGGGAAGACCATGGCAATACGACCGAGCTGTGCAACATGATGGTCGCACAAACAGCTACAGTTTTATGTTCGAGGATACACGAATCATTTTGGTTCCTAAAAGGCGTCAAGAGAGTGAAAACAAATTAGAGGAAATCGAGGAGCTAAAAACTTTGTTATCTTTAAAGGAATTTGTTGATGTGGAAGATGAAGTCGATTGTTGTCAATCACCAAAGATTGATAAAGATGAAGTTGATGGTTTTCAACCAACGAAATCTAATGAACATGAGGTTGAAAATTCACAATCAACAAAGTTGGACGAGTGTGAAGAAAGTAATTCAGGAGATGAAGAGGGTAATTTGTTGATGAGGGAGGTGGATTCGACTAGTCTACAATCTATAAGAGAGTTTGTTAAAGAAGTGGGGGCTAGTGTAGAAGTATTCCTGTTGAATGAAAATGAAACCAGTGAACGTGTTGAAATTCTCGAAGAGGATAAGCCAGTGGTGAATGAATGTGAAGATGTAACTTCTGCAGAGTTGTCCAAGGAATTACTGCCACAGAGGGACGTACAACATCATGTTAATCAAGTGTCAGGTGCTATTGTACCGCATATGCCACGTAATCATATGTGTCTGATAGAGCAGGCAGAGTTGAGAAGATTGGTTGATGGGTTTCTGTTTAAAGGAAGGCAATTGTATACTCCTGATTACAGTTGGCGGGTAAGGGTTATCAAAGACTTACGGGTAGAAGGACATGAGGACTGTGATCGTACCATACAGTTGATCGCAACGACTTGTTTTGGGCCATCAACAAGGAAGGAGGTTGGAAGGTTTGTTCAAAGGAGCCATAATTATCAAATTTCAAAAGAAACCGCGACGAAGTCAAGCTTATGTATGTCATTACCAATACATAATAGATTATGGGTGAAGGTAAGTAAGGACTCTGTATTGGTTGTGATGAAGATGCAAAGTGGCAACGAATCTTTCTATTCAACGGTTGTACAATTTCTTGTTGGTACTTACAATAAGTTAGATGTTGGAGGAAAGGGTCGTTTGGAAATTGTGAAGGAAATTTATGAGAATGATTGTAAGTTGAGCTTGCCGGATCATCGTCCTATTACTAACGTTGACAATATCAAACACCTGGTTCTGTTTCATGAAGATGAGAGTGTCAAAGACGAAGAAACTGTAAATTCGAGGACGAATTTCTGTCAACCGGGGGAGGATGATGCAGCCCAGCCAGAAGAAGTCTTAGGTCGCGAGCGATCTAACGAGCTGTTAAGTCGTGTGCGACCTAACGGGGTGAAGAATGATGCGAGTTATGCGGGAAAGAGTAGTTTAGCGACCTATGACAAGTCGCCAAGCGAGCTAACAAGCGGCGACCTAAATGAGTTACGACTTAACAAGATTCTTAGGTCGCGTGAAGAGTTAGGTCGCTCAAACGAAATCCAACGACCTAACAATGAACGAGCTAACAAGATAGGTCGCTCCAGTGTACCACTTGACTTAGGTCGCGAACGACCTTCTGTCTTTAGGTCGCGAACGACCTTACGTAGATTGTCTGAAGTTCTTGAGTCGCTTGAAGATAAAGCTCTTAGGTCGAGGAAGCTCTTATTCTTAGGTCGCTGTATGGTATGGTGCTTTAGGTCACCCGAAGTTATGCCGCTTATTCTTGAGTTGTTCAGGTGGTTATGTCGCAAGTTCATGAAGCTATTCTGTTTAAGTCGTGAACCCTTAAGTCGCTCGAGAGTAGGTCGCGAGACCTTGGGTCGCTGGAATATCTTAAGTCGCTGGAACTTCTGATGCAAGCATTCATTAGGTCGTTGCTGACTTGGGTCGTGTTGTAAATTGTATTTGTTGTGTCGTTATGTGTAACTTGTTGAGTCGCTTATGTGTTGTAACTTGTGTTTGTAACTCGTATATGTTGTAGTGTATTTGATTGTTTCATTTTAAGTCGCGTCTGTTAGGACGTAGGTCATCTGTTTTAGGTCGCAGGGGTGTTAGTTCGGGCACGACCTATGTATTGTCAGGTTGAGTAGTGTTGAGTTGTAAGCCTATAAATAGGCGGGTGGTGTCATTTGTAATAGTAAGTTGATTTTGAATAAACTTTTGTTTGAGTGCTTTGTGCCTCTTCTTAAATTGGTAGTTGAGTGTGATCATCTATCTCCACTTTCGGCATTCGAGTGCACTCGAATCAACGACTGCTGAAGCCAATTCACGGAATCTAGTGCGCTAGATCAACGTACGAAGAATCGTAGATCTTTAAACACGGTATCGTGTGCGATCAACGTGTTTGAGATAGCTAGAATCCGGCATCTTTGGATCAACGGATTTGGGCCTTTGGTATTCTTCAATCCACTGATTCCTACTTTCACTGCATCATTCATTTTTGTTATCCGCTGCTGCATCGCCATTGCACCTCCACGACTATGCCATCCTACACCTATTGTCCATCACTGTTCATAGCTGTTGACCACCCATAGCCACAACCAAAGTCGGTTCTAGGGGTTCAAACTACAAAATAACATTATGAACAAAACTATATATAATTAATTCATTTTAAAAAAATGGCACTCCACAATAATATTAATACAAACATCTAAAAAGATACTACATCGTTTATAAATTGTTAATATAATTTAGAAAATGATAGTACAATGCAGAACTTACTAAAACAATTCTTAAAATTCTACTAAAAATAAACATCATGAACAAAAATATACACAATTAATCTATTTAAAAAAATTCTTCAAAGTATCATTAGTACATTATCCTCTTCTTCCTCAAATTTATTGTTTTCCTCTAACACCTTTTCTTCATTCGTGTCAAAACTCGAAATCATTGCTATTAGTAGAGTCGTGCATTCTCCATTCTTACTCATCGCCGCCACATCGTCAAAGCACTTTTGCTTTGAGCTCCATGGCCAAAACCACAATCCCATCTACCTACATTGTCGCCTAGATTGGTCATGCCTTCATTAAGTGACCGCAAACCTCCTCCATAGTCAAGAATCCAATTGACGTGCCCTTCTCGCAATAAATTTTTGTTCTTCTGCCATATTTAGTTGAAACGTTTGTATTTTTAGCTAAAAAAAAATTAAAAGTCTGAATTTAGAGCTAAAAAATGGGTAAGATTTGTCCTTCACACTATTTTATTGATTTAAAAAATACAAAAGTAAATTAGCAAAACATATAATTATTGAATAATTTTGTCCAAAAATTCAAAATTTCAACGAGAATTTTTATTTCGATTATCGAATTAATTGGAGAAAATTTATATTTTCTGAAAAAAATTGCACATAAAAAAACTGATTTTTTTTAATTTGGTAGAGTTTAGATTTCATTAGGTTTTCATGGTAATCAATTTTAGTAGTCCTAAATCCTGATCATAGTTTTAGTTCAATTTTAGTCTACAAACCGAGCACATACCAAGACCAGCAGTTTTGATTCTTTTGGAAGTAGCAACACCATCAACAAAGTTCAAACTCCCAATAACCACTGTGATGCAGCCCAACCTGATGAAGACTTAGGTCGCGAGTGACCTAACGAGCTGTTAAGTCGCGTGCGACCTAACAGAGTGGAGAATGACGAGATAAGAGGAAAGTTCAAGCTAAGTCAACAAGTTAGGTCGCCAAATTCTTATGTCGCAGAAGTCGTAGGTCGCCAACGACCTAACTCTCCTAAGCTACGACCTACTGAAACTCAACCTATTAAGCTACGAACTAAAAGGTTACGACCTAAAGAACTACGATCTAACAGGTCAAGAGATAAAGAGTTACGACCTAAGTTAGGTCGCGGGAAGATAGGTCGCTCAACTTTAGGTCGCTCGAAGATTTCCAGACAACATTTCCTTAGGTCGTTCGACCATACGTCGCTCCAAGTTTTAGGTCGTGAACGACCTAACTTAGGTCGTGCAGTCTTTAGGTCGCTGATGCTGATTTCCTTATGCCACTCGAATACTTAGGTCGCTAAGTCTTCTTAAGTCGCTATTGAGGAGTTTCTTAGGTCGCTCACTACCGCATTTCTTTAAGTCGCTCAAGTGGTAAGTCGCATGAAGATTTCCCGAACCTGTTCCTTAAGTCGCTGCTATCTTGAGTCGTTGTATATAAGTTGTTGTACTTTTGTATGTTGTATTTGTTATGTTGTCATGTTGTAATATGTCTTGTGTTGTAAATATGATAAGTCGCTTGATGTTGTAATGTTAGGTCGCGTCTATCTTAGGTCGTAGGTCGCTGTTGGTTTTAGGTCGTGAACGACCTATGCGTTGTACAGATTTGTGTTGAGTAAGTTGAAAGCCTATAAATAGGCGGGTGGCACCACTTGTAATAGTTAGTTGATTTGAAATAAAATTTGTTTGTTAGCTTTGTGCTTTCATTAAATTGGTAGTTGAGTGTGATCTCCTATCTCCACTTTCGGTAATCGAGTGCGCTCGATTCAATGACTGCTGAAGCCGATTCACGGTATCTAGTGCGCTAGATCAACGTACGAAGAATCGTAGATCTTTAATCACGGTATCATGCGCGATCAACGTGTTTGAGATAGCTAGAATCCGGCATCTTTTTATCAACGGATTTGGGCCATTCGGTATCTTCTATTCCATCGATCGCTACTTTCACCGTATCATCCATTTCAGTTATCCGCTGCTGCATCATTTGGTATCAGAGCTAGACTTAGCCAATCATAGCTAAGCTGAGTCTTGGAGCCAATTCTATTGAAGAGTTTGAAGTTTAGAGCCAAGAGCTAGAGAAGCCGTGCATCATATTTGTTCACACCGAGAGTTGAAGTTTGTTTCGTTTAACAATGCCGCCGAGAAGAGCTAATCGACATCAAAATATTGAAGATTTGTACAAGAGGGAAGATGCCGAACAAATGGAACAACGCATAAGTAACAAATTCAATGAGAAGTTAGATGAAGGTATTGGAAGGTTAGAGAAATTGATGAATGATATGAATCAGGGTCAAAGAAGGAGGTCGCCAATCTCGAACCATGGAGGAAACCGAGTTTCACCATCGGTTACAGAAGCGAGAAGGGTATCGCCACAATCTAATCGAGGAAGAAGAGAATCATCAGTTTCGATGAGAAGAGATCACCATGAGTATCGAGATGAAGAAAGAAGATCTCAACGTGAGTTTGAGTATGAGCCATATCATGATGAAGAACGACATAGTAGAAGAGACATGCGTGATCGAAGAGATGTTAATGGTCGAGATCGATATCGAAATTCATGTGATTATGATGAAGAGAGTGATAGAAGTAATATTCATTATCGAGATCGAGACCAAGGACGGAATGTATACCGGGATGTTGAGGATGATCGCCGATGGGAGTCGGGGATGAAAACTGAAATTCCAGAATTCAAGGGAGGAATGGTAACGGAGGAATTTTTGGATTGGGTTTCAAATGTTGAGGAAATTTTTGACTTCAAAGAAGTTCCCGTGGATCGAAGAGTGAAGTTAGTTGCTACAAGATTAAGAGGGAGAGCTTTGGCATGGTGGCAGCAAACAAAACTTACACGGGAGAGGATGGGGAAGTCAAAGATTGTCACATGGGATAAGATGAGAAAGATGATGAAAGCAACTTTCTTGCCGCACAATTATCAGTCCCTTATGTATCAACGATTGCAGAATCTAAGGCAAGGGACGAGGACAGTGAATGAATATGCGGATGAATTTTATCAATTGATTGCGAGGAATGACATTATGGAAACAGAGGAACAGCTAACAGCTAACAGCTAGGTATATTGGAGGGTTGCGAACACAGATTCAAGACATGGTGAATATGTTTGATCCCAGATCTGTTGCTGAAGCACACCAGAAAGCATTGGCTTGGGAGAAGCAAGGAAGGAGAGGAAGTGGTGTGTTTACAAATTCCAACAACCAGAACAAGGATGTTAGTAACAGTTTGAATGAGTCTAAAGTCATCAGTAAACCGATTGTGAACGAAGCCAGCAAAGCAAAGGCCAATAGTAATCTCAAATGTTTTAATTGTCAAGAGTTTGGTCATAAAAGCAATGAATGTACAAGGCCAAAGAAGCGGGCAATGATTACGAGGTTTGAGAATGAAGATGCAGAGGTAGAGTGTGTCAATTCAATATCTGTTGAAGAAGAAGAATTATTGTCTGGAGATGAGGGTTGTAGTTTGTTGATGAGAAGATCGTGTTTGACACCAAAACAAGAGGATGACTCAAGTTGGTTGAGGAGTAACATTTTCCAGTCAACGTGCACGATCTTGGGAAGGGTTTGTAAATTTATCATCGATGCAAGAAGCTGTGATAATATCATTTCTTCGAAAGCTGTAAAGAAGTTGTCATTGAAAATGGAAAAGCATCCACACCCCTACAAATTAGCTTGGTTGAGAAAAGGAGGGGAAGTGAAGGTTAACCAAAGAATTTGTGTTAATTTTTCCATTGGGAATAAATACAAAGACGAAATTTGGTGTGATGTGGTTGACATGGATGTATGCCATCTGTTGTTGGGAAGACCATGGCAATACGACAGGGCTGTGCAACATGATGGACGCGCAAACAGTTACAGTTTTATGTTCGATGATACACGAATCGTTTTGGTTCCTAAAAAGCGTCAACAGAGTGGAAATAAATTGGAGGAAATCAAGGAGCTAAAGATTTTGTTGTCTTTAAAGGAATTTGTTGATGTGGAAGACGAAGTCGATTGTTTACAATCACCAAAGTTTGACGGAGATGAAGTTGTTGAGTCTCAATCAACAAAATCTGATGAACATGAGGTTGAAAGTTCACAGTCAGTAAAGTTGGATGAGGGTGAAGCAAATAAGTCAGGAGATGAAGAGGGTAATTTACTGATGAAGGAAGTGGATTCGACTAGTCTACAATCTACAAGAGAGTTTGTTAAAGAAGTAGAGGGTAGTGTAGAAGTATTCCTGTTGAATGAAATTGAAGTCAGTAAAAGTGTTGAAATTATCAAAGAGGTTAAGTCAATGATGAATGAATGTGAAGTTGTAGGTCCTGCAGAACGGTCCAAAGAATTACTGCCACTGAGGGACATACATCATGTTAATCAAGTGTCAAGAGCTATTGTACCATATATGCCACGTAGTCATATGTGTCCGACAGAGCAGATAGAATTGAGAAGATTGGTTGATGGACTACTATTCAAAGGAAGGCAGTTGTATACTCCTGATTGTAATTGTCAAATAAAAGTTATCAAAGATGTACGTGAAGAAAGACACGTGGACCGTGATCATACCATGCAATTGGTTACAACATTTTGTTTGGGACCGTCAATAAAGAAAGGGGTTGAAAAGCTTGTTCAGAAGAGTCAGAGTTATCAAATTTCAAAAGAGACCGCGACGAAGTCAGAATTCTGTAGGTCATTACCAATACATACTAGATCATGGGTGAACGTAAATGTGGACTCTGTATTGAATTTGATGAAGACACAAAGTGACAACGAATCTATCTACTTGATGGTTGAACAATTTCGTGTTGGTACGTACAATAAACTAGATGCCGGAGGAATGAGTCGTTTAGAAATTATGATGACAATTTGTGAGAATGATTGTCAGATGAGCTTGCCGGAACATCGTCCTATTGCTAATATTGACAATAACAAACACTTGGTGCCATTTCACGAGAATAAGGGTGTTAACTCATATTTTTCTGGCGACCTAAAACCATACGACTTAAGAGCTTCGCGACCTAAAAACCTTACGACCTAAGAAACTCTGCGACCTAAGGAACTCTGCGACTTAAGGAACTTAACGGCTTAAAGAACAGAATGACTTAACGACCTAACAAGCTTCGCGGGTTAGCAGACTCTACGACCTAAAGTGACTGCGAGTTAAGGACTTCGCGACCTAAGGACTTAGCGACCTAACTGCTAAAGAAAGCCTGCGACCTAACTTCGGAAGAGACTCTACGACCTAACATTCAAAGAGACCATTCGACCTAACTGCTGAAGAAATTCAACGACCTAACGCTTTCAGTAAGAAAGCGACCTAGTGGCTCCAGACTTCACGACATAAGAGCCTTGCGACCTAAGAGTCCTAGCGACCTATGAAGTATCACGACTTAGCTTCATAAAGCATTCCAGCGACCCAAAGGCTTCAGCAACTATTCCTTAGGTCGCTCACGACCTACTTTAGGTCGCTCGCGACCTAAAGCTTGCCCAGTTTAAACAAGTTCAGGAAACTCCTTATGGGCCTATTCCTTAGGTCGTTCGCGACCTACTACATGCCTCCTCGTTCAGATAAGACCGAGAGCAGTCCCATCAGGCTAACTGCTTAAGTCGAGAAGTGAGCCAACGACCTAAAAAACTTCACGAGCTAAAGGAAAAGAAAGGAGCACGACTTACTTTAAGTCGTTCACGACCTACCACTTCTTCAGATGAATAAAGCTGCCTCAGGCTTGTTACCTAAGTCAAGAGAAGACTGCGACCTAGCTTAGGTCGTTTGCGACCTACGACCTAACTTAGGTCGTACGCGACCTAAGACTTGGGGGCAGAAAATTCGCCCAGAACCAATCCTATAAATAGAGCCCCAACTCCAACATTCAAGGGACTTTTGGCCGATCATTTCTCAAAGCGTCGATACTCTGCCGAACTCTCCACTCATTCAACAACTGAAGATCTTCAAACATTCGAGACACTACAACAAGCTTCGAGAGGAATTCTCTACATCCAACACGGATTCATCGAGTTTCATCATCGAAGTTTGAGCTAGTAGTCGAGATTGTCTTTGTGATCAAACTGTATTGTTTTCATAAGTGAATTGTATCGATTTGTAACCGAATTCAGTAATAAAGAGATTCAAAGTGGACGTAGGCTCGATCTCAAGCCGAACCACTATAAACTGCTGTCTTTTACTGCTTTTCTGCTATTTTACTGCTTAATTTCTGTTCCCGTCACACGGGTGGTGCTTTCACAATTCTACTACACACACCGAGTGTTAGCATTCACTTTTTAGCGTTAACATTTTGGTGCTTTCACTGAGAATTGAACGCAGGCGATCATTCACCATTGCTTCACGGAAGTTTGCTGAAAGAATTTCCTTCAAAACCAGAAGCCTACCAGACATAATGGCTCCCGGAAGAAAACGCAAATCCGTCCGATCTAATGATGACCGTGACAATACTGCCACTTCTCTTTCTCCAAGTCAGGCAGCTCTAAGCGTCGGGGTGACGCGAGAAGAGTTGGATGCTGCTGTGTCCGGACTGTACCAGCAGATTGAAACTCAGAATAATCTGATGATGGAAAAGTTGAATGCTCTACAAGGAGCTAATCAAAGACCAGTGAATAATGAAGAAAACTTTGCTGATGTTGCTCCCAACTCCGAAGGGAGAAATATCCCTCAGGATAGATCTGGTGCCGCTGAAAGGGTACCTCCCCAAGCGGAAGGATCCAGGCCATCGCCAGCTACATACCTCCTCGTTCAGATAAGATCGAGAGCAGTCCCATCAGGCTAACTGCTTAAGTCGAGAAGTGAGCCAACGACCTAAAAAACTTCACGAGCTAAAGGAAAAGAAAGGAGCACGACTTACTTTAAGTCGTTCACGACCTACCACTTCTTCAGATGAAACCGCATAAAGCTGCCTCAGGCTTGTTACCTAAGTCAAGAGAAGACTACGACCTAGCTTAGGTCGTTTGCGACCTACGACCTAACTTAGGTCGTACGCGACCTAAGACTTGGGGGCAGAAAATTCGCCCAGAACCAATCCTATAAATAGAGCCCCAACTCCAACATTCAAGGGACTTTTGGCCAATCATTTCTCAAAGCGTCGATACTCTGCCGAACTCTCCACTCATTCAACAACTGAAGATCTTCAAACATTCGAGACACTACAACAAGCTTCGAGAGGAATTCTCTACATCCAACACGGATTCATCGAGTTTCATCATCGAAGTTTGAGCTAGTAGTCGAGATTGTCTTTGTGATCAAACTGTATTGTTTTCATAAGTGAATTGTATCGATTTGTAACCGAATTCAGTAATAAAGAGATTCAAAGTGGACGTAGGCTCGATCTCAAGCCGAACCACTATAAACTGCTGTCTTTTACTGCTTTTCTGCTATTTTACTGCTTAATTTCTGTTCCCGTCACACGGGTGGTGCTTTCACAATTCTACTACACACACCGAGTGTTAGCGTTCACTTTTTAGCGTTAACATTTTGGTGCTTTCACTGAGAATTGAACGCAGGCGATTATTTACCATTGCTTCATGGAAGTTTGCTGAAAGAATTTCCTTCAAAACCAGAAGCCTACCAGACATAATGGCTCCCGGAAGAAAACGCAAATCCGTCCGATCTAATGATGACCGTGACAATACTGCCACTTCTCTTTCTCCAAGTCAGGCAGCTCCAAGCGTCGGGGTGACGCGAGAAGAGTTGGATGCTGCTGTGTCCGGACTGTACCAGCAGATTGAAACTCAGAATAATCTGATGATGGAAAAGTTGAATGCTCTACTCGGAGCTAATCAAAGACCAGTGAATAATGAAGAAAACTTTGCTGATGTTGCTCCCAACTCCGAAGGGAGAAATATCCCTCAGGATAGATCTGGTGCCGCTGAAAGGGTACCTCCCCAAGCGGAAGGATCCAGGCCATCGCCAGCTCTCCCCGAACGTTTGCCCGGACAAACTTCTGAGAAAATGGCCGAAGCCTATTCTGCAAGGTCACTAAACAATGAGGAGTATATCTCTGGCATGATCCGGCAGATAATGAAAGAAAGCATGCAGAGAAACGAAGATGAAAATGATTGGGGATTCTCTCCAAGTAAGACCCCATTTACAGAAAGGATTCTAAAGGCTGAGTTTCCCAGGAAATTCGATCCTCCTACCATTCCTGCCTATCGAGGAACAAGTGACCCTAATCAATTCCTATACAAATATGATTGGCACATGACTGCCGCTAGAGCAACTGATAAGATCAAATGCCGATATTTCCCGGTGTACTTGGAAGGAGTGGCGTTACTTTGGTTTACCAAGCTTCCTATGCGATCTGTTGACCAGTTTTCTGATCTGACCCGAAAGTTCAAGGAACAATTCAGATTGTACATTTCAAGAGCAAAGGATATAATGTCTCTCTCAAGTCTTGAACAGAATCCTGGAGAGCCCATCAAATCCTTTCTGAATCGCTTTAATTTAGCCCTAGTAGAAGTTGATAACGCGGAACCGGGAATGATCTTGACTTACTTAATGCGGGCTATTGACAAGTCAAGCGAGTTTGGGAAATGGTTAAAAATGAAGGAACCAAATTCGCTCAAAAAGTTCTACAAAAACGCTGATGAGTTCATGCGCCTATAGAATCTTTCCGCGTCGGCTAAAGTTGTGACAACAGTGGTGGAAAATAATGCTACAGGTCAGAACAAGAAAGAGCCCGCAAATCAAAAAAGGGAAAGTAATGGTGGAAAGAAGCAGAAAGATCTCAAAAAGCCCCGCTTCCTCAAACCTTCGGATTTTACCCCTCTGACTGGTACACCGGAGAATATTTTCATCGCCACTAAGGATGCTGTTGAATTTCCAAAACCACCGGCAGTAAAAGTTGGGAAAAACGCTGCTCAAAGCGGAAGATTTTGCAAGTTTCATAGCCAACCAGGCCATGATACCAACGAGTGCCGCCACTTGAAAAGCCTGATTGAAGAATTGTTAAGAGAGAATAAGTTGCAGCAGTATGTTAAGAGGAATAGAAAAGACCCGTCTTCATCTAACCAGGGGCAACTACCCCCAGCTCATTCATCTGGTTCAGGAGAGAGGCCTGCTGAAAAGGAAAGACCTGTTATCAATGTAATCACAGGAGGACCTCATCCGACTAGCAGGAGTTGGGGTGAGATGGAAAGATATGCTAGAGCTTTGAAGTATGCCCCAGCTGAGGAAAGTGTCTTAGTCTTGGAAGATGCTGCACCTCTGAAGCAGCAGAAGACTTTTCATGATGATATTATGTTCAGAACCAGGGATTCTATTGATGTGGAAGCTCCTACTGAGGACCCTTTAGTTGTCTCCGTCGGTATTGGGCCGGCTATTGTCAGAAGAGTACTGGTTGATAGTGGAACATCATGCAACATACTCTTTAAAAAGACATTTGACCAAATGAGAATTCCAATGCCAGACGTACAAGCTTCCTCACTCAAGATTGTTGGATTTACAGGAGAGCTGAAACAGCCAATTGGAACAGTGGACTTGTTTGTTGAAATGGGCGAAGGACATAAGAAGTTGGTTCGGAAGCAAACTTTTGTAATTGTTGATGGATTCTCCGCCTATAATGCTTTCTTGGGTCGGCCTACTCTTGCTGCTTTCAGGGCCGTCCTCGCTCCGTGGTGTTTAACAATGAAATTTCCCACTGACAATGGGATTGCTGTCATTAAAGGAGATCAAAACGTGGGGCGAGAATGTTATCTTGTAGAGCTTCGAGAGGCCAGAAAAAGAGAAATGGGGAAAGATGCGGCAGCTCCGCTCCGCATCAAGGAACCAACCCTGTAGCAACTACGGAGTGGCCCCTGTACTGGCGAACACAGCAATGCAAGGAAAGAAATGGACCCAGGAAAGCCAGTACAGGGGAGAATAGGGTGGTACCTGTGGAAGTAACGGTACCAATATCTGTTGACTCAAAAGACCCGAACAAAGTACTCAATGTGGGTTCACAGCTGAGCATAGCAGTTCAAAACACGCTGATATCATTCTTAAAAGCCAATCTAGATGTGTTCGCTTGGTGTCATGCTGATATGTGTGGGATCTCCCCGGAAATTGCTGTACATACTTTAAACATTGATCCAAAATTCACGCCAGTGAAACAGAAAAGAAGAACTCAAGGCCCAGAAAGGTTGACAGCACTAAAGGAAGAGGTCGATCGGCTCATGGAGAATGGCTTCATCAGAAACTCCACTTATCCAAATTGGGTTTCAAATCCAGTACTGGTTAAGAAGGCAAATGGAAAGTGGAGAGTCTGCATCGATTTTTCGGATCTAAACAAAGCTTGCCCTAAAGATTGTTTCCCGCTACCCAGAATCGATCAGTTAGTAGATGGAATGGCTGGGCATGAATTGTTATCATTTATGGACGCTTACTCCGGGTACAATCAGATAATGATGCATGAGCCGGATCAGGAAGACACAAGCTTTATCACAGATGTGGGTCTCTACTGCTACAAAGTTATTCCTTTCGGATTGAAGAATGCTGGGGCAACCTACCAAAGGCTTGTCAATGCGATGTTCAAACCTCAGATTGGTAGAACCATGGAAGTTTATGTTGACGATATGTTGGTAAAGTCAAAGAAAGTTGTAGACTACATGAGTCACTTGGAGGAAATGTTTGCAATTCTTCGAAAGTACGGGATGAAGCTCAATCCATTGAAATGTTCATTCGGAGTAGAGTCCGGGAAATTCTTGGGTTTCATTGTGAGCGCCAGGGGCATCGAAGCCAATCCTACTCAAATCACAGCTCTAAGAGAGGTCAAAGCCCCTAAAACAAAGAAAGAAATGCAAAGCCTCAATGGAAAAGTCGCCGCTTTGAGTCGCTTCATTTCCAATGCCACAGACAAATGCATTCCCTTCTTTGGTGCTCTAAAGAAAGGAAAGAAAAATTTCGAATGGACTCCCGAATGCCAGGATGCTTTCGATAAACTAATCCGTCATATGGAAACGCCTCCAGTTCTATCCAAGCCTAGTGATGGTGAAGACCCTTTCATCTATTTAGCAATTTCATCTCATGCTCTTAGTGCAGCACTTGTACGAGAAGATATGAAGATACAACGTCCAGTTTATTACATCAGCAAACGGTTCACTGGGGCAGAGATGAATTATTCGAAGATAGAAAAGCTCGCCTATTGTTTGCTAATTGCATCCAGGAAATTGAGACCATACTTTCAAGCTCATCCTATCAAGGTTCTTACTGATCAACCTCTAAAGCAAGTCCTGTTTCGTCCTGAAACTTCGGGCCGTCTTTTGAAATGGAACATTGAACTCAGCCAGTATGACATCACTTACCATCCCCGGAGAGCAATCAACGGACAAGCTTTAGCAGATTTCATCGCAGAATCTACTGGCAAAGGTGATAGTGAGAATGAAACAACTGATTGCATTCCAATCCAGTGGAAGTTGTATGTTGATGGATCAAGAAATGATTACTGTTCTGGGGCAGGGTTTTGCTCGAAACCCCCGAAGGACGATTGTTGTGTTATGCATTGAGACTGGAATTTCCTTCAACAAACAATGAAGCAGAGTATGAAGCTCTCATTGCCGGTTTAAAAATTGCCAAGGAACTAAACATCAAAGTGTTACAGATCTTCAGCGATTCTCAACTTATTGTTTGCCAGGTAAAGAAAGAGTTTCAGGCTAAAGGTGGAAATCTACCCGCATACTTGTCAAAGGAATGTGAACTTCTCGAAGACTTCGATCATTATACGATAAGTCATATTCCTCGGGTAGAAAACATGAAAGCGGATTCTCTTGCAAAGTACTCAAGTTCTGGAGAAGCTCAATTACTGGGATTAGTTCATGTAGAAGTTCTGTCAGCTCCAAGCATTGATGAAATGGACGTTGATTGGATTATGGCTGCGTCTCAAGAGCATGAATCATGGATGACTCCAATCAAAGAATACCTACTCAATGGTTCACTGCCAGAAAGTTCTAAAGAACGCCGAAAACTATTGAGGAAAGCATCAAGATACATAATTCAAGATGGCCTTATATATAGATGGGGATTCTCAATGCCATTACTTCGATGTGTAACCAAGGAAGAAGCCAAGACAATTCTAGCCGAGGTACACGGAGGAGAATGTGGGGATCATTCAGGTGGCCAGACTCTAGCCAAGAAAGTTCTCCGATATGGGTATTTCTGGCCTGACATTAATCGAGATGCTGCCATTTACTCCCGAAAGTGCGACAAATGTCAGAGATTTGCAAAAATCCTAAAAGCGCCCACCAAACTCATGAAAATGGTCAGCCCATGGCCGTTCGCCATTTGGGGAATAGACTTGATTGGACCTTTACCGATCGCTAAATCTGGAATCAAATATGCTATTGTTGCCGTTGATTATTTCACGAAATGGGCTGAAGCTGAACCCTTAGTCACTATTACCTCTAAAAAGATGATAAATTTCGTAACTAAAAATATCATTTGCAGGTATGGTGTGCCGCAGAAAATAATCACAGACAACGACACTCAGTTTGAAAGTGAAGAATTCCAAGACTTTTGCAAACGGTTCAAAATTCGAAAGAGCTTCTCAGTAGTGGCTCATCCGCAGGCAAATGGGCAAGTGGAAGCAGTAAACAAAATCATCAAGTCAACCATCAAAAAGCAACTCGAAAAAGCAAAAGGTGGTTTGGTTGATAAGCTTCCATTAGCACAATGGGCATACAGAACTACTCACAAAACTGCGACTGGGCACACTCCATTTTCACTGGCATACGGATCAGAAGCAATGATTCCAGTGGAAGTAGAAGTTCCTTCACACAGGAAAATTCATTTCAATGAAGCTGAAAACGAAAAGCTGCAACTTGAAGCACTTGATTTTCTTGATGAAAAAAGAGAAGAAGCTAGGCTCAGAGTTTCAGCTTATCAGCAAAGGATAGCCAGGCACTTCAACTCTAAAGTTCGCCAATGCAGCTTTGAGGTCGGAGACTTAGTTTTGAAAAGAATCATGACAGCAACTGGTGTGTTTGGGCCAAACTGGGAAGGGCCATATGTCATAGGAAATAAACTTCTTGATGGCACTTTCAAACTCGTAACTGTCGAAGGAGATCCAATTCCAAGAGCCTGGAACAACAACCACTTACGTCCTTATTTTACTTGAAAAAAGCTTTGCTCAAAATTGTAAAATAGTGATGAATGTATCAGTTGTATTGAAAGACATTGTAAATCAGTGTAAATGAATGAAAGCTATAAAGTGGATGTAGGCCCGATTCTTGGCCGAACCACTATAAATCTTGTGTTCTTTACTATTTCATAATGCCTGTTTCATTTCGATATGTAAATACTTTAAATGTATTGCTAAAATGTCGATTCAAAATTGCAGGACATTAAAACAAGGCTTGCTCGTCACAAAGCCAAGCGACCTCTATAAATCACCTACCAAGCAAATACCAAGCGACAAAAATTCCAAATTCAAATCCTATGCAAGAAGAACTTCACATAAAAAGTTGCCGACTCCACTGTGGCAAGCCCTCGTTAACTGGTTGTGATTGTCGATATGAACAAGACATCCAACTAGGTAATTCGCGTTTGTCCCGTGAAGTTATTCAACAGTGAAGTCCACTTCTTCGGATAAGGCAATTTACTTGCAAAAGGAAAGAAGATGCGCTTGAAAATGATAATAAAATATCGCTAATGAGCAGATGATGAGAGAACATGGCCAAGCAAACACAGAAGCAGCCAAAAGGAAGTATGCCTCTCAATAAAAGGGTCGGTAGAACCACCAAAAGGACACCTTCCCAAGCAGAAGGAACAGGGTCCTTGCTAACTGATCGTGATGCATCCGATCAGGCAGCTTGCGTCCGTCCCGTGGATCTACACGCCCCTGAGTCGCAACCTTCCTGGCACACCAACCAACCAATGCTCCTTCCCAAAGGTCAACAAAGCCCTCTAACGAGGCACGCCAAAAAATGAAAGTGCTTCTCTCAATCAAAAAAGATTGGTGGAACCACCGGAGGGGCACCTTCCCAAGCTGAAGGAACAGGGCCCTTGTTAATTGATTGCGATCGTTTGTGCAAACGAACATCCAATCAAACAACTTGCGTCCGCCCCGTGGATCCATCCAACCATGAGAAAGTAACTTCCAGGCAATCACAAAGCCCTCTTCGGAGGCACAAGCCCTTTTCGGAGGCACAAGCCCTCTTCGGAGGCACACGCCCTCTACGGAGGCGAAAGCCCTCTCCCGAGGCACCACAAGCCCTCTTCGGAGGCACACGCCCTCTACGGAGGCGAAAGCCCTCTCCCGAGGCACCACAAGCCCTCTTCGGAGGCACAAGCCCTCTTCGGAGGAACAAGCCCTCTTCGGAGGCACAACTCTTTAAGAGGAGCCCTCTCCGGAGGCATGTCCCAAAATAGAATACTCAAACAAAAAAGCCTTCTCCGGAAGCACATTTTAACTCTCAAAGGAAGGTTAACTTATTCATCTCGAAAAAGTTCCTCCTTAAAAAAGTTGAAATGCTACAAAAAAACCTCTTCGAAGGCATACTTCACCGTGCTCGAAGTACCAAAAATAGGCCCTTTACAAGGGCACAAAATCAAAACCTTCTTCAGAAGCTCATTTCACTGCGTAGAGAAATCCACTTTTTAACATATAAAAGTGATCATCTCTGAAAGTTGAAGTGTTCTTCAAGGAAGAAAGAGAAAGTAAAAATTTCTCCAAAAAAACGAGATATGATCTATTAAAAGCAGAATGATTCTTCCCTTAAAAGTGGAATAGTTATTCTCTGAAATAAGAGTATCAGTCTTGTAAAAGTTAGAAATGTCGCAATGCACTTGTGGTATGGGGGCAACACTATACAATTCAGTTACATTAATAAAAGGAATATGCAAGCAACATACCGCAAGTTCATTGCAATATCATGAAAAATAGATGTGGAATAAATGCATTCTCAAACACAGACCAGAAAGTTTGTATAAGTAAAAAGAATCGTTTATTCTATACTAAAATGAGAAACAGATCCATTCTCACATACACAAGAATTTGTACAAGTAAAATAGCTATTTTATTCAATACTATGAAAACTTCTTACATTGTGCAGATCACAAAAAGAAGCGGGGACCGGTACCCGCACAATCTCCGGTCGATACATGCGAAAAGCAAAAATAAGAAGTAGAAAATCCAGCTTGTTATTCCTTCTTCCCGCCACCTTTGGAGCCTTTAACCAGCCTAATGATTAGTTTCTGAAGCCGTTGTGGACGGGTCGGGGAGGAAGAAGAAAGAGGCACGGCTGGATCAACTTCTGCTTCCTCTCCAGCGGAAATATTCTTCTTCTTCTTCTTTATGGCACGCTTCCCCTTCCTCTTCGAAGAAAATTCGCTCCCCGAAGTAACGAGCAGTGTAGAAAGCTTTGTGTCATCGTCAAGAGACGGCTCTGGGGTCTTCTCAGTGTCGTCAAGATCCTCAGCCTTCTGCTCTTGCGAAGCGGCCGGATCATCCAGGCCCTGAAGAGCTTCAATTTTCTCTGCCTGTGATCCCGGTTAGGAAGCAGAAGGAGGAGTAATTTGCGAAGATGGAGGAACGGCAACTAAAGGAGTGGAAGTTTGTGTAGTATTTGGTACCTCCGCTTGAGAAGAAAAGAATTTAAATCGGTATTCTCCAAGAAAAGAGAAGGTATCGGTTCACCAAAGTTTAAGTAATAAGTAAGAAGGTCATCAAACTCGGTTAAATCAAATAAATGATTCACTGGACCCGGATCGACACCAAAATTACCTAGAGAAGTCGGTTTTGACAAGATAATTTCAAATTTATCAGCCTCAGTGTCTTCTTGGCTCTGCTCCTCGATTTGAGTAAGGGGAGACTCGGTTGTGACGGGCTTAGCCTCGACGTTTTTTGCAGGAGAAGAAAGGTGAGAGCTGGAACCAACGATATCGACGTCGGTCGAAGTCGAAGTGTGGACAGGGGCAGTTAAAGATATTTTCTTATCTGGATGTTCTTCTGCCACTATTCCAGCTCTAGCTTCAGCGAGTTGCTCTTTTCCCTTGGCAAGAGCAACACGAGCTTCTTCGTCAAGATAGCGTGCCTCAAGCTCCGCCTCATCATAGACGGCCCCGCCAAGCATGTCAACTGCTGCTTCCCATACTTCAGCCAGGGTAACCTCATAGTCAGGACCCAGAAAAGAGAGGCTCCCATGACCCAGAACGCTGTGCAGATAAAAGTCAAATAAGGTGGAGCTGATGTTAGCTTTTGTTGTCTCATGCGATTGCTCGACCGCCTCTTTTTCGGCGACAGCTGCAGCTCGACCAGCAACAGCCTCATCACGCTCTTTCTCAGCATTAGCAAGTTGGGACTTTAGCAATTCAATCTCCACGTTCTGGGAATTAACTGTTCCCCGCAACTGAGTGTTATTTTTGCGGTATTCTTCAACAACGAATTGCTCAGCTGCAAATATCATCTCAGCATCCCTCTGAGCAGCGTGCGCATCCTGTACTTGTTTCTGAAACACTTCTTCTTTTTGAGATTGTGAAGCAGAAGAAGCGGCAAGATCTTCCTTGAGTTTTTTAACCTCGGACTCAAGTCTCGCATTATCATCAGCAATGCTCGTCATCTCGGCATCATGCTGTTTGCAAATTTTATCCCACTCGGATTTATCATTCTCCATGGTTAGCATGGCCTCAAGATTTGCACGGTTGACTCTTTGCAGCTCATCGACAAGCTTTTGCCATCCGGACACCCTTTCAATGTTAAGTTTGACGGCCTCAAGGCTACGCAGCATATCTGATTTATCGATCGGAACCAAATCAAGGTCAAAACGCACCCCTTTTAAGCACCAATTCGGAAATCGGCTTTGAAGAATAGGAGGGGCGTCTTTGACCTGATACTGAGGTCTGCTGATGATCGCCTAGATGTCAGATTTCTTTAAAGCAGGAGAGCCGGATGGAATATTAGAAGAAATGGGAGCATCATCCTTCTCAGAAATTGCAGACACGTCAGTTGGCTTGGACCGCTTGCTCGATTCGTCAGCAATATGAGTCTTCCCCTTGTCATCATAAGACTTTCGCTTATGGGAATCGTCACTTCTGTGAGAAGAATCATATCACTCAGCGTCTTTTCTTCTCTGCCACTGCTCATAATCCCGTCTTTCTTGAGCCTTCCTTCGAGCCCTTTCTTCATCTATCTCTCTCGGGGCATCGAGGTATTTCCTAAAGTCATAAGATCCACGGCCTCCACGGCGCTGAAATGAGTCATAGTATGAGCCAGTACGCCCCATCGGAGAATCTGAAAACGGAAAAGAAGTAAAGTTTAGAAATTTCCAGAAAAAAAAGGATAAGTGCTTATAAGTGCTGAGAAATCCTAAGTGTGTGCGACGTGCGAACTACGTGCGTCAAACTACAAACCACGCTTTAATGTGGGAACGGAGACGACATGTGTAGAAGGTGTCGAAGCTTGTTTAAAGGTAGAAGTCGCTTCAACAACGGGAGAGATCGCTTTTGAAATATCATCTTTGAAAAGTTCCTGAGAAGTTATCATTATATCACTCAGATCATCAAAGGTATCATCACCGTGATGCCCAGCAGAACTCTCTTTTTCAATGTCCACGTCAGCCGTCTTTTCAGAAATGTGAGGAATTTCCTCCTCTTCAATAACTGGAGAAAGCTTCAATTTGTTGGACGACTCCACAATGTCAGTAGGAGTAGAACACTTGACCAATGAAGTCTCAATGGTAAGTCCTTTTGGTGAAAATTCTCCAGCATGGACTGGGGCATCCGGTGTTTTTTCTGGAGAATTAGGGACTTCATAAGGCTGGGTAGATCGGGAAGAGTGTAAAAGTCCATACTGATGCAAAAATTCATCTTTCAACAGAAATTTGGCGCTTCTTTCTTCCGGCGCCACAGCATTTAAGGTTTCAAGGGTTGACTTGAGGCTAGGATTTCTAAGCGGGGGAGGAAGTGCTGGAAAAAGAAAAAGAATGAAGTTAAGCATTTGATAATTCGGGTTTCAAAAAGCTCATGAGACGAACGGAAAAAGATAATCTTACTTCCGATTCTCCAGACAGCGTAGAATCCTGGAGGACATCGGACAAAGAAAAATTGACTCAGAAATCCGTGAGCACTTTCGGGCAATTCCAAAATCAATTTCCGGTTTCTGGCACCTCTTACAAGCACGATTGAAGGATGGTCTTTGTTCTTTGAGAAAGTGCATAAGTAGCAAATTTCATCAAAGCTCGGGAGACGGCCAAGCATCCTCCTAAACAGAACACATAACCCCATCAGAACAACGTAACCGTTGGGATGTAGCTGGAAGGGCGAGATAGCTAATCGAAGAAAGAGTTCACGAAGAAATTCGTTGAAAGGCGGAATAGCTCCGCTTAAACACATCTGGCGGTTCACTGCAATAAAACCAAGGGGTGGCCTGTCAGCTGTGTCGCTTGCTCCAGGGAATATAGCATCCGATTCGGCAATACCGAATTGGGAACATAGTTGTCTAAAAACTTTGTGGCTCAGAGTGGTCGGAGTTCTCTCCGGAGGATCGATCAGTGGGTTGGCTATCGGGAAAGCTTCTCCAACTGGTCCTGAATCTTCTGGTTGAGATGTCATTCTACAGAATCAACTGGATGTTTAAATATGAAGGTGCGCGTTTCCTAAAAAGTGTGAAGTGTTGTGCGAAACTAGAATAAATAACAAACAACTATAAACAAATTAGTTAATGCTTGTCAATTATTGAGTTTCAATGTTTGTTATTGTAAATACAAGTACAGTGTTATGGCAAACAAATCAGCTTTGGTTGATTATTGTAGTTTTGCTTTGATACTTCACTTGAAAATGTTGTTCCACAGCATTTCAATCATTCAGTTCATTTAAGTTGATTATTTTTTATCGACTAATCTGTCATTCGATATGGGCAGCCAATGGCAGTATATTCGTCCCATTTTTCTGCAAATATTGTGTTTAACAGGTTATTAGCGTTAGAGATAATCTGCAAAGAAATACAGCAAAATTCAAGTCCAAGCAGTTCAGTCAAAGTTGTCTCAGGATGTCACAAGTTCTAGGTCGTCCAACGACCTAACATAGGTCAGAACCTTCTTAGGTTGCGCTGTGCAAAGTAAAAAATAAGGCATTTCAAATTCGTCCAAGTGTTAGCTCGACCGCGACCTACAGCCTATGTCGCAAGAAAATTAGGTCGTGCAGTTTTTAGCTCGAGTAACTCTTAGCTCATGCAAAGTCTTAAGCCGCACAAGTTTTAGGTCGTTCAGCGACCTAGTGCAGGTCGAAACTATTCCTTAGGTCGCAAAGGTCCTTAGATCGCGAATTATCTCAAGATGCTCAAATCCACTAGGTTGCTAACTTCCTCTCCACACAATAATTCACCAGACCTGATAACCCACTATCAACTGCACAGAAGTCCATCAACCTCTTCGTGAAGTTCATCATCTCCATACATCACCGAATCACTTGAAAAGCGATTCAAAGCATTTCCAATCCATCGTACATTCAATACATTTCCGTGCTAACTCAAATGGCGATCGAAAGTCGATTGCAACAATTCAAAGTGTAGCACGATACAAGGGTTTGGGTTAAGCTCGGAAAAATAGGGATTCGTAATTCAACAGTGAGTAGGGTGGAATGGAGATCGAATCTACTTACGAATTATGTTGGTAAGGAATAATCGACAACTGAATGAATTGAATTTGTCTTCAGAAGCTTGGAAAATCGTCAATGGCGATGGAAGCTCAGAACTGTAAAGTGGGGAGAAGGAAGCGACCTAACTAATTTATATGGAACTGAGAAGGAAAGGCGTACAGGCGCAAAAGTTAGCCAGCGTTTTAGGTCGCTCACGACCTAGCGAAGTTAAGTCGAAGCGCATGACCTATGACATAAGCCTGCACTTCGAGGGGCAAATGTTAACTCATATTTTTCTGGCGACCTAAAACCATACGACTTAAGAGCTTCGCGACCAAACAACCTTACGACCTAAGAAACTCTGCGACCTAAGGAACTCTGCGACTTAAGGAACTTAACGGCTTAAAGAACAGAATGACTTAACGACCTAACAAGCTTCGCGGGTTAGCAGACTCTACGACCTAAAGTGACTGCGAGTTAAGGATTTCGCGACCTAAGGACTTAGCGACCTAACTGCTAAAGAAAGCCTGCGACCTAACTTCGGAAGAGACTCTGCGACCTAACTATCAAAGAGACCATTCAACCTAACTGCTAAAGAAATTCAACGACCTAACGCTTTCAGTAAGAAAGCGACCTATTGGCTCCAGACTTCACGACATAAGAGCCTTGCGACCTAAGAGTCCTAGCGACCTATGAAGTATCACGACTTAGCTTCATAAAGCATTCCAGCGACCCAAAGGCTTCAGCAACTATTCCTTAGGTCGCTCACGACCTACTTTAGGTCGCTTGCGACCTAAAGCTTGCCCAGTTTAAACAAGTTCAGGCAACTCCTTATGGGCCTATTCCTTAGGTCGTTTGCGACCTACTACATGCCTCCTCGTTCAGATAAGACCGAGAGCAGTCCCATTAGGCTAACTGCTTAAGTCGAGAAGTGAGCCAACGACCTAAAAAACTTCACGAGCTAAAGGTAAAGAAAGGAGCACGACATACTTTAAGTCGTTCACGACCTACCACTTCTTCAGATGAAACCGCATAAAGCTGCCTCAGGCTTGTTACCTAAGTCAAGAGAAGACTGTGACCTAGCTTAGGTCGTTTGCGACCTACGACCTAACTTAGGTTGTACGCGACCTAAGACTTGGGGGCAGAAAATTCGCCCAGAACCAATCCTATAAATAGAGCCCCAACTCCAACATTCAAGGGACTTTTGGCCGATCATTTCTCAAAGCGTTGATACTCTGCCGAACTCTCCACTCATTCAACAACTGAAGATCTTCAAACATTCTAGAAACTACAACAAGCTTCGAGAGGAATTCTCTACATCCAACACGGATTCATCGAGTTTCATCTTCGAAGTTTGAGCTAGTAGTCGAGATTGTCTTTGTGATCAAACTATATTGTTTTCATAAGTGAATTGTATCAATTTGTAACCGGATTCAGTAATAAAGAGGTTCAAAGTGGATGTAGGCTCGATCTCAAGCCGAACCACTATAAACTGCTGTCTTTTACTGCTTTTCTGCTATTTTATTGCTTAATTTCTGTTCCCGTCACACGGGTGGTGCTTTCACAATTCTACTGCACACACCGGGTGTTAGCATTCACTTTTTAGCATTAACAAAGGGTATCGAAGACGAAAAGCTGTTAAATTCGAGGACGAATTTCTTCCAACAGGGGGAGGATGATGCAGCCCAACCTGATGAAGACTTAGGTCGCGAGCGACCTAACGAGCTGTTAAGTCGCGTGCGACCTAACAGAGCGGAGAATGACGAGATAAGAGGAAAGTTCGAGCTAAGTCAACAAGTTAGGTCGCCAAATTCTTATGTCCCAGAAGTCGTAGGTCGCCAACGACCTAACTCTCCTAAGCTACGACCTACTGAAACTCAACCTATTAAGCTACGAACTAAAAGGTTACGACCTAAAGAACTACGATCTAACAAGTCAAAAGATAAAGAGTTACGACCTAAGTTAGGTCGCGGGAAGATAGGTCACTCAACTTTAGGTCGCTCGAAGATTTCCAGACAACATTTCCTTAGGTCGTTCGACCATACATCGCTCCAAGTTTTAGGTCGCGAACGACCTATCTTAGGTCGTGCAGTCTTTAGGTTGCTGATGCTGATTTCCTTATGCCGCTCGAATACTTAGGTCGCTAAGTCTTCTTAAGTCACTATTGAGGAGTTTCTTAGGTCGCTCACTGCCGCATTTCTTTAAGTCGCTCAAGTGGTAAGTCGCATGAAGATTTCCTGAACCTGTTCCTTAAGTCGCTGCTGTCTTGAGTCGTTGTATATAAGTTGTTGTACTTTTGTATGTTGTATTTGTTATGTTGTCATGTTGTAATATGTCTTGTGTTGTAAATATGATAAGTCGCTTGATGTTGTAATGTTAGGTCGCGTTTGTCTTAGGTCGTAGGTCGCTGTTGGTTTTAGGTCGTGAACGACCTATGTGTTGTACAGATTTGTGTTGAGTAAGTTGAAAGCTTATAAATAGGCGGGTGGCACCACTTGTAATAGTTAGTTGATTTGAAATAAAATTTGTTTGTTAGCTTTGTGCTTTCATTAAATTGGTAGTTGAGTGTGATCTCCTATCTCCACTTTCGGTAATCGAGTGCGCTCGATTCAACGACTGCTGAAGCCGATTCACGGTATCTAGTGTGCTAGATCAACATACGAAGAATCGTAGATCTTTAAACACGGTATCGTGCGTGGTCAACGTGTTTGAGATACCTAGAATCCGGCATCGTTTGATCAACGGATTTGGGCCATTCGGTATCTTCTATTCCATCGATCGCTACTTTCACCGTATCATCCATTTCAGTTATCCGCTGCTGCATCACATTGTCTTCCTCGGACCATCGCCAAACGTCGTCAGATTCCAACGACCACCTGCTATTTGTAAACCCCGCCCTTCACATACTAATTACTCTTTCTCAAACTGAAAGATGGTAGTTGTTGATTACTCTTTCTCAAACTGAAAGCTGCATTATACAGTTGTCGTTCCATCAACCAAGGATCACCCAGACTCCCGAAGCTTTGTATTTCTCAAATGCTTGAAATGAGTCCTACATAGGAAGGAGATGCAGTATGTATCTGAAACACCATATATATCCCAGTTAGCGACCGAGATTGGAGATTCAAAGTATATTTGACTTCAGCTGTGCTTATGGGGTTAGAGAATTCAGTCTCCATATAATGTCCTATTATCATGTTAATTCCATTCATTTTTTAAGGATGAATATCACGGTTTTCAATAGGTTGTTTTGAATCCTAAGTGCTAGAGTTGTAATTTATATTTAAGTATCAAGTACCGAATTTGACTTTGATGCTTTCAAATAAAGCATGAAACAATTGCGGAAAGTCCTTTTTACCATTTGGAAGGAAGTTGTAGCAATTAGCTGAGGTTACTATAAAGGAGAAACTCTGTATATAATAATGGTGTGGCAAGCTAACTAAATCTGCACAAACATTCGACAAAGAGAGAAGATTAGTTTTGATATCAAAAACCAAAATTTGGGTTTTTAGGTCTTAAGAACACGGCTTCAGTAAACTAGTCGACCTATATGGCTACTCTAGCATTAGTGATATTTACCCTATAGTTTTCTGTTTAAGATGTGTAGAAGCCACGGTTCCAAATTAGCTAATTTGGCTATAAAACATAGCTTACTTCAGATTACCATGTGTAGCAACCGAATGAATGGTTATGATTTCATAATTTTGTATACATGGGGCATAATTATTATTATCTTCTCACAAATATAAGAATTCGCAAACATCATGCCTCGTCGTAGACTCCTACTGGCTGCTTCAAATTTCTTCTCCAAATCAGCCTCCCCGACAGCATGAGCCGCAATACACAGCTGTATGAAATCAACATGTAATACAGCCATGAGAGCAGCATCATTGAAACATGTCGAGTTAAATATTTTCTAACATATTATAGATAACAGTTGTAAAATAATCAAATAGAACAAAATGAACAAGAGAACACAGATTTGAGAGATAGAAGAAACAAATATAAAATAGAGACTACATTTTTATTGAATTGGTTGAATAAAACCTTCACTACTAGAAAAGGCTTGAATTCCGACAGCGAGGACCGACGGCTTCCGACGGCAGTTTTCCGACGGCTTTCGACGGGCCGTCGGCGGCCGTCGGAAGCCGTCGGAAGCCGTCGGAAAACTGCGCTTATAGGGCTCAGCCGAGCCCTCTTCTTCTTCCTCATTTCATACGAAAATTATATCAAAAAATCCCCAAATTCGTTCTCCAAGCTTCCAATCCCTAATTTCGAGCTTCCGGATCCTCCACGGCTGCTTAATCAACCTCCATTACTCTTAATCTCAGGTATAATCTCTTATTTTTGTACAAAATTCAGTTTTTACCATAATTTTAGATTTGCATAAATTGATAAACTAGGGCGAATTAGGGATTGCAATTGTTTCCAATAGCGTAATAACGGTTTATAGCATCACATGGTATACGTATTTCATCTTTTATCGTGAAATTGTGAAAAACATGTATAATTTGTGGTTGTTCATGTATATGTAAATTGTTGTGTATGCCTTTATTGTACGATTGTATACGTTAGTTGGAATAAGATAAAATGAATGAATGAACTCGGAGTATTATATTGTGCACGTATTTACTTATGAAACAAAAAAAATGCATTACTCTAAATTATAATTGTGTGTATTAAAAAATGACAAAAATGTTAAACCAGCCTTAAGTTGATATAATACGTCCAATAAATGTGTTAAATTAATTAATATATATTTTTGTAAATGTGAACAATGAGTAAAACTGTATTTGTTCGTCAAATGCGCGCATGTAATTGACAAATGTCCCTTAGAGAGTTTTTGGCCCCGTCTGACGAGTGTTTTACATGATCGTTGTATAAATAGTCGTTTTTTCGAAAAACGACCATTTATATTCATCTGGTACAATGTTTGTCGGATTTGTCCCTGTATTGGACAAGTTATGAACACAGTAAGCATTTACATTTTGTATACTACTTCGTCTCAAGCGGTTCATAAAATTTCGGCCTAACCTTTCTTTTTTGTTTCCTGTTTACACGCATTTCTGTACAATGCAGGGAACAAAAGGGAAATGCTGCCGAATTTGTATTCTTTAAATTCAAATATTATACGACCATGAAAATAATCTTTTTCGAATTTGTATTCTTTAAAATAAATATTAAATTTTGAACTTCTCATTTTGTCAAATAGGAAAAATGATTGATTATTTTGTTGATCGGAGGAGATGGATGTATCAAAGAAAAGGACTGAGGGGCTCAATAAAAGAAGATTTTTATAATGGTATAAACGTGTTTGTTGAATTCACTTTAAGTAATAACGGAAACGATTTAGAAATTCGTTGTCCGTGTAGTAGGTGTAGACATTTGAAGTATTTGTTACCAGATATTGTGAAAGTTCATTTGTGCCAATACGGTTTCAGACCCGAGTATTATGTTTGGGATCGGCATGGAGAAGTTGTAGCAAATACTTCTGTACAGTCTGAAAGTGTCGTTAACGAAATAGTTTCGACGACCCGTATAGAAAATATGGTCGAAGATGCACCACGATCAATGTTTCCTATGGTTGAAGTTGACGAAGATGATGGAAATGTTGAAGAACAAAATATTGAAGCAAATTTTTTTTATGATTTACTAGATGCTGCTAAGAAACCTATTTGGGATGGTTGTAGAAGCGGCACTCAGCTATCAGTAATCGCAGAATACATTGCGATGAAGTCAAAATACAACATCACTGAAGCTGGGTTTACGGCTGTTGTACAAGCTGCAAAAAGACATATGCCGCCCGATAATCTAATGTGTGAAAATCACTACGAAGTTAAAAAACTTATTTCGGCTTTTGGTTTACCTTATCAGAAAGTAGATACATGTTTAAAAGGCTGCATGTTGTTTTGGAAAGAAGACGCAAACCTTAGAAATTGTAAAGTTTGTAACCAGGAGAGATACAAACCAAGAAAAAAGAAGGGGAAGGAAGTTCCGTACAAGCGTATGCATTACTTACCCATAACTCCAAGACTTCAAAGATTATATGCATCTTCTATAACTGCATCTAATATGAGATGGCATAGCGTGAGAACGGAGGAAGAGGGTACATTGACACATCCGACTGATGGAGAAGTATGGAAGCATTTCGATAAAACGTATCCAAATTTTGCAGCGGGTAGTCGAAATGTTAGATTAGGATTATGTACGGACGGTTTTTCTCCATTTTCTCACTTTGGTTCTAAATATTCATCTTGGTCCATTATCGTCACACCGTATAATTTACCTCTATGGATGTGTATGGAAACACAATATATGTTTCTTACTGTTGTCGTTCCTAGCCTCGACGATCCGACACAAGGAATTGATGTATATTTACAACCGTTGATTGAGGAGTTAAAAATACTGTGGAACGAAGGAGTAGAAACATACGATGTGTCCAAGAAGAAAATTTTCGTATGGTTGCTTCTTTGTTGTGGACTATAAGTGATTTTCCTGCCTATGCAATGCTTTCGGGATGGAGTACTACCGGTCGTCTAGCATGTCCATATTGCATGGATGAATCTCGAGTGTTTTCTTTACCTCATGGTAAGAAAATTTCATGGTTTGACTGTCATCGATATTTTCTTCATGTAAATCATCCCTTCAGATGAGACAAGAAAAACTTTTTAGCTAATAGAGTAGAAACCAGACAACCACCGACGATATGGTCAAGCGAAGACATATATGAACTTGTTAAGGACTATCCAAAGATATATGAAACTGGCGAGCAAACAGAAATTGAAGGCAAATCAGTTGTTCATAACTGGTGCAAACAAAGTATTTTTTGGGAGTTGCCGTATTGGAAACATCTTCTGCTTCGCCATAACATAGATGTGATGCACAATGAGAAAAATGTATTTGATAATGTTTTTAACACAATTTTGAATGTGAAAGGGAAGACGAAGGATGATTTGAAATCAAGACGTGATATAGAAGAATTATGCAAACGTCCTGAGGTTCATATGAAACCAAATGATAGTAAAAAACCCAAAGCATGTTACGAATTAGATAATAATCAAGTTAAAGCTGTGTTAAAATGGGTGGAAGGGTTAAGATTTCCTGATGGGATATCATTAAATCTTCATAGATGTGTTGACTTTAAAAATGGTAGATTGAGCGGAATGAAAAGTGATGCAGCGCAATCTACCAACTCATCAGATTTGCGTCGTACAGAAATTTTAGGTCGCTCACGACCTAGTGAAGGTCGCTCACGAGTTACTGGATTCAGCGTTAAGGCATGCAAGCGACCTAGGGAGATAAACAAACCAGCGCACATTTCGTTAGGTCACTCCGACCTTTCGAGTTACGACCTAAGTTAGGTCGCGGAATTTTAGGTCGCTCGAAGATTTCCGAAAGCCGCTTCTTTATGTCGCTCAACTTTAGGCCGCCTTCATTTTAGGTCGCTCGACCTTAAGCTGCTGAGAAGATAGGTCGCTATCGAGTATTTTTAGGTCGCTCGACCTTATGTGATGTTGTACATGTTGATGTATTGTAATTAGGTCGTATATTTGTAACTCGTACATGATGTACATGTTGTATATGTTGTATTTTCTTATGTGTTGATTTTAGGTTGCGTGTGTTGTAACGTGTTGTTAGGTCATTAACGACCTATGTAAGGTCGTAGGTCGCGTGATGTACTTTGTGATGTAATGTGATGTGTTTGTTTTAGGTCGCAAGTGTTAGGTCGTTCACGACCTAAGTGTTGTCCAGATTTGTCTTGTGTGAGTTGTAAGCATATAAATAGGCGAGTGGTATCATTTGTAACTTTTAGTTGATTTTGAATAAAACTTGTTTGTGTGCTTTGTGCCACTTCTCAAATTGGTAGTTGAGTGTGATCTCCTATCTCCACTTTCGGTATTCGAGTGCGCTCGAATCAACGACTGCTGAAGCCGACTCACGGAATCTAGTGCGCTAGATCAACGTACGAAGAATCGTAGATCTTTAAACATGGTATTGTGCGTGATCAACGTGTTTGAGATAGCTAGAATCCGGCATCTTTGGATCAACGGATTTGGGCCTTTGGTATTCTTCAATCCACCGATTCCTACTTTCACCGCATTATTCATTTTTGTTATCCGCTACTGCATCATTTGGTATCAGAGCTAGACTTAGCCAATCATAGCTAAGCCGAGTCTTTGGAGCCAATCCTTATTGAAGAATTTGAGGAGTTTCAGCCGAGCCAAGGAAAGTGTTAGACTTTGTGCGAGTTAGTGAAGCCGAGCTATATCAAGCGAAGCCGAGCTAAGTTAAGTGTGAAGTTCATTTTTTTGATTAAGGCCGAGAGTTAAAGTTGAAGTTTGTGAAGATTCAATCATGCCACCAAGAAGAGCTAATCGCCATCAAAATGTTGAAGCGTTGTATAGAAGAGAAGAAGCCGAGCAAATGGAACAACGCATCAATGAAAAGTTTGATGAAGGCATCGGGAAGTTAGAGAAACTGATGAATGACATGAATCAAGGACAAAGGAGGAGATCGCCAGTCTCGAACCATGGAGGAAACAGAGTTTCGCCATCGGTTATGGAAGCGAGGAGGGTGTCGCCGCAATCTTACCGAGAAAGAAGAGAATCTTCAGTTTCATTGAGAAGAGATCATCATGAGTATAGAGATGAAGAGAGAAGAACTCCATTTGAGTTTGAACATGAACCATACCGTGATGATGACAGACAAAGTAGAAGAGATATGCGTGATCATAGAGATGTGGGTGGTCGAGATCGTTATCGAAGTACATCTGTTTTTTATGAAGATGGTGGTAGATGTAGTGTTCATTCTCGAGATCGAGACCAAGTAAGAAATGCATATCGGGATGTTGAAGATGATCGACGATGGGAGTCGGGGATGAAAACTGAAATTCCAGAATTCAAGGGTGGAATGGTAACGGAGGAATTTTTGGATTGGTTGTCTAATGTGGAAGAAATTTTTGACTTTAAGGAGGTTCCCGAGCATCGAAGAGTTAAGTTGGTTGCTACACGTTTGAAAGGGAGAGCTATGGCATGGTGGCAGCAAACTAAACTAACACGGGAGAGAATGGGGAAGTCAAAGATTGAATCTTGGGAGAAGATGAGGAAATTGATGAAAGCTACTTTCTTACCTTACAATTATCAATCTCTTATGTATCAACGTTTACAGAACTTGAGGCAGGGAACAAAGTCAGTTAATGATTATGCCGATGAGTTCAATCAACTTATTGCCAGGAATGATATCATGGAGACAGAGGAGCAGTTGACAGCTAGATTTGTTGGAGGGTTGAGAATGCAGATACAAGATATGGTGAATATGTTTGATCCCAGATCTGTTGCTGAAGCACATCAAAAGGCTCTAGCTTGGGAGAAGCAAGGAAGGAGAGGTGGTGGTGTGTTTACAAATTCCAACAATCCAATGAAAGGGGCTAGTAGCAATGCGAATGTTTCGAAGGGTATTGCAAAACCAGTTGTTAATGAAGTTGCTAAGACCAGAATCAATAGTGGTATCAAATGCTTCAATTGTCAGGAGATTGGTCACAAAAGCAATGAATGTCCAAAGCCAAAGAAGCGAGTGATGGTTGTTGAGGCAGAGGATGAGGATGCAGAAGCTGAATGTTCTAATTCACTACATGATGAGGAGCTAGAAAATGTGACGAGAGATGAAGGGTATTCATTGATGATGAAGAGGTCGTGTTTGACACCAAAGCAAGAGGATGAATCAAGTTGGTTGAGGAGTAACATTTTCCAGTCAACGTGTACTATCTTGGGAAGGGTTTGCAAGTTCGTCATTGATGCGGGAAGCTGTGATAATATCATTTCTTCAGAAGCTGTAAAGAAGTTGTCATTGAAGACAGAGAAGCACCCAAAACCTTACAAGTTAGCTTGGTTGAGGAAAGGTGGGGAGGTGAAAGTTGGACGGAGAGCTTGTGTGAATTTTTCGATTGGGAAGAAATACAAAGATGAAATTTGGTGTGATGTTGTAGATATGGATGTATGCCATCTGTTGTTGGGGAGACCATGGCAGTATGATAGAGCGGTGCAACATGATGGTCGTACTAACAGTTACAGTTTCATGTTTGAGGGTACAAAAATCACTTTAATTCCTAAGAAGCGACAACACGAAGAAAGCAAGTTGGAGGAGATTGAAGAACTTAAAAATTTGCTATCTTTGAAGGAGTTTGTTAAGGAAGTATAAGAGGAGCCTGAAGTATTTTTGTTAATTGGATGTGAGAGTAATGAAGTGGTTGAGATTCCTGAAGAAGTAAAGCCAGTGCTGGGAGAATTTGACGATGTATTTCCTGAGGAGCTACCAACAGAGTTACCACCGTTGAGAGACATTCAACATCAAATTGATCTTGTTCCAGGAGCTGTGTTACCACATAGGCCACATTACAGAATGAGTCCAAAGGAACACGAGGAGTTGAGGAGGCAAGTGGAAGAGTTGCTTGAACAGGGGCGTGTACAGGAAAGTTTAAGTCCTTGTGCGGTGCCGGCTTTGTTAGTGCCGAAGAAGGATGGAACGTGGAGGATGTGTACTGATAGTCGAGCACTAAACAAGATTACACTGAGATATAGATTTCCTATGCCTAGATTGGATGACTTATTGGATTAACTTAGCGGAGCTGCTATCTTTTCGAAAATCGATTTGAAAAGTGGTTATCATCAAATTCGAATTAGACCTGGGGATGAATGGAAGACAACATTCAAGACGAGAGAAGGATTATATGAATGGCTGGTCATGCCGTTTGGTCTTTCGAATGCACCTGGTACATTTATGCGGGTGATGAATCAGATCTTTAGACCATTTATTGGGAAATTCGTGGTGGTGTATTTTGATGATATACTGATATATAGTAGAAGCGCAGAGGAACACTTGCAACATCTGAAAGAAGTGTTGATGATACTACGACAGGAACAGTTTTATGCTGCAACGAAGAAATGCGTGTTCATGACGCATAGTGTTTTATTTTTGGGATATGTTATTTCGAAAGGAGGTATACAAGTTGATCAGAATAAAGTTAAAGCAATCAGAAATTGGCCACAACCCAGGACGATAACAGAAGTCAGAAGTTCTCATGGTTTAGCATCATTCTATCGAAGATTTATTCCACACTTCAGTAGCGTGATGGCACCAGTTACTGATTGTATGAAGGGAAAGCAATTTTCATGGTCGGAGGAAGTAGGATTTGCTTTTGAGAGAATCAAGGGACTATTGACGACAGCACCAATTCTAGTATTACTAGATTTTCAGTTGTTGTTTGAGTTACATACTGATGCATCTAAGGTTGGAATTGGAGGGGTGTTAAGTCGGAAAGGACGTCCTATTGCATATTTCAGTGAGAAGCTATCGGGAGCCAAGATGAGATATAATACTTACGATGTGGAATTCTATGCTATTGTTCAAGCTATAAAACATTGGAGACACTATTTGTTCCATAAAGAATTTGTTCTATATACTGATCATGAAGCATTGAAACATTTGCAGGGACAGGACAAAATTGCAGCCAGACATGCTTCGTGGATCACATATCTGCAACAATTTACCTTTATGGTGAAGCATAAGTCGGGAATTACGAATAGAGTGGCAGATGCACTGAGTCGAAGGAATCATTTGTTGACTACAATGAAAGTTGAGGTGACAGGGTTTGATGTGTTGCCAGAATTATTTGTTGATGATCCTTACTTTGCGAAGTTTGTAGATGAAGTCAAGGAGGAAACGACGGATGAGTTTGTATTGGTGGATGGTTTTCTTTTTAAAGGGAATCGATTATGTATACCAGAGTGTAGCTTACGAATGAAGATTGTGAAGGAGTTGCATGAGGAAGGTCATGTGGGTAAAGATTGTACTTTGCAATTGATTTCTGAATCATATTTTTGGCCGTCAATGAGAAAAGAAGTTGAACGATTTGTGGAGAGATGTCATATCTGTCAAGTTTCGAAGGGAACCGCTACAAATGCAGGGTTATATATGCCATTACATGTGCCTACTAGACCGTGGGTTGATGTGAGCATGGACTTTGTTTTGGGTTTGCCTAGAACTCAAAGGGGAAATGATTCCATATATGTGGTGGTGGATAGATTTTCCAAGATGGCGCATTTCATAGCTTGTAAGAAGACAGCTGATGCCGTCCGTGTTGCTCAATTATTCTTTAAAGAGGTGTATCGATGGCATGGGCTACCTGAATCCATTGTTTCTGATCGGGATACTACATTTCTAAGCCATTTTTGGTTAAGTTTGTGGAAGATGGTTGGAACAAAGCTGAACTTTAGTAGCGCCTATCATCCGCAAACTGATGGGCAAACGGAAGTTGTGAATAGATCATTGGGAAATTTATTGAGATGTCTTGTGAAAGACAATTTAAAGAGCTGGGATATGAAATTATGTCAGGCAGAGTTTGCACATAATCATGCTGTTAATCGAAGCACTGGATACAGTCCATTTTAGGTTGTATATTCAGCGATTCCGAAAGGACCGTTAGATTTGACGACCGTGCCATGTCAGAAGGGAGTTGTTAAGCGAGCTGGTGATTTTGTGATTGAGTTGTAGGAGTTCCACAGAACTGTGCATGAGAGATTGCTTGCATCAAATGAGAAGTATAAACAACTGGCAGATAAAAGGCGAAGGAGTGTGAACTTCGGAAAAGGTGATTTGGTTTACGCCGTGTTGACAAAAGATCGTTTTACAGTGGGAACATACAATAAGTTGAAGGCTCGTAAAATTGGTCCAGTAAAAATTTTGAAGAAGATCAATGATAATGCATATCAGTTGAAATTGTCGGATCATATTCACACTGCAGACGTTTTCAACGTCAAATACTTGATTCCATATCATGGAGATGAGCTTGTTGTGGAAAACGAAAGTGCAAATTCGAGGTCGAATTTTTGCCAACCGGGGGAGGATGATGCAGCGCAATCTACCAACTCATCAGATTTGGGTCGTACAGAAATTTTAGGTCGCTCAAGACCTAGTGAAGGTCGCTCACGAGTTACTGAATTCAGCGTTAAGGCATGCAAGCGACCTAGGGAGATAAACAAACCAGCGCACATTTCGTTAGGTCGCTCCGACCTTTCGAGTTACGACCTAAGTTAGGTCGCGGAATTTTAGGTCGCTCGAAGATTTCCGAAAGCTGCTTCTTTATGTCGCTCAACTTTAGGCCGCCTTCATTTTAGGTCGCTCGACCTTAAGCTGCTGAGAAGATAGGTCGCTACCGAGTATTTTTAGGTCGCTCGACCTTATGTGATGTTGTACATGTTGATGTATTGTAATTAGGTCGTATATTTGTAACTCGTGCATGATGTACATGTTGTATATGTTGTATTTGCTTATGTGTTGTTTTTATGTCGCGTGTGTTGTAACGTGTTGTTAGGTCGTTAACGACCTATGTAAGGTCGTAGGTCGCGTGATGTACTTTGTGATGTAATGTGATGTGTTTGTTTTAGGTCGCAAGTGTTAGGTCGTTCACGACCTAAGTGTTGTCCAGATTTGTCTTGTGTGAGTTGTAAGCCTATAAATAGGCGAGTGGTATCATTTGTAACTTTTAGTTGATTTTTAATAAAACTTGTTTGTGTGCTTTGTGCCACTTCTCAAATTGGTAGTTGAGTGTGATCTCCTATCTCCACTTTTGGTATTCGAGTGCGCTCGAATCAACGACTGTTGAAGCCGATTCACGGAATCTAGTGCGCTAGATCAACGTACGAAGAATCATAGATCTTTAAACACGGTATCGTGCATGCCCAACGTGTTTGAGATAGCTAGAATCCGGCATCTTTGGATCAACGGATTTGGGCCTTTGGTATTCTTCAATCCACCGATTCCTACTTTCACCGCATTATTCATTTTTGTTATCCGCTGCTGCATCAAAAAGTCACGACTTTCACATAATGATGGAAAATTTATTTCCCGTAATGTTCAAAGAACTACTGCCGTTAAAAGTTTGGAAGGTAGTAACGAAGCTTAGTATGTTTTACAAAGGGCTTTGTTCGACTACTTTAAAAGTGCAACGTTTACATAAATTTGAAGTGGACATTCCTATATTGCTTTGCAAATTAGAGAAAATATTTCCGCCAGGTTTTTTTTAATGTAATGAAACATTTACCTGTTCATCTCCTATCTGAAGCACGACTTCGAGGTCCTGTCCAATATGGATGGATGTATCCATTTGAGAGGTATGTAATATGTTATAACGTAATTTAATTGCATTTGAAAGTTGAAGTTAATATAAATTAATTTTGCATAGATATTTGAATCATCTGAAGAAAAAAGTGAGGCAAAAAGCACGAGTTGAAGGTTCGATATGCAAAAAGCGCGGATTTGGAAATCTAGCGGTAAATAATTTACCTTTTCTTAAACAATAAACTTGAATTTTATTCATTTTTCCATTGTTGCAGTCCAACAGCTAGAGTAGGGGATGGCGGAGTAGAACTCAGAGCGATCTAGCTGATATAGAAGACTTGCGGACTAGAGTGTCCCAACTAGAGGAGCAGAACCGCCAACAGTCCATGCAAACCACACAGTTGCTAGAGTACATACAGCAGTTTGGTGGCCGCTTCCCTTCCTCGGCTGGCTCTGGATCTGGCGGAGATTGATTCATTGCTTGCTTGCTTGCTCGTTCAGGTATGTTTTGTTTTAGTTTTGAATGATTTGGTAGACGGGTGATTTAATTGTTGATTTATGTATAAATACGTTTGATACACTTGGTTTTATGGTTGTATGACGATGTGGATGAGGATGTTGATGATTTTGTGTATTCATAACATGATAGAACACTTACTGTTATGATTATTGTCAATGTTGGGATGATTATGTATATTATGTATTTTTTTTTAATTTTATTTATTTGGGTGTTTATTGAATACTGTGTAGTATGGGTTTTGATATTTGGTTGGAATATTTTATACTGGATTGTGCAGTATTGATATAATAGTGTTTGGAAGAGAAATGTGGTTGGAAGGCTATATTTGCAGCGAAAATTAAAAAAAAACATAGCAGATTTCTGACGCCTTCCGACGACTTACAGGTCAAAATTTCCGACGACTACCGGCGGCCTGTAGCTCATTATTTCCGACGGTTTCCGACGGATCCCGACACATGTCGGCATCTGTCGGAAACCGCCGGAAACCGTCGGTACCCGTCGGAAATATGTTCGACAGGCACCGTCGAAAGCCGTCGGAAGTACTGCTCTCCGACGCAGTAAATTCCGACGGCTTCCGATGGCCGCCGACGGTTTTTTGCCGTCGGAAATCGCATTTCCCCTTGTAGTGCTTATTGCAGGATTCTTATTCATAAGCCTAACTAGGACATATAAGTTGAAACTACCCAAACATGAATTAAAGTCCGATAGCAGGAAATACTAGAATATTTCTTTTTTTAACAACATGATTCAAAAATCTTCAGTTCATGATAAAAATTCTTGTACTTCCCAGTTAAGATTTTATGCATTGTAAATTTGGATTTGAGTGAGGAAATTTGTTAAAGAGATAGTTATCTTGAAACTTAGGGTCTTGGTTACTATTAGAAAAATTGGTTCACCTAGAGCATCTTTTTTCAGTTAGTATAATAATTGATCTGGTATGAATGCATGCACATAAAAAAATCATTCATTTATAAGAGTGTAGTAAATGGACTTGAATAGCAATTAAAAAACGGAGGCAAGTTGTACGTAGCTTAACTTGATATTTTGAAGCACTGATTTGAATTGGTGAAAAGTAGGAAATTAATCATGTATTATATTGCGAGAGAGTGATGTCTGTGTACTACACACATGTTAGATGAGGTACAAATATAATATTGTAAAATTGATGTGGTTCTCGTAGCCAAAGCATTAAAAGAGAAAACAATATAATAAAATAATAGTCATTTTCATACTTACATGTAGCAACCACATCATAGCATATACAAAAAAATCAAATAACTAGAAGGATATTTTATAAACGGAATATGAGCAGAATAATAGTGTACCTAGTTTAGAAATTCATCTAGTCTTCTTGACAGGTGCATAATGCTACCCTCAATATATCAGTCATTTCAATTACCTTGGAAAAATGTGCCCCCTGTAAATAAAGATTGCACGTACAAAAAGTTGAGTCTGCATACAACTGAAATGTAGTAAAACTTAAGTGATCGTGCATGTTACTACCAACGGTAAGATTTTACTAATATGATAATGCTTTAAATTGTGTTGAATAAATTAAAAATCAAAGAGTTCTAATTGACCGAGGAAAAAAATGCAAACCATAAAGTACACACATCATCATGACTGAAATGTACTATGATTAGTGAACAGTTTGCAATCATTAAATGGAAGAACCACATATTGAGAAAATGAATATATCAGCATTGCAATGCAAGACCTTAATCTTAAGAGGCAATGCAATGCTGCGGCGCTGCATTGAATGCGGGAATGCTGCATATGTCCAAAATAAAACAAGGAATTTTGGAATGTAGGAGCTATATAGCATTGAAGTGCTATAGTTTTTTACTTAAGAAATATTGAGGATCATCCAAATTTGTACCTGAACAACTAGAGGATTTACAAGGCTAATAGAAGAAGAGCATCCCAAAGCATCTTGATTACACATTGAACAATAATAGCAGCCAACTCATGACGAGGCACAGAAAATGTTGCCTTGGTCCATGCACACAAACAGTTAATGTTCAAAAACAAAATTTTAGCAACATTAACTTTTTAAACTTCTTCCATAGTCTCCCGATGATCTGTCAATACAATTGCGCAAAAGTCAAATGAATGACATTATAAAAGAACAAAGGGAAAATGGAGAAAAAAGAAAAGGAATTAGTACTCACCGCTTTCGGTTTGCGACGCGCTTTTAGTAGTTTTGTAACTTGTGCTATGCCCTCTTTCAGTGTAGCTCTTCGCCCTTCATAAAAATTCCAAAGCTCCGGTACAGCATATCTACCACTAGGGTTGTACTCATTCATCTCCAGTAAAGCTTTAACTACAGCATTGTACGCATCATCTCCCAGTTCATTTCTCAATACTTGTAGCTTTTCATCATCTTCTTTTATCACTTCCTAATTTTCAGAAAATGGGCATATCATGAATTTCGCCTGACTACTAAGAGAACTACGGAAAAATTTCAGGTCTAAAACATTTATATTCACATGACATAAAACTCATACAGGCTAAAAACATGTGTCTTCTTTTCAAACAGATCAAAGAATGACTTAGAAAAGGTCAAGAAAAAACTAGAAATAACTAGGAGAATGAAGGACTTAAAAACAATGTATTCTTTTTGTTAAAGTCTTAAAGACGTAAATCCCCATTAGAGAGCAATCTTAGAGGAAGAAGTGCAAAAGTAGACATTTCCGTTTTATGTGATCTTATCTATGTTTTAACAAATGTGTACTCTTTTCACCTGTTTTCCTTTTTGGTCCAGAGGTATATTAAGTTTCTGTATACTAATTTAAGATTTGAAGTATTGCTATAAAAAATATAATTCTCCCGATAAAAGAAAAAAGTATAAAATGTGCTCAGTTTAATCTTATGAATATCTAATAGAAAGAAAAAGAAAAGGAAAAAAACATAGTACCTGATGTTTCCCATTGTTTACGATCATTCTGAAAGGATACCAATCCGGGATTCTAAGCTCTTCTTGATATGCTGTACAGTATTCAATTGCTTTAATGTATGCCTCTTCAGCAGGAAATTTATTCTTGCATGCTGTAATAAATGGTTCAGTGTCCACTTCACCCATTATTTTAACTCCTACATGAGTGCGGGAGTTTCTTGAAATTTCCTTTAACTCCTAAATCAATTTGTAAAGAAAAGCTAAAAGAATAGCGGCAAAGGTCAAGCAAAAGTATAGGCTAAAATTTTTTACCATAATAATCTCCTTCCGAGCATCTTGTAACTCATCGTTAGTTGTGCGTTCTTTCACAACTAACATTTGGTTTAATTCTTCTAGGGACTCCATCTCCTCTATTTTTTCTTCTAATGCTTCGTTCAATTTATTAACTCTCACCTCTAAAGCTGCATCCTCTTCCCCTTCCATATGCTTCAAGTGACATGTTTTTTTCCAGTTCTCAAGCTCTTTTACTTGATAACTCAATTCTGACTTCAGTATTCTATTTTCTCTCAGAATTCTACGGCAAATTTCTTTTACGCTTGTTGATTTTGAAATGCTTGCCATTAGTTTTTAGTTTGTTTGGTTATTTTTTTTGTTGAATGATATTGTTCTAGCTATGATCTGAATTATATAGAGAGAAATTGAGATGACACAAATATAAATGTCTTTAATTGGCTCGCATCTGATTGGACCTGCCTGATTTCCACTATGTTTGAATTTGAAATGTTAAGTCTATTAAAGTATGTTTACTTGGCGGATAATTAAATTGTATATCTAAGTTGAGTGTAAATGTACCCACCAATATTGTGTATTTAAGTTTATAATATAAGGAAAACCAGATTTCTTACGTTGTATATATTGCTTGGGCTTTAGAATCATTTACTAGTATAAAGTATGCACATTAATCATGATTTGTAATTTTCTTATGATTTGGGAAATATTAATGCATGTATTTATATATTAACATGTGTAAATTAATTGAAAATTTGGTAAGGAATTCGTTTCTGGTGTATTCGAAGGAAATATATTTTACATCGTGTACACTATTAATTAATTGTCTTTATTCTAGTACATATACGCCAGTATATTCCTTTTTTCTGAGTTAGATACGTTAATAGTATGATATTTAGAGTATAAATTAAATCAATTAATGAGCAACTTTTTGAAATTTTTGAAAATATTCTGTTAATATAATGGTGTATATTTAATTTCATAATTCCATAAGAAATTTTCAGTTAATCAACTAGAAGAAGCTAGAATAGAAATTAAATGAAAGAAAAAACAATCATGAATACAGTCATACAAATGTATGAAGAACAAAGACGGAAAACATATCCTATAGTGCATCATATGGTCAAATGATATATGAAAAGATAATCATGAGAAATTACCTTTCTGGACCCAAATATCATTTACGCTTTTAGCATTTCGAACGTGCATAATTTTTTGTAGAAACATCGGATCGGCATACCGTTTTCACCAAAAAATAAAAAAATTACAATCTTTAAAATGAGTTACATTGTTAATACAAAAAAAATTATATTTGTAGTAAGTCTATAATTATTCCATATATTTGCAAAGAATTCTGCAATTTTTGAAAACATCAATTTTTCTTCAAATGACAGCAATTATTCCATATAATTGCAGACTTTTATGTTAATATATGAAATAATTGCAAACTTTTATGCGATTATATGGAATAATTGCAGACTTCTCTGCTATTATTCCATATAATTGCCGACTTTTCTACAATTATTCCGTGCACTTGCCATTTTCTGCAATTATATGAAATAGTCATCAATTTTTCTTCAAATGTTAGTAATTATTCCATATAATTGCAGATTTTATGCATTTATATGGAATAATTGAAAATATTTATGCAATTTTATGGAATAATTGCAGACTTTCTTGCAATTATTCCGTATACTTGATATTTTCTGCAATTATATGAAATAATCATCAATCTTTCTTCAAATGTTAGCAATTATTTCATGTAATTGTAGACTTTCTATAATTATTTCATATAATTGCATACTTTTATGCAATTATATCGACTAATTACATAAAAGTCTACAATTAGTTCACGTAATCGTAGAAAAGTGCAACTATTCCACATAATTGGAGACTTTTCTACAATTATTGCATATAATTGGTGAATTATTTGCAATCATACCATATAATTGTAGAAAATTTGAAAAATTGGTTTGTTGTTGTTTTTCAATTTGCATAATGCCACTCATTAGAAAGACAATAAAATTTGTGATTTAATGGTGAAAACGGTTTGTTAATCCGTTGTTTCTACAAAAAGTTATTGCATTTTAAAGATTGAAAATTAATAAGGTTCAAATATTAATTATGGATGTAGGAATAACATCCACATATGAAGAACCAATGTTCAGCCATGGAGCGGAAGGGTATTTTAGGGAAGAAAATTGCAGTATTTGAAAATACGGATGTACTTTATATCTTTTTTCAGAATGTTTTGTGTATTAAGTTTGATATTAGAGATGTGTCCCTTATTTTCACTTTTTTTTATGTGTGCCTTAAGGACACATTTTAAGAATGATAGTTATTAGCTAAAAACCAAAAAAAAATTGTTCAAATAACTAATTTATCCTTATATAATTTAAGCAAGATGGAATTCGGAGAGGTTATGTTGGTAATTTAATAAACTTAACATTTGCTCTTTGGGAACATGTTAACATTTTCAAAATTTAAATATGTTATTCAAAACATGAGAGCTTACAAGTACTAATACCAAGAGTGGTATTACTCAGCACTAAAGAAGTAATGTCAGGCAAATATTTTGCGTAACAAAATCGTCAGTATCTTATTTCAAACACATAAATGACCTATCAGATAATATGATCAATAACAAAATTGTTAATATATCATTTTAAACACATATGGTGATGAATTCCTTTGATATCCAGCTGAAATTCTGAAACAAATTATATTATCTAATATTTTAGGCATATGCTATTAACGGATCTTTATTGGAAACTTGGTTAGTTGTTATATGCTAGAAATGTGCACTTTAGATAAGATATTTAGAAACTAAGGGGAAACAATCACTGCAAGAAAATGACCATATTATAACTGGTTATTTACAATGTTTGCAAAATGGCAGTTGTAATAAAGGATTTTTAATAACTAATTTTTGCTGATAGTTGTAATAAACGTATTTTTAACAACTATTTGTTTTAGCCAGTTGTAATAGAGGTCTATAACAATTTACTAGTTTTGACCACTATAAATCTTGATATTTCCCAAAGTTTATAAAAAATTCAATAAATTCGCATTATTCATAAATTATGAATAATTTTTTTTTCTTTCACTAATGTTTTTTACAATTGTCGTTCTGAAATGTTGTAATAAATATATTTAATAATTAATAATTGTTAATTAATGAATAATATTTAATAATTGGTAATTAATGAATAAAAATACTAATTAAGAAGAAATATTTAATATTTTTTAAATAATTAGTAACTAGTAATTACTGTTGAATAATTTACATTTAATAATTAATATTGATTATTTAACAATTAACAATTAATAATTATACTTAAGACATAACAATTGATATTTACTATTTAATAATTAACAATTAATAAATAATCTTTAATAATTAATAAGCGGTATTTATTATTTAATAATCGTAAATAATAGTTATATTTAACAATTAAAATTCCAAAAAATTTAAAATCTAAAAAGTTTCCAAATAAAATTTTAAAATATTCATAAAATTAAAATTTGAAATTTTGAAATTTTGATAATTCAAAAAAAAAATGTAAAAATTTAAATTTTACAAAATGTTCAAAATTTCAAAATTTTTAAATAAGTTCAAAAATATAAACATCTTGTTTCAAATATGTATCTAAATCCTTTTATGACATCCTCTTTGATATACAGTTTTTTTTTCTTGGTTTTACCTCACAAAAATCTTGGTTCCATTTTTTTAATTTTGGCTCCAACCTTGAAATTTTAGTGTTCTCGACCAATTCATTTGCCTGAAGCAATTGATTTCCCTTTTTTTCACCATTGCCTCTTTTCACAGACTGTTAAAATGAAAAAAATACCAATTCTAAACCCTTGAAATTGGTGTGATATCTTCGTATCTAAATCCATATCAATCGTGTATCCTCGTGAGTTCTTTTGGAACCCTGACTTCCCTGGCATGAACTTTTTGTGCCTTCTCAGTTGCGAAGCAGTTCCCTAGCTCCATGCTTCCAGTCCAATTATGGTACTAATTTTACTCTCGTTAATTTTTTTATTGAACCTGAATCGCCATCGTAGACTTCGGCGCTCTGCCTCTAGCCTTGCCTCCATCAGTTACATATCTAACTTCGGTAATTTTTGGAGATGAATCTGAGCAAAAATCGATTGATTCTAACGTTTAGAGACGAATCTCTGCCTCCCCGCTATACCTTTTTCTAATGTTTGGATTACCAAGCGAAGAGATGGCAGAGATGAAGTACATGGCCTGGTTAGAATATATTGCATCTCTAAGGAGGTATGTATTTGTTTCACTTTATTTCATAGCATCCGGTTAGTGTACATCTATGTGCAAATCTTAGAGCACTTTTTTGAGGGGAAGAGTAGTGGATTTTTATGTGGCACATCCATATATCGTGGAGTCACAAGGTAATTTTTATTTATGAATTTCAGTCACCAACGGAATGGAAACTCTATATCTGACTGTATGAAAATGTATCATGCACGATAATCTTCAGGATGAACAAGATGAAAAGACATTTGTAAAAGTTAAAATATATGTTTATCTAGGTATCCATATATAAACCTTTTGGAATTAGTAGCTAGCCGAGTTAGCACTAGATTGGCATATAGAAAAAAATAAAAGGCTACATCATACCTTACTCAGTTAACATTAATTTAGCGGTTAAGCGGCAATACGATGTATGTGTTGATTCAGGTCTAGTGCATTACACTTTGCAAATTCATCTGGGTATCCAAATTACAAACTATTCAAGTAAACCTTTAACTACAACATTGTACACATCATCTCCCAGTTCATTTCTCAATACTTGTAGCTTTTCATCATCTTCTTTTATCACTTCCTAAATTTCAGAAAATGGGCATATCATGAATTTCTCCTAACTTCTAAGGGAACTACGGAAAAATTTCAGGTTTAAAACATTTATTTTCACATGACATAAAACTCGTACAGGCTAAAAACACTTGTCTTCTTTTCAAACAGATTAAAGAACAACTTAGAAAAAATCAAGAAAAAACTAGAAAAAACTAGGAGAATGAAGGATTTAAAACCAATGTATTCTTTTTGTTAAAGTGTTAAAGACGTAGATCCCCATTAGAGAGTAATCTTAGAGGAAGAAGTGCAAAAGTAGACATTTTCGTTTTAAGTGATCTTTTTTTTTTGAAACGGTACTTATATACAACATATCACTGGGATGACATAACACAAATCACATGTCAATATATGTTCAAATCATGCTATGCAAGTTTCGAACTTGTTACCTCTCACACCAAAGTCGAAGCACTTAACCACTGGGACAATGTGATCTTATTTATGTTTTAATATATGTGTACTAATTTAACCTGTTTTCCTTTTTGGTTCAAAGGTATATAAAGTGTCTATATAATGAGTCCTTTTAACAAATGATGTTTTAACTAATCATTGTATCTATTGAGGATTTGAGTTTAATTAATCCAGTTAATTTATGATTAATTTAATTTAATTAATTGTTTTAATTAATGAAATTTAAGATTATTTATCATTTTAATTAATGATGTTTGAGATTAATTATTCATTTAATTTATGATTATTTGAATTTAATAAATCCTTTTAACTATTGATATTTATATTAATTAATCAATTTAATAATATTGATTTAAGTAAATTATCTAATATAATAAAATTACTTTAATCAACTAATTTAAAGCTAATAAACTGATTTAATAAAGATTTTAAAGTTAATGTATCAATGTTATAAAAGTATTTGGATTAATAATCTATTTTATTAAAGATAATGGATTTGTTTATTTAAAAGAAATTTTAAATGTGATTAATTATCTTTTCGGATAATTAATATTGATTTAAAGTTATAAAAGGGAATTAGAACTCGATTATTGGGATGTTAAGTTGGATAATCTTCTGGGTGTTCGGTCTGGTGTTGGTTTAGGACTTCGGGGTCATGCACTTGGAAAAATTATTCTCTTAACGTTTTAACAATCAGGAGCTAATCCTAAAAGTGTTTTTCCATTATGGAAATATGGAAACCAAGCATGAGTTCAATTCAATTTTTAAAAGTTAAAGTTCGATTTTGGTTATAGAACAATAGTTCCATATTAAATATCGCTTATATGGAAAGGATCTAGTCACACATTTAACGCTAAAAGATAAGGCTAGGACTTGTTTCTATCTCGAAGATTAAAAATATCATCAAGGCGACGCCTAGTGGTAATACTACCTCAACTTGCCGGGTTCACTTTCAAACGAGAGATAGGACTTGTCTGGAGTCAAAGAGTAGTGGTCAATTAATGAAATTTAATTTCCATATACGATCATTTTTATTATCCGCAATAGTTGATTTATTAATTATCGGATTCAGCTTTCTTCATGGTGTACCATCACCTAAAAACCGATTTGTTGCTCGATCGAGGTATGTTATCCTTTGTTGGAAATGACTAAACCAAAAGCATGAGAGGGGGCCAAACTATGCGGGGTTGCTCCTATTAAGGTATTTTCACATCTCATCTAGTTTGGATTCTGGTGTGCACTTAGATGTGGAAATATTCAGATTCTCATTATGGTCTGGCGGGTCCGACTTGAAGGTTTCTGAGAAGTATCACAGAGTAAATGAGCTTCTCAGGATTATATTATTAGAGGTATACTTCAAGGAGGTGCACCTTCCTTTTCATTTGTTGGAAATTTTCCTTTCCTTATTGATTCGTATCCCTGAATCTGTTTTAGCTTTAAAATTGCCACGAGTAGAGCCAACTCCTCATCACGACATTTAAATATTGATTTAGTCCATTTTATCATGTTGGACTGTTATCTTATTCTGTCCATTCTATAAAGTTGGACGGTTACCTTATTTGGTCCATTCTATCAAGTTTGGATTATTTTTTATTTAGTCCACTCTTTACAGTTGGACTGTTTTCCTTGTTCTATCCATTCTATCTAGTTTGGATTTTACTCGGTTTATTTCAAGTCATTTAAGTTTGATTTATTATTAATTATACTCATTCCTATTTGGATTTATTCTTGCTATTTATTTCTTCTCTTGCCTGTATGGATGTTATTCTTCTGAGGTAAAAAGCTGTTCCACATTGGCGGCATGGTCTCATAAAACTTTTTATAAAAGTTCCTCATTATTTGATTTATCTCACACTGGTATTTCTAGACTGATCTGGGTGTTATTTATTTATAATTCTCGGGTCAGACCGAGTATTTTCCCAGGTTATCCATGTTGTTATGGCGGTCTTAAAGGGGTGCTGAAGATTCACCCATCGTAGTTTTATTTTCCACTGTATTATATAGTATACCTATCGGCATTTGTAAGGTTAGTATTTTATATCTATCCTACTGATAAGGTTTGTTTTTAACTCTGATACACTCTGTATGTTTGAAGTGATAGTTCCGACTATCCTTGTTATATTATATGTTGTTGATTCTGTTGTGAGATTCTGTTTTTCTCTATTCTCTGTTTTTTCCTTTTTTTTCTTTACCCTAACAATCTGCCTTTTCGTTCACTTTGAGATGGAAATGTGTGCTTTATTGTTAACTTAAAGGGTCCAGAAAAACGGTTTGTTACAACAACTTTGTTTTATAAATTAAATAACTTTTAAACTCCATTTTATTTCTATGATTTAAGCCACTTTAATAACTTTGCAAAAAGGTTTAAAAACAAAATTTAAGTTCGGAAAATCTTTTATAACTTTCTTAGAAAATGAAGTAATTAACTAGTGTAAAGAAAACACGGGTTTTTAATCTCGAATAAGAGCCAATTTAAGTATGTTAACTATACGGAGTAACATTCACAACATTTATATACATAAGCACATACATAAAAACCACTATAGCGTGGTACACTTTTGATGCAGCGCTCAGCTTAGGTCGCGTACGACCTAACTTCAACACCTTAGGTCGCGTACGACCTAACTCCAACACCTTAGGTCGCGTACGACCTAACTCCAAAATCACTTCCCCTGAATCGCGAAGCCCTGAATCGCGAAGGCCTGAATCGCGGAACCCTAGATCGCGGACGAACAGAAGTCATAGGTCGCTCCAGTCTAGGTCGCTCTTTCCCCTTAAGTCGTTGTTGATTCTTAAGTCACTCCAGCCTTATCTCGCCAGCCTAGATCGTAGCCGAGCTCCAGTTAGGTCGTTGCCATTCCTTATGATGCTCTAGCAATGTCGCGAGGCAAATCCAGTATGTCGCGAACGACCTATGCCGCTCGAGCATCCAGTTAGGTCGCGAAGCCTAAGTCGTGAGCTTCCAGTAGGTCGCTGAAGTCTTATGTTAGGTCGCGAACAACATCCAGTAGGTCGCGAAGATCTAGTTAGGTCGCTGCCGTGCTTCTCCTTAGGTCGCTGATTGAATGCCGCATTTGTTAAGTCGCTCTGCCTATGTTGTTAAGTCGTTTGTTAGTCGTTGTTTGTTAAGTCATTGTTTGTTAAGTCGCTTGTTGTTATGTCGTTATTTTCTTATGTCGTATGTTGTTAAGTCGTGTGTGTGTTGTAACTTTCCCTATAAATAGGGTTGTGTTGTCATTTGTAAAGGAGAGTTGATTTTGGAATAAAAATTTGGTTTGTGCTTTGTGCCTCTATTAAAATTGGAAGTTGAGTGTTATCTCCTTTCTCCATCTTCGGATATTCGAGTGCGCTCGAATCAACGAACTTGAAGCTGATTCACGAAATCTCGTGCGCGAGATCAACGTCGAAGAATCATAGATCTTCTAACACGGTATCGTGCGCGATCAACGTATTGAAGATAGCTAGAATCCGGTATCTCGAGAGATCAACGAATTTGGGCATTCGGGTATCTTCAATTCATTTATTTATCTTGTTCATCGATTGTATTTCCGCAATACGTGATTAGATCCAGGATATATTTGACCGCTGGTTCAGATCTACTTCCGTGCTGCGTCATTTGGTATTAGAGCTAGGAGACGAACTTTTCCAAGTTCGTTGGGTGTGAAGTGTGTGTTTGGATTTGTTGAAGATTTGATCATGCCTCCGAGACGTGCTAACAGATATCAAAATGTTGAAGAAGTATATAGAAGACAAGAAGTTGAGCAGATGGAACAGCGTATCAATGAAAGGTTCAACGAGGGTATAGAAAAATTGGCGAAAATGATGAACGACATGAATCAAAGTCATAGGAGAACTTCACCAGTTTCGAACCAAGGTAGAAACAGGGTTTCGCCGTCGGTTTCGGAAGAAAGGAGAATGTCACCACAATCTCATCGGGATAGAAGAGAGTCATCAGTTTCAATGATGAGAGATCATCATGGCTATCGAGATGAAGAGAGAAGAAATCATCGGGGATTTGAGGAAGAACCATATCGTGATGTTGAAAGACATAGTAGAAGGGATATTCGTGGACGTAGAGACATCGATGGTCAGGATCGATATCGAAGTACATCTGATTTTGAAGAAGATGGTGATAGAGGTAGTATTCATTATCGAGATCGAGGTCAAGGGCGAGATCGATATATGGATTCAGAAAGTGATCGTAAGTGGGAGTCTGGTATGAGGATGGAAATTTCAGAATTCAAAGGTGGTATGCAAGCAGAAGAATTTCTTGATTGGCTGTCTAGTGTTGAAGAAATTTTGAATTTCAAGGAGGTGCCAGAGAATTGTAGAGTTCAATTAGTTGCTACAAAACTACGGGGAAGAGCTATGGCTTGGTGGCAGCAAACTAAACTAACTCGGGAGAGAATGGGAAAATCAAAAGTTGTTACTTGGGAGAAGATGAGAAAGATGATGAAAGCAACTTTATTGCCATACAATTATCAATCTCTTATGTATCAACGTTTGCAGAATTGAGACAAGGGACGAGGACGGTGAATGATTATGCGGATGAATTCTATCAATTGATTGCAAGGAATGATATTATGGAAACTGAGGAACAGCTAACGGCTAGATATATTGGAGGGTTACGAATGCAAATTCAAGACATGGTTAATATGTTTAATCAAATGTATGTTGCTGAAGCACATCAAAAAGCTCTAGCTTGGGAGAAACAAGGGAGACGAGGAGGTGGTGTGTTTACGAGTTCCAGTAATCAGATTAAGGGTGCTAGTGGCAGTGCAAATGTTTCCAAGGCCGTCAATAAACCGGTTGTCAATGAAGCTGCTAAGACCAAGGTCAATAACAGTATTAAGTGCTATAATTGTCAAGAGTTTGGCCATAAAAGTAATGAATGTACAAAGCCAAAGAAGAGAGCATTAGTTGCAGAAGAATGTGAGTATGAGGATGTAGAAGCTAAAGTTGATTATTCTCAACCATCGAAGTTTGATGAAGAAGAAGAAGTTGTGTCAGGAGATGAAGGGTGTAACTTGATGATGAGGAGGTCTTGTTTAACACCAAAGCAAAAGGATGATTCTAGTTTGCTGAGGAGCAATATTTTTCAGTCTACATGTACTATCTTGGGAAAGGTTTGTCGATTTGTTATTGATGCGGGAAGCTACGATAACATTATTTCTGAAGAAGCCATCAAGAAGTTAGGGTTGAAGACTGAAAAACACCCTAGACCTTATAAACTGGCATGGCTAAAGAAGGGTGGAGAAGTGACAGTGGGAAGACGAGCATTTGTTACATTTTCTATTGGTAAGAAGTACAAAGATGAAATATGGTGTGATGTTGTCGGTATGGATGTGTGTCATCTACTATTGGGAAGACCATGGCAATATGATAGAGCTGTACAACATAATGGTCGCACCAACAACTACAGTTTCATGTTCGAAGGTACTCAAATCACCTTAGTTCCTAAGAAGCGTGAACAAAGTGAAAGCAAGTCAGAGACGAAAGTGGAACCAACTAATCTTTTATCTACAAGAGAGTTTGTTGAAGAAGTGAAAGATAGTACTGAAGTGTTTATGTTGATTGGGTATGAAACAAGTGAAGATCGTGAAATTCCTGAGGAAGTTAAGCCGGAGTTGAATGAGTTTGAAGATGCCTTTCCTTCATAATTGCCCAAGGAGTTACCACCACTGAGGGACATACAACATCAGATTGACCTAGTGCCAGGTGTTGTTTTACCGCATAGGCCGCATTATCGTATGAGTCCGAAGGAGCATGAGGAGTTGAGGAGACAGGTTGAGGAGTTGCTTGAGCAAGGGCGTGTTCGAGAGAGTCTCAGTCCTTGTGCTGTACCAGCTTTGTTAGTGCCGAAGAAAGATGGTTCATGGAGAATGTGTACGGACAGTAGGGCACTAAACCAAATAACTGTCAGATACAGATTTCCTATGCCAAGACTTGATGATCTATTGGATCAACTTAGTGGGTCTGTAATCTTTTCTAAGATCGATCTTAGGAGTGGTTATCATCAGATTCGCATAAGACCAGGTGATGAATGGAAGACAGCATTCAAGACTTGGGAAGGATTATATGAATGGCTGGTCATGCCATTTGGTCTATCTAATGCACCAAGTACATTTATGAGGGTGATGAATCAACTTTTCAGACCTTACATCGGGAAGTTTGTCGTAGTCTACTTTGATGATATCTTGATATACAGTCACTATAAGAAAACGTTCCATTGATTGCAAGAGAGGATAGCATGAAAACTTGAGTTGCTATGGCTTGTTATCTAGCAGCCATTTAGGTTAAAAAATAGCTCGTCTTCACGCTATTATTAACAAAAGAAAAAAATTGGCGGTACAATTCTACTCTTCCCTCCTCCGTTATTCCGCCCAGAAATCCTCTTTTCACTTCACTTCTAAAATCCAAAATCCACACTTTCGAGACCCTCTAAGTTACCCTCTTCACTTGAAAATCCATAAATTTCGCGACCTTTCATCCCTTCCTAAACATCGCTCAAGCTTGATTCCTCAACATCGCTCAAGCTCGATTCCTCGACTTCGCTGAAGCTCCATAAATTTCGCAACCTTTCATCCCTTCCTCAACATCGCCAAAGCTCGATTCGGACATCGCTAAAGCTCGATTCCTCGACATCGCTGAAGCTCGATTCCTTGACTTTGCTGAAGCGCCTCCTTGGATACCGAACCTGACACTTATAGGTATATTTTTCAATTTTTTTTAATAGAGTGTTGAATGGGGGATTGATTTATTGATTCCCCAAATTTGATGTATATTTAACATGCAATTGATGATGTAAACTGACAGCAAAGTTTGCCGTTTACTAGCATCTAAGATGTAGAGATTTTAACAAAGTAAAATAGCTCAAAGTAAACTTATCCTATCTTATTTGGTTTGTAGGTATTGAGATAAATAGGGTTTCAAATTGTTAAAAGGTAATTTATATCATTTACAATTTCCTTTTATATTTTTTTAAGAATATTTACACTTCTATATTAGTCCATGGTTTTTTTTATAACTTAATTTAAACTTTTATAAGGCAAATTGGCATTGAATCCTTTTGCAAATAATAACTAATGTATCTGTTATTATTAAGTTTATATTACTCTCAACCTCACCAATGTTGTCACTGTCAGTTTTAATGCACATCGATAATATGTTATTGCTGCTAGCTTTGATAAGTATCATATAATGTAATCATTTTCAGTTTTGACATATGTAAATTATGTAATTAAAACATTGTATTTATCCATAATAATTTTTTCTACTTAAATGATACACATTTTATAATAAGTTGTTACTGTCGGTTTTAAATGATTATTAGTTTATATTACAATCAACCACACCTATGTTACTACTGTAAATTTTAATAAACATCTGTTTTATCATAGGCTATGACCTGTCAATTTTGATAAACAAGTGCTCAAATCAGCACCTTATTGTTATTATAAATTGTCTTTTGTCTTAGTTCTCTAGTTAGCTAATTTTCTTGCATGAGATTGGTTGTAAAGAGCTAGAAGACATGAAACTTTTCCATTTAACAATTCTATAGATTGATTAGATGACCATGACATAAAGTGTAATATACAAATAAAATTTAATAACTTCTCACTCAACCCTTTCTAAAATAATTGAATTTTTCTGAAGATTGATTAGTGCAGTAAGCAGAATAGTTGGTATTTTGTTGAGCCATCACCCTTTCTTGTTCCTTCTTCCTTGGACTTAACTACTTTATCATTTAATATTAAGGCCATCTCTCTATAAATCCATAACTGACTAAGAAAAGACTACCATATGGAAAAAAGCCACTCAGCTACAAACATTTCTTCTATTTTAAAATATAGAAAAAATACCATCATATAACATCTCGATCAAATAGAAATTAACTAAATTGACTAAGTTTATAAAAATTAACTGTTAGTTTGTAAAATATAAAAGTTATATAAGTTTTATAAAAATTAACTAAGCTTCTAAAAATTAACTAAGCTTCTAAAAATTAACTAAGCTTCTAAAAATTAACTAAGTTTTATAACACTACATATGAATCGTATGACATACCAGAATTATTTTAAAATTAAGTTTAAGTTATATTTTATAAAATTTTGATTTTAAATCAAGTCTAGGTTAGTTTTATATAATTAAATTAAGCTTACTTTACATGTTTTGATTTAGCTTAATCATAATTGAATCTTAATTTTGAAGTTCTATATTAAAATTTTAAATTGAATTTGAAGTTTTCTGTTAAAATTTTAGCCTAAAATTTAAAAATGCAGTTTTTGTTTTTTTAAATGTAATTTAAAACAAAATTAAAATGCAGTTTTTCTTTTAAATACAGTTTCTGTTTTTTTTAAATGCAGTTTTTTAGTGTAGTTTCTGTTTTTTTTAAATGTAGTTTTTTAAAGTGATCAAAAGTTTATGGAATTTCGAAAATTTATTTAAGATTAAGTACTGATGTTGTAGTTTCTTTATTTTAAGTATGTTTTTTTTGTTTGTAGACGTGAATTGAACGCCTTGTTGCCTTCTTAATTGAGTTTATGATGATCGTATGTTAATTTATTCTCAATATTCCAAAAAAGCCTCAGGCATCAAAAAGCGTGAATATGCAATTTATTTAACATGAAAACAACTCAGTTTACAATTCAGTCGAATCATTGCCAAAATAGCAACTTAGTTGACAACTAAACCCTGCTGCAGAATGCTATTTTATTATGAATTTGAAGTAAACTCAGTTGACATAGTATGCTAAACTCAGTTGACATAAGAAATAATATTTAACTTTTGTTTTTTTTAGAAAATTTTCCCTCTAATTTGACAGATTGTGCATCGGTAATAAAGTCTTCCTCACATATTATGCTTTTGTTTTTTTAGAAATTTGCTTGTTGTAATATTATATATGGCGATGGAAAAAGATTGGGTGCATTTGCATAGGTAAGAATACAATATTTGGATTATTATTTAACTTGGAAATTAATATTAAAATTTGATTTTTTATGTCAATAACTTTGTTTTTTAATTTTAATTTTAATTTAGATCTAGTAGGGAGTAAGAGCAAGGAGCATGGAATTTTGTGCATGCCGCTAAGAGAAATTTAGGAAATATGAAAAAAAAATTGTGTCCTTGCTTAGATTGTCGAAATCTTACTCATCAATATGATAACATTGTTGTTGAGCATTTGATTATTAGAGGAATGGATCGTTTATACAAGTGCAATAAGTGGTATAGTCATGGTGAGCAAATAAATGTAGCTAAAAAAGTGAAATTGGATGGCACATATGAGTTACTTCAAGCCATTCACTTTGAAGATGAAGAGTTTGTCAACCATACTTTTTTCTCCGAGAATAAAAACGATGATGATGCACAAAAGCGAACAGATGATTTCCTTAAAAATTTGGAAGATGCATAAACTCCACTGTATCATGATTGCGTAGATCAAACAAAATTATCTACTATCACTGCGTTGTATAATTTGAAATGTGAAACCGGATTATCTGATACTGGTTTTGATAAGCTTCTAAGCGTGCAGCAATTGTTATTACCCAAAAATAATGTCCTTCCGAAGACTTTATATGAACTAAAGAAGTTCCTCAAAGTATTCGATATGGGATTTGAGAAGATTCATGCTTGCAAAAATGATTGTTGTCTTTTCAGAAAAGAATACAAAGATTTGACTAGTTGTCCCAAATGCGGTTCTTCGAGATGGAAGATAAATGAGCAGACGAAAGAGGTAATGAAAGGTATTCCAGTCAAAGTGTTGAGATATTTTCCAATTATTCCATGATTTAAAAGAATGTTTAGATCTGAGCAGATGGCAGAAGATCTAAGGTGGCATTTTAGTAATAAAAGTAATGATGATAAAATGTGTCATCCTGTGGATTCTTTGACATGGAGCATGGTGGATGATAAATGGAAATCATTTTCAAGTGATCCACGCAACCTTCGACTTGGTATTGCTACTGATGGTTTCAACCCATTTGACATTAAGGGTTCCAAGTATAGTTGCTAGCCAGTGATGCTTGTGACATATATTCTCTCGCCTGTACTATGTATGAAAAATGAGAATATTATGTTAACATTATTAATTCCCGGCCCTAAGCAACCTGGAAATGATATTGATGTATATTTAGCTCCTTTGGTAGAAGATTTGCAGTACTTATGGAGTAACGGAGTGGAGATTTATGATGCATTTAGCAAGACATTGTTTAACTTAAAAGCAATCTTGTTATGGACCATAAACGATTTTCCAGCTTATGGAAATCTCGCTGGATGTTGTGTAAAAGGCAAACAAGGTTGTCCATTATGTGGTATAAATACTCACCATCGATGGCTAAATCATAGTCGAAAAAATGTCTATATGGGACACAGAAGATTTTTACCTTCATCCGATCCATTAAGAAAACAAAAGGCTTGGTTTGATAATACTGTGGAGAAAGGTAACAAGTCTAGAATTCTTACAGGTAGAGATATTTCTGTTATTTTGAAAGATTTTCCAAATGATTTTGGAAAATTTAAAAATGAAGAAATAGAAAAGGACAAGAAGAGAAAGAATAAGAAGAAGCTAAATAAGAAGCAAATTATAACGATTACGAGTAAGAAAAGAAAATGTACTGACAATAAAGAAGGTGAAAACGATCCTACAAAAAGAGAGCTATCACGGTGGAAAAAAAATCTATTTTCTTTGAATTACCATACTGGGAGGTTAGTATTCAAAATTTATCTTATTCATAAAAATATAACTATAAATTTTATAACGTTTAATTGTCATATTATTGATGTTTATAAGAACTTCCACTCCGCCACAATTTAGATGTGATGCATGTTGAGAAAAACGTTGGTGAAAGTTTACTCAGCACAATGTTGCATGATAGCAAATCAAAAGATGGCATTAATTCTAGAAAAGACTTAGAGGATTGGGGAATTCGACATGCTTTATATGCGCAACCTCGTGGGAAAAAAACATATCTTCCACCGGCTCTGTATACTTTGTCTAGTTCTGGAAAAAAAAATTGTAGAAGATTGTATGATTATAAGAGGCCTGATGGTTATTGCTCAAATTTCAAAAGATGTGTGTCGTTGGAGGATTGCAAAGTTAGTGGATTGAAGTCGCATGATTATCATGTTTTGATGCAACAAATGCTATCAGTTGCAATTAGAGGATTGCTTCCAAAGTGGCCAAGGAAAGTAATAACTCATTTATGTGCATTTTTTAATAATCTATGTCAGCGTGTTCTTGATAGAGAAAAGCTACAACAAATGGATGATGAGATTGTCAGAATTATATGTGATCTTGAAAGATATTTTCCACCTTCATTTTTCGACATAATGATACATTTAACAATTCATCTTGGAAAAGAAGCTCGATTATGTAGACCGGTTCATTTTCGTTGGATGTATCCTTTCGAAAGGTATATGAAAACACTTAAGGATTATGTAAGGAACTATTCAAGACCTGAAGGATGCATTGTAGAGAATTATCTCGCCGAAGAATCTATGAGATTCTTTGGTGATTTTCTAAAGAAATCATCACAATTATGGGAGAAAGAAGGTAGAAACAAAGATTATGAGAATGATGATGCAATACTCGAAGGACGTTCGATATCAACATGCAAAACATTTACATTGACGACTAATGAGAAGGAATTTGCTTATTTGGCTGTGCTAATGAATATGGCTATAACCGAGCCATTTTTAGAGTAAGCACATATTGTTTCTTTTTATTGTCTTAATATATGTGTATTTATAAATGTGACTTTGCACCTTTTATATTATGATAGTATGCATTTGGAAGAGCTACAAAGTTCGGATAAGCGCTTGGAAAGAAATGCTACATTGCTATGGAAAATTCACACAGAAAACATTGCTGAATGGATTAAAAAGAAGGTTGATCAAATCTTTTAAATTTTGTTTTTAGCTTTGAATTTTTTTTTTGACTCTATATTGAATGGATTGAATTTTTTCAGATATCTTTAAACTCAAATGAACATGATGATTTGCTAAAATGGATTGCTTATGGTCCAAGTAGTACTGCTTTGTCCTGCAAAGGATATATAATTATTGGGTTACGTTTTCACACAAAAGATGTTGAGATAGAAACTCAAAATTCTAGAGTGACTTATGATGCTACTACCATGTGTAGAGAAAGTGCGAAAGATGTTTTTCAAATAGTTGATGTGGTCACTTATTATGGGATTTTGACTGACATAATGCTGTTAGACTATCATAAATTTTATATTCCAATTTTTAAGTGTCATTGGGCAAACATTGGAAACGGAGTGAAAGTTGAAGATGGATTTACTCTTGTTAATTTACATCAAAATCAAGCTTCATTTCGAAGGATCCGTATATCCTTGCATCTCAGGCGAAACAAATTTTTTATTCAAGAGAGAATGACTCTTCTAATTGGTATGTTGTAATGAAGGCACCACCAAGAGGTTTTCATGAATTAGAAACAATCGATTATATTGAGGGCACAAGCTATGTTGTACAAGATTGTGAAGAAAACGAGATGGTTGTTGATTATGTGGAAGATGCTAGCTATGTTAGGGAGGATTGTGAAGGCATACATGAAAAAAGTTTTCCAAATCATCATTGATTATGCTTGGATTAGTTTGCTGTTGTATGTAAGTATACATTCGTAGAAAATATAAGCACAAGCGGCATTTTTTATATTATCAACAAATCCTTTGATATCATGACTTGATGAGTATGATTATGTTCACATTTAATTATATTATCTCCTTTAACTTGATAGATGCAACCATTTGTAGTATTTTTTTCCTTGAAATAAGTTTCTTTCGGAGTTTTATTGTATATAAACAGACCAATTTGAAATAAATTTTTTTCCAAATGTTGTTTAAATTTACATCTGATGCAAGATGCTTAATGAATTATACTTAACTAATATATGATAGGCCCATAAAGTAAGACGATCATCCACTATTTTATAACTTACTTCCAAAAGGTGACCACTGTGACTTAGCTAATAGTACTGAAGTATCATTTTCCTTTTTTAATCAAAACACACTGCAAAAAAATAGTTCAGGCCAGAAATGTTTTTTCTAAGCAAATAAAGTATGGTTTTTTGTATAGTTCAGGATGAAAACACACTGCATGATAATACCACACATTTTAAATTTGATATACATGCTTTTGGGGCATAGTTTTGTATATAATTTTGTAAGTACTTAATCAATTTTGTAAGTACTTAATCCAATAAATCACATGCTTCTACTTAATCAATTCAGGAGCAGGTTGATAATTTCCAATGACTAAAAGGAAAAGGGCTGCTCTAAAATGGCTAAAAGCAGTCAGTGAAATTCATACCGAAGACAACTCGCAAGAAAGTGAAAACCGAGTCATACAAACGGAAGAGAACAACGATGCTCAAATCAAAGACAACGCTGAAGCAGGCGACGAAGATACAATGTAAGAAAATTTTGAAGTTGATGTTAATGAGGGAACTACTAGAGATGCTGCTACAATTTCGATTGTGAAGCGCAAATATAGGGGTCCAACAAAAGTGAAAAGACTTCCATCGAATCTTGAGAATCGTATTGAAGTCGAATTTGATGCGGATGGCAAACCAATAGGATATGGATCTGTTAAACTATCTTCATATTTAGGTCCGCTAGTAAGGGAACATGTTCCCGTTACACTTGACAAGTGGAAGGAACTAAGTAACGAATTACAAGTTGCTTTGTGGGGATGCATTCAGGTATAAACTGTTTTTATATTTACTAATTAGCTATACAGTTGCATGTTCTGATATAATGACTGTACTGTTCTCGTTACACTTCAAATGGTTGTACAATTTTAATGACTATATTGCCTCGTTTACTCCGAGGCACATGCCCTAGTTAAACTGAGGCACTTGCCATAATTTAACTGTGTCAAGGGCCTTAGATTAATTGAGACACTATCTGAGATTAACAAATTTGAAACAGAAGGCCAAAACTAAGACATCCACTACCTCTGCTTTAAATTATATCTTTGCACATACAACAGGTATTCCTCATCCTCCCAACTTTTGGATTTAAAAAGAAAAGGAACAGGGCCTAATACATATTTTAATTTAAATATACTGATATTTTTTTACTATAACTGGTGCGTCCTTACTATGAATAATAAATATGCATATTATATGAAGCATCTTTAGACTGAATTATATGTAGCAATATAAAGTTATTTTGAAATAAACAAATTTGCTTTTGCATTAATATTCCATGTATGTCCTGAGATATATATAAGAATTGCAGTACTTAACTTTGCTAATGTGCACTTATTCAGATAACAATTTTTTGGCATTAATTTCAAATGTACACTTATTCAACGTCAACTTTGCTAATGTGTTGTGTTGCAGGCTAGATTTAAATTAGATGAGCAATGGCAAAAAGAGTGCATATTTCAGCAAATGGGGTGCATTTTTAGAGCTTCAAAAGCTAGATTAGTTCGCAAAATAGCAATTGCAAGGAATGAAGAAGAAAGAAATAAGTTGAAACCCGACAACCTAAGCATGAATGAGTGGAAGAAGTTTGTCAAGTCCAAAACAACTCCAGAGTTTAAGGTAAAGTCAGTTTCAGGTTCTGTTGATGAAATTAAGTAGTAGTTACACATTTATTGTTGATGAGATTATATGCATTAGACAACATAAATAATGTGTTTTTTCTTAGGAACTGAGTCAGAAATATAAAGCTATTAGAAACAATCAGATACCACACACATGTAGTCGTAAAGGAATGGCTCGAGTGGTTGATGATTTGGTAAGAATTGCTAATTTATTTACCATAATATTTATTAACTAGTTTTTCAATGTGATATGTTGTAATAAATATTCTTTAAACATAGAGAAAGACGAGTCCTCATCCATCTTCTGTCAATCGATCTCATGTTTGGATCAAATCCCACACTCGAAAAAATGGCGAACCAGTAAATGTGACTGCTGCAGAGGCTATCGTAAGTACTTTGAAATTTTATTAGGTAACAATTTGTTTGCTATTGTGGTAGTTCTATTGTGTATAATATGCATTACGACAACTTGTGTAGGAAAAAATTAAACAAATCAACACTGAATCAAATTCTAGCTCAACAACTAATTACAAAGAAGATGCGCTTGCAAAAGTGTTGGGACAAGACAGACCAGGACGATTGAGAGGAATGGGAAGAGGTATGAACTACAGCAAGGCAATATGGTCACACATAAGGGATAAACAAACCATCGTCATGCAAAATCAAATTTCAGAATTAACCGCGATGGTTCAAATGCTTGTGAAAAATCAGGTATGCACTGTGATATTAAGGCATATTGACTCTGTTTGAATTTAAAATAAAATCAAAGGCATATTGACTCATATAGCTCAAAATATATTTCATTTCCCTGTTTAATAATCACAAAATGCCAGTAAAATAAAATAAAAATATCTTATTGGTTATAGGCAGCTGAAAATTGAGACCATAAATTTTATTTCTTTGGTTTCATTTCTACGTTTTAATGAACCTGCCAAAATTCTTATTATACAAGAAACCTATGTTTAACACACAACTTATTAATAGAAAAATAAATAATACCGAGAAGAAAGTCTAGGAATAAACGGATTAAATATAGTTTGATAATGAAATATATTTCTTTTCTAACATAAGAGATCTTAAAGTATTTTTTAATTTTAGAAACTTAGAAAATACAAAAAAGAAATAAACAAAGAGTAGTTGGAAAGCTTCAATAAAATCATCTTCTGGACAAATACACATCAAATTTTCCATTCAAAATTGAATATTGAAAGCAAGTCCTCTTAACAAAAACATAAATACAATATTTCAAAAGAAAGAAAGCTTTTAAAGCAAGATTTCAAAACATTTAACTGGCTTTGTTTGAATCTGCCATGCAGTCGGTTCCAAAATATGATTCTACCATTCAAAATATATTTAATTCTAACATTAAAACCATAAGTAAGGATATTAAAAAAAATTACTAATTGGAAATCATAGGTTAATTCTAACATTAAAATCAGAAAATGTACACGGTACCTGGGTATATATATATCTTCTAATTTTGTTGATGATGGGCTTGATTTCTTCTTCCCTTAATTATCAGTAAAACTCACTCCACTACTTCACACTTTCTTTTTCCTTATTTTCAGCTCTGTCATAATTAAACCAAAAGCTATTTATATATGCACACATCTAAAAGCAATGAAATACTACACCAAGATTAATGCTTGGTGCTGCAATATAGTTGAAAATAAAGAGCGCATAATGCACTATTCAATTCAGTTATTGTTGCTAGCATATAGAAAAAAAGAAGAGATTAAGTTTGAGATTAAGTTTATTGTAAATTTCTTATCTTCATATTATATTTCTTTTATAATTGATTTCATCTTTAACATTTGTTGGCTGCATCCATTATTGTTATGTTTTCTTCAAAAATTTCTGAGTTGCATGCCCAAATATATGACCATACTCACATTTTAGTAGTTTATATTTTATAATCATAAAAAATAGATGTACACCTGAAAAGTTTCACCTGTCCTCGTACAAAGATATGAAAAGTGTGCATGGTAATGTTGTTTTTGTTTCACCTGAAATTGTACAAAAATTTGTGTCCTGTCCTTGTTTGCTGTTTCACCTGAAAATTTTACACAAAACTGCAAAATTTTCTTTGCTGTTTCACCTGAAATCCTATCACTACAGCCACATGAAATGTGCACTTGTGGATATCCATTTCCCTTTTGTATATAGTGTACCTTGGAGAGGCAGTGCTGGGCTAATGTTGTTTTTATATTTGTTTGACAGAGAAAAGAAAGCCGGGATGAAGCAAATGTACCTCAAGCGGTAAAAGTTATTTATATTACTATCGATATCATTACATTTGACATTTAATTTAGTATTAATATAATTTTCATTTGATTAATTGTAGAACAATTATGATAAAAAATATGGCACATGTGATTTATTGGATTGGAGTGAGACAGACGAAATTGTTGCGGAAGGAAGAGTTGTGTCAAGTGATCCAAAGGAGCTTGTCCAACAAATCCCTTTAGGGTCTGATGCCAAGAAAATTATAATAGACACTGTGAGAAAACCGGATGCTTTCTTGTGGAGACCTTCACTTTATTTGACACGTATTGGAGAAGTTGAAGGTGATATAGTAGTGTGGCCAGCTACTAGAGTTGTTTTGCATAACTTAGATAACTTTGACAAAGAAGATCATACGGTAATCTTTCATCTTTATATTATTTAAGTTTTAGTTTGAATATATAAAAATAATAACCAATATGTTTTATTAATAGAGTAAAAGTAGCAGTACACATCATAAATGCAAATTAATCGATTGGAGTGAGAGCGAAAAATTAGTTGCAGAAGGACAAATACTTTCGAGTGATCCAAAACAACTTGTGAATGATCTCCCTCTTGGACCGGATGCCGTTGCAGTTTGAATAGATAATGCAAAAGTGGAAGATGCTTTTCTATGGAGGCCTACTAAAGGTTTGACATGAGTTGGGGAAGCCGTTGGTATCAAAGTCGCATGGCCTGAGTCAAAAGTAGTTATCGAGACCGTTAACGGTGCATCATTGGATGATCATAGGAATAATGCCGGAGTTGTCGAGAAGGTAAACTTATTTATAATCGATTCACTTTTTTTTCATCTTACGAATTGTTGAAGCACATAATAAAATAGCCTTTTTATTTATTGATAGAGTACAAATTTTATGGTAAATGGTAAATGCAAGCTGATCGATTGGTCGGGAAAGAGAGAAATAGTTGCATTAGGACGCGTGTCTTCAACCGATCCAACTTCAATGGTTCATTGTGTTCCTTTGGGTAAAAATGCAATTAAAGTTTGGGTAGAAATTGTAAAAATTCCAAAAGCACATCTATGGAGAACAACATCCGAATTAGAAGTCATTGAAGATGCTCTTGGCACTACGATAGCTTGGCCTATTGCGAACGTTATAATGGAATTAAATTCTAGTAAGTATAACTTCTTTAATTTATTTTAATTTTATTTTTCAGTTCATGTGTCAAAATTTGAAACATAAAAAGGCATCAATGTCAGTTTAATGATACCTTAAGAGTGTTAAGTTCGAGTTTGGCATATGGCATTTGCGACAGTGAGAGGAAGTGGGTGATTGGGATTTGCTGTTTAAATCATATTTATAACTGAAAATGCAGTTTTTGTTCTTCTGCATTGTATAATGCCTGGTAATAATCCGCTTCTTGTTGCTGTATTTTCTAAATCACACGTTATTTTTGTTTTATTTCACGTCAATGTCTATTTAGTTAAACTGATGTACTGGCAGTCTATTTAGTTAAAATGATGTACTAACAGTCTTTATCTTTTTTGTTATGAAAAAGTATATAACTTGCGGATGATGTTTGGATTTGAAAATTAACTTATGTGCTTCGTTTTGACAGGTGTTGTATGATGATACCGGGGTTACTACAAGCTGGAAGGAAGGAAAAATTATTTTGCTGCATTCATTCTCTTTCAAATCGGTCATGCTTGGATTAACGTATTTTGTATTGACGTTCATATATCTTTGCTTTTAGTATGTATCGTTTTGGTCAGCTATGGTTGTATGTATTGTTTTTTTTAAGATCACAAATATTTGAAACTTTGTGTACGAAATATTATGAATATATATTTAAATATATATTGTGGTTTGGCTTATGTCTTCATTTGATTACGTACATCATTATGTGATAATTGTGTTTTTTGAAATTTTATAATATATTAGTAGAATTGTAAGCTTGGATGTACCTAGTAAAAAAAACCGCATGGATAAAAATTTATAGCGTTTTAACTGTGCTATGGAAAGGTTGTTTTTTCCAGTTTTATATACTACAGCATTATGATAGTGCTATAAACAATTTTCATAACAAAAAAACAACGCAATAAAAGACAGCAAACCGCTATAGAAAGTAGCTGTACTTATACATACAATGTACTATTGCAGCAGATAACACTGTAAAATATTGTGTTCTATAGCGTCTATAGACGCTGTTGTATATTTCATATGTGTGCCAGCCTGTTTTTACATAGCAGTCATGAAAACGCTATAGTTTCACTTCATAGCGACTTTCCAAGGCTATTAAAAGTCATGTTTACAGCACTCATAAAACGCTATGAAATGTCCTTGTCCATAGCGTCTCTTATAGCGTTTTGTATGTTGTTGTTATAGGTCACTGACCTATTACAACATGTTAATATACAGCGTAAGAAAATACGCTATAATAGCTTCTAATAGCGTTTTTTAAACGCTATTAAAGGGTGTTTTTGTTGTAGTGAGTGCTAATACAGAGGAGCACATTCAAGACTTGCGAAAGGTGTTAACTATTCTTCGTCAAGAACAGTTCTATGCAGCGACGAAGAAATGCGTGTTCATGACGCCGAGTGTTTTATTTCTAGGTTATGTCGTGTCCAAGGAAAGGATACAAGTGGACCAGAGTAAAGTAACCGCAATTAAAAATTGGCCACAGCCCAAAACTATAATAGAAGTCAGAAGTTTCCATGGGTTAGCTTCATTTTATCGAAGATTTATACCGCACTTATTAGTGTGATGGCTCCTGTTACTGATTGTATGAAAGGAAAGCAGTTTTCGTGGACGAAAGAGGCAGGATCTGCTTTTGAATAGATCAAGGAACTTTTAACATCAGCACCGATTCTAATGTTGCCAGATTTTCAGTTACTATTTGAGTTACATACAGATGCATCCAAAGTTGGAATTGGAGGAGTGTTGAGTCAGAAGGGTCGTCCAATTGCCTATTTCAGTGAAAAGCTTTCTGGAGCAAAGATGAGATACAATACTTATGATGTGGAGTTTTATGCTATTGTACAGGCCGTGAAGCACTGGAGACATTACTTGTTCCACAAAGAATTTGTTTTGTATACGGATCATGAAGCATTGAAACATTTACAAGGGCAGAATAAAATTGCAGCTAGGCATGCATCGTGGATAGCTTATTTGCAGAAATTTACATTCGTTGTAAAGCACAAGTCCAGGGTAACGAATCGTGTTGCCGATGCATTGTGTCGGAGGAATAATTTACTAACAACCATGCAAGTAGAGGTGATGGGTTTTGATTTACTTCCAGATTTGCTTACTTCAGATTCATATTTTTCCAAGATCCTAGACAAAGTCAAGCAGGGAGACATGGATGGATATATGTTGGTTGATGGTTTTCTATTCAAAGGAAATCAATTGTGTATTCCAGATTGCAGTCTGCGAATGAAAATCATCAAAGAATTACATGAAGAAGGACACGTCGGTCGTGATCGTACTATGCAGTTGATTTCAAAGTCTTATTTTTGGCTATCAATGAGGAAGGAGGTTGGAAAGTTTGTTCAGAGGTGCCATATTTGTCAGGTTTCAAAGGGGACGGCGACAAATGCAGGTTTATATATGTCGTTGCCTATACCTACTAAACCGTGGGTGGATGTTAGTATGGACTTTGTATTGGGATTGCCGAGGACGCAACGTGGCAATGATTCTATCTATGTGGTGGTTGACCGGTTTTCAAAAATGGTACATTTTATCGCATGCAAGAAGACGGCAGATGTAGTTAATGTTGCACAATTATACTTCAGAGAGATCTATCGTCTTCTTGGGTTGCCTGAATCTATTGTATCAGATAGAGACACTCGTTTTCTGAGTCATTTTTGGAAGAGTCTATGGAGAATGGTCGGGACTAAGCTGACATTCAGTAGTGCTTATCATCCACAAATGGATGGACAGACTGAAGTTGTAAACATATCCCTAGGTAATCTATTGCGATGCCTCTTGGATGACAATTTGAAGAGTTGGGATTCGAAGTTATGTCAAGCTGAATTTGCGCACAACCATGCAGTTAATCGTAGCACTGGGTTTAGTCCATTCCAGGTTGTGTACTCAACAATTCCTAAAGGACCGTTAGATTTATTTGTAGTTCCACAGCAGAAAGGAGTGATCAAACGGGCTAGTGATTTTTTGAATGAATTGCAAGAGTGTCACAAGGTTGTGCAGGAACGATTGCTTAAGGCGAATGTGAAATATAAGCAATCCGCAGATATTAAACGACGACATGTTGACTTCAAAGAAGGAGATTTTGTACATGCAGTATTGACCAAGGATCGATTTCCTGTTGGTACTTACAACAAACTAGCTGCTAGGAAGATTGGTCCTTTGGAAATCGTAAAGAAGATTAATGAGAATGCTTATCAGTTGAGATTGCCGGATCATATCCATACTGCTGACGTTTTCAACGTCAAACACTTGATTCCATATCATGAGAATAAGCTTGTCGAAGAAGAGGAGAGCGTGAATTCGAGGTCGAATTCTTTTCAACTAGGGGAGGATTATGCAGTGCTCACCTTAGGTCGCGTATGACCTAACTCCAACAACTTAGGTCGCGTACGACCTAACTCCAACACCTTAGCTCGCGTACGACCTAACTCCAAAATCACTTCCCTTGAATCGCGAAGCCCTGAATCGCGAAGGCCTGAATCACGGAACCCTATATCGCGGACGAACAGAAGTCATAGGTCGCTCCAGTTTAGGTCGCTCTTTCCCCTTAAGTCGCTGTTGATTCTTAAGTCGCTCCAGCCTTATCTCGCCAGCCTAGATCGCAGCCGAGCTCCAGTTAGGTCGCTACCATTCCTTATGATGCTCCAGCAATGTCGCGAGGCAAATCCAGTATGTCACGAACGACCTATGCCGCTCGAGCTTCCAGTTAGGTCGCGAAGCCTAAGTCGCGAGCTTCTAGTAGGTCGCTGAAGTCTTATGTTAGGTCGCGAAAAACATCCAGTAGGTTGCGAAGATCCAGTTAGGTCGCTGCCGTGCTTCTCCTTAGGTCGCTGATTGAATGCCGCATTTGTTAAGTCGCTCTGCCTATGTTGTTAAGTCGTTTGTTAGTCGTTGTTTGTTAAGTCGCTTGTTGTTATGTCGTTATTTTCTTATGTCGTATGTTGTTAATTCGTGTGTGTGTTGTAACTTTCCCTATAAATAGGGGTGTGTTGTCATTTGTAAAGGAGAGTTGATTTTGGAATAAAAATTTGGTTTGTGCTTTGTGCCTCCATTAAAATTAAAAGTTGAGTGTTATCTTCTTTCTCCATCTTTGGATATTCGAGTGCGCTCGAATCAACGAACTTGAAGCCGATTCACGGAATCTCGTGCGCGAGATCAACGTCGAAGAATCGTAGATCTTCTAACACGGTATCGTGCGCGATCAACGTATTGAAGATAGCTAGAATCCGGTATCTCGAGAGATCAACGGATTTGGGCATTCGGGTATCTTCAATTCATCAATTTTATCTTGTTCATCGATTGTATTTCCGCAATACGTGATTAGATACGGGATAGATTTGACCGCTGGTTCAGATCTACTTCCGTGCTGCGTTAACTTTTGAGTCCCTCTTCACAAAGTCCCCGGTAAAACCTTTCGTATGCACTTCTTCGCTATGAACACTTCGACTTTATTTCAACTCCCCTACAAACATCCTATAGGTCATCCACTTTCATGCACGAACAAAACCAAACAATAATCATTCCACACACTTATGCTCATAAGCAACCAACCAAAATTATTATCAAAAAAACGATTTTTAAACTTGCTTTTAAAGTGAGCTTTACTCACCTAAAAAACATTATCTTTTACCAAAACTACTGCTACATGGTAAACAACACACAGACCTAGCTTCTTTCTACAATAATTTATTTTTAAGACCTATGGAAGGTCAAGAGGGCTTGGCCATGGTGCTAAGGGGCACAGCCTTGGTGAAAAAAATGAGATCTTGGGTTTTTTTAGCAAATAAGTAGTGTAGAGAGGAGTAGAAGTGGTTTTAGCAAATTATTTAAGGATTAAAAGTGGAAAGGAGTGATTTTTAATTTGGTTTATTTTGGAAACAAGAATGGAAGAAGTAGAGAAGAGAGTAGAAAGAGGAAGGAAGAAATGGAAAAAAGAAATGAAATGAAGTGAAATGAAAAAGAAAAGAGTGGAGTTGTTTTCTTAGAAAATGTAAAATGGTATATTACCAAAAAGCCCTTAGCCAATACCCTCCACAAAATGATGATGCCTCACCCCTCCTCCCTCATGAAGCACACGCAACCCCCTCTTGGTCACTACATGCCATCACATCTCCTCTTTTGTACTGTACCAATGCCTTAGATTTTTCGCTCTTCTCCCTTTAAAATTATAAAAGAAAAGTCCACTTTCTTTTTATTAACTTAAGTATATATTTAAATATGTTTTAACCTAATTACTTCATTATCCAAATGTATATGTTACTTGTATATATGTTTGCATATATATAATTGTGTGTACAATATGTTCCGACAACTTTTGGACGACGAAAAAGTCAAAAAACCAAAAGACGATCTTCACCGTCATCATTTGAATGGTCTTTTGTGAAGCCTGTCAAATGCAGCTCTATTCTTGCATCAGCTTTCAGGAATTCTTTACAATTATCGATTTTTCTTCCATATTTTGCATCGAGAGCGCTCTAAATTTCCTGTGCAATCAAACAATGAGAGATATGGTTAAATTCAAATTTATCAAGTGTAGAGATAAGAACATTCATTGCATCCACATTAAGGGAAAAGTTATTCTTATCTGCCATACCCAATCCATTTTCATTAATATCCCAAATATGAAAATCAATAAATTTTAAATAAATTTCCATAACAAAAAATCTATTTATTTAAAAAATAGGTGGACTATAAATGGACTAAATCTTGCTAAATCTATTGCAGTTAGGGTAAGACATTATATTAGGTTTTTTCCTAAAAACCGATTCTGATAGGATCGTGTGATATACCCAAGAGGGAGGGTCAATAGGGTATATAAATTTTTTGTAGATAAGCGAATAAATAATGTGGAAACGTAAATGCGAAAAGTAAATAACGCATAGATATACCCAGTTTCGACCTGATGCCCCTACTACGGCCCCCATGTTACTACTAGGATTATATACTCGAAACTTACAACACTTTATGCTCACACTCAATGCTAACCTGAATATACTAATCCTATGCTTAGTAACCCAGCCTGGACTGAATACCTTGAGACCAGAATCCCTGAACTACAACACATAACTCATCCTAAATCAACTAGATTCCAAAATTAAAAATTACAAAAAAGAAACAAATTACAGAAATATAAAAAGAACACTCCTTTTCTTGTCTCTTATCACGTGACCTTGCACTGTTTTTGATTTGAAGTTCGAGAAAAACATCACAACCTACAATTCTAGTTGATCATGCTGCTAAGCTGTTGGTGAATTTGAGATGCAACTTCTTCCTTGAGATGATGATGTCCTCCTTGAATTTTTTTGATGAAGAAATCCCTTTTGTGTGATCGGATATTGATTTAAATAAACAAGAAAAATAAACAATGACAAATTTGTTGTGTTACAATGTAGAGAGATATGATTTTTTTTTCGAATGAAGCTTTTCTTCTTTCTTTTGTTATTGGTCTATCCGATAATTTTTCCTTTCGATGTTATTGAATTTATGTAGGCAACGTGTATGTATGGAAACATATATGGAAGAGATGATATTGAGAAAGATATGTATTTTGAGAGTTTGTTTGTAACGACCAGTATTTTTGATAATTAAAAGTATTAAATTTAATAAGATTATGGGATTTAATATTGTCAGAAATTAAAAATATATAACCTGATCTTAAATGAATTCTGAAAACGACAAGTTCAATGAGGTAAGGATAGTAACACAAATTAACATATAATTTAATGTTTTTGATTTGAATATAATTAATCACTGTTTGAATGTAAACTTCATCGATTGTGAATAATAAAATGTTAACAAAGAATGAAATGGTTTTTTTTATTTCTAATAGGAATATAAATGTAAAGTTAAATTTGGATATAATTGTAGAGTTTAATAAGGAATAAAAGAAACAATATATTAAAGGAGAAATCGTATGTCATTTAATTGAAATTGGTTTTAGCATTGATAAGAAAATTTATTAATCGTTTTTTATAAACAATAAATTTAGAAACGTGTTGAATTACTAAGATTTAACCATTATTTTATTTATCATCTTATTATTAATCTGTTTGAAATTTATTATGTAATAGATGAACTTTAATGTAATTAAATATTTCAATTAATATAAACAAAGGTGTTAACTGTTGAGTGATGAATGTAATAAAATGAAAATTATGTTTAATTAACATATAAGGTATTTGTTGATTCAATATAAAGAACATTTAAAACAAAATAACACAATTTGTTGAAATATAAAATGTAATGAACTAGGGTTTTATTACCGTCGTAATGAAACGTTTGAATGAAAAAGGTTAGAAATAAAAATTTATGATTTATTAATGTGAATTTTATTAGATAGTAAATTTGGGCCATAAATAAAATCTAAAACAACAAAAAGCAATGAAGTGGAAGGTGCTAACGCGTTTATGAATATAATTTAATAGCTGGAATTTAAGGATAGAGATAATGTAATGATATTCTATTTATAGCAATAATAGGAATTGGAATAATAAATGCTAGTTTTAATGATGAGTTGGATGAATATCGATTAATAGAGGAAAACGTTTATTTAGTATTTAGTATGTAATTTAATTCTTGTTGGATACTGTAATTTTATAAATGTATTTGCATGACTATAAATAAGGATTGCAATGTTTACGTATTTATGTAATTGATTTCATCAATTAGGGTTTTTTTTGAAGTGAAAGATTGAAATTAATTGAAAATAAATTTATTGAAATCTTTCAATTGAAAAGGGAAAAGGACATGAAGTGTAATTAATGAATCTAATGTAAGAATTTTTTCATTTGGAATGTACATTATTTGGAAATATAAGAATGGATTTAATATTGTATAAGTTGATTGTAACGACCCGGAATTTTGCACCATTCGCATCCATTATAAGTGTATAGGTAGACACTCATGCCGGAATTGAATTGCTCAAAATACCGCGTTGTTAATTTAAATTTGGCAAAACTAAACATATATACAGTAAATAAATAATCACAGATCGGTGGGGAGATGTTCGAACGCGAGAAGAGTGGGAGAGGCAGAGATCTGGGTGCGATTGTCGATGGGTCGCCGGATGTAGCCGAGGCGGTGCGGTGGGGACTTGAGATTTTGAACGAAGCTTGCTGTTGTTTAAGGTCGGGGTGAAGCAGGTTACCACCAACAAAATATAATTATGTTTCTCAGGCAAATGTATAAAAGAGCAACCAGTGAAATATAAGACTTATATTATATATATACTTTTATTTTGTTGTAAGAGTTTGACAACACAAACGAAAAAGAAAGGAGGGGAGAGGAAAAGAATGAATGGGAAAAGGAGGAGGAAAGACAAAAAAAGGCACGGGTTTTGAAGGCAAAAATAAATGAGCTGTTACATATATTTCTTTTTCAAAATGAATACAAAGCAACATTTTTTGGAACAGAAGGGAGTGCAGAAGTCATGAGTAGAATTTTATAGAATTAATGACTAGTGCCGGATTGAATTATACCGTAAGCAATTGAAGGACAAAAACAAAAAAATACAAGGGTTCTAATACGGAACCTGATACGGAATCGTTTTATCGATCCTGTAGCGAACCGGACTTCAAAACACAGAAGTAAATATACCGTAGTGCTCAGCACGACGAGACGATCAAAACGGTATACAGATATCAGTGGTATGATTGAATTATAAAATTTCGAATTTTGAACTAGCGGAAAATGCAAGAAAAATGCTGAAAATTAAGATCGACGGAGCCAAAGATGTCCGAATTTGGAAAAACGACAAACTGAAATCTTGCTCAGAAGATGGTTTAGAATTTTTCTTTGTAAAATATTTAGGTTTTGAAAACATTTTATTTTCATCGCTTTTTAACTGATTAAATTGAAGTGAATTTACGCGCGAAATAACTTTCATATTTTCAGACGAAAATTTACCAGTTGCTATGTTTAACTAAACGTATTCCAAATATCAAATTTTTATTTCGAAATTTTATCGTTTAAAATTTTACAAAATTTCAACTATTTACGTTATTAAAACAGTTTAAAATTTACGGGTCGTTACATTGATTATTTTAGAATATAAGAATGTTTACATTTATGAATTGCAAGTAACGAATAAGCATTTTAAGGAAAATAAAAGAATGTTTGAGGAAAATAAAGTGAACGTTTCCATTCTAAATATGAGTATAACGTTGTAAAAAGATAAAATAGAATTTTTAAAACAACATTTTATGGTAGTTAAATAGCAGGCATAGATTGCACGGAAGTGATTTTAATGCTAACCTTGAAATTTAAAATAAATTAAATATTTTGAGTTCATGATTACATGTCGACAAAAAATGTTGTTTTTAAATTTGAACTTTTGAATCATTGTTCATATTTTATTTTTTATAGCGTCGGTCCTGTGTAGCAACGGTCCCTGTTATGTAAATTGGTGTGTTCAAATTTAGTTATGTTGTGTTAATTAAATCTTTACTGGATGTCAATTTTTGTATGTTTGGGTTAACAAAATTAATTGAGTGAACAAATGTTTTGAAATTTGAATTCCAAAAGTTTGTTTACACTGTAGAGTTGGTTATTTTATTCCCTTTCTAATTATGTCACACTCTTTTTATTGTTTTCTCGTTTTGTTTCATTACTCATTTCCCTTTACCATCTCCGAAGCTTTTTCATTTCACGAACGTTGCCTACTTTTCATATTTTTAATTCTTTCCTTCACCTATTTTAATACATACCTTCTTCTTCACATCTCGTTCCTCACACAGGTGCCGCTACATTTTACACCATTGCACCTCCACGACTATGCCATCCTACACCTATTGTCCATCACTATTCATAGCTGTTGACCACCCATAGCTATAACCAAAGTCGATTCTAGGGTTTCAAACTACAAAATAACATTATAAACAAAACTATATATAATTAATTTATTTAAAAAAAATGGGACTCCACAATAATATTAATACAAACATCTAACAAGATACTACATCGTTTATAAATTGTTAATATAATTTAAAAAATGATACTACAATGCAGAACTTACTACCACAATTCTTAAAATTCTACTAAAAAAACATCATGAACAAAAATATACACAATTAATCTATTTAAAAAAATTCTTCAAAGTATCATTAGTACAGTATCCTCTTCTTCCTCAAATTTATTATTTTCCTCTAACACCATTTCTTCATTCGTGTCAAAACTCGAAATCATTGCTATTAGTAGAGTCATGCATTCTCCATTCTTACTCATCGCCGCCACATCGTCAAAGCACTTTTGCTTTGAGCTCCATTGCCAAAACCACCATCCCATCTACCTACATTGTCGCCAAGATTGGTCGTGCCTTCATTAAGTGACCGCAAATCTCCTCCATCGTCAAGAATCCAGTTGACGTGCCCTTCTCGCAATAAGTTTTTGTTCTTCTGCCATATTTAGTTGAAACGTTTGTATTTTTAGCTAAAAAAATTAAAAGCCTGTATTTAGAGCTAAAAATGGGTAAGATTTGTCCTTCACACTATTTTATTGATTTAAAAAATACAAAAGTAAATTAGCAAAACATATAATTATTGAATAATTTTGTCCAAAAATTCAAAATTTCAACGAGAATTTTTATTTCGATTATCGAATTCATTGGAGAAAAATTATATTTTCTGAAAAAAATTGCACATAAAAAAACTGATTTTTTTTAAATTTGGTAGAGTTTAGATTTCATTAGGTTTTCATGGTAATCAATTTTAGTAGTCCTAAATCCTGATCATAGTTTTAGTTCAATTTTAGTCTACAAACCGAGCACATACCAAGACCAGCAGATTTGATTCTTTTGGAAGTAGCAACACCATCAACAAAGTTCAAACTCCCAATAACCACTGTCCTCCTCGGACCATCGCCAAACGTCATCAGATCCCAACGACCACCTGCTATTTGTAAACCTCACCCTTCACATACTAATTACTCTTTCTCAAAATGAAAGATGGTAGCTGTTGATTACTCTTTCTCAAACTGAAAGCTGCATTATACAGTTGTCGTTCCATCAACCAAGGATCACCCAGACTCCCGAAGCTTTGTATTTCTCAAATGCTTGAAATGAGTCCTACATAGGAAGGAGATGCAGTCTGTATCTGAAACACCATATATATCCCAGTTAGCGACCGAGATTGGAGATTCAAAGTATATTTGACTTCAGCTGTGCTTATGGGGTTGGAGAATTCAGTCTCCATACAATGTCCTATTATCATGTTAATTCCATTCATTTTTTAAGGATGAATATCACGGTTTTCTATAGGTTGTTTTGAATCCTAAGTGCTAGAGTTGTAATTTATATTTAAGTATCAAGTACCGAATTTGACTTTGATGCCTTCAAACAAAGCATGAAACAATTGCGGAAAGTCCTTTTTACCATTTGGAAGGAAGTTGTAGCAATTAGCTGAGGTTACTATAAAGGAGCAACTCTGTATATAATAATGGTGTGACAAGCTAACTAAATCTGCACAAACATTCGACAAAGAGAGAAGATTAGTTTTGATATCAAAAACCAAAATTTGGGTTTTTAGGTCTTAAGAACACGGCTTCAGTAAACTAGTCGACCTATATGGCTACTCTAGCATTAGTGATATTTACCCTATAGTTTTCAGTTTAAGATGTGTAGAAGGCACGGTTCCAAATTAGCTAATTTGGCTATAAAACATAACTTACTTCAGATTACCATGTGTAGCAACCGAATGAATGGTTATGATTTCATAATTTTGTATACATGGGGCATAATTATTATTATCTTCTCACAAATATAAGAATTCGCAAACATCATGCCTCGTCGTAGACTCCCACTGGCTGCTTCAAATTTCTTCTCCAAATCAGCCTCCCTAATAGCATGAGACGCAATACGCAGCTGTATGAAATCAACATGTAATACAGCCATGAGAGCAGCATCATTGAAACATGTCGAGTTAAATATTTGCTAACATATTATAGATAACAGTTGTAAAATAATCGAATAGAACAAAATGAACAAGAGAACACAGATTTGAGAGATAGAAGAAACAAATATAAAATAGAGACTACATTTTTATTGAATTGGTTGAATAAAACCATATTGCAGGATTCTTATTCATAAGCCTAACTAGAACATATAAGTTGAAACTACCCAAACATGAATTAAAGTCCGATAGCAGGAAATACTAAAATATTTCTTTTTTTAACAGCACGATTCAAAAATCTTCAGTTCATGATAAAAATTCTTGTACTTCCCAGTTAAGATTTTATGCATTGTAAATTTGGATTTGAGTGAGGAAATTTGTTAAAGAGATAGTAATCTTGAAACTTAGGGTCTTGGTTACTATTAGAAAAATTGGTTCGCCTAGAGCATCTTTTTTCAGTTAGTATAATAATTGATCTGGCATGAATGCATGCACATAAAAAATTCTTTCATTTATAAGAGTGCAGTAAATGGACTTGAATAGCAATTAAAAAACGGAGGCAAGTTGTACGTAGCTTAACTTGATATTTTGAAGCACTGATTTGAATTGGTGAAAAGTAGGAAATTAATCATGTATTATATTGCGCGAGAGTGATGTCTGTGTACTACACACATGTTAGATGAGGTACAAATATAATATTGTAAAATTGATGTGGTTCTCGTAGCCAAAGCATTAAAAGAGAAAACAATATAATAAAATAATAGTCATTTTCATACTTACATGTAGCAACCACAGCATAACATATACAAAAAAATCAAATAACTAGAAGGATATTTTATAACGGAATATGAGCAGAATAATAGTGTACCTAGTTTAGAAATTCATCTAGTCTTCTTGACAGGTGCATAATGCTACCCTCAATATATCAGTCATTTCAATTACCTTGGAAAAATGTGCCCCCTGTAAATAAAGATTGCACGTACAAAAAGTTGAGTCTGCATACAACTGAAATGTTGCATTATGTAAAACTTAAGTGATCGTGCATGTTACTACTAGTGGTAAGATTGTACTAATATGATAATGCTTTAAATTGTGTTGAATAAATTAAAAATCAAAGAGTTCTAATTGACCGAGGAAAAAAATGCAAACCATAAAGTACACATATCATCATGACTGAAATGTACTATGATTAGTGAACAGTTTGCAATCATTAAATGGAAGAACCACATATTGAGAAAATGAATATATCAGCATTGCAATGCAAGACCTTAATCTTAAGAGGCAATGCAATGCTGCAGCACTGCATTGAATGCGGGAATGCTGCATATGTCCAAAATAAAACAAGGAATTTTGGAATGTAGGAGCTATATAGCATTGAAGTGCTATAGTTTTTTACTTAAGCAATATTGAGGATCATCCAAATTTGTACCTGAACAACTAGAGGCTTTACAAGGCTAATAGAAGAAGAGCATCCCAAAACATCTTGATTACACATTGAACAATAATAGCAGGTAACTCATGACGAGGCACAGAAAATGTTGCCTTGGTCCATGCACACAAACAGTTAATGTTCAAAAACAAATTTTTAGCAACATTAACTTTTTAAACTTCTTCCATAGTCTCCCGATGATCTTTCAATACAATTGCGCAAAAGTAAAATGAATGACATTATAAAAGAACAAAGGGAAAAATGGAGAAAAAAGAAAAGGAATTAGTACTCATCGCTTTAGGTTTGCGATGCGCTTTTAGTAGTTTTGTAACTTGTCCTATGCCCTCTTTCACTGTAGCTCTTCGCCTGACGCAGCACGGAAAGTAGATCTGAACCAGCAGTCAAATCTATCCCGGATCTAATCACGAATTGTGGAAATATGAGTTGATGAAGCAAAATGAATCGATGAATTGAAGATACCAAATGCCCAATTCCGTTAATCTCGACGATACCAGAATCTAGCTATCTCCAATCCGTTGATCTCACAAGATACCGTGTTGAGAGATCTACAATTCGATCGTTGATCACTCGCAAGTGATATCGAGAATTGGCTTCAAGTTCGTTGATTCGAGCGCACTCGAATAACCGAAGATGGAAGAAGAAGGAGATCACACTCAACTTCAACAATGGTGGCACAAAGCACAAACCAAATTTTTATTCAAAATCAACAAACTATTACAAATGACAACACACCCCTATTTATAGGGAAAGTTACAACACACACATGACTTAAGAAAAATTACAACACAAACAGTACAACGACTTTACAAAAACACACAGCCGCACGCGACTTAAACAGTAACGACCTACGACTTACGACTTATCAACATACACGACTTAACAAGACACGACCTAAAAATAAACGAATCAAAACAATGCGACTTAACAGAAACGGCATAAGAAATCGGCAGCGACTTAAACATCTTCGCGACTTAAGGAAGATTGTACGCGACCTAAGGAAGAAGCATGGCAGCGACCTAACTTCGTTTGCGATCTTCGCTGGATCGACCTACTGGAGGCAAGCTGGAGCTTCGCGGCCCACGACTTAAGGACTTCACGACATAAAGAAGGTCGTTCGCGACTTACACTACTGAAGCGACTTACTGGCGATGCTCGCGACTCAAGGCAGAGGAGAAGCGACTTAGGGTTCTTGTAACGACCCGTATTTTTAACGGATCGACAAGTTCGTCAGAATCTGGAATTTTAGAGTTTTTGAGCCATTTCAGATTTTAGGCGAAAATGGTTAAGTCCTGAGTCGTGAACGACTTAGTGTAAGCCGTGAGTCGTATACGACTTAGGGGATAGGTGCGACTCAGGGATTTGGCTAGTTAAGGGTGTAAGGATAAGTCGTTTGAACGACTTAAGGGGTAGGCGCGACTTAAGGACTGGGCGAGATAAGGCTTAAGTTGTAACAGTTAAGTCGTGACCGAGTTAAGGTGATGAGTCGTACCCAAGTTATCTGATGAGTCATACCCAAGTTATCTGATGAGTCGTATCCTGGTTATCTGATGAGTCGTCTGACCAGTTGAGTCGTAACCCCAGCTATTTGTTAAGTCGTGACCGACTCAGTAGTTGGCTGCTAGGTTATAAGTCGTAGGATAGTGGAATATGATAAGTCGTAGACGACTTAGTAGTTGAGTCGTATATCCAGTTAAGTCGTAGACGAGTATCCCAGTAGCCTAGCTAAGTCGTGAGGTTGATAAGTCGTAGCCGAGTTAACTGTTAAGTCGTAAGGGATCTGGGTTTTTGTTGAGTCATAGGCGCACGCTATGAGTCGTGACCGACATAGGAGATAGCTGTTTTGTCATGAGTCGTAGGCAGATGTGTGTTAAGTCGCTAAGGGTAGTCTGGTTAGATAGTAGAAGCCAGAAGTCGTTGAGTCATAGGGCTTTGAGTCGTAAGTCGTAAACGACTCATGGAGGCAGACGAGATAGGGATTTCAGCTATAAATAGGAGAGTTTCTCTTCATTTTTGGGATTCGGATTTTGAAGCGACGAAGTGCTGCCATTTTGAGAGCTCGACTTCTACACTTCTTCACTTCTTTTCTCCACTCTAATCTAGTGCTTCCTTCCATCCAAATCAAAGATCAAGATTGAAGATTCAAGAGCTAAAGTTGAAGATCTTCATCTTTTCAAGAGAGATTTCTTCGTTTGAAGCGGATTCGTGATAGATCAAGCTTGATTCTTCGCTGTCCAGATCTGAAGCGTGTTGATTTGGGTTTGTTTAGGTGATTTGGTGAGTGGTGATTATCTCTCATACGGATCCAAAGGAGTATATCGGATTGTTGGCTCGATTTGGTGTTAAAATAGAGATTTCCATGCATTTTCTTCATCCAAATTGTAGATCCATATAGATCCATTGTTCATGATGATGTTACATCCATTTTATCATATGTTAACCTATGCAAGTTCATTCATCAAGTTTGTAGAGATATAATCCATGTTTTCATGCTTATTGGACTTTCAACTCTTTAATTACGAAAATGCCATTATTGTTATAATTGTCTACTTAGATCATTTTTGAATGCTTGATTGCTTGGATTGATGTTTGATTTGATTGATTGTTATGAACTAGATGATTGATGATTAGATTTAGATCGAAGGTGGTTCAAAAGCTAAGGGAAAGGCTTTTGAATTGGGAAAGCTGCTCGTGGCATATGTAGCGGGATGATGAAGCTCTTATGCATAGATTTGATGATGTGATGTTGAGATGAGGCTTTGCGAGGATGTAATGAAGCGAGGCATCATGTGATGAAGACTTGGTCTAATCCAGACGGGATCATTCCAAGCATGTTGATAACTCGGTGATATGATTCGAGTTGAGGATAATGAATGGATATAAGAATAGTCGTCGAGGAGGATGACTAGGAGGTTTGGATAGCATCGTTGTTGAAGGTTCTAGCATGCTCTAAGCAAGAGTACGTTTTGGGCAGATTCGATAGTCCCAACGACTAACTGTTGATGGTCGAGTACTCTGGGCAGATTCGATAGTCCTAGGCACGGGTTGCGACGACGTGCGGGAGTTATGTCTAGAACCGGGGTTTCCATTAGCCCTTGACGGACGGCTGAAAGAATGTGCCGGTCATTCAATTAACGGTGATATCGAAGCAATGATAACAGTGATAGCCAGAGTCATGGATGTTTGGTTGTAACGTCATTCGGACTCAAGAGCGGTATTTTCTGGGTGCTTATCTGATTGAGACCTTGGTACTTGGAAAACATCGCCCTTGACTCGAGTGATAGTAGCTTTACTTTAAATTGTATGCTCTGCTATGGTTGCTTCTGCTTAGTGTGTGTCTGGGGGCTATCACTGTAGAATGAGGTTGGAGTGGGAGGGTTGTATTCCTATTCCTTTTCCTTTATGCCCTTTTGGTATGTTGTTAGTTAATTTACTGCTCGCTAAGACTGTTGTCTGACTCAAGGCTTTATGTTTTAATTCTTATTGCCTTGGGCTGTTCGTCCATTTTGGGACGGGCAGACTAGGTAGCAGGTGACAGGTGATGTTCTCTTCTCACGATGCTGATATCGAAGACGAGCTAGAGGGTTGCATATTATCTTCTTATATGTACTGGATATTCCGCTGTTTTGTATTCTCTGAGAGATATGTAGTGAGGCTTGATGTATTGACTATTTGGATGCTTGTATTCAACTATTATGAAGAATTATATGATGTCATTTTGTTCTGTAAAGCTTCACTATACATATGTTCTATTGTATTTTGTCCATGCGCTGTGAGTAATACGATAGATTCTGTTGCTTTAATTTACCTTGACAATCGTCCATGGTCGCCTGGCACACTTTACAGCGCACTGTCTCTAGATTCGGTGCAGGGGTCATGGGCGGTCGTCACATTTGGTATCAGAGCATTGGTTAATCGATTTTACCCAACGCTCGTCGTCGTAACTACGTATGAGAGACGTAATTGTATTTTGATGGATGATTACTATATATAATATAGTAGCTTAGTAGAGTTTGAGTCCTTTATGCAGTTGTTTCTCTAGATGTCTAATCATTCCTTTTTATAGATATTGAGAATGAGTCGAAGAGGGAGACCAGCTGCTAGGGAAGGCCGTGCTACTGAAGAGACTGCTGATTATGCAGCCATGTTCGAAGCTATGATGACTTCGATCATGAGAAGGATACCAGTTCCGGGAGCGGCAGTTGATGTTGGAGTTCAAGTTCAAACTCCAAAACCGGTGGATTTTGCTAAGTTGTGCAAGGACTACACTGCTCTTGGAGGAAAGGTTTTCTTGGGAACAGAATCAACTATCGAAGTCCAGAGATGGATAGATGCTTGTAGAAGGATCTTTGGTGATTTGGGAATTGATGATGCAACTAAGAGGAAGTTGGCATCAAGGCAGCTTCAGGGGAGAGCTTCTGATTGGTGGAACTCTATTACCATCGATACTCCGGAGGAAGAGATTACTTGGGAGCAATTCCAAGTTAGGTTTGAAGCTAAGTTCATTTCTACAGCTCAGAAGTCTGTTCTGTTCAAGAGGTTTGTGGAGCTCAAGCAAGGTGGAAGATCTGTTCTTGAGTATGTTTCTGAGTTTGAAGCTTTGTCCAAATATGCTCGGTCATATATTGAATCTGCTTATCAGAAGAATGAGAAGTTTGTGACCGGCTTGGATAGTTATCTTGGGAGACAGTTGGTGGATCATTTGGACGATTCATTTGAGAAGCTTGTGGAGAAAGCTCTTAGGCATGAGAGTCTGTTTCCTAAGGAAGGATCTGTTGTTGCTGTGACTAGGGAAGAGTCTAAACCCCAGCAGGGTGGAAACAAGAAGAGGAAGCAGCAGCAGCAGAAGGGTAAGGATGGCCAGAAGAAGCCGAAAGGCGAGGTAACTTGCTACAATTGTCAGCAGAAGGGCCATTTCTCTAAGGATTGTAAGAATCCGAAGGCACCGATGAAGTGTCACAACTGTGACAAGCCAGGGCACATCAGGAAGAATTGTCCAGAACCGAGGAAGGACAAGCAGATTGTGCAAGCTTATGCTTTGGGAGCTGTTCCGTCGTCTTCAAAAGCTCCTACTGCTGAAGAGAAGGGGAAGAGTGTGGTTGTTCAAGGTACTCTTTTCCTATGTGGTGTTCCCGTTAGAGTTTTGTTTGATACAGGAGCGTCGCATTCGTTTGTTTGTAATGAACTCGTAGGCCGGTTAGATTTGAAGCTGGATATTGTTGATAGGCCATTGGTTGTGACTAATCCAGTTGGGGGTTCGTCTTGTTTGTGTATGTTATGCCGTGGTCTAGTTGTATCGAGTCATGGTTGATCTTTTGTTTGTGATTGCTTTGTTCTGAACTTTGCGGGTTCGGAATTATTTTGGGTATGGACTGGCTTAGGAAGTATGCGGAAAAGGTTGATTGCGAGAGGTTGGAAGTGACAGTCGAGAATGTGGAGGGGCGAAAGATTGTAATACGATGTAAGCATGAGTAAGGCGTCTTCATGAGCTTCATGTATTCGCTGGTTGTTCCACGGGATGGACTGTCATCAATGCCAATCGCTAATGGATTCGAGGATGTCTTTGATGAAGTCAAAGGGTTGCCGCCGCATAGAGAGATCGAGTTTCGTATAGATCTAGTTGAAGGAGCCAGACCTGTTGTGATGCCTCTTAGGCGGATGGCGCCTAGGGAACAGCAAGAGTTGAGGGTGCAAGTTGATGACCTTTTACAGAAAGGATTCATTGGGCGTAGTGTGTCCGAGTGGGGTGCACCAGTTGTGTTTGCAACCAAGGCAAATGGGTCGTTGAGATTGTGTGTGGATTATCGTGAGCTGAATAAGGTGACTAAGAAGAACAAGTATCCATTGCCGAGAATAGATGACTTGTTTGATCAGCTTCACGAAGCTAAGGTGTTTTCTCAAATGGATTTGGCAACGGGATTTCACCAGTTGAGAGTGGCTAAGGATAGTGTGCCGAAGACTGCTTTTAGGACACCATCGGGTTTCTATGAGTGGCTGGTAATGCCGTTTGGATTGACTAACGCGCCAGCATATTTTGTGGATCTTATGAATAGAGTGTTCAGAGATCAGTTGAACAAGTTTGTACTTGTGTTCGTGGATGATATTCTGATTTATTCCAGAACGGAAGAAGAGCACAAGACGCACTTGCGTATTGTTTTGGAGATCTTACGGAAACATCAGTTGAAGGCTAAGTTTTCGAAGTGTCACTTCTGGAAGAGTGAAGTGAGGTTCTTAGGCCATGTGATTTCTTGAAATGGAATAGCGGTTGATCCCGCTAAGGTGGCAGCAATCCAGGATTGGGTTAGACCTAAGAATGCATCTGATGTGAGAAGTTTTCTTGGATTAGCAGGATATTATCGACGGTTTATCAAAGACTTCTCCAAGATAGCTGCCCCATTAACAGGATTGACGAAGAAGAACCAAGTGTTCAGTTGGGATGCTAAGTGTGAGCAAGCTTTCGGAATCCTGAAAGAGAGATTGACGAGTGCTCCTGTTTTGACTATTCCTAGTGGGAATGATGAGATGGTGGTTTACACCGACGCATGTGGTACTGGACTTGGAGCAGTGCTGATGCAGAAGGATAAAGTTGTTGCGTATACCAGTCGACAACTGAAGCCGCATGAAAGGAATTACCCAACTCATGATTTGGAATTAGCGGCGATTGTATTTGCTCTGAAGATGTGGAGGCATTATCTGTTGGGAGTTCGATTCGAGTTGTTTACGGATCACAAGTCGTTGAAGTATCTTTTCTCCCAAAAGGATTTGAATCTTCGGCAGCAACGTTGGCTAGAGTTTTTGGCATCATATGATTTTGGTATAGCTTATACTCCGGGAAAAGGTAACGCAGTGGCAGATGCGTTAAGTCGAAGACATGCAGGATTGGGAGCCATGTTTTCTGAATGGAAGAATCTCGAGTATTTAGCTGGATTTGACTTCAGGCCTAGATGCGAATTGGAACCTGAGATGTTGGCAAACTTATCAATAAGACCCACTCTTGTGGAAAGGATTGGTGAGAGCCAAAAGCGAGATGATAAGCTTGTCAAGATTATCCGTGAATTGGAATCTGGATTGGATCCAGAAAAGGATAAAGGATTCGAGGTCGATCGAGAGGGTTGGCTTCGGAAGCAAGGACGACTAGTTGTTCCCGATATAGATGAATTGAGGAGTGAAGTTCTGAAGGAAAGTCATCACTCGAAGTTGACAATTCATCTAGGTGGAAATAAGATGTATCGGGATATGAAGAGAACCTACTACTGGGAAGGTATGAAGAAGGATGTTGGAAATTTTATTTCCAAATGTATGAACTGCCAGTTGGTAAAGGCCGAACAGAAGAAGCCAAGCGGATTGCTTCAACCATTAGAAGTTCCTACATGGAAGTGGGAACAAGTGTCGATGGATTTTATCGATGGATTGCCTAGAACCAGAACGGGAAATGAAGGGATTTGGGTCATTGTGGATCGTCTGACTAAGAGTGCACGATTCATTCATGTTCGATCGACTAGGACTGCATCAAAGTTGGCTGAGTTGTATGTTAAGTGGATAGTTCGTTTCCATGGTATTCCGAAAAGTATAGTGAGCGATCGAGACCCATTGTTCACTAGTGGATTTTGGAAGAGCTTCTAGGAAGTCTTGGGAACCGAGTTGTGTTTGAGTACAGCTTATCATCCCCAAACAGATGGTCAGACCGAGAGAGTCAACCGAGTTTTGGAAGATCTTCTCAGAGCATGTGTTTTGGACTTCGGAGGATCATGGGAAGATCACCTTCATTTGGTGGAGTTTGCGTACAACAACAGTTACCAGTCAAGCATTGGTATGGCACCATATGAGGCATTGTATGGAAGACCGTGTAACTCTCCAACATGTTGGTTGGAAATTGGAGAAAAGCTGATGCTTGGGCCAGAGATGATTCGTCAGACTTCAGATTGTATAGAGATCATTCGGCAACGAATGAAGGCAGCCCAAGACCGTCAAAAGAGTTATGCTGATAAGCGTCGAAAGGATTTGGAATTCGACGCAGGAGATATGGTTTTTGTGAAGATTTCTCCACTAAAGAATGTTATTCGATTCGGGAAGAAAGGAAAATTGACTCCGAGATTTGTTGGACCATTCCCGATCATCGAGCGAATTGGAAAGCTCGCCTATAGGTTGGAGTTACCTGAGAAGATGTCGGGTGTGCACAATGTTTTTCATGTATCATATCTACGGAAGTATGTGCACGACTCGAATACAGTGGTTTCTGCTGATAGCTGTGAAGACTTCGAAGTTGATCCAGTCGATAGAAGACCTCGTAAGCCGCTTCGTGTTGTAGAAACCGACACGAAACAGCTTAGGAGGAAGGTAGTTAAGTTGCTCAAGATACAATGGAGTGATGATGATAACGACTGTACGTGGGAGGTGGAAGAGAGGATGAAAGCAGCTCATCCCGAACTTTTCAAGGTATGGCCCTAAGGTGTCGTATCATCTAACAACATTGTAACTTGTTCTAAGTCTTAGAATTCTGTACGCTAAGCTAGAATTGGATGCATGGTTTGCTGATTGTTATGGTTGGTAGGCGTACAGAATAGTCTTCGATTGCTTTGTTTGTTTGGAATTTCGAGGGCGAAATTCCTAAGGGGGAGAGAATGTAACGACCCGTATTTTTAACGGATCGACAAGTTCGTCAGAATCTGGAATTTTAGAATTTTTGAGCCATTTCAGATTTTAGGCAAAAATGGTTAAGTCCTGAGTCGTGAACGACTTAGTGTAAGTCGTGAGTCGTATACGACTTAGGGGATAGGAGCGACTCAGGGATTTGGCTAGTTAAGGGTGTAAGGATAAGTCGTTTGAACGACTTAAGGGGTAGGCGCGACTTAAGGACTGGGCGAGATAAGGCTTAAGTTGTAACAGTTAAGTCGTGACTGAGTTAAGGTGATGAGTCATACCCAAGTTATCTGATGAGTCGTACCCAAGTTATCTGATGAGTCGTATCCTGGTTATCTGATGAGTCGTCTGACCAGTTGAGTCGTAACCCCAGCTATTTGTTAAGTCGTGACCGACTCAGTAGTTGGCTGCTAGGTTATAAGTCGTAGGATAGTGGAATTTGATTAGTCGTAGACGACTTAGTAGTTGAGTCGTATATCCAGTTAAGTCGTAGACGAGTATCCCAGTAGCCTAGCTAAGTCGTGAGGTTGATAAGTCGTAGCCGAGTTAACTGTTAAGTCGTAAGGGATCTGGGTTTTTGTTGAGTCGTAGGCGCACGCTATGAGTCGTGACCGACATAGGAGATAGCTGTTTTGTCATGAGTCGTAGGCAGATGTGTGTTAAGTCGCTAAGGGTAGTCTGGTTAGATCGTAGAAGCCAGAAGTCGTTGAGTCGTAGGGCTTTGAGTCGTAAGTCGTAAATGACTCATGGAGGCAGACGAGATAGGGATTTCAGCTATAAATAGGAGAGTTTCTCTTCATTTTTGGGATCCGGATTTTGAAGCGACGAAGTGCTGCCATTTTGAGAGCTCGACTTCTACACTTCTTCACTTCTTTTCTCCACTCTAATCTAGTGCTTCCTTCCATCCAAATCAAAGATCAAGATTGAAGATTCAAGAGCTAAAGTTGAAGATCTTCATCTTTTCAAGAGAGATTTCTTCGTTTGAAGCGGATTCGTGGTAGATCAAGCTTGATTCTTCGCTGTCCAGATCTGAAGCGTGTTGATTTGGGTTTGTTTAGGTGATTTGGTGAGTAGTGATTATCTCTCACACGGATCCAAAGGAGTATATCGGATTGTTGGCTCGATTTGGTGTTAAAATAGAGATTTCCATGCATTTTCTTCATCCAAAGTGTAGATCCATATAGATCCATTGTTCATGATGATGTTACATCCATTTTATCATATGTTAACCTATGCAAGTTCATTCATCAAGTTTGTAGAGATATAATCCATGTTTTCATTCTTATTGGACTTTCAACTCTTTAATTACGAAAATGCCATTATTGTTATAATTGTCTACTTAGATCATTTTTGAATGCTTGATTGCTTGGATTGATGTTTGATTTGATTGATTGTTATGAACTAGATGATTGATGATTAGATTTAGATCGAAGGTGATTCAAAAGCTAAGGGAAAGGCTCTTGAATTGGGAAAGCTGCTCGTGGCATATGTAGCGGGATGATGAAGCTCTTATGCATAGATTTGATGATGTGATGTTGAGATGAGGCTTTGCGAGGATGTAATGAAGCGAGGCATCATGTGATGAAGACTTGGTCTAATCTAGACGGGATCATTCCAAGCATGTTGATAACTCGGTGATATGATTCGAGTTGAGGATAATGAATGGATATAAGAATAGTCGTCGAGGAGGATGACTAGGAGGTTTGGATAGCATCGTTGTTGAAGGTTCTAGCATGCTCTAAGCAAGAGTACATTTTGGGCAGATTCGATAGTCCCAACGACTAACTGTTGATGGTCGAGTACTCTGGGCAGATTCGATAGTCCTAGGCACGGGTTGCGACGACGTGCGGGAGTTATGTCTAGAACCGGGGTTTCCATTAGCCCTTGACGGACGGCTGAAAGAATGTGCCGGTCATTCAATTAACGGTGATATCGAAGCAATGATAACAGTGATAGCCAGAGTCATGGATGTTTGGTTGTAACGTCATTCGGACTCAAGAGCGGTATTTTCTGGGTGCTTATCTGATTGAGGCCTTGGTACTTGGAAAACATCGCCCTTGACTCGAGTGATAGTAGCTTTACTTTAAATTGTATGCTCTGCTATGGTTGCTTCTACTTAGTGTGTGTCTGGGGGCTATCACTGTAGAATGAGGTTGGAGTCGGAGGGTTGTATTCCTATTCCTTTTCCTTTATGCCCTTTTGGTATGTTGTTAGTTAATTTACTGCTCGCTAAGACTGTTGTCTGACTCAAGGCTTTATGTTTTAATTCTTATTGCCTTGGGCTGTTCGTCCATTTTGGGACGGGCAGACTAGGTAGCAGGTGACAGGTGCTGTTCTCTTCTCACGATGCTGATATCGAAGACGAGCTAGAGGGTTGCATATTATCTTCTTATATGTACTGGATATTCCGCTGTTTTGTATTCTTTGAGAGATATGTAGTGAGGCTTGATGTATTGACTATTTGGATGCTTGTATTCAACTATTATGAAGAATTATATGATGTCATTTTGTTCTGTAAAGCTTCACTATACATATGTTCTATTGTATTTTGTCCATGTGCTGTGAGTAATACGATAGATTCTGTTGCTTTAGTTTACCTTGACAATCGTCCTTGGTCGCCTGGCACACTTTACAGCGCACTGTCTCTAGATTCGGTGCAGGGGTCATGGGCGGTCGTCACAGTTCTGCTCGCGACTTACTGGATGTCGTTCGCGACAATAGGAGCGGCTTCGACTTAAGAGGCTTCGCGATTTAGGGAAGTGACATAGGTAGGTCGCTTGCGACCTAAAGATTTCTAGGGTGGCTTCTTCTTCGCGATCTAGGGCTCCGTGATTCTGGATTTGGCAATCTCGATTCAAGGTATGTCGTTGCATCATCCTCCCCTGGTTGAAAAGAATTCGTCCCGAATTCACACTTTTTCCTTCTTCGACATGCTTCTCCCCATAATACGGAATTAAGTGTTTGACATTGAAAACGTCAGAAGTATGAACATTTTCCGACAACCTTAACTGATATGCATTATCATTGATCTTCTTCAAGATTTCTACTAGACCAATCATTCGAGCTTTCAACTTGTTGTAAGTTCCCACTGGAAAACGATCTTTCGTCAATACTGCGTAAACAAAATCACCCTCCTTGAAGTCCACACTCCTTCGCTTCTTATCTGCCAATTGCTTATACTTCTCATTTGACTTAAGCAATCGTTCATGAACAATCCTATGACACTCCTGCAACTCATTCACGAAATCACAAGCTCGTTTAACAACCCCTTTCTGAAGTGGAACTGTCGACAAATCCAACGGTCCCTTTGGAATTGCCGAATATACCACTTGAAATGGACTGAATCCAGTACTTCGATTAACGGCATGATTATGTCCAAATTCTGCCTGACATAATTTCACATCCCAGCTCTTCAAATTATCCTTCACAAGACATCTCAACAAGTTTCCCAAAGATCTGTTCACCACTTCAGTTTGCCCATCCGTTTGTGGATGATAGGCGCTGCTAAAATTCATCTTAGTCCCAACCATCTTCCACAGACTTAACCAAAAATGACTTAGAAATCGAGTATCCCGGTCAGAGACAATAGACTAAGGTAGCCCATGTAGTCGATAAACCTCTTTAAAGAACAACTGAGCAACACGGACTGCATCGGCGGTCTTCTTACAAGCTATGAAATGTGCCATCTTTGAAAATCTATCCACCACAACATATATAGAATCATTCCCTCATTGAGTTCTTGGCAAACCCAAAACGAAATCCATGCTAACATCAACCCATGGTCTAGTAGGCACGGGCAACGGCATATACAATCTTGTATTCGTAGCCGTCCCTTTGGAAACTTGACATATGTGACATCTCTGTACAAATCTTTCAACTTCTTTCCTCATGGAAGGCCAAAAATATGATTGAGAAATCAACTGCAAGGTACGATCTCTTCCCACATGACCTTCTTCATGCAATTCCTTCACAATCTTCATTCACAAACTGCTCTCTGGTATACACAACCGATTTCCTTTAAATAGAAAACCTTCTATCAGCACATACTCATCCGTCCTCCCTTTCTTGACTTCATCTACAATCTTGGCAAAGTAAGGATCCTCAACAAACAGATCTGGAAATACATCAAACCCCGTCACTTTAACTCTCATCGTAGTCAACAAATGATTTCTTCTACTCAATGCGTCTGCCACACGATTTGTAACTCCCGACTTATGCTTTACAACAAATGTAAACTGTTGCAAGTATGCGATCCATGAAGCATGCCTGGTTGCAATCTTACCCTGTCCCTGCAAATGTTTCAATGCTTCATGGTCAGTATACAACACAAACTCTTTATGAAACAAATAGTGTCTCCAATGCTTTATGGCTTGGACAATAGCATAGAACTCCAAGTCATAGGTACTGTATCTTGTCTTGGCTCCAGAAAGTTTCTCGCTAAAATAAGCAATTGAACGACCCTTCTGACTCAACACTCCTCCAATTCCAACTTTGGACGCATCTGTATGTAACTCAAATAGTAACTGAAAATCTGGGTATCTAAGAATCGGTGTTGTAGTCAAGAGTGTCTTGATCTATTGAAAAGCAGAGTCAGCCTCTTCAGTCCACATAAACTGCTTTCCTTTCATACAATCTGTCACTAGTGCCATCACGCTACTGAAATGTGGAATAAACCTTCGGTAGAATGATGCTAAACCATGAAAACTTCTTACTTCAGTTACAGTCCTGGGTTGTGGCCAATCCTTGATTGCTTCAACTTTACTTTGATCCACCTGGATACCTTCCTTGGACAATACATACCCCAAGAACAAAACACTGTGCGTCATAAACGTGCATTTCTTCGTTTCCGCGTAAAATTGCTCCTGACGAAGTATCATCAACACTTCCCGCAAGTGTTGTAGATGCTCTTCTGTGCTTCCACTGTATATCAATATATCATCAAAGTATACCACCACGAACTTTCCAATAAACGGTCGAAAGATCTGATTCATCACTCGCATAAAAGTACTAGTGCATTCGAAAGACCAAATGGCATGACCAGCCATTCATACAATCCCTCCCGTGTCTTGAAGGCTGTCTTCCATTCATCCCCTAGTCGAATTCGAATCTGATGATACCCACTCTTCAGATCAATCTTTGAAAAGATAGCAGCTCCACTCAACTGATCTAACAAGTCGTCTAATCTTAGCATCGGGAATCTGTACTTCACCGTAATCTTGTTTAGCGCTCGACTATCTGTACACATTCTCCAAGTTCCATCCTTCTTTGGCACTAACAGAGCTGGTACTGCACAAGGACATAAACTTTCTTGTACGCGCCCTTGTTCAAGTAATTCTTCCACCTGCCTTCTCAACTCTTCGTGCTCCTTTGGACTCATTCTATAATGCGGTCTATGTGGTAACACGGCTCCCGGAACAAGATCAATCTGGTGTTGTATGTCTCTCAACGGCGGTAACTCTTTTGGTAATTCTTCAGGAAACACATCTTCAAATTCCTTCAACACTAGTTTAACTTCCTCAGGAATTTCAACCGCTTCACTACTTTCATGTCCAATCAACAGAAATACATCAGGGCTATCCTCTACTTCTTTGACAAATTCCTTCAAAGATAACAGAGTCTTCAGTTCCTCGATTTCCTCCAACTTGCTTTCACTTTGTTGTCGCCTTTTAGGAACTAAAGTGATTCTAGTGCCATCGAACATGAAACTATAGCAGTTAGTCCTACCATCGTGTTGCACGGCTCTATCGAACTGCCACGGTCTTCCCAACAACAAATGACATACATCCATATCCACCACGTCACACCAAATTTCATCTTTATACTTCTTTCCGATGGAAAAAGTCACACAAGCTCTTCGACCAACCTTCACTTCCCCACCTTTCCTCAACCAAGCCAATTTGTAGGGTTTGGGATGCTTCTCTGTCTTTAACGCCAACTTCTTTACAGCTTTTGTAGAGATGATATTATCACAACTTCCTGCATCGATAACAAACTTACAAACTTTTCCCAAAATAGTGCATGTCGACTGAAAAATATTATTCCTCAACCAACTACTCTCCTCTTCCTGCTTTGGCGTCAAGCAAGATCTCCTCATCATTAAAGAATATCCCTCGTCTCCCGTCAACAATTCTTCTTCCTCCTCAACCTGCGGTGAATTAGTACATTCTACTTCTGCATCCTCATCCTCAACCTCAGCAACCATCGCTCGCTTCTTAGGCTTCGGACATTCATTGCTCTTATGACCAAACTCCTGATAGTTATAACACTTGAAATTATTGTTGACCTTGGTCTTAGCAGCTTCATTGACAACCGGTTTACTAACAGCCTTGGAAACATTAGTATTGCTACTAGCCCCCTTCACCTGATTGCTCGAACTTGTAAAAACACCACCTCCTCTTCTACCTTGCTTCTCCCAAGCTAGAGCCTTCTGGTGTGCTTCAGCAACGGATCTCGGATCAAACATATTTACCATATCCTGAATTTGCATTCTCAATCCTCCAACAAATCTGGATGTCAACTGTTCCTCCGTTTCCATGATATCATTTCTTGCAATCAGTTGATAAAACTCATCTGCATAATCATTTACCGACTTTGTCCCTTGTCTCAAATTCTGTAAGCGCTGATATATAAGAGACTGATAATTATAAGGCAAGAAAGTAGCCTTCATCAACTTCTTCATCTTTTCCCATGAAACAATCTTCGACTTTCCCATTCTTTCCCGTGTAAGTTTAGTTTGTTGCCACCATGTCATAGCTCTTCCCCTCAATCGTGTAGCAACCAACTTAACTCTACGATGCTCAGGTACTTCCTTGAAGTCAAAAATTTCTTCAACATTTGATAACCAATCCAGAAACTCTTCCGCTAGCATTCCTTCCCCCTTTGAATTCTGGAATCTCTGTTTTCATCCCCGACTCCCATCGACGATAATCTTCGTAATCTCTATTTCGATTTCGCACTTGGCCTTGATTTCGATAATGAATACTACCTTCATCACTGGATTCCTCCAAATCTGACGTATGTCGATGTCGATTCAGACCACCAACATTTCTGCTACCACGTACCTCTCTTTCTCCCAAAACTGACGGTTCTCTTCTTTCCCAATCCGATGGTGGTGACATTCTTCTCCTCTCGGAATTTGACAGCGAAATTCTATGTCCTCCTTGATTTGAACCTGGCAATGTTATTTGTCTAGTTTGATTCATATCCATCATAAGCATTTCCAATCTACCAATTCCCTCATCAAACTTCTCATTGAATTTATCACTAATTCGTTGCTCCATTTGTTCAGCATCTTCTCTTCGATATACATCTGCAACATTCTGATGACGATTAGCTCTTCTTGGAGGCATTGTCAAATCTTCAACAAATCCAAACACAAACTTCACAAAACTTCAAATCTCGAAACTTCACAATCAACGAACTTGGAAAAGTTCGTTCCTAGCTTTGATACCAAATGACGCAGCACGGAAAGTAGATCTGAACCAGGGGTCAAATCTATCCCGGATCTAATCACGAATTGCGGAAATATGAGTTGATGAAGCAAAATGAATCGATGAATTGAAGATACCAAATGCCCAATTCCGTTGATCTCGACGATACCGGAATCTAGCTATCTCCAACCCGTTGATGTCGCAAGATACCGTGTTGAGAGATCTACAATTCGATCGTTGATCACTCACAAGTGATACCGAGAATTGGCTTCAAGTTCGTTGATTCGAGCGCACTCAAATAACCGAAGATGGAAGAAGAAGGAGATCACACTCAACTTCAACAATGGTGGCACAAAGCACAAACCAAATTTTTATTCAAAATCAACTAAGTATTACAAATGACAACACACCCCTATTTATAGGGAAAGTTACAACACACACACGACTTAAGAAAAATTACAACACAAACAGTACAACGACTTTACAAAAACACACAGCCGCACGCGACTTAAACAGTAACGACCTACGACTTATGACTTATCAACATACATGACTTAACAAGACACGACCTAAAAATAAACGAATCAAAACAATGTGACTTAACAGAAACGGCATAAGAAATCGGCAGCGACTTAAACTTCTTCGCGACTTAAGGAAGATTGTACGCGACCTAAGGAAGAAGCATGGCAGCGACCTAACTTCGTTTGCGATCTTCGCTGGATCGACCTACTGGAGGCAAGCTGGAGCTTCACGACCCACGACTTAAGGACTTCACGACATACAGAAGGTCGTTCGCGACTTACACTACTGAAGCGACTTACTGGCGATGCTCGCGACCCACGACTTAAAGACTTCACGACATACAGAAGGTCGTTCGCGACTTACACTACTGAAGCGACTTATTGGCGATGCTCGCGACCCACGATAGAAGGTCGTTCACGACATACAGAAGGTCGTTCGCGATAATAGGAGCGGCTTCGACTTAAGAGGCTTCGCGATTTAGGGAAGCGACATAGGTAGGTCGCTTGCGACCTAAAGAGTTCTGGGGTGGCTTCTTCTTCGCGATCTAGGGCTCCACGATTCTAGATTGGCAATCTCGATTCAAGGTATGCCGCTGCATCATCGCCCTTCATAAAAATTCCAAAGCTCCGGTACAGCATATCTACCACTAGGGTTGTACTCATTCATCTCCAGTAAAGCTTTAACTACATCATTGTACGCATCATCTCCCAGTTCATTTCTCAATACTTGTAGCTTTTCATCATCTTCTTTTATCACTTCTGTTAACGATAAAAGGTGAACGCTAACACCCGGTGTGTGTAATAGAATCGTGAAAGCACCACCCGTGTGACGGGAACAGAATCTAAGCAGTAAAAGACAGCAATTTATAGTGGTTCGGCTTGAGATTAAGCCTACGTCCACTTTGAATCTCTTTATTACTGAATTCAGTTACAAATCAATACAAATCTCTTATCACAACAGTACAAATTGATCAAAAGAAACAATCTTGACTACTAGCTCAATCTTCGTCGATGAAATTCGATGAATCCATGTTGGATGCAGGGAATTATCTCTTGAAGATCATTGTAGCGTCTTGAATGTTTGAGGATCTTTGATTGCTGGATGAATGGAGACTTTGACAGAGTAACGACGCTTGAAGAAATGATTTAGCAAAAGTCCTTTTCATGTTGGAAGTGATGGGGTATTTATAGGAGCAGCTCTGAATTCTGGACAGAAAATTGGCTAAGGCATGAGTCGTGACCGACATAAGGTAAGCAATAACTCGTTGCCGACTTAAGATAACTCGTGGGCGCCATACTGGGTTCTTCTTGTGGCTCAGTTGAAGACAAGTGCTAACTCGTAGCCGACTTACCAGATAGAGGTAGCATAAGCACGGGCTTTAAGTCGTAAGGCCTCTTGAGTCGTAAGACCTCATGAGTCGTAGATCCTTTAAGTCGTAAGACCTCATGAGTCGTAGAACCTCATGAGTCGTAGGGCTTTTAAGTCGTAAGACCTCATGAGTCGTAGAGTCTTTAAGTCGTAAGTCCTCATGAGTCGTAGAACCTCTTATCTCGTAAGACCATGAGTCGTACACCTCTTATCTCGTAAGACTATGAGTCGTACACCTCTTATCACGTAAGACTATGAGTCGTACACCTCTTATCTCGTAAGACTATGAGTCGTACACCTCTTATCTCGTAAGACTATGAGTCGTACACCTCTTATCTCGTAAGACTATGAGTCGTACACCTCTTATCTCGTAAGACTATGAGTCGTACACCTCTTATCTCGTAAGACTATGAGTCGTACATTTCTTGAGTCGAAGAAACTTAAGGGTTAACATTTGCCCCTCGAAGTACGCGCCTAAGTCGTAGGTCGTGTGCTTCGACTCATCTTAACTCGTGTATGCCTTTTCGTGTTCCATTGCCCAAAAGTATAAAAAGCTTGAGTCGTTCCTTCTATCCATTACCTTTCTCCTGAGTCGTATCCGCCATTAATATTCCTCCGAGCTTTCTCAAGGCAATTTCTTCCTTTTCTAACAATCAACCAATTTGATTTTCAATTCTCTATTGCGTAAGTGTTTCTGCTCCCTCCTCGACCTTTAATCATCACTGATTCGTGAGTTCTCCTCCATATACTTAATCCATCCCCTCATGCAATGTTTTGTTGTGAATTCCACCGTACCGGTAGTTTGTGAGCCTGATTTTGCTTGATTTCATCTTTAGATGAATGGGGCGATGGAGATGGAGGATTACTGTGTTTCAGATTTTCATTGATTAGATTGGCGAGGCTTTGGCGATCTGAACTTTGGATGACTCCATGGTGTGGTGGAATGAGGATGAGGATCGTAATTTGATTGAGAGGTTATCGGGTTTGGTGGATAATGGGTTAGGAGAAAAGTCAATGGGTTTAAACGAGTGAGATGCTAGCATGGCCACGTTTTAGCATCTTTGTACGACCCGCGACTCGAACCTCTTACGACATAGTTCTTGAGTCTTAAACGACTTAGCCTCTTACGACATAGTTCTTGAGTCGTAGACGATTTATGACTTGGGATTGTAGACCGCTTTGATCTGAAGCCCCCTTTTTTTTATTTTCGCATGACCTAAGACATGAAGTACTGCTGACTTGCCTTGTAACCCTTAGGCCGTGGACGAGTTAATACATGAGTTGTTGGCGACTCATGACTTAGGCTTTGAATGAACTTTGAACTGCTGCATTTTGAACTATGAACTGCTGAACTATGAACTGCTGCATTTTCCCACAGATCACTCTAACTTGCAAACTAATAACCTGTCTAATACAATATCCACAGAAAATTGGGACGAATACACTGTCACCGACTGCTCACATCAAATGACAGATTAGTTAATAACAGATAATCAACATAAATAGATTGTGTGAATGAAGTGCTTTAAATCAACAAGTTCAAGCAAAGTATTAAAGCAACATTGAAATAGTCAACTGAAAATGTCCGGTTTGCACTTAATACTGTACCTGAACTTTTAAATTAACAAGTCCTGAAATTTGATAATCGATCAGTTACCGACTAGCTTAATTCCAGTTTGTATTCATTTGTTATCTTTATTAGTTTTGCACAACACTTCACACTATTTAGGAAACGTGCACCTTCATGTTTGAATATCCAGTTGCTTGTGTAGAATGGCTTCTCAACAAGGAGATGTAATAGTTCAGACCGGGGAGTCCATTCTCATTCCAGCTCCTTTAGTCAATCCCCCAGAGAGAGCCTCTTCCACTTTATCGTACAAAACTTTTCGGCAATTGTGTACTCAATTTGGCATTGCTGAGGATGACGCTATCCTTCCTGAGAAGAACAACACTGCTGATGTAGCACCTCCTGGCTTTGTGGCGGTCAACCGACAAATGTGCTCGAGCGGAGCCATTCCTCCTTTCAACAATTTTCTTCAACATCTTCTCCGCCAACTGGCAATCGCTCCATTCCAATTACACCCCAACGGTTATGCTGTTCTAATGGGGCTATGTGTACTATTCGGCAGAACGCTTGACCGTCTCCCCAGCGTTGACGAAATCTGTTATCTATGCTCTTTTGTCAGAATCAAAGATCATCCTTCGATCATTGTTATAAGAAGTGCCAGGAATCGCAAATTGGTTGTCGGCCTCCCTGATACTGCTCATGGGTTTTTGACTCAGTATTTTTATGTTCGCTGTCCCCCTGGGTTTTACGCCGTGTGGAGAGAAGGAAGTAAGAATGCCTATCCTTTCTTCCCCTTATTCTCTGAGTATTTTGCAGTCCGAATCACTAAGTGTTAACTTTGCTTTCTCATTTCAGCGCTCCTCTCTCCCTCTAGGGACCCTAGTCATAAGCGAACTCTGGAAAGACTCATGGCTGTTCCAGTTGAAGAACGGGATGCGAAATTTCTGTTGAAAGATGAGTTTCTTCACCAGTTTGGACTTTTACATCCTTCTAGATCAACCCAGATCCACGAAATCTCTAACTCTGATGCGGAAACGTTAGTTTCTTCGGACTCTCGAGCAGAGACCTCGAATGCCCCAGCTTCTGTAGAAGAAGTTGCATCGGAAGCATCCGTTGTTGAAGTTGCTTTGATAAAATGTTCCGCATTCACCGATGTTGTAGGGTCAGTTAGCAAGTCGGCACTTGCCCCGATTATTGAGGAAGAAGAAAATCCTCGAGTTTCTGAAAAGTCAATTGATATGGGGGTTGAAAAGGAGAAGCCTGCTGAGCTCCAGGGTGATGACACTTTTGATGGCTTGAGCGATATCATGATAACTTCTCAAGAGCTTTTCGGGGATAATAATCCAAAAGTGACTTCTCCCGTTGTTGAAGCGACTTCCACCCTAAAACAAACCCTGACGCCTACTACGCCAGTCGTCTCTATCTCCACACTAAAGCGTGGTCTGTAGTTTGACGCATGTAGCTCGCACGCCGCACACACTTAGGATTTTTCAGCACTTATAAGCATTTATCCTCTTTTCCTGGAAATTTCTAAACTTTACTTCTTTTCCGTTTTTCAGATTCTCCGATGGGACATTCCGGCTCATACTACGACAACTTTCGGCGCTACGGAGGGCGTGATTCTTACGATTATGGACGTTATCTTCCCTCCCGCAAAGAATCTGATGAAGAGCGTGCAGCTAGAAAGGCTCAAGAAAGGCGTGCTTACGAAGAGCAGCAAAGGAGGAGAGACGATGACTCTCATAAAAGAAAATATCATGATGACAAAGGGAAGAAGCATGTTACCGACGACCCAAGTAAACGGGTTAAACTTGATGAGAAGGACGCGTCTGAAATTTCTGAAAAAACTGACGCTCCTATCCCTTCTGATATTCCGGCCAGCTCTCCTCCTCTAAAGAAGTCTGATATTCAAACAATCATTAACAGGCCACAATATCAAGTTAAAGACGGCCCTCCAATGCTTCAGAGCCGATTTCCAAATTGGTGCCTAAAAGGAGTGCGCTTTGATTTGGATTTGGTTCCGATTGATAAGCAAGACATGGTTAAAGGTCTTGACGCGGTCAGACTTAATATCGAGAGGATGTCGCAATGGCAGAAACTTGTCGACGAACTCCAAAGGGTTGATCACATTAATCTTGAGGCGATGATGACTATGGAGAATGATAAATCAGAATGGGACAAGTGGTGTAAGCAGCATGATGCGGAGATGACAAGCATTGCAGATGACAACGCAAAGCTTGCATCTGAAGTCAAGCGACTAAAGGAAGATCTGGCCTCATCTTCTGCATCGCACACTCAAAAGGAGGAAGTCTTTCAGAAGCAAGTGCGGGATGCACATGCTGCGCAAAGGGACGCCGAAATGAAGCTTGCAGCTGAGCAGCACATTACTGAGAAATATCGCACAGAAAATACTGAGCTGCGGGGAACAATTGCGTCCAAAAATGCAGAAAATGAGATGCTGAAAGCTAAGCTTCTTAAAGTTGAGAAGGAGCGTGATGACGCGGTCGCTGGACAAGTTGCGGCCGAAGAGTCTCACGATGCCACTAAAGCTAGCATCGATTCTACTCTATTTGACTTCTATATGCATAGCGTTTTGGGCCGCGGCAGCCTTTCATTCTTGGGTCCCAAATATGAGATTACACTTGCTGAAGTTTGGGAGACCATACTTGATACATTTGCCGGTTATGCGGAAGCAGACCTTGTAGCGCTTGATCTAAACGATGAAGCACGTGATGCGCTTATTAGAGGCAAAGAGCAACTTACCGAAGCTAGAGCCGGGACAGTGGTAGAGGAACATCCAGAAAAGACAACATCACTACCTACCCCTGTCCATACTTCAACTTTGACTGATGTTGATATCATCGGTTCTAGCTCTCAATCTCCACTTGCTGCAAAAGATGCTGAAGCTAAACTCGATACTTCCGAGACTCCTCTTTCTCAAATTGAAGAGAAAAGCCAGGAAGAAACTGAGGCTGATAAATATGAAATTGACCTTGCGAAGCCAACTCCTCCAGGTAACTTTGGCGAAGTCCCGGGTCTAATGAACCAGTTATTTGATTTAACCGAGTTTGATGACCTTCTTACTTGTTACTTGAACTTTGGTGAACCGATACCATTTTCGGAAGATGTTGATTTTAACTTCTTTTCTTCTACAGCGGAGGCGCCAAACACTGCACAAGTTTCCACTCCTTCAGTTGCCGTCCCTCCATCTTTACAGGTTACTCCTCCTTCTGCTTCCCAGCCGGGATCACAGGCAGAGCAAATCGAAGCCCTTTAAGGCCTGGATGACCCGGCAGCTTCGCAGGAACAGAAGGCGGAGGACCTTGAAGACGTCGAGAAGACCTCGGAGCAGTCCCTTGATGATGACACGAAGCTTTCAACACTGCTTGCTACTCCGGGGAGCGAATCTTCTTCAAAGAGGAAGGGGAAGCGTGGCATAAGGAAGAAGAAGATGAGTGCTTCAACTGGGGACGAAGAAGAAGTTGATCCAGCCGCGCCTTTTCCTGCTTCTGCCCCGACCCGTCCACAATGGCTCCAAAAACTAATCATTAGGCCGGGGAAAGGCTCTAAAGGTGGCGAGAAGAAGGAATAACAAGCTAGATTTTCTACTCCTTACTTTTGCTTTTTGCATGTATCGACCGGGGATTGTGCGGGTACCGGTCCCTGCTTTTACTTTTTGAGATATCTGCACATGTAAAGAATTTTCATAGTATTAAATAAAACAATTATTTTACTTGTACAAACTCTTGTGTATGTGGGAATGCATCTGTTTTTTATTTTTGGTGTGGTGTGGAACAAACGATTCTTTTTACTTGTGCAAACTTTTTGTCTGCGTTTGAGAATGCATTTATTCCACATCATCTAATTTTCATGATATTGTGATGAACTCGCGGTGTGTTGCTTGTATATTACTTTGTTCATGTAACTGAATCATTTAGTATTGCCCCCATACCGCAAGTGCATTGCAATATTCTTAGCTTTTTCAAGACTGATACTCTTATTCCAGAGAATAACTATTCCACTTTTAAGGGAAGAATCATTCTGCTTTTAATAGAGTATATCTCGTCTTTCGAGAAGTTTTTACTTTCTCTTTCCTTCTGAAGAACACTTCAACTTTTAGGGATGATCACTTTTATTTGTTAAAAGCGAATTTTCCTACGCAGTGAAATGAGCTTCCGAAGAAGGTTTTGATTTTGTGCCCCAGCAAGGGGCTTATTTTTGGTACTTCAAGCAAGGTGAAGTGCGCCTCTGAAGAGGTTTTTGAAGAGAAGCGATTTTGGTCTCCGAAGAGAAGCAATTTTGGTCTCCGAAGAGAAGCAATTTTGATATTTCAACTCTGGTGAAGTGGGTCTCCGAACAGAAGCATTTTGGACTTCTACCCTGGTGAAATGTGCCTTCGAAGAGGGCTTTTTATTTTATGCTTCAAGCATGGTGAAGCGTGCCTCCGAAGATGGCTTGTGCCTCCGAAGAGGGCTTGTGCCTCCGAAGAGGGCTTGTGCCTCCGAAAAGGGCTTTTGATTTTGTGCTTCAAGCATGGTGAAGCGTGCCTCCGAAGATGGCTTGTGCCTCCGAAGAGGGCTTGTGCCTCCGAAAAGGGCTTTTGATTTTGTGCTTCAAGCATGGTGAAGCGTGCCTCCGAAGATGGCTTGTGCCTCCGAAGAGGGCTTGTGCCTCCGAAAAGGGCTTGTGAGTGCCTGGAAGTTACTTTCTCATGGTCGGATGGGTCCGCGGGGCAGGCATAAGTTGCTTGATTGGATGTTTGTTTGTACAAACGACCGCAATCAATTAACAAGGTGCCCCTTCGGTGGTCCCACCGATCTTTTTGATTGAGGAAAGCACTCCCATTTATTGGCGTGCCTCGTTAGAGGGCTTTGGTTGGTTGGTGTGCCAGGTAGGTTGCGTCTCAGGGGCGAGTGGATCCACGGGACGGACGTAAGCTATCTGACCGGATGCATCACGACCAGTTAGCGAGGGTCCTGTTCCTTCCGCTTGGGAAGGTGTCCCTTTAGTGGATCTTCCGGCCTTCCTGTTGAGATGCATACCTCCCTTTGTCTACCTCTTTGTTTGCTTGGCAACTTTCTCTCATCATCTGCCCATTAGCGATCTCTTATTATCGTTCCCAAGCACACCTTCTTTTCCTCTTACAAGTAAATTGCTTCATCCGAAGGAGTGGACTTCACTATTGAATGACTTCACGAGACAAACGCAAGTTATCTAGTTGGATGTCTATTCATAACGACAATCTCAACTAGTGAACAAAGGTTTGTCACAGTGGAGTCGCCAACTTTTTATGTGAAGTTTTCCTTGCATAGGATTTGAGTTTGGAATTTTTTTTTTGTTGCTTGGTTTTCATGTAATAGCTGATTTATAGAGGTCGCTTAGCTTTGTGACGAGCAAGCATTGTTTTGATGTCCTGCAATTTTGAATCGACATTTTAGCAATACATTTTAAAGTATTTACATATCGGAATAAAATAGGCATTATGAAACAGTAAAGAACACAAGATTTATAGTGGTTCGGCCAAGAATCAGGCCTACATCCACTTTATAGCTTTCGTTCATTCACACTGATTTACAATATTTTACAACACAACTGATACATTCATCATTATTTTACAATTTTGAACCAAGCTTTTTCTTTCAAGTAAAATAAGGACGTAAGTGGTTGCTGTTCCAGGCTCTTGGAATTGGATCTCCTTCAACAGTTATGAGTTTGAAAGTGCCATCAAGAAGTTTAGTGCCTATGACATATGGTCCTTCCCAGTTTGGCCCAAACACACCAGTTGCTGTCATGATCCTTTTCAAAACCAAGTCTCCGGTCTCAAAGCTGCGTTGGCGAACCTTAGAGTTGAAATGCCTGGCAATCCTCTGCTGATGAGCTGAAACTCTGAGCCTAGCTTCTTCTCTTTTCTCATCAAGAAAATCAAGTGCTTCAAGTTGCAGTTTCTCATTTTCAGCTTCGTTGAAATGAACTCTTCTATGTGAAGGAACTTCTACTTCCACTGGAATCATTGCCTCTGATCCGTATGCCAGTGAAAATGGAGTGTGCCCAGTCGCAGTTTTGTGAGTAGTTCTGTACGCCCATAGTGCTAATGGAAGCTTATCAACCCAACCACCTTTTGCTTTTTCGAGTTGCTTTTTGATAGTTGACTTGATGATCTTATTAACTGCTTCCACTTGCCCATTTGCCTACGGATGAGCCACTGCTGAGAAGCTTTTTCGAATTCTGAACCGTTTGCAAAAATCCTGGAATTCTTCACTTTCAAACTGAGTACCGTTGTCTGTGATTATCTTCTGTGGCACACCATATCTGCAAATGATATTCTTCGTTACAAAATTTATCATCTTTTTAGAAGTGATGGTGGCCAAAGGTTCAGCTTCAGCCCATTTGGTGAAATAATCAACGGCAACAATAGCATATTTAATCCCTGATTTAGCGATCGGTAATGGTCCAATCAGGTCTATTCCCCAAATGGAAAATGGCCATGGGCTGACCATTTGTGTGAGTTCGGTGGAAGGTGCTCTTGGGATTTTTGCAAATCTTTGGCATTTGTCACATTTCCTGGAATAAGCTGCAGCATCTCGATTAATATCCGGCCAGAAATACCCATATCGGAGAATTTTCTTTGCAAGTGTTTGACCACCTGAATGATCTCCACATTCTCCTCCGTGTACCTCTACTAAGATTGTCTTGGCTTCTTCCTTAATTACACATCGGAGTAGTGGGATTGAAAATCCCCGCCTGTATAATCGGCCATCTTGAATTATATACCTCGACGCTTTTCTCAATAATTTTCGACGTTCCTTAGAACTTTCTGGCAGGGAACCACTGAGTAAGTATTCTTTGATTGGAGTCATCCATGATTCATGCTCTTGAGACGTAGTCATAATCCAATCAACATCCATTTCATCAATGCTTGGAGTTGACAAAATTTCTACAGGAACTAATCCTAGTAACTGAGCTTCTCCGGAACTTGAGTACTTTGCTAAAGAATCTGCCTTCATATTTTCCTCTCGAGGTATGTGGCTTATTGAATAGTGATCGAAGTCATTGAGGAGTTCGGAAGTTTTTGTCAAATATGCAGGCAAATTTCCTCCTTTGGCTTGAAATTCTTTCTTCCCCTGGCAAACAATAAGCTGAGAATCACTGAAAATCTGTAACACTTTGATGTTTAGTTCCTTGGCGATTTTTAAACCGGCAATAAGGGCTTCATATTCTGCTTCATTGTTTGTCGAAGGGAATTCTAGTCTCAATGCATAACATAGTGATCGTCCTTCGGGAGTTTCGAGCACAACTCCTGCCCCAGAACAATAATCATTTCTCGAGCCATCAACATACAACTTCCACTGTGTTGGAATGCAGTCAGTTGTTTCTTCCTTGATATCACCTTTGTCAGTGGACTCTGCAATAAAATCTGCTAAAGCTTGTCCGTTAATTGCTCTTCGGGGATGGTAAGTGATGTCATATTGGCTGAGTTCTATGTTCCACTTCAAGAGACGACCCGAAGTTTCAGGATGATACAGGACTTGCTTTAGAGGTTGATCAGTCAGGACCTTGATAGGATGAGATTGAAAATAGGGCCTCAACTTCCTGGAAGCGATTAACAAACAATAAGCAAGCTTTTCTATCTTTGAATAGTTCATCTCTGTCCCAGTGAACCGTTTGCTGATGTAGTAGACTGGACGTTGTATTTTCATATCTTCTCGTACGAGTGCTGCACTTAGAGCATGGGATGAAATTGCTAAATAGATGAAGAGGTCTTCGCCATCACTAGGCTTTGAAAGGACCGGAGGAGTTCTCATATGATGAATCAGTTGATCGAAAGCATTCTGACATTCGGGAGTCCATTCAAAATTTTTCTTTCCTTTCTTTAAAGCATCAAAGAAGGGAATGCATTTGTCTGTGGCCTTGGAGATGAAGCGACTAAGAGCGGCAACTTTTCCATTGAGACTTTGCAGTTCTCTCTTAGTTCTAGGGGCTTTAACTTCTCTCAGAGCTGTGATTTGAGCGGGATTGGCCTCAATACCCCTAGCGCTTACGATGTAACCCAGGAATTTCCCAGACTCTACCCCGAATGAACATTTCAATGGGTTGAGCTTCATTCCATACTTTCGAAGAATTGTAAACATCTCCTCCAAGTGTCCCATGTGATCTACAGCTTTCTTTGATTTTACCAACATGTCGTCGACATAAACTTCCATGGTTCTGCCAATCTGAGGCTTGAACATTGCATTGACCAGTCTTTGGTAGGTTGCCCCAGCATTTTTCAATCCGAAAGGCATAACTTTGTAGCAGTAGAGACCCACATCTGTGATAAAGCTTGTGTCTTCCTGATCTGGTTCATTCATCATAATCTGATTGTATCCGGAGTAGGCATCCATAAAAGACAACAACTCATGTTCAGCCGTCCCATCTACCAGTTGATCGATTCTAGGCAACGGGAAGCAGTCTTTGGGGCAGGCTCTGTTTAGATCTGAGAAATCAATGCATACTCTCCACTTTCCATTTGCCTTCTTAACCAGTACTGGATTCGAAACCCAATTTGGATAAGTGGATTCTCTGATGAAATTATTCTCCATGAGACGATCTACTTCTTCCTTTAAAGCTGCTGACCTTTCTGGACCTTGAGTTCTTCGTTTCTGTTTTACTGGTGTGAATTTCGGATCGACATTCAGAGTGTGAATAGCAATTGTTGGAGAGATTCCACACATATCAGCATGACACCAAGCGAACACGTCCAGATTTGCTTTTAGAAATGATATCAGTGTGTTTTGAACTGTTGTACTCAGTTGCGAACCCACATTGAGTACTTTGTTTGGGTCTTTGGAGTCGACAGGTATTGGTACCGTAACTTCCACGGGCACCACTCTATTCTCCTCTGCACTGGATTTTCTGGGGTCCATTTCTCGCCTTGCACCACTATGCTCACCAGTGCAGGGACCACCCTGTATTTGCTATAAGGTTGGGTTTTTGATGCGGAGGGGAGCTACCGCATCTTTACCCATTTCTCTCTTTCTGGCTTCTCGAAGCTCTATAAGATAACATTCGCGTCCAGCATTTTGATCTCCCTTGATGACACCAACACCATTTTCTGTAGGAAACTTCATAGTTAGGCACCACGGGGCCAAAATGGCCTTGAATGCAGCTAGAGTTGGCCTGCCTAGGAAAGCATTGTAGGCAGAAAATCCATCGACAATTACAAAGGTTTGCTTGCGAACTACTCTTTTCTGCCCTTCCCCAAGTTCCACGAACAACTCGACAGTTCCGATTGGTTGCTGTGGTTCCCCAGTGAAACCAACAATCTTTTGTGACGAAGCTTGAACGTCAGTCATTGGGATCTTCATCTGGTCAAATGTTTTCTTGAAGAGTATATTGCAGGAAGCACCGCAATCAATGAGCACTCGTCTTACTATTGCCGGTCCAATTCCTGCAGAGATAACCAAGGGATCTATGGTGGGAGCTTCAACACCAATGGAATCCCTAGCTTTGAACATAATATCATCATCTGAAATCTTTTGTTGTTTCAGGGGTGCAGCATTTTCTACAGCAAAAACATCTTCCTCAGCTGGGATGTATTTTAAAGCAGGAGCATATCGTTCCATTTCACCCCAGCTTCTGCCCGCTGGGTGTGGACCCCCCGTAATCACATTGATAACGGGCCTCTCAGATTCTTGTGCCGCAGTACCTTTACCTGAACCTGATGGCTGAGTAGGGAGTTGCTGCCCCTGAGTTGACGAAGATGGGTCACTTCTGTTCTTCTTGACACACTGTTGCAGCTTGTTTTCCCTCAACAATTCTTCAATTAAGCTCTTTAAGTGACGACAGTCATTGGTATCATGACCGGGTTGGTTGTGAAAACGGCAGAACTTTCCATTTCTCATAGCGCCCTTTCTCGGTTTTATCTCAACCGGTTTGGGATAATCCACAGCATCTTTGGTGGCGAAGAAGATATTTTCCAGAGTGTCGGTCAATGGAGTGAAATCTGAGGGTTTGAAGAAGCGAGGTTTCTTTGTATCCTTTTGTTTCTTCCCCTCGTGATTTTCCCTTTTCTGACCTCCGGAATCTTTCTTTTCCGAAGCGGCAGTATTATTTTCCACCTTTGCTGCCACCACCTTCATCGATGCTGGAAGATTTTCCAAGCGTATGAATTCATCAGCTTTCTTGTAGAATTTCTCGAGGGAATTTGGCTCTTTCATCTTCAGCCATTTTCCAAATTCGCTCGATTTGTCGATAGCACGCATCAAATAGGTCAAGATCATCCGTGGCTCTGCGTTATCAACTTTTGCCAGAGCTATATTGAAACGGTTCAGGAATGATTTAATAGGTTCTCCCGGATTCTGTTCAAGACTGGACAATGACATTATGTCCTTTGCCTTTGAAGCGTATAGCCTGAATTGCTCTTTGAACTTTCGGGTCAGATCGGAAAACTGATCAACTGATCGGACAGGAAGCTTGGTAAACCAGAGGAGTGCCACTCCTTCCAAATATACTGGGAAATACCGGCACTTAATTTCATCAGTTGCTCTTGCGCCGGTCATGTGCCAGTCGTATTTATACAAGAACTGATTTGGATCACTTGTTCCCCGATAAGCAGGAATGGTGGGGGGAACAAACTTTCTAGGAAATTCAGCCTTTAGAATCTTCTCGGTAAACGGAGTTCTACTTGGTGCGAATCCCCATTCGCTCTCATCTTCATCCCTCTGCATGCTCTCCTTCATTATTTGCTTGATCATGCCAGAAAGATATTCCTCGTTGTTCAAAGATTTGGCGGAATAGACCTCGGCCATTTTCTCAGAAGTCTGTCCGGGCAGATGTTCGCGGAAAATCGGCGACGGCCTAGATCCTTCAGCTTGGAGGTGTGCTCCTTCAGCAGCACCTGATCCTCCTTGAGGAATATTTTTTCCTTCGGAGTTGCGAAGAGCATCAGCGATGTTTTCTTCATTACCCACTGGTCTTTGATTAGCGCCGAGCAGAGCGTTCAGTTTTTCCATCATCAGATTGTTTTGAGTTTCAATCTGTTGGTATAGTCCAGATACAGCAGTGTCTAGCTCCTCTCGCGTCACCCCGACGCTTGGAGCCGCATGACTCGGTGAAATAGAAGTGGCGGTATTATCTTGCACATTTTCAGATCTGACAGCCTTTCGTTTCCTTCCAGGAGCCATTATGTCTGATAAATTTCTGGTTTTGTAGGAAACTTTTTCAACAAACTTGTGTGAAGCAATGGTGAATGGTAGCCTGAGTTGGTCTCTCAGTGAAAGCACCAAAATGTTAACGATAAAAGGTGAACGCTAACACCCGGTGTGTGTAATAGAATCGTGAAAGCACCACCCGTGTGACGGGAACAGAATTTAAGCAGTAAAAGACAGCAATTTATAGTGGTTCGGCTTGAGATTAAGCCTACGTCCACTTTGAATCTCTTTATTACTGAATTCAGTTACAAATCAATACAAATCTCTTATCACAACAGTACAACTTGATCAAAAGAAACAATCTTGACTACTAGCTCAATCTTCGTCGATGAAATTCGATGAATCCATGTTGGATGCAGGGAATTATCTCTTGAAGATCGTTGTAGCGTCTTGAATGTTTGAGGATCTTTGATTGCTGGATGAATGGAGACTTTGACAGAGTAACGACGCTTGAAGAAATGATTTGGCAAAAGTCCTTTTCATGTTGGAAGTGATGGGGTATTTATAGGAGCAGCTCTGAATTCTGGACAGAAAATTGGCTAAGGCATGAGTCGTGACTGACTTAAGGTAAGCAATAACTCGTTGCCGACTTAAGATAACTCGTGGGCGCCATACTGGGTTCTTCTTGTGGCTCAGTTGAAGACAAGTGCTAACTCGTAGCCGACTTACCAGATAGAGGTAGCATAAGCACGGGCTTTAAGTCGTAAGGCCTCTTGAGTCGTAAGACCTCATGAGTCGTAGATCCTTTAAGTCGTAAGACCTCATGAGTCGTAGAACCTCATGAGTCGTAGGGCTTTTAAGTCATAAGACCTCATGAGTCGTAGAGCCTTTAAGTCGTAAGTCCTCATGAGTCGTAGAACCTCTTATCTCGTAAGACCATGAGTCGTACACCTCTTATCTCGTAAGACTATGAGTCGTACACCTCTTATCTCGTAAGACTATGAGTCGTACACCTCTTATCTCGTAAGACTATGAGTCGTACACCTCTTATCTCGTAAGACTATGAGTCGTACATTTCTTGAGTCGAAGAAACTTAAGGGTTAACAACTTCCTAATTTTCAGAAAATGGGCATATCATGAATTTCGCCTGACTACTAAGAGAACTACGAAAAAATTTCAGGTCTAAAACATTTAAATTCACATGACATAAAACTCATACATGCTAAAAACATGTGTCTTCTTTTCAAACAGATTAAAGAATGACTTAGAAAAGATCAAGAAAAAACTAGAAATAACTAGGAGAATGAAGGACTTAAAAACAATGTATTCTTTTTGTTAAAGTCTTAAAGACGTAAATCCCCATTAGAGAGCAATCTTAGAGGAAGAAGTGCAAAAGTAGACATTTCCGTTTTATGTGATCTTATCTATGTTTTAACAAATGTGTACTCTTTTCACCTGTTTTCCTTTTTGGTCCAGAGGTATATTAAGTTTCTGTATACTAATTTAAGATTTGAAGTATTGCTATAAAAAATATAATTCTCCCGATAAAAGAAAAAAGTATAAAATGTGCTCAGTTTAATCTTATGAATATCTAATAGAAAGAAAAAGAAAAGGAAAAAAACATAGTACCTGATGTTTCCCATTGTTTACGATCATTCTGAAAGGATACCAATCCGGGTTTCTAAGCTCTTCTTGATATGCTGTACAGTATTCAATTGCTTTAATGTATGCCTCTTCAGCAGGAAATTTATTCTTGCATGCTGCAATAAATGGTTCAGTGTCCACTTCACCCATTATTTTAACTCCTACATGAGTGCAGGAGTTTCTTGAAATTTCCTTTAACTCCTAAATCAATTTGTAAAGAAAATTTAAAAGAATAGCGGCAAAGGTCAAGCAAAAGTATAGACTAAATTTTTTTACCATAATAATCTCCTTCCGAGCATCTTGTAACTCATCGTTAGTTGTGCGTTCTTTCACAACTAACATTTGGTTTAATTCTTCTAGGGACTCCATCTCCTCTATTTTTTCTTCTATTGCTTTGTTCAATTCATTAACTCTCACCTTTAAAGCTGCATCATCTTCCCCTTCCATATGCTTCAAGTGACATGTTTTCTTCCAGTTCTCAAGCTCTTTTACTTGATAACTCAATTCTGACTTCAGTATTCTATTTTCTCTCAGAATTCTACGGCAAATTTCTTTTACGCTTGTTGATTCTGAAATGCTTGCCATTAGTTTTTAGTTTGTTTGGTTATTTTTGTTGTTGAATGATATTGTTCTAGCTATGATCTGAATAATATAGAGAGAAATTGAGATGACACAAATATAAATGTCTTTAATTGGCTCACATCTGATTGGACCTGCCTGATTTCCACTTTGTTTGAATTTGAAATGTTAAGTCTATTAAAGTATGTTTACTTGGCGGATAATTAAATTGTATATCTAAGTTGAGTGTAAATGTACCCACCAATATTGTGTATATTTAAGTTTATAATATAAGGAAAACCAAATTTCTTACCTTGTATATATTGCATGGGCTTTAGAATCATTTACTAGTATAAAGTATGCACATTAATCTTTCTTTGTAATTTTCCTTTGATTTGGGAAATATTAATGCATGTATTTATATATTAACATGTGTAAATTAATTGAAAATTTGGTAAGGAATTCGTTTCTGGTGTATTCGAAGGAAATATATTTTATTCTTGTACACTATTAATTAATTGTCATTATTTTAGTACATATACGCTAGTATATTCCTTTTTTTCTGAGTTAGATACGTTAATAGTATGATATTTAGAGTATAAATTAAATCAATTAATGAGCAACTTTTTGAAATTTTTGAAAATATATCTGTTAATATAATGGTGTATATTTAATTTCATAATTCCATAAGAAATTTTCAGTTAATCAACTAGAAGAAGCTAGAATAGAAATTAAATGAAAGAAAAAACAATCATGAATACAATCATACAAATGTATGAAGAACAAAGATGGAAAACATATCCTACAGTGCATCATATGGTCAAATGATATATGAAAAGATAATCATGAGAATTTACCTTTCTGGACCCAAATATCATTTACGCTTTTATCATTTCAAACGCGCATAATTTTTTGTAGAAACATCGGATCGGCATACCGTTTTCACCAAAAAATAAAAAAATTTACAATCTTTAAAATGAGTTACATTGTTAATACAAAAAAAAATTATATTTGTAGTAAGACTATAATTATTCCATATATTTGCAAAGAATTCTGCAATTTTTGAAAACATCAATTTTTCTTCAAATGACAGCAATTATTCCATATAATTGCAGACTTTTATGTTAATATATGAAATAATTGCAGACTTTTATGCAATTATATGGAATAATTGCAGACTTCTCTGATATTATTCCATATAATTGCCGACTTTTCTACAATTATTCCGTGCACTTGCCATTTTCTGCAATTATATGAAATAGTCATCAATTTTTCTTCAAATGTCAGTAATTATTCCATATAATTGCATATTTTAAGCATTTATATGGAATAATTGAAAACATTTATGCAATTTTATGGAATAATTGCAGACTTTCTTGCAATTATTCCGTATACTTGATATTTTCTGCAATTATATGAAATAATCATCAATCTTTCTTCAAATGTTAGTAATTATTTCATGTAATTGTAGACTTTCTATAATTATTTCATATAATTGCATACTTTTATGCAATTATATCGACTAATTGCATAAAAGTCTGCAATTAGTTCACGTAATCGTAGAAAAGTGCAACTATTCCACATAATTGCAGACTTTTCTGGAATTATTGCATATAATTGCTGAATTATTTGCAATCATACCATATAATTGTAGAAAATTTGAAAAATTGGTTTGTTGTTGTTTTTCAATTTGCATAATGCCACTCATTAGAAAGACAATAAAATTTGTGATTTAATGGTGAAAACGGTTTGTTAATCCGTCGTTTCTACAAAAAGTTATTGCATTTTAAAGATTGAAAATTAATGCGGTTCAAATATTAATTATGTATGTGGGAATAACATCCACATACAAAGAACCAATGTTCAGCCATGGAGCGGAAGGGTATTTTAGGGAAGAAAATTGCAGTATTTGAAAATACGGATGTACTTTATATCTTTTTTCAGAATGTTTTGTGTATTAAGTTTGATATTAGAGATGTGTCCCTTATTTTCACTTTTTTTAATGTGTTCCTTAAGGACACATTTTAAGAATGATAGTTATTAGCTTAAAACCAAAAAAAATTGTTCAAATAACTAATTTATCCTTATATAATTTAAGCAAGATGGAATTCAGAGAGGTTATGTTGGTAATTTAATAACCTTCACATTTGCTCTTTGGGCACATGTTAACATTTTCAAAATTTAAATATGTTATTCAAAACATGGGAGCTTACAAGTACTAATACCAAGAGTGGTATTACTCAGCGCTAAAGAAGTAATGTCAGGCAAATATTTTGCGTAACAAAATCGTCAGTATCTTATTTCAAACACATAAATGACCTATCAGATAATATGATCAATAACAAAATTGTTAATATATCATTTTAAACACATATGGTGATGAATTCCTTTGATATCCAGCAGAAATTCCGAAACAAATTATATTATATAATATTTTAGGCATATGCTATTAACGGATCTATATTGGAAACTTGTTTAGTTGTTATATGCTAGAAATGTGCACTTTAGACAAGATATTTAGAAACTAAGGGGAAACAATCACTGCAAGAAAATGACCATATTATAACTGGTTATTTATAATGTTTGCAAAATGGTAGTTGTAATAAAGGATTTTTAATAACTAATTTTTGTTGATAGTTGTAATAAACGTATTTTTAACAACTATTTGTTTTAGCCAGTTGTAATAGAGGTCTATAACAATTTACTAGTTTTGACCACTATAAATATTGATATTTCCCAAATTTTATAAAAAATTGAATAAATTCGCATTATTCATAAATTATGAATAATTTTTTTTTCTTTCACTAATTTTTTTTACAATTGTCGTTCTGAAATGTTGTAATAAATATATTTAATAATTAATAATTGGTAATTAATGAATAATATTGAATAATTGGTAATTAATGAATAAAAATAGTAATTAAGAAGAAATATTTAATATTTTTTAATTAATTTTTAATAATTAGTAACTAATAATTACTGTTGAATAATTTACATTTAATAATTAATATTGATTATTTAACAATTAACAATTAATAATTATACTTAAGACATAACAATTGATATTTACTATTTAATAATTAACAATTAATAAATAATCTTTAATAATTAATAAGCGGTATTTATTATTTAATAATCGTAAATAATAGTTATATTTAACAATTAAAATTCCATAAAATTTAAAAAGTTTCCATATAAAATTTTAAAATATTCATAAAATTTAAATTTGAAATTTTGAAATTTTGATAATTCAAAAAAAATGTAAAAATTTAAATTTTACAAAATGTTCAAAATTTCAAAATTTTAAAATAAGTTCAAAAATATAAACATCTTGTTTCAAATATGTATCTAAATTCTTTTATGACATCCTCTTTGATATACAGTTTTTTTTCTTGGTTTTACCTCACAAAAATCTTGGTTCCATTTTTTTAATTTTGGCTCCAACCTTGAAATTTTAGTGTTCTCGATCGATTCATTTGCCTGAAGCAATTGATTTCCCTTTTTTTTTCACCATTGCCTCTTTTCACAGACTGTTAAAATGAAAAAAATACCAATTCCAAACCCTTGAAATTGGTGTGATATCTTTATATCTAAATCCATATCAATCGTGTATCCTCGTGAGTTCTTTTGGAACCCTGACTTCCTTGGCATTAACTTTTTGTGCCTTCTCAGTCCAATTATGGTACTAATTTTACTCTCGTTAGTTTTTTTATTGAACCCGAATCGCCATCGTAGACTTCGGCGCTCTGCCTCTAGTCTTGCCTGCATCAGTTACATATCTAACTTTGGTAATTTTTGGAGATGAATCTAAGCAAAAATCGGTTGATTCTAACGTTTAGAGACGAATCTCTGCCTCCCTGCTATACCTTTTTCTAATGTTTGGATTACCAAACGAAGAGATGGCAGAGATGAAGTACATGGCCTGGTTAGAATATATTGCATCTCTAAGGAGGTATGTATTTGTTTCACTTTATTTCATAGCATCCGGTTAGTGTACATCTATGTGCAAAACTTAGAGCACTTTTTTGAGAGGAAGAGTAGTGGATTGTTATAAGGCACATCCATATATCGTGGAGTCACAAGGTAATTTTTATTTATGAATTTCAGTCACCAACGGAATGGAAACTCTATATCTGACTGTATGAAAATGTATCATGCACGATAATCTTCAGGATGAACAAGATGAAAAGACATTTGTAAAAGTTAAAATATATGTTTATCTAGGTATCCAAATATAAACCTTTTGGAATTAGTAGCTAGCCGAGTTAGCACAAGATTGGCATATAGAAAAAAACAAAAGGCTATATCATACCTTACTCAGTTAACATTAATTTAGCGGTTAATTGACAATACGGTGTATGTGTTGATGCAGGTCTAGTGCATTACACTTTGCATTACACTTTGCAAATTCATCTGGGTATCCAAATTACAAACTATTCATTTCCAGTAAACCTTTAACTACAGCATTGTACACATCATCTCCCAGTTCATTTCTCAATACTTGTAGCTTTTCATCATCTTCTTTTATCACTTCCAAAATTTCAGAAAATGGGCATATCATGAATTTCGCCTAACTTCTAAGGGAACTACGGAAAAATTTCAGGTCTAAAACATTTATTTTCACATGACATAAAACTCGTATAGGCTAAAAACACGTGTCTTCTTTTCAAACAGATTAAAGAACAACTTAGAAAAAATCAAGAAAAAACTAGAAAAAACTAGGAGAATGAAGGATTTAAAACCAATGTATTCTTTTTGTTAAAGTGTTAAAGACATATATCCCTATTAGAGAGTAATCTTAGAGGAAGAAGTGCAAAAGTAGACATTTTCGTTTTATGTGATCTTTTTTCTTGAAATGGTACTTATATACAACATATCACTGGGATGACATAACACAAATCACATGTCAATATATGTTCAAATCATGCTATGCAAGTTTCGAACTTGTTACCTCTCGCACCAAAGTCGAAGCACTTAACCACTAGGACAATGTGATATTATTTATGTTTTAACATATATGTACTATTTTAACCTGTTTTCCTTTTTGGTTCAAAGGTATATAAAGTGTCTATATAATGAGTCCTTTTAACAAATGATGTTTTAACTAATCATTGTATCTATTGAGGATTTGAGTTTAATTAATCCAGTTAATTTATGATTATTTTAATTTAATTAATTGTTTTAATTAATGAAATTTAAGATTATTTATCATTTTAATTAATGATGTTTGAGATTAATTATTCATTTAATTTATGATTATTTGAATTTAATAAATCCTTTTAACTATTGATATTTATACTAATTAATCAATTTAATAATATTGATTTAAGTAAATTATCTAATATAATAAAATTACTTTAATCAACTAATTTAGAGCTAATAAACTGATTTAATAAAGATTTTAAAGTTAATGTATCAATGTTATAAAAGTATTTGGATTAATAATCTATTTTATTAAAGATAATGGATTTGTTTATTTTAAAGAAATTTTAAATGCGATTAATTATCTTTTCGGATAATTAATATTGTTTTAAAGTTATAAAAGGGAATTAGAACTCGATTATTGGGATGTTAAGTTGGATAATCTTCTGGGTGTTCGGTCTGGTGTTGGTTTAGGACTTCGGGGTCATGCACTTGGAAAAATTATTCTCTTAACGTTTTAACAATCAGGAGCTAATCCTAAAAGTGTTTTTCCATTATGGAAATATGGAAACCAAGCATGAGTTCAATCCAATTTTTAAAAGTTAAAGTTCGATTTCGGTTATCGAACAATAGTTCCAAATTCAATATCGCTTATATGGAAAGGATCTAGTCACACATTTAACGCTAAACGATAAGGCTTGGACTTGTTTCTATCTCGAAGATTAAAAATGTCGTCAAGGCGACGCCTAGAGGTAATACTACTTCAACTTGCCGGGTTCACTTTCAAACGAGAGATAGGACTTGTCTGGAGTCATAGAGTAGTGGTCAATTAATGAAATTTAATTTCCATATACGATCATTTTTATTATCCGCCATAGTTGATTTATTAATTATCGGATTCAGCTTTCTTCTTGGTGTACCGTCACCTAAAAAACGATTTGTTGCTCGATCGAGGTATATTATCCTTTGTCGGAAATGACTAAACCAAAAGCGTGAGAGTGGGCCAAGCTATGCAGGGTTGCTCCTATTAAGGTATTTTCACATCTCATCTAGTTTGGATTCTGGTGTGCACTTAGATGTGGAAATATTCGGATTCTCGTTAAGGTCTGGCGGGTCCGACTTGAAGGTTTTCGAGAAGTGTCATAGAGTAAATGAGCTTCTCAGGATTATATTATTAGAGGTATACTTCAAGGAGGTGCACCTTCCTTATCATTTGTTGGAAATTTTCCTTATTGATTCGTATCCTTGAATCTTTTTTAGCTTTAAAATTGCCACGAGTAGAGCCAACTCCTCATCACGACATTTAAATATTGATTTAGTCCATTTTATCATGTTGGTCTATTATCTTATTCTATCCATTCTATAAAGTTGGACGGTTACCTTATTCGGTCCATTCTATCAAGTTTGGATTGTTTTTTATTTAGTCCACTCTTTATAGTTGGACTGTTTTCCTTGTTCTATCCATTATGTCCAGTTTGGATTTTACTCGGTTTATTTCTAGTCATTTAAGTTTGATTTATTATTAATTATACTCATTCCTATTTGGATTTATTTTTGATATTTATTTCTTATTTTGCCTGTATGGATGTTATTCTTCTGAGGTAAAAAGCTGTTCCACGTTGGCGGCATGGTCTCATAATTTTTTTATAAAAGTTCCTCATTATTTGAGTTATCTCACACTGGTATTTCTAGACTGATCTGGGTGTTATTTATTTATTATGCTTTGGTCAGACCGAGAATTTTCCCAGGTTATCCATGTTGTTATGGAGGTCTTGAAGGGGTGCTGAAGATTCACCCATCGTAGTTTTATTTTCCACTGTATTATATAGTATACCTATCGGCATTTGTAAGGTTAGTATTTTATAACTATCCTACTGATAAGGTTTGTTTTTAACTCTGATACACTCTGTTCGTTTGAAGTGACAGTTCTGACTGTCCTTGTTATATTATATGTTGTTGATTCTGTTGTGAGATTCTATTTTTCTCTATTCTCTATTTTTCCTTTTTTTTCTTTACCCTAACAATCTGCCTTTTCGTTCACTTTGAGTTGGACATGTGTGCTTTATTGTAAACTCAAAGGGTCCAGAAAAACGGTTTGTTACAACAACTTTGTTTTATAAATTAAATAACTTTTAAACTCCATTTTATTTCTATCATTTAAGCCACTTTAATAACTTTGCAAAAAGGTTTGAAAACAAAATTTAAGTTCGGAAAATCTTTTATAACTTTCTTAGAAAATGAAGTAATTAACTAGTGTAAAGAAAACACGGGTTTTTAATCTCGAATAAGAGCCAATTTAAGTATGTTAACTATACGGAGTAACATTCACAACATTTATATACATAAGCACATACATAAAAACCACTATAGCGTGGTACACTTTTGAGTCCCTCTTCACAAAGTCCTCGGTAAAACCTTTCGTATGCACTTCTTTGCTATGAACACTTCGACTTTATTTCAACTCCCCTACAAACATCCTATATGCCATCCACTTTCATGCGCGAACAAAACCAAACAATAATCATTCCACACACTTATGCTCATAAGAAACCAACCAAAATTATTATATAAAAAACGATTTTTAAACTTGCTTTTAAAGTGAGCTTTACTCACCTAAAAAACATTATCTTTTACCAAAACTACTGCTACATGGTAAACAACACACAGACCTAGCTTCTTTCTACAATAATTTATTTTTAAGACCTATGGAAGGTCAAGAGGGCTTGGCCATGGTGCTAAGGGGCACGACCTTGGTGGAAAAAAAAAATGAGATCTTGGGTTTTTTTAGCAAATAAGTAGTGTAGAGAGGAGTAGAAGTGGTTTTAGCAACTTATTTAAGGATTAAAAGTGGAAAGTAGTGATTTTTAATTTGGTTTATTTTGGAGACAAGAATGGAAGAAGTAGAGAAGAGAGTAGAAAGAAGAAGGAAGAAATGGAAAAAAGAAATGAAATGAAGTGAAATGAAAAAGAAAAGAGTGGAGTTGTTTTCTTAGAAAATGTAAAATGGTATATTACCAAAAAGCCCTTAGCCAATACCCTCCACAAAATGATGATGCCTTACCCCTCCTCCGTCATGAAGCACACGCAACCCCCTCTTGGTCACTCCATGCCATCACATCTCCTCTTTTGTACTGTACCAATGCCTTAGATTTTTTGCTCTTCTCCCTTTAAAATTATAAAAGAAAAGTCCACTTTCTTTTTATTAACTTAAGTATATATTTAAATATGTTTTAACCTAATTACTTCATTATCCAGATGTATATGTTACTTGTATATATGTTTGCATATATATAATTGTGTGTACAATATGTTCCGACAACTTTTGGATGACGAAAAAGTCAAAAAACCAAAAGACGATCTTCACCGTAATCATTTGAATGGTCTTTTGTAAAGCCTATCCAATGCAGCTCTATCCTTGTATCAGCTTTCAGGAATTCTTTACAATTATCGATTTTTCTTCCATATTTTGCATCGAGAGAGCTCTAAATTTCCTGTGCAATCAAACAATGAGAGATATGGTTAAATTCAAATTTATCAAGTGTAGAGATAAGAACATTCATTGCATCCACATTAAGGGAACAATTATTCTTATCTGCCATACCCAATCCATTTTCATTAATATCCCAAATATGAAAATCAATAAATTTTAAATAAATTTCCATAACAAAAAATCTATTTATTTAAAAAATAGGTGGACTATAAATGGACTAAATCTTGCTAAATCTATTGCAGTTAGGGTAAGACATTATATTAGGTTTTTTCCTAAAAACCGGTTCTGATAGGATCGTGTGATATACCCAAGAGGGAGGGTCAATAGGGTATATAAATTTTTTGTAGATAAGCAAATAAATAATGTGGAAACGTAAATGCGAAAAGTAAATAACACATAGATATACCCAGTTTCGACCTGATGCCCCTACTACGGCCCCCATGTTACTACTAGGATTATATACTCGAAACTTACAACACTTTAAGCTCACACTCAATGCTAACCTGAATATACTAATCCTATGCTTAGTAACCCAGCCTGGACTGAATACCCTGAGACTAGAATCCCTGAACTACAACACATGACTCATCCTAAATCAACTAGATTCCAAAATTAAAAATTATAAAAAAGAAACAAATTACAGAAATATAAAAAGAACACTCCTTTATCTTGTCTCTTATCACGTGACCTTGCACTGTTTTTGATTTGAAGTTCAAGAAAAACATCACAACCTACAATTCTAGTTGATCATGCTGCCAAGCTGTGGGTGAATTTGAGATGCAACTTCTTCCTTGAGATGATGATGTCCTCCTTGAATTTTTTTGATGAAGAAATTCCTTTTGTGTGATCGGATATTGATTTAAATAAACAATGACAAATTTGATGTGTTACAATGTAGAGAGATATGATTTTTTTTGAATGAAGCTTTTCTTCTTTCTTTTGTTATTGGTCTATCCGATAATTTTTCCTTTCGATGTTATTGAATTTATGTAGGCAACGTGTATGTATGGAAACATATATGGAAGAGATGATATTGAGAAAGATATGTATTTTGAGAGTTTGTTTGTAACGACCAGTATTTTTGATAATTAAAAGTATTAAATTTAATAAGATTTTGGGATTTAATATTGTCAGAAATTAAAAATATATAACCTGATCTTAAATGAATTCTGAAAATGACAAGTTCAATGAGGTAAGGATAGTAACACAAATTACCATATAATTTAATGTTTTTGATTTGAATATAATTAATAACTGTTTGAATGTAAACTTCATCGATTGTGAATAATAAAATGTTAACAAAGAATGAAATGGTTTTTTTATTTCTAATAGGAATATAAATGTAAAGTTTAATTTGGATATAATTGTGAGTTTAATAAGGAATAAAAGAAACAATATATTAAAGGAGAAATCGTATGTCATTTAATTGAAATTGGTTTTAGCATTGATAAGCAAATTTATGAATCGTTGTTTATAAACAATAAATTTAGAAACGTGTTGAATTACTCAGATTTAACAATTGTTTTATTTATCATCTTATTATTAATCTGTTTGAAATTTATTATGTAATAGATGAAATTTAATGTAATTAAATATTTCAATTAATATAAGCAAAGGCGTTAACAGTTGAGTGATGAATGTAATAAAATGGAAATTATGTTTAATTAACATATAAGGTATTGGTTGATTCAATATAAAGAACATTTAAAACAAAATAACACAATTTGTTGAAATATAAAATGTAATGAACTAGGGTTTTATTACCGTCGTAATGAAACATTTGAATGAAATAGGTTAGAAATAAAAATTTATGATTTATTAATGTAAATTTTATTAGATAGTAAATTTGGGTCATAAATAAAATCTAAAACAACAAAAAGCAATAAAGTGGAAGGTGCTAACGCGTTTATGAATATAATTTAATAGCAGGAATTTAAGGATAGAGATAATGTAATGATATTCTATTTATAGTAATAACAGGAAATGGAATAATAAATGCTAGTTTTAATGATCAGTTGGATGAATATCGAATAATAGAGGAAAATGTTTATTTAGTATTTAGTATGTAATTTAATTCTTGTTGGATACTGTAATTTTATAAATGTATATGCATGACTATAAATAAGGATTGCAATGTTTACGTATTTATGTAATTGATTTCATCAATTAGGGTTTGTTTTGAAGTGAAAGATTGAAAATAATTGAAAATAAATTTATTGAAATCTTTCAATTGAAAAGGGAAAAAGACACGAAGTGCAATTAATGAATCTAATGTAAGAAATTTTTCATTTGGAATGTACATTATTTGGAAATATAAGAATGGATTTAATATTGTATAAGTTGATTATTTTATAATATAAGAATGTTTACATTTATGAATTGCAAGTAACGAATAAGCATTTTAAGGAAAATAAAAGAATGTTTGATGAAAATAAAATGAACGTTTCCATTCTAAATATGAGTATAATGTTGTTAAAAGATAAAACAAAAATTTTAAAACAACATTTTACGGTAGTTAAATAGCAGGCATAGATTGCACGGAAGTGATTTTAATGCTAACCTTGAAATTTAAAATAAATTAAATATTTTGAGTTCATGATTACATGTCGACAAAAAATGTTGTTTTTAAATTTGAACTTTTGAATCATTGTTCATATTTTATTTTTTATAGCGTCGGTCCTGTGTAGCAACGGTCCCTGTTATGTAAATTGGTGTGTTCAAATTTAGTTACGTTGTGTTAGTTCAATCTTTACTGGATGTCAATTTTTGTATGTTTGGGTTAACAAAATTAATTGAGTGAACAAATGTTCTGAAATTTGAATTCCAAAAGTTTGTTTACACTGTAGAGTTGGTTTTTTTATTCCCTTTCTAATTATGTCACACTCTTTTTATTGTTTTCTCGTTTGTTCCATTACTCATTTCCCTTTACCGTCTCTGAAGCTTTTTCATTTCACGAACGTTGCCTACTTTTCATATTTTTAATTCTTTCCTTCACCTATTTTAATACCTACCTTCTTCTTCACATCTCGTTCCTCACACAGGTGCCGCTACATTTTACACCATTGCACCTCCACGACTATGCCATCCTACACCTATTGTCCGTCACTGTTCATAGCTGTTGAACACCCATAGCCACAACCAAAGTCGGTTCTAGGGTTTCAAACTACAAAATAACATTATGAACAGAACTATATATAATTAATTTATTTAAAAAAAAATGGGACTCCACAATAATATTAATACAAACATCTAAAAAGATACTACATCGTTTATAAATTGTTAATATAATTTAAAAAATGATACTACAATGCAGAACTTACTACCACAATTCTTAAAATTCTACTAAAAAAACATCATGAACAAAAATATACACAATTAATCTATTTAAAAAAATTCTTCAAAGTATCATTAGTACAATATCCTCTTCTTCCTCAAATTTATTGTTTTCCTCCAACTCCATTTCTTCATTCGTGTCAAAACTCGAAATCATTGCTATTAGTAGAGTCATGCATTCTCCATTCTTACTCATCGCCGCCACATCGTCAAAGCACTTTTGCTTTGAGCTCCATGGCCAAAACCACCATCCCATCTACCTACATTTCGCCAAGATTGGTCGTGCCTTCATTAAGTGACCGCAAACCTCCTCCATCGTCAAGAATCCAGTTGACGTGCCCTTCTCGCAATAAGTTTTTGTTCTTCTGCCATATTTAGTTGAAACATTTGTATTTTTAGCTAAAAAAAATTAAAAGCCTGTATTTAGAGCTAAAAATTGGGTAAGATTTGTCCTTCACACTATTTTATTGATTTAAAAAATACAAAAGTAAATTGGCAAAACATATAATTATTGAATAATTTTGTCCAAAAATTCAAAATTTCAACGAGAATTTTTATTTCGATTATCGAATTCATTGGAGAAAATTTATATTTTCTGAAAAAAATTGCACATAAAAAAACTGATTTTTTTTAAATTTGGTAGAGTTTAGATTTCATTAGGTTTTCATGGTAATCAATTTTAGTAGTCCTAAATCCTGATCATAGTTTTAGTTCAATTTTAGTCTACAAACCGAGCACATACCAAGACCAGCAGATTTGATTCTTTTGGAAGTAGCAACACCATCAACAAAGTTCAAACTCCCAATAACCACTGTCCTCCTCGGACCATCGCCAAACGTCATCAGATCCCAACGACCACCTGCTATTTGTAAACCTCACCCTTCACATACTAATTACTCTTTCTCAAAATGAAAGATGGTAGCTGTTGATTACTCTTTCTCAAACTGAAAGCTGCATTATACAGTTGTCGTTCCATCAACCAAGGATCACCCAGACTCCCGAAGCTTTGTATTTCTCAAATGCTTGAAATGAGTCCTACATAGGAAGGAGATGCAGTCTGTATCTGAAACACCATATATATCCCAGTTAGCGACCGAGATTGGAGATTCAAAGTATATTTGACTTCAGCTGTGCTTATGGGGTTGGAGAATTCAGTCTCCATATAATGTCCTATTATCATGTTAATTCCATTCATTTTTTAAGGATGAATATCACGGTTTTCAATAGGTTGTTTTGAATCCTAAGTGCTAGAGTTGTAATTTATATTTAAGTATCAACAGTAAGTTGAAACTACCCAAACATGAGCCGCAATACGCAGCTGTATGAAATCAACATGTAATACAGCCATGAGAGCAGCATCATTGAAACATGTCGAGTTAAATATTTGCTAACATATTATAGATAACAGTTTTAAAATAATCGAATAGAACAAAATGAACAAGAGAACACAGATTTGAGAGATAGAAGAAACAAATATAAAATAGAGACTACATTTTTATTGAATTGGTTGAATAAAACCTTATTGCAGGATTCTTATTCATAAGCCTAACTAGAACATATAAGTTGAAACTACCCAAACATGAATTAAAGTTCGATAGCAGGAAATACTAAAATATTTCTTTTTTTAACAACATGATTCAAAAATCTTCAGTTCATGATAAAAATTCTTGTACTTCCCAGTTAAGATTTTATGCATTGTAAATTTGGATTTGAGTGAGGAAATTTGTTAAAGAGATAGTTATCTTGAAACTTAGGGTCTTGGTTACTATTAGAAAAATTGGTTCACCTAGAGCATCTTTTTTCAGTTAGTATAATAATTGATCTGGCATGAATGCATGCACATAAAAAAATCATTCATTTATAAGAGTGCAGTAAATGGACTTGAATAGCAACTGAAAAACGGAGGCAAGTTGTACGTAGCTTAACTTGATATTTTGAAGCACTGATTTGAGTTAGTGAAAAGTAGGAAATTAATCATGTATTATATTGCGCGAGAGTGATGTCTGTGTACTACACACATGTTAGATGAGGTACAAATATAATATTGTAAAATTGATGTGGTTCTCGTAGCCAAAGCATTAAAAGAGAAAACAATATAATAAAATAATAGTCATTTTCATACTTACATGTAGCAACCACAGCATAACATATACAAAAAAATCAAATAACTAGAAGGATATTTTATAAACGGAATATGAGCAGAATAATAGTGTACCTAGTTTAGAAATTCTTCTAGTCGTCTTGACAGGTGCATAATGCTACCCTCAATATATCAGTCATTTCAATTACCTTGGAAAAATGTGCCCCCCTGTAAATAAAGATTGCACGTACAAAAAGTTGAGTCTGCATACAACTGAAATGTTGCATTATGTAAAACTTAAGTGATCGTGCATGTTACTACCAACGGTATGATTGTACTAATATGATAATGCTTTAAATTGTGTTGAATAAATTAAAAATCAAAGAGTTCTAATTGACCGAGGAAAAAAATGCAAACCATAAAGTACACACATCATTATGACTGAAATGTACTATGATTAGTGAACAGTTTGCAATCATTAAATGGAAGAACCACATATTGAGAAAATGAATATATCAGCATTGCAATGCAAGACCTTAATCTTAAGAGGCAATGCAATGCTGCAGCGATGCATTGAATGCGGGAATGCTGCATATGTCCAAAATAAAACAAGGAATTTTGGAATGTAGGAGCTATATAGCATTGAAGTGCTATAGTTTTTTACTTAAGCAATATTGAGGATCATCCAAATTTCTACCTGAACAACTAGAGGCTTTACAAGGCTAATAGAAGAAGAGCATCCCAAAGCATCTTGATTACACATTGAACAATAATAGCAGCCAACTTATGACGAGGCACAGAAAATGTTGCCTTGGTCCACGCACACAAACAGTTAATGTTCAAAAACAAATTTTTAGCAACATTAACTTTTTAAACTTCTTCCATAATCTCCCGATGATCTGTCAATACAATTGCGCAAAATTCAAATGAATGACATTATAAAAGAACAAAGGGAAAAATGGAGAAAAAAAGAAAAGGAATTAGTACTCACCGCTTTAGGTTTGCGACGCGCTTTTAGTAGTTTTGTAACTTGTGCTATGCCCTCTTTCAGTGTAGCTCTTCGCCCTTCATAAAAATTCCAAAGCTCCGGTACAGCATATCTACCACTAGGGTTGTACTCATTCATCTCCAGTAAAGCTTTAACTACATCATTGTACGCATCATCTCCCAGTTCATTTCTAAATACTTGTAGCTTTTCATCATCTTCTTTTATCACTTCCTAATTTTCAGAAAATGGGCATATCATTAATTTCGCCTGACTACTAAGAGAACTACGAAAAAATTTCAGGTCTAAAACATTTAAATTCACATGACATAAAACTCATAAATGCTAAAAACATGTGTCTTCTTTTCAAACAGATTAAAGAATGACTTAGAAAAGATCAAGAAAAAACTAGAAATAACTAGGAGAATGAAGGACTTAAAAACAATGTATTCTTTTTGTTAAAGTCTTAAAGACATAAATCCCCATTAGAGAGCAACCTTAGAGGAAGAAGTGCAAAAGTAGACAATTCCGTTTTATGTGATCTTATCAATGTTTTAACAAATGTGTACTCTTTTCACATGTTTTCCTTTTTGGTCCAGAGGTATATTAAGTTTCTGTATACTAATTTAAGATTTGAAGTATTGCTATAAAAAATATAATTCTCCCGATAAAAGAAAAAAGTATAAAATGTGCCCAGTTTAATCTTATGAATATCTAATAGAAAGAAAAAGAAAAGGAAAAAAACATAGTACCTGATGTTTCCCATTGTTTACGATCATTCTAAAAGGATACCAATCCGGGTTTCTAAGCTCTTCTTGATATGCTGTACAGTATTCAATTTCTTTAATGTATGCCTCTTCAGCAGGAAATTTATTCTTGCATGCTGCAATAAATGGTTCGGTGTCCACTTTACCCATTATTTTAACTCCTACATGAGTGCGAGAGTTTCTTGAAATTTCCTTTAACTCCTAAATCAATTTGTAAAGAAAAGTTAAAAGAATGGCGGCAAAGGTCAAGCAAAAGTATAGACTAAATTTTTTTACCATAATAATCTCCTTCCGAGCATCTTGTAACTCATCGTTAGTTGTGCGTTCTTTCAAACCTAACATTTGGTTTAATTCTTCTAGGAACTCCATCTCCTCTATTTTTTCTTCTAATGCTTCGTTCAATTCATTAACTCTCACCTTTAAAGCTGCATCCTCTTCCCCTTCCATATGCTTTAAGTGACATGTTTTCTTCCAGTTCTCAAGCTCTTTTACTTGATAACTCAATTCTGACTTCAGTATTCTATTTTCTCTTAGAATTCTACGGCAAATTTCTTTTACGCTTGTTGATTCTGAAATGCTTGCCATTAGTTTTTAGTTTGTTTGGTTATTTTTGTTGTTGAATGATATTCTTCTAGCTATGATCTGAATTATATAGAGAGAAATTGAGATGACACAAATATAAATGTCTTTAATTGGCTCGCATCTGATTGGACCTGCCCGATTTCCACTTTGTTTGAATTTGAAATGTTAAGTCTATTAAAGTATGTTTACTTGGCAGATAATTAAATTGTATATCTAAGTTGAGTGTAAATGTACCCACCAATATTGTGTATATTTAAGTTTATAATATAAGGAAAACCAGATTTCTTACCTTGTATATATTGCATGGGCTTTAGAATCATTTACTAGTATAAAGTATGCACATTAATCTTGATTTGTAATTTTCCTTTGATTTGGGAAATATTAATGCATGTATTTATATATTAATATGTGTAAATTAATTGAAAATTTGGTAAGGAATTCGTTTCTGGTGTATTCGAAGGAAATATATTTTACATCGTGTACACTATTAATTAATTGTCATTATTTTAGTACATATACGCTAGTATATTCCTTTTTTTCTGAGTTAGATACGTTAATAGTATGATATTTAGAGTATAAATTAAATCAATTAATGAGCAACTTTTTGAAATTTTTGAAAATATATCTGTTAATATAATGGTGTATATTTAATTTCATAATTCCATAAGAAATTTTCAGTTAATCAACTAGAAGAAGCTAGTATAGAAATTAAATGAAAGAAAAAACAATCATGAATACAGTCATACAAATGTATGAAGAACAAAGATGGAAAACATATCCTATAGTGCATCATATGGTCAAATGATATATGAAAAGATAATCATGAGAAATTACCTTTCTGGACCTAAATATCATTTACGCTTTTAGCATTTCAAACGCGCATAATTTTTTGTAGAAACACCGGATCGACATACCGTTTTCACAAAAAAATAAAAAAAATTACAATCTTTAAAATGAGTTACATTGTTAATACAAAAAAAAATTATATTTGTAGTAAGACTATAATTATTCCATATATTTGCAAAGAATTCTGCAATTTTTGAAAACATCAATTTTTCTTCAAATGACAGCAATTATTCCATATAATTACAGACTTTTATGTTAATATATGAAATAATTGCAGACTTTTATGCAATTATATGGAATAATTGCAGACTTCTCTGCTATTATTCCATATAATTGTCGACTTTTCTACAATTATTCCGTGCACTTGCCATTTTCTGCAATTATATGAAATAGTCATCAATTTTTCTTCAAATGTCAGTAATAATTCCATATAATTGCAGATTTTATGCATTTATATGGAATAATTGAAAACATTTATGCAATTTTGTGGAATAATTGCAGACTTTCTTGCAATTATTCCGTATACTTGATATTTTCTGCAATTATATGAAATAATCATCAATCTTTCTTCAAATGTTAGCAATTATTTCATGTAATTGTAGACTTTCTATAATTATTTCATATAATTGCATACTTTTATGCAATTATATCGACTAATTGCATAAAAGTCTGCAATTAGTTCACGTAATCGTAGAAAAGTGCAACTATTCCACATAATTGGAGACTTTTCTGCAATTATTGCATATAATTGCTGAATTATTTGCAATCATACCATATAATTGTAGAAAATTTGAAAAATTGGTTTGTTGTTGTTTTTCAATTTGCATAATGCCACTCATTAGAAAGACAATAAAATTTGCGATTTAATGGTGAAAAGGGTTTGTTAATCGTCGTTTCTACAAAAAGTTATTGCATTTTAAAGATTGAAAATTAATGAGGTTCAAATATTAATTATGGATGTGGGAATAACATCCACATATGAAGAACCAATGTTCAGCCATGGAGCGGAAGGGTATTTTAGTGAAGAAAATTGCAGTATTTGAAAATACGGATGTACTTTATATATTTTTTCAGAATGTTTTGTGTATTAAGTTTGATATTAGAGATGTGTCCCTTATTTTCACTTTTTTTAACGTGTGCCTTAAGGACACATTTTAAGAATGATAGTTATTAGCTAAAAACCAAAAAAATGTTCAAATAACTAATTTATCCTTAAATAATTTAAGCAAGATGGAATTCGGAGAGGTTGTGTTGGTAATTTAATAACCTTAACATTTGCTCTTTGAGCACATGTTAACATTTTCAAAATTTAAATATGTTATTCAAAACATGGGAGCTTACAAGTACTAATACCAAGAGTGGTATTACTCAGCGCTAAAGAAGTAATGTCAAGAAAATATTTTGCGTAACAAAATCATCAGTATCTTATTTCAAACACATAAATGACCTATCAGATAATATGATCAATAACAAAATTGTTAATATATCATTTTAAACACATATGGTGAAGAATTCCTTTGATATCCTGCTGAAATTCCGAAACAAATTATATTATATAATATTTTAGGCATCTGCTATTAACGGATCTATATTGGAAACTTGTTTAGTTGTTATATGCTAGAAATGTACACTTTAGACAAGATATTTAGAAACTAAGGGGAAACAATCACTGCAAGAAAATGACCATATTATAACTGGTTATTTACAATGTTTGCAAAATGGCAGTTGTAATAAAGGATTTTTAATAACTAATTTTTGCTGATAGTTGTAATAAACGTATTTTTAACAACTATTTGTTTTAGCCAGTTGTAATAGAGGTCTATAACAATTTACTAGTTTTGACCACTATAAATCTTGATATTTCCCAAAGTTTATAAAAAATTGAATAAATTCGCATTATTCATAAATTATGAATATATTTTTTTTCTTTCACTAAATTTTTTTACAATTGTCGTTCTGAAATGTTGTAATAAATATATTTAATAATTAATAATTGGAAATTAATGAATAATATTTAATAATTGGTAATTAATGAATAAAAATAGTAATTAAGAAGAAATATTTAATATTTTTTAATTAATTTTAAATAATTGGTAACTAGTAATTACTGTTGAATAATTTACATTTAATAATTAATATTGATTATTGAACAATTAACAATTAATAATTATACTTAAGACATAACAATTGATATTTACTATTTAATAATTAACAATTAATAAATAATCTTTAATAATTAATAAGCGATATTTATTATTTAATAATCGTAAATAATAGTTATATTTAACAATTAAAATTCCAAAAAATTTAAAATCTAAAAAGTTTCCAAATAAAATTTTAAAATATTCATAAAATTTAAATTTAAAATTTCGAAATTTTGATAATTCAAAAAAAATGTAAAAATTTAAATTTTACAAAATCTTCAAAATTTCAAAATTTTTAAATAAGTTCAAAAATATAAACATCTTGTTTCAAATATGTATCTAAATTCTTTTACGACATCCTCTTTGATATACAGTTTTTTTTTTGGTTTTACCTCATAAAAATCTTGGTTCCATTTTTTAAATTTTGGCTCCAACCTTGAAATTTTAGTGTTCTCGACCGGTTCATTTGCCTGAAGCAATTGATTTCCCTTTTTTTCACCATTGCCTCTTTTCACGGACTGTTAAAATGAAAAAAAATACCAATTCCAAACCCTTGAAATTGGTGTGATATCTTCGTATCTAAATCCATATCAATCGTGTATCCTCGTGAGTTCTTTTGGAACCCTGACTTCCCTGGCATGAATTTTTTGTGCCTACTCAGTTGCGAAGCAGTTCCCTAGCTCCATGCTTCCAGTCCAATTATGGTACTAGTTTTACTGTCGTTAATTTTTTTATTGAACCTGAATCGACATCGTAGACTTCGGCGCTCTGCCTCTAGTCTTGCCTCCATCAGTTACATATCTTGTGACGACCCGGAATTTTTGAGCATTTTAAATTGGAATATTTAATTAATTTTAAATATTCAGAGATTAATTATTAACTTAAATTTCAAATATTGCTGTTTATTGGGTGATTTAATTATTAAATTAAATTATTTGATGTTGGATAAAATAGTAAATCTGGTATTCTAAGCTAATTAAAAATATTTTGGAAGATCGGAAAATTCATATTAAAAATACTGGCGGTAATAGAACTTTTAAAATTTGATTTAAAAGTGTTTTGTTCAGTTTTAAAAATATATCGTTTAAATTGGATTTGAAAATAACCTTCCGAGGCACAGTCTCGGATTTCAACGAAACCAGTTCCATTGGATCCGTAATATTGTATTATCACCGGATTTCAAATTTCATAGTTTTCGGAGCTATCGTGTGATCGTACGGAATATAAACGCCAAGAGAATAATTAACCGATATAAATATCTTTATTTGATTTAAAAATCAAATCAGCAGCCACTCTTACTTTTCGTGTGAGCCATGCCTCCTATCTTTCAAATCTCGTACCCCTTCTCTTCTCTAAGAAGCTATCAAACTAAAATATCTATCGTTCGAAATAATGGCCGAACGACAGTTTTAATTCGTTCGAAAGGCAAAGATAAATCACGCCGATATCCTTCTTCTCTTCTCCCTTCATTCACAAAATTCAAATCTTCGTAGAAAATAATAAATGAACGACGAAATCGGTTTCGTTCAAAATTGAATAAGGGGTTGGGGTCGAGGCAGCATAACTTCGCCTGGAGATGGGGAACGCGTGCAAGCCCGGGGTTGGTGATTCTGGCGGAGGCATGGGCGCGAGTTAAATTTGTGGGCGGCGATGGCTGTAAGGAATGGGTCGCGAGCACGATGGAATCAACGACAGGCGGGAGGGGACGCGAGATGCTCGAGAGTGGCGATCGCGATGTCAGGCTCACGTGGCTCGTAGTAGACTAGGGTTTCGCGAGTTCTCTCACGCGTCGATGTGGTGGAGGCGGTCCTAGGGCAGAGGCTGTTGTACAACCTTAGACAGTGTATTAAACCGGGCGAATTGAGGTAATTTGATTTTGGCATGTTTAAATTCAATATTTACTAAAGTCTAAGCTGTAAAACTTGATGATGATTATTATTTCAATTAACAGAAGTTTTACAGTAAACTATATAAATAATTTTGTTTAATTTAAATGTGTATAAGGTTTAGAACAGAAATATATATAAGTAGAGTTTTGGGAAAAGGAAAAAAAATGAGGAATAGGTTTATCAGTTGTTTATTTATATTAATGACTTTTTATAGATTAAAAACAAAAATGTTAGAAAATTATTATAAATAGGATTTTTGATTTACAAAGAAATAAAAATATTATTTTGGTTATTTATTGGAAATATTGTATTTTGGAATTAAATTGTTTAACCGACTTGTTTAAATTTATTTTAGCTATTAAAAGTTTTAAGGGGGGAAATTATTTGGATAAATCAATTTGTTAGTTCAAAATTAATAAATAAAGAGAAATTTAAGATGTTGGAAGTTATATATGAAGATTTGATTTTTTTTAAAAACCAATACGAATTATTTCTCATATGCAGTTGAATGAAGAGAAAAATAATAATAATAAGATTTAATTTACTAGGGTTGATAAAATAATTAGTTAATTAAATCTATCTAATGAGAATTTAAATTATTCGATTTATTCGAATATTCCAAATATTAATGAAATCATCTATAATATTATTCAAGGTCAAAAATCAAGAAACCAAGGCAATATTGGAAGTGGACTGCAAATTAAAAGCAAAGGTGAGTTAATCTCACTCAGTTAAATTATAATTTAAATTTAATTGGTTAAATTTAAATATTGATGGATGATTGAATTGATTGATTTGATTGATATGGTATATAGTAGTATATACCAATATATATATATATATTGGCATACGTATATATTGGAGTTGTTGATATTCCCACATTATATAGTGGATGAGACCCTATGCGCCGCATAATAGCGGCTGATATTTTATAAAACCCATATACCGCGATATTCCACTTTGAAGTGAAATTGGTATGGTGCTAACATCTGTGGATGCAGGAAAACAGGTTGGAGGGATCCAACTGGATTCCTCAAAATATTTAATTTTGTTTAAATATTTTGTGATATGATTGTTGATATCCTGTGATGATTTATATTGGATAATCTGGTTGGATTGAATTTCTCAGTATAATGAGTTACCAAAAGCAATTGAATTGGATTTTTGGAAAGAAATAAAAGAATAAAATTTAAGTTAAGTAATTCTAGTGAATTCGAATAAATTAAATATGGAAAAGAAGAATTTTAAATAAACAGAGAATATTGAATTTAAAGAAAACTTATGTGATGTTATTTAAAAGAATAAATAATTTATTTTAATTCAATATTTAAATGTAATTAAAAAGAAAGAAGGAATTTGGGAAATCTGAAACTTGTGTTTCAGTTTAAAGATTTTAAATCATAATGAGAAATAAAATCTGGAAGTTGATGAATTTGGAAATAAATGGATTAAGTAAGGAAATTTATTTCAAAGTAAAATAAATTGGGAGATCAATTATAAATTGATTTAAATACTTTGGGATTTGAAACTTTAAAGAGAAATGAGATTTTGGAGATATAAACTGGGTTTATAAAGTGAAATGAAATATCAGTGGATATTAGAAAATATAAATTCAAGGTGGGAATTTATAAAAGAATATGAAATGGTAAAAATAAGTGTTGATTTATTTTTAAAGGATGTGAAGAGAAGTGTATTTCTCTGGATAGCCAAGTACGTTTTCAAAGAAATTTTTAATATAAGTTAAAAGTTCTAATTGTGTTTTTAAAAGCATGTTTTAGAAAATTTGTTTTTTTCTAAAGGTTAATTTCCAAAGTAAGTATTTTCAAAAATCTTTATTTGTAGTAATTATATAAAAGTGATTTGGTATTATGTTTTAAAAAGAGAAGTTAGCTTATATTTATAAAGTGGTTTTACTTTAAATATTTTAAAATATATATTTTAATAAAGTATTAAAGTAGTCTGATTTCAATGTTATAAAGTATATTTAAATAAAGTGTTTTTAAATTATTTTAAAATTAAAAGTATTTTGTACTTGGTGATTCAGTGGAAATAATTATTTGGGAAATGTATTCCGTAAGCGGAAACTGTTTGAAATTTGTTTTCAAATGAGCTTTGAAAATTTGGAAATATATCTTGGAAAGATATTTGGGAAATAAATAATGTGGGAAATTATTTATTGTGTGATGGTTGCTTGTGGATGTTAATTGATAGTTAAATAACCGACTATCAATATTGGCCAAATGCGCTGATCGTTTTGAAGAGACCGGGATCGGGTTTCCGTATACCGGGATTCTAGGTCTGGAGACTCGAATACCACTTCGATCCGGTTTGTACGTTTCGTGTAACGTGTTCGAAGTCGAAGATGGAGCAGTGAAGTGCAAGGGCTAGTCGCTACTAATCCTGAGGATATTTCCAAAATGGATGTAGTAGGAATAGTGCCTTCGGTTCCATTCGAACCCGGGACGGACTTGTATGGACGAATGCTTTCGTGACATTGTCAGGCGGACGATGGGCATTCTAAGGGATATGTGCTATAAAGGTATCGTTTAGCCTCGAGCCTCATCAACCGGGAATGACTGAAAATCAGGATTATGCAGCAAGGCTTCGTGGGTAGCACCCACTTGAGAGTAAAGTCATCCCTGTCTAGATGTCCCTTTTTATTTCGGCTTAGTGGTGCGGTTGCTGATCCTAACCGTGGGGTGATTTTATTTGGAATTATCCAGTAAGGGATGATTCCGGCCTTGTGTTGCAGGGGAGCGGGCGTACTCCTCGGTACTGTGATCTAGGCCACGTACTGTGACAGGTGGTACCCCAGTGCCTAGTCATTCGTTGGAAATCCATTCTCCCTACGTGCCTGTACGGTTTTGATTGTGTCCAACTATTGTTGAAATGTGAGATGCAAGCATTTCAGCTAGATTCTATTTTACTTTCTGTAGACACTATTATAATATCAGAGGATTTTGATATAAAGTGTTTTAGCTATCGTAAGGTAAAAACCCGACATGTTTATTTGTGGCGTGGTCTTACGAGATGCTTTTGTTTTCAAAGGATTTTGAAACTTTAATAATCAATTGAGTGTGATTTTCTCACGCTGGTATTCCAGACTGACTCGGGTATTGTTTTATATAATGCTCGGGTCAGACCGAGATAAACAGGTTCAGGATATGATGCCGTGGAGCTCAGGAGATGAGCTGGATGCCGATACGTACTTCCGTACTTGCTATTATTTTTCCGCTGTGTATTCAGTTGTATGTTATGGATGTTGATGTACTCTGATGATGTACTCTGATGATATATTGTATAAAAGTATATAGTTTTGATTGTGTAAAGATCTGTTAATATATATTATATTTTATTCCGCTGCGATGGTTAGATTCTGATTTTGTTTTCTATTTTTCTTCTTCTACCTCTTCTTCTTAACTAAAATGGTTCGATTTTCCGTGTCACGTCCTGAAATTTTCGACTTTCGAAAATTCGACATCGATACTTACTTTATCGACTGCCGAGAAATCGAACGCCGGAAACTTCAAAAGTGAGGGTTTTAGAAAGAAGAAAACGTAGAAGAAGAAGAAGATAGAAGAAAAAGAGAAGAAAGAAGAACAACAGAAAACATCAGAACGACATCAATAGAAACACAGAACAGAGACAATATCAGAATCTTACACATCGCAGCGGAACAATATATAATAAATAAATGAATATCATTTAAAAACAAAAGAATTATATCTGTTATTACATTACATCACATCATATCATCAGAGTCAATAAACAACAATGGACAGTTATATAAACTTGTCCTCATACAGAATACACAGCGGAATAAATACTATCAGATACAAATACTACGTCTCGAACTCCAGCTTATCTCCAAAGCTCCAGAATATCCAGAATATCCTGATAATATAACTCTAGACTGCCCGTGTGGAAATTGGTGGGCACCCAGAGTTTAGAAGGGAAACAATAAACTCCGAGTCAGTCATGGTGACTGGTGTGAGATCGTAAAACAGTTATTCTTTAAAATAAACAACAGAGAATTTTAAAGTCAATTCGCAATGCTTTTGGAAAATGAAACTACCATAAGACCTCCCGCCACACACACAATGCAAACGCAGACTTGGAGGAGATTTCTTCTTATGATAGTCAAAGATGCTTACTACGCAAAAATCAAATTCTTTTTGATATTATTATTAGTGCATAGTGTAGAAAACATTTCGAAAGTATAATATAAATCTTAGCCAGCATAGGTACCATTATAGTATGCTTGCTATAGCTGCCATATTAGATGGCAGGTTCTACAACTAAAACCGTACAAGTCACGTATTGTTTCTTTGGATTTCCAACAAATGGTCAGGCTAAGGAACTTCCTATCCACGATGGGTACGTCCCTGGAATAGACTACCCGAGAAATAACCTAACATTACGGTTAGATCTCTGCCAACACAAGGCCGGGTTACCTCTGCAAAAATAGGTAACTACTGACACGCGTATGCCATCCCCCGATCGTCACCGATCTTCCCGAGGATCCCCGATTCGCAACAAACCACATAGATAATAATAATGCAGTAACCACAGAGGTTAAGTATCTGGGCTCCATACCATGATACCACCTTTATCCAGAAGGAATGACATACACTAAGGGGCGCTACTCCCTAGAACCTTGCTGCATCCTTCCTGTTTCGACCATTTCCGGGGTGTGAGGCTCGACGAAGTCTCGTCCACAAAGCTACGCTTTCTATAAAAAGCCCTGCTTCGGGTCAAACAAAATGATCAACCTATGATCACAAAGATATAAGATCAAACAAATGATCATATCACAAATGATCAAACACTGATCATTTCACAGCAACACTCAGTATGCCACGTTACCAAATTGGGATATATCGCTGATAAATTTCAACTACATAACCTCTGAGCTCGTACGTCTCAGAGAAGGGTGTTAAGCTAAGAGAATAAATTCTCCGCCACCAACAGAAATGTATTTGAAAGAAATCAGCTTTATATCTCAAATTGTAACGTCAGACACACAATCCATACAAGTCTGTTCCGGGATCGAACAGAACCGAAGGCACTTCTCACGAAGCCCTTGCATTTCCGGATAATTTTCAATCACGTCAGGACTTCCCGTCACTAAGGGTGATAAAACCTCTAAATCGAAGATCAGTCGATGTAGAGTAACTCGACGGTAATCCTTCCGTTTTCAAAAATATCCGGTCTTCAACACCGGTCTTCAAATGCGATTCATAACGACGTATCACATATTCGGAATGGGTTATACGACCCCATGGTCCTTTCCCGGTTAACCCGAATAGTGAGCGTTTATTTAAAACAAGTGTGGCATTCAAATTCATCCAATTTACAACAAATACCTACTCAAGGTAATTATTGATAGTCGGTTATTTAACTATCAATAAAGATGCGCAACATCATCAGATTCCAAATAATTTTCCAAATTATTTCATCTTCCAAAAATATCTTTACTAGATATATTATTTCCACACTTAACCATTTGAAAACAATTTCAAATATTCAATTTTCAATTTCTCTTTAAAAGATAAAATCTCAAAAACAGTTCATTTCATATTAGAAAAGCATTTCCATACTTATTTAAAAATAAGTATTTCACAAATCATTTATTTTCGACATTTGAAAATATTCGATATACTTAAAACAATTTAAGTATATAGTTCATTCTTTAAGGAAATCTATTTTCTATAACAACATCAATTTGAGTCAAAACGAATGTTACGTAAAACATTGTTACGACGACTCAAAATCACTAGTATAGGGATTCGAAATTTAGATAGATATATAAATCCCAATACTACATAAAACATTTCCTTTCGGAAATCATTTACTATAACAACAGTGTTATAGTCCACCATTTCCTTATATTTCTCGAAAACGTCTATTTCAACAATAAATGTTGAAATCTATACTTTCGATTCATAACACATTTTAAAACACCTTTAAAATGTTTAACTTCATTTTTAAAATATTTCTTTTTCAAAAATGAATCCATTTTACTTAACATTATATTCACTGTCCAAAATCGTGAATAAAATCTACTCAACCCCATTTCAATCATTCCTACACATTTTTATTTCAATAAAACTTCTCTATTCAAAATCGTGAATATATCTTCTAAAATAATCTTTTATTAAATTTATCACATTCCATCTATTTGCGAATTTATAAGCACGTTTATAAATTCTATTTCTCTTTTTAATAACAACTTCGTCTTATAAACCTTCTTTTATCAACTTCTATATTTAACTTATCAAAATAAGTAACTTTGGGTTTATAAACAACTTTTATAAATTTTAATTCTATTTATAAAAGCTTCAATACCAAATCAATTTCAATATTGATTTCTAATTTTATTTCCAACGTTTGAATAAAATTTCCATATTGATTTCTCAAAAATTCATTTCTAAATATTAAATCAATCACAGATTGATCTCAAATTTTATTTATCACTACTAAAATAAATTCCTTATTTTTTTCTCAAATTATTCAATATTCTGTTTTGAAATGGATTCTTCAAATTGAAATCATTTACATTGATTTCCCACATCATTTCAATTTACCAATCAAACTTCTAATTGGGTTTCCAACTTATCTCCTTTTAAATAAATTCCTTTTAAAGAAAATAAATTTCTATTGTCTTCTTTCAATCTATTTAGAAATCCAGATTTTTAGATTATTTTCTCAATTTAAAATCACTATTTATACGAAATTCATTTATTTAACATTTTCACTTTATTCCGGAAATAAATTCGATAAGATTATAAAAATTAACTTTTTATACTTTAAAATTCCTTTCTTCGAATTTATTAAATTTCTAAAATTAAATTCACTTAGAAATTTCTATTCTGATTTCCAAAAATTCAATTTCGTTTATTTTTGGAATCCAATGATGTCAAAACATCCATTTAGCTAAATCTTAGCATTCAAACAATTTCCAGACATCAATATGGTCAATAACATCAATATAACCATTCACAGATTGATATCACAGTATAAATAAATTCAATCAATGTGAGGGGTCCAGTTGGATCCCTCCAACCTGTTTCCCTGCATCCAAAGATGTTAGCACAATACCAATTCCGCTCCAGTACGGAATTATCGCGGTATATAGGTTTTTATAAATCCGCTTACTAACGGCGCAATAGGGTCTCATCCGCTATACGAGGCGGGAAATCATCAATCCAATATATACATATGCCAATATGTATATATTGCTATATATATAGATATATCCTATCATATCTAATACAAACAGCAATCATAGCAATCACTGTAAAAATTCCACATTTTATTCGAGTGAGAAAAATCTCACCTTAGCATTTATTTTGCAAATCCCATTTCCATTTTCCAGCTTGATTTCACGATTTCACGATTTTTCCAACCTTGTAACAGACATTATATAAATTTATTAATATTCGAATTAAATCGAACAGCTCCATTTCTACTTTAAATAATTTTAATTTACTGACAGTTTTGATTTTAAACCCATTTCAATTATTAAATTTGAAACTAAATTTCTCACTTGAACTATATATATTAACTTACTGTAAAATATTTTCTTCCTGAAATTATCAAAACAGAGATTTACCTTAAAGACAAGTTCTGATTAATAAACTAAAAAGAAAAATCAACATATTAAACTCGGATTTTTAGACTTGAGTACTATCAATATAAAAATACTCAAAATAAATCTACCATCTTTTCTAAAGATTGAACAGTAGGCATATGTTTTTTTTTTTTTTTTTTCAAAATTCTATCCATATAAATTTTCTGTTTTCAAACTTTATATACTCAAACAGGCACATTTTTATTTTATTTTTTAAAAATTATCTGTAACAAATTTTCTACTTATTGGATAAATATATATATACTACATTCAAATAAAAATAGAATTAACTAATACCTTCACTGTAAAATGCAACCCAGGTCGAGATGCCCCACCCACTAATGGTCTCGGCTTCGAATTGGAAACCCAAATCTCAACATCGTTGCCGCACTCGAGATCGATCGTGCCTCCTTGCTCCAGCCTGCAGCTTCGACCACGCGCTCGCGTACGCCTCCCAATCATTCGCGTGTCCCCTGTTGAACTACGCGACTCAGTCGCCTTTGCCATCGAACGACCCCCTTCGCCGAAGTCGCCGCCCTGACCTCGCGACGTCGCCACGCTGACCACCTCCCTAAACAATGGCGAACTACCCTCTTCCAGATCCTCGAACTCGCGAACCCAATTCGCACGCGAGCGAGTGATGCCCCCAGACAGTCGCGCCTCGTACGCGATGCTACCACTACTGCTACTTCCGGTCGCCGCCCCTAAAATCGAGCACTCAGCCCAGGCGAACTCGAGACGAGCTCGCTCTCTCGCGATTGAATTCGAGAATCGGCTTAGGCCATTAAATTTTATCTTGAACGAAAGGGAGGGGGGTTTCGATTTTATTTCGTTTGAATGAGGGGAGGCTTCGGCCATTAATTGTTTGTGAACGAGAATTTTCGTTTTTGATTTGAAATGGGGAAGAGGGAGACGAGATTGTCTTTTAAAATGGAACGAAGCATGCCCCCACGATTTCGTTCGTGATTCCTGGCAAAAATTTAGGCGTGGTTTAAGGCTGAAGCTACGGGAAGAGAACGTGTGATATTTACTAATATAAATAAAACCTTTTAAATCGAATTCGTTTTAAAACTTCAATGCGTTTTCTAACTGTATGGTCACAAAACATCCCCGAAAAATACGAAATTAGAAATCCGACAATAATTCAATATTACGGACCCAATGGAACTGGTTTCGTCGAATTCCGAGACTGTTTGAAAAATGACTATTTTTAAATATCGATTCAAACAATTAAATTTCAAAACTGAACAGAACAGTTTCAAATTCAATTCTGAAAGTTCTATTACCCTCAGAATCTTCAATACGAATTTTAAAAGCTTTCGAAATATTTTTCGTCAACTTTAAATTGAAGATTTAAATTTTTATTCAACATCAATATAGATTAAATTCTGTAATTTAACCGCCAATTTCAAAGTTATATCGGGAATTCAAATTAAATCATCGTTCAAATATTTAAAATTAATTAAATATTTCCAATTTAATTCGTTCAAAATTCTGGGTCGTTACAAACTTCCCTCCTTAAAAGAATTTCGTCCTCGAAATTACAAGTTAGGAAAAATGGTCCTTAACTCGTCTACTATTTTTCACAATCTAATAGTTTTATCAATTTTCAAAACAAATCTTTCTACTAAAGATTCGTTATCATCTCAACTAAATTTCCAACTTCAATTTTTAAGTTTCAAACAACATTGTTTAACTTCTAAATTCAAATTCGAGTTTAAATTCAAATTTTAACTTCAAAATTTTCTCAAAAATTTTCTAACGCCCTAAATTTTCGAAAAATTTCGCCAGCGTCTCCTTTGCGCGGCTAATACGGCACGACTACAAAACGTCCCTACGGACTCTCAGATTTCAAAAAGAAAAAGAAAAAGCCAAACGGCTAGAGAAGAAATCATCAAAAACTCATATTATAATTCAAATACGTACCTTTTGTCGAGCAATTCAATTTATCTGTGAAATCAAAATCTCAAATCCTTTTATAACACCTGTATGTCCTACTAGCCATAATATCTAGTTACACATTCAAACCATTTTGTAAATTCTATTACAAAAATTTCAATATAAACTACTTATATCACCTTTAGTTCACTATTGAAGTTTCATATTCATTTGAATTCAATTCACAATTTCAATTCAATTTCAATTCTATTCATCTTAAATTCTGAAACATTGAATTTCACCGATTAACTTTCATTTACAACTGCTTATTTTAAATTAGTTTCAATTACTAATTCCTTCGTCTTCGATTCCAGTTTTATTCACTTTTGTTCGTTCCAAAATTTATTTACAATTCACTAGTTTGGTTTACAATTACTTATATCAAACTGGATTTCCAATTCGAATTCAATTTACCTTTCTTTTATAATCATTGAATTTAATTCGTTTCAACTTATTCATTCGGTTAATATTCACTTAGCTTTACTTACAAATTTTAGTTTAATACTTCACTCGTTTTCACAAATCAATTTCAATGCAGTCTTATTCACTTACAAATTCAAAAATGAATTTTAACATTCAATTTCACTCTCATTTAAATTTGTTCGCTTATACTTGCTTTGATTTAACTTCATTCTTTTAAGTTAAATTTATTCTACCAAAATTTAATTGGTATAAGTTATCAACTTAGTAATATTTCATAAATATCTTTATATAGCATTCCAGAGTTTACCAGCATTTCAAAGCCAATTTGAAAACAATTCAAATTTATCTTTTGAATTTTCAAAACAAAACTCAATTTTCCAAACAACTTTCATTTAAAAACAATTTGGCAGCAATTTCTCTTTTGGAAACCCGAAAATGAACACCGGTGATGCCATGGTCATCATCGGAATTATTTTCCAGCGACCGAAAAGAGTTTAGAGCTTTCATCTTTTCAAAACATTTTCAAATCTTTTCAAATTCATTTTCAACCCCAAAAATGATTTAAACTTTCGAAATCTCCAAAAATTTCAAATTCTTTTCAAAACATTTCCAAAAACTTCTCTGGAATTCCGTTTTAAATTACAAATCACATTTATAATTTACATTCTTAAATTTTATTCATATATGAATTCATTTCTTAACTTTGGAGTTACAATTTCCATTTCGTATTCAATTTCATATAATAATGATAACATTTCAATATTATCACTTTCTAACAACCATGCAACCATATACTATGATAATTCATAGAAAAATCATTTCTTTTATATACAAAAATAGTTTTGGGTAAAATTATTTCATTCACCCTATTTAAAACAATATTGTGCCGAATTGTTCTATTCGATTGTTTAGAGATCCCTATCAATGATCGTTAATTACTCGTATTGACCAGAATCCATATACCACTCAACAAATCAATCATCACAATATAAAACAATTTTTTTATATTCAAATAACAAATACGCGCTCATATCTATTATTACACTCAACTCATTCTAGAGTACTACTGACTCTATCTCTAATGAGTAACACCCAACAGAGCAGGGTTGTCGCTTAACCATATGCTCTGATACCACTCTGTCACGTCCTGAAATTTTCGACTTTCGAAAATTCGACATCGATACTTACTTTATCGACTGCCGAGAAATCGAACGCCGGAAACTTCAAAAGTGAGGGTTTTAGAAAGAAGAAAACGTAGAAGAAGAAGAAGATAGAAGAAAAAGAGAAGAAAGAAGAACAACAGAAAACATCAGAACGACATCAATAGAAACACAGAACAGAGACAATATCAGAATCTTACACATCGCAGCGGAACAATATATAATAAATAAATGAATATCATTTAAAAACAAAAGAATTATATCTGTTATTACATTACATCACATCATATCATCAGAGTCAATAAACAACAATGGACAGTTATATAAACTTGTCCTCATACAGAATACACAGCGGAATAAATACTATCAGATACAAATACTACGTCTCGAACTCCAGCTTATCTCCAAAGCTCCAGAATATCCAGAATATCCTGATAATATAACTCTAGACTGCCCGTGTGGAAATTGGTGGGCACCCAGAGTTTAGAAGGGAAACAATAAACTCCGAGTCAGTCATGGTGACTGGTGTGAGATCGTAAAACAGTTATTCTTTAAAATAAACAACAGAGAATTTTAAAGTCAATTCGCAATGCTTTTGGAAAATGAAACTACCATAAGACCTCCCGCCACACACACAATGCAAACGCAGACTTGGAGGAGATTTCTTCTTATGATAGTCAAAGATGCTTACTACGCAAAAATCAAATTCTTTTTGATATTATTATTAGTGCATAGTGTAGAAAACATTTCGAAAGTATAATATAAATCTTAGCCAGCATAGGTACCATTATAGTATGCTTGCTATAGCTGCCATATTAGATGGCAGGTTCTACAACTAAAACCGTACAAGTCACGTATTGTTTCTTTGGATTTCCAACAAATGGTCAGGCTAAGGAACTTCCTATCCACGATGGGTACGTCCCTGGAATAGACTACCCGAGAAATAACCTAACATTACGGTTAGATCTCTGCCAACACAAGGCCGGGTTACCTCTGCAAAAATAGGTAACTACTGACACGCGTATGCCATCCCCCGATCGTCACCGATCTTCCCGAGGATCCCCGATTCGCAACAAACCACATAGATAATAATAATGCAGTAACCACAGAGGTTAAGTATCTGGGCTCCATACCATGATACCACCTTTATCCAGAAGGAATGACATACACTAAGGGGCGCTACTCCCTAGAACCTTGCTGCATCCTTCCTGTTTCGACCATTTCCGGGGTGTGAGGCTCGACGAAGTCTCGTCCACAAAGCTACGCTTTCTATAAAAAGCCCTGCTTCGGGTCAAACAAAATGATCAACCTATGATCACAAAGATATAAGATCAAACAAATGATCATATCACAAATGATCAAACACTGATCATTTCACAGCAACACTCAGTATGCCACGTTACCAAATTGGGATATATCGCTGATAAATTTCAACTACATAACCTCTGAGCTCGTACGTCTCAGAGAAGGGTGTTAAGCTAAGAGAATAAATTCTCCGCCACCAACAGAAATGTATTTGAAAGAAATCAGCTTTATATCTCAAATTGTAACGTCAGACACACAATCCATACAAGTCTGTTCCGGGATCGAACAGAACCGAAGGCACTTCTCACGAAGCCCTTGCATTTCCGGATAATTTTCAATCACGTCAGGACTTCCCGTCACTAAGGGTGATAAAACCTCTAAATCGAAGATCAGTCGATGTAGAGTAACTCGACGGTAATCCTTCCGTTTTCAAAAATATCCGGTCTTCAACACCGGTCTTCAAATGCGATTCATAACGACGTATCACATATTCGGAATGGGTTATACGACCCCATGGTCCTTTCCCGGTTAACCCGAATAGTGAGCGTTTATTTAAAACAAGTGTGGCATTCAAATTCATCCAATTTACAACAAATACCTACTCAAGGTAATTATTGATAGTCGGTTATTTAACTATCAATAAAGATGCGCAACATCATCAGATTCCAAATAATTTTCCAAATTATTTCATCTTCCAAAAATATCTTTACTAGATATATTATTTCCACACTTAACCATTTGAAAACAATTTCAAATATTCAATTTTCAATTTCTCTTTAAAAGATAAAATCTCAAAAACAGTTCATTTCATATTAGAAAAGCATTTCCATACTTATTTAAAAATAAGTATTTCACAAATCATTTATTTTCGACATTTGAAAATATTCGATATACTTAAAACAATTTAAGTATATAGTTCATTCTTTAAGGAAATCTATTTTCTATAACAACATCAATTTGAGTCAAAACGAATGTTACGTAAAACATTGTTACGACGACTCAAAATCACTAGTATAGGGATTCGAAATTTAGATAGATATATAAATCCCAATACTACATAAAACATTTCCTTTCGGAAATCATTTACTATAACAACAGTGTTATAGTCCACCATTTCCTTATATTTCTCGAAAACGTCTATTTCAACAATAAATGTTGAAATCTATACTTTCGATTCATAACACATTTTAAAACACCTTTAAAATGTTTAACTTCATTTTTAAAATATTTCTTTTTCAAAAATGAATCCATTTTACTTAACATTATATTCACTGTCCAAAATCGTGAATAAAATCTACTCAACCCCATTTCAATCATTCCTACACATTTTTATTTCAATAAAACTTCTCTATTCAAAATCGTGAATATATCTTCTAAAATAATCTTTTATTAAATTTATCACATTCCATCTATTTGCGAATTTATAAGCACGTTTATAAATTCTATTTCTCTTTTTAATAACAACTTCGTCTTATAAACCTTCTTTTATCAACTTCTATATTTAACTTATCAAAATAAGTAACTTTGGGTTTATAAACAACTTTTATAAATTTTAATTCTATTTATAAAAGCTTCAATACCAAATCAATTTCAATATTGATTTCTAATTTTATTTCCAACGTTTGAATAAAATTTCCATATTGATTTCTCAAAAATTCATTTCTAAATATTAAATCAATCACAGATTGATCTCAAATTTTATTTATCACTACTAAAATAAATTCCTTATTTTTTTCTCAAATTATTCAATATTCTGTTTTGAAATGGATTCTTCAAATTGAAATCATTTACATTGATTTCCCACATCATTTCAATTTACCAATCAAACTTCTAATTGGGTTTCCAACTTATCTCCTTTTAAATAAATTCCTTTTAAAGAAAATAAATTTCTATTGTCTTCTTTCAATCTATTTAGAAATCCAGATTTTTAGATTATTTTCTCAATTTAAAATCACTATTTATACGAAATTCATTTATTTAACATTTTCACTTTATTCCGGAAATAAATTCGATAAGATTATAAAAATTAACTTTTTATACTTTAAAATTCCTTTCTTCGAATTTATTAAATTTCTAAAATTAAATTCACTTAGAAATTTCTATTCTGATTTCCAAAAATTCAATTTCGTTTATTTTTGGAATCCAATGATGTCAAAACATCCATTTAGCTAAATCTTAGCATTCAAACAATTTCCAGACATCAATATGGTCAATAACATCAATATAACCATTCACAGATTGATATCACAGTATAAATAAATTCAATCAATGTGAGGGGTCCAGTTGGATCCCTCCAACCTGTTTCCCTGCATCCAAAGATGTTAGCACAATACCAATTCCGCTCCAGTACGGAATTATCGCGGTATATAGGTTTTTATAAATCCGCTTACTAACGGCGCAATAGGGTCTCATCCGCTATACGAGGCGGGAAATCATCAATCCAATATATACATATGCCAATATGTATATATTGCTATATATATAGATATATCCTATCATATCTAATACAAACAGCAATCATAGCAATCACTGTAAAAATTCCACATTTTATTCGAGTGAGAAAAATCTCACCTTAGCATTTATTTTGCAAATCCCATTTCCATTTTCCAGCTTGATTTCACGATTTCACGATTTTTCCAACCTTGTAACAGACATTATATAAATTTATTAATATTCGAATTAAATCGAACAGCTCCATTTCTACTTTAAATAATTTTAATTTACTGACAGTTTTGATTTTAAACCCATTTCAATTATTAAATTTGAAACTAAATTTCTCACTTGAACTATATATATTAACTTACTGTAAAATATTTTCTTCCTGAAATTATCAAAACAGAGATTTACCTTAAAGACAAGTTCTGATTAATAAACTAAAAAGAAAAATCAACATATTAAACTCGGATTTTTAGACTTGAGTACTATCAATATAAAAATACTCAAAATAAATCTACCATCTTTTCTAAAGATTGAACAGTAGGCATATGTTTTTTTTTTTTTTTTTCAAAATTCTATCCATATAAATTTTCTGTTTTCAAACTTTATATACTCAAACAGGCACATTTTTATTTTATTTTTTAAAAATTATCTGTAACAAATTTTCTACTTATTGGATAAATATATATATACTACATTCAAATAAAAATAGAATTAACTAATACCTTCACTGTAAAATGCAACCCAGGTCGAGATGCCCCACCCACTAATGGTCTCGGCTTCGAATTGGAAACCCAAATCTCAACATCGTTGCCGCACTCGAGATCGATCGTGCCTCCTTGCTCCAGCCTGCAGCTTCGACCACGCGCTCGCGTACGCCTCCCAATCATTCGCGTGTCCCCTGTTGAACTACGCGACTCAGTCGCCTTTGCCATCGAACGACCCCCTTCGCCGAAGTCGCCGCCCTGACCTCGCGACGTCGCCACGCTGACCACCTCCCTAAACAATGGCGAACTACCCTCTTCCAGATCCTCGAACTCGCGAACCCAATTCGCACGCGAGCGAGTGATGCCCCCAGACAGTCGCGCCTCGTACGCGATGCTACCACTACTGCTACTTCCGGTCGCCGCCCCTAAAATCGAGCACTCAGCCCAGGCGAACTCGAGACGAGCTCGCTCTCTCGCGATTGAATTCGAGAATCGGCTTAGGCCATTAAATTTTATCTTGAACGAAAGGGAGGGGGGTTTCGATTTTATTTCGTTTGAATGAGGGGAGGCTTCGGCCATTAATTGTTTGTGAACGAGAATTTTCGTTTTTGATTTGAAATGGGGAAGAGGGAGACGAGATTGTCTTTTAAAATGGAACGAAGCATGCCCCCACGATTTCGTTCGTGATTCCTGGCAAAAATTTAGGCGTGGTTTAAGGCTGAAGCTACGGGAAGAGAACGTGTGATATTTACTAATATAAATAAAACCTTTTAAATCGAATTCGTTTTAAAACTTCAATGCGTTTTCTAACTGTATGGTCACAAAACATCCCCGAAAAATACGAAATTAGAAATCCGACAATAATTCAATATTACGGACCCAATGGAACTGGTTTCGTCGAATTCCGAGACTGTTTGAAAAATGACTATTTTTAAATATCGATTCAAACAATTAAATTTCAAAACTGAACAGAACAGTTTCAAATTCAATTCTGAAAGTTCTATTACCCTCAGAATCTTCAATACGAATTTTAAAAGCTTTCGAAATATTTTTCGTCAACTTTAAATTGAAGATTTAAATTTTTATTCAACATCAATATAGATTAAATTCTGTAATTTAACCGCCAATTTCAAAGTTATATCGGGAATTCAAATTAAATCATCGTTCAAATATTTAAAATTAATTAAATATTTCCAATTTAATTCGTTCAAAATTCTGGGTCGTTACATTCCGGGTCTGGAAAGTCGGGTCGTTACAAGTGGTATCAGAGCGAAGGTTGGCGATAACCTTGGCTCTGGTGGGAAATTTTGAGTGTATTAATAGATATGAGCGCGTATTTGTTAGTAAATATAAAATGGTTTTATATTGTGTTGACTTATCGGTTGAGTGTTTATAGATTCTGGTGGATGTGTGGGACGCCACAATATCGATAGGGATTTCTAAACCCTTAAACTAGGTAAATCGACACAGTATTGTTTTAAAGTAGGGTAAATGATATAATTTTACCCAAATTATTTTTGTATATAAAGAAAAGTTTTGTAAACTATTCTAGTTGTTATATATGGATGTTTGATTGTTAGGGAGTGATAATATTAAATTAGTATCATTTAGGTATCAAATTGGATAAGAATTGGAATCATAACTAAAAGTTAAGAAATAAATTTATATACAAATAAAATTTGTAAATGTAGATTATAAATGTAATTTATAAAATTGAAATAAACTTCATATACAAATGAGATTTGTACTTTAAAATAGAATTCCAGAGAAATGTGGAAAATAAATCGGAATGGATTTTAAGTTTGGAATTTTGGGAAAAGTTTGAAATTCCTTGAGATTTGGAAATAGTTTTCAAAGAGTTTGAGGAAATAATAAGTGGTATTATTTCAGGAATATTTTGAGTTGAGTTTGGAATCTGGAAGGATTTGAAATTTAAAAATATTTGGAGAGATTTTAAAGAGATAAAAGCATTTAACTCTCTTTCGGTCGCTGGAAAATAACTTCGGTGATGACTGCAGCATCATCGATGTTCATTTTCGAGTTTCTAGGAGAGAAATTGCTACCGAGTTGTTTGAAATGGGATTTGTTTGCGAACTGGATTTGGTTTTGAAAATTCAAAGGAATAGTTGAATTGCCAAAGGATTTTGGGATATAGTTGATTTCAAAGGGAATTTTGAAATTTTGAAAATTTGTAAAGCTCTGAAACTTTATTTAAAATGTTTATGGGATAATAAATAAAGTTTGGACACTTACAAAATTTGAAGTAAGTAAGGAAATGAAAATAAGTTAGAATATAAGCCAATTAATTGTAGTAAATTAAAAGAGGTAAACAAATAGAGGGTAAGTAAATTGGGGAACTTATAGAAACTTACAAATTTGAATTGTAATAAATAGATTTCGATGGCTTATTAAATAATTGAAACTAATGGAGAAAAGGTATAAATGGCTAAATTAGATGTATAATTCCGAGTTAAAAAGTAAAATGTGAATGGGATTGATTGAAAATAGATGAATGGGAATGTGTTTAATTATAAATGAATGAAAGTATGAAAATGTAAGTATGTGGCTTATAAGAAATTGGAAAGTGAAACAAAAAACCAAAATAAGATTTGTTTAGTATATGGGAAAATCCAAACTTGAGAAATAAAATAAAATTGAAATGGTTGCAAATGAATTAAAATGACATTGTTATTGATAAAACAAATTCAATAATAGATTGTGAATTAAAATAGAATTTGAATGTAATGGAAAGGGAATATGTTAAATTGGAGTGGAATTAATATAATTTGAATTGGAATCAATTCGAATAGTTATAAAATGAAGTGATTGTTTAATTGAATGAAATAAAATTCTACTCAAACAAATAAATGAAAAATCCAAACTTGGGATTTGATTAAAAGAAAATGAAATCAAGGATTTGAATGGAAGTTGTTGAATAAAATAAACTTAAGTTATTGGGTGGAATTGTTTGAAGGAAATAAAATTGATTTTGGAATCAATTGTAGTAAATGTGAGTTAATATAAGCAATATAATTGATTTTTAAATCAATCGTAATAAATACGTATTCATTTGGATTAAAATGAATAGAATGTAAGTAATGTAGTGTAAACCATTTAAATGGAAGCATTTAATTTGTGTTGGGCCTAATAAATTCACTTATGGAAGTGTTTAGTGAATATTGCTTATGTTGTATGTGTTAGCTAATGAAATTAATTGAAATGATAACAAACTTTGGATATTCGTCACTAACCTGTTTAAGTTGAGTTAGTACAGGTTCGGGAAAACCGTTTGGCTGGATGTGACTGCGCTAATTGCTTAAATAATCGCTTGCTTTAAAAATGCTAAAATGAGGTACGCTTACGCAAAGGTTCAAAATAGGAGATATGAACTGCATATATTGATATATATTGGGATTTCCGGCCTGAGGCTGATGTATATATATTTGTGCATCTTGCGATATCGCAGAAGTCCCTCCGGACAAAGGAGACTCTGCCAAAATTTTCCGTAAACTTCGGGAGTTAGAAATTTTTTGAAAATTTTGGAAATTTTCACTAACAACAAATAATTTAATTTGGTTAAACAAATAAAGTTGAAATTGAACATTTAAATCTATTTTAAATATGAATGTAAAGTAAGTAAAATCTGAGGAACTAAAGAAAGAAAAGTTCACAAATAAATTTTTAATTGAGATTTAAATTAATTAGTAAGTGTAACTGATTGAATATTCAAAGTGGAAGAAGAATTAAATTCAAGTGAAATTGTAAAGTCAAAAATGATTAGAATTTAATATGAACTTCAATAGTGAAGTGAAAATAAGTATAAGCAGTATGTAAAATATTTATATTGAACTTAAGAAGTATGGTGAGATTCTTAAGTAATTTGGTATTGAGGAAAATTATTCTAGATAAATAATTGAATGACGATTAAAATTTGAAGTTGTGAAATGAGAAAATTGTGGATAGGTGAATGTAATCAAACTGAATGTGAATAAAAAGGAAATTGATATAATTGGTAATCAATTGGAATTTATACGTAGGATGTACGTATATTATTTTATTCGCATAATGATTTGATCCGGATTCGAACACAGAATTTTGAGATAGATATATCGATCCGAGTTGGAATTTTTCACTCGATTTTCAACGGCGAGCCTGGATATGGATTGTTGATTGATTCTGGATATTCTCTATCATAGTTGGTGGCTATGCAAGGAGAATGATGGTTTCCGATCAAGAAACCAGATCTGAGTCCGCACTAGGAAGTCGGGTGGACGATACTAGTTCGGAGGTGAAATTGTGTGATCGAGTGAGCGATCGAATGTGATATTGCGTACGGATGATATATGTGCATCGTACGGGTTTAAGTATATTGTAAATTTGTAAAGGGAAGTATAAAATGACTTTGGAATTGTGATTGAATATTATTGCTTAGTAGGATATACAGGTGTATAAAAGCAATGGATAAATTGGGATTTTGATTTTTGAAGATAAAATTTAATGGCCCGACCAAAAAGGTATGTATTTGAATTTCTATATGAAATTTGATTGGGGTTTTGATCCAGCCACTTGGCTTTTTGTTTTCTTTTTGAGATGGGAAGGCCGTAGAGCCATTTTGTAGTAGTACCGAGCTAGCCGCGCAAAGGAGACGCTGGCGAAATTTTTCAGAAATTTAGGGAGTTAGAAAAATTTTGAGAAAATTTTGATAATTCAAATTTTGAATTCAAATTTAAATTTGAATTGTTAAGTAAGTATTATGGGTTGAGACTTATGGATAAGTTGGGAAGTTAAAAGATGATTAGTGTCATTAATAAAAGATTGTTTGGGTATTATTAAAACTGTTTGAATTTGGGAAATAGTTAACGGGGATTGAATCATTCTTCCTAACTGGTAATTTCGAGGACGAAATTCTTTTAAGGGGGGAGGAATGTGACGACCCGGAATTTTTGAGCATTTGAAATTGGAATATTTAATTAATTTTAAATATTCAGAGATTAATTATTAACTAAAATTTCAAATATCGCTGTTTATTGGGTGATTTAATTATTAAATTAAATTATTTGATGTTGGATAAAATAGTAAATCTGGTATTCTAAGCTAATTAAAAATATTTTGGAAGATCGGAAAATTCATATTAAAAATACTGGCGGTAATAGAACTTTTAAAATTTGATTTAAAAGTGTTTTGTTCAGTTTTAAAAATATATCGTTTAAATTGGATTTGAAAATAACCTTCCGAGGCACAGTCTCGGATTTCAACGAAACCAGTTCCATTGGATCCGTAATATTGTATTATTACCGGATTTCAAATTTCATAGTTTTTGGAGCTATCGTGTGATCGTACGGAATATAAACGCCAAGAGAATAATTAACCGATTTAAATATCTTTATTTGATTTAAAAATCAAATCAGCAGCCACTCTTACTTTTCGTGTGAGCCATGCCTCCTATCTTTCAAATCTCGTACCCCTTCTCTTCTCTAAGAAGCTATCAAACTAAAATATCTATCGTTCGAAATAATGGCCGAACGATAGTTTTAATTCGTTCGAAAGGCAAAGATAAATCACGCCGATATCCTTCTTCTCTTCTCCCTTCATTCACAAAATTCAAATCTTCGTAGAAAATAATAAATGAACGACGAAATCGGTTTCGTTCAAAATTGAATAAGGGGTTGGGGTCGAGGTAGCATAACTTCGCCTGGAGATGGGGAACGCGTGCAAGCCCGGGGTTGGTGATTCTGGCGGAGGCATGGGCGCGAGTTAAATTTGTGGGCGGCGATGGCTGTAAGGAATGGGTCGCGAGCACGATGGAATCAACGACAGGCGGGAGGGGACGCGAGATGCTCGAGAGTGGCGATCGCGATGTCAGGCTCACGCGGCTCGTAGTAGACTAGGGTTTCGCGAGTTCTCTCACGCGTCGATGTGGTGGAGGCGGTCCTAGGGCAGAGGCTGCTGTACAACCTTAGACAGTGTATTAAACCGGGCGAATTGAGGTAATTTGATTTTGGCATGTTTAAATTCAATATTTACTAAAGTCTAAGCTGTAAAACTTGATGATGATTATTATTTCAATTAACAGAAGTTTTACAGTAAACTATATAAATAATTTTGTTTAATTTAAATGTGTATAAGGTTTAGAACAGAAATCTATATAAGTAGAGTTTTGGGAAAAGGAAAAAAAATGAGGAATAGGTTTATCAGTTGTTTATTTATATTAATGACTTTTTATAGATTAAAAACAAAAATGTTAGAAAATTATTATAAATAGGATTTTTGATTTACAAAGAAATAAAATATTATTTTGGTTATTTATTGGAAATATTGTATTTTGGAATTAAATTGTTTAACCGACTTGTTTAAATTTATTTTAGCTATTAAAAGTTTTAAGGGGGGAAATTATTTGGATAAATCAATTTGTTAGTTCAAAATTAATAAATAAAGAGAAATTTAAGATGTTGGAAGTTATATATGAAGATTTGATTTTTTTTTAAAACCAATACGAATTATTTCTCATATGCAGTTGAATGAAGAGAAAAATAATAATAATAAGATTTAATTTACTAGGGTTGATAAAATAATTAGTTAATTAAATCTATCTAATGAGAATTTAAATTATTCGATTTATTCGAATATTCCAAATATTAATGAAATCATCTATAATATTATTCAAGGTCAAAAATCAAGAAACCAAGGCAATATTGGAAGTGGACTGCAAATTAAAAGCAAAGGTGAGTTAATCTCACTCAGTTAAATTATAATTTAAATTTAATTGGTTAAATTTAAATATTGATGGATGATTGAATTGATTGATTTGATTGATATGGTATATAGTAGTATATACCAATATATATATATATATATATATTGGCATACGTATATATTGGAGTTGTTGATATTCCCACATTATATAGTGGATGAGACCCTATGCGCCGCATAATAGCGGCTGATATTTTATAAAACCCATATACCGCGATATTCCACTTTGAAGTGAAATTGGTATTGTGCTAACATCTGTGGATGCAGGAAAACAGGTTGGAGGGATCCAACTGGATTCCTCAAAATATTTAATTTTGTTTAAATATTTTGTGATATGATTGTTGATATCCTGTGATGATTTATATTGGATAATCTGGTTGGATTGAATTTCCCAGTATAATGAGTTACCAAAAGCAATTGAATTGGATTTTTGGAAAGAAATAAAAGAATAAAATTTAAGTTAAGTAATTCTAGTGAATTCGAATAAATTAAATATGGAAAAGAAGAATTTTAAATAAATAGAGAATATTGAATTTAAAGAAAACTTATGTGATGTTATTTAAAAGAATAAATAATTTATTTTAATTCAATATTTAAATGTAATTAAAAAGAAAGAAGGAATTTGGGAAATCTGAAACTTGTGTTTCAGTTTAAAGATTTTAAATCATAATGAGAAATAAAATCTGGAAGTTAATGAATTTGGAAATAAATGGATTAAGTAAGGAAATTTATTTCAAAGTAAAATAAATTGGGAGATCAATTATAAATTGATTTAAATACTTTGGGATTTGAAACTTTAAAGAGAAATGAGATTTTGGAGATATAAACTGGGTTTATAAAGTGAAATGAAATATCAGTGGATATTAGAAAATATAAATTCAAGGTGGGAATTTATAAAAGAATATGAAATGGTAAAAATAAGTGTTGATTTATTTTTAAAGGATGTGAAGAGAAGTGTATTTCTCTGGATAGCCAAGTACGTTTTCAAAGAAATTTTTAATATAAGTTAAAAGTTCTAATTGTGTTTTTAAAAGCATGTTTTAGAAAATTTGTTTTTTTCTAAAGTTTAATTTCCAAAGTAAGTATTTTCAAAAATCTTTATTTGTAGTAATTATATAAAAGTGATTTGGTATTATGTTTTAAAAAGAGAAGTTAGCTTATATTTATAAAGTGGTTTTACTTTAAATATTTTAAAATATATATTTTAATAAAGTATTAAAGTAGTCTGATTTCAATGTTATAAAGTATATTTAAATAAAGTGTTTTTAAATTATTTTAAAATTAAAAGTATTTTGTACTTGGAGATTCAGTGGAAATAATTATTTGGGAAATGTATTCCGTAAGCGGAAACAGTTTGAAATTTGTTTTCAAATGAGCTTTGAAAATTTGGAAATATATCTTGGAAAGATATTTGGGAAATAAATAATGTGGGAAATTATTTATTGTGTGATGGTTGCTTGTGGATGTTAATTGATAGTTAAATAACCGACTATCAATATTGGCCAAATGCGCTGATCGTTTCGAAGAGACCGGGATCGGGTTTCCGTATACCGGGATTCTAGGTCTGGAGACTCGAATACCACTTCGATCCGGTTTGTACGTTTCGTGTAACATGTTCGAAGTCGAAGATGGAGCAGTGAAGTGCAAGGGCTAGTCGCTACTAATCCTGAGGATATTTCCAAAATGGATGTAGTAGGAATAGTGCCTTCGGTTCCGTTCGAACCCGGGACGGACTTGTATGGACGAATGCTTTCGTGACATTGTCAGGCGGACGATGGGCATTCTAAGGGATATGTGCTATAAAGGTATCGTTTAGCCTCGAGCCTCATCAACCGGGAATGACTGAAAATCAGGGGTTATGCAGCAAGGCTTCGTGGGTAGCACCCACTTGAGAGTAAAGTCATCCCTGTCTAGATGTCCCTTTTTATTTCGGCTTAGTGGTGCGGTTGCTGATCCCAACCGTGGGGTGATTTTATTTGGAATTATCCAGTAAGGGATGATTCCGGCCTTGTGTTGCAGGGGAGCGGGCGTACTCCTCGGTACTGTGATCTAGGCCACGTACTGTGACAGGTGGTACCCCAATGCCTAGTCATTCGTTGGAAATCCATTCTCCCTACGTGCCTGTACGGTTTTGATTGTGTCCAACTATTGTTGAAATGTGAGATGCAAGCATTTCAGCTAGATTCTATTTTACTTTCTGTAGACACTATTATAATATCAGAGGATTTTGATATAAAGTGTTTTAGCTATCGTAAGGTAAAAACCCGACATGTTTATTTGTGGCGTGGTCTTACGAGATGCTTTTGTTTTCAAAGGATTTTGAAACTTTAATAATCAATTGAGTGTGATTTTCTCACGCTGGTATTCCAGACTGACTCGGGTATTGTTTTATATAATGCTCGGGTCAGACCGAGATAAACAGGTTCAGGATATGATGCCGTGGAGCTCAGGAGACGAGCTGGATGCCGATACGTACTTCCGTACTTGCTATTATTTTTCCGCTGTGTATTCAGTTGTATGTTATGGATGTTGATGTACTCTGATGATGTACTCTGATGATATATTGTATAAAACTGATATAGTTTTGATTGTGTAAAGATCTGTTAATATATATTATATTTTATTCCGCTGCGATGGTTAGATTCTGATTTTGTTTTCTATTTTTCTTCTTCTACCTCTTCTTCTTAACTAAAATGGTTCGATTTTCCGGGTCTGGAAAGTCGGGTCGTTACATATCTAACTTTGGTAATTTTTGGAGATGAATCTGAGCAAAAATCGGTTGATTCTAACATTTAGAGATGAATCTCTGCCTCCCCTCTATACCTTTTTCTAATGTTTGGATTACCAAATGAAGAGATGGAAGAGATAAAGTACATGGCCTGGTCAGAATATATTGCATCTCTAAGGAGGTATGTATTTGTTTCACTTTATTTCATAGCATCCGGTTAGTGTACATCTATGTGCAAAACTTAGAGCACTTTTTTGAGAGGAAGAGTAGTGGATTTTTATGAGGCGCATCCATATATCGTGGAGTCACAAGGTAATTTTTATTTATGAATTTCAGTCACCAACGGAATGGAAACTCTATATCTGACTGTATGAAAATGTATCATGCACGATAATCTTCAGGATGAACAAGATGAAAAGACATTTGTAAAAGTTAAAATATATGTTTATCTAGGTATCCATATATAATCTTTTGGACTTAGTAGCTAGCCGAGTTAGCACTAGATTGGCATATAGAAAAAAACAAAAGGCTACATCATACCTTACTCGGTTAACATTAATTTAGCGGTTAAGCGGCAATACGATGTATGTGTTGATCCAGGTCTAGTGCATTACACTTTGCGTTACACTTTGCAAATTCGTCTGGGTATCCAAATTACAAACTATTTATTTCCAGTAAACCTTTAACTACTGCATAATACACATCATCTCCCAGTTCATTTCTCAATACTTGTAGCTTTTAATCATCTTCTTTTATCACTTCCTAAATTTCAGAAAATGGGCATATCATGAATTTCGCCTAACTTCTAAGGGAACTACGGAAAAATTTCAGGTCTAAAACATTTATTTTCACATGACATAAAACTCATACAGGCAAAAAACACGTGTCTTCTTTTCAAACAGATTAAAGAAAAACTTATAAAAAATCAAGAAAAAACAAGAAAAAACTAGGAGAATGAAGCATTTAAAACCAATGTATTCTTTTTGTTAAAGTGTTAAAGACGTAAATCCCCATTAGAGAGTAATCTTAGAGGAAGAAGTGCAAAAGTAGACATTTTCGTTTTATGTGATCTTTTTTTTTGAAATGGTACTTACATACAACATATCACTGGGACAACATAACACAATCACATGTCAATATATGTTCAAATCATGCTATGCAAGTTTCGAACTTGTTACCTCTCGCACCAAAGTCGAAGCACTTAACCACTGGGACAATGTGATATTATTTATGTTTTAACATATGTGTACTATTTTAACCTGTTTTCCTTTTTGGTTCAAAGGTATATAAAGTGTCTATATAATGAGTCCTTTTAACAAATGATGTTTTAACTAATCATTGTATCTATTGAGGATTTGAGTTTAATTAATCCAGTTAATTTATGATTATTTTAATTTAATTAATTGTTTTAATTAATGAAATTTAAGATTATTTATCATTTTAATTAATAATGTTTGAGATTAATTATTCATTTAATTTATGATTATTTGAATTTAATAAATCCTTTTAACTATTGATATTTATATTAATTAATCAATTTAATAAAGATTTTAAAGTTAATGTATCAATGTTATAAAAGTATTTGGATTAATAATCTATTTTATTAAAGATAATGGATTTTTTTATTTTAAAGAAATTTTAAATGCGATTAATTATCTTTTCGGATAATTAATATTGTTTTAAAGTTATAAAAGGGAATTAGAACTCGATTATTGGGATGTTAAGTTGGATAATCTTCTGGGTGTTCGGTCTGGTGTTGGTTTAGGACTTCGGGGTCAAGCACTTAGAAAAATTATTCTCTTAACGTTTTAACAATCAGGAGCTAATCCTAAAAGTGTTTTTCCATTATGGAAATATGGAAACCAAGCATGAGTTCAATCCAATTTTTAAAAGTTAAAGTTCGATTTCGGTTATAGAACAATAGTTCCATATTCAATATCGCTTATATGGAAAGGATCTAGTCACACATTTAACGCTAAACGATAAGGCTTGGACTTGTTTCTATCTCGAAGATTAAAAATGTCGTCAAGGCAACGCCTAGAGGTAATACTACCTCAACTTGCCGGGTTCACTTTCAAACGAGAGATAGGACTTGTCTGGAGTCATATAGTAGTGGTCAATTAATGAAATTTAATTTCCATATACGATCATTTTTATTATCTGCCATAGTTGATTTATTAATTATCGGATTCAGCTTTCTTCTTGTTGTACCGTCACCTAAAAAACGATTTGTTGCTCGATCGAGGTATGCTATCCTTTGTCGGAAATGACTAAACCAAAAGCGTCAGAGGGGGCCAAGCTATGCGGGGTTGCTCCTATTAAGGTATTTTCACATCTCATCTAGTTTGGATTCTGGTGTGCACTTAGATGTGGAAATATTCGGATTCTCGTTAAGGTCTGGCGGGTCCGACTTGAAGGTTTCCGAGAAGTGTCACAGAGTAAATGAGCTTCTTAGGATTATATTATTAGAGGTATACTTCAAGGAGGTGCACCTTCCTTATCATTTGTTGGAAATTTTCCTTTCCTTATTGATTCATATCCCTGAATCTGTTTTAGCTTTAAAATTGCCACGAGTAGAGCCAACTCCTCATCACGGCATTTAAATATTGATTTAGTCCATTTTATCATGTTGGACTGTTATCTTATTCTGTCCATTCTATAAAGTTGGACGGTTACCTTATTTGGTCCATTCTATCAAGTTTGGATTGTTTTTTATTTAGTCCACTCTTTACAGTTGGACTGTTTTCCTTGGTTCTATCCATTCTGTCCAGTTTGGATTTTACTCGGTTTATTTCCAATCATTTAGGTTTGATTTATTATTAATTATACTCATTCCTATTTGGATTTATTCTTCATATTTATTTCTTCTCTTGCCTGTATGGATGTTATTCTTCTGAGGTAAAAAGCTGTTCCACGTTGACGGCATGGTCTCATAAAACTTTTTTAAAACTTCCTCATTATTTGAGTTATCTCACACTGGTATTTCTAGACTGATCTGGGTGTTATTTATTTATAATGCTCGGGTCAGATCGAGTATTTTCCCAAGTTATCCATGTTGTTATGGCGGTCTTGAAGGGGTGCTGAAGATTCACCCATCGTAGTTTTATTTTCCATTGTATTATATAGTATACCTATCGGCATTTGTAAGGTTAGTATTTTATAACTATCCTATTGATAAGGTTTGTTTTTAACTCTGATACACTCTGTATGTTTGAAGTGACAGTTCCGACTGTCCTTGTTATATTATATGTTGTCGATTCTGTTGTGAGATTCTCTTATTCACTATTCTCTGTTTTTTCCTTTTTTTTCTTTACCCTAATAATCTGCCTTTTCATTCACTTTGAGTTGGACATGTGTGCTTTATTGTAAACTCAAAGGGTCCATAAAAACGGTTTGTTACAACAACTTTGTTTTATAAATTAAATAACTTTTAAACTCCATTTTATTTCTATGATTTAAGCCACTTTAATAACTTTGAAAAAAGGTTTGAAAACAAAATTTAAGTTCGGAAAATCTTTTATAACTTTCTTAGAAAATGAAGTAATTAACTAGTGTAAAGAAAACACGGGTTTTTAATCTCGAATAAGAGCCAATTTAAGTATGTTAACTATACAGAGTAACATTCACAACATTTATATACATAAGCACATACATAAAAACCACTATAGCGTGGTACACTTTTGAGTCCCTCTTCACAAAGTCCCCGGTAAAACCTTTCATATGCACTTCTTCGCTATGAACACTTCGACTTTATTTCAACTCCCCTACAAACATCCTATATGCCATCCACTTTCATGTGCGAACAAAACCAAACAATAATCATTCCACACACTTATGCTCATAAGCAACCAACCAAAATTATTATCAAAAAAACGATTTTTAAACTTGCTTTTAAAGTGAGCTTTACTCACCTAAAAAACATTATCTTTTACCAAAACTACTGCTACATGGTAAACAACACATAGACCTAGCTTCTTTCTACAATAATTTATTTTTAAGACCTATGGAAGGTCAAGGGGGCTTGGCCATGGTGCTAAGGGGCACAACCTTGGTGAAAAAAATGAGATCTTGGGTTTTTTTAGAAAATAAGTAGTGTAGAGAGGAGTAGAAGTGGTTTTAGCAACTTATTTAAGGATTAAAAGTGGAAAGGAGTGATTTTTAATTTGGTTTATTTTGGAAACAAGAATGGAAGAAGTAGAGAAGAGAGTAGAAAGAAGAAGGAAGAAATGGAAAAAAGAAATGAAAAAGAAAAGAGTGGAGTTGTTTTCTTAGAAAATGTAAAATGGTATATTACCAAAAAGCCCTTAGCCAATACCCTCCACAAAATGATGATGCCTCACCCCTCCTCCGTCATGAAGCACACGCAACCCCCTCTTGGTCACTCCATGCCATCACATCTCCTCTTTTGTACTGTACCAATGCCTTAGATTTTTTGCTCTTCTCCCTTTAAAATTATAAAAGAAAAGTCCACTTTCTTTTTATTAACTTAAGTATATATTTAAATATGTTTTAACCTAATTACGTCATTATCCAAATGTATATGTTACTTGTATATATGTTTGCATATATATAATTGTGTGTACAATATGTTCTGACAACTTTTGGACGACGAAAAAGTCAAAAAACCAAAAGACGATCTTCACCGTCATCATTTGAATGGTCTTTTGTGTAGCCTGTCAAATGCAGCTCTATTCTTGTATCAGCTTTCAGGAATTCTTTACAATTATCGATTTTTCTTCCATATTTTGCATCGAGAGCGCTCTAAATTTCCTGTGCAATCAAACAATGAGAGATATGGTTAAATTCAAATTTATCAAGTGTAGAGATAAGAACATTCATTGCATCCACATTAAGGGAACATTTATTCTTATCTGCCATACCCAATCCATTTTCATTAATATCCCAAATATGAAAATCAATAAATTTTAAATAAATTTCCATAACAAAAAACTATTTATTTAAAAAATAGGTGGACTATAAATGGACTAAATCTTGCTAAATCTATTGCAGTTAGGGTAAGACATTATATTAGGTTTTTTCCTAAAAACCGGTTCTGATAGGATCGTGTGATATACCCAAGAGGGAGGGTCAATAGGGTATATAAATTTTTTGTAGATAAGCAAATAAATAATGTGGAACCGTAAATGCGAAAAGTAAATAACACATAGATATACCCAGTTTCGACCTGATGCCCCTACTACGGCCCCCATGTTACTACTAGGATTATATACTCGAAACTTACAACACTTTAAGCTCACACTCAATGCTAACCTGAATATACTAATCCTATGCTTAGTAACCCAGCCTGGACTGAATACCTTGAGACCAGAATCCCTGAACTACAACACATGACTCATCCTAAATCAACTATATTCCAAAATTAAAAATTACAAAAAAGAAACAAATTATAGAAATATAAAAAGAACACTCCTTTATCTTGTCTCTTATCACGTGACCTTGCACTGTTTTTGATTTGAAGTTCGAGAAAAATATCACAACCTACAATTCTAGTTGATCATGCTGCCAAGCTGTTGGTGAATTTGAGATGCAACTTCTTCCTTGAGATGATGATGTCCTCCTTGAATTTTTTTGATGAAGAAATCCCTTTTGTGTGATCGGATATTGATTTAAATAAACAATGACAAATTTGATGTGTTACAATGTAGAGAGATATGATTTTTTTTTGAATGAAGCTTTTCTTCTTTCTTTTGTTATTGGTCTATCCGATAATTTTTCCTTTCGATGTTATTGAATTTATGTAGGCAACGTGTATGTATGGAAACATATATAGAAGAGATGATATTGAGAAAGATATGTATTTTGAGAGTTTGTTTGTAACGACCAGTATTTTTGATAATTAAAAGTATTAAATTTAATAAGATTTTGGGATTTAATATTGTCAGAAATTAAAAATATATAACCTGATCTTAAATGAATTCAGAAAACGACAAGTTCAATGAGGTAAGGATAGTAACACAAATTACCATATAATTTAATGTTTTTGATTTGATTATAATTAATAACTGTTTGAATGTAAACTTCATCGATTGTGAATAATAAAATGTTAACAAAGAATGAAATGGTTTTTTTTTTTATTTCTAATAGGAATATAAATGTAAAGTTTAATTTGGATATAATTCTAGAGTTTAATAAGGAATAAAAGAAACAATATATTAAAGGAGAAATCGTATGTCATTTAATTGAAATTAGTTTTAGCATTGAAAAGCAAATTTATTAATCTTTGTTTATAAACAATAAATTTAGAAACGTGTTGAATTACTCAGATTTAACAATTGTTTTATTTATCATCTTATTATTAATCTATTTGAAATTTATTATGTAATAGATGAAATTTAATGTAATTAAATATTTCAATTAATATAAGCAAAGGCGTTAACTGTTGAGTGATGTATGTAATAAAATGGAAATTATGTTTAATTAACATATAAGGTATTGGTTGATTCAATATAAAGAACATTTAAAACAAAATAACATAATTTGTTGAAATATAAAATGTAATGAACTAGGGTATTATTACCGTCGTAATGAAACATTTGAATGAAAAAGGTTAGAAATAAAAATTTATGATTTATTAATATAAATTTTATTAAATAGTAAATTTGGGTCATAAATAAAATCTAAAACAACAAAAAGCAATGAAGTGGAAGGTGCTAACGCATTTATGAATATAATTTATTTGCAGGAATTTAAGGATAGAGATAATGTAATGATATTCTATTTATAGTGATAACAGGAATTGGAATAATAAATGCTAGTTTTAATGATGAGTTGAATGAATATCGACTAATAGAGGAAAACGTTTATTTAGTATTTAGTATGTAATTTAATTCTTGTTGGATACTGTAATTTTATAAATGTATTTGCATGACTATAAATAAGGATTGCAATGTTTACGTATTTATGTAATTGATTTCATCAATTAGGGTTTGTTTTGAAGTGAAAGATTGAAATTAATTGAAAATAAATTTATTGAAATCTTTCAATTGAAAAGGGAAAAAGACACGAAGTGCAATTAATGAATCTAATGTAAGAATTTTTTCATTTGGAATGTACATTATTTGGAAATATAAGAATGGATTTAATATTGTATAAGTTGATTATTTTAGAATATAAGAATGTTTACATTTATGAATTGCAAGTAACGAATAAGCATTTTAAGGAAAATAAAAGAATGTTTGAGGAAAATAAAGTGAACGTTTCCATTCTAAATATGAGTATAACGTTGTAAAAAGATAAAATAGAATTTTTAAAACAACATTTTACGGTAGTTAAATAGCAGGCATAGATTGCACGGAAGTGATTTTAATGCTAACCTTGAAATTTAAAATAAATTAAATATTTTGAGTTCATGATTACATGTCGAGAAAAAATGTTGTTTTTAAATTTGAACTTTTGAATCATTGTTCATATTTTATTTTTTATAGCGTCGGTCCTGTGTAGCAACGGTCCCTGTTATGTAAATTGGTGTGTTCAAATTTAGTTACGTTGTGTTAGTTCAATCTTTACTGGATGTCAATTTTTGTATGTTTGGGTTAACAAAATTAATTGAGTGAACAAATGTTCTGAAATTTGAATTCCAAAAGTTTGTTTACACTGTAGAGTTGGTTTTTTTATTCCCTTTCTAATTATGTCACACTCTTTTTATTGTTTTCTCGTTTGTTCCATTACTCATTTCCCTTTACCGTCTCTGAAGCTTTTTCATTTCACGAACGTTGCCTACTTTTCATATTTTTAATTCTTTCCTTCACCTATTTCAATACCTACCTTCTTCTTCACATCTCGTTCCTCACACAGGTGCCGCTACATTTTACACCATTGCACCTCCACGACTGTGCCATCCTACACCTATTGTCCGTCACTGTTCATAGCTGTTGACCACCCATAGCCACAACCAAAGTCGGTTCTAGGGTTTCAAACTACAGAATAACAGTATGAACAAAACTATATATAATTAATTTATTTAAAAAAATATGGGACTCCACAATAATATTAATACAAACATCTAAAAAGATACTACATCATTTATAAATTGTTAATATAATTTAAAAAATGATACTACAATGCAGAACTTACTACCACAATTCTTAAAATTCTACTAAAAACATCATGAACAAAAATATACACAATTAATCTATTTAAAAAAATTCTTCAAAGTATCATTAGTACAGTATCCTCTTCTTCCTCAAATTTATTGTTTTCCTCTAACACCATTTCTTCATTCGTGTCAAAACTCGAAATCATTGCTATTAGTAGAGTCATGCATTCTCCATTCTTACTCATCGCCGCCACATCGTCAAAGCACTTTTGCTTTGAGCTCCATGGCCAAAACCACCATCCCATCTACCTACATTGTTGCCAAGATTGGTCATGCCTTCATTAAGTGACCGCAAACCTCCTCCATCGTCACGAATCCAGTTGACGTGCCCTTCTCGCAATAAGTTTTTGTTCTTCTGCCATATTAAGTTGAAACGTTTGTATTTTTAGCTAAAAAAAAATTAAAAGCCTGTATTTAGAGCTAAAAAATGGGTAAGATTTGTCCTTCACACTATTTTATTGATTTAAAAAATACAAAATTAAATTAGCAAAACATATAATTATTGAATAATTTTGTCCAAAAATTCAAATTTTCAGTGAGAATTTTTATTTCGATTATCAAATTCATTGGAGAAAATTTATATTTTCAGAAAAAAATTGCACATAAAAAAACTGATTTTTTTTAATTTGGTAGAGTTTAGATTTCAGTAGGTTTTCATGGTAATCAATTTTAGTAGTCCTAAATCCTGATCATAGTTTTAGTTCAATTTTAGTCTACAAACCGAGCACATACCAAGACCAGCAGTTTTGATTCTTTTGGAAGTAGCAACACCATCAACAAAGTTCAAACTCCCAATAACCACTGTCATCCTCGGATCATCGCCAAACGTCATCAGATCCCAACGACCACCTTCTATTTGTAAACCCCGCCCTTCACATACTAATTACTCTTTCTCAAACTGAAAGATGGTAGCTGTTGATTACTCTTTCTCAAACTGAAAGCTGCATTATACAGTTGTCGTTTCATCAACCAAGGATCACCCAGACTCCCGAAGCTTTGTATTTATCAAATGCTTGAAATGAGTCCTACATAGGAAGGAGATGCAGTCTGTATCTGAAACACCATATATATCCCAGTTAGCGACCGAGATTGGAGATTCAAAGTATATTTGACTTCAGTTGTGCTTATGGGGTTGGAGAATTTAGTCTCCATATAATGTCCTATTATCAAGTTAATTCCATTCATTTTTTAAGGATGAATATCACGGTTTTCAATAGGTTGTTTTGAATCCTAAGTGCTAGAGTTGTAATTTATATTAAAGTATCAACATGTAAGTTGAAACTACCCAAACATGAGCCGTAATACGCAGCTGTATGAAATCAACATGTAATACAGCCATGAGAGCAGCATCATTGAAACATGTCGAGTTAAATATTTGCTAACATATTATAGATAACAGTTGTAAAATAATCGAATAGAACAAAATGAACAAGAGAACACAGATTTGAGAGATAGAAGAAACAAATATAAAATAGAGACTACATTTTTATTGAATTGGTTGAATAAAACCATATTGCAGGATTCTTATTCATAAGCCTAACTAGAACATATAAGTTGAAACTACCCAAACATGAATTAAAGTCCGATAGCAGGAAATACTAAAATATTTCTTTTTTTAACAGCATGATTCAAAAATCTTCAATTCATGATAAAAATTCTTGTACTTCCCAGTTAAGATTTTATGCATTGTAAATTTGGATTTGAGTGAGGAAATTTGTTAAAGAGATAGTTATCTTGAAACTTAGGGTCTTGGTTACTGTTAGAAAAATTGGTTCACCTAGAGCATCTTTTTTTAGTTAGTATAATAATTGATCTGGCATGAATGCATGCACATAAAAAAATCATTCATTTATAAGAGTGCAGTAAATGGACTTGAATAGCAACTGAAAAATGGAGGCAAGTTGTACGTAGCTTAACTTGATATTTTGAAGCATTGATTTGAGTTGGTGAAAAGTAGGAAATTAATCATGTATTATATTGCGCGAGAGTGATGTCTGTGTACTACACACATGTTAGATGAGGTACAATATAATATTGTAAAATTGATGTGGTTCTCGTAGCCAAAGCATTAAAAGAGAAAAAAATATAACAAAATAATAGTCATTTTCATACTTACATGTAGCAACCACAGCATAACATATACAAAAAAATCAAATAACTAGAAGGATATTTTATAAACGGAATATGAGCAGAATAATAGTGTACCTAGTTTAGAAATTCATCTAGACTTCTTGACAGGTGCATAATGCTACCCTCAATATATCAGTTATTTCAATTACCTTGGAAAAATGTGCCCCCTTGTAAATAAAGATCGCACGTACAAAAAGTTGAGTCTGCATACAACTGAAATGTTGCATTATGTAAAACTTAAGTGATCGTGCTGACAGCATGTTACTACCAGCCGTAAGATTGTACTAATATGATAATGCTTTAAATTGTGTTGAATAAATTAAAAATCAAAGAGTTCTAATTGACCGAGGAAAAAAATGCAAACCATAAAGTACACACATCATCATGACTGAAATGTACTATGATTAGTGAACAGTTTGCAATCATTAAATGGAAGAACCACATATTGAGAAAATGAATATATCAGCATTGCAATGCAAGACCTTAATCATAAGAGGCAATGCAATGCTGCAGCGCTACATCGAATGCGGGAATACTGCATATGTCCAAAATAAAACAAGGAATTTTGGAATGTAGGAGCTATATAGCATTGAAGTGCTTTAGTTTTTTACTTAAGCAATATTGAGCATCATCCAAATTTGTACCTTAACAACTAGAGGCTTTAAAAGGCTAATAGATGAAGAGCATCCCAAAGCATCTTGATTACACATTGAACAATAATAGCAGCCAACTCATGACGAGGCACAGAAAATGTTGCCTTGGTCCATGCACACAAACAGTTAATGTTCAAAAACAAATTTTTAGCAACATTAACTTTTTAAACTTCTTCCATAGTCTCCCGATGATCTGTCAATACAATTGCGCAAAAGTCAAATGAATGACATTATAAAAGAACAAAGGGAAAAATGGAGAAAAAAGAAAAGGAACTAGTACTCACCGCTTTAGGTTTGCGACGCGCTTTTAGTAGTTTTGTAACTTGTGCTATGCCCTCTTTCAGTGTAGCTCTTCGCCCTTCATAAAAATTCCAAAGCTCCGGTACAGCATATCTACCACTAGGGTTGTACTCATTCATCTCCAGTAAAGCTTTAACTACAGCATTGTACGCATCATCTCCCAGTTCATTTCTCAATACTTGTAGCTTTTCATCATCTTCTTTTATCACTTCCTAATTTTCAGAAAATGGGCATATAATGAATTTCGCCTGACTACTAAGAGAACTACGGAAAAATTTCAGGTCTAAAACATTTAAATTCACATGACATAAAACTCATACAGGCTAAAAACATGTGTCTTCTTTTCAAACAGATTAAAGAATGACTTAGAAAAGATCAAGAAAAAACTAGAAATAACTAGGAGAATGAAGGACTTAAAAACAATGTATTCTTTTTGTTAAAGTCCTAAAGACGTAAATCCCCATTAGAGAGCAATCTTAGAGGAAGAAGTGCAAAAGTAGACATTTCCGTTTTATGTGATCTTATCTATGTTTTAACAAATGTGTACTCTTTTCACCTGTTTTCCTTTTTGGTCCAGAGGTATATTAAGTTTCTATATACTAATTTAAGATTTGAAGTATTGCTATAAAAAATATAATTCTCCCGATAAAAGAAAAAAGTATAATATGTGCTCAGTTTAATCTTATGAATATCAAATAGAAAGAAAAAGAAAAGGAAAAAAACATAGTACCTAATGTTTCCCATTATTTACGATCATTCTGAAAGGATACCAATCCGGGTTTCTAAGCTCTTCTTGATATGCTATACAGTATTCAATTGCTTTAATGTATGCCTCTTCAGCAGGAAATTTATTCTTGCATGTTGCAATAAATGGTTCAGTGTCCACTTCACCCATTATTTTAACTCCTACATGAGTGCGGGAGTTTCTTGAAATTTCCTTTAACTCCTAAATCAATTTGTAAAGAAAAGTTAAAAGAATAGCGGCAAAGGTCAAGCAAAAGTATAGACTAAAATTTTTTACCATAATAATCTCCTTCCGAGCATCTTGTAACTCATCGTTAGTTGTGCGTTCTTTCACAACTAACATTTGGTTTAATTCTTCTAGGGACTCCGTCTCCTCTATTTTTTCTTCTAATGCTTTGTTCAATTCATTAACTTTCACCTTTAAAGCTGCATCCTCTTCCCCTTCCATATGCTTCAAGTGACATGTTTTCTTCCAGTTCTCAAGCTCTTTTACTTGATAACTCAATTCTGACTTCAGTATTCTATTTTCTCTCAGAATTCTACGGCAAATTTCTTTTACGCTTGTTGATTCTGAAATGTTGCCATTAGTTTTTAGTTTGTTTTGTTATTTTTGTTGTTGAATGATATTGTTCTAGCTATGATCTGAATTATATAGAGAGAAATTGAGATGACACAAATATAAATGTCTTTAATTGGCTCGCATCTAATTGGACCTGCCTGATTTCCACTTTGTTTGAATTTGAAATGTTAAGTCTATTAAAGTATGTTTACTTGGCGGATAATTAAATTGTATATCTAAGTTGAGTGTAAATGTACCCACCAATATTGTGTACATTTAAGTTTATAATATAAGGAAAACCAGATTTCTTACCTTGTATATATTGCATGGGCTTTAGAATCATTTACTAGTATAAAGTATGCACATTAATCTTGATTTGTAATTTTCCTTTGATTTGGGAAATATTAATGCATGTATTTATATATTAACATGTGTAAATCAATTGAAAATTTGGTAAGGAATTCGTTTCTGGTGTATTCGAAGGAAATATATTTTACATCGTGTACACTATTAATTAATTGTCATTATTTTAGTACATATACGCTAGTATATTCCTTTTTTTCTGAGTTAGATACGTTAATAGTATGATATTTAGAGTATAAATTAAATCAATTAATGAGCAACTTTTTGAAATTTTTGAAAATATATTTGTTAATATAATGGTGTATATTTAATTTCATAATTCCATAAAAAAATTTCAGTTAATCAACTAGAAGAAGCTAGAATAGAAATTAAATTAAAGAAAAAACAATCATGAATACAGTCATACAAATGTATGAAGAACAAAGATGGAAAACATATCCTATAGTGCATCATATGGTCAAATGATATATGAAAAGATAATCATGAGAAATTACCTTTCTGGACCCAAATATCATTTACGCTTTTAGCATTTCAAACGCGCATAATTTTTTGTAGAAACATTGGATCGGCATACCGTTTTCACCAAAAAATAAAAAAATTTACAATCTTTAAAATGAGTTACATTGTTAATACAAAAAAAATTATATTTGTAGTAAGACTATAATTATTCCATATATTTGCAAAGAATTCTGCAATTTTTGAAAACATCAATTTTTCTTCAAATGACAGCAATTATTCCATATAATTGCAGACTTTTATGTTAATATATGAAATAATTGCAGACTTTTATGCAATTATATGGAATAATTGCAGACTTCTCTACTATTATTCCATATAATTGCCGACTTTTCCACAATTATTCCGTGCACTTGTAATTTTCTGCAATTATATGAAATAGTTATCAATTTTTCTTCAAATGTCAGTAATTATTCCATATAATTGTAGATTTTATGCATTTAAATGGAATAATTGAAAACATTTATGCAATTTTATGGAATAATTGCAGACTTTCTTGCAATTATTCCGTATACTTGCCATTTTCTGCAATTATATGAAATAATCATCAATCTTTCTTCAAATGTTAGCAATTATTTCATGTAATTGCAGACTTTCTATAATTATTTTTTATAATTGCATACTTTTATGCAATTATATCGACTAATTGCATAAAAGTCTACAATTACTTCACGTAATCATAGAAAAGTGCAACTATTCCACATAATTGCAGACTTTTCTGCAATTATTGCATATAATTGTTGAATTATTTGCAATCATACCATATAATTGTAGAAAATTTGAAAAATTGGTTTGTCGTTGTTTTTCAATATGCATAATGCCACTCATTAGAAAGACAATAAAATTTGTGATTTAATGGTGAAAACGGTTTGTTAATCCGTCGTTTCTACAAAAAGTTATTGCATTTTAAAGATTGAAAATTAATGAGGTGCAAATATTAATTATGGATGTGGGAATAACATCTGTTAACTCCCTTTTAGCAACGACTTACGAGTTAAAAAGCCTAAAACCTGTGTACTCAACGACTTACGACTTAGTTGCTGAAAAGGAATCTACGGCTTGAACGACTTACGACCTACCGGGTTAGGAAGCTACGACCTAAGGGAGTCTACGACCCAACTATCTCAAGAGCTTCGCGACCTAGCAGCTTGCGACCTAACAGGGATTAGCGACCTAAAGGAGCTTGCGACCTAACAAGCCAGGACTTCAATGACCTAGAGACTACGACTTAAGAAGAGCTCCGACTTAACAGTTTGCGAGTTAAAAGGTTGACGACCTACGACCTAAGAACATGGCGACCTAAAGAATGTCGCGACCTAACTGTTAAAGGAGGCTCTGCGACCTAGGGGAGTCTACGACCTAACTATCAGAAGACCTTGCGACCTAAGTACTTGGGAGAAGTTTGCGACCTAAAGACTCAGGAAAGGTTTGCGACCTAAGGACTTGGGAGAAGTTTGCGACCTAAAGACTTAAGAAAGGTTTGCGACCTAGCTACAGGAAAGGTTTGCGACCTAAGGACTTGGGAGAAATTTGCGACCTAAGAAGCTAACGAGATAGGGCTTCAACGACCTAGAGCTCCCACAACTATCCCTTAACTCGCCTGCGACCTACCACTTAATCAAATAAAGCCAAGCACTGCTTCACCAGCTAATCTCTTAAGCCGCAAGGAGGCTGCGACCTAGCTTAGGTCGCTCGCGACCTACGACTTAACTAAGGTCGTACGCGACCTAAGACTTAGGCGAATTTTCTGAATCCAAATCAGCTCCTATAAATACCCCACCACTTCCAACATCAGGGGGACTTTTGGCCATTCATTTCTTCAAGCGCTGTTACGCTGTCGAAGTCTCATCTCATTCAGCAATCAAAGATCTTCAAGCATTCAAGACACTACAACAATCTTCAAGAGAAGAACTCCTTACATCCAACACGGATTCGTCGAGTTTCATCATCAAAGATCGAGCTAGTAGTCAAGAGTGCTTTCATGATCAAGTTGTATTGTATTTTGAAGGATATTGTATCAAATTGTAACCGAATCAGCAATAAAAGACTATAAAGTGGACATAGGCTCAATTACGGGCCGAACCACTATAAATCTATTGTTCATTTACTACTTTTCTGCTATTTTCAGATTATATTCTGTTCCCGTACCAACGGGTGGTGCTTTCACAATTCTATTACACACACCGGGTGTTAGCGTTCACTTTTTACCGTTAACATTTTGGTGCTTTCACTGAGAATTGAACTCAGGCGATCATCCACCGTTGCTTCGCAAAGATTCATAAAAAGAACCTCTCTTAAAGACCAGATCCGAAATAATGGCTCCTGGAAGAAGAGGTAGACCTATCAGATCCGGAAATGCTCACGAAGGGACTTCCGCTTCCCCGACGACAAACCAAGCAACTCCAACCGTTGGAGTCACCAGGGCTGAATTGGACGATGCAGTTTCTGGATTATACCAACAAATTGAAACCCAAAACGCTTTGATGATGGATAGATTAACTGCTTTGCTTGGGGCAAATCGTCAACCAGAAAACCATCAAACTACTCTTCCTGAAATGCCACCTTTCCAAGCCGATGGTTCTATGCCGCAACCAACTTGTCATGAACATATGCCCGGGCAAACTTCCGAGGGAAGAACTGATGCTTTCCCGGGGCTGTCTTTGAACAATAAAGAGTACCTGTCTGAAATGGTTGGCCGCATCATGAAAGAGAGCATGCAAAGGGAAGAGGATGAGAACGACTGGGGGTTTGCACCAAGCAGAACTCCGTTTACTGAAAGGATCCTGAAAGCGGAGTTTCCAAGGAAATTTGCACCTCCTACTATCCAAGCCTATAGGGGAACCGGTGACCCTAATCATTTCCTCTACAAGTACGATTGGCATATGACCGGTGCAAGAGCATCAGACGAGATCAAGTGTCAGTACTTTCCAGTATACCTGGAAGGTGTGGCTTTACTTTGGTTTACAAAGCTCCCAGTTCGGTGTGTAGATAAGTTCTCCGACTTAACGCAAAAGTTCAAAGAATAGTTCAGATTGTATGCTTCAAAAGCTAAGGATATAATGTCACTGTCTAACCTTGAACAAGCGCCCGGAGAATCAATCAAATCTTTCTTGAGCCGTTTCAATATAGCTTTAGCCGAAGTAGAAAATGCGGAGCCACGCATGATCCTGACTTATTTGATGCGAGCCATTGATAAATCGAGTAAATTTGGAATATGGCTAAAGATGAAGGAACCGAACTCACTTGATAAATTTTATAAAAAGGCCGACGAGTTCATTCGCCTTGAAAGCCTTTCTGCAACATCGAAAGTGGTTGCTGCCCAAACTGATAATAACAATGTCCCATCTAAGAAAAGAGAATCTGAAAGTCAGAAAAGGGAGAGTGAAGGAGGAAAGAGCCAGGGAAATGAAAAGAAACCTCGCCGCTTTAATCCTTTGGACTTTACTCCTTTAACTGATACACCAAGGAATATCTTTTTTGCAACAAAGGACGTTGTCAGGTATCCTAAGCCACCTGAGATGACGAGAGGTGCAAAGCGTAATGGAAAATTATGCCAATTTCACAATCAACCTGGCCATGACACTGACCAATGTCGCCAATTAAAGAATGTGATTGAAGAATTACTAGAGCAGGGTAAACTCCAACAATACGTTAAAAGAAGCGGAGTCGATCCAACCTCATCCACGCGGGATCAACAACGTCCTACCCGTCAATCCGATTCTCTCGACAACACTGCAGTGCAAGATTCAGAAAAGCTTGTCATTAATGCTATCACAGGAGGACCATACCCAGCAAGCAGAAGTTGGGACGACTACTAATTACCCACAAAACTGCGGCTGGGGCATCTCTCACTTTCTTTGGCATAAAAATCCAAAAGCTATGAATCAAGCACAAATGGAAATCCAGCTTGGAGATTCTGGAACAACAATAACTAGCATTCATTTTTACTTAACAACATTGCTTGAATTTGTAAAGATAATGATGGATGTGTAACTTCTGCATTGTAAACCGCTGAGAAATCAGCGTGACTCAATAATGAAAAACTATGCATTCTGTGTTTTCTATTATAAAATGCCTATTATATTTCGATGTGTAAATACTCTAAATGTATTGCTAAAATGTCGATCTAATATTGCAGGTCATTAAAGCAAAGCTCACCCATCGCAAAGCTAAGCGAGCCTTACAAATCATTTATTAAAGCAAATTTCAAGCAACAAAAATTCCAAACTCAAATCCCATACAAGAGGAACTTCACATAAAAAGTTGACGGCTCCACTGTGTCAAGCCCTCGTTAACTGGTTGCGATCGTTGATATAAAAAGGCATCCAACCAAATAACTTGCGTTTACTCTGTGGAGTCATTCAACAGTGAAGTCTACTTCTTCGGATAAAGCAGTTTACTTGCAAAAGAAAGAAAGACGCGCTTGGAAACGATGATAAAGGATCGCAGATTGGCAGATGATGATACAACATGAGCGGACAAACATGGAAGCAGCCAAAGGGAGGTATGCCTCTCAACAGGAAAGCCGGTAGATCCACTAAAGGGACACCTTCCCAAGCAGAAGGAATAAGACCCTCGCTAACTGATTGTGATGCATCCGATCAGGCAGCTTGTGTCCATCCCATGGATCTACTTGCCCCTAAGACGCAACCTTCCTGGCACACCAACCAAAGCCCTCTGACGAGGCACGCCGATAAATGAGAGTGCTTTCCTCAATCAAAAAGATTGGTAGGACCACCGAAGGGGTACCTTGTTAATTGATTGCGATCGTTTGTACAAACAAACATCCGATCAAGCAACTTACGCCTGTCTCATGGACCCCTCCGACCATGAGAAAGTAACTTCCAGGCAATCAAAAGCCCTTTTCGGAGGCACAAGCCCTCTTCGGAGGCACAAGCCCTCTTCGGAGGCACAAGCCATCTTCGGAGGCAAAAGCCCTTTTCGGAGGCACATTTCACCTGTGTAGAAGTGCAAAATGCTTCTCTTCAGAGACCCACTTCACCAGTGATGAAATACTAAAAAGCCCTTTTCGGAGGCACATTTCACCCGTGTAGAAGTGCAAAATGCTTCTCTTCGGAGACCCACTTCACCAGAGCTAAAATGCAACAATTGCTTCTCTTCGGAGACCAAAAACTGCTTCTCTTCGGAGACCAAAACTGCTTCTCTTCGGAGACCAAAACTGCTTCTCTTCGGAGACCAAAATTGCTTCTCTTCGGAGACCAAAAACTGCTTCTCTTCGGAGACCAAAACTGCTTCTCTTCGGAGACCAAATGTAACGACCCGTAAATTTCAGTGGTTTTATTTATTTAATTAATTGAATTTGTGTGAAATTTTAAACGATAAAATTTTGAAATATAAATTTGATATTTGGAATACGTCTAATTAAACATAGCAACTGGTAAATTTTCATCCGAAAATATGAAAATTTATTTCGCGCGTAAATTTACTTCAATTTTATCAGTTAAAAATTTGTGATAATAAAATGTTTTCCAAACCTAAATATTTTTACATGGAAAATTTGTAAATCATCTTCTGAGTGAGACGTCATCTTTCGTTTCGTCAAATTTGGACTTCTGTTGCTCCGTTTATCTTAATTCGGTTAGAATACCAGCATTTCTGGTACCGGTTATCGACTTTTGATCGGATAACCGTACCACTGATATCTGTGTACCGTTTTGATCGTATCGTCGTGCTGATCCCAGCGGTATATTTATTTCTTTGTTTTGTGGTCCGGTACGCGACGGAAATAATAAAACGTTCCATTGTAACGGTACAATATTTGTGACTTTCCACTTTCTTACCTTTTCAAATTCAAACGTGCTAAATCAATGGATAGCTGTACGTCCCTTTGCTTTTGAATTTATATCTAAAATTTAGGTGGAACGTTTCTTCTGCCACTTTCTCTCCTTCATTTTTGAACGGTTCATTCACTATTGCTTTGTAAATTTCAAATTTTGCTCTGTCACTAATACCTTTCCTCTTTTCGATCAACTCACCTTTCCTTTTGAAGCCTGCAAACCCAAATTCTTCAACATCCATCTCGAGTTCACCATTTCCGTGTTTCCTCAACCCGAGCTCCCTTCCAATTGCCGAAACACCCAAACACCCAATCAAACTCCTCCCTACATCCCTGACCCACATTCCCCAACCGAGATCTGCCACCTCGTCGAACTCCTCCGCCTTTCCAGCCTCCACGACCATCAGCCAATCCACCACTCACCGAACCCCACGCTACCGCCAGCCTCCTGACGAGCCCAAGCTCGCAACACAATCACCACCATCGTCACCAACAGCCACCACCATCATGACGAGATCCAAACCACCACGTCAGCCCTACCCACGCCCACGGTTCCTCCGATCAGCCTCAGCCGAACATCCACCGCCTTTGCCACCTTATATCCCCTTGCGCTCCTCCCCATGTTTTCCTCTTCCCCGCACCACATTTGCTCGTCCATCCATGAATGCTGCACCGCCTCCTCCGCTCTTTCCTCTCCAAGCCTTATGCCTTCCGACCAAACAAAACCTTCAACTGCCTCCAGCTCGTCTTCCCGCGTGCAGCCACCTACCAAAGTCGATCCAAACCCCTAACCCACTGCCACCTATCAGGCGTTCCCTGCCCTGTCCTCACCGCCTACTTTCCTTTGCAGTGCCGTGAACCGCATGCTTGTATATAGAAGTATGTATCATAATATAGGATATATTATTGTTTACAGCTATTTGTACTGTCCTTTGAAAATTTTTCCTGTGTACTGTATATTATAACTATATGTATAGCTTATATTATAATATAGGTATTTATATATATGTATTATGTATATTAAGGTTTTGCTATATACGAAATGTTATAGTGTATCAGTATATTTGTATACCTACCAGTTTTTATATATATATATACTTTACGCGTATAAATATAGATTTCAATTTGTATTATGATAATATATAGGCTGTTAATGATTTTATATATATATTAGTATTTTATGTATATAGGTATAGCGGTTTCGTTTGTTTATTATAATATATGCTTATATGTTGGTTATAAGCGAATATATCTGAGTCTGTTTGTTTATATATGAAGTCTCTATAGTATACTTAAGCCTTATGATTTGCTGTATGAATATAGTTCTAGGTATACAGTTTACATATTTTAAAGCATAAAGTTATCAAATTTTATATAAATTTGTATATATATGTATAGATTGTCGTACTGATTCTTTTATGGTACATATATTATACATGGTTATGTTCTGTCAGTAGTATATACAAGTATGATTTCCTCGTTATGCGTATGTATACTTGTTTTAATAGCAGTAGTTTATTAAAGTTTGTTTATGGTTATGTATGGCTATAACAGTTCGATGCTAAATATATAGCGGTGTAAGTGGTATGTACCTATATGAATATCGTCTTATCTTTTATATATATTTATATCTGTTATACATAATCTGCTTATATATTAGTTATTAAGTTTATATATGGGTTTAGTTATGTATTATATTTATTGGTTATAAACAGTTGATATTGATATATACCGTATATGGTTTCGAAATTTTGCATTTTGGGCTGTCTTGTCCCTTTTAAAATATATTTGCAAATAATAACAACTTTGAAATTTTATATGTTTTTTTTTCTTTTCTGTCTTAATTTGAAATATATATATATATATAATAATGTATATATTTTTGTTTATATCAAAATTCTGATTGGTTCGCATCGATTCACATTTTTTAGCTTTTTGGTCCGTCGTGCCTATTTCTTCATCGAATTCGTGCCCAATCTAGCTTTGCTTTGGAATTCGTAGCCTGTTGTGTTGTCTATCTTCTCTAGCCTCGAAAGGTGAACAATCACTCACGATTAATATTCTTATATTTATTAAGTTTAATTTCAATTGAAACATCAATTGAAATATGCTGATGTTAGTTATTTACATTGTTATATATGTCATTTTCTGTATCTGTTCACCTGTGACATCTGACACCATTATCTGTTATTTATACTGTTGATATATGCCTGTTACTGTTGTTATTTTATTATCATATCTGTTATCACTCTGCAAGTTCCCTGTTAGTATAGAATCACTATGGGTTGAAATGATACATACCCGAACGATCTGTAGAATAGGAGAAAATCGTTATGGGTTGAAATGATAAACCCAAGCGATTTTCATTGAATTGAATTTGGGATTTCGGGTTGAAAAGATATATACCCGAATATGTTTAAATTGCGGATTGAAATGATAAATATCCGTATCACTTGACCATAGGATAGAAAATTATATACAGGCACCGTTGGTCTATATATAAACGTTTTGAAAATGATTTCTATGGTTTTGAAAAGAAAATTATGGTTTTGATAAATATTGATTTTAAAGATTTATTAAAGTTGATTTAATAAAGTTGATAAATAAGATGTTTAAGTATTTATTTAATATCTATATTTTCAAATATAGAATTTATAATGATTTGAAATTGATTGAAATTATGCTTATTTAAGAATTATACTCAAATAAGTTGATTTGAAATGTATTGAATTTGAATTTTAAGAAGTGTTTTACAAACTTGAAATTTGAAGGGCGATTTAAATGGATATTTCAAACGTATAAATATTTAAATGAGATCTTTTGTTTATTAAAATTTTAAATTGAAATTGTATTCAAATGTCTTGGAAATGTTAAGTAAATATTTCAAAACGAAACAATTGTAAAGTGAATCTGATATGTATATAAATTTATCGATTTTAGTTTTGAAATGTTGAATATTTAAAGCTTTGAAATAAATTCAAATTTAAATGGCTTATTTTATGGTTTAGATACGTATTTGAAATTGATAATTTGAAATGGTTTATTTAGAAGCTGAACCGAGTTGAAACAGATGATTTGCGATTTTGTTTAAAATAATTTTTTTTTTGGAATTCGAGTTAATTTGAATCGATTTGTGAAATTTGAGGAAACTAATTTATTTATAACGAAATTTTAATATCTTAACTGTAAAAAAAAAAGGAAGTGTTATGATTTCCAAAATACTGTGATTTCCAAACTATGATTTTGAAAGCATTATAACTTTGGAAGGTAATATGATTTTGAAAATGGATATATTTGAAGTGAAATGATATCGTATTAAATTAGGTTTTGAAATGATAATGATTTTGGTTTGAAGTATAAACTATTTTGAAATGACCACGGTGTTATAATAACGATTGGTTGGCAAAGAGACCGGGATCGGATATGGACATACTCTCTGTCGATACCGAAAACCACTTTGACAACCGTGTACACGGTGGAGATTCCAGAATGAAGTAGGATGATGGCGACGTCCTTAAGGTATTACGTGGACCCAACTCCCGTGAGTTGGCATAAGGTGGCTAAAACAGGAGCGATCTCGGACCAATGAGGTAGCACCTCTTCTCGGACACATTTCTTCGATATTATACTCTTACTGTTTTGACTAGATAGCCATCCTCCGATTGGGAATGTTGTTCGAGGTGGAACGGTAGTGGCTGCTATGCGTATCCATCAGTCCGTGTGCGTAATTGGTATATCTACCCTGGCATTGCCTAGTTGTGCCGTGTCACCTACCATATCGAGCTTTACTACGATTATGATTTTAAGATCCGACCGCGTTAAGGTTCTCCATCCCCTTAACGCTATTTTCCGATATGATTATACTTTACTTATTTAGACATTATTATAATAGCGAATATTACTACATAGTAAATAGTTTAACGGACCCTTAGAGGATGGTTATCCCAAACATCCTTTAAGTTACTTGTATTCCAGTTGATATTTCACTTGAGTTGGATTTATTGAATATAAGAATGTTAATCCTGACTTGAGTGTTTTGTGTTTTGCTTTACGCTCGGGTCAGACTGAGTGATACAGCATTTGTGACTCACCTTTGGAGTTGGAGCTTCGCTTGGATATCCAGCAATCTATCGATCCTGCTTTCAGTTATTCTGTTGATTCCAGTGATGTATTCAGATCTGGTATTTGATTATTGTATTGAGACATCTATTGTATTCGAGACCTCTGTTGTATCTTATGTAACTCTGATATATTTATATAGTAGCTTCATGAACTACTATTTCTTTTACTTCCGCTGCATTATTTTACTCTGTATCTGTGATCTGTGATTTAATTTATTTACTGTATATTCTGAGATTTGCAAAATTTTAATTACAACGCGGTATTTTGAGCAATTCAACTCCGGCATGAGTGTCTACCTATACACTTATAATGGATGCGAATGGTTGAAAATACTGGGTCGTTACATGTGGTATCAGAGCTCTGGTTTTTGGCAAAACTCAGCATATGTAGTAAATTCAATTACAGAATCACTTTCGTTCGAGCTTGAATTCCTTCTTCTTTGACTCAGTTCCTTTGAATTTTGGAATGTTCACTTCGGTTCCAAAGTCCATCCGTGTCTCCCCATTCGTGTCTTTTGATTCTGGAGTACCCCATAACTCCACTTCGAATGATCTCTATAAATCGGCGGTCTCGCCAATCTTTGAATAATTTGTACTGGGGTGAAACTCCTTTACAATCGGTATTGATCCACCGGAGATTTTTGTATCCTCGGTTTACGATGCTGCTATCTTATGCTATACCCGAATTCTACCTCTGGTAATCGAATGTCGATTTTCTTCAGAATTCTACATCGATCTTATATATGAAGTCACGGTTGACCCGGTTAAGGTTGCCCTCGATTTATACAACTTTATCCATCTTCCTGTTTGAAATGCAATCATCTAACCTTCGTTTCGAGCCTATCTATTTTAGATTAGAATTCTCTTTGATTTGAGTCCCTCTATATTTGGATCTCTATCCTTGTGTTGGAATCCAATTCGGGAATCATCGTGTGAGGGAGTGTATTTGTAATTATTATAAAATAGTTTAGGTATAGTGTGTTGTTTGAGTTGTTGATGTTGATTTGGGTTTTCGATCGATTCGTCTGATCAACGCTATCGATAGGATTTCCAAAACACTTGAACAGAGCAAACTGACACAATATAATTTTCAAATTTGATAAATGAAATAAATTTGTATGATTATATTAAATATATAAGAAACATTTTCTGGAATTAAAAGTTAAATAATTTGGTTGTTGAAAATGATAATATTTGATTTTTGATGTTATTGTTTTGTAAGTCATTGACTATTGCAAAATGACTATTGTTTATAAATTTATTTGGAATTGAAATGAATTTAAAATTTAGAAATTTAAGAATTAAATTTCCGGTGATTTCAACTTTGTTTTAAAGTCTTAAAATGTATATTATTTAAAACACCTTCGAATAAAATGGTTTTCAAAGAATTTTAAATGTTTAAATCAGTGCTCTTCTCTTTGTCGCTGGAAAATAATTTCGGTGATGACGGCCGCATCATCGACATTCATTTTCGAGTTTCGAAGAGGAGAAACCATTCTGTAGCTTTGCTACGGTTTTGTTTTGGAAAAAAAATATATATATATATATATTCAATTTGAATTTCTTTAGTATAATTTGATGTATATATATGTACAGGTATCTGATTTTAAAATTTAATTTGATTTGATATAAATATATTATATATATCTCTAAATTGTTTGAAGTAAATCGGAAATTTAAATTCTTAAATTTTAGATTTTAGATGATTTCAATTATAAACTAAAGTCAAAATTCTTGGATAAATAGTTAACTGAGAATAACTGAATTATAAAATCTTATTTGTATAATACTCAATTACATCTCAACATAACTTACCTAAAATTTTCAGAAGTTAAACTGTAATTGGATAATATACAATATAAAGAAATTTATAAGTAAAATTTGAGTGGTTATAATAAATGTTATATACTTAAATTTTATTATAAAGATGTTAATAGAGATAAATAGAAGTATAAGTTAAGTGGATAATAAGATGAGACAAATAAAATTTGTTTTGAAGGAATTAATAAATCGAAATTTGATTAAAGTATGGAAATACCTTGAATTAAAAATCAATTATTGAATATAAATTAATTTAAATCAAAATTCATATGGTTTAAATTAATTTGTATGGTTTAAATATATATAATAAGATATATATTAAGTGAAATAAACTTAATAATAATTTGGAATAAAAGAATTTAATTTGTCGAATAAAACATGAGTATAATGAATGATTATACAAATTTGATGATTTAGAAATTGTTAATTGAGGATGACTAGACATAAGGTAATGAATTCAAAAATAGATGGATTGATTTAACTTAAGTGAACTCAAATGGATTAAATCAAATTGTTAAATATTAATTAGTTTAATTTGAAATTATATGGTTGAAATAAATTGTCTTATCTTGTCTTTTAATCTATTTTTCTTCTGGTTGTTTCTACTCTCCTACCTCCTTCCTTTTCGGGGACGAAAAGTTTTGAGTGGGGGAGAGTGTAACGACCCGTAAATTTCAGTGGTTTTATTTATTTAATTAATTGAATTTATGTGAAATTTTAAACAATAAAATTTTGAAATATAAATTTGATATTTGGAATACGTCTAATTAAACATAGCAACTGGTAAATTTTCGTCCGAAAATATGAAAATTTATTTCGCGCGTAAATTTACTTCAATTTTATCAGTTAAAAATTTGTGATAATAAAATGTTTTCCAAACCTAAATATTTTTACATGGAAAATTTGTAAATCATCTTCTGAGTGAGACGTCATCTTTCGTTTCGTCAAATTTGGACTTCTGTTGCTCCGTTTATCTTAATTCGGTTAGAATACCAGCATTTCTGGTACCGGTTATCGACTTTTGATCGGATAACCGTACCACTGATATCTGTGTACCGTTTTGATCGTATCGTCGTGCTGATCCCAGCGGTATATTTATTTCTTTGTTTTGTGGTCCGGTACGCGACGGAAATAATAAAACGTTCCATTGTAACGGTACAAAATTTGTGACTTTCCACTTTCTTACCTTTTCAAATTCAAACGTGCTAAATCAATGGATAGCTGTACGTCCCTTTGCTTTTGAATTTATATCTAAAATTTAGGTGGAACGTTTCTTCTGCCACTTTCTCTCCTTCATTTTTGAACGGTTCATTCACTATTGCTTTGTAAATTTCAAATTTTGCTCTGTCACTAATACCTTTCCTCTTTTCGATCAACTCACATTTCCTTTTGAAGCCTGCAAACCCAAATTCTTCAACATCCATCTCGAGTTCACCATTTCCGTGTTTCCTCAACCCGAGCTCCCTTCCAATTGCCGAAACACCCAAACACCCAATCAAACTCCTCCCTACATCCCTGACCCACGTTCCCCAACCGAGATCTGCCACCTCGTCGAACTCCTCCGCCTTTCCATCCTCCACGACCATCAGCCAATCCACCACTCACCGAACCCCACGCTACCGCCAGCCTCCTGACGAGCCCAAGCTCGCAACACCATCACCACCATCGTCACCAACAGCCACCACCATCATGACGAGATCCAGACCACCACGTCAGCCCTACCCACGCCCACGGTTCCTCCGATCAGCCTCAGCCGAACATCCACCGCCTTTGCCACCTTATATCCCCTTGCGCTCCTCCCCATGTTTTCCTCTTCCCCGCACCACATTTGCTCGTCCATCCATGAATGCTGCACCGCCTCCTCCGCTCTTTCCTCTCCAAGCCTTATGCCTTCCGACCAAACAAAACCTTCAACTGCCTCCAGCTCGTCTTCCCGCGTGCAGCCACCTACCAAAGTCGATCCAAACCCCTAACCCACTGCCACCTATCAGGCGTTCCCTGCCCTGTCCTCACCGCCTACTTTCCTTTGCAGTGCCGTGAACCGCATGCTTGTATATAGAAGTATGTATCATAATATAGGATATATTATTGTTTACAGCTATTTGTACTGTCCTTTGAAAATTTTTCCTGTGTACTGTATATTATAACTATATGTATAGCTTATATTATAATATAGGTATTTATATATATGTATTATGTATATTAAGGTTTTGCTATATACGAAATGTTATAGTGTATCAGTATATTTGTATACCTACCAGTTTTTATATATATATATACTTTACACGTATAAATATAGATTTCAATTTGTATTGTGATAATATATAGGCTGTTAATGATTTTATATATATATTAGTATTTTATGTATATAGGTATAGCGGTTTCGTTTGTTTATTATAATATATGCTTATATGTTGGTTATAAGCGAATATATCTGAGTCTGTTTGTTTATATATGAAGTCTCTATAGTATACTTAAGCCTTATGATTTGCTGTATGAATATAGTTATAGGTATACAGTTTACATATTTTAAAGCATAAAGTTATCAAATTTTATATAAATTTGTATATATATGTATAGATTGTCGTACTGATTCTTTTATGGTACATATATTATACATGGTTATGTTCTGTCAGTAGTATATACAAGTATGATTTCCTCGTTATGCGTATGTATACTTGTTTTAATAGCAGTAGTTTATTAAAGTTTGTTTATGGTTATGTATGGCTATAACAGTTCGATGCTAAATATATAGCGGTGTAAGTGGTATGTACCTATATGAATATAGTCTTATCTTTTATATATATTTATATCTGTTATACATAATCTGCTTATATATTAGTTATTAAGTTTATATATGGGTTTAGTTATGTATTATATTTATTGGTTATAAATAGTTGATATTGATATATACCGTATATGGTTTCGAAATTTTGCATTTTGGGCTGTCTTGTCCCTTTTAAAATATATTTGCAAATAATAACAACTTTGAAATTTTATATGTTTTTTTTTCTTTTCTGTCTTAATTTGAAATATATATATATATAATAATGTATATATTTTTGTTTATATCAAAATTCTGATTGGTTCGCATCGATTCACATTTTTCAGCTTTTTGGTCCGTCGTGCCTATTTCTTCATCGAATTCGTGCCCAATCTAGCTTTGCTTTGGAATTCGTAGCCTGTTGTGTTGTCTATCTTCTCTAGCCTCGAAAGGTGAGCAATCACTCACGATTAATATTCTTATATTTATTAAGTTTAATTTCAATTGAAACGTCAATTGAAATATGCTGATGTTAGTTATTTACATTGTTATATATGTCATTTTCTGTATCTGTTCACCTGTGACATCTGACACCATTATCTGTTATTTATACTGTTGATATATGCCTGTTACTGTTGTTATTTTATTATCATATCTGTTATCACTCTGCAAGTTCCCTGTTAGTATAGAATCACTATGGGTTGAAATGATACATACCCGAACAATCTGTAGAATAGGAGAAAATCGTTATGGGTTGAAATGATAAACCCAAGCGATTTTCATTGAATTGAATTTGGGATTTCGGGTTGAAAAGATATATACCCGAATATGTTTAAATTGCGGATTGAAATGATAAATATCCGTATCACTTGACCATAGGATAGAAAATTATATACAGGCACCGTTGGTCTATATATAAACGTTTTGAAAATGATTTCTATGGTTTTGAAAAGAAAATTATGGTTTTGATAAATATTGATTTTAAAGATTTATTAAAGTTGATTTAATAAAGTTGATAAATAAGATGTTTAAGTATTTATTTAATATCTATATTTTCAAATATAGAATTTATAATGATTTGAAATTGATTGAAATTATGCTTATTTAAGAATTATACTCAAATAAGTTGATTTGAAATGTATTGAATTTGAAATTTAAGAAGTGTTTTACAAACTTGAAATTTGAAGGGCGATTTAAATGGATATTTCAAACGTATAAATATTTAAATGAGATCTTTTGTTTATTAAAATTTTAAATTGAAATTGTATTCAAATGTCTTGGAAATGTTAAGTAAATATTTCAAAACGAAACAATTGTAAAGTGAATCTGATATGTATATAAATTTATCGATTTTAGTTTTGAAATGTTGAATATTTAAAGCTTTGAAATAAATTCAAATTTAAATGGCTTATTTTATGGTTTAGATACGTATTTGAAATTGATAATTTGAAATGGTTTATTTAGAAGCTGAACCGAGTTGAAACAGATGATTTGAGATTTTGTTTAAAATAAATTTTTTTTGGAATTCGAGTTAATTTGAATCGATTTGTGAAATTTGAGGAAACTAATTTATTTATAACGAAATTTTAATATCTTAACTGTAAAAAAAAGGAAGTGTTATGATTTCCAAAATACTGTGATTTCCAGACTATGATTTTGAAAGCATTATAACTTTGGAAGGTAATATGATTTTGAAAATGGATATATTTGAAGTGAAATGATATCGTATTAAATTAGGTTTTGAAATGATAATGATTTTGGTTTGAAGTATAAACTATTTTGAAATGACCACGGTGTTATAATAACGATTGGTTGGCAAAGAGACCGGGATCGGATATGGACATACTCTCTGTCGATACCGAAAACCACTTTGACAACCGTGTACGCGGTGGAGATTCCAGAATGAAGTAGGATGATGGCGACGTCCTTAAGGTATTACGTGGACCCAACTCCCGTGAGTTGGCATAAGGTGGCTAAAACAGGAGCGATCTCGGACCAGTGAGGTAGCACCTCTTCTCGGACACATTTCTTCGATATTATACTCTTACTGTTTTGACTAGATGGACATCCTCCGATTGGGAATGTTGTTCGAGGTGGAACGGTAGTGGCTGCTATGCGTATCCATCAGTCCGTGTGCGTAATTGGTATATCTACCCTGGCATTGCCTAGTTGTGCCGTGTCACCTACCATATCGAGCTTTACTACGATTATGATTTTAAGATCCGACCGCGTTAAGGTTCTCCATCCCCTTAACGCTATTTTCCGATATGATTATACTTTACTTATTTAGACATTATTATAATAGCGAATATTACTACATAGTAAATAGTTTAACGGACCCTTAGAGGATGGTTATCCCAAACATCCTTTAAGTTACTTGTATTCCAGTTGATATTTCACTTGAGTTGGATTTATTGAATATAAGAATGTTAATCCTGACTCGAGTGTTTTGTGTTTTGCTTTACGCTCGGGTCAGACTGAGTGATACAGCATTTGTGACTCACCTTTGGAGTTGGAGCTTCGCTTGGAGATCCAGCAATCTATCGATCCTGCTTTCAGTTATTCTGTTGATTCCAGTGATGTATTCAGATCTGGTATTTGATTATTGTATTGAGACATCTATTGTATTCGAGACCTCTGTTGTATCTTATGTAACTCTGATATATTTATATAGTAGCTTCATGAACTACTATTTCTTTTACTTCCGCTGCATTATTTTACTCTGTATCTGTGATCTGTGATTTAATTTATTTACTGTATATTCTGAGATTTGCAAAATTTTAATTACAACGCGGTATTTTGAGCAATTCAACTCCGGCATGAGTGTCTACCTATACACTTATAATGGATGCGAATGGTTGAAAATACTGGGTCGTTACACCAAAACTGCTTCTCTTCGGAGATCAAAACTGCTTCTCTTCGGAGACCAAAATTGCTTCTCTTCGGAGACCAAAATTGCTTCTCTTCAGAGACCAAAAGACCTCTTCAGAGGCGTACTTCACCTTGCTTGAAGTACCAAGAATGAACCCTTTACTGGGGCACAAAAATCAAAACTTTCTTCCTGAAGAACACTTCAACTTTTGGGAATGATCACTTTTATTTGTTTAAAAGTGAATTTTCCTGCACAGTGAAATGAGCTTCTGTAGAATAGTAAAATTGCTTCTCTTTAGAGACCAAAAGACCTCTTCAGAGGCGTACTTCACCTTGCTTGAAGTACCAAGAATGAACCCTTTACTGGGGCACAAAAATCAAAACTTTCTTCCTGAAGAACACTTCAACTTTTGGGAATGATCACTTTTATTTGTTTAAAAGTAAAAACTTCTCTAAAAACGAGATATACTCAGTTAAAAGCGGAATGATTCCTTCCTCAAAAGTGGAATAGTTATTCTCAAATATAAGAGTATCAGTCTTGTAAAAGCGAGTAATATTGCAATGCACTTGTGGTATGGGAGCAACATTATACAATTCAGTTACATTAATAAAAGTAATATACAAGCGACACACCACAAGTTCATTGCAATATCACATAAAGAAGATGTGGAATAAATGCGTTCTTGAAACACAGACAAAAGTTTGTACAAGTAAAAAGAATCGTTTACTCTACACTTCAAATGAAAAACAGATATATTCCTACATACACAAGAATTTGTACAAGTAAAATAGTCATTTTATTCAATACTATGGAAACTTTTTACATTGTGCAGATTACAAAAAAGAGCGGAGACCGGTATCCGCACAATCTCCGGTCAATGCATGCAAAAAGCAGAAAAGACAAAATCAAACTCATTTCTCCTTCTTCCCACCCTTGGAGCTTTTACCCGGCCTAGTAATTAGTTTCGTAGGCCGTATCGGAGAGGAGGAGAAAGAGACTCAACCGGATCGATCTCTGCTTCATCCCCGGCAGCAGAAGAACTTTTCTTTCCTTTCTTCGAAGCTACACGTTTCCCTTTCTTCTTGGAAGAAGACTTACTTCCCAGAGCAAGAAATGTAGAAAGCTTTGTGTCGTAGTCAAAAGACCGCTCCGGGGTCTTCTCGCTATCTTCCAGATCTTTTGCTTTCTCTTCCTCGGAAGCAGATGGTTCATCCAAACCTTGAAGGGCTGCTATCGGTTCTTCCTGTGAACCTGGTTGAGAAGCTGGAAGAGGAGTAACTTGAGAAGGAGGAGGAATGGCAGCTGAAGAAGGAAGAATTGGTGCAGTTTCCGGCACGTCTGCTGCATAATAAAGGAAATCAAAATCAGTATTCTCCGAGAAAAAAGAAGACCGTGAGTCGTCAAAGTTACCTGGAGAAGCCGGTTTAGCGAGATCAATCTCAAATTCTTGAGCCTGAAAGTCCTTCATTGCCTCTTCTTCTGTAGGAGTGGTCACAACTGGATGTGAAGGATGAGAGCTGGAATCCATAATGTTTGCAACAGCCAAAGTGGAAATATGAACAGGGGCAGTTAAAAGAGCTTCCTCTTTTGAAAGCTCTTCTCCCAGTGATTCAGCACGTGCTTTAGCAAGCTGCTCCTTCCCTCTAACAAGAGCGGCGCGAGCCTCATCATCAAGATAGCGAGCCTCAAACTTTGCTTCCTCAAATTTTGCTTCATCATAGCCAGCACCTTTAAACATATCAAGTGCGGCTTCCCACACTTCAGCCAGAGTGATTTCATAATCTAGACCCAGAAAAGCAAGGCTCCCACGACCCAGAACGCAGTGTAAATAAAAGTCGAATAAGGTAGAACTGATGTTTGCTTTCGTTGCCTCATGAGATTGCTCAGCCGCTTCTTTTTCGGCAATGGCAGCAACCCTACCAGTAATAGCCTCATCACGAGCTGTCTCAGCTTTGGCAAGCCGAGACTTTAGTAACTCAATCTCCACGTTCTGGGAAGTGACTTTTTCCCGCAGTTCGGCGTTTCCTGTGCGATACTTCTCATTAACGTGCTGTTCCGCGGCAAGCTTCATTTCTACATCTCTTTGTGCAGCATGTGCATCCCGCACTTGCTTCTGAAAGACTTCTTCTTTTTTAGTATATGATGCAGAAGAAGAAGCGAGATTTTCCTTAAGCTGCTTAACTTCAAACGCAAGCTTTGCATTGTCGTCTGCAATGCTCGTCATCTCCGCGTCATGCTGCTTACGCCATTTGTCCCATTCTGATTTATCGTTCTCCATGGTCATCATCGCCTCAAGGTTAAAATGGTTGACCCTTTGAAGTTCATCGACCAACTTCTGCCATCCAGACATTCTTTCAATATCAAGCTTGACAGCATCGACATTTCTCAGCATTGCCTGCTATCAATGGGAACCAAATCTATGTCAAAACGGACTCCTCTTAAACACCAATTCGGAAATCGGCTCTGAAGCGTTGGAGGGCCGTCTTTAACTTGATATTGTGGCCTGTTAATGATGGTTTGAATATCAGATTCCTTTAGAGGAGGAGAACCGGCCGGAATGTCAGAAGAAATGGGAGCGTTAGTCTTCTCAGAAATAGCAGACGCGTCACTTGGCTTAGACCGTTTGCTCGATTCATCAGTAATATGAGTCTTCCCTTTGTCATCATAAGACTTTCGCTTATGAGAATCGTAAGTTCTGTAAGAAGAATCATATCGATCAGCATCTCTTCTTCTCTGCCGCTGCTCATAATCCCATTTTTCTTGAGCCTTCCTTTCGGCCCGTTCCTCATCTGTCTCTCTCTGGTCACCAAGATATTTCCTGAAGTCATAGGATCCACGGCCTCCATGGCGCTGAAATGAGTCATAATATGAGCCGGAGCGTCCCATTGTAGAACCTGAAATTGAAAAAGAAAGGCAAGTCTTAGAAATTTTCAAATTTAAGGAGCTAAGTGCATATAAGTGCCAAAATCCTAAGTGTGTGTGGCGTGTGGGCTATGCGCGTCAGACTACAAACCACTTTTTTGTGTGGAAATGGTGACGGCTTGTATAGAAGGTGTTGTGGTTTGTTGCAAGGAAGATGTTGCTTCAATAACAGGAGAGATCACTTTAGAAACATCATCTTTAAAGAGATCCTGAGAGGTTATCATAATGTCGCTCAGACTGTCAAAAGTATCATCGCCATGATGCGCGGGAGGATTATCTTTTTCAACTTCCACCTCAGCCGACTTTTCAAGAATGTGAAGACTTTCCTCCTCTTCAATAACCGGGGCAAGTGCTAACTTACTGGACGATCCAGCAATGTCGGTAGGAGTAGAACACTTTACCAATGAAGTCTCAGCGGTAAGTTCTTGCGGTAAAGGTTCTTTAGCAGGAGAATCAGGGACTTCATGTGGCTGAGTGGAACGGGAAGGATGTAAGAGTCCAAATTCGTGGAGGAACTCATCTCTCAATAAAAATTGAACACTCCTCTCCTCGACCGGCACTGCCATAAGCCTCTCGAAGGTAGTTTTGTGACGAGTCTCCCTAGAGGGGGGAGGAAGCGCTGAAACAGTAGAAAAAGAAGTTAACATTTGACAATTTGGACTTCGAAGAATTTTAGAAAACACAGGGAAAAGATAAATAATCGTACTTCCCACTCTCCAAATGGCGTAAAATCCCGGGGGACAACGAACAAAGAAAAATTGGCTCAGAAACCCAGGAACGCTCTCGGGAAGACCAATAATCAGTTTACGGTTCCTGGCGCTCCTTACAACTGTGATAGAGGGATGGTCTTTGTTCTTTGCAAATGAGCACAGGAAGAAAATTTCTCCAAAACTGGGAAAACGGTCTAGCATTCTCCTAAAAAGTACACATAGTCCCAGTAGGATGGCGTAGCCATTAGGATGTAGTTTAAAAGGGGAGATACATAATCGAAGGAGAAGTTCTCGAAGACAGTCATTAAACGGGGGAATCGCTCCGCTAAAGCACATTTGGCGGTTCACTGCGATAAAGCCGTGGGGCGGCCTATCAGCAGTGTCATTTACTCCAGGGAGCAAAGCGTCAGATTCAGCGATGCCAAACTGGGTGCATAGTTGACGGAAGACTTTATGACTCAAAGTGGTAGGAGTCCTTTCCGGGGGATCAATCAGCGGGGTAGCAATTGGAAAAGCTTCTCCAGCCGGTTCCAAGTCTTCTTGATGAGATGCCATTCTACACAATCAGCTGAATGTTCAAAAGTGAAGGTGCACGTTTCCTAAAAGTGTGAAGTGCTGTGCAAAACTAATGAAAACAAGAAAAAAAAACAAGTATAACTGGAATTAAACTAACTGACAATCAGTCGATTACGAGATTTCAGAACTTGTTAATACTCAAGTGTAGTGTTAATGCAGACAAATCAGTTTTAGTTTACCATTACGATTTTGCTTTAATACTTCACTTGAGTTGGCTATTGTGTAGCATTTCACTCATACAGTTCATTTAATTTAATTTTCTCTTTATCAACTAATCTGTCATTCGATGTGGGCAGTCAGTGGCAGTATATTCGTCCCGGTATTCTGTGAATGTTGTGTTAAGCAGGTTATTAGCATTAAAGTCAAGACAGTGTGAGAGGTATCACAACAGAGTTCAAATTCAAGAGTTCAGCCAACTTCTGTGCAAAATCATCTAAGTCTTAAGTCGTTAAACGACCTATCATAAGTCGGGGCTTTTAGATCGTATTAGGCGAGTCAAGATGTTCAAGGCATGTTCTCTTAAGTCAGATCATTCAAGTCCAAGAATTCGAAGTCATGGAGTTCAAGTTATTAAGTCGTCCGGATGGATTCGCGAGTTACGAGTTAAGGGCTATCTCATCCACAACCTAGTCATTCAGATGTGCTCGCAAGTGAAATCCTTAAGTGCTAACTCGTCCACGACCTAAGGGCAAGCTACGAGTTAAGTTAAGCCATCAGTCTATTAAGGAGTGCTGCATAAGAAAGGTCTCAAGGCAATGAAAAATTGTCAAGTCTTAGGTCGTTACCGACCTACGACCTACTTTAGGTCGTATATGATTTAGGACTTAGGTCTTAAGATTTCTATTCAGGACGCGAAGGCCTTAAGTCGTTCGTCTTCTCCCCAATACATCAATTCGCTAACTCCTTAACCCGTTAACCCATTAGCTTCTCCTCCAACCAAGACTCTCGTTCCCTCAGCGCATTTAATCATCCCGAAATCACCATAAACCCGGTCTAATGTCATTCCATCTCAAACCACGAATAAATCAAACTGAAATGCTGTTGTCCATCGTCTTGTTCTAACCGACTACCCAAAACCAGGACAAGCCGTCTCAAACCCATCAGTAATCAATTGAAACAAGGATTGCAGAGAAGAACGGCATGAGAAAAGGGGGTCGATGGTGAAAATGGGATTCGTAATTGGGAGATAATCGAGGAATGAATAGCAATCGAATCCACTTATGCAATACGAAATCGAAGATGTCTGGCGATCGAGTAATTGAGTTTGTCTGAGAAGAACTTGAATGCTTGCAAATGACGGAACGAAACAGGTGAAGGAGAAGAAGGAACGACCTAAGCTATTTATGCCCTGGGACAGTGAAAGGTGAATCGACACATCCGACTTAGGACTTATACTAAGTCGTTCGCGACCTACGACTCATCTTAAGTCGATCGCGATCTAGCGCACTCATGAAGAAGCAAGCTAAGGAAATCGAAGCACACGACTTACGACTTAAGACGTATGCTTCGAGGGGCAAATGTTAACTCCCTTTTAGCAACGACTTACGAGTTAAAAAGCCTAAAACCTGTGTACTCAACGACTTACGACTTAGTTGCTGAAAAGGAATCTACGGCTTGAACGACTTACAACCTACCGGGTTAGGAATCTACGACCTAAGGGAGTCTACGACCCAACTATCTCAAGAGCTTCGCGACCTAGCAGCTTGCGACCTAACAGGGATTAGCGACCTAAAGGAGCTTGCGACCTAACAAGCCAGGACTTCAATGACCTAGAGACTACGACTTAAGAAGAGCTCCGACTTAACAGTTTGCGAGTTAAAAGGTTGACGACCTACGACCTAAGAACATGGCGACCTAAAGAATGTCGCGACCTAACTGTTAAAGGAGGCTCTACGACCTAGGGGAGTCTATGACCTAACTATCAGAAGACCTTGCGACCTAAGTACTTGGGAGAAGTTTGCGACCTAAAGACTCAGGAAAGGTTTGCGACCTAAGGACTTGGGAGAAGTTTGCGACCTAAAGACTTAAGAAAGGTTTGCGACCTAGCTACAGGAAAGGTTTGCGACCTAAGGACTTGGGAGAAATTTGCGACCTAAGAAGCTAACGACATAGGGCTTCAACGACCTAGAGCTCCCACAGCTATCCCTTAACTCGCCTGCGACCTACCACTTAATCAAATAAAGCCAAGCACTACTTCACCAGCTAATCTCTTAAGCCGCAAGGAGACTGCGACCTAGCTTAGGTCGCTCGTGACCTACGACTTAACTAAGGTCGTACGCGACCTAAGACTTAGGCGAATTTTCTGAATCCAAATCAGCTCCTATAAATACCCCACCACTTCCAACATCAGGGGGACTTTTGGCCATTCATTTCTTCAAGCGCCGTTACGCTGTCGAAGTCTCCTCTCATTCAGCAATCAAAGATCTTCAAGCATTCAAGACACTACAACAATCTTCAAGAGAAGAACTCCTTACATCCAACACGGATTCGTCGAGTTTCATCATCAAAGATCGAGCTAGTAGTCAAGAGTGCTTTCATGATCAAGTTGTATTGTATTTTGAAGAATATTGTATCAAATTGTAACCGAATCAGCAATAAAAGACTATAAAGTGGACGTAGGCTCAATTACGGGCCGAACCACTATAAATCTGTTGTTCATTTACTACTTTTCTGCTATTTTCAGCTTATATTCTGTTCCCGTACCAACGGGTGGTGCTTTCACAATTCTATTACACACACCGGGTGTTAGCGTTCACTTTTTACCGTTAACAACATCCACATATGAAGAACCAATGTTCAGCCATGGAGCGGAAGGGTATTTTAGGGAAGAAAATTGCAGTATTTGAAAATACGGATGTAAATTATATATTTTTTCAGGATGTTTTGTGTATTAAGTTTGATATTAGAGATGTGTCCCTTATTTTCACCTTTTTTAATGTGTGCCTTAAGGGCACATTTTAAGAATGATAGTTATTAGCTAAAAACCAAAAAAAAAATTGTTCAAATAACTAATTTATCCTTATATAATTTTAATAAGATGGAATTCGGAGAGGTTATGTTGGTAATTTAATAACCTTAACATTTGCTCTTTGGGCTTATGTTAACATTTTCAAAATTTAAATATATGTTATTCAAAACATGGGAGCTTACAAGTACTAATACCAAGAGTGGTATTACTCAGCACTAAAGAAGTAATGTCAGGCAAATATTTTGCGTAACAAAATCGTCAGTATCTTATTTCAAACACATAAATGACCTATCAGATAATATGATCAATAACAAAATTGTTAATATATCATTTTAAACACATATGGTGATGAATTCCTTTGATATCCGGCGGAAATTCCGAAACGAATTATATTATATTATATTTTAGGCATATGCTATTAACGGATCTATATTGGAAACTTGTTTAGTTGTCATATGCTAGAAATGTGCACTTTAGACAAGATATTTAGAAACTAAGTGGAAACAATCACTGCAAGAAAATGACCATATTATAACTGGTTATTTACAACAAGGAATCGCTCTCAAGTCCTTGTAATTGAAAGATGATGTAAGAAAAGTCCCTCCCGAATAAGTTGTGAAAATTAGGTCCCTGTTTTTAGATTTTGCCTAATTTATACCGCTTTTGCCCCTGAAAAGAATGCTATGTCGATTTTCTAAAAGAGGACAGTTTGGTAAAAAATAACAAAATAGGGACCTAATTTACATGTGTTTACGAGCAGGGACTTTTTGTGCATGAGCTTTGAAAATAGGGACCTTTGGTCCAAAACCCCCATTTACAATGTTTGCAAAACGGTAGTTGTAATAAAGGATTTTTAATAACTGATTTTTCCTGATAGTTGTAATAAACGTATTTTTAACAACTATTTGTTTTAGCCAGTTGTAATAGAGGTCTATAACAATTTACTAGTTTTGACCACTATAAACATTGATATTTCCCAAAGTTTATTAAAAATTGAATAAATTTGCATTATTCATAAAGCATGAATAATTATTATTTTTCTTTCACTAAATTTTTTACAATTTTCGTTCTGAAATGTTGTAATAAATATATTTAATAATTAATAATTGGTAATTAATGAATAATATTTAATAATTAGTAATTAATGAATAATAATAGTAATTAAGATGAAATATTTAATATTTTTTAATTAATTTTAAATAATTAATAACTAGTAAATACTGTTGAATAATTCACATTTAATAATTAATAATGATTATTTAACAATTAGCAATTAATAATTATACCTAAGACATAACAATTGATATTTACTATTTAATAATTAACAATTAATAAATAATCTTAATAATTAATAAGCATTATTTATTATTTAATAATCGTAAATAATATTTATATTTAACAACTAAAATTCCAAAAAATATAAAATATTTAAATTTTCTTAATAAATTTTTAAAATATTCATAAAATTTAAATTTAAAATTTTGAAATTTTGATAAATAAAAAAATGTTAAAATTTAAATTTTACAAAATGTTCAAAATTTCAAAATTTTTAAATAAGTTCAGAAATATAAACATCTTGTTGCAAATATGTATCTAAATTCTTTTATGACATCCTTTTTGATATACAGTTTTTTTTCTTGGTTTTACCTGACAAAAATCTTGGTTCCATTTTTTTAATTTTGGCTCCAACCTTGAAATTTTAGTGTTCTCGACCGGTTCATTTGCCTGAAGCAATTGATTTCCCTTTTTTTTCACCATCGCCTCTTTTCACAGACTGTTAAAATGAAAAAAAAATACCAATTCCAAACCCTAGAAATTGGTGTGATATCTTCGTATCTAAATCCATATCAATCGTGTATCCTCGTGAGTTCTTTTGGAACCCTGACTTCCCTGGCATGAATTTTTTGTGCCTCCTCAGTTGCGAAGCAGTTCCCTAGCTCCATGCTTCCAGTCCAACTATGGTACTAATTTTACTCTCGTTAAATTTTTTGTTGAACCTGAATCACCATCGTAGACTTCGGCGCTCTGCCTCTAGTCTTGCCTCCATCAGTTCCATATCTAACTTTGGTAATTTTTGGAGATGAATCTGAGCAAAAATCGGTTGATTCTAACGTTTAGAGACGAATCTCTGCCTCCCCGCTATACCTTTTTCTAATGTTTGGATTACCAAACGAAGAGATGGCAGAGATGAAGTACATGGCCTGGTTAGAATATATTGCATCTCTAAGGAGGTATGTATTTGTTTCACTTTATTTCATAGCATTCGGTTAGTGTACATCTATGTGCAAAACTTAGAGCACTTTTTTGAGAGGAAGAGTAGTGGATTTTTATGAGGCGCATCCATATATCGTGGAGTCACAAGGTAATTTTTATTTATGAATTTTAGTCACCAACGGAATGGAAACTCTATATATGACTGTATGAAAATGTATGAACAACATGAAAAGACATTTGTAAATGTTAAAATATATGTTTATCTAGGTATCCATATATAAACCTTATGGAATTAGAAGCTAGCCGAGTTAGCACTAGATTGGCATATAGAAAAAAACAAAAGGCTACATCATACCTTACTCAGTTAACATTAATTTAGCGGTTAAGCGGCAATACGATGTATGTGTTGATGCAGGTCTAGTGCATTACACTTTGCATTACACTTTGCAAATTCGTCTAGGTATCCAAATTACAAACTATTGATTTCCAGTAAACCTTTAACTACAACGTTGTACACATCATCTCCCAGTTCATTTCTCAATACTTGTAGCTTTTCATCATCTTATTTTATCACTTCCTAAATTTCAGAAAATGGGCATATCATGAATTTCGCCTAACTTCTAAGGGAACTACAGAAAAATTTCAGGTCTAAAACATTTATTTTCACATGACATAAAACTCGTACAGGCTAAAAACAAGTGTCTTCTTTTCAAACAGATTAAAGAACAACATAGAGAAAATCAAGAAAAATTAGAAAAAACTAGGAGAATAAAGGATTTAAAACCAATGCATTCTTTTTGTTAAAGTGTTAAAGACGTAAATCCCCATTAGAGAGTAATCTTAGAGGAAGAAGTGCAAAAGTAGACATTTTCGTTTTATGTGATCTTTTTTTTTGAAATGGTACTTATATACAACATATCACTGGGACGACATAACACAAATCATATGTCAATATATGTTCGAATCACGCTACGCAAGTTTCGAACTTGTGACCTCTCGCACCAAAGTCGAAGCACTTAACCACTGGGACAATGTGATCTTATTTATGTTTTAACATATGTGTACTATTTTAACCTGTTTTCCTTTTTGGTTCAAAGGTATATAAAGTGTCTATATACTATTTAAGATTTGAAGTATTGGTATAAAATGTAAATTCTCCCGATTAAAGGAAAAACTATATGATGTGCTCATTTTCAATCCAATGAATATCTAATAGAAAGAAAAATAAAAATAAAAAAACATAGTACCGAATGTTTCCCGTTTGTACGATCATTCTGAAAGGATACCAATCCATGTTTCTAAGCTCTTCTTAATATGTTGTACAATATTCTATTGCTTTAATGTGTGCCTCTTTAGCATGAAATTTATTCTTGCATTCTGTAATAAATGGTTCATTGTCCACTTCTCTTATTATTTTAACTCCTAAATCAGTTTGTAAAGAAAAGTTAAAAGAATAGCGCCAAAGGTCAAGTAAAAGTATAGACTCAACCCTTTTACCATGATAATCTCCTTCCAAGCAACTTGTAACTCATCGTAAGTTGTGCATTCTTTCACAACTAACATTTGGTTTAATTTTTCTAGGGACTTTATCTCCTCCATTTTTTCTTCCAATGTTTCATCCAATTCATTAACTCTCACCTATAAAGCTACGTCTTCTTCCCCTTCCATATGCTCCAAGTGTAACGACCCGGGATTTTGACGTCTCGAGTTTTGAATATTAATTTTTAATATTCAATAATATGGTATTTTAATCAAACAAAAATTCCCATTAAATAACAATTGGTAATAATATACCGTTTTTCAAACCAAGATAATATTTGAATTTCCAGATTTTTATTTATAAAATAGGAAATTGATTTAATTAGAATTTCTTATATATATATATTCGGAACAATAGAATTTATATATATAATTTGGAAATAGATTCATAGCAAAAAAATGTAGAAGAATAAAAAAGAATATATTATAAATAGAAATGAGTATGGTTTATGTACAATATAGTGTATTATAATTGGAAAGAGTTTAAAATTGTATTTTCTTATAGATATATATACATGCATATTAGTTAAGAAGAATGCAAACGTATATAAATAAAGTTCAAAAAGGAAAATTATAGTATTTATAAACAAATAAATATTGTATCCTAAAAGCTAAATAGAAATAGTATGCGAAAATAATATATGTAATGGTAAGTAATATATATATGAACTAAATAAATATAGTTCATTAAAAATAATATATATGTATATATTGAAAAAAAATGAAAGAAGAGATAAATGAAAATATACGATGATAGAAATGAGAGATATACATTTGTAAGATATAAAAGAAATGTAAAACATAAAAGTTATTTTAAAATATATATATATATATAATGACAAGCCTTTTTAATGCCTTGATTATATATATGTTAGTAGAAATATATATATATATATATATATATATATATTTAAATGAGAAGACTTAAATGGTTATTTAAAACCACTATACATGTTGTTTAAAAATATATATGGAAGCATATTGAAATCAAAAGAGAGTTAACTAGATAAAGTAAAAAGTAAATAAAGAGTAAAAGCATGAAGATAACAAATAAAAGTTAAACTAGTAAAAAGGTAAAACAAAGTTATAATGTAATATCCCGGAAATTTTAACAATATCAATTTAATAATCTGTTAAATAATTAAATTGATATTGATGATCTTTGATAATAAGATTTGAATTTAATTTAATAATCTGATTAAATTAGTATTAATTGGTGATTTTATCTTTTAAAAGTTAATAAGATATTTTCTATTTGAATATATATATTTATTTATATATATTGTAAATAGAAGCTTTGGGTAAATTGGGAATTTAGATTTAATTTAATATGACTTTTCAAAGTTATTTAAATTAGTAAATTTATAGTTTTAAAATACTTTAATTGCTTAAGATATTTTTACTTAAGTTTAAAATTATATAAGAGTTAACAAAAAGGCTTGTTTTGTTTCTTTTTAAAATATCACTTGATAATATAATCTCTTATATAAATTATTTAAATATCAAATATGTTAATTTCATATAATAAGTATAATGTATTATTTTTATTAATATGAATGGATTTTAAAGAATATGAAATTGTTATTTAATTGAATAAATAGTTATATATGTATATATATATATAACTTGACTTTTTAAATTGAATCTTAGGATTTAATTTAATTGAATTTGAATTTAAGCTTTGAAATTCAAGAGAATAAATATTTAAATTGTTTGGATATTATAATATTTGTATAACTTTTAATTATAAATATAATTGGTTTTGTTTCTTTAAAATGATTTATATATATAGATAAGTGTTTAATAAATAAGAAAAAGGCTTTTTAATTACTTTAAAATAAATAGAAATAAGATAAATACTTAAAAGACATGTGTCTTTATCTAATGACTTGTTTTAACATGTGTTAAGCAATGGATTAAACAATGTGACAAGTGTCTTATTCATTTTTCTTTTTCTTTTATTTTTTTTTTAAAATCACAAATTCACTTATACAAACACATACATTTCCTTCACTTCATTTCTTTCTATTCTTTTTCAAAACCAAGAGAAATCAATAATCTTTCTTCTAACTAAAATCTGAAACAAATCAGAAATTCAAATGCCTCAAACCAAAATTCAACAACCTATAACTCATCTTCCAAATCAAAGATCAACCCGTAACCAAATTTCAATACCAAAACAAAGCCCTGCAAACACTCTTTTCAAATCTGCAATCAATTCAAGAAGCCTGTCTGCATTCATTTTCAACCTGGAAGCATGCATGTAGTTTAAGCAATCTAAAGCTTCAACAACTCAACTTCTCAAATCAAAAGGAGGCATTCTTGTTTAAAAGTTCAAACCTGTTTCAAGTTTTCAAAAATAGGCCTCTGTTCATCTTTGATAAGGTGAGTAACACTTTTTATTTAAAACTAATTTAAGTAAATTGCTTGATTTCTTTATGTGATAATCATGTTTGAAGTGAATAAATATGTAATGTTTGTATGTATAACTGAAAGCTGTTGTGAACAATGGATGTATTGTGTGCATATGTGAATATATACTCTGTTCTTGTTTTGATTGGCCAGGCTCAAAGTTTATTTAAAAACCTTCACCATTTGATTTAGTTTGTTAGAACTAAACTTAAAATCAAAAGTTATTGATGTATCACAGAGGAATGTTAAGAATGTTAGTTAAGTAAAACTTTAAAAACTAAGCATCTCTGTAAATCAAAAATAACAGTGCATGTTATATAAAAGTAAAAATTCGAACTTTGTAATTTATAAATTCAGATTTATAAATTGAAAACATAAATGATAATATGATTTTTAGCATTAATATCATAGTTTTTAGTTTAGTATTATAGGAGCAGTTCTGGTTTAAGTTAGAAATGAGTTTTTGGTAATTTTGATGATCTCGGTGAATTTGGGATGTTGTTTTCTTCAAGAATGATAGTGTAATGATCGAGGATATCAGGAAAATTACTAGAATTGAAATTAAAACATAGAGGCAGAAATGATTTAGGATTTAGATTTTTGAACCTAGTTTTAACTAGGTTAAGAAAATCGATCACTACATTTTCTCTAGTGGATCGAGTTCGACAAAATTCTGGGAAATGATAGTCGTGACGTGGACGAAGTCGTCGCTGGAGTCGCTGGCATTCTGGTGGTCGAGATTTCGAAGACGAGGAGATGTTGACAGGGTTTTGGAGGAAGCCTGTATTCCAGTTTGGTGCTCGAATTCCCAATTTCGATTTTGCGTCTTGATCGAAGAATTGATGATCGTGATATGGTGTAGGGATGATCGACGACTTGTGGGGATGCTCGACGATGGTCGGAGATGGTGGTAACTACGGTGCACATGCACGATCGTGTATATATCTCTGGTGATGTCTGAGTTTACAGGGGAAGGCCACTCGAGTTTTTCTCGAGTTTTGTTCGTGTGAGTCTCGGAGCAGTTAGGGTATCGGCTCGAAGCTTTTTTGAGTGGGCTCGAGTTCATAGTGTTGCCAGGTTTTAAAACCTGTATGTTTAAAAGTTTTAAACTGAATTTAATTTTGTAAAGAAATATTTAAACAGAAGTTTAAATCTGAGTTAATCTGAAATCAAATTTAAATTTGTATCTCAGATTTGAAATAAAAGAAAGTTTTTAAATTAAATTGTTTTAATAATTTTAATGGTTTAAAATGGATATTAAATGGGTAGAATTTAAAAGTAAATTGATTTAAATTCTTAAGTTCTTTTATAAATTAGTATTTCTTCACCATATGATTTTAAGAGTTTGTAAATGGATTTTTAAAGTTTGTTAAGGTTAAATTTTTATTTATTTTAAATCTCATATTTAAAATGGAATTTAAAAATAAATTTGAAAGTTAAATGTTTTCAAATATGTTTTGAATGATAAATATCATTAATAAGGAAATGTTTTCTTAAGACTTAATGATTTGTGATGAATTAAATTAATAAGGTAAATTAATATGGATAATTAATTAATTCAATTAATTAATGATTTGGATTAATTAATTTGTAATTAAGGATTTAAATTAATTTAATTAAGGTTTAAGATTTATTAATTAGGAATAATTAATTTATAATTAAGGATTATAAATTAGAATATTAATTAATGATTAAGAATTAATTAATAAAGTAATTAAATTAAGTAGGGTTAACACTTAATCAATTAAATAATTAAAGTTTAATTAATTGGTTATAAAGATTTATTAATTTGAAATTAATAATAATTAATATAAGTTAATTATTTAAGAAAAGTAATTAAATAATTGTTAATGAAGGTCATTAACTATGGATTATTAAATAATTAATTAATGTGATTAATATTAATAATTAATTAGATTAATTAATTTGAAGATAATCATTTATAGAATTTGTTTTAAATGGAATTACTTAATGGAAGTGATTAAGAATTAATTTCTTATTGTAATTAATTGAAGTTAATTTGATTTAGTTTAAGTTAATTAATTAAGTTTAATTAATTTAGAATAATCAAGATGTGATTTGATAATAATTACTTAATGTAATTATTAAGGTAAGATTATTTAGGGGAGTAAATAATAAGATAATTACTGGAAGTAATTAGTTGAATAATGATTTTATTAATAGAAGTAATTTGAGTTAATTACTTTGAATAATTAATCAAGGAATTAATTAAGAAATTAATTAAGGAAGTAATTAATTTAGTTAGTGAAAGTAATTAAGGGTAGTTAATTACTGATTGAAGATTAATCAAGAGTGATTAATAAATATTGTTTAATTAAAGGTTAATTACTTAATGTAATTAATTTAATTAAGTAATTAATAATTAAGTTGTAATTAAGGATCATTAATTAATATAATTAATGATGTAATTAAGATTGATTAATTAAGTAATAATTAATAAATAAAGTAATTAATCAATGTAATTAATTAAGGATTAATGTAATTAATTATAGTTGATTAAGTTAATTAATTTTAGTAAATTAATTAATGATGTAATTAAAGGTTAATTACTATAAGTGGTTAAGGATAATTAATTTGAGTAATTAATTAAAGATAAATTACTTGGATGTAATTAAAAGATAATTAATCAAGATGATTAATTGAAATGAATTATTAGAGGATAATTAATTAATTGATTGTAATTAATTAATGGTTAAGTAAAAAGGATTTATAAAATGAAGTAATTAATTTAATTCACTTTAAATTAATTAGAGATGATATAAATCATTACTTATGGATGGATGATAATACTGAATGCTTTGCATTGATTGATATCTCTGATGAGATATATGCTGTATGATATGGATGTTAGTTGAATTGTGATGATAATATGGATTATCTGATAATGTTGATTATCTATTGTGAATCATCTTTCTATGTGTATAAAGATAATGAATTGAATTGTTTTAACCTTTAAAACAACTTGGCCTTAAAAGATACGTTTTGGATTTCGATGAGACCGGGATCGGGTTTCCATATACCGGATTTCCAGGTCTGGAGACCCGAATACCACATCGATCCAAATTAACGATAGGTCGTGAATCAAGTGAAGATGAAGATTCAGAGTGCAAGGGTTATTGTCCTACTTGGGTGCTACCCACTAACCTTGCTGCACCTCCCCTGTTTTAGCCATTCCCGGTTTGTGAGGCAAAACTTGAAACAAAGATACGTTTTGGATTTCGATGAGACCGGGATCGGGTTTGCTACATTACAGCGTGATAGGGGGTTCTCGCTTCGCGGTTTGGTGGCGAACGGGAGACTCTTACCCCTACATGTCCCATTGAGGGGTTGGTTGCGAGTCGAGAGGCTGGCCGTAAAAGCAAATTCGAGGTATCACTGTTTGCCACGGTGGGTCTGGGATGGTTGCAAAGCGTACCAGTCGCCACTGGCTCGGCCCGTCACACGTGGTATCAGAGCATAGGTTGAGCGAATGCCTAAGCTTTTGGTTAATTGAATATCAGAGCAGTAGGTTGAGTGAATACCTAGGCTCTGAAGTGGTGTCTATCTTGAGAGCGCGTAATTGTTAGTTATATAAAAATGATTTTATATTGTGTTAATTGATCAGTTGAGTGGTATATGGATTCTGGTCAATACGAGTAGCTAACGTTATTGATAGGGATCTCTAAACACTTGAACCAGGCCAACGGACACAATATTGTTTTAAAGAGGTAAATGAAATAATTTTACCCAGAAATAATTTCTATATAAAAAGTATCATTTTAAATATATATATATATATATTCTACCTATCTGTTGGGTTACCCGTACAGGTTTTCCAATATAAGTTATAAAGGTAGATGGGGTAGTGGTGTGTGAAACACGACTACCAATGGTTGGAGTTTGAATGTTGAGGTTGGAAGTGTATTTGTCGAGACTGTAGACCCAATACCGTCTCGAGTAAGCTTTGCTGTGGTGAAGGATTTCATCGATCTCCGAAGGAAACTGTAATGGTTCGGAATTTATCTCTGAAGTTTGGATGAGTAGAGTTGGATCTGTCGATGAGGCAGAAGCGAGTGATGGTACCTTGATACCTCAGGTAATAGTAGCTGTATGATGAGATACAGTGACGATGGATGTTCCTGAAAATGTTTTCTTTGGAACAAGATTAAGGAAGTGTGTATGCTTCGGTGTTGTGGCTGAGTTCAACATGAAGTTTCTGCTTTGGTTTGGAGTCCGAGTTTCTCGAAGAGCTTTGGATAAGAGCATCAGTGTCAGCAGTGCAGCTCGGAGTATTCTGTAATGGTAGGAAGTTTTCTGGCTGAGCAGTTTTTTTTTTCTGAAGGTGAAGTTCAGAAGCAGTAGAGTGGATCCATTTCTTCGATGGATTGGATAGTTAAGTATGAGCTGTTCTGATTGTGTAAAGAGGAACAGTTTTTCTTTGGAAATAGGTTGGGTTGATCGCAAAAGTGACTTGTGATTGCTGAGTGTTCTCTTGGGTTGTCAGAGTTTTTCTGGATGTCTTCAGAGAAGTCAGAAGTTTGTCCGCATCTGAAGGTTGAGTTTTCTTATCGACTGGATTCTAGGAGTGATACCGATGGTTCAGTCTAGTTAAAGGATGTTTCCTAGAGATGGAGTTGGCAAAGCAACTCAAGTTTTGCTGGAGTATCCGAGTTTTCTTTTATGGATCAGTGAACCTTATTTCTAGAAGTGAGTTGTCCAGTCTGTGCTTGTGTTCTACCTCAGATCAGAGTTGAGCAGCGAAAGCAGTTTGGAGTGTATCTCTGGATAGGAGAAGTAAGTTTGGAATCTACGGATAATTGTGAAGTAGAGTTATGTTTGGATCTCGTCTGTGTTCTGATTTGGATAAGTAATTGGTCTACTTGGTTGGATTGTCAGTTTGGATAACTGGAATTCATTGAGTTTTACGTATCTCTGAGGGAATACGTATTTGATCTATCTCTGGTTTTAGAATCTGCAGTTTTGGGAAGTTTGGTAGTTGAGTCAGACTCGTCTGTAGTCTGATATTCTGTTTAGTTCTGTAGATCTAGATGAGTAGGAGATCTATAGCTTAGTAGTTTAGATTGTTTGTAGAGCGAGTATCCCGGTATATATATATATATATACTTGGGGAAACTCGAGGTATTTTATCTAGAATTTAGTCTAGATAGATAGAATTGTTTGATTGAATGATTTGGTTGCTATGGTTGCTAGCATATGGATGATAGTATATGCTTGTGTTTTAAATTAAAATCTTTAATAAGATTATTAAATTACCTTTGTTTAAATTTCGGGGACGAAATTATTTTAAGGGGGAAGGAATGTAATATCCCGTAAATTTTAACAATATCAATTTAATAATCTGTTAAATAATTAAATTGATATTGATGATCTTTGATAATAAGATTTGAATTTAATTTAATAATCTGATTAAATTAGTATTAATTGGTGATTTTATCTTTTAAAAGTTAATAAGATATTTTCTATTTGAATATATATATTTATTTATATATATTGTAAATAGAAGCTTTGGGTAAATTGGGAATTTAGATTTAATTTAATATGACTTTTCAAAGTTATTTAAATTAGTAAATTTATAGTTTTAAAATACTTTAATTGCTTAAGATATTTTTACTTAAGTTTAAAATTATATAAGAGTTAACAAAAAGGCTTGTTTTGTTTCTTTTTAAAATATCACTTGATAATATAATCTCTTATATAAATTATTTAAATATCAAATATGTTAATTTCATATAATAAGTATAATGTATTATTTTTATTAATATGAATGGATTTTAAAGAATATGAAATTGTTATTTAATTGAATAAATAGTTATATATGTATATATATATATAACCTGACTTTTTAAATTGAATCTTAGGATTTAATTTAATTGAATTTGAATTTAAGCTTTGAAATTCAAGAGAATAAATATTTAAATTGTTTGGATATTATAATATTTGTATAACTTTTAATTATAAATATAATTGGTTTTGTTTCTTTAAAATGATTTATATATATAGATAAGTGTTTAATAAATAAGAAAAAGGCTTTTTAATTACTTTAAAATAAATAGAAATGTAACGACCCTGAATTTTGAACAATTAAAATTGAGAATATTTAATTAATTTTAAATATTTGAACGATGATTTGACTTGAATTTCAAATTATCAGAAGGAATTGGCGATTAAATTTTTGAATTTAATCTATTGAAAGTTGAATAAAATTTGAATCTTCAATTTTATGCCGGTTAAAAATAATTTAAAGGCTTAGAAATTCATATTGATAATGCTGAAGATAATAGAAGCTTCAGAATTGAATTTGAAAACGATTTGTTCCGTTTTGAAATATTATCGTTTAAGTTGAATTTAAAAATAACCTTCCGAGGCACAGTCTCGGAATTTGACGAAACCAGTTCCATTGGGTCCGTAATATTGAATTATTACCGGATTTCAAATTTTGTATTTATCGGAATTGTTTTGTGAATACACGGCGTATAAACGCGTATAAAATTTAATTGAATTCGAATTGAATTTCTGTAACAACTGGGATTTTTGCCCGAATTATAATCATCAATAAACGATTTGTGTTGGCAGCTAAATTGATGATGTTGTTGGAATTTTTATAACAATTAAATTTTCGTCAATTGACAAACTAATACTGGTTGTTAAATTTGAATTTGGAAATTGTAATCGATTGAAATTCTTTTATTTAAATTTTTATTTGTACGAATGAATATATATATATATATAGTTTAGATTTTAACAACAAAATTAAACAAAAAAAACAAAATTTGATTTAAAAAAAGAAGATAAAATAAAAAATACCATACCCTATATACCAGCCCATACCCCTTAAATAATACCTTAGCCCATACCCGTTCCTTAAATCACGCCCAAAACCATACCCACGATTCCCTTGCCTCGGCATAAAACACGAACCCGACCCCCCTCTTTCATTTCGCCCATTCTCCTTAAATCGATCAGAAAAAAATCAAACGAGAATAAAAAAATGGCGACTTGGAATTAGGGCTTCGGCGTTTTTTTGATTCGCTGGCGAATTGAAGCTTCGGCCTCGTCTATTTTCTTCGCTCGTTCATCACCATCGCGGCGCCGACCTTGCAGATCGATAGTGGCTCTCGTCGAACAAAGGTGAGTGACCCCCCTCACTCACATCTAATTTAAATTTAGATGATTTCTATTTAGTTTTAATTCATGAGTTTTGTTGCTTAATCTCTGGGCTATATCGGGCTTCAGCCGATCGATTGTTGTTGAATTTTTATTTCGGCAGTTTTGATTTATTTGATGTTGGTGATTTCTGTTTTCGCTTACTTGAATTTACGATGTTGATGTCGTTCTTTTTTTTACTTCGGCTATTAATTATGGACTTCGGTCTCAATTTGACCTGCAGTGTCTTCGACTGTAAACTAGATTTAAGAAAATTGTTTTGAGAAGAGAAGTTATGTTCATTTTCTGATGACCTTGGCACATGTTCACTGGCCCATAGGTTTTCATTTTGTAGCGACCTTGTCCTTTGGATTTTCGGGCATATATCTATATATATATACATTCTTGTATGTATATATATATGGGTTATCAACTTATCTGTAGTCACTTGTTCAAGTTGGCACTAGTTCATTTCTAAGTAGTTTCACTGGTGCATTTCCTTTTTGAGGTGCACTGATTTGAGTCTTCGTATACATGATATATGCACTGTGATGCCTCATTTTTACTTGTTGCTTTTGAATCTTGATGGAGCTGGCTTCCTTATGTCTCGGCCTTGAGTTGAGATTCTATGTGCATAACTGGTTCGCATAATTGATATGCAGTAACCTATAGCACTTGACTTCGGCATCCCTTAATTACATTGCAGTTATTCATGGGTGTAAATGCAGTTTCATTGTGGTTTTGATATTTGTTCGATTACTGTATTGACCTTGGATTTGTTCTAACTTGATACATTTGGATTTGAGCATACTTGAGTCTAGTTGTCACGAGCACACTCATGTCTACACTTCAGTTCACTGTCCTGTACATGTCTGTAGCTTGATATTTTGATTTTTCTTATCCTTAAAAAAAATATATAGTACGAGGTTGCAATAATTCTATGCACACTTTGATCTTTTTCATTCCAGTAGCATTGTGTTTGTAGCTTGGTTCATTTGGTATAATTGTGTGGTTGCTTGAGTCACTTTGTTGTACTGCATATTCCAGTGTGCCATGACTTCACCATTGCCATTTTTGGTGTAGCTTGCTGGTTCATTGTCTGGTCATGTTGCTACATGCATACCTGTGGTTGTTACTGCATTCATATTGTTACTGTAATATGTCTTCAACCTGATAACACTTCACCTATGATATTCTATCCGGTCATTGCTATCATTTGGTTTGCATATTTGGTCGTCTGCATTTTTGAGTTTCATCACTGTTTCATTTTTTTTACTATTGTATAGTCTGCACTCCTGTTCTTGTATAGTCAGTTGTTTGTAGTTGCCATCTTGTGGTTGCTACTGTATCGAGCTGTTGCACTATTCTCTGTTTGGTGCCTCATTTCCATCTTGAGTTATGTTGGCTGTGGATTTGGTTATTGTATTTGATCTTGTTGCAGTTTGAGGCCCGATTATTTGAGTTTGTACACTATGTTGCACCGTTATCTATGCACACGAGTTGGCGGGGCAGTGCACACGTGTACGAATGCACACGTGTGTACGGCAGCCAATAACACTGTTTATCTCTGTTGATGATTTAAATCTGTTGATTTATTGTTTAACACTGTTTAGTGTTAAAATTTTCGTTATCCGATTTCTTTGTCAAAAGGATTGGATAGACGGGAATTATTGTGACTGTCGTCTATTTAAATTATTACTGCCTCTATGCACTAATAAACTGGTTTGAATTAGACTGACCTGTGTATTATTTTCTTTTGAATATAATACTCGGGTCAGACCGAGTATTTCTACAGCTTGAAGATTTTCGAGCAGCGAAGTTAGAGAGAGAGTAAAGAACCATTTTTAGTTTCAGAAGAAAATTGTATTTTATGATATTCCGCTGTATCAGTATTAAAATTGTATAAACTCTGATGTATATAAAAAGATTTATAGTAATGAAATAAATTCTCATTTGTTTTAATTGATTGTTATTATCTGTGTTTCTGTGGCTGATTCTGTTTAAACCTTATAAACTAAATAACAATTCGTCTTTTTGAACGTTTCGAGTTGGTTTAATCACCGACTGGAGGCGGTCAGAAGGGGGAATGTTACAGAGTGGTATCAGAGCTTTGGTTTACACAAAGCTTAGTTTATGATGTTTAATATGAATAGTTACTAGAAACACTTTAAAAAGGAGAGAATGTTTTTCAAATTCAAAGAAGTATAAAATTGTTTTTGAAAATAAAGATTTTTAACTTAAGAAAAGTTAAATCGAATTGAATTAGTATTAATAAATATATGGATTTGAAATTTAACTAAAGGAAGTTAAATAAATCGTACTTGATTTGATAAATTATTGAGATGAAAATTTAAACTTGGAAAGATAAGTGATTATATAATATGAATTGGGAAGTTTAAAATTTATAAGTTGTATAACTTATAAAATGAGAAAGTTTAAGTAAACCAGTTGTTAAATGTTTGAACAGTTTTGTTAAATGAAACAAAATCTGAATTCTGAAATGTGATATGAATTTGACTTTAGTAAAAGTTAAATAAAATGATTTGAGAAATGAAATCTAAGTAAAGTTAAATAAAATAGAATTTCAAATAAATTTGAGACGAACTTAAGTTTTATGGTGAAAATAAATGCAAGTGAAGATAAAATGAAACATAGCTTAAGTAATATTGAATCAAATTGAATTTGATATCAAAATGAATTAATAAAGTGAAGTAATGAATATGAATTTGAATTATAAAAAGGAAATTCAACTTTAATTGAAAAAGTGAATTAGTGAATAAACATGGATTAGAAATGTTGTTGTTAAGAGTTTAATGAAACTTAAGTAAAAGTGAATTAGTGAATAAAACATAAAATAGAAATGTTGTTAAGAATTGATTGTATGGAAATTCATTAAGTGAATGAAATTGAATTAATGGAAATTGAGAGTTAAGTAATTGAATTCAAATTGAAGGATAAGAAATCTAAATAGAGTCGAATTTGATTTGAATTGAAGCAAACTAACTTGAATATGAATTAGTGAATGTGAACTAATTGATTATGAATGAATGTTAGTAAAATCCAATGTGAATGAATCAAATGTGGTTAGATTGAAAACCAAGTCGATGAATGATTTACTAAAGAACTAGTTGATTATCTTGGAAATAGAAAACTGATAAATTTATATAATAGTTTAAATTGGAAATTTTGAATTATTATAAACGGCTTAAATTGAAGATTTGAAAAGTGTTAATAAAATATTGGAATTGTATAAGTGTTAAAAGTGAAATATTTAATGGATTTCATAAGTGAATGGAAATTACAGAATTGAAATTGTGAAGTTATAAAATGAATCGAAGTTGCGAAATAAAAGAATTTATAAGTAATTTACTTATAAATTAAATTTTTGATATAAAATTGAGTTATAAAGGAAGGGTTAATAAAGCAATTTTTTATGAATTGAAGTCTATAAATAGGAATAGAATTTATAAACGTTGTTTATAAATTCGAAACTGACTTATTTTGATAAGTAAAATTCTTTATAGCTTGTTAAAGATGTATATTCACAATTTTGGACCGTGAATATATTATTGAATGAAATGGACATGTTTGGGAAAGTGATATTTTAAAACGAAGTTAATTGTTTTAAAAGATGTTTTCAAAGGCATTGAATATCGAAACCATAGATTTCAACATTCATTGTTGAAATAGACGTTTTCGAATATAAGGAAATGGTGGACTATAACACTGTTGTTATAGTAAATGATTTCCGAAAGGAAATGTTTTGTATAGTATTGGGATTTATATATCTATCTAAATTTCGAATCCCTATACTAGTAATTTTGAGTTGTCGTAACGATGTTTTACGTAACATTCGTTTTAACTCAAATAAATGTGTGAAAGAGAATGATTTCCTTAAAGATGAAATATATACTTAATTTTGATTTAAGTATATCGAATATTTTCAAATGTTGAAAATAAATTAGATTTGTGAATCACTTATTTTTAAATAAGTATGGAAATGTTTTTTCCAAATATGAAATGTTGTGAATATATTCCGTAAGGAATAAATGATTTGAAATTCATTTTTGAAGTCGAAGTTGAAAAGTTAAATGAGGATTTGAACAATTTGTTCAATTTGAAATTTTTCAAAAAGATTGAATCGTTAAGTTAAAATTGAGTTTAACTTCGACATCAAAGACAATATAAGTTGAGCTTTGAATTTCAGATGATGATTTGGATTGCATGTCTAACATTGTGAATTGATGACATAGCAATTGATCTCTATTAAATATATATCTGTTGGTGGCGGAGAATTTATTCTCTTAGCTTAACACCCTTCTCTGAGACGTACGAGCTCAGAGGTTATATATCGATAGACATCAATTCTGTGTTGAGAATTGACGATGTGATGTGTAATTCAAATCGAATGTGAAAGTCGATGATAAATGGAATTATGAATATGAATTAGGTTTGAGATAACCTTAAATTTCCAAATCGACTTAGAGGAAAATTTTGAAATCCTCTATTTTGTTATGAATATGGATATGTAAGTTTTTAGAACTTATATATATGTAACGACCCGACTTTCTATGCCCAGAAAGTCGGATCATTATGAAGAAAGAAAGGGGTAGAAAATAGAAAAGAAGAGAAGAAAGAAAGAAACAACAACAACGATCTCACAGCGGAATGAATAAATTATATTAATAACATAAACTATTACATAGTATACAACACTTTACAGAGTTACACAGCATATACATCACTTACTAGACAGTTATAAACATCTGTCTAGACATTACAACTCAAATACAAGACAAGACACTATCACAGATATCAACACAGCGGAATACTATATCTACGAACGCCGAAGCCTCCTGCTCCATTGCTCCTCCAGAATATTCGTCAAAGCTAAACCTGAATCCCTTGGCTACTCGTAAAAATTTGAGTACCCAAGAGTTTATAAAACAGAAATAAACACTTGGGTCAGACATGGGTCTGGTGTGAGTAAACGGGTTAAAATTGTTTAACTTCAAAACCTTTTGAAAACAAAGGTATCACGTAAGACTCCCCACCAATAAATATGGGTAAGTTTTTACCTTACGCTAACCAAAACATTGGATAGGAAATTCGATTGTATTATAATAGGGTCTAGGGTTTTCAAGTAAAATACAGAAATAGCTGAAATGCTTACATCTCACATTCCAACATAGTTGGGCACAACTAATACGTACGGCACTTACTGGAGTTTGGATTCCATACAATGGCAGGGCTACCGGGGTACCGCCCGTCACAGTACGTGGCCTAGATCACCGTACCGAGGATCACTCCCAATCCCCTGCAACACAAGGTCGGAACATCCCTTACTGGATAATTCCCGCACAAGATACCTCACGGTTGGGATCAGCAACCGCACCACTAAGTCGAAAATAGAAAGGGACATCTAGACAGAGGTAACCTTGTCCTACTTGGGTGCTACCCACTAACCTTGCTGCACCTCCCCTGTTTTAGCCATTCCCGGTTTGTGAGGCTTGAGGTCACGATTACCTTTAAATAGAACACATCTATCTTAGAATGCTCATCGTCCACCTGACGATGTGCTGAAAGCATTCAATCCATACAAGTTCGTTCCGGGTTCGAACGAAACCGAAGGCATTATCTCGTTACACTCGTTTTGGAATCACCCTCAGAGTTAACGACAATAACCCTTGCACTCTGAATCTTCATCTTCACTTGATTCACGACCTATCGTTAATTTGGATCGATGTGGTATTCGGGTCTCCAGACCTGGAAATCCGTTATACGGAAACCCGATCCCGGTCTCATCGAAATCCAAAGCGTAACTTTTAAGGCCAAGTTGTTTTAAAGGTTAAAACAATTTAATTCATTATCTTTATTCACATAGAAAGATAATTCACAATAGATAATCAACATTATCAGATAATCCATTTCAATATCACAATGCAACCAATGCATCCATATCACATAACATTATTCATCTCATAGCTGAGATTACAAACCATACATGGCAACCAATATCAATCATTCATACATAAGCAATGATCTAATGATCATACTATCTATAATTAATTTAAAATGAATTAAATTAATTACTTAATCTCTAATTAATTTAAAATAAATTAAATTAATTACTTCATCATTATAATCCTGCTTAACTTAACCATCAATTGATTACAAATCAATTTAAATAATTCACCATCTCAATATTCATTTCAATTAATCATTTCAGATTAATAATTCCTAATTACAATAAGTAATTTGCTTATAAATTAATTACACGAGTTAATTATATTAAACTCTTTGCAATTAATTAACTTGTAATTACTTAATTACTTAATTAACTAATATTAATTACATTAAACCTTTAATGATTAATTACTTCATTTATTAATTAATCCTTAATTAAATCAATTCTAAGTTACATCATTAATTAATTAATTAATGATTTCTAATTAAAATTTTATTTATCTTTCTATTTAAATTAATTACCTTAAGTAATTAATCTAAAATTAAACACATATATATTAATCACCATTGATTAATAACAATCCAGTAATTAACTACCTATAATTACTCATTCCATAAATTAATTATTCTTAATTAATTATCTCCATTAATCCCTTATTATAAAGTAATTAAATCTAAATTACTACCATCATTAAACATCTTTAATTACATTCAGTAATTATCAACTAATTACTTCCCTAAGTAATTGAAATTCCATTAATTACATTAAGTAATTATTCATCAAACCATCAAGTGTTTAAATTAATTAAACTAAATTAATTAATCTAAACTAATCACATTAACCAAATTAAATCCATAGGTAATTAATTTATTAATTACTTCCATTAAGTAATTAAACTTAAACAATTTCAAAATGATTATTATTAATTAATTAATCTAATTAATTATTTAAAATTAATCACATTAATTAATTGTTAAATAGTCTTAAGCTAATGACCTTCATTAACTATCCTTAATTACTTAATTAAGAAATTAACTTATATTAATTATTTTTAATTACAAACTAATTAATATTTAATTACCAATTAATTAATTTCTAATTATTAACTAATTAAGTGTTAATTGCAAATTAATTAATTCCTTTATCACTTGATTAATAATTATTTATCGTTAATTAAAATTTAATTAACAATTTCTAATTACAGATTAATTAACCTTAATTAATTAATTTCAAACCTTAATTAATCAATTTTAAAAAAAAATTATTAATTACTTAATTAATCCACATTATTAATTAAATAATAAATGAACACAAATCATTAAGATTTTATTTATCTTTAAGATAAACATTCCTTATTTAATTAATTATTTAAAAAAAAATTGTTTTTAAATTTACTTCAAATTCCATTTAACTTCATTTTAAACTTAAAATGCAAATTTATCTTAGACAAGATTTTAAAGCAATTCAAAACTTATCTAATATGTTAAAAGAAACATCTACTTTATAAAATAAGTTTTAAAAGAATTTAAATTACAATTTAATTTAAATTCAAATCAATTTACTTAACATTCCAGGTTATTTTAAATACAAATTCAATTTAAAATTACTTTTAAATTTCAAACTGAAATACAGCTTGAACCTTTACCACAGATTTAAACTTAAATCCTTGAAAGCTTTATTTACATTTTACATCTTCCTTTTTTTTAAAAATTCAACTTGTATTTTAAACTTTACTTTAAAATTAAAAAAAAACAGTAATAGGTTTTCTGTTTTATTTGAATCCAAACCAGAATTTTTACAATTCAAATTATTTCAAAACCCATAATTTAAACTAATTGAATTCATATTTAAATTTAGGTTTTAAACTCAGTTCAGATTTTAGTTTACATTTAAACTTATTACTTCTACCTTTAATTTAAAAAAAACTGTAAACAGGTTCTGTTTTTGTTTTGAAAAACTTGAAACAATACAACACTCGATCCTCTCTATTTTACTTCGAGTCAAAACAGACTAGCTTCGAGTCACCCTCCAATTTACCCGAGACCATCTCGAGAAACCAAATCCTGCAACCCACTAATCATCACTAACATGCACACCACCTCTCTATGCACCCATACATCAACTCCGGCCACCTCTGACCATCACCAATGGCCATCTCCCATCGGCCAGTAACCCCACAACTCCCTTCAACATCAGATCCTTCAGAATTCAACTCGAATTCGAATTCAAGTTTAAAAAATCAAAACCTGGAACATCAATCCCCCTTTCCAATCCCTAACCTGTCAACGGCGATTCCTCCCATCTCCGGCCACCATCACCTTTGAAACTCCAGTGACGACTTCAACAACCCATCCTCTTCCAAAAACCAAAACCCCAAGTCACTCGATCAATTACATTTGTCGAATTGATCACTTCTTCTAGCCACAGTAAAACTAGGGTTTAAAAATGCAAATCACAATCTCTTCTTCCAAAATGAAATGCACCTCAATCTGATAATTTTCTTAGCTTCTCTGATCACCCATCTACCTCCAGAAGAAATTACAACCCATACAAACCTATATATCATCAGAACTTTCCCAGTTTCCATTTCCAGTTCAAACATAAACTGCCCTTAAACCCCATTACTAAAAATCGTGAATTTAGTTTTAGAATTCATACTTTGGTTCAAGGGTTTCACTGATGTTACTGAATTCATGAATTTTTGAAGTTGGAATTTTCCTCTTATATTAATTTATGCTCTGTTATTTAATTTCCAGGCAATACAAAAATTTATTTAACCTATAAAAATGTTTAAACTTATATCTTAACTTAGACTAGAAAATGATATAATGGATTTTGATTAGAACTTAGGCCTGGCAACAAAAGTCTGAGAGAACCCAGATATACAGCAGCATGCACACAGATATATTCACAAATATATTCACACATATATATATTCAAATAAAAGAACAACCATGCAACCCATAATACAACACTTTCTATACAGATTTATCACAGGCATTGATATAATTATAGATTAAAAACTGTTTTTAAAGAAAAGATTTACTCACCAGTTTAAAGAAAACAGAGAACAGTGTACAGGCTTTTAAGCTAAAATCTGGAATTTGAAAAGGAACTTGAATTGCTTCTTGGATTCGAAAACTTGAATTGTTATCATCCTTATTAAACTGAAATGCTGAAGAATGCTTTTACTTGAAAACATAGATGAACTGCTTTGTTTCCAGGAAGAAAATGTTTGCAGGCTTTTGATTTTCATCTCAGGTTTGAAGAAAGTTACAGGCTTGAACAGATTGAAGAAAAATGAACTATAGGTTTTGGTTTGCATTTTGATTTGAGGATTTGTTTACAGGTTGATGAAAAACTTTGCAAACCTGATTTGGAAATGTATTACAGGGATTTGAGGAAGTGTTTGCAGGTTTAGTTGATTTCTGGTTTGAGGGAGTGATTCCAGGTTATTGAATTTGATTTTTGTTTGAGAAGTATTGAATTCAGATTTGATTTTGAGAAATAAGTTTTCAGCTGAATTTTCTTTGTTTAGAAATTAAATGAGAGAAAAGAAAAAGAAAAATGAAGATGTGTGCTTATATAACTTAATTTATGAATTATCAAAAATCAAAGAAAAATAAAATACAAAATGACATTTGTCATCTTCCTATATTAACATGTTGACACATGTGCTTAGATGGTTTTACTAATTTACACATATAATTTTACATGCAAAAAATGAATTTTATAAATGGATAAAGTTTTAATTAACAAAATTCTAATAACTATATACTTATTCAAATTTAAATCAAAGAAAATCAATCAGCTTATATATATACATATATAACTACACATTAAATTTTTGAAAATAACAAATTCTATTTCCTTTAAAATCTATTTATTTTTATATATAAAACAAAACATTATTAATATTGTTTGAAAATAACACATTTATCAATTTTAAATAATTTATAAAAGAAATTATCTCCTTATTAAGAAATATTTGAAAAGAAATAAAACAACCCTTTTTGTAAATCTTATTTAAATTTAAAACTTAAGTTATAATATAATTTAAACCATTATACATTTACCTTAAGTATTTTAAAAACTATATAGTTAACTATTTGAATAATCTTTGAAAATCTTTAAATTAAATTTAATCAAAATTCCCAAATTACCAAAAATATATTAGAACTTGAAAATTATGTTTTATTTGTTAAATTCAATCTAAAGCTTTTCTATTTACAATATATACAATTATATATATCTTATAAATAGAAAATAATTTAATTAGCTTTTAAAAGATAAATATTTATTAATTAAATATTTATAAAAGAAGATTGTTAAACCAATTTAAATTTCATTGATCAAAGATTATTAAATCAATTTAATTTTTAAACAGATTATTAAATTGATATTGCCCAAAATTCCCGGGATATCACATTCCTCCCCCCTTAAAATAATTTCGTCCCCGAAATTAAAAACAAAGGTAATTTAATAATCTATTTAAGATTTTTAATTTTAAGTCACAATCATATATTATCAACCATAGCAACCAATCATCCAAACAAACAATTCTAACTATCCAGACAAAATTCTGGATAGAATTTCCTCGAGTCTCCCCAAGTATATATATATACCGGGATACTCGCTCTACAAACAATCTAAACAACTAAGCTATAGATCTCCTACTCATCTAGATCTACAGAACTAAACAGAATATCAGACTACAGACGAGTCTGACTCAACTACCAAACTTCCCAAAACTGCAGATTCTAAAACCAGAGATAGATCAAATACGTATTCCCTCAGAGATACGTAAAACACAATGAATTCCAGTTATCCAAACTGACAATTCAACCCAGTAGACCAATTACTTATCCAAATCAGAACACAGACGAGATCCAAACATACTCTACTTCACAATTATCCGTAGATTCCAAACTTACTCCTCCTATCCAGAGATACACTCCAAACTGCTTTCGCTGCTCAACTCTGATATGAGGTAGGACACAAGCACAGACTGGACAACTCACTTCTAGAAATAAGGTTCACTGATCCATAAAGAAAACTCAGATACTCCAGCAAAACTTGAGCTGCTTTACCAAACTCTATCTCTAGGAAACATCCTTCCACTAGACTGAACCACCGGTATCACTCCTGGAATCCAGTCGATAAGAAAACTCAACCTTCAGATGCGGACAAACTTCTGACTTCTCTGAAGACATCTAGAAAAACTCTGACAACCCAAGAGAACACTCAGACAATCGCAAGTCACTTTTGCGATCAACCCAACCTAATTCCAAACAGACTGTTCTCTCTTTACCAATCAGAACATCTTACACTTATTTATCCAATTCATCGAAGAAATGGATCCTCTTTGCTGCTTCTGAACTTCACTTCCAGAAAAACTGCTCAGCTAGAAAATTTCCTGCCAACGCGCAGAATACTCCGAGTTGCACTGCTGCCACATATGCCAAAGATTCCCAAATCAAAGCTCTTTGAGAAACTCGAACTCAAAACCAAAGCAGAAACACCATGCTGAACTCAGCGACAACACCGAAACAGACACACTTCCTTAATCTTGTTCCAAAGAAAACATCTTCAAGAACATCCATAGTCACTGCATCTCATCATACAGCTACTATTACCTGAGGTATCAAGGTACCATCACTCACTTCTGTCTCAACCGACAGATCCAACTTTACTCATCCAACTCCAAAGATAAACTCCGAACCATTACAGTTTCCTTCGGAGATCGATGAAATCCTTCACCACAGCAAAGCTTACTCGAGACGGTATTGGGTTTACAGTCTCGATATATACTTCCAACCTCAAACATTCAAACTCCAACTATTGGTAATTGTGTTACACACACTACCACCTTATCTACCTTTATAACTTATATTGGAAACCCGAACAGGTAACCCAATAAATAGGTAGAAATACATAAATATATATATTTAAAATGATATATTTTTTTTATATAGAAATTATTTCTGGGTAAAATTATTTCATTTACCTCTTTAAAACAATATTGTGTCCGTTGGCCTGGTTCAAGTGTTTAGAGATCCCTATCAATAACGTTAGCTACTCGTATTGACCAGAATCCATATACCACTCAACCGATCAATTAACACAATATAAAACCATTTTTATATAACTAACAATTACGCGCTCTCAAGATAGACACCACTTCAGAGCCTAGGTATTCACTCAACCTACTGCTCTGATATTCACTTAACCAAAAGCTTAGGCATTCGCTCAACCTATGCTCTGATACCATATGTAACGACCCGACTTTCTATGCCCAGAAAGTCGGATCATTATGAAGAAAGAAAGGGGTAGAAAATAGAAAAGAAGAGAAGAAAGAAAGAAACAACAACAACGATCTCACAGCGGAATGAATAAATTATATTAATAACATAAACTATTACATAGTATACAACACTTTACAGAGTTACACAGCACATACATCACTTACTAGACAGTTATAAACATCTGTCTAGACATTACAACTCAAATACAAGACAAGACACTATCACAGATATCAACACAGCGGAATACTATATCTACGAACGCCGAAGCCTCCTGCTCCATTGCTCCTCCAGAATATTCGTCAAAGCTAAACCTGAATCCCTTGGCTACTCGTAAAAATTTGAGTACCCAAGAGTTTATAAAACAGAAATAAACACTTGGGTCAGACATGGGTCTGGTGTGAGTAAACGGGTTAAAATTGTTTAACTTCAAAACCTTTTGAAAACAAAGGTATCACGTAAGACTCCCCACCAATAAATATGGGTAAGTTTTTACCTTACGCTAACCAAAACATTGGATAGGAAATTCGATTGTATTATAATAAGGTCTAGGGTTTTCAAGTAAAATACAGAAATAGCTGAAATGCTTACATCTCACATTCCAACATAGTTGGGCACAACTAATACGTACGGCACTTACTGGAGTTTGGATTCCATACAATGGCAGGGCTACCGGGGTACCGCCCGTCACAGTACGTGGCCTAGATCACCGTACCGAGGATCACTCCCAATCCCCTGCAACACAAGGTCGGAACATCCCTTACTGGATAATTCCCGCACAAGATACCTCACGGTTGGGATCAGCAACCGCACCACTAAGTCGAAAATAGAAAGGGACATCTAGACAGAGGTAACCTTGTCCTACTTGGGTGCTACCCACTAACCTTGCTGCACCTCCCCTGTTTTAGCCATTCCCGGTTTGTGAGGCTTAAGGTCACGATTACCTTTAAATAGAACACATCTATCTTAGAATGCTCATCGTCCACCTGACGATGTGCTGAAAGCATTCAATCCATACAAGTTCGTTCCGGGTTCGAACGAAACCGAAGGCATTATCTCGTTACACTCGTTTTGGAATCACCCTCAGAGTTAACGACAATAACCCTTGCACTCTGAATCTTCATCTTCACTTGATTCACGACCTATCGTTAATTTGGATCGATGTGGTATTCGGGTCTCCAGACCTGGAAATCCGGTATACGGAAACCCGATCCCGGTCTCATCGAAATCCAAAGCGTAACTTTTAAGGCCAAGTTGTTTTAAAGGTTAAAACAATTTAATTCATTATCTTTATTCACATAGAAAGATAATTCACAATAGATAATCAACATTATCAGATAATCCATTTCAATATCACAATGCAACCAATGCATCCATATCACATAACATTATTCATCTCATAGCTGAGATTACAAACCATACATGGCAACCAATATCAATCATTCATACATAAGCAATGATCTAATGATCATACTATCTATAATTAATTTAAAATGAATTAAATTAATTACTTAATCTCTAATTAATTTAAAATAAATTAAATTAATTACTTCATCATTATAATCCTGCTTAACTTAACCATCAATTGATTACAAATCAATTTAAATAATTCACCATCTCAATATTCATTTCAATTAATCATTTCAGATTAATAATTCCTAATTACAATAAGTAATTTGCTTATAAATTAATTACACGAGTTAATTATATTAAACTCTTTGCAATTAATTAACTTGTAATTACTTAATTACTTAATTAACTAATATTAATTACATTAAACCTTTAATGATTAATTACTTCATTTATTAATTAATCCTTAATTAAATCAATTCTAAGTTACATCATTAATTAATTAATTAATGATTTCTAATTAAAATTTTATTTATCTTTCTATTTAAATTAATTACCTTAAGTAATTAATCTAAAATTAAACACATATATATTAATCACCATTGATTAATAACAATCCAGTAATTAACTACCTATAATTACTCATTCCATAAATTAATTATTCTTAATTAATTATCTCCATTAATCCCTTGATTGATTATAAAGTAATTAAATCTAAATTACTACCATCATTAAACATCTTTAATTACATTCAGTAATTATCAACTAATTACTTCCCTAAGTAATTGAAATTCCATTAATTACATTAAGTAATTATTCATCAAACCATCAAGTGTTTAAATTAATTAAACTAAATTAATTAATCTAAACTAATCACATTAACCAAATTAAATCCATAGGTAATTAATTTATTAATTACTTCCATTAAGTAATTAAACTTAAACAATTTCAAAATGATTATTATTAATTAATTAATCTAATTAATTATTTAAAATTAATCACATTAATTAATTGTTAAATAGTCTTAAGCTAATGACCTTCATTAACTATCCTTAATTACTTAATTAAGAAATTAACTTATATTAATTATTTTTAATTACAAACTAATTAATATTTAATTACCAATTAATTAATTTCTAATTATTAACTAATTAAGTGTTAATTGCAAATTAATTAATTCCTTTATCACTTGATTAATAATTATTTATCGTTAATTAAAATTTAATTAACAATTTCTAATTACAGATTAATTAACCTTAATTAATTAATTTCAAACCTTAATTAATCAATTTTAAAAAAAATTATTAATTACTTAATTAATCCACATTATTAATTAAATAATAAATGAACACAAATCATTAAGATTTTATTTATCTTTAAGATAAGCATTCCTTATTTAATTAATTATTTAAAAAAAATTTGTTTTTAAATTTACTACAAATTCCATTTAACTTCATTTTAAACTTAAGATGCAAATTTATCTTAGACAATATTTTAAAGCAATTCAAAACTTATCTAATATGTTAAAAGAAACATCTACTTTATAAAATAAGTTTTAAAAGAATTTAAATTACAATTTAATTTAAATTCAAATCAATTTACTTAACATTCCAGGTTATTTTAAATACAAATTCAATTTAAAATTACTTTTAAATTTCAAACTGAAATACAGCTTGAACCTTTACCACAGATTTAAACTTAAATCCTTGAAAGCTTTATTTACATTTTACATCTTCCTTTTTTTAAAAATTCAACTTGTATTTTAAACTTTACTTTAAAATTAAAAAAAAACAGTAACAGGTTTTCTGTTTTATTTGAATCCAAACCAGAATTTTTACAATTCAAATTATTTCAAAACCCATAATTTAAACTAATTGAATTCATATTTAAATTTAGGTTTTAAACTCAGTTCAGATTTTAGTTTACATTTAAACTTATTACTTCTACCTTTAATTTAAAAAAAACTGTAAACAGGTTCTGTTTTTGTTTTGAAAAACTTGAAACAATACAACACTCGATCCTCTCTATTTTACTTCGAGTCAAAACAGACTAGCTTCGAGTCACCCTCCAATTTACCCGAGACCATCTCGAGAAACCAAATCCTGCAACCCACTAATCATCACTAACATGCACACTACCTCTCTGTGCACCCATACATCAACTCCGGCCACCTCTGACCATCACCAATGGCCATCTCCCATCGGCCAGTAACCCCACAACTCCCTTCAACATCAGATCCTTCAGAATTCAACTCGAATTCGAATTCGAGTTTAAAAAATCAAAACCTGGAACATCAATCCCCCTTTCCAATCCCTAACCTGTCAACGGCGATTCCTCCCATCTCCGGCCACCATCACCTTTGAAACTCCAGTGACGACTTCAACAACCCATCCTCTTCCAAAAACCAAAACCCCAAGTCACTCGATCAATTACATTTGTCGAATTGATCACTTCTTCTAGCCACAGTAAAACTAGGGTTTAAAAATGCAAATCACAATCTCTTCTTCCAAAATGAAATGCACCTCAATCTGATAATTTTCTTAGCTTCTCTGATCACCCATCTACCTCCAGAAGAAATTACAACCCATACTGTGACGCCCCACCTCTATACCCACGCTAACCAAGAACACTACGATGTAGTGCTGTTAATTAGCATGGAGAATAAGGCTGTGGAGGAGCGACCATCCATGTAAAACTTCTTTGTGCGAGCACCGATACGTCAGATAGAATAGAATGCATATCTTTGAAGGAGGAAATCCGACATACCGATACAAACACAAAGCTATCACACGGTGGCTATATATAATCTTCGGAAACAAACATATAAATAATCATAACATAAATCAGTCACAGACATCCATATCACAAAGGCGGAAGAAGATATGAATAAATATATAACACATGAAAGTGTACATCAGAGTAGTGGTCAGAAAGATCCACGATAATACAAAAGAATAGCATCACGTGCTATACAAAAGAATAAGTACACAACATAGAGTCTATATCTCAAAGGTGTACATCCAAAAACTACAAATCTATGTAGTTAGCCAAAAGTCAGAAATATCCTGAAGAGAAGTCAAGCAGAAGCACCTGTAACATCTCGGTCTGACCCGAGTATTATTTATAAGAAAATAATAAACGGATCAGTCTAACTATAAATATCAGGTGATATGGTATACAGTAAAAGGCATGACATGAACATGTAATAACCATAGCGACATACTACTATAAGTACGTAAATGATAATCAACAAAAGATTTATCAATATCCCAAGAATCTTCTCAAAGATAAAATAGGGTATCATACCCTAAACTTGTATTCATAACAAGTCAATTACACATAAATTCACCAATGCACAAAAGCTGATATCATATCAATGAAAATCATGAAAATTGGTGAAGCACAAAATTCCAGAAATCATTATCAGAAATCCAGAAAACACATAAAGGGGGGAGGCCTAACACATGAATGGGAGCATGAAAACTCACCTACGCGTAAACACATGACGAGAAGTTATCTCATGGAAGCTATCCATTAAATTTTCACACAGGAATGGCCCGAAGACCGTAGGAAATGTGATGGCGAAACATCACATAATCGGGGTATAGTCTCCCACGTAGACAAAGAGACATCGCTCAATCGCTAGTCTAAATCACAAAAATGATCGTCATGATCATAAGGAAGTGTCAATCACACCAAGCTAGTAAATATATGAGTTTAGCTTCATGTCCCATAACCACTTGCTTAACTTAAATATTTACGAACAAGCTGTAAATCTTCACTAGGAAATTGTCACAAAAAGGGTTCAATCGAACAAGTCCAAGAGCTAACCGACGAAGTGAACGCAAGCGTTTCATACCACTCGTTTTACTAAGTCGTTTAAGTCGATTTCTCATTCGAGTGAAGTAAAGGCTTGTATATACTAGTAGATTGAAAAATCGGTTTGAGAAAACGAACTTTTGATACTTAAAATAGTGTTGAAATCGCTTTGATGAAAGAGTTTTGATATTTACTATTAGTATTGAAACCTTCATATATCTTTAAAGTGACAAGTCATAAAACGATGGTAGAACAAATCAATTCACGTTCGAAGACGTGAGTAAAGTCCAAAGAAGTCAATCCCAAAACCATCAAAGTAGAAATTCTGATAAACGTTTTTCAGAAGAGATTGCCTACGCAGAGTAATACGGGGTTCGACCTAGTGAAGGCAAGCGGTCTCGAGAAGCCAAACGACCTAAGGGAAGAATGCCACGCGACCTAGCAGAAGAACAGGTCAAACGACCAAGTACTAACTCGCGAACGACTTACGACTTAAGGGATAAGGTCATACGACCTAAGTGGAGAATGCCACGCGAGCTAGCAGAAGAACAGGTCAAACGACCAAGTACTAACTCGCGAACGACTTACGACTTAAGGGAGGAATGCCACACGACCTAGCAGATAACAGGTCATTCGACCTAAGGGTAAGGTCGGTGGCGACCTACGACTTAACAAAGTCGAGCAACCTACGACTTAACGAAATCAAGCGACCTACGACTTAGGGTCAAGCGACCTAAGAGAAGCAGCGGGAATGTTAGGTCTGAGACGACCTACGACTTAAGGTCATACGACCTAACAGTTGCGAGCTAGGGGAGTTGGCATGGCCGAGCGACTTAAGAGAAGCAGCGACCTACGACTTAACGATTTAAAGCCAACGACCTAGGACTTAAGAGTCATACAACCTAGGACTTAAGGGAGGCAAGAGACTTACGACTTAAGGGATAAGGTCATACGACCTAAGTCTTGAACGACTTAACGACTTAAGCCTTTAACGACTTAACGACTTAAGCCAGGGCGAGCGAGCTAACTGCAAAACGACCTACGACTTAAGGTCATATGACTTAACGGTTTAAAAGCCAACGACCTAGGACTTAAGAGCCATACGAGCTACGACTTAAGCTCAAATACGAGCTACGACTTATCACTTAACTCGCGAAAGACCTAGCGAAGGCAGAACACCCAGAACGATTTAACACTTTAACTCGTGAACGACTCAGGCCAGGCGAACAGAAATGCACGCGCGCGACTTAAGCCCTTAACTCGTGAACGACTCACGACTTAGGCTTAACTCGTGGACGACTCAGGCCAGGCGAACAGAAATGCACGCGCGCGACTTAAGCCCTTAACTCGTGAACGACTCACGACTTAGGCTTAACTCGTGGACGACTCAGCGAAGGCCAGAAACGACTTAAGGCCAGAAAAATCACCAAAACGCTGAAAATTGAAGTTTTTCGCCAATCCAATCCAAACCAAATGCAAATGTTGATGCAAATACAATAGGGGATCATTCCCAACAGTCCAAGATAGATATAGGCAAGATGTGAGATCAAAAATCTCACCTTTTCACGGAATTTGATGAAGATGGAGATTTGAGAGCAAAGCAAGAACACCAACAAGCTTGAATCAATGGTCTTCACGTGAATTTGACGTTGAATCTCGGATTTGCAATGGAATTTGTGTTTGGAGTTTTAATTTCCTCTTCCCACCACCATTTTTGACAAAGCTTCAAGTGTTTTGATAGAGTGAGGAAGATGGTTGGGCTGAACTAAAGGGGTGCAGTCCAAACCAAAGTCAAAGGCGGGAAAAAGTGTTGAAAATTTCACTATCTCCAAACATATCGAAGTTTACACTCAAAAAGATCGCAAACGTCATTTTGAACTCAATGGGGGTGGTCTCGAGTCCTAATTTGACCGTATGCAAAAAGTAGCTTTTCGGACTAACATCCGACTAACGATAAAATATTTAAATAAAATATTTAAATATAGAATCGATAGATATGAGGGTTGTTACAGACTCCCCTCCTTAAAGAAATTGCGTCCTTGCAATATATATGGTGGAAATAAAAAGTAACAACCATAAAAGCATATTAACACAAAAGAAATTGGAATTAAAAAGTTTACCTCAAAGAGCATGAGAAAGTAATTCCGGATGTGTACGCTCGATGAATTCTCTAGTTTCCCAAGAGCAATCCTTAGGATTTGAGGACCATTGAACTTTAACAAGCGGAACATCTTTATTTCGAAGCCGTTTGATCTCCGAAGCAATAATTCGAACAGGATGCTGCTCATAAGTTAAATTAGGTGAAACTTCAATCTCTTCCACAACACCGGGCTCAAGTATCGAATCGGAATCCCGAAGGCACTTCCGTAATTGAGATACGTGGAACACGTCATGCATAGCAGAGAACTGAGCCGGTAAAGAAAGGCGATAAGCCATGGAACCAATACGTTCAGTGATAGGAAATGGCCCAATATATCGAGGCGCTAACTTTCCCGATCGACTGAAACGTACAACACCCTTCATTGGTGAAACACGAATAAATACAAGATCACCAACAGAAAATTCTAATTTCCTTCTTCGGTTATCGGCATAGGATTTTTGTCTACTCTGGGCTTCTTTCATCCTATGTCGAATAAGTTCAATCTTTTCTGTGGAATCTCGAATAAAGTCTGGTCCTAAAACCAGTTTCCCACCGGCCTCAAGCCAACAAGAAGGAGATCGGCATGGCCTTCCATAGAGTGCCTCGAAAGGAGCCATACCAATACTAGATTGGAAGCTGTTATTATAGGAAAATTCAACAAGTGAAATATGATCTTCCCAACTTCCACCGAAATCAAGCACACAAGAACGAAGAAGATCTTCAAGTGTTTGGTTCACACGCTCAGTTTGTCCATCGGACTGGGGGTGATAAGCGGTGCTAAAATTAAGCTTCGTTCCCAAAGCTTTTTGAAGACTCTTCCAGAATCCACTAGTAAACAATGGATCCCGATCACTAACAATGGAAGAAGGAACTCCATGCAGTTTAACAATTTCTTTAATAAAAAGTTTGGCCAGAAGAGGAACGGTTCGGTTCGACCGAACAGGAATAAAATGGGCAGACTTAGTAAGTCTATCAACAATCACCCATAAGCTATTATGACCCGAACGAGAACGGGGAAGACCATATATAAAATCCATGGAAATTTGATCCCACTTCCATACTGGAATCTCCAATGGTTGCAATAACCCACCGGGCCTTTGATGTTCAGCCTTAACAAGTTGGCAAGTCATGCAACACTTAACAAAGTTAGCGATATCAGATTTCATTCCCTCCCAATAATAAAGTCGCTTCATATCAGCGTACATTTTACTGCTACCGGGATGAATGGAATACTTGGAACGATGAGAATCTTCTAGAACGTCTCTACGAAGATCACTAATATTTGGTACGATCAATCTACCAAATTTTCGAATACCGCCACGAGAATCGATATCAAAGTCTTTCAAACCTTCAATATCGGTTTTATCCTTAAGATTTTGGCCAAGCAAAGCCAATTCAGGATCTAGCTGTTGAGCTTCAAGAATGCGGTCTAATAAAGAAGGACGAGCCTCAAGGCTACATAAAACAAGAGATGAACACAAATCGGAAACGTGATCTCGAATTTCACAAGTGGATAAAAGTTCGAGATCGTTCCATTCAGATATCATCATGGAAACAACCGCTTGTTGTTTTCGACTAAGTGCGTCGGCAACACGATTCCCCTTCCCGGGAGTATAAAGAATGTCAAGATCATAAGAGGCCAGAAATTCGAGCCAACGCTGTTGACGCAAATTAAGTTCCTTTTGAGAAAACAAATATTTCAAAGACTTATGATCGGTATAAAGAATAAACTTTTCTCCCAAAAGATAATGTCGCCAAATTCGAAGGGCGAAAACGATAGCCGCGAGTTCTAAATCATGTGTGGCATATCTAGTCTCAGCCGGCTTCAATTGCCTAGAAGCATAAGCAATAACACGTTCTTTTTGCATAAGAACGGCACCCAAACCAACGCGACTAGCATCGGTGTAAACGACAAAGTCTTGATTCCCTTCGGGAATAATAAGAATAGGAGCATCAGAAAGGAGTTCTTTTAATTTCTGAAAAGAAGTTTCACATTTGTCCGACCAAATGTATTTAACACCTTTCTTTGTTAAGCCAGTAAGAGGTACGGCAATCTTAGAAAAGTCTTTTATAAAACGGCGGTAATAACCTGCCAATCCGAGAAAGCTACGGATTTCAGTCACGCTCTCCGGTCTCTTCCAATTTTGAATCGCTTCAATCTTTGAAGGATCCACGGATATTCCGGATTCAGAAATAATATGACCGAGAAATTTCACACTAGATTGCCAAAAATGGCATTTAGAAAATTTTGCTTTTAGTTGATTGCTCCTAAGGGTTTCCAATACAATTCGAAGATGCTCTTCGTGTTCCTCCTCGGTTTTAGAAAACACAAGAATATCATCAATAAAGATGAGAACAAACCGATCGAGAAAATTTTTGAAAACTCTATTCATAAGGTCAACGAAATAAGCCGGAGCATTCGTTAAACCGAATGGCATAACTAGCCATTCATAAGATCCATATCGCGTACGGAACGAAGTCAAAGGAATACTATCCTCTGCAATACGAAGCTGATGGAAACCGGTAGCCAAGTCCAATTGTGAAAATACTCTAGCACCAGTGAGTTGATCAAACAGGTCATCAATCCGAGGTAAAGGATATTTATTCTTAATAGTAAGATCATTAAGCTTGCGGTAGTCGACGCAAAGCCTAAGTGTACCATCAGACTTACTTACAAAAATAGCTGAAGCTCCCCAAGGCGAGGAACTAGAGCGAATAAGTTGCTTCGTCTCCAACTCGGATAGTTGTTTGCGCATCTCTTCGTTCTCCTTATTAGACATGCGATAAGGAGGACGGGTAATAGGTTGAGCTCCAGGTAAAAGGTTAATTTTGAACTCAATTGCTCGTTTAGGTGGTAATCCTAAAACGGGCTCAAAGATGTCGGAAAATTCACGAACGATGCGAATACGAGAAATGACATCCTCCTCATCATCATTGTCATCATCACGAGGATTTAAAGAATATAATGAAGCAACTAAAGCGGAATCCGAATCTTTAAGAATAATAGAAATCTGATCAACAGATTGCGGATGACGGAGATAAATAGTCCGCTCAGGACATAGGATATGAGCTTCATAATGAGTAAGCCAATCCATACCCAAAATCATTCCAAAGCCTAAGTAACGCATGACATGCAAATCGGCTAGGAAAGAAAAATCACATAAAATAATCTCTACGTCTTTACAAAGTAAACTAAGAGTTGCGGATCCACCAACCGGATTCGCAATTCTTAATGAGGTCATTAAAGCAGTAACACTTAAAGAAAAAGTATCGACAAGTTCTTTTGATATAAAAGAATGGGATGCACCCGTATCAAAGAGAACTCTAATTGGTTGATCATGAAATAATATAATGCCATCAAGGACAGAATGTGACATACCTTGACGGCCAGATGTGTTACCAGGGGCTTGAGCCATATTAAGCTTTCCCTCCTTCTGTTGAAGCCTTTTGCATTGGTGCATATAATGATCTGTGCCTTTACAGTAGCGGCAAGAGCGGGGCTTTGGACACTTGTTCGAATAATGGCCCTTAACACCATAGTTGTAGCATTTGTTATCATCAGAGGAAAAAGTCTTTGCAGTAGGAGCTGCTTGTTTACCCTTTTTGTTCGGGTAAGGACCTTTAAATTTGTTGGGCCTCTTTTTGTTGTTAAAGCCAGGTTTGGAAGCTACTACTTCAACATCACTTTCTTTATCAGCCTCTTCAAGACGAAGAGCGATATCTACAATTTGGTCGAAAGAAACTTCTAACTTCAGAAGTAATGGCTTCTTGAGGCTTTTGTTTAAGCCATAAACGAACCTCTGGTTCTTCTTTAGTGGAGTATTTATATATTCGACCCCATATTTGGAAAGGGATTCGAATGATGCGACGTAATCCGCCATAGAAGCCTGACCTTGAACAAGGTCAATAAATCGCCGAGCCAATGTTACCTTTTCAGCCTCGGGTACGAATTTCGATTCGAAGCGTTCTCGGAATTGCTCCCATGTGAGATCCGCTTCATTAATTTCGGAAGTAAGAAGTTCATACCAATCCAATGCTCTCTCTTGGAGCATACTGGAAGCCACTTGAACGCGGTGCAGGTCGATAAGGTTCATGCGAGAGAAAATTCGATCGCATGATTTTAACCAAGCTTGAACCTCGATAATAGGTTCGGAACCTTTGAAGGGCTTCCCACCCAAATTGGTGTAATCGCTGCACAACCGTGCAAATCCCGACTTTGGGTGAGTAGGTTCCGGGTTAACTCCAGCTGCTTGGGCATTCGTCACTAACTCAAGAAGCTGTTGAGTTGTCATAAAAACTCCATCTCGAGGAGCCGCAGTAGATTTCCCAGCTCTGGGACGGCCTGGTCTTGACATCTTCTTCCTTTAGAAAGATAGAAGAGAAAGAAGAAGGTTATTCACCAATGAACATCAAGCAATCTTGAATGATGAAACAAGGAATCATAAAGAAAACAGGATAAATCGGTTCGAAGACTCGAACTAAATCCTGAAACACAACTCCTAAGGTGGACTTAGGACGATGATCCTTGTTAAGTTATTCTACATTGTTCCGAAGTTTGGCTCTGATACCAAGCTGTGACGCCCCACCTCTATACCCACGCTAACCAAGAACACTACGATGTAGTGCTGTCAATTAGCACGGAGAATAAGGCTGTGGAGGAGCGACCATCCATGTAAAACTTCTTTGTGCGAGCACCGATACGTCAGATAGAATAGAATGCATATCTTTGAAGGAGGAAATCCGACATACCGATACAAACACAAAGCTATCACACGGTGGCTATATATAATCTTCGGAAACAAACATATAAATAATCATAACATAAATCAGTCACAGACATCCATATCACAAAGGCGGAAGAAGATATGAATAAATATATAACACATGAAAGTGTACATCAGAGTAGTGGTCAGAAAGATCCACGATAATACAAAAGAATAGCATCACGTGCTATACAAAAGAATAAGTACACAACATAGAGTCTATATCTCAAAGGTGTACATCCAAAAACTACAAATCTATGTAGTTAGCCAAAAGTCAGAAATATCCTGAAGAGAAGTCAAGCAGAAGCACCTGTAACATCTCGGTCTGACCCGAGTATTATTTATAAGAAAATAATAAATGGATCAGTCTAACTATAAATATCAGGTGATATGGTATACAGTAAAAGGCATGACATGAACATGTAATAACCATAGCGACATACTACTATAAGTACGTAAATGATAATCAACAAAAGATTTATCAATATCCCAAGAATCTTCTCAAAGATAAAATAGGGTATCATACCCTAAACTTGTATTCATAACAAGTCAATTATACATAAATTCACCAATGCACAAAAGCTGATATCATATCAATGAAAATCATGAAAATTGGTGAAGCACAAAATTCCAGAAATCATTATCAGAAATCCAGAAAACACATAAAGGGGGGAGGCCTAACACATGAATGGGAGCATGAAAACTCACCTACGCGTAAACACATGACGAGAAGTTATCTCATGGAAGCTATCCATTAAATTTTCACACAGGAATGGCCCGAAGACCGTAGGAAATGTGATGGCGAAACATCACATAATCGGGGTATAGTCTCCCACGTAGACAAAGAGACATCGCTCAATCGCTAGTCTAAATCACAAAAATGATCGTCATGATCATAAGGAAGTGTCAATCACACCAAGCTAGTAAATATATGAGTTTAGCTTCATGTCCCATAACCACTTGCTTAACTTAAATATTTACGAACAAGCTGTAAATCTTCACTAGGAAATTGTCACAAAAAGGGTTCAATCGAACAAGTCCAAGAGCTAACCGACGAAGTGAACGCAAGCGTTTCATACCACTCGTTTTACTAAGTCGTTTAAGTCGATTTCTCATTCGAGTGAAGTAAAGGCTTGTATATACTAGTAGATTGAAAAATCGGTTTGAGAAAACGAACTTTTGATACTTAAAATAGTGTTGAAATCGCTTTGATGAAAGAGTTTTGATATTTACTATTAGTATTGAAACCTTCATATATCTTTAAAGTGACAAGTCATAAAACGATGGTAGAACAAATCAATTCACGTTCGAAGACGTGAGTAAAGTCCAAAGAAGTCAATCCCAAAACCATCAAAGTAGAAATTCTGATAAACGTTTTTCAGAAGAGATTGCCTACGCAGAGTAATACGGGGTTCGACCTAGTGAAGGCAAGCGGTCTCGAGAAGCCAAACGACCTAAGGGAAGAATGCCACGCGACCTAGCAGAAGAACAGGTCAAACGACCAAGTACTAACTCGCGAACGACTTACGACTTAAGGGATAAGGTCATACGACCTAAGTGGAGAATGCCACGCGAGCTAGCAGAAGAACAGGTCAAACGACCAAGTACTAACTCGCGAACGACTTACGACTTAAGGGAGGAATGCCACACGACCTAGCAGATAACAGGTCATTCGACCTAAGGGTAAGGTCGGTGGCGACCTACGACTTAACAAAGTCGAGCAACCTACGACTTAACGAAATCAAGCGACCTACGACTTAGGGTCAAGCGACCTAAGAGAAGCAGCGGGAATGTTAGGTCTGAGACGACCTACGACTTAAGGTCATACGACCTAACAGTTGCGAGCTAGGGGAGTTGGCATGGCCGAGCGACTTAAGAGAAGCAGCGACCTACGACTTAACGATTTAAAGCCAACGACCTAGGACTTAAGAGTCATACGACCTAGGACTTAAGGGAGGCAAGAGACTTACGACTTAAGGGATAAGGTCATACGACCTAAGTCTTGAACGACTTAAGCCTTTAACGACTTAACGACTTAAGCCAGGGCGAGCGAGCTAACTGCAAAACGACCTACGACTTAAGGTCATATGACTTAACGGTTTAAAAGCCAACGACCTAGGACTTAAGAGCCATACGAGCTACGACTTAAGCTCAAATACGAGCTACGACTTATCACTTAACTCGCGAAAGACCTAGCGAAGGCAGAACACCCAGAACGACTTAACACTTTAACTCGTGAACGACTCAGGCCAGGCGAACAGAAATGCACGCGCGCGACTTAAGCCCTTAACTCGTGAACGACTCACGACTTAGGCTTAACTCGTGGACGACTCAGGCCAGGCGAACAGAAATGCACGCGCGCGACTTAAGCCCTTAACTCGTGAACGACTCACGACTTAGGCTTAACTCGTGGACGACTCAGCGAAGGCCAGAAACGACTTAAGGCCAGAAAAATCACCAAAACGCTGAAAATTGAAGTTTTTCGCCAATCCAATCCAAACCAAATGCAAATGTTGATGCAAATACAATAGGGGATCATTCCCAACAGTCCAAGATAGATATAGGCAAGATGTGAGATCAAAAATCTCACCTTTTCACGGAATTTGATGAAGATGGAGATTTGAGAGCAAAGCAAGAACACCAACAAGCTTGAATCAATGGTCTTCACGTGAATTTGACGTTGAATCTCGGATTTGCAATGGAATTTGTGTTTGGAGTTTTAATTTCCACTTCCCACCACCATTTTTGACAAAGCTTCAAGTGTTTTGATAGAGTGAGGAAGATGGTTGGGCTGAACTAAAGGGGTGCAGTCCAAACCAAAGTCAAAGGCGGGAAAAAATGTTGAAAATTTCACTATCTCCAAACATATCGAAGTTTACACTCAAAAAGATCGCAAACGTCATTTTGAACTCAATGGGGGTGGTCTCGAGTCCTAATTTGACCGTATGCAAAAAGTAGCTTTTCGGACTAACATCCGACTAACGATAAAATATTTAAATAAAATATTTAAATATAGAATCGATAGATATGCGGGTTGTTACACATACAAACCTATATATCATCAGAACTTTCCCAGTTTCCATTTCCAGTTCAAACATAAACTGCCCTTAAACCCCATTACTAAAAATCGTGAATTTAGTTTTAGAATTCATACTTTGGTTCAAGGGTTTCACTGATGTTCCTGAATTCATGAATTTTTGAAGTTGGAATTTTCCTCTTATATTAATTTATGCTCTGTTATTTAATTTCCAGGCAATACAAAAATTTATTTAACCTATAAAAATGTTTAAACTTATATCTTAACTTAGACTAGAAAATGATATAATGGATTTTGATTAGAACTTAGGCCTGGCAACAAAAGTCTGAGAGAACCCAGATATACAGCAGCATGCACACAGATATATTCACAAATATATTCACACATATATATATTCAGATAAAAGAACAACCATGCAACCCATAATACAACACTTTCTATACAGATTTATCACAGGCATTGATATAATTATAGATTAAAAACTGTTTTTAAAGAAAAGATTTACTCACCAGTTTAAAGAAAACAGAGAACAGTGTACAGGCTTTTAAGCTAAAATCTGGAATTTGAAAAGGAACTTGAATTGCTTCTTGGATTCGAAAACTTGAATTGTTATCATCCTTATTAAACTGAAATGCTGAAGAATGCTTTTACTTGAAAACATAGATGAACTGCTTTGTTTCCAGGAAGAAAATGTTTGCAGGCTTTTGATTTTCATCTCAGGTTTGAAGAAAGTTACAGGCTTGAACAGATTGAAGAAAAATGAACTATAGGTTTTGGTTTGCATTTTGATTTGAGGATTTGTTTACAGGTTGATGAAAAACTTTGCAAACCTGATTTGGAAATGTATTACAGGGATTTGAGGAAGTGTTTGCAGGTTTAGTTGATTTCTGGTTTGAGGGAGTGATTCCAGGTTATTGAATTTGATTTTTGTTTGAGAAGTATTGAATTCAGATTTGATTTTGAGAAATAAGTTTTCAGCTGAATTTTCTTTGTTTAGAAATTAAATGAGAGAAAAGAAAAAGAAAAATGAAGATGTGTGCTTATATAACTTAATTTATGAATTATCAAAAATCAAAGAAAAATAAAATACAAAATGACATTTGTCATCTTCCTATATTAACATGTTGACACATGTGCTTAGATGGTTTTACTAATTTACACATATAATTTTACATGCAAAAAATGAATTTTATAAATGGATAAAGTTTTAATTAACAAATTTCTAATAACTATATACTTATTCAAATTTAAATCAAAGAAAATCAATCAGCTTATATATATACATATATAACTACACATTAAATTTTTGAAAATAACAAATTCTATTTCCTTTAAAATCTATTTATTTTTATATATAAAACAAAACATTATTAATATTGTTTGAAAATAACACATTTATCAATTTTAAATAATTTATAAAAGAAATTATCTCCTTATTAAGAAATATTTGAAAAGAAATAAAACAACCCTTTTTGTAAATCTTATTTAAATTTAAAACTTAAGTTATAATATAATTTAAACCATTATACATTTACCTTAAGTATTTTAAAAACTATATAGTTAACTATTTGAATAATCTTTGAAAATCTTTAAATTAAATTTAATCAAAATTCCCAAATTACCAAAAATATATTAGAACTTGAAAATTATGTTTTATTTGTTAAATTCAATCTAAAGCTTTTCTATTTACAATATATACAATTATATATATCTTATAAATAGAAAATAATTTAATTAGCTTTTAAAAGATAAATATTTATTAATTAAATATTTATAAAAGAAGATTGTTAAACCAATTTAAATTTCATTGATCAAAGATTATTAAATCAATTTAATTTTTAAACAGATTATTAAATTGATATTGCCCAAAATTCCCGGGATATCACAATATATGAATGCGGTGAATTTGAAACCGTTAGTTTAGAAAGACATTGTTATGGAAATCTTATGTATGTTTACATAGATGTTATATGTACGAAATGTGAAATGAAAGTACTACATATATGATATTATGTTTTCTAAACCGAGGATGTGGAAAAGTACCTTCCATTTATTATTAAAGAAGGTATTGGAACTCTCGATGAGTGTCCATTTGAAATTCGTAGCTACGTAGAATTTTAGTCAGAGTGACTATTTGAATCGGAAATCCTTCGCGATAGTTCATCGCGATGAGATTAGATTTGATTGATGATTAGCGTAATTTGAGGGGCGAGATGCCCACAGTTACAAGCGATTCCACTGGGATAGTGGCGTAACCGCCGAGTAAACTGCAATCTAATGCCAGGCGAAATTTGAGGGGCGTGATGCCTACAGACACGAGCGATTCTACTGGGATAGTAGCGTAACCGCCGTGTGTACTGCAATCTATGGCGACAACCATGGCGAAATTTAAGAGATGAGAAATCTACAGCCACAAGCGACTCTACTGGGATAGTAGCGTAACCGCCGGGTGGAACTGTAATCCATGGGGGAACGTGCTTTCCATATCCATTTTTAAAAGAATTTTTAAAAAGTATTTTCACTGGAAATTGAAGCAAGTATGTTTAGTACTTGGAGATTTTTAGACCTGCGCCTGGCCAGCGTATGTCTAATGTCTGTGAGAACGAAGATGGACTTGTTAAATTTCGAGTTAGCAAGTATTTTCAAACTGTAAATAGCGAATCAATGATTTGAAATTAGAATTACAAAATTCCTACTTAATGAACTAAGAAAGAGGATCTTTGAAATGTTTTGAAAGTCCACAGCTTTGGAAGAGGTATATTGTATAAATCTCTAACGTGAAGAATTTTGAGTTTGAATCTGAGTTGTAAATTAAAAATTTAGTAAAAGACTTTTGAGTGTTGATTTTAGAAATCAATGATTGTAGAAATCATCGAGCAAAAGAGAAGATAAATAAAACTAGTGAGATTAAACAAATGGAATGAATCCTATATTCATTTATTTGTAATAAGTTTTACGCTTAGAGAAAAATTGTGTAGGGTATAAATATTGGTAAAATTTTTAACAACTTTTCCTTTTCGTGGACGAAAAGTTTTTAAGGAGGGGAGTTTGTAACGACCCTGAATTTTGAACAATTAAAATTGAGAATATTTAATTAATTTTAAATATTTGAACGATGATTTGACTTGAATTTCAAATTATCAGAAGGAATTGGCGATTAAATTTTTGAATTTAATCTATTGAAAGTTGAATAAAATTTGAATCTTCAATTTTATGCCGGTTAAAAATAATTTAAAGGCTTAGAAATTCATATTGATAATGCTGAAGATAATAGAAGCTTCAGAATTGAATTTGAAAACGATTTGTTCCGTTTTGAAATATTATCGTTTAAGTTGAATTTAAAAATAACCTTCCGAGGCACAGTCTCGGAATTTGACGAAACCAGTTCCATTGGGTCCGTAATATTGAATTATTACCGGATTTCAAATTTTGTATTTATCGGAATTGTTTTGTGAATACACGGCGTATAAACGCGTATAAAATTTAATTGAATTCGAATTGAATTTCTGTAACAACTGGGATTTTTGCCCGAATTATAATCATCAATAAACGATTTGTGTTGGCAGCTAAATTGATGATGTTGTTGGAATTTTTATAACAATTAAATTTTCATCAATTGACAAACTAATACTGGTTGTTAAATTTGAATTTGGAAATTGTAATCGATTGAAATTCTTTTATTTAAATTTTTATTTGTACGAATGAATATATATATAGTTTAGATTTTAACAACAAAATTAAACAAAAAAAAAACAAAATTTGATTTAAAAAAAGAAGATAAAATAAAAAATACCATACCCTATATACCAGCCCATACCCCTTAAATAATACCTTAGCCCATACCCGTTCCTTAAATCACGCCCAAAACCATACCCACGATTCCCTTGCCTCGGCATAAAACACGAACCCGACCCCCCTCTTTCATTTCGCCCATTCTCCTTAAATCGATCAGAAAAAAATCAAACGAGAATAAAAAAATGGCGACTTGGAATTAGGGCTTCGGCGTTTTTTTGATTCGCTGGCGAATTGAAGCTTCGGCCTCGTCTATTTTCTTCGCTCGTTCATCACCATCGCGGCGCCGACCTTGCAGATCGATAGTGGCTCTCGTCGAACAAAGGTGAGTGACCCCCCTCACTCACATCTAATTTAAATTTAGATGATTTCTATTTAGTTTTAATTCATGAGTTTTGTTGCTTAATCTCTGGGCTATATCGGGCTTCAGCCGATCGATTGTTGTTGAATTTTTATTTCGGCAGTTTTGATTTATTTGATGTTGGTGATTTCTGTTTTCGCTTACTTGAATTTACGATGTTGATGTCGTTCTTTTTTTTACTTCGGCTATTAATTGTGGACTTCGGTCTCAATTTGACCTGCAGTGTCTTCGACTGTAAACTAGATTTAAGAAAATTGTTTTGAGAAGAGAAGTTATGTTCATTTTCTGATGACCTTGGCACATGTTCACTGGCCCATAGGTTTTCATTTAAAGAGACCTTGTCCTTTGGATTTTCGGGCATATATCTATATATATATACATTCTTGTATGTATATATATATGGGTTATCAACTTATCTGTAGTCACTTGTTCAAGTTGGCACTAGTTCATTTCTAAGTAGTTTCACTGGTGCATTTCCTTTTTGAGGTGCACTGATTTGAGTCTTCGTATACATGATATATGCACTGTGATGCCTCATTTTTACTTGTTGCTTTTGAATCTTGATGGAGCTGGCTTCCTTATGTCTCGGCCTTGAGTTGAGATTCTATGTGCATAACTGGTTCGCATAATTGATATGCAGTAACCTATAGCACTTGACTTCGGCATCCCTTAATTACATTGCAGTTATTCATGGGTGTAAATGCAGTTTCATTGTGGTTTTGATATTTGTTCGATTACTGTATTGACCTTGGATTTGTTCTAACTTGATACATTTGGATTTGAGCATACTTGAGTCTAGTTGTCACGAGCACACTCATGTCTACACTTCAGTTCACTGTCCTGTACATGTCTGTAGCTTGATATTTTGATTTTGCTTATCCTTAAAAAAAAAATATATATAGTACGAGGTTGCAATAATTCTATGCACACTTTGATCTTCTTCATTCCAGTAGCATTGTGTTTGTAGCTTGGTTCATTTGGTATAATTGTGTGGTTGCTTGAGTCACTTTGTTGTACTGCATATTCCAGTGTGCCATGACTTCACCATTGCCATTTTTGGTGTAGCTTGCTGGTTCATTGTCTGGTCATGTTGCTACATGCATACCTGTGGTTGTTACTGCATTCATATTGTTACTGTAATATGTCTTCAACCTGATAACACTTCACCTATGATATTCTATCCGGTCATTGCTATCATTTGGTTTGCATATTTGGTCGTCTGCATTTTTGAGTTTCATCACTGTTTCATTTTTTTACTATTGTATAGTCTGCACTCCTGTTCTTGTATAGTCAGTTGTTTGTAGTTGCCATCTTGTGGTTGCTACTATATCGAGCTGTTGCACTGTTCTCTGTTTGGTGCCTCATTTCCATCTTGAGTTATGTTGGCTGTGGATTTGGTTATTGTATTTGATCTTGTTGCAGTTTGAGGCCCGATTATTTGAGTTTGTACACTATGTTGCACCGTTATCTATGCACACGAGTTGGCGGGGCAGTGCACACGTGTACGAATGCACACGTGTGTACGGCAGCCAATAACACTGTTTATCTCTGTTGATGATTTAAATCTGTTGATTTATTGTTTAACACTGTTTAGTGTTAAAATTTTCGTTATCCGATTTCTTTGTCAAAAGGATTGGATAGACGGGAATTATTGTGACTGTCGTCTATTTAAATTATTACTGCCTCTATGCACTAATAAACTGGTTTGAATTAGACTGACCTGTGTATTATTTTCTTTTGAATATAATACTCGGGTCAGACCGAGTATTTCTACAGCTTGAAGATTTTCGAGCAGCGAAGTTAGAGAGAGAGTAAAGAACCATTTTTAGTTTCAGAAGAAAATTGTATTTTATGATATTCCGCTGTATCAGTATTAAAATTGTATAAACTCTGATGTATATAAAAAGATTTATAGTAATGAAATAAATTCTCATTTGTTTTAATTGATTGTTATTATCTGTGTTTCTGTGGCTGATTCTGTTTAAACCTTATAAACTAAATAACAATTCGTCTTTTTGAACGTTTCGAGTTGGTTTAATCACCGACTGGAGGCGGTCAGAAGGGGGAATGTTACAAGAAATAAGATAAATACTTAAAAGACATGTGTCTTTATCTAATGACTTGTTTTAACATGTGTTAAGCAATGGATTAAACAATGTGACAAGTGTCTTATTCATTTTTCTTTTTCTTTTATTTTTTTTTAAAATCACAAATTCACTTATACAAACACATACATTTCCTTCACTTCATTTCTTTCTATTCTTTTTCAAAACCAAGAGAAATCAATAATCTTTCTTCTAACTAAAATCTGAAACAAATCAGAAATTCAAATGCCTCAAACCAAAATTCAACAACCTATAACTCATCTTCCAAATCAAAGATCAACCCGTAACCAAATTTCAATACCAAAACAAAGCCCTGCAAACACTCTTTTCAAATCTGCAATCAATTCAAGAAGCCTGTCTGCATTCATTTTCAACCTGGAAGCATGCATGTAGTTTAAGCAATCTAAAGCTTCAACAACTCAACTTCTCAAATCAAAAGGAGGCATTCTTGTTTAAAAGTTCAAACCTGTTTCAAGTTTTCAAAAATAGGCCTCTGTTCATCTTTGATAAGGTGAGTAACACTTTTTATTTAAAACTAATTTAAGTAAATTGCTTGATTTCTTCATGTGATAATCATGTTTGAAGTGAATAAATATGTAATGTTTGTATGTATAACTGAAAGCTGCTGTGAACAATGGATGTATTGTGTGCATATGTGAATATATACTCTGTTCTTGTTTTGATTGGCCAGGCTCAAAGTTTATTTAAAAACCTTCACCATTTGATTTAGTTTGTTAGAACTAAACTTAAAATCAAAAGTTATTGATGTATCACAGAGGAATGTTAAGAATGTTAGTTAAGTAAAACTTTAAAAACTAAGCATCTCTGTAAATCAAAAATAACAGTGCATGTTATATAAAAGTAAAAATTCGAACTTTGTAATTTATAAATTCAGATTTATAAATTGAAAACATAAATGATAATATGATTTTTAGCATTAATATCATAATTTTTAGTTTAGTATTATAGGAGCAGTTCTGGTTTAAGTTAGAAATGAGTTTTTGGTAATTTTGATGATCTCAGTGAATTTGGGATGTTGTTTTCTTCAAGAATGATAGTGTAATGATCGAGGATATCAGGAAAATTACTATAATTGAAATTAAAACATAGAGGCAGAAATGATTTAGGATTTAGATTTTTAAACCTAGTTTTAACTAGGTTAAGAAAATCGATCACTACATTTTCTCTAGTGGATCGAGTTCGACAAAATTCTGGGAAATGATAGTCGTGACGTGGACGAAGTCGTCGCTGGAGTCGCTGGCATTCTGGTGGTCGAGATTTCGAAGACGAGGAGATGTTGACAGGGTTTTGGAGGAAGCCTGTATTCCAGTTTGGTGCTCGAATTCCCAATTTCGATTTTGCGTCTTGATCGAAGAATTGATGATCGTGATATGGTGTAGGGATGATCGACGACTTGTGGGGATGCTCGACGATGGTCGGAGATGGTGGTAACTACGGTGCACGTGCACGATCGTGTATATATCTCTGGTGATGTCTGAGTTTACAGGGGAAGGCCACTCGAGTTTTTCTCGAGTTTTGTTCGTGTGAGTCTCGGAGCAGTTAGGGTATCGGCTCGAAGCATTTTTGAGTGGGCTCGAGTTCATAGTGTTGCCAGGTTTTAAAACCTGTATGTTTAAAAGTTTTAAACTGAATTTAATTTTGTAAAGAAATATTTAAACAGAAGTTTAAATCTGAGTTAATCTGAAATAAAATTTAAATTTGTATCTCAGATTTGAAATAAAAGAAAGTTTTTAAATTAAATTGTTTTAATAATTTTAATGGTTTAAAATGGATATTAAATGGGTAGAATTTAAAAGTAAATTGATTTAAATTCTTAAGTTCTTTTATAAATTAGTATTTCTTCACCATATGATTTTAAGAGTTTGTAAATGGATTTTTAAAGTTTGTTAAGGTTAAATTTTTATTTATTTTAAATCTCATATTTAAAATGGAATTTAAAAATAAATTTGAAAGTTAACTGTTTTCAAATATGTTTTGAATGATAAATATCATTAATAAGGAAATGTTTTCTTAAGACTTAATGATTTGTGATGAATTAAATTAATAAGGTAAATTAATATGGATAATTAATTAATTCAATTAATTAATGATTTGGATTAATTAATTTGTAATTAAGGATTTAAATTAATTTAATTAAGGTTTAAGATTTATTAATTAGGAATAATTAATTTATAATTAAGGATTATAAATTAGAATATTAATTAATGATTAAGAATTAATTAATAAAGTAATTAAATTAAGTAGGGTTAACACTTAATCAATTAAATAATTAAAGTTTAATTAATTGGTTATAAAGATTTATTAATTTGAAATTAATAATAATTAATATAAGTTAATTATTTAAGAAAAGTAATTAAATAATTGTTAATGAAGGTCATTAACTATGGGTTATTAAATAATTAATTAATGTGATTAATATTAATAATTAATTAGATTAATTAATTTGAAGATAATCATTTATAGAATTTGTTTTAAATGGAATTACTTAATGGAAGTGATTAAGAATTAATTTCTTATTGTAATTAATTGAAGTTAATTTGATTTAGTTTAAGTTAATTAATTAAGTTTAATTAATTTAGAATAATCAAGATGTGATTTGATAATAATTACTTAATGTAATTATTAAGGTAAGATTATTTAGGGGAGTAAATAATAAGATAATTACTGGAAGTAATTAGTTGAATAATGATTTTATTAATAGAAGTAATTTGAGTTAATTACTTTGAATAATTAATCAAGGAAATAATTAAGAAATTAATTAAGGAAGTAATTAATTTAGTTAGTGAAAGTAATTAAGGGTAGTTAATTACTGATTGAAGATTAATCAAGAGTGATTAATAAATATTGTTTAATTAAATGTTAATTACTTAATGTAATTAATTTAATTAAGTAATTAATAATTAAGTTGTAATTAAGGATCATTAATTAATATAATTAATGATGTAATTAAGATTGATTAATTAAGTAATAATTAATAAATAAAGTAATTAATCAATGTAATTAATTAAGGATTAATGTAATTAATTATAGTTGATTAAGTTAATTAATTTTAGTAAATTAATTAATGATGTAATTAAAGGTTAATTACTATAAGTGGTTAAGGATAATTAATTTGAGTAATTAATTAAAGATAAATTACTTGGATGTAATTAAAAGATAATTAATCAAGATGATTAATTGAAATGAATTATTAGAGGATAATTAATTAATTGATTGTAATTAATTAATGGTTAAGTAAAAAGGATTTATAAAATGAAGTAATTAATTTAATTCACTTTAAATTAATTAGAGATGATATAAATCATTACTTATGGATGGATGATAATACTGAATGCTTTGCATTGATTGATATCTCTGATGAGATATATGCTGTATGATATGGATGTTAGTTGAATTGTGATGATAATATGGATTATCTGATAATGTTGATTATCTATTGTGAATCATCTTTCTATGTGTATAAAGATAATGAATTGAATTGTTTTAACCTTTAAAACAACTTGGCCTTAAAAGATACGTTTTGGATTTCGATGAGACCGGGATCGGGTTTCCGTATACCGGATTTCCAGGTCTGGAGACCCGAATACCACATCGATCCAAATTAACGATAGGTCGTGAATCAAGTGAAGATGAAGATTCAGAGTGCAAGGGTTATTGTCGTTAACTCTGAGGGTGATTCCAAAACGAGTGTAACGAGATAATGCCTTCGGTTTCGTTCGAACCCGGAACGAACTTGTATGGATTGAATGCTTTCAGAACTTCATCAGGTGGACGATGAGCATTCTAAGTGATGTGTTCTTTTCTAAGGTAATCGTGACCTCAAGCCTCACAAACCGGGAATGGCTAAAACAGGGGAGGTGCAGCAAGGTTAGTGGGTAGCACCCAAGTAGGACAAGGTTACCTCTGTCTAGATGTCCCTTTCTATTTTCGACTTAGTGGTGCGGTTGCTGATCCCAACCGTGAGGTATCTTGTGCGGGAATTATCCAGTAAGGGATGTTCCGACCTTGTGTTGCAGGGGATTGGGAGTGATCCTCGGTACGGTGATCTAGGCCACGTACTGTGACGGGCGGTACCCCAGTAGCCCTGCCATTGTATGGAATCCAAACTCCAATAAGTGCCGTACGTATTAGTTGTGCCCAACTATGTTGGAATGTGAGATGTAAGCATTTCAGCTATTTCTATATTTTACTTGAAAACCCTAGACCCTATTATAATAAAATCAGATTTCCTATCAAATGTTTTGGTTAGCGTAAGGTAAAAACTTACCCATGTTTATTTGTGGGGAGTCTTACGTGATACCTTTTCTTTCTAAAGGTTTTGAAGTTAAGCAAGTTTAACCCGTTACTCACACCAGACCCATGTCTGACCCAAGTTGTTTATTTCTGTTTTATAAACTCTTGGGTACTCAAATTTTTACGAGTAGCCAAGGGATTCAGGTTAGCCTTGACGAATTGTGGAGGAGCAATGGAGCAGGAGGCTTCGGCGTTGTAGATAGATAGTAGTTTCCGCTGTGTTGATTTTGTATTGATCTCTGTATTGGATTGAGATGTAATAACTAGACAGATGTTTATAACTGTCTAGTATATGATGTGTAATCCGTGTAACTCTGATAAGTGTTGTATATGATACTATGTAATATTTATGTGATATAATATATTTTGTTCGTTTCCGCTGTGAGTATTTGTGTTTGTTTTCTTTCTCTTCTTTTCTTTTCTACTTCTCACCCCTTTCTTTCTTACTGTCGATGCGATTTTCCGGGAGTGGAAAGCCGGGTCGTCACATATAATAAACATTTCCCTAGTAAGAAAGAAAAAAAATTATATGCAACCAAAAACAAGAACATGTATATACATTACCTAGCAACAAAATGTACAACTAAAAGTGAAAACATATATATATATATATATACATACATATAAGCATGTTTGGTTCAAAAGAGGAAAGGGTAAAAACATTTTCTTCACTTCTTATCAACCTCAAACCAAAAATCAATTCAAAATCACCTCAAGTTTTTCATCCATCACTGTACAAACATTGTACAGCAAATCAAATCCTTCCTTAAGCCAAAAATTTATACGTATACATCATCACCTCATTCCTGCAAAACATGTATATATATGTAGGCATCTAGGTGTGTAGTTTCAGATGTTTTAACACCCTGTAAACAAACAAAAGCCTATAAACAATAACTTATAGCCAAAGCTCTGTAAAACAAAAACCTTGTAAAGTAAAAAAGAAGAAGAAAAGCATATTGTTCTTTCAAGACTTCAAGGAGCTTAGCAGGTAATCAATTTTCAGATGAAGACTAAAGTTTAAAGTGGAAATTTTGGAAGGGTTAACATGTTTAAGGTGAGCATTTAGATCTTTGGAATGCCTGGAAATGCTATAATCTACTCTGTTATATTCAACAGGCTTAGAAATTTATATATATGCCCTGATTTTCAAAAATCAAAATCTCTTTGTTCGATTCGAATTAGTGAATGATGTAAACTAAGGAAAACATGTTTTTGAGTATAGATCATGGTAAAAATAGTTGAAACTTGTTTATTTTGTATATTGTGTGAAATTGTCGATTTACAATAAATAACCCAATTTTTGTCAAATTTCACTATGCTTAAAGCATGAAATCGAGTATGGATTCATGATTGTAGGATGAAGTTAGGAATTTAGTAAAGAAATTTTGATTTTTAAAGTATTAGATTGAGAGAAATTTTGAGTTGAACGTTTTCACTAAAAAGAATTAATTTTTATATTTGTGGTGTCGAGGCGGCGATTCATCAACTTTGGGTTGGCCATGGAGTCGAGGGCGAGCTTTCGACCATGGGGTTTTCGCTCTGGCATGGAGGTTTGGGCATACGAGGTGAGTTTAGGGTTTTGGGGTGGTTGTGTTTAGTCTCTGAACATGATTGAATTAGAGAAGGAGGAGGGAACCGGAGGATTTGGGACAGGGTATGGAAGAAACAACATGGACGAGGCTTCGAATGGTGGCGGGGCAAGTGAAGCACTAGCATAGGTTGGAAGCATTTCGGTGTTGAGTGGAAGCAGGAATTCTTTGGGCTCCGGTTTTGGAGCCTCGACCCGGGGTCGATGACGTGGAAGTTTCGACGAGGTCGCGATGGGAATCAAGGGACGAAGAGAGGTTGGTCAGAGGTGTCACGGTGGTAATGTAGGCGACTGGCGAGTGTGCACGTGCATAGCGTGCACGTGAGTTTTTGGCCACGGTGGCTGGAGTTTGGGAATTAACTTCGGTTTCGGTCCAGGCGAAGGTGGACGATGGCACATGGGTTGGGTCAAGTGTGCGTGCGTGAAGATTTGATGCAAGCAGGTGAAATATTGGTGATCTGGAAAGTAAGGATTTCAGGCAAGAAGAGAAAGAAGGAAGGGAGAAAAGAAAGAAAGGGGAATGAAGAAGGGGAAGGGTGGATTGGGTTTGGGCTTCGACCCAGACAAGAAAAAAGAAAAAAAGTTTAAAATTAGAGGTTAAAATTTTATATGTGTACACATGTTAATTTTTTTTGAAAATGCTATAACCTTTTCATATGAATTCCAATACACGAAATTCGTTGTAGTGGGTTCGTATCAACGAACACTACGGCATCGTAGAACTTGTTGTCAGGTTTGAATAAGTGAAAATTCACGGTATATAAAAACGAACAGAAATTTAATCACCCGATTTAAACAATTATTGTCGTTTAAATCTATATGACCTGTCTATCGAAGTTATTTGCCCAGATAAAAATAGATGAGTTAATCCAAGTTAATTATGATGTTTTGATATCTGCTTAGTGGAATAAAACACCGTTCCGCTAATTGTATTAAAATAGACTCCTGTTGGCAGAATAAATCACCGTTCTGCCATTATTACTGAATATATCTGTTTTGTGGACATTTGCTAGCAGAAATAAAACCCTGTTCTACTATTACATTTGTACGGACATCTATTTATTATCTTGATAATTATATTGGACAATATGATGTTGAATTGATTGTTAAAAATAGTTTGATGTGAATATCTTTATCTGTTATTCTGGACTGTTATGGAACGAATGGTTATTTGATTAATTACCATTATAATTTGCAAGTCTTTTCCGATTTGGAGGTTGACTTTTGAACCAAAATTGTTTAAAGATGATTATTACTTATTAATGATATTTTAAAGTTAATTGGTAAATATTTTGATAATGATTTAAAGTAACTATTTTATTATTCTTAAAAATTATATAAAAAGCATTAATTTTTGTTTTAAAGTTATTAATTATCTAAATTGTTTAAAGTATATTAACTATTAATTAAAGTTATTTTATGGTGATTGTTAAAGTTAATTATTACTTAAGGGTTAATTAGTGTTAAAGCATATATATTCCAAAGATAAATTTATTAAATGTTAATAATGTTTTAAAAATAATAACAAGGAATGGCTGCTAAGTCCATAAAATTGGAAGATGATGAAAGAAAAGTTCCTCCCGAATAAGTTATGAAAATTTGGTCCCTATTTTTAGTTTTTGATTAATTTATGCTACTTTTGCCCCTGATTTCAATGCTGGGTTGATTTTCTAGGAGGGGACAATTTGGTAAAAAACAACAAAATAGGGACCTAATTTACATGAGTTTATTAGCAGGGACTTTTTATGCATGGGCTTTGAGAATAGGGACCGTTGGTCCAAAACCCCATTATTTATATTGAAACTTTATAAGCATTATTTTGAAAATTTGTAAATAAAGTTTTCGAAAAGTTATGATATACTTTCATGGCGTATTCAGAGGCAGAGAGTGCCTGCAGTTAAGTTTTGGATTTCTTTGGGATATAGACATAACCATTGAGTTGTGAATCCATGGTTGATACCGCAGTGGTACATTCCAGATTTATTTTAAAAGTGTTTCAAATATTTTTAAATGAATGGTTTGTAAATATACTTATCTGGTGAGATAAGCATATGTTGTTTTGATTAAGTAATTTAAATTTATCGAAATTTAAATTAATAAGGCTTAATGTTTTTGTAACAACCCGTATTTTTTATAATTAAAAATATTAAATTTAATAAGGTTTTGGACTAAAATATTGTCAGAAATTAAAATTTATGATTTATTAAATTGAATCTTATTAGATTAGAAATTTGGACCCTAAGATAAATCTTAAAACAACTAATTTTAATGAGATAAAAGATGGTAACACGTATTAACATATAATTTGCTAATATTGATTGAATGTAATTGACTACTATAATATGTTAACATAATTTCAATCAATTTAAATAATAAAGGTTAATAAGTAACAGAATAAATGATGTATAAATTAATGTAATCATATGTTATTAATTACAATTGGTTTTAATATGGAGTATGAAATCAATTATTTTGTATGAAAATTTATTAACCTTTGTTTGTAAACAATAAGTTAATAGATATGGATTATTAATGTATAACCATTGTTTTATTTATTATCTTATTATTAAATCCGTTAGAAATTTATTTAGTAATTAATGGAGAATTAATGTAATTGAAATATTACAATTGATATAAGAAGAAACGTTAACTTTTGAGTGATGAGTGTAATAAAATGAAAACTTATGTTAATCAATTTCATAAGGGAATAGTTATTTGATAATAAGAATGTAAATCAAAATAAAAGGATTTGGTTCGAATTTAAATATACAATGAATGGGTTTTATTACAGTTGTAACTAAATGTTGGAATTAATTTAGTACATACATATTGGGTTTAACATGGAAAATTGGATTTCAAAGGAATATAGTTGGATTAATTATCTTCCATGTATTACGGTATGTTTTGAGATTTAATTATTGTAATTAATAGTAATTATATCTTGCCATTAAGAAGAAATATAAGTAAATGGTAATTAATTAATGATACGTGCAACTTACGTTTTGTGTTAAAATATAATGAGAATTTCAATGAGAAATATTACGTTCAAATTGTAAGTACTTAAATTTGTTACAAATATAATGATAATAGGAAATCAATTGATAAAGAAACGACGTGGTTGGACGAAGTGTTATTTCTGTGACTCTTTAATGGGATAGTCTTTAAATATAAGTTGGTTTTAAAGGGGATGTGTTAATTGTAAATTAATGTGTAATAAAAAGAAATATGTTTCAATAAAAATAAAATAAAAGGATTGGTTTCTTGAAAGAATATTTTTATCAAATAAAGTGAATATTTCATTTGTGAATGTAAATTTAATTTCACTCAAACAAAGAATTGAATTTTGTTGTATGTTTCTAGTTGGAATATTTGATTTATTTAAATATTCAAACTTGATTTGAATTTAATTTATAAAAAAAATAACAATAATAAAATGGTAAGAAGACAACTTAAAGGTTTGGTTAAATTTTTGATTTGGAATAGTTAGCATATTTACATAGGAAATTTATTCTGTTTCAAATTTGACTTTGGAGTCTCAGTTCGTCTTTTAATGTGTGGGGTGGCGGTCCTCATTATGTTAATTGCAGTGTTTATTTTATTTATTGTGTACTAAATAAAAATACATATATGTGTGTAAATTTAAGCGTATTACGGTTAATAAAATATGTTAAAATGAACTGATTTTTTAGTATATTAGATTTGTGATTTCTATGTACGGTTTACGTTCTCAAATTTAAATCGTCACTTTCATTTATTTTATTTTATTATTACTTTCTTTTATTAAATACATGCCTCTTTTGGTTTTCCAGCAAGTTTTATTTATTTACACGCGAGCCTTGCCTTGAAATGTTTCATGTGTGTAGATGAAATTAATTGAGGTAGCACATGTTTTGAAATTTTATACCAAAAGATTTGCTTGCCATGTAAACATGTTTTATCAAATTCCAACGTGTGTCTTTCATCTTTTGTTAATTACCTACATGTTAGGCTCTTTTTATTTTGCAAATTTACATCTTCTTGTATCCTTCCCTTTCATATTCCAATTTCCAAACCCGCTTTACCCTTATTCGTTTCCTATTTCATAAATCTCTTCCTCTAACTTTCCATTTCCAAAACGTGTTTTCATTATTTCTTTTGCATAAATTTTTCTTTCTCTTCTAAAAAAAGAAAAAAAACAAAAAAATGTGAGCAACTTATTTTCGTGAAGCCAATCTTTTCCATTTGTTTACAAATCCATTTTCTAAAGCCTCCTTCCTCCATGTATGAGCCATCGTGTCGTTTTTTCGTTGATTCTCCAGAATTTAGAAACATGAGCAGGTTTCAAAATTCTTAATGTGAGTAACTAACTTGTTTTATTTTATTATTAAAATGTGTGTACATACTTTTCTATTTCATTTTCATAATATTCTTATAACTTGAATATCTACTGCATATGAACTCCGATTAATGCGTGGTTTCTTCCTTTGGGTTCGTATCAAAAATCCGGACAACATGAAACTAGTTTGGTTTAATTTAGAGACAGTTGAAATTTTGGGCTTTTATTGGATTTTCAGTTGGCAGTAAATCAAAGGTGAGTAATTAAACCCACTCACGCAATACTAAAAATTCCATTGCAAGTTAAATAAAATATATGATGTGATATATAATTTTTTTTTGTTTATTGATTTCAGTTGACATTTGAATTGATATTGAATCTGAATTGACATTTAATTTTATATTGGAATTTAATTGATAGTTAAATCCCGATATTGATAGCTATTATATGTTGAAATATATTGGTTGATTTGGATGTTGTTTGAAATAGATGCTTATTGATTGATATGTTGGATGTATGGTTGTTTATTTATTTTAATATGTCCTTGTTATCACCTTATATATTATTGACATCATTTAAATGGTCCTCCGAATCATTTTAGAATTGGATAATTAAGACATTTAAATTATGGGTTTAAATGATATATACCCATACAATTTCTTGAATTTGGATTATTTATTGAAACTTAATTATTTAAAAAGTTTAAGTTTTTAGTTTAAAATTCGGATTTATTTTTAAATAAAGTGGTGAAATTTGGTATTTCGAATTATTTGAAATCTCGTAAGTTATTGCACTCACGTTGTACACTTGATAGGAGATGAAAAATCCGGTAACATCTTTGAAGCCATTGCACTCATATTTTTATTTGAGATTGATTTGACTTACATAGGAATTTTTTTAGTTCTGACTCGAGTGTATTATTTTTCATTATGCTCGGGTCAGCCGGAGTTTTTCAGTGTTTAAGACTATTTTCTGGTGGACGAAGATGAAGATTTAGTATATTATTGCTATTTATTATTCCACTACATTCTGTGTTCCGCTGCATTATTTGTTTATTTATGATGTATGTATAACTCAGATTTGAATTTGTAAAAGTGTAATCAAATGTTATTTGTAAAACAACTTCATGAACTATTTATTTGATTATTATATTTTGTCGTTCCGTTGCGAGATTCTGTGTTTTGTTTTTTCCTTTCCATTTTCCTTTGTTTTCTTATTTACCCCATTAACAATCCTCCCTTTTGAATGGTTTGAGTCTGACATGTGTGGCTTAATTGTCGATTTAAACCGTCCAAAAAGGTGGGTCGTTACAGTTGGTATCAGAGCTATGGTTTAGACATACCTTAGCATATTGGGGTTAACTCATTTGAGATGGGGTAGTAATATCCTAGAATGAGTTTGTCTGAGTGTGTATATATATACTAGAGCGCGTACTGGTTAGTGTTATAAAAATGTTTTATATAAGTTTTCAAACGAAATAATTTTCCTAATATTATATGTTATTATAAAAGAAAATGTGACGACCCAGGTTTTCCTGACGACCGTAATTGAGTAATTAACTGATTTTAATTATTGAAATGTTGATTTTATAAGTCGAACAAATAAAATTCTGATAATTAAAATATTTGAATATATATAAATTGAAATAAAAACTATATTGAATATTGCATTATAAAATCTTTGAATCCCATAGAAAAATATATACAAGCTTTAATTGTTGATAATATATAAATATATATATGAGCATATATGACCATAAGAATATAATGTATATGAAGAAATTGGAAACAATGCTTGTGAAATAATAAAATATCTATACATGTATATAAGCACGTGTACTCAAATATATATAGTAGAAGGTAAAACATGTGAGAAAATACATAGGTTATGCATATAAGATCTTTATATATGTAAGTGCAGGGTAAAAGCTTCATGATGGAGGATAGAATAAATATCTATGTATACATAAGCTTGATGATAATTAAAAATATACTAGTAAATAAGTAGATATATGTGCCTATATGAAGGAATGCGTGTAGAAAGTATGTTTACATGTTATAAAAAAAAAATGAGATATCAATTCATATAGAAGTTTTTGTAAACATGGTAGGAGACACTTGCATTTAATGCTATCAATTCTAGCACAAAAATAAGGTCATTTCGAAATGTTTATAAATTATTTCATTTTCCATAAAATCTCGTCTGGTCAAAGAAGAAAAAAAATCTCTGACCAAAGAAACAAATTTGTACCAGCAAATACATATCTTGTAAAACCTTTTCTATATATATATCTCCTCTTGTTCCATTTTCGTTCATCAAGAGTTAGCATATCAGAAAATAAGAAAGCATTTCATCTTACAACTGAAGCTGAATTAACAACTCAAATTTACAACTCAACTAAGCAGAACAAGAGGATCAAAGAAGATCAAGCTAATAGCTTTTCAAAAAAAAGAGGAAGTTGCTCTGTTCAAACTTTTCTCAAGTGAGTAAACTGTTCTTATCAAGGCTTAAGACTGTTAAATCCTGGTTTGCATGTGATAAATATTGAAATGATGTTGTGAAATCTGTTTGCATGGGTATAAATACGTCTGTATGTGCATATATATATATATATATGACCGTGTATATCTCTGTTCAAGTTACAGGCTTGAACACACACACACAAAATTTCAATTCCTCTTCCCCTGATCTCTTTTAGCATATGAAGTTTAAAAGGAATTTGTTTGTGGTAATGTAATACAAATTTTAAAAATAGTTTCAAGTATTTATATCGAGTAATCATTTTTAAATATAGAATTTACAGTAATAATCCAAAATAAGGCAGAAATCGATCATTCCAATTTCAAGGTTTGATTATAGTAACAGACTCGAATTAGAAAAATATGAATTTTGATCATAGTTTCATGATTTTTAAGATTGTATGTGATGGGAATTCTTGAGTTGATCGGTTTTTGTATTATCATCAAATTTCGACGATCGGCAAAGGGTGGCATGCCGTGCTCGTCGTTGGAGGTAGGTGGAGGTCTGGGAGCATAAAAAAAATACTCGGGGTATTTATCAATCGTCGGAGTGGTGGAGCGGCATAGGTTTGGGGTTTAAGCCCAGTTTTTAGTTAACATCGGAAATGGGGTCGTTGCGTCGTCAAGGTTGGATCGGGCTCGATCGCGAGGGGTGGAATCGAAGCGTTGGCGTGTGGCGTTGCTTTGGTCGTGATCGCGTGGCCTCTGGTGGGCGGGATCGACGGCACAAGGAGGATCTATTTGATCAGTTTTAGGCTCCAGGTAGTGTTGAATAGCTTGATTCTAATATCAGGCAAAGTTGAAGGAGCTGGGTGGTCGGGCATGTCGGCGAGGTCACCATCGACTTGTGGATGATGAAGGCACTGGCCGGAGCAACAACGTTGGCGTGTGCACGTGAACGTGTGCGCGTGTGTCAGGTTTGTAGTTGTTGTATTGATTAGGGAATCAGAGAAGAAGGAATGTGTAAAGACCCGCAAATCCGTCTTCCGAAAACCCGACACTGCTACGTCCACTGTAGCAACTGTCGAACGATCGGGTGGCGGAAACGCGAACTTTAATGTTTAAAAGAAGAGATAGAAGAAAAGATAGAAGAAAAAGAGAAGAAGAAGAAAGAAGAGAACAACACATCAGAACAGAGACAATATCAGAATCTTACACATCGCAGCGGAACAATATATAATAGATAAAGGAATAATCTTTAAACAAAGAACTATATCATTTTATAACATACATCAATCATCAGAGTCACTATACAACTCAGTACAACAATGGACAGTTATATAAACTTGTCCTCATACAGAATACACGGCGGAATAAATACTATCAGATACAAATACTACGTCTCGTCATCCAGAATATCTCCAAAGCTCCAGAATATCCTGAAAATCTAACTCTAGACTGCCCGTGTGGAAATTTGTGGGCACCCAGAGTTTAGAAGGGAACAATAAACTCCGAGTCAGTCATGGTGACTGGTGTGAGATCGTAAAACAGTTATTCTTTAAAATAAACAACAGGATAATTTTAAAGTCAATTCGAAATGCTTTTGGAAAATGAAACTACCATAAGACCTCCCACCACACACACAATGCAAACGCAGAATTGGAGGAGATTTCTTCTTATGATAGTCAAAGATGCTTACTACGCAAAATCAAATTCTTTTTGATATTATTATTAGTGCATAGTGTAGAAAACATTTCGAAAGTATAATATTAATCTTAGCCAACATACGACCAGTATCGTATGCCTACTATAGCTACCATCTAAACAGTGGTGACCACCGTACGTAAATGGCAGGTTCTACAACTAATACCGTACAAAGTTCGTATTGGAGTTTGGATTTCCAACAAATGGTCAGGCTAAGGAACTTCCTATCCACGATGGGTACGTCCCTGGAATAGACGACCCGAGAACCTAACCGGATCTCTGCCAACACAAGGCCGGGTTACCTCTGCAAAAATAGGTAACTACTGACACGCGTATGCCATCCCCCGATCGTCACCGATCTTCCCGAGGATCCCCGATTCGCAACAAACCACATAGATAATAATAATGCAGTAACCACAGAGGTTAAGTATCTGGGCTCCATACCATGATACCACCTTTATCCAGAAGGAATGACATACACTAAGGGGCGCTACTCCCTAGAACCTTGCTGCATTCTTCCTGTTTCGACCATTTCCGGGGTGTGAGGCTCGACGAAGTCTCGTCCACAAAGCTACGCTTTCTTAAAAAGCCCTGCTTCGGGTCAAACAAAATGATCAACCTATGATCACAAAGATATAAGATCAAACAAATGATCATATCACAAATGATCAAACACTGATCATTTCACAGCAACACTCAGTATGCCACGTTACCAAGTTGGGATATATCGCTGATAAATTTCAACTACATAACCTCTGAGCTCGTACGTCTCAGAGAAGGGTGTTAAGCTAAGAGAATAAATTCTCCGCCACCAACAGAAATGTATTTGAAAGAAATCAGCTTTATATCTCAAATTGTAACGTCAGACACACAATCCATACAAGTCTGTTCCGGGGTCGAACAGAACCGAAGGCACTTCTCACGAAGCCCTTGCATTTCCGGATAATTTTCAATCACTTCAGGACTTCCCGTCACTAAGGGTGATAAAACCTCTAAATCGAAGATCAGTCGATGTAGAGTAACTCGACGGTAATCCTTCCGTTTTCAAAAATATCCGGTCTTCAACACCGGTCTTCGAATGCAATTCATAACGACGTATCACATATTCGGAATGGGTTATACGACCCCATGGTCCTTTCCCGGCTAACCCGAATAGTGAGCGTTTATTTAAAAACAAGTGTGGCATTCAAATTCATCCAATCACAACAAATACCTATCTAAAGGTAATTATTGATAGTCGGTTATTTAACTATCAATAAAGATGCGCAACATCATCAGATTCCAAATAATTTTCCCAAATTATTTATCTTCAAAAATATCTTTACTAGATATAAAATTTCCACACTTAAAAATAAATCAATGTTTATTTTTCTAAACAGTTTCCCTTTCCTTTATAAATTCCATAGAGAATTTATATCTTTCAAAATATCTACTGATATACGATTTTCAAATCGTTTTCAATATTCGATTTCGATTTATCTTTAAGAAGATAAATCTCAAAAACGTTCATTTCATATTGGAAAACATTCCATACTTATTTAAAAATAAGTAATTCACAAATCATTTATTTTCAACACTTAGAAAATATTCGATATACTTAAATCAAATTAAGTATATATTCATTCTTTAAGGAAATCATAAATTTCAACATCTATTTGAGTCAAAACGAATGTTGCGTAAAACATCGTTACGACGACTCGAAATCACTAGTATAGGGATTCGGATTTAGATAGATACATAAATCCCAATACTACATCAAAACATTTCCTTTCGGAAATCATTTACTATAACAATAGTGTTATAGTCCACCATTTCCTTAAATTTCTCGAAAACGTCTATTTCAACAAGAACTGCGGAAATCTATGCTTTCGATTCATAATACATTTAAAACATCTTTAAAATGTTTAACTTCATTTCAAATATCACTTTCCCAAAACCATATCTATTTTACTTAACAATATATTCACTGTCCAAAATCGTGAATATAATTTACTTAACCCAATTTCAATCTTTTCCACACATTTTTATTTCAATAAAAATTCGCTATCCAAAATCGCGAATATATCTTCTTTGATAATCTTCTATATTTAATTTATCAAATTCAATCGATTTCGAATTTATAAACACGGTTATAAATTCTATTTCTATTTATAAAAACTTCAGTTTATAAATCTTCTTTATTTACCAATTCAATTCACAATTCAATTTATATACCACAATCCAGATTATAAGTTAAATACTTATAATTTCATTTATTTACAAAGATCATTCTTTTAAAACTTTACAACTGTAAAATTTACCCTTTTATAAACCCATTTTAACGTCATTTCCAAATACTACATCAATTTCAGATTGATTTCCAAAATCTTATCATTTCTAAATAATTTTCCTTATTCTTTCCAATTTATTCAATATTCTATTTTCAAAAGAATTCTTCAATTTGAAATCATTTTTACATTGATTTCCCAAGTTATTTCAATTCATAAATTTAATTTCTAATTGGACTTCCAACTTATTTCATTTTAAATAAATTCCTTTTGAAGAGAATGAATTTCTTTGTCTCTTTCAATCTATTTAAAAATCCAAATTTAAATTAAATTCTTCAATTTATAATCACTGTTTTATGAAATTCTTTTATTTAGAAATTTCACTTTATTCTGGAATTTATTCCATAAGATTATAGAAATTAACTTTTTATACTTTAAAAATTCCTTTCTTCAAAATTATTAAATTTCTAAAATTAATTCACTTAAAAATTTCTATTTTGATTTCAAAAATTCAATTCCGTTTATTTTTGGAATCCAATGATGTCAAAACATCCATTCAGCTAAATTTTAGCTTTCAAACAATTTCCAAATATCAATATGATTAATAGCATCACTATAATCATTCACAGATTCATATCACAATAGAAATAAATTCAATCAATGTGAGGGGTCCAGTTGGATCCCTCCAACCTGTTTCCCTGCATCCAAAGACGTTAGCACAATACCAATTCCGCTCCAGTACGGAATTATCGCGGTATATAGGTTTTTATAAATCCGCTTACTAACGGCGCAATAGGGTCTCATCCGCTATACGAGGCGGGAAATCATCAATCCAGTATATACATATGCCAATATGTATATACTGCTATATATAATAGATATATCCTAAAATATCTAATATCACATCCAAACATCAATCAATTCAGTCAAATCAATAACTGTAATACCAAATATATTTTGAGTGAGAAAAATCTCACCTGAGCTATTTTATTTGCAATCCCATTTTTCCATCCAGTTTGTTTTCTCGATTTCAGACCTTGTATAAATATTTTATACAATTTATTAATATTTGGAATAATCGAACAATTTATTTCGTTTTAACAATTAAATCAATTATTGATTTTATTCCAACTAATACCATTGACTTTAAACCAATTTCTTTTTAATAAATTTATTTTAACTAAATATTTTACTTTAAATTAGTATCTTTAAATCAATTTCCTTTTACATCAGACATTTTGAAAACTGCCTATCAGAGAATTTTCACTTTATTCTGTTAATATCAAATTAATAATTTCTAACAAAATGAAATTAAACAAATTTTAAACCAATACCTTACTGCATATACCTCTCAGCCTCGTCAAGAATACACGTCGACGTCGCCGACTACAACTCCCCCAAATTGACCATCGATCACGGCCTCCTTCCCAAAATCACGACTGCAAAAACGTGGCCCAGCTTCGAAATCGACCTAAGCCCTAGCTCGCGCACACGACTCGCAATCGCGACACCCCACTTCCACGTGCTAACGCCAGTCGCCGCCATCTTGTACGCGAGTGCGTGCCATCCTCCCACTCACGAGATCGCGCGCCACACACATCATCGCCCACGCGGTCGCGCTGCCTTCAATTCGTCGCCCTCCGCCATCGCGAAACGATTCTCTGTTCGCTGCTCATCAACGCGGCAGTCGCCAGTCGCTGCCCTAGTTCTCGACCTCGACGCCGCCTTCGAGTTGAACTCGCCCACGCGAAGCCCTAGTTGATGCCGCGTCTTCGCTTTGATTCGATTGAAACTCGCGGTGGTACGCGAGTTTGAGACTGTAGCAAGACTTCAAATTGGCAGTAGAAATATTCGCGTGGGGCAAGGATGAGTCGCGATGCTGTTTTCAGTCGCCATTGTATTTTTATTTTTTTATTTTTTTGATTGAACGAGAGGAGGGAACGAGTTTGATTTCTCCCTTTGAACGAGATTGCAAATATAAAACGAGAAGGAGATGGGTTGCACGATTCGTTTACGTGATTTTCTGCGTGAATTTAGGCTGAAGCTAAGGGAAAGAAACGTGCTGGCGTTGTCCAGTTTTTCAAATTTTAAATTTAAATTTCAAATTGAATTTCATTTTATTTCAATACGTTTGCATATCGTATGATCACGTATTAACTCCGAAAATTACGAAATTGGAAATCCAACAATAATTCAATATTACGGACCCAATGGAACTGGTCTCGTCGAATTCCGAGACTGTTTGAAAATTGACTATTTTATAAATATCGGTTCGAGTGATTATTTTCAAAACTGAACAAAACAGTTCGAAATTAAATTCTGAAGCTTCAATCATCTTCAGTGTTATTAATACGAATTTTAAAAGCCTTTGAAATATTTTTCTTCAGCTTAAAATTGAAGATTAAAATTTTTATTCAACTATTAACAGATTAAATTCTATAATTTAATCGCCGATTTAAAGTTATATTCGGGATTCAAATTAAATCGTCGTTCAAATATTTAAAATAAATTAAATATTTTCAATTTAATTCGTTCGAAATTCAGGGTCGTTACAAACTTCCCTCCTTAAAAGAATTTCGTCCTCGAAATTACAAGTTGGAAAGAAAGGTCCTTAACTCGTCTACTATTTTTCACAATCTAAATAGTTTTATCAATTCATCAAAACAAATCTTTCTACTAAAGATTCGTTATCATTCAACTACATTTCGACTTCAACTCTAAGTTTCAAAACATCATTGTTTAACTTCAATATTCAAATTCGAGTTTAAATTCAAATTTTAACTTTCAAAATTTCTCAAAAATTTTCTAACGCCCTAAATTTTCGAAAAATTTCGCCAGCGTCTCCTTTGCGCGGCTAATACGGTACGACTACAAAACGTCCCTACGGACTCTCAGATTTCAAAAAGAAAAAGAAAAAGCCAAACGGCTAGACCAGAAATCATCAAAAACTCATATTATAATTCAAATACGTACCTTTTCGAGCAAATCGATTTCTCTTCTAAATTAAAATCCCAATTCCTTTACACCTGTATATCTACTAGCCATTATATCTAGTTACAGCATTCAAACTATTTTGCAAATTCTATTACAAAATTTTCAATATAAACTACTTATACCCTTTTTAGCTTACCATTGAAGTTACATCCATTCAATTTTCCATTTCAAATTTCTTTTGAATTACATTTCACATTCATTTGTATTTAGTTTACCATTTCAACTAAATTTGGATTCAATTTACTTTCAATTCTGAAATATTGAATTTTGTCAATTATCTGTCATTTACAACTATTCAATTCAATTCCTTTTCTTACGAATTCGAAATGAATTTCAACTTTCAATTTCACTTCATTTAATTGATTCACTTATACTTACTTTGATTCAACTTAAAATTCCTTAAGTTAAATTTATTCAATCTAAATTCACAACAAATCGTATAAGTTATCAACTCATTTATTATTCTCATCAATATTTTTATATAGCATTCCAGAGTCTTAATAACATTTTGAAAACAATTCAAATTATCCTTTGAATTTTCTAAAACAAAATCCAAAATTTCCAAACAACTTCCTTTTAAAACAATTTGGCAGCAATTTCTCCTTTGGAAACCCGAAAATGAACACCAACGATGCCGCGGTCATCATCGGAATTATTTTCCAGCGACCTAAAAGAGTTTAGAGCTTTCATCTCTCTAAAATACCTTTCAAAACCTTTGAAATTCATTTTCAAACCAAAAAGAATTTAAACTTTCCAAATCTCCAAAAATTTCAAATCCTTTTCAAAACATTTCCAAATACTTCTCTGGAATTCCGTTTTAAATTACAATTCACGTTTATAATTTACATTCTTGACTTTCACTTGTATATGGATTCATTTCTTAACTTTGGAGTTACGATTTCAATTTCTTACGTAATTCCAATGGGAATAATTTAATATTATTACTTCTAGCAACCATGCAACCATATACTGTAATAATTTACAGAAAATCATTTCTTTTCTATACAAAAATAGATTTGGGTAAAATTATCTCATTTACCCTATTCAAACAATACTGTGCCGAATTGTTCTATTCAAGTGTTTAGAAACCCCTTCGATACAGTTTTGCAAGACTGTGCCGACGAAGGTTCATATACCACTCAATAAACCAATCATCACAATACAAAACAATTTTATATTCAATAACAAATACGCGCTCATATCTATTATTACACTCAACTCATTCTAGAGTACTGCTGACTCTATCTCTAATGAGTAACACCCAACAGAGCAGGGTTGTCGCTTAACCATATGCTCTGATACCAAATGTAAAGACCCGCAAATCCGTCTTCCGAAAACCCGACACTGCTACGTCCACTGTAGCAACTGTCGAACGATCGGGTGGCGGAAACGCGAACTTTAATGTTTAAAAGAAGAGATAGAAGAAAAGATAGAAGAAAAAGAGAAGAAGAAGAAAGAAGAGAACAACACATCAGAACAGAGACAATATCAGAATCTTACACATCGCAGCGGAACAATATATAATAGATAAAGGAATAATCTTTAAACAAAGAACTATATCATTTTATAACATACATCAATCATCAGAGTCACTATACAACTCAGTACAACAATGGACAGTTATATAAACTTGTCCTCATACAGAATACACGGCGGAATAAATACTATCAGATACAAATACTACGTCTCGTCATCCAGAATATCTCCAAAGCTCCAGAATATCCTGAAAATCTAACTCTAGACTGCCCGTGTGGAAATTTGTGGGCACCCAGAGTTTAGAAGGGAACAATAAACTCCGAGTCAGTCATGGTGACTGGTGTGAGATCGTAAAACAGTTATTCTTTAAAATAAACAACAGGATAATTTTAAAGTCAATTCGAAATGCTTTTGGAAAATGAAACTACCATAAGACCTCCCACCACACACACAATGCAAACGCAGAATTGGAGGAGATTTCTTCTTATGATAGTCAAAGATGCTTACTACGCAAAATCAAATTCTTTTTGATATTATTATTAGTGCATAGTGTAGAAAACATTTCGAAAGTATAATATTAATCTTAGCCAACATACGACCAGTATCGTATGCCTACTATAGCTACCATCTAAACAGTGGTGACCACCGTACGTAAATGGCAGGTTCTACAACTAATACCGTACAAAGTTCGTATTGGAGTTTGGATTTCCAACAAATGGTCAGGCTAAGGAACTTCCTATCCACGATGGGTACGTCCCTGGAATAGACGACCCGAGAACCTAACCGGATCTCTGCCAACACAAGGCCGGGTTACCTCTGCAAAAATAGGTAACTACTGACACGCGTATGCCATCCCCCGATCGTCACCGATCTTCCCGAGGATCCCCGATTCGCAACAAACCACATAGATAATAATAATGCAGTAACCACAGAGGTTAAGTATCTGGGCTCCATACCATGATACCACCTTTATCCAGAAGGAATGACATACACTAAGGGGCGCTACTCCCTAGAACCTTGCTGCATTCTTCCTGTTTCGACCATTTCCGGGGTGTGAGGCTCGACGAAGTCTCGTCCACAAAGCTACGCTTTCTTAAAAAGCCCTGCTTCGGGTCAAACAAAATGATCAACCTATGATCACAAAGATATAAGATCAAACAAATGATCATATCACAAATGATCAAACACTGATCATTTCACAGCAACACTCAGTATGCCACGTTACCAAGTTGGGATATATCGCTGATAAATTTCAACTACATAACCTCTGAGCTCGTACGTCTCAGAGAAGGGTGTTAAGCTAAGAGAATAAATTCTCCGCCACCAACAGAAATGTATTTGAAAGAAATCAGCTTTATATCTCAAATTGTAACGTCAGACACACAATCCATACAAGTCTGTTCCGGGGTCGAACAGAACCGAAGGCACTTCTCACGAAGCCCTTGCATTTCCGGATAATTTTCAATCACTTCAGGACTTCCCGTCACTAAGGGTGATAAAACCTCTAAATCGAAGATCAGTCGATGTAGAGTAACTCGACGGTAATCCTTCCGTTTTCAAAAATATCCGGTCTTCAACACCGGTCTTCGAATGCAATTCATAACGACGTATCACATATTCGGAATGGGTTATACGACCCCATGGTCCTTTCCCGGCTAACCCGAATAGTGAGCGTTTATTTAAAAACAAGTGTGGCATTCAAATTCATCCAATCACAACAAATACCTATCTAAAGGTAATTATTGATAGTCGGTTATTTAACTATCAATAAAGATGCGCAACATCATCAGATTCCAAATAATTTTCCCAAATTATTTATCTTCAAAAATATCTTTACTAGATATAAAATTTCCACACTTAAAAATAAATCAATGTTTATTTTTCTAAACAGTTTCCCTTTCCTTTATAAATTCCATAGAGAATTTATATCTTTCAAAATATCTACTGATATACGATTTTCAAATCGTTTTCAATATTCGATTTCGATTTATCTTTAAGAAGATAAATCTCAAAAACGTTCATTTCATATTGGAAAACATTCCATACTTATTTAAAAATAAGTAATTCACAAATCATTTATTTTCAACACTTAGAAAATATTCGATATACTTAAATCAAATTAAGTATATATTCATTCTTTAAGGAAATCATAAATTTCAACATCTATTTGAGTCAAAACGAATGTTGCGTAAAACATCGTTACGACGACTCGAAATCACTAGTATAGGGATTCGGATTTAGATAGATACATAAATCCCAATACTACATCAAAACATTTCCTTTCGGAAATCATTTACTATAACAATAGTGTTATAGTCCACCATTTCCTTAAATTTCTCGAAAACGTCTATTTCAACAAGAACTGCGGAAATCTATGCTTTCGATTCATAATACATTTAAAACATCTTTAAAATGTTTAACTTCATTTCAAATATCACTTTCCCAAAACCATATCTATTTTACTTAACAATATATTCACTGTCCAAAATCGTGAATATAATTTACTTAACCCAATTTCAATCTTTTCCACACATTTTTATTTCAATAAAAATTCGCTATCCAAAATCGCGAATATATCTTCTTTGATAATCTTCTATATTTAATTTATCAAATTCAATCGATTTCGAATTTATAAACACGGTTATAAATTCTATTTCTATTTATAAAAACTTCAGTTTATAAATCTTCTTTATTTACCAATTCAATTCACAATTCAATTTATATACCACAATCCAGATTATAAGTTAAATACTTATAATTTCATTTATTTACAAAGATCATTCTTTTAAAACTTTACAACTGTAAAATTTACCCTTTTATAAACCCATTTTAACGTCATTTCCAAATACTACATCAATTTCAGATTGATTTCCAAAATCTTATCATTTCTAAATAATTTTCCTTATTCTTTCCAATTTATTCAATATTCTATTTTCAAAAGAATTCTTCAATTTGAAATCATTTTTACATTGATTTCCCAAGTTATTTCAATTCATAAATTTAATTTCTAATTGGACTTCCAACTTATTTCATTTTAAATAAATTCCTTTTGAAGAGAATGAATTTCTTTGTCTCTTTCAATCTATTTAAAAATCCAAATTTAAATTAAATTCTTCAATTTATAATCACTGTTTTATGAAATTCTTTTATTTAGAAATTTCACTTTATTCTGGAATTTATTCCATAAGATTATAGAAATTAACTTTTTATACTTTAAAAATTCCTTTCTTCAAAATTATTAAATTTCTAAAATTAATTCACTTAAAAATTTCTATTTTGATTTCAAAAATTTAATTCCGTTTATTTTTGGAATCCAATGATGTCAAAACATCCATTCAGCTAAATTTTAGCTTTCAAACAATTTCCAGATATCAATATGATTAATAGCATCACTATAATCATTCACAGATTCATATCACAATAGAAATAAATTCAATCAATGTGAGGGGTCCAGTTGGATCCCTCCAACCTGTTTCCCTGCATCCAAAGACGTTAGCACAATACCAATTCCGCTCCAGTACGGAATTATCGCGGTATATAGGTTTTTATAAATCCGCTTACTAACGGCGCAATAGGGTCTCATCCGCTATACGAGGCGGGAAATCATCAATCCAGTATATACATATGCCAATATGTATATACTGCTATATATAATAGATATATCCTAAAATATCTAATATCACATCCAAACATCAATCAATTCAGTCAAATCAATAACTGTAATACCAAATATATTTTGAGTGAGAAAAATCTCACCTGAGCTATTTTATTTGCAATCCCATTTTTCCATCCAGTTTGTTTTCTCGATTTCAGACCTTGTATAAATATTTTATACAATTTATTAATATTTGGAATAATCGAACAATTTATTTCGTTTTAACAATTAAATCAATTATTGATTTTATTCCAACTAATACCATTGACTTTAAACCAATTTCTTTTTAATAAATTTATTTTAACTAAATATTTTACTTTAAATTAGTATCTTTAAATCAATTTCCTTTTACATCAGACATTTTGAAAACTGCCTATCAGAGAATTTTCACTTTATTCTGTTAATATCAAATTAATAATTTCTAACAAAATGAAATTAAACAAATTTTAAACCAATACCTTACTGCATATACCTCTCAGCCTCGTCAAGAATACACGTCGACGTCGCCGACTACAACTCCCCCAAATTGACCATCGATCACGGCCTCCTTCCCAAAATCACGACTGCAAAAACGTGGCCCAGCTTCGAAATCGACCTAAGCCCTAGCTCGCGCACACGACTCGCAATCGCGACACCCCACTTCCACGTGCTAACGCCAGTCGCCGCCATCTTGTACGCGAGTGCGTGCCATCCTCCCACTCACGAGATCGCGCGCCACACACATCATCGCCCACGCGGTCGCGCTGCCTTCAATTCGTCGCCCTCCGCCATCGCGAAACGATTCTCTGTTCGCTGCTCATCAACGCGGCAGTCGCCAGTCGCTGCCCTAGTTCTCGACCTCGACGCCGCCTTCGAGTTGAACTCGCCCACGCGAAGCCCTAGTTGATGCCGCGTCTTCGCTTTGATTCGATTGAAACTCGCGGTGGTACGCGAGTTTGAGACTGTAGCAAGACTTCAAATTGGCAGTAGAAATATTCGCGTGGGGCAAGGATGAGTCGCGATGCTGTTTTCAGTCGCCATTGTATTTTTATTTTTTTATTTTTTTGATTGAACGAGAGGAGGGAACGAGTTTGATTTCTCCCTTTGAACGAGATTGCAAATATAAAACGAGAAGGAGATGGGTTGCACGATTCGTTTACGTGATTTTCTGCGTGAATTTAGGCTGAAGCTAAGGGAAAGAAACGTGCTGGCGTTGTCCAGTTTTTCAAATTTTAAATTTAAATTTCAAATTGAATTTCATTTTATTTCAATACGTTTGCATATCGTATGATCACGTATTAACTCCGAAAATTACGAAATTGGAAATCCAACAATAATTCAATATTACGGACCCAATGGAACTGGTCTCGTCGAATTCCGAGACTGTTTGAAAATTGACTATTTTATAAATATCGGTTCGAGTGATTATTTTCAAAACTGAACAAAACAGTTCGAAATTAAATTCTGAAGCTTCAATCATCTTCAGTGTTATTAATACGAATTTTAAAAGCCTTTGAAATATTTTTCTTCAGCTTAAAATTGAAGATTAAAATTTTTATTCAACTATTAACAGATTAAATTCTATAATTTAATCGCCGATTTAAAGTTATATTCGGGATTCAAATTAAATCGTCGTTCAAATATTTAAAATAAATTAAATATTTTCAATTTAATTCGTTCGAAATTCAGGGTCGTTACAGAATGCATCGGGGAAGTTAGTGTTTTACTCCGAGTCGTACGTGAGTTTAGTGAAGGGAACTCGGTGTTTTACTCGAGAATTTTGTAATATGGCTCAGGTATTTTCATTTGGAAATCGAGTTTGCTTTGAAATTTTTAAAGGTTTAAAAACAAAAGAAAATTTGTAACCAGTTTTCAAATCAAATAGAAATGCACAAGTTTTCAAAACCATTATCAAACAGGTTTCAAAATATAAGTATATTAAAAACTTTAATTATAAGGTGTTTGAATGAATTAATTTCAAACGTTTGAATTCAAATTAGTAATGATGAAACTAAGTAATTAATTAATATGAATGGTTAAAGGATAATTATTTTATGTAATTAATTAAAGGCTAATTACTTAATGTAATTAAAGAATAATTAATTAAGGTTGATTAATTAAGATGGTTAGTTAATTACTTAGTATAAGTGATTAAAGAGTAATTACTGAATGTAATTAATTAGAGGATAGTTAATGACTTAATGTGATTAATTAAAGGTTAATAAATTAATGTAATTAGTTAAAGATAATTAACTAATGGAAGTGATTAAGGATTAATTAATTAACTTAAGTAATTATGGGATAATTACTTTATGGAAATAATTAAGAGATAATTAAATTACTTAAAAGATAATTTCTTAATGTAAGTAATTGAAGAGTTAATTCGTTATTGTAATTAATTAATCAAAGGTTAATTAATGTGATTAATTAAGAAATAATTAAGTAATTAAGGATAATTACTTAAGTTGGATAATTAAGAATGATTAATAAATTCAAATGATTATAGTTAATTAATGATTACTTAAGCAGGGTTAGGTGATTTATTCTTAAGTGATTAATTTAATTTGAGTTAATTAAATTAATTAGAAATGGTGTGACTAATTAATCTTACTTATGAATAATTTAATGATATTGAATGCCTTGGATTATTTGATATCTATGATATGTGATTTGTGATGCTACGTGAGATGATTTGTTTGGGTTGAACTATGATAATATGGATTATCTATCTGTAATGGAATCGCTATGTGAATATGTTACTCTAAATATGAATTGAATTGTTTTCACTTAAACAACTCGGATTAATAAAAGATGGTATTGATTTCGAAGAGACCGGGATCGGATATCAGCGATATTCGGAACCACTTCGATTAGTAATCTATAATTCTTTATAGATTTGATTTGTAAATCGAATAGGCTGGAATGGAATAAATTAAGTAACTGGACCATTGAAACTAAGAAACGGTACTTAGATATTATTTGGTGAAACAAGTGTTTGACTAATATAAGATAAGAACTCGTAGTGAGGTACGAGTAACCTTGGGTTTTAAAAGAAGCTTTACAACCGTAGTATTTCAAATTAAATGGGTTTACTCATGCTGGTTTCCAACCTGACTCGGGTGTTACTTTATTGTAATGCTCGGGTTAGACCGAGTATTACAGGTTTTCAGGAAAGGACGTTCTAGAGTTCAGGTGGCGAGCTGGATGGCAGGAACGTATGGAGTATTTTCCACTGTGTATTGGTGTTATATTGTTGTAGACTGGGACAAGTTATTTATAACTGTCCAGTTTGTTTGTGAATGGATGTAACTTTGATATATTGTATGTAAATTAACATTTACAGCTTTTCTTTGTGTAAATGCTACTATTTGTATATTATATTTTAATTTGCTACGAATGTGAGAATCGGTGTTGTTTCTGTTTCTTCTTCTATCTCTTTTCTTCTTTTTCCTAACTATCTGGAATTTTCAGGGTCGAAAATTTTCTGGTCGTTACAGAAATTTTTTATAACTAATATAGTTATTTGTAATGTGTTTTTTTTGTGAAACGGTAATATCTAATTATTATCATTTGTTGTTGACTTGTTGTATTTAGTCAAATTATAAACATTGGCTTGTTGATTGAATATATGGACTAAACACTAGTTTAATAATGTTGAATTAGGGAGAATGAAGTGGATAATTAGGATCTTCGATATGAAATTTAAATGTTGTTGTGAATTTTGTTGTTTATTGACTGGTAGTTTCAACTATTGAAAAAAATTAAATATATGGATACTTTTGGATTATCGAAACCTTCTGAATTAATATATGAGTTGAAACTTAGAAATTGTGTTGAATTATGCAGTTGAATTTGATAACCTTAATTTGAAAGCAAGTGAAACAAGGTTTAATTTGTTATATCTATGTCTAGTAAATGAATAGAATTTTTGTATACATTCTTGGCATTTAATGTAATAATATACAAGTGTGAACTTTAAGCCTTGGGATGTTTAAATTGAAACCGTGATTAAGGAAATGTCGTTAATGAGATTAAATTGGAAAAAATATGTTTATAATTTAATTAACATTTATGAAGTGTGTCATAAATAAATGGAGAGGTAAAGGTGAAACTAAATGGGATAAGCAAATATAAATTAAAAGTGAAATGATTATAAATAAAGCCATGACTTGTAAATTGTTATGAAATAAATGGATGTTGCAATAAATGGTTATAAATAAAGTTGTGATAACTTTAAACTCGAATAATGTCTTATAAAAGGAATAAAGGCTTTATAAATTGGTTATAAACTGAAGGAAATTTCACATGAAATGATTCTCAAATTAATGTGGTAATAAATGAGAAATATTACATGTGAAAATGAATGTAATTTAAAATGAAGAGAAATATAAGCAATGTTGTGAGAATGAATATGTTAATGTTTTGTATTGAATAGAGAAATTCTATGAAACAAATATTAAAGTATGAAGTGATACTTGTATTAATCAATGAGATTAATAATGAATTTGATTAAAATGTAATTGTGTTGAAACAAATTGGAATAATTATGTAAGTATTATGTATATTGTTTTATTCACAAAATTAATTTGATCTAGATTTGAGTACACAAGTTCTAGGTGAATTACACCACTTCGTGTTAGGATTTTTCATTCGATTCTTAATGGCGAATATTTGATATGGATGTTTGGTTTAATTCAAGAATTCTCTATCATAGTATATGGCTATGTAAGGAGAATGATGGTTTCTAGCAAGAAACCTTATCGAAGTCCGCATTAGGGAAGTCGAATGAAAAATACTAGTTCGAAACGAACTTGTGTAACCGAGCGAGCGATCAAATGTGATTTTGCGAAATGATGACATATGTACATCATTTGTTCTAATATTATTGATATTCTTTGACGCTGAAAATGAAAGTTGTTGGGTTGGATATCTTTGTAATTTAAATTGGATTTTTTCTTGTATGCAAAACTAATATTAATTTAAAACCATTTTTCAAAACAATTTTCTTTTATTTTTCTTATACAAACTATCTTATTCTATTTTATTTACAAAACTATTTTACAAACTATTTTATTTACAAACTATTTTATCTACAAAACTGTTTTACAAACTATTTTATTTACAAAACTATTTTACAAACTATTTTATTTACAAACTATTTTATCTACAAAACTGTTTTACAAACTATTTTATTTACAAAACTATTTTACAAACTATTTAACTAAACTATTTTGTATACAAAACTATTTCACTAAACGATTTTATATACCAAACTATTCCAAATTCAAAACCTTTTATAAAGCAAAGATACTGAATCTCATATGGCTTTTCATACAGTGAAATTGATTTTGGAAAATTTTTGATTCTTGTATAAGACGGACTTTATATAAGTATAAGGTGATTTTCAAAACTGTTGATTTTGGAAGGTATTCGATCTAAAGAGATAAATCTTATATATAACGAAATTTATATTAGAATGATTTGATATATTAAAGATTATTGATTTTGGAAAGTACTTTATCTGAAAATGAAATCTTATATATAATGGAATTAATATAAGTGTGATATTTGAAGCTATGATTTTGAAAGGGTACTGTATATGGTATATTATATTTTGAAAGGGTACTGTAGACGTCATGTTGGTTGGGTTGTAGTCTAGTGAAGTATCTCAGTAAATGTTTGGTATGACTATATATATGTGTATGTGTATGTGTATATGATGACTGTAATTGTGGAAGTATTCTAGTTGATACTAGGTGTAACTGATATTTGGGAATATATATAAATATATATATATATATTAACTTGTGTGATATGGGTATTTATTAATTCATTAATAAATTAAAATTCGGTTAGTTTTGGTTACTAGCCTGGTTATGGAAATTTCGGGGACGAAATTCTTTTAAGGGGGAGGAATGTAACGACCCGGGATTTTGACGTCTCGAGTTTAGAATATTAATTTTTAATATTCAATAATATGGCATTTTAATCAAACAAAAATTCTAGTTAATTGTTAATAATATACCATTTTTCAAACCAAGATAATATTTGAATTTCCAGTTTTTTATTTATAACATAGGAAATTGATTTAATTGGAATTTCTTATATATATATAAATATATATATGTATTCGGAACAACAGAATTTATATATATATAATTTGGAAATAGATTCATAGCAAATAAATGTAGAAGAATAAAAATGGATATATTATAAATAGAAATGAGTATGGTTTATGAACAATACAGTGTATTATAACGGGAAAGAGTTTAAAATTGGATTTTCTTATAGATATATATATATGCATATTAGTTAAGAAGAATGCATACGTATATAAATATAAGTTCAAAAAGGAAAATAATAGTATTTATAAACAAATAAATATTGAATGCTAAAAACTAAATAAAAATAGTATGTGAAAACAATATATGTAATGGTAAGTAATATATATATATATATATAAACTAAATAAATATAGTTTATTAAAAATAATATATATATGTATATATTGAGAAAAAAAATTGAAAGAAGAGATATATATGAAAATATACGATGATAGAAATGAGAGATATACATTTGTAAGATATAAAAGAAATGTAAAACATAAAAGTTATTTTTAATATATATATATATATATATAATGACTAGCCTTTAAAATGCCTTGATTATATATATGTTAGTAGAAATATATATATATATATATATATATATATATATTTAAATGAGAAGACATAAATGGTTATTTAAAACCACTATACATGTTGTTTAGAAATATATATGGAAGCATATTGAAATCAAAAGAAAGTTAACTAGGTAAAGTAAAAAGTAAATAAAGAGTAAAAGCATGAAGATAACAAATAAAAGTTAAACTAGTAAAAAGGTAAAACAAAGTTATAATAAACATTTCCCTGGTAAGAAAGAAAAAAAATTATATGCAACCAAAAACAAGAACAAGTATATACATTACCTAGCAACAAAATGTACAAATAAAAGTGAAAACACACACACACACACACACACATATATATATATATATATATAGACACACACACACACACATATATAAGCATGTTTGGTTCAAAAGAGGAAAGGGTAAAAACATTTCTTCACTTCTTTTCAACCTCAAACCAAAAATCAATTCAAAATCACCTCAAGTTTTTCATCCATCACTGTACAAACATTGTACAGCAAATCAAATCCTTCCTTAAGCCAAAAATTTATACGTATACATCATCACCTCATTTCTGCAAAACATGTGTGTGTATATATATATATATGTAGGCATCTAGGTGTGTAGTTTCAGATGTTTTAACACCCTGTAAACAAACAAAAGCCTGTAAACAATAACCTGTAGGCAAAGCTCTGTAAAACAAAAACCCTGTAAAGTAAAAAAGAAGAAGAAAAGCATACTGTTCTTTCAAGACTTCAAGGAGCTTAGCAGGTAATCAAGTTTCAGATGAATATAAAGTTTAAAGTGGAAATTTTAGAAGGGCTAGCATGTTTAAGGTGAGCATTTAGATCTTTGGAATGCCTGGAAATGCTATAATCTACTCTGTTATATTCAACAGGCTTAGAAATTTATATATATACCATGATTTTCAAAAATCAAAATCTCTTTGTCCGATTAGAATTAGTGAATGATGTAAATTAAGGAAAAGCGTGTTTTTGAGTATAGGTCATGGTAAAAATAGTTGGAACTTGTTTATTTTGTATATTGTTTGAAATATTCGATTTACAGTAAACAAAACAGTTTTTGTCAAATTTTACCATGCTTAAAACATGAAATTGAGTATGGATTCATGATTGTAGGATGAAGTTAGGAATTTTATTAAAGAAATTTTGATTTTTAAAATATTTGATTGAGAGAAATTTTGAGTTGAACGTTTTCACTAAAAATTAATTAATTTTTGAATTTGTGGTGTCGAGGCGACGGTTCATCGACTTTGGGTTGGCCGTGGAGTCGAGCGCGAGCTTTTGACCTTGGGGTTTTCACTCTGGCGTGGTGGTTTGGGCGTATGATGTGAGTTTAGGGTTTTGGGGTGGTTGGGTTTAGGCTCTGGACGCGGTCTAATTGGAGGAGGAGGGAACCTTAGGATTTGGACAGGGCATGGAAGAAACAACATGGATGAGGCTTCTAATGGTGGCGGCGGCAAGTGAAGCACTAGCGTAGGTTGGAAGCATTTTGGTGTTGAGTAGAAGCAGGTATTCTTTAGGTTCGGGTTTTTGAGCCTCGACTCAGGATCGATGACGTGGAAGTTTCGGCGAGGTGGCGATGGGAATCAAGGGTCGAAGAGAGGTTGGTCGAAGGTGTCGTGGTGGTAATGTAGGAATTAGGCGAGTGAGCATGTGCACAGCGTGGATGCAAGTTTTTGGCCATGGTGGCTGGAGTTTGGGAAGAAACTTCGGGTTTGGGTCCAGGCGAGGGTGGACGATGGCACACGGGTTGGGTCAAGTGTGCGTGCCTGAAGATTTGGTGCAAGCAGATGAAATTTTGGTGATCTGGGAAGTAAGGATTTCAGGCAAGAAGAGAAAGAAGGAAGGGAAAAAAGAAAGAAAGGGGAAGGAAGAAGGGGAATGGTGGATTGGGTTTGGGCTTCGGCCCAGATAAGAAAAAAGAAAAAAAAAGTTTAAAATTAGATGTCAAAATTTTATATGTGTACACATGTTAAAATATTTGAGTTATTTGCCTAGATAAAAATAGCGATGAGTTAATCCAAGTTAATTCTGATGTTTAGATATCTGTTTAGTGGAATAAAACACCGTTCCGCTAATTGTATTAAAATAGACCACTGTTGGCAGAATAAATCACCATTCTACCATTATTACTGAATATATCTTTTTTGTGGACATTTACTAGCAGAAATAAAACCATGTTCTGCTATTACATTTGTACAGACATCTATTTATTATCTTAATAATTATATTGGATAATATGATGTTGAATTGATTGTTAAATACAGTTTGATGTGAATATCTTTATCTGTTATTCTGGACTGTTATGGAAAGAATGGTTATTTGATTAATTACCATTATAATTTATAATTCTTTTTCAATTTGGAGGTTGACTTGTGAACCAAAATTGTTTAAAGATGATTATTATTTATTAATGATATTTTAAAGTTAATTGGTAAATGTTTTAATAATAATTTAAAGTAACTATTTTATTATTCTTAAAAATTATATAAAAGTATTAATTTTTGTTTTAAAGTTATTAATTATCTAAAATGTTTAAAGTATATTAATTATTAATTAAATTTATTTTATGGTGATTGTTAAAGTTAATTATTACTTAAGGGTTAATTAGTATTAAAGTATATTTATTCCAAAGATGAATTATTAAATATTAATAATGTTTTAAAAATAATATATTATATTGTAAACTTTCATAAAAGAGTATTTTACTTAATTAGAACTTAGAAAATTTATATTGAAATTTTATAAGCATTATTTTGAAAATTTTTAAATAAAGTTTTCGGAAAGTAATGTTATACTTTCATGGCGTAATCGGAGGCAGAGAGTGCCTGCCGTTAAATTTTTGATTTCTCTGGGATAGAGACGTAACCATTGAGCTGTGAATCCATGGTTGATATTACAGTGGTGCTTTCCAGATTTATTTTAAAAGGGTTTCAAATATTGTGAAATGAATGGTTTGTGAATATACTTATCCGGTGAGATAAGCATGTGCTGTTTTGATTAAGTAATTTAAATTTATCGAAATTTAAATTATAAAGGCTTAATGTTTTGAATGGGAAATGAAACCTTTGACTGGATGATTGTATATTTGATAGTTAAATAACCGCCTATCAAATCTAGACCCAAAAATATAACTTTGGAAATATCTAGAAGAAACACGGGAATTATGTTACCGTTCGAGGTACTATACTGTACATATAAACTCATTCGTTCTTCTAGGACGATGTTAAGGAAATTCATCCACTAATGGTTAGGAGGTGATCTCCGATCTTATTTTCATCGGTTTATTTCCTAAAGCACCCGGGGTTGAGTTTACCGGAAATGTCGAAAGTTGTTTCGAAGAGACCGGGATCGGATAAGTTATTCGAAAACCACTTCGATCCAACAAATACGTTTCTGAATGAAGACAAGAGCATGGAGTCGAAGATGGAGCATTGAAGTGGAAGGGCTAATTGATACTAATCCTGAGGATGATTCCCAAATGGATGTAGTAGAAATAGTGCCTTCGTTTTCGTTCAGACCCAAAACGGACTTGTATGGATGGACGCTATCAGTACATTGTCATTGGAGGACAATGAGCATTCTAAGTGAAAATTCCTTTAAAAGGTAATCGTAGCCTCTAGCCTCATTAACCGAGAATGACTGAAAATCAAGGAGGATGCAGTAAGGCTAAATGGGTCGTACCAAATTAGGGTATGTTTATCACCTTTCTAGATAACCTCGGATATTATTTTATTACTACGATACGTGGAAGGAGCTCCAAAAGGGTCGGAACACCCGGGGTGATAGCATATTCGGTCCATCTAGGTTAGGGATAGTCCGGTCTTGTGTCGCAGCGGTTCCCGGCGTGGTCCTCGGTACATTTTTCTAGACATGTACTGTGGTAGGTGGTACCCCAGTGCCTAGTCATTCGTGTGGAATCCTGACGCAGCGGATTAATCAAAACAATGTAGATCGATGAATGTAGTAATCGATGGATTGGAAGATAATGAAATGCCCAAATTCGTTGATCCGAAGATACCGAATTCTAGCTATCCCGAACTCGTTGATCGCGCACGATACCGGGTTCAAAGATCTGCGATTCTTCACACGTTGATCTATCGCACTAGATTCCGTGAATCGGCTTCTGCAGTCATTGAATCGAGCGCACTCGATTAACCGAAAGAGGAGATAGGAGATTACACTCGACTACCAATTTGGTGAAAGAACAAAGCTAACAAAACAAGAGTTTTATTTCAAATCAACTGAACTATTACAAATGACTCACACGACCTATTTATAGGCATTTGACTCGAACAACACAATTTGTACAAACTCATAAGTCGGCTCCGACCTAACAACCTCCGACTTACGACTCAACATAAGTCACACGACTTACGACTCAACATAAGTCACACGACTTACGACTTAAAAGTAACGACCTAACACAAACAGTGACATTACAACACAGTGTCAATGACTTACGACTCAAGTCATATGTACAAACGACTTAAAAACAGAAAAATACAAATAGAAAATACATCACTTAAGTCGTTGCCGTCTTAACAACTCCACGCGACCCAACTTAGGTCGTACGCGACCTAAATCAGACGACTTAATAGATGCGATGCTTGTAGAATCAATGGCCCAGATTAAGCGGCAGGGGAAATCCACGGCTTCCGGTTTCAGCGACTTAAGATGGTACGACTTAACTAAGTCGTAACTCGATACCGACTTACCACTTGACTCGTTAAGTCGTTCACGACCTAACACTTCATCAGTTTGCTCTGCCTTCTCACTGCGTAACTCGGTAGATCGTCCTGGCGACTTAAGAGATTCGCTACCCCGCATATCTTCACTGAGTCGTTGCCGAGTTATACTAAGTCGGTCACGACTTATCGTTTCACTAGGTCGGTCACGAGTTAGGCCTTCTACTCCGTTAAGTCGGTCACGACTCATATCTTCTTTAAGTCGGTCACGACTTATGCCTCTTATCGTTTCACTAGGTCGGTCGCGAGTTAGGTCTTCCACCCTGTTAAGTCGGTCACGACTTATGCCTTTACTCCTGTTAAGTCGGTCACGACTTAAATCTCCCATCATGTTAAGTCGATCATGACTTATGCCTTCGACAAATATGGGCTGCGCTGCATCAAATCCATTCTCCAATACGTGCCTTTAAGGTTTTGGTTGTAGAGCCTAGTATGCTGGAATTTAATTAATTTAACAATTTCAGCTATTTGAATAAGTATTTGTACTTAAACACTATTATAATATCATTGGATTTTCTATAAAAGTGTTTTGGTTACTGTAAGGGAAAAACCCGTCGTGTTTATGTTTGGCATGGTCTTACGGGATACCTTTGATTTTAAAAGGATTTTTGAAAGTTATAAAGAATAAAATTCCTTGTGATTTAAATTCTCACACTGGTTTTACCAGACTGACCCGGGCATGGTTTTTCCTATATGCTCTGGTCAGTTCGAGCATATTTACAGGTTTAGCTAGAAGATTGGAGCTTCATGAGAGGAGTTGGAGACTAGAGTCGTATTCACTTAGATGATTATATTCCGTTGCATTTAGTTGTGTATATCAGCAATTGTAAGGACAGGTTGTTATAACTATACGTGCTGAATAGGTTAGTATACTCTGATTGATGTCTGTATATATATATATATATATATATTAATTACAGATTATGTTTATGTAAAGATTTGTTTTATATTATAGATTATTCATTTCCGCTGTGAGATTCTGTGTTGTTCTTTTTTTTTCTAACTTCTTTCTACTTTCTTTTCTTACTATCCGCCTTTCTGTTCAATTTGGACTGGACAAGTGCGGTAAAGTGTCCGTTCGAACTGTACGCAAAAGTGGGTCGTAACACCAAGTGACATTTTTCTTCTAGTTCTCAAGCTCATTTACTCGATAACTCAATTCTCACTTCAGTAATCTATTTTCTCTAAGAATTCTACGCCAAAGTTCTTTTATGCTTGTTGATTCTAAAATGCCCGCCCTTAATTTTTCGTTTTGTTTGTTATTTTTTGTAACGACCCACCAATTTGTCACTTTGATAAATTATGTTTATTTTTAAATAAATGGTTGATGATACAAGTAATATTGTTTTGAGTGATAATAAGTAATAGTACTCATATTTTGAATAAATATGTACAAAAATCTTTTCCTCGAAATCTAAATCGATAAAATGGCCGAAAACTGTTTTATTGATTACCAACTCTATATGTCATGCAAGGAGCTGAATACATACACTTTTTTTTATAATTAAATAATAATATGAAATAAAATCAATTGATTTGTTTCTGAAAATAAAATGTGTTTTTGACATTGTTAATAACGCCCTTAAATATGATAACTGATTTATTTAATTTAAATTGAGATTTAATGATTAAATAATTATTATAATTATTCAAATAATGATTTCAAAAAAAATTATAATTTATTTTTAATTGTTATAAAGTGACAATAAATCATTTATAATATTTTTACAAAGAGATATATTTTATTTGAAAATATAAGGAAAAATCGATATCGCTTTATCGTTATAAAAGCGATTTCTGTAAATAATTTTTAATATAAATTTATATGGTTTTATAAATCAAATATGATCATTTTAATTCATTTAAAATGATAAGAAATTTATTTTGAATTTTTTTACAAATATATGTATGTTAAAGTATAAGTGAAAATGTGACCGGGAATCGGTTCTCCGATCGGCAACGATTTATCGAGCGAAATTTGTTCGAAATCAATGCAACATTATTTATATCATGTACACATATGTAACACACACATGCAGCTGCTTACATGCACATGAACATATGTGTACATACATATATACTTATACACTTATATAAGACAAAAATCTAAGATATATTATATAAAGCTTCCTCCTTAAGCTTAAACAAGTCAACATATGCACATGTGAGTGAATGGAAGTGATGGGAACATTATGAGGGAGGCTTTAGCTGTGTATTATAAAGAGGAAGTGTGTTGGAGAAGCTTGGAAAAAGTTGTGCATGCATACCTTCCTTATACTCCTCTTTTTTCCTATAAATACCCACCCATATACTCCTTCATTCTTCTTCTTCTTTACTATTCTTGAGCTTCTTAATGCTCTCTAATGGCTTCTCCTTATTAAGAGAGGTAGGAGGGTTAAAAATAGTGAAGTGCTTAAGCACCAATCCGCTAATTAATCTCTAACCTCTTCTTAATCAACTTCATTCTCTTCTCTTCTTTAATGGCACTTGGCCGAGAGTTTGGAGATGATGGGAGCATGGGCCATGAGCAAGGAGGAGGTCAAAATGGTGGCCAAGCACTTTGAAAGCATGGTTAATTGTTTAGTAATGATTTAGATGAAGTATTATGGTGATTTGAATGTTGGTGGGAAGTTTGGTTTGATTATAGTGAGAACTCCTAAACAATATTAAATTATATTATATGTTGAATGATGATATGATGTTTAATATGCTTTGATCATCAAGTTTGGTATGAATGTTGAAATATATGCAAGTCACGAATATACACGTCGATAAGCACAAAAGGAAATCATTTTCCTTAGATTGATGAAACGGCATATATGGAAGTGTTAAACCTCTTAAAAATGGTTTAAAATGTATTTGAATTTTTTATAAACATTTAAAAGTGTTTTGGTAAAGTTTGAAAAGAAATAGAAAATTGGTTAAAAATAAGCGCGTCACGTATAGGCAGTTCGCGATTTCGCGCTATAAAAGTCAATCAAGTGTAAAAGTTGGAATATAGCTCGAAATTCTTCGAGTTAATAATTTTCTGAACTATTGTATTCATTAGTTTCCAATGAAGTAAGAAAATCGATATTTCGATAAGTAGATTTTCAAATATGAGTAAAACAAGTTTTTAAAAAATCCTAAATTTTCAATTCGGAATCCAAAACTGGATTTTTTTACAAATATTGTTTTAAATTGTTTAAAAATGTTAAATAAATCTTATAAATCTTTTAAAATGTTTTAAAAGTGATTCGAGTAATAAAAATGGATTTTCAAATAATAAAAGCTCGTTTTGATCAATATAGCTTAAAAAGCACTTTCCGTAGCACTTTTCTACAACTTTTGAAATATGGTTTTAACGTAAAAATTCTTATCCAAATCTTTTATAGACGTTGTCAAATGGATAATTAAGAGTTTTAATAATGATTTGGAGGTTTTCTAGCTTATTGAAAAAAGTTCAAATAAATGATTTAAAGAAAAGCTATTATAAATATAGTGGTTTAATCTTGGCTTTAAAAGCCGACGAGTAGACTGGATTTTTCTATTCGTGAGATCCGGATGTGAGGTTCTTAAACTAAGGAGATGTTCAGGAGAAACCAGTGCCCTGGCTCAACTGTCCTCTTTCTTGGGTGAGGGATAGGGAGGGTGGAAATGTCGGAAATGAGTAAAAGATTTAATTTTCCAAATTTAATTACAACTTGGATTTTATGGAGATGACCTTCTTGTTCTCGGTGTTAATGTCTGAAGAGGGAACTCGTACTATCCATGGAATTTAAAAGGTGACTTCATCGTTATTCTGTCTATAGTTTTTGTTGAATACAAGGATTGATATTGAATAGAATTAGATGATTTCTATAGATACTGCTCATTTGATATTTACTGGTTTTTGGATTAACATCCTAAATAATGTGGTTTTAACTTAATCAAAATTTAGAGTTTTGAACTAAGAAATCTTTATTAAGATTTAATGAGACGGTTCAGAATTAATTTAATTCCTATATTTAAAATTTATTGGTTTGGATTTATAGTAAACGATGTCTTGGATAACATTATTTTTGATCAATGTTAAAAGTTATGATTTGGAAATCTTAGCTAGGATTTAAGTAAATGATTTTGGGGATATTTCCCTAAGAATAAAGGAAATGATTTTGAATTATTCCAAGTTTAAAATGATTTTAAGTAATCAAAGATTTGACAAGAGAGGGTTAATGATTCCATATATATCGGAAAGGACGTTTTAGAAAAATATATCTCCAAGGGAGATGTTTTGACAATAAGAACTTATTAAATTATAGAATGATTTCCCTATTCACAAAGCCACTTTTTATCAATAATTGGATTTGTGGGAACCGGGGTCGAATTTGGATAATTCCTATCCAAAAACCACTTCAAACCAATGTATGCATTCGAAAAATATAGACCTGATAGAGAGAATGAAGAATGAAGACCATGGATTTTCGGGATGAAAGGATTGCTTGTTGATAATTCTGGTTAGCTACCAAATAATAAAGTAGTAGTGCTCTTTTCACTTCTGAAATTCTTTAGGTTGCAAGGACTTCGAGCTACTAATCCTAGGGTTGACACCAGACAGGATGTGGTTGAAGAGTGTCTTCGGTTTCGTTCAATCCCAGAATGAACTTTTATGGACGGATGTCTGACATTGCATTCTTGAGATTTACATCGTTTATTTTTATAAACTACATCTGTTTGGTGGCAGAGAAGGCAACTTCTCTTAGCTTAACACCCTTCCCTGAGACGTATGAGCTCGAAGGTTGTATGTTTGTGGAAGTTAACAAGTGATCTATCGAAATGGTACTATGGCATTCAAAGAAAGATGATGCGCTATGTGAAAAGGTAATCGTTACCTCATGCCTCACACCCGGAAATGACCAAAACAGGGTTGGAAGTAGCAAGGCTTTGTGGTTCACAACCATTAGGGTATGATCATCCCCTTCTAGATGTATTTCTTCCCACTATGACATTCGGGATGTAAATTTATGTGGATGTATGCTATGAGGTACCTCGGATAGGTCGGTAACGACTGGGGTGATGACATATTCGGTACTATCTATGGAAAGGCAGGCCGGTCTTATGTTGGTAGAAGACCATCTATTGGGCCTCGGTACATTCCTTTAGAGATTTACTGCCAGAAAGTAGTCCCTTCACCTGGTCATTTGTATGGAATACATTCTCCAATAAGTGCCTGCCAGTTTTGTAGAACCTGCATTTGTGGCTAGTATTGCGGGAATTTAATCAATGTAACAATTTCGGCTAAGACTAATAAGTTTACATGCAAATGTTTTCAAAGATATGTCATTCAAAATAACATCAATTATTTTTGATGTAAAATGTTTTGGTTATCATAAGGTAAAAACCCATTCCGTTTTTATGTGCGGCGTGGTCTTATGAGATACCCTTTTGTTTTCAAAACGCGTATTTTGAGTTCTCACACCAGCCCCATGACTGACCTAGAGTTAATTTTTCCTCATCCTTAAACTTTGGGTGCCCTAATTTTCCCTGGCCAGCGAAGTAGTCAGGTTAGTTTAAAAGAAGATGGATGGAGCTAGAAGCAAGGAGTCAGAAGATTTACTAAAGATTTTGTCTATTTCCACCGCACTCTTGTAGTATTGTATCCCCATTTGTAAGGACAGGAATTTATAACCGTCCATGTTTAACACTGACAAATGTATTTTAATTTCCGCTGTAATGATTATTTGTTGAAATAACATATATGAGATTTTGTTCTGTCTTATTTTCCTTTCTTACCCTTAAGAATCCGCTTCTCCGGCACTTGGATCTACGGCATGTGAATACCGAGGATGTATTAGTGTGAATTTCTGAGGGTCGAAGAAATGGGTCCTTACAACGTAGTATCAGAGCTTAGGTTAAGCGAACACCTGAGCTTGATAGGGGTAATAGACTCATCAGAGATAGGGTTAGTAATTCCCTAGGATGAGTAACTCATTAGAGATGAGGTTAGTAACACCTTAGAATGAGTTGAAGAGTATTATATATGAGCGTGTATTTGTTAGTAAATAAACGAATGAATTTGCTATTATACGAAATCATTTTTATCTAAATATATATAAATCTGTATTTGAAAGAAAAGAATATTTTGGTAAAATTTTCAAAGGATTTTTGAAATAAATAAACAATGTACAAATAATTTTAAAAGCTATCTTCAGAAACCTCAGAACACTTTCTGAGTGTTAACCAAACCTCTCCACTTAAGAATATGCTAGCAATTACCTGCTACTTGTGTCTAAAAGAATGATTGTTTTTCCTTGTATTAACCATATAGAGGAAGTTAAGCGAAATGGGAGTCCTCTATAGCAAATTGGGGCGAGAAAAACAGCCTTATAGTTCTCTCCACGATGAGGAAGAATAGCCAGAATGTCTGCCTAGCAATAGCAGATCTCCGATTATGGAAGACTATGCCCGTATACTAGTAGGAATGAAGATGGGTACCCTGTTGTAGGAATGCTTGTACCACCTCCAGCTGCGGAAATAATAATAACCTCGAGCGACAACGAACTCCGGCAAGCCTTGGAGGGAAATTGGGTAACGGATCCCACTAGTTCCATTCTGTAATCAATTGAGGAAGAGGATCCAATGAAAGAAAAACCGAAACCTGTAGAAGAGGAGGAAGAACCAATGGAGAAGGAATATGAGCCAATGAAAGACCTGAACACTGTAAGCGAATGTAGCAATATGATATGGGATATGAGTGGGGAAAATGTTATATGGTAGGTGGCATCATCCAATTCATACATCAACTGGAGCACAATAGGAAGACGACAACGAAGCCGATGATGGGTTGGATAGTGAAGAAGAAGGATAAGGGGAGGTAATGATTGATTTGGGATGTTGGAGTCCGCCATTGTAGTCGGACTCAGAAGATAGAAATAAAATCTGGTTAATTCAGTATGTATGAGTAGTGTAATTGTAATGGTTTAAGGAATGAGGGGGAAATCGTTTTTGGACCCTAGGTTGGAAGGATTTAATAGTGTATTGGTGCGAAGTTTTGTAAAATGGTAATTGTCTCCACTTTAGTACCACTCTTTAAAAGTAAATATTTAAAGTTAGATGAATTTGGCTTTGAAAAATTGGTAAACAAAATAATTTTACCAACGATTATATTTTTGAGACAAAGAATAATTTTCGGGAAATATGGTTATTTGATTAAGGAAAGGATAATACTCAGTTATTATCATAAATAGATCGGTTGTTTCAAATATGTATCTAAATTCTTTTATGACATCCCCTTTGATATACAGTTTTTTTTCTTGGTTTTACCTCATAAAAATCTTGGTTCCATTTTTTAAATTTTGGCTCCAACCTTGAAATTTTAGTGTTCTCGACCGGTTCATTTGCCTGAAGCAATTGATTTCCCTTTTTTTCACCATTGCCTCTTTTCACAGACTGTTAAAATGAAAAAAAATACCAATTCCAAACCCTTGAAATTGGTGTGATATCTTCGTATCTAAATCCATATCAATCGTGTATCCTCGTGAGTTCTTTTGGAACCCTGACTTCCCTGGCATGAATTTTTTGTGCCTTCTCAGTTGCGAAGCAGTTCCCTAGCTCCATGCTTCCAGTCCAATTATGGTACTAATTTTACTCTCGTTAATTTTTTTATTGAACCTGAATCACCATCGTAGACTTCGTCGCTCTGCCTCTAGTCTTGCCTCCATCAGTTCCATATCTAACTTTGGTAATTTTTGGAGATGAATCTGAGCAAAAATCGGTTGATTCTAATGTTTAGAGACGAATCTCTGCCTCCTCGCTATACCTTTTTCTAATGTTTGGATTACCAAACGAAGAGATGGCAGAGATGAAGTACATGGCCTGGTTAGAATATATTGCATCTCTAAGGAGGTATGTATTTGTTTCACTTTATTTCATAGCATCCGGTTAGTGTACATCTATGTGCAAAACTTAGAGCACTTTTTTGAGAGGAAGAGTAGTGGATTTTTATGAGGCACATCCATATATCGTGGAGTCACAAGGTAATTTTTATTTATGAATTTCAGTCACCAACGGAATGGAAACTCTATATCTGACTGTATGAAAATGTATCATGCACGATAATCTTCAGGATGAACAAGATGAAAAGACATTTGTAAAAGTTAAAATATATGTTTATCTAGGTATCCATATATAAACCTTTTGGAATTAGTAGCTAGCCGAGTTAGCACTAGATTGGCATATAGAAAAAAAACAAAAGGCTACATCAGACCTTACTCAGTTAACATTAATTTAGCGGTTAAGTGGCAATACGATGTATGTGTTGATGCAGGTCTAGTGCATTACACTTTGCATTACACTTTGCAAATTCGTCTGGGTATCCAAATTACAAACTATTCATTTCTAGTAAACCTTTAACTGCAGCATTGTACACATCATCTCCCAGTTCATTTCTCAATACTTGTAGCTTTTCATCATCTTCTTTTATCACTTCCTAAATTTTAGAAAATGGGCATATCATGAATTTCGCCTAACTTCTAAGGGAACTACGGAAAAGTTTCAGGTCTAAAACATTTATTTTCACATGACATAAAACTCATACAGGCTAAAAACACGTGTCTTCTTTTCAAACAGATTAAAGAACAACTTAGAAAAAATCAAGAAAAAACTAGAAAAAACTAGGAGAATGAAGGATTTAAAACCAATGTATTCTTTTTGTTAAAGTGTTAAAGACGTAAATCCCCATTAGAGAGTAATCTTAGAGGAAGAAGTGCAAAAGTAGACATTTTCATTTTATGTGATCTTTTTTTTTTGAAATGGTACTAATATACAACATATCACTGGGACGACATAACACAAATCACATGTCAATATATGTTCGAATCACGCTATGCAAGTTTCGAACTTGTTACCTCTCGCACCAAAGTCGAAGCACTTAACCACTGGGACAATGTGATCTTATTTATGTTTTAACATATGTGTACTATTTTAACCTGTTTTCCTTTTTGGTTCAAAGGTATATAAAGTGTCTATATAATGAGTCCTTTTAATAAATGATGTTTTAACTAATCATTGTATCTATTGAGGATTTGAGTTTAATTAATCCAGTTAATTTATGATTATTTTAATTTAATTAATTGTTTTAATTAATGAAATTGAAGATTATTTATCATTTTAATTAATAATGTTTGAGATTAATTATTCATTTAATTTATGATTATTTGAATTTAATAAATCCTTTTAACTATTGATATTTATATTAATTAATCAATTTAATAATATTGATTTAAGTAAATTATCTAATATAATAAAATTACTTTAATTAACTAATTTAAAGCTAATAAACTGATTTAATAAAGATTTTAAAGTTAATGTATCAATGTTATAAAATTATTTTGATTAATAATCTATTTTATTAAAGATAATGGATTTTTTTATTTAAAAGAAATTTTAAATGTGATTAATTATCTTTCGGAAAATTAATATTGTTTTAAAGTTATAAAAGGGAATTAGAACTCGATTATTGGGATGTTAAGTTGGATAATCTTCTGGGTGTTCGGTCTGGTGTTGGTTTAGGCCTTCGGGGTCATGCACTTGGAAAAATTATTCTCTTAACGTTTCAACAATCAGGGGCTAATCCTAAAAGTGTTTTTCCATTATGGAAATATGGAAACCAAGCATGAGTTCCATTCAATTTTAAAAGTTAAAGTTCAATTTCGGTTATAGAACAATAGTTCCATATTCAATATCGCTTATATGGAAAGGATCTAGTCACACATTTAACGCTAAACGATAAGGCTTGGTGTAACATTTCTGTATTTTTTCGACTTCCAAAAATCGACATTAATACATTCACTGTATCAACTGCCAAGCAATCGAATGCTGGAAAACCGAATTGTTATGGAGAAAAAGAAGAGGTAGAAGAAAACAAAAGAAAAAGAGAATAGAAAACACAGAAACAATATCAGAATCTCACATATCGCAGCGGAACAACATATAATAGATAAATGAATAATCTTTAAATCAAAACTATAACAGTTTATACATTACATCATCAGAGTTTACAACAACAATATACAACACCATACATCAATGGACAATTATACAAACTTGTCCTCATACGGAATACACAGCGGAATAAATAATATCATATACAAATGCTACGTCTCGCCATCCAGCTCGCCACTGAGCTCCACAACATCTCCTGACTCCAGAATGACCTGATAACCTGACTCTAGACTGCCCGTGTGGAAATTGGTGAGCACCCAGTGTTTAGGAAAGAAACAATAAACTCCAGGTCAGTCATGGTGACTGGTGTGAGAAATTAAAACAGTTATTATCTTTAAAACAACAACAACAACAAAGGAAGTGGAAAATATCCGCAATGCTTTTGGAAAATGAAACTACCGTAAGACCTCCCGCCACACACACAATGCAAACACAAAATTGGAGGAGATTTCTTCTTATGATAGTCAAACATGCTTACTACGCAAAACAAATCATTGGATTATTATTATTAGTGCATAGTGCAGAAAAACATTTCGAAAGTATAATATTAATCTTAGCCAACATAGGCATTTCACACTATGCCTACTATAGCTACTATGTTCAATACTAGGTTACCGCCACATTCCATAGCAGGTTATACAACTAAAACCGTACAAGGTTCGTATTGTTTCTTTGGATTTCCAACAAATGGTCAGGCTAAGGAACTTCCTATGCCACATGGGATCGCCTCTGGATGGACGTCCCGAGAACTAACTAGCTCTCTGCCAACACAAGGTCGGGTTACCTCTGACACTAGGTAACTACTACACGAATATGCCACCCCTGGTCCTTTGGGTCCTTTATCCGAGGCATCTCGATCAAACAACAATCACACAGTAAATGAGATTAGAGTATCCACATAGGTTAAATACCAGGGCTCCATACCTGATACCACCCTTTTCCAGAAAGAAATGACATACCCTAAAGGGAGAGACCCTCATAACCTTGTCGCATCATTCCTGTTTCGACCATTTTCGGGTTGTGAGGTCCGAAGAGGTCTCGTCCACAAAGCTACGCTTTTTCACAAAGCCGTGCTTTGATCAACAAATGATCAATAAATAATCATCACACAGCAACACTCAGCATGCCACACTACCAAATTGGGAGTATATCACTGATAAATTTCAACTACATAACCTCTGAGCTCGTACGTCTCAGAGAAGGGTGTTAAGCTAAGAGAATAAATTCTCCGCCACCAAACAGAAATGTATTTGAAAGAAATCAACTTTATATCTCAAAATGTAATGTCAGACATGTAACCATACAAGTCTGTTCCAGGTTCGAACAGAACCGAAGGCACTTCCAAAGAAGCCCTTGCAATCCGGGTATTCACAATCCCGATCGAACTTCCCATCACAAAGGAAATCTCTATACCATAGCTAATGGTGCAGAGACAATCGATAGGCCATCCTATCATTTTCACAAATACCCGGTCTTCACCACCGATCTTCAAATGCTATCCATATCATCATATCACTAATTCGGAATGGGTTATATGACACAAAGGTCTTTTCCCGGCTAACTCGAATAGTGAGCACAATATTTTAAAACATATGGATATAGGGATTTTAATTAAGTCACAACTTATTACCCAAATCCTTTTCTTTAAATGGTTTAAACAAATTACCATTTTAAATCTTTAAACAAAAAGATTTACTTCACAAAGTTTACCCAGTTTCACAAAGATTCATTCACAGATTTCCAAATCAATTTCCATTTCAATTGGATTAACCTATTAAATCTTTAATTAAGATTTAATTTATAGCTTTCAAAACTATTCACAATTCAAGTCTTTTATAATATAAAAGATACACCTTTTAAAATCTTCTTTGATTTCAAAAATAAAGTTTAATCATCTTCACAAAGGTTAATTCATAGTTTTTCCAAACTATTCACAATTTCATTTTAACTTGAGTTGTTTCGATACAAGTTGGAAATCTTTTCACTTTATGAAAGCTATTATCATTTGAAAACAAATAGTTTTTGTTTTGGGAAAAACTGGTTACAATTACACAGGTTAAAACCATCCAAGTATAAAACTTGAATTTAAATTTAAATTTCTAAAACCATATTTTTAAATGGTTAAAAACCCATATAAACACCTTTTATACTTATAAAATCTTTTAAACCAAAATTCCCAATTCATTGAATTCAATTTCAAAATATTGAATTCAAACTTAAATCAAATGATTTAAATTCCAATTCTATTAAGTTATTTAAAATAACTTTTATTTTTGAAACTCATTTTCAAAAGCTTTCAATTCCAATTCCAAACCTATTTTGGATTCAAAAACTCAATTTTCCCAAATTGATAAAAATCTATGACTTAACCGATTTCCCCGTGAAATACACATTTGTGTGTGTATTGTGTAGTCCACGGGTTTAACACAATAGTGCAACAACATTCAACCATCACAGATCCAATATAATCAATATAATTGATAAGCGGTATAAATTATAACGCTTATCATTCATTCACAGATCACAGATATATATCACATATAAACAATTTACAGATCACAACACAAATCAGGATATATCACAAAGCATCACACATCAAAGATGTCAAACAATTCAACATCCAATAAATTCCAAACATCCATAAGTAGGATTAATTTAATTATTTGATTAATTTAAATCAGATAAATTTCTATGAATAGATTTTACTAGTTATGGTAAATTAATAATCAATTAATTTCAAATTGATTTTCAAATTTATTTCAAAACACCAAATCAATTTCCAAACATTTTCAAAAGATTTATTTTCAATCACCAAAAATCAATTACCAAAATGGATTTCTAAATCTATTTCCTTTTTAAAATAAATTCATTTTTAAGAAGATAAATTCCTTTATTTTCAAACTATTCACAAATTCATTTTTTTAATAAATTCTCAATTGATAAATAATAATTTCGAAATCCATTTATTAAGCCATTTTTCCCAAATTTGAAATTTAATCCAATATAATTCAAAAATAAAACTTTTATCTTATAAAACTCCTTTTAAATTTATCCAATTATCAAAAATAAATTTTTCGATAAATTTTCAACTTAAATTTCAAAAATCCAATTTTTATTTATTTCTGGTATCCAACGATACCAAAAATATCTTCGGCTAATTTATAGCCGTCAACTATTTCAATCACAATATAATCACACGGTGATTATAAATAAATCAACACACAACATTGAAATACATTCAAATGTTTGAGGAATCCAGTTGGATCCCTCCAACCTGTTTCCCTACATCCACAGATGTTAGCACAATACCAATTCCACTTCAAAGTGGAATATCGTAGTATATGGGATTTATAAAATACTATCCGCTATTACGCGGCGCAATAGGGTCTCATCCGCTATATAATGCGGGAAATCAACTCCAAATACATATATAATACCAATTCCACTTCACGGTGGAATTATCGTGGTATATGTGTTTAATAAATAACCTCCGCTTAATATACGGCGTATATGGTCTATTTCAACACAATAGATAGCAGTCATCATTCAATTCACACAATTAACACTATCAATAATTTTAAATCTCAACTATTTAAAATTTGAATCGAAACACAATATTCGATTGAGTGAGAAGTTCTCACCTTTGCTTTTTTTTAAATGTCGAGCGATTAAATTTTAAATTAAATCGAACCGTTCGATTTAATCAAAAATTCTTGCTTGCCCCAAACATGCCCAGATCTACGCTGCAGCATATATCTCGTCGCTGCGATTCCAACACTTCCTGTTTCGTCGAATTTTGACAACGTATGCACAAGTTAGAGCATTTTAAAATTTGAACGATTTATAATACAATAATTTACCATTTTCATTTTAATTTTTAACTGCGATGTTACTTTGAATTCCTTCAATGCTGGGCCCTACGTCATCCTACTTCCTAGACTGTTTCACATCCTCCCTTCTCAAGAATTGGGCTGCCTTGGAATAGAAACGGTCCAATGACACCGGTGGCTTTCCAGCTAACCAACTTCCGAACTCGGAATCAAGATCAATCCCCTTAGTGAATGCCATCAGGATAGAGTTGTCATTGGGATTGCTTATTTCTGCACACGCAGCATGGAATCGCTCCAAGTAACGTCTAAGTGTTTCTCCGGGAGCTTGTGTAACACTAGACAGAGTGTTAACGTCTTTAGGCCTCGCCACATGCATATGGAATTGTTCAACAAACTTGGTGGCCATATGGTCAAAATTAGAGATGGATCGTGGTGGCAAACGAGTAAACCACATGGTAGCAATGCCCCCTAGGGAAATAGGGAAACTACGGCATTTTACTGCATCATCAGCTCTCGCCGCATTCATTAGCCATTCATACTTCAGGATGTGTTGATTGGGATCAGAACTTCCTTCATAGACCGGCAAAGTTGGCATCCTGAAGCGCCGAGGTGGTTCAGCATATAGTATGTCATCGGTGAAAGGGGTATGACTCCGGGAGATTCCCCAGTCATCGTTAGTGAGACCCTGACTTTCATGAATCATCTGACGAATCATCGTCGGTATATCTGGCATACAGATACTTGGAGCATGTTGTGCCAAGGTGTGGTAGGGTTCCACAGTGCGAGTCTAGACCGGACGCGGTCGACGGTCCGTGCCGCGCCTCCTTGGTTCAACATTTTCTAGGACATAAGGTGTGATATCCCGGGATTTTGGGCAATATAAATTTAATAATCTGTATTAATAATTAAATTAATTTGGTAATTTTCCTTATAATTTTAATTTAAATTGGAAATTTAATCTTTTAAAGGATAATAAATACTTAATCTGGCAATATTGATAAGATTTGTTTGTTAAAGCTCATAAAATTTTATTCTATTTATAATATATATATTTGATATATACTGTGAATAGGATATCTTTTGTTTTAAATTAAAGATTGTATTTTCAAATTGTAATATATATGTATGTATATGTTATAATTTGATATTGTTTTGAATTTAATTTAATCTATTGATAATTTATATATGTATGAATTGTGATTTGAAGCTTTGTTTTGAATTTAATATTTTTCAAAAGCTAATTTAAGGTTAATTTTATATTTTCAAAATATAAGATATTATTTATTTCTAAAATGTTATAGTTTAAATAAAAATTAGTAAAGGTTTTAATTTGTTTTCTTTTAATAAGTACTTAATCTAAAAATGGTTATAAATATATATAGATTTAAATTAGACCTTTCTTTTTAATATCTCCTAAACTTAAATGGTTTGTAAACATATAAAAGAAGACATATGTAACATATAAATAATTTTAACATAAGTAAATACAAATTCATATTACATAATTTAAAGAAAAACATAAATACTTTTGTAAATAAGGTTTTAAAACATAATTACTTTTAGGTAAGGGTTTAAAACATAATATTACATATATTCAACACTTGTAAAACATATAAAACAAGTTGGACATTTGTCTAATTAGTAATATAACAAGTGGCAATTCTTTTTCTTTATTTAAAATTTTATTTTATAAAAAAATGTAGTTGTTAGAGAAACCTGGTCATTTTCTTTCCCGTTCAAAGTTTTCAGTTCAAATCTTTTCCATCTTCTTTTTCTCTCCATCTCTTCTAATGTCAAAAGAAAATCAAAACTATAAGGAAAATCAAACAGCAAACATTCGAATTCAACACTAATACAACTTCAACCTAAGATCAAATGGAAGCAACTAAATCAAACACTGATTCAACTGCAACCTGCAAGTCAGATCTGTTCAACATTTTAAATCAACAAATCTGTAAGCACGCAAGGATTTTGTTTCTTCAGCAAAACAAAATGCAAGTTTCAGTTCAAATATAAGACATCTCTACAACAAGTTTCCAGATTCAACAATTCAAGTTTTTTAAATCAAAAGCAGTTGCCAGATCAAAAATTTAAAGGCCTGGGAAAACTGTTCTCTGCTTTAAAAATGGTGAGTAAACAATTTGTTTTAAAAACAGTTTAAGTTATGAATGGTTTAATGAATGTGTTGATCTGTTAATTGACATTAATGTTGCATAAAATCTTTCAGTTTTATATAATTGAATTGGTATGTATGTAGATGTGTGTAAGTATGTCTGTGTATATATGTACACCCTGTTCTCTATTATTTCAGCCATGATTTGCCTTCAAAAATTCAATATCTAAATCAAATCAATATTAAACTTTGATATATAAATGAAAGTTGTTTGTTAGGATATGAAGATAATTTTAAAAATAGTTTCAGGGTTTAAAATTTAATAAAATATTTTTAAAATCAAAAGAACAGTGGAAATATTTATCTATGCTAAAAACCAACTTTCTTAATTTTAAATTTGAATTCTAGGAATGAATTCGTGATTGAAAATCACGAATTTCAATATGTATTTCATCATTTTTAGTGTGATAATTCATGAGAATTTTGGGGTTGTTCGAATGGGACGATTTGGTTGATTGCCGATGATCGACGGCGTCGGGGTGGTCGATTCTTGGGTTGAAGATGGTCTGAGTGATGGAGAGTACAGGAAAAATACTCGATGAATTTTTAGATGGCCGTGGAAATCAGGCGGCGTCGATCTAGGGTTCAATGACCTGTTTTGGTCGTTGAAGTAGTCGAGTCATTTGCGTGGTCATGGGTGAACTGGTGACGATCACGATGGGGGGGATCATTGTAGGAGGACGAGGCGAAGCTTCGGTCAGGTCGGCGTGGTTCATCGAGGTTGGAGACGTCGGCGATGGGCAGATTTATGATGATGGTGAGTTCCAGTTTTGGTCGAGAATGGTCGACTTTCGTTTCGATGATGGAGATTGGTTTCTGGGTGGGTGATTGGGATGTCGAGGCTAAGGGGAACTGGTCGGTGTTCAGGAAGATGATCGGAGAAGCTCTGATGATCGTGCACGTGTACGTGTGCACGTTTGGGTAGGTTTGTCTGTGTTTTTGAGGAAGGAGAAAGCGACTCGAAGTTGCTCTCATGATTGTTTGCAGTTCGACTCGAAGTAGATAATGGTCGGGAGTTGCTCGAGTTTTTGTGAAAATTGGCTTGGGTATTTTTCGAATAATCACGTGTTCGACTCGAAGGAGATGAGGAACGTGAGTGTTGCTCGAGTTTGGTTTTGTGTATTGCCTAGTTTAAAAGTAAAAGCAAATTAAAACAAGTTTTAATGTTAAGAAAATAATTAATTTCAAAGATTTAAAGGATAAAATTAAGATGTCTAAACTTCTTTTAATTTGATTTCTAAATGTTTTATTTGTAATATGGTTTAATGATAATTAAGTAATCAATTATAATAAAGGATTTCTCTTTAAGTTATTAAGATTTTGTTTAATTTTAAATAATTAATTTGTGGAAATAAATAAGGTTAATTAATTATTGTTATTAACTTAAGAATAGTTAATTAATGTAAATGATTTATTAATAAGTAAAAGTTTAATTAAGATAAATGATTTTCTTAATTTATTTAAGTATTTTTAAATATAAGGAGTTAACTAATTATTTAATTAATTTTAAATGATTCGTTAAATGTTTGGTTAATTTAAATAATCACTTAATTATGAATTAATTAAGTATAATTAGTTGATAGATTAATTAGTGAAGTAATTACTAAATGTAATTAAATTAAGAGGAATTGCTTATGGAAGTAAATAGTGAAAAATTACTTATGAAAGTAATTAATGGAAGTAATTAAGAGTAAATCATTTGATGTTATTAATTAAAAGATTAATTAATTTAATTGATTTGAAGTTAATTAATTAAAGAGTAATTAATAATTTAGAGGATTAAGGTTAATTAATAATGTGATTAATTACTAGTTAAGGTAATTAATTAAAAGAGAGTAATTAATTAAGGAAGTAATTAATTAAGGGTTAATTAATTAAGATTAATTAATCAATAATAAGTGATTAAAGAATAATTAATTAATATAATTAATTATAAAGTAATTAATTAAGATAAGTAATTACAAATTGTTAATGACTGTTTATGGTTAATTAAGGTTAATTAATGAATGTAGTTAATTAAAGATTAATTATTTAATTAACTAGAAGGTAATAAATTAATGAAATAATTAGAGGATTAATTATTAATGAATTAATCAAGGTTGATTAATAAAAGTAATTAATTTAAGTATGATTAATTAATTGTAATTAATTGAGGATTAATATAATTAATTATAATTAATTAATAAATAAAGGATCATTAATTATTGTAATTAAATGATAGTAATTAATATTACTGTATATGGTTAAGGATAATTACTTGAATGTAATTAAAGTATAATTAATCAAAGGAGATTAATTAAGGAAGATCATTTAGATGTTTAATTAATTAATTTGTAATTAATTAATGATAATAAGCAGGATTAAGATAATCCAAGTAATTAAAGGATAGTAATTAATTTAATTAAAGGTTAATTAAATTGATTAGAGTTAATCAATTCTGTTTAGATTATTGATTAATACTGGATGTTTGATATTGGGTGATTGGTTGATATTGGATGATTTGAATATCTCTGATATATATATATGATATATGCTGCTTTGTGAGATGAATGTTGATATGAATTATCAATTGTGATAATATGATTTATCTATCTGTTATATCATCCTGAATATAAGTTTAAATGTTTAAACCTTTAAACAACTTTGCCTTAAAAGATACGTTTTGGATTTCGATGAGACCGGGATCGGGTTTCCGTATACCGGAATTCCAGGTCTGGAGACCCGAATACCACATCGATCCAAATTAACGATAGGTCGTGAATCTCAAGTGAAGATGAAGATTTAGAGTGCAAGGGTTATTGTCGTTAACTCTGAGGGTGATTCCAAAACGAGTGTAACGAGATAATGCCTTCGGTTTCGTTCGAACCCGGAATGAACTTGTATGGATTGAATGCTTTCAGCACATCGTCAGGCGGACGATGAGCATTCTAAGTGATATGTTCTGATTAAAGGTAATCGTAACCTCAAGCCTCATCAACCGGGAATGGCTAAAACAGGGGAGGTGCAGCAAGGCTTCGTGGGTAGCACCCACTGAGAGCAAGATAGATCCCTATCTAGAGGTCCCTTTTCTTTTATTCGGCTTAGTGTGTGGTTGGTCGCGCCAACTACGGGGTTATCTTGTTCGGAATTATCCAGTAAGGGATGGTTCCGGCTTTGTGTTGCAAGGGAGCGGGCGTACTCCTCGGTACGGTGATCTAGGCCACGTACTGTGACGGGCGGTACCCCAGTAGCCCTGCCATTGTATGGAATCCAAACTCCAATAAGTGTCGTACGTATTAGTTGTGCCCAACTATGTTGGAATGTGAGATGTAAGCATTTCAGCTATTTCTGTATTTTACTTGAAAACCCTATACCCTATTATAATATAACTGGATTTCCTATCAAATGTTTTGGTTAGCGTAAGGTAAAAACTTTTCCATGTTTATGTGTGGGAAGTCTTACGTGATACCTTTGTTTCAAAAGGTTTTGAAGTTAAACAATTTTAACCCGTTTACTCACACCAGACCCATGTCTGACCCAAGTGTTTATTTTCTGTTTTATTAAACTCTTGGGTACTCAATTTTTACGAGTAGCCAAGGGATTCAGGTTAGCTTTGACGAATCTATGGAGGAGATATGGAGCAGGAGGCTTCAACATTCGTAGATAGATAGTATTCCGCTGTGTTGGTTGATCTGAGTCTTTTGTTTGAATTGTATCTTGAGTTGTATAATAGACAGAAATTATAACTGTCTATTTTGTTGTATAAGTTGTGTAACTCTGATTATGTAAAGACTATGTAATAGTTATGTGATATATTATATTTTGTTTCGTTCCGCTGTGAGATTCTGATATTGTTTAGTTCTTTCTTTCTCTTCTTTTCTCTTTTCTATCCCTTTCTTTCTTATTAGCGATACGACTTTCTGTGGAGAGAAAGTCGTGGTCGTTACAGTGGTATCAGAGCAGTAGGTTGAGTGAATACCTAGGCTCTGAAGTGGTGTCTATCTTGAGAGCGCGTAATTGTTAGTTATATAAAAATGGTTTTATATTGTGTTAATTGATCGGTTGAGTGGTATATGGATTCTGGTCAATACGAGTAGCTAACGTTATTGATAGGGATCTCTAAACACTTGAACCAGGCCAACGGACACAATATTGTTTTAAAGAGGTAGATGAAATAATTTTACCCAGAAATAATTTCTATATAAAAAAAAGTATATCATTTTAAATATATATATTTATGTATTTCTACCTATTTATTGGGTTACCTGTTCGGGTTTTCCAATATAAGTTATAAAGGTAGATAAGGTGGTAGTGTGTGTAACACAATTACCAATAGTTGGAGTTTGAATGTTTGAGGTTGGAAGTATATATCGAGACTGTAAACCCAATATCGTCTCGAGTAAGTTGGCAGTATGGAGTAAGGATGTCTCGGATCTCTGAAGAAAATCCTTTTCAAGATTCGGAGTCCATTATTGGAATGTAAGATTGGTTGAGCTCGGGTGAGCAGATTTTCTAGAGTTGAATCTATCAGTTGTGCAGAAGTAAGTGATGGTAGCTTGGCGGCTTCAGGAAGGAGTAGCTGTGTGATAAGACACAGTATCTATGGATGTTCCCGAAGGAGGTGTTCTTTTTGGAGCAAGATTAAGAAGGTATTGGAGGAACAGTTGATGTCTACCATAGGAAAGACTCGGCTGTATAGGAATTCTTTGATATCGAGTAAGAGAGTTTTATCTGTTTGGAAGTATGGGACTAAGGTCGATTAGTTGTTCTTCGGACATGGTCTCATTGTTTCCCTTAAGAAGAGTAAGTTATTGGCGTTTGGTTTGGAGCCGAGTTTTCTTTTGGAATGTCTGCCATCTTGGAGGTCCGTTGTGAGGTTTGTTGATGGTCTTAGTTTGAGAAGCCTTTGGATTAGAAGTTTTTGGTTAGCTGTGTTAGCAGTGCAACTCGAAGTGTTCGGTGTGCTGACGAGGAGGTCTTTGGCTTAGCAGTGTTCTAGAGATAGAATTTGGAAGCAGCAGTGTGGCTCGTTTCTCCGATGGTTCAAGAATCTTTGTGGTTTTTCTATCAGCAGTCCGGAAAGATGGTGAAGACTTTCTTGAAGGGTTAACCTTGTTTGAAAAAGTTTAAGGCTATTTTAATTGGTAAAGAGAGAATAGTTTCTTTGGAATCTGAACTAGGTAGGATCGCAAAAGTGACTTGCGATTAGTTTGGGAATTTATCTTGGGTAATCTTTTGTGTGAGATGGAGGTTTCTCATGTGGAAGTAGGAGCTACTGAAGTAGTCAGAGATTTTCCGGATGTCTTCGAGGAAGTAGAAGTTTGTCTGCATCTAGAGTTTGAGTTCCGTATCGACTTGATTCCAGAAGCGATACCGGTGGTTAGTCTGGTAGTAGGATGGTTCTTAGAGAAAGAAGAGTTGGTATAGCAGCTCAGAAATTTTTTTAAAATGGATTGGTCATATCTATTTTTCAAGTTTGGATTTCAGCAAATTTTGGAAGGATCATCTTGTTGATAGGATCTAGAGATCATTTTGTTCTTGGTCCAGAATTGTTTCAAGAAGCATCAGCGAAGGTTAAGCTAATCAGGAAGAAATGAGGTAGCCCAGGAATCGTCTAGTGAGTTATGCAGATATGAGACAAGGAGTTTGGAATTCGGAGTTGGAGATTGGAAATTGTTTAAGTTTTTCTCCAATTAAAGAGCTATAAGATTTGGTAAGTCTGGAAGTTAGCACTGAAGTATTTTGGATTTTCCTGTGTTCTCGAGAGAAGTAGTTCTTTGATCTACAGGATTGAATGGCCAGTTTGGATAGCTGGAATTCATTGTATTTCACGTATTTCTGAGGGAGTACGTGTATGATTCATTGTTGATTGTAGGTTATGCAGTTCAGATGGATTTGGAAGTTGAACTGGACTTGAGTGTGGTCTGATATTTTTGTTCAGATTAGTGGATCTAGAGAAGAAAGGAGTTCTGGATTATAGTGGTATTGTTAGATTCTGTAGAGCGAGTATTCCGGTGTTATATCTGGGAAACTCTAGATAGTGTTAGTGAAGATCTATCCTGATTTGTATCAGAATAGTTAGTTAGGTTTGTTTGTTTGATTGGTTGCTATGGTTGTTAGTTACTGGATGATAGGTATGCTTTGCTGTTTTAAAATCTTTGCTGGATTATTAAATTATCTTTGCTTTTAATTTCGGGGACGAAATTATTTTAAGGGGGGAGGAATGTGATATCCCGGGATTTTGGGCAATATAAATTTAATAATCTGTATTAATAATTAAATTGATTTGGTAATTTTCCTTATAATTTTAATTTAAATTGGAAATTTAATATTTTAAAGGATAATAAATACTTAATCTGGCAATATTGATAAGATTTGTTTGTTAAAGCTCATAAAATTTTATTCTATTTATAATATATATATTTGATATATACTGTGAATAGGATATCTTTTGTTTTAAATTAAAGATTGTATTTTCAAATTGTAATATATATGTATGTATATGTTATAATTTGATATTGTTTTGAATTTAATTTAATCTATTGATAATTTATATATGTATGAATTGTGATTTGAAGCTTTGTTTTGAATTTAATATTTTTCAAAAGCTAATTTAAGGTTAATTTTATATTTTCAAAATATAAGATATTATTTATTTCTAAAATGTTATAGTTTAAATAAAAATTAGTAAAGGTTTTAATTTGTTTTCTTTTAATAAGTACTTAATCTAAAAATGGTTATAAATATATATAGATTTAAATTAGACCTTTCTTTTTAATATCTCCTAAACTTAAATGGTTTGTAAACATATAAAAGAAGACATATGTAACATATAAATAATTTTAACATAAGTAAATACAAATTCATATTACATAATTTAAAGAAAAACATAAATACTTTTGTAAATAAGGTTTTAAAACATAATTACTTTTAGGTAAGGGTTTAAAACATAATATTACATATATTCAACACTTGTAAAACATATAAAACAAGTTGGACATTTGTCTAATTAGTAATATAACAAGTGGCAATTCTTTTTCTTTATTTAAAATTTTATTTTATAAAAAAATGTAGTTGTTAGAGAAACCTGGTCATTTTCTTTCCCGTTCAAAGTTTTCAGTTCAAATCTTTTCCATCTTCTTTTTCTCTCCATCTCTTCTAATGTCAAAAGAAAATCAAAACTATAAGGAAAATCAAACAGCAAACATTCGAATTCAACACTAATACAACTTCAACCTGAGATCAAATGGAAGCAACTAAATCAAACACTGATTCAACTGCAACCTACAAGTCAGATCTGTTCAACATTTTAAATCAACAAATCTGTAAGCATGCAAGGATTCTGTTTCTTCAGCAAAACAAAATGCAAGTTTCAGTTCAAATATAAGACATCTCTACAACAAGTTTCCAGATTCAACAATTCAAGTTTTTTAAATCAAAAGCAGTTGCCAGATCAAAAATTTAAAGGCCTGGGAAAACTGTTCTCTGCTTTAAAAATGGTGAGTAAACAATTTGTTTTAAAAACAGTTTAAGTTATGAATGGTTTAATGAATGTGTTGATCTGTTAATTGACATTAATGTTGCATAAAATCTTTCAGTTTTATATAATTGAATTGGTATGTATGTAGATGTGTGTAAGTATGTCTGTGTATATATGTACACCCTGTTCTCTATTATTTCAGCCATGATTTGCCTTCAAAAATTCAATATCTAAATCAAATCAATATTAAACTTTGATATATAAATGAAAGTTGTTTGTTAGGATATGAAGATAATTTTAAAAATAGTTTCAGGGTTTAAAATTTAATAAAATATTTTTAAAATCAAAAGAACAGTGGAAATATTTATCTATGCTAAAAATCAACTTTCTTAATTTTAAATTTGAATTCTAGGAATGAATTCGTGATTGAAAATCACGAATTTCAATATGTATTTCATCATTTTTAGTGTGATAATTCATGAGAATTTTGGGGTTGTTCGAATGGGACGATTTGGTTGATTGCCGATGATCGACGGCGTCGGGGTGGTCGATTCTTGGGTTGAAGATGGTCTGAGTGATGGAGAGTACAGGAAAAATACTCGATGAATTTTTAGATGGCCGTGGAAATCAGGCGGCGTCGATCTAGGGTTCAATGACCTGTTTTGGTCGTTGAAGTAGTCGAGTCATTTGCGTGGTCATGGGTGAACTGGTGACGATCGCGATGGGGGGGATCATTGTAGGAGGACGAGGCGAAGCTTCGGTCAGGTCGGCGTGGTTCATCGAGGTTGGAGACGTCGGCGATGGGCAGATTTATGATGATGGTGAGTTCCAGTTTTGGTCGAGAATGGTCGACTTTCGTTTCGATGATGGAGATTGGTTTCTGGGTGGGTGATTGGGATGTCGAGGCTAAGGGGAACTGGTCGGTGTTCAGGAAGATGATCGGAGAAGCTCTGATGATCGTGCACGTGTACGTGTGCACGTTTGGGTAGGTTTGTCTGTGTTTTTGAGGAAGGAGAAAGCGACTCGAAGTTGCTCTCATGATTGTTTGCAGTTCGACTCGAAGTAGATAATGGTCGGGAGTTGCTCGAGTTTTTGTGAAAATTGGCTTGGGTATTTTTCGAATAATCACGTGTTCGACTCGAAGGAGATGAGGAACGTGAGTGTTGCTCGAGTTTGGTTTTGTGTATTGCCTAGTTTAAAAGTAAAAGCAAATTAAAACAAGTTTTAATGTTAAGAAAATAATTAATTTCAAAGATTTAAAGGATAAAATTAAGATGTCTAAACTTCTTTTAATTTGATTTCGAAATGTTTTATTTGTAATATGGTTTAATGATAATTAAGTAATCAATTATAATAAAGGATTTCTCTTTAAGTTATTAAGATTTTGTTTAATTTTAAATAATTAATTTGTGGAAATAAATAAGGTTAATTAATTATTGTTATTAACTTAAGAATAGTTAATTAATGTAAATGATTTATTAATAAGTAAAAGTTTAATTAAGATAAATGATTTTCTTAATTTATTTAAGTATTTTTAAATATAAGGAGTTAACTAATTATTTAATTAATTTTAAATGATTCGTTAAATGTTTGGTTAATTTAAATAATCACTTAATTATGAATTAATTAAGTATAATTAGTTGATAGATTAATTAGTGAAGTAATTACTAAATGTAATTAAATTAAGAGGAATTGCTTATGGAAGTAAATAGTGAAAAATTACTTATGAAAGTAATTAATGGAAGTAATTAAGAGTAAATCATTTGATGTTATTAATTAAAAGATTAATTAATTTAATTGATTTGAAGTTAATTAATTAAAGAGTAATTAATAAATTAGAGGATTAAGGTTAATTAATAATGTGATTAATTACTAGTTAAGGTAATTAATTAAAAGAGAGTAATTAATTAAGGAAGTAATTAATTAAGGGTTAATTAATTAAGATTAATTAATCAATAATAAGTGATTAAAGAATAATTAATTAATATAATTAATTAAAAAGTAATTAATTAAGATAAGTAATTACAAATTGTTAATGACTGTTTATGGTTAATTAAGGTTAATTAATGAATTTAGTTAATTAAAGATTAATTATTTAATTAACTAGAAGGTAATAAATTAATGAAATAATTAGAGGATTAATTATTAATGAATTAATCAAGGTTGATTAATAAAAGTAATTAATTTAAGTATGATTAATTAATTGTAATTAATTGAGGATTAATATAATTAATTATAATTAATTAATAAATAAAGGATCATTAATTATTGTAATTAAATGATAGTAATTAATATTACTGTATATGGTTAAGGATAATTACTTGAATGTGATTAAAGTATAATTAATCAAAGGAGATTAATTAAGGAAGATCATTTAGATGTTTAATTAATTAATTTGTAATTAATTAATGATAATAAGCAGGATTAAGATAATCCAAGTAATTAAAGGATAGTAATTAATTTAATTAAAGGTTAATTAAATTGATTAGAGTTAATCAATTCTGTTTAGATTATTGATTAATACTGGATGTTTGATATTGGGTGATTGGTTGATATTGGATGATTTGAATATCTCTGATATATATATATATATATATGATATATGCTACTTTGTGAGATGAATGTTGATATGAATTATCAATTGTGATAATATGATTTATCTATCTGTTATATCATCCTGAATATAAGTTTAAATGTTTAAACCTTTAAACAACTTGGCCTTAAAAGATACGTTTTGGATTTCGATGAGACCGGGATCGGGTTTCCGTATACCGGAATTCCAGGTCTGGAGACCCGAATACCACATCGATCCAAATTAACGATAGGTCGTGAATCTCAAGTGAAGATGAAGATTTAGAGTGCAAGGGTTATTGTCGTTAACTCTGAGGGTGATTCCAAAATGAGTGTAATGAGATAATGCCTTCGGTTTCGTTCGAACCCGGAACGAACTTGTATGGATTGAATGCTTTCAGCACATCGTCAGGTGGACGATGAGCATTCTAAGTGATATGTTCTGATTAAAGGTAATCGTAACCTCAAGCCTCATCAACCGGGAATGGCTAAAACAGGGGAGGTGCAGCAAGGCTTCGTGGGTAGCACCCACTGAGAGCAAGATAGATCCCTGTCTAGAGGTCCCTTTTCTTTTATTCGGCTTAGTGTGTGGTTGGTCGCGCCAACTACGGGGTTATCTTGTTCGGAATTATCCAGTAAGGGATGGTTCCGGCTTTGTGTTGCAGGGGAGCGGGCGTACTCCTCGGTACGGTGATCTAGGCCACGTACTGTGACGGGCGGTACCCCAGTAGCCCTGCCATTGTATGGAATCCAAACTCCAATAAGTGCCGTACGTATTAGTTGTGCCCAACTATGTTGGAATGTGAGATGTAAGCATTTCAGCTATTTCTATATTTTACTTGAAAACCCTATACCCTATTATAATATAACTGGATTTCCTATCAAATGTTTTGGTTAGCGTAAGGTAAAAACTTTTCCATGTTTATGTGTGGGAAGTCTTACGTGATACCTTTGTTTCAAAAGGTTTTGAAGTTAAACAATTTTAACCCGTTTACTCACACCAGACCCATGTCTGACCCAAGTGTTTATTTTCTGTTTTATTAAACTCTTGGGTACTCAATTTTTACGAGTAGCCAAGGGATTCAGGTTAGCTTTGACGAATCTATGGAGGAGATATGGAGCAGGAGGCTTCAGCATTCGTAGATAGATAGTATTCCGCTGTGTTGGTTGATCTGAGTCTTTTGTTTGAATTGTATCTTGAGTTGTATAATAGACAGAAATTATAACTGTCTATTTTGTTGTATAAGTTGTGTAACTCTGATTATGTAAAGACTATGTAATAGTTATGTGATATATTATATTTTGTTTCGTTCCGCTGTGAGATTCTGATATTGTTTAGTTCTTTCTTTCTCTTCTTTTCTCTTTTCTATCCCTTTCTTTCTTATTAGCGATACGACTTTCTGTGGAGAGAAAGTCGTGGTCGTTACATAAGGCTCCGGAGTGTGCTCTTGTTGGCTACGATGAGGATCAGTTTGATTTCTAGCATCAACCCCTTGTTCGGTAGTGGTGGTGGTAGCGAGGTTGCCTGTGATGTGGTAAGGAGCAGCACCTCCTAGGGATGAAGGTCCAGTATGATGGCTGGTGGATGGTCCAGTTCTGGGTTGTCCAAGATTCGAAGCAGGTTGGTGTCTTGTGGCCTCGGTGTAGCTTACATCCAGCCGTGGGCGTGTGGATCGATGATGACCGTCAGATAAGGCGGAACTCTCCGTGGAAGAATAAGAACCTTGATCTCTTCTGGATCTTCTGCGCCTTTGGCGATTCAGCTGGTTGGTCAGCTCCGTGTTGGCGTGCAGTTGTTCAGTTAGCTGTTGCCGACTCCGGGTCAACTCTTGAAGCAGTATCTGAAACTCTTGTCTGGTAACCGGGCCTGATGGATCTGAAGGTCCGGCGGCATTTTGGTTTGATGGAGGTAATTGCGCGGGATTCTGCCTGTCCCGTCCTCCCTGATCAGCAGCTGTAGAGGTAGTTTGTGTACTTACCATGGTGAATTAATGAAAGTCCTTTCCTAAATCTGATGCAAATCTGAATAGAATGGAAGGGCTTCAAGGTCTGAGATCTGGATCTTCTTCTTGGATTTATGCAATCAGGCATCGACAGGAGATCCAAGGAGCAGGAGAAAATTTGGGTTTTTTCTCAGTGAAAGCACCAAAGTGTTTGTACCAAAATTGGGCACAACACTCTTCGGAAGTTTTTAAAGAGATAAAATGAAGAAATTAAATGGAAAAAGAGAATTATCTAACAAAAACTCCAAAAACAGATAATGAAAGTAATAAGAACGCATAGAAACACAAGAATTTAGAGTGGTTTGGCGTGTTGCCTACGTCCACTATGAAGTTGATTGCTTTATTTGATGTGTCTTTGATGATTACAATTGATTTCAGTGGGTTACAGCAGATAACAATGATTTACAGCAGTGAAATTCGTTAGTAGCAGCAGCAATGGAGTTTTGAACTGGATCCGGCAACGTCTGGGCGTTCGAGAATTCAAAGGAGAAGAAGATCCCTCTTTTCTGTTGGATCTGGGGCTCTATTTATAGGTGTAGGAGGCTGATATTTTGCTTAGATCTCTGGAGACTCCTTCTGGCACGTGAGTAGGCCCGCGCGACCAAGCTCGTGAAGTTTCGGCCCGATCCATGATCGATACGAATGGATTTCGTATCGATCAAGATTTCATCCAATGGAGTCGAAATTTGGTGTGCACATTCTCTGGTATGTGTGCAAGCTCCTGTGAAAATTTCATAGCATTTGGACTTGTAGATTAGGAGATATGATCAATACGAAATGGTGATATTCGGCAGGCTCTTTCGTTCGTATCGATCAATTCGACTCGATGATTTTGAATCGATGGCATGCGCTAGCAGGTTGACGTGGCGCGCGTCCTTCGCATCGATCTGTAGCATACTCAGTTTGAATCGATGAAGACAGTCTAGTTCGAATCGATGGACGTTGGCTTATTCGCATCGATGAAGGTTGCGTAGTTCGTATCGATGAAAGCTCCTTGGTTCGTATCGACTGTTGTGCTTTGCTTCGCATCGATGGGAGGCGTGCATTTCGTATCGATTGGTGATCGATCGATACGAAGAGAGCTTTTAAGTTTGATCGATGCGAAACAGATGAAAGCGTTTGTTGCTGATGGATACGAAGTAGGAGTTTTCGGATGGATGCGAAGTGGACATTGGTTGACCGAGTCGAACTGTGGCTTGTCGATGGACGCGAAGTCGATCGAGTCGAACTGTTGCTTCATGATGGATGCGGAGTCGATCGATATGAAATGTACATTGACAGATCGAGTCAAACAGAGCTTTCCCTGATGGATTCGAACTCGATCGATTCGAACAGCGACCATCTGATGGATTCGAACCCGAGATTGTTTTTCATCCAATCTTGTGTCGCTCATAACTTGAGCATATGAACTCGGATTGACTTGAAATTTGGAACGTTGACTTCCAATGCTTTGCTCGTCGTGTCTTGTCGATCGTAGCTTGATCCAGACTCGGACAAAATTCATCGATATCCATAATGAGCATGCATATAACCGGTATCTAAGACGAACCGTCATTGGTTTCTAGTCAATTTCTTGGTACCACGGCCTTGCCAAAAGGCGGGGTAACACATAACAAACCCCGTTTGCTATTATAGTAAATTAGATATTTACCTATATGTGATTAGTTGTTATGTGTTGTTTCTTTTTACATATCTGGCTTTATGTAAATACCCATATTGCAACTTGGAGAGTTAAACTCGATTAAAATAAGAATCATTGTGGTCAGTAAGCCTTTTTCCAAAACTTGTGAAATCCAATATTTCATTTTATCCCTTTGATAATGGTTTTAAAGTTTATTACATTTAAAAAATATTTAACGAATAATTAGGTAATTATTTTATTAAAGGTGTTTGGTGTAATTTGATGCTTTTTGATGTGATTTGTAAATAAGAAACCTTTCACAAATGTTTTGTGAATATACTTATGTCAACAAGATAGGTATATGGATGTTTTTGATAAACACTTTTGAAAAGAGGTTTCTAATAAATCAGAGAATTATTTTGAGGCTTAGTGGTTGCTATGGATAATTAAATCTTTGAATTGTTGTTTTTTGTTAATTTGATAGTTAAATAACCGACTGTCAAATCTTGACCTGCTTTGACTCAAGAAGTATGATTGTATATTCGAGTTCCCTGGTGAGGACTCAAATACTTATTTCATACTTCCAAAGAACCGAAATTGAGTCATCCGAAAATTTCCGCTTAGTTTGGAGACACCTATATCCGGATTTATCCGAACCACTCCAAACTAATAACGTTCGTGATAAAGTATGATATGGAGCTATACTATCCTTTCTGTGGGTGATTCCAAAATGAAAGATAGTAAAATTTTGAATGCTTGTTCGATCCCGGAACAATTTGTACCGATAAATGCTAGCATTGCATCTTTGCCTAGAGAGTAGTGTTAGCATTCTAAGATGAGATGCTAGTAGAATAGGTAAAAAAGTGACCTCACAAGCCTTACAACTCGAAGAAATGGTAGAAACAGGGCATGCGGCAGAGCTATGTGGTTAGCTACCATTAGGAGTCGTCATCCCATTCAAGATTGTCTCTTTTGGAGTTGGTTTGCGAGCAAGCACCGTGGTAGTAGAAGGCCTCAATGTCAAAGTGGTGAGGGAATCCGGCTTGTCATGTTAAAGGTGCAGGCCATCTCTGTGTAGCAGAGGGGCAAATGCGCCTGTAGCCCTCAGATACATTTTCAAGATGTGTATAATCGGAAGGTGTTTCCTTACTTTTCCATAGAATGGAATTCAATCTCCAATATGAGCATTTACAATTTTGATTATGTCCAACTATATTGGAATGTGGGATGCAAGCATTTCAGCTATTTTATATATTTACCTTGAATCCTTAGACATTATTATAATATCGCTGGATTTTATAATAAAATATTTTCAGTTATCGTAAGGTAAAAACATGTCCGTGTTTATGTGCAGCGTTGTCTTATGAGATACTTTTTATTTTGAAAGGTTTTTTTTCAAATATAGTAATTCATATGCTTTGTTTCGATCTTTTCTCACGCTGGTTTAACCAGACTGACCCGGGCATTGTTTTCTTATAATGCTGGGGTCTGCTCGAGCATATTTTCCAGATTTAGCTGGATCTTTTTGAGCTTTCAGGAGACGAGCTGGATTCTCCAAGATGTATTCCCGTATCTTATGATATTCTGGTATTGTTGCTTTGTTTCGGTCTATATTTATCAAAAATGGTAAGGGCAGGGTGTTATAACTGTCCAGTTAGAAAATAGATTAGTGTACTCTAATGTTATGTATAATGAATATGATTTCTTTTGTAAAGATTTGTTCATATTATATATTACTCGTCACGATGTGAGATTATGTTCAGCCTTTTCTTTCTTCACCTCAAATGACCTGTCTTTCAGACACTTAAATGGCTTGCACACGAATACTAAGGATGTATTAAGTGTCGTCTTTAGGTGTAAGAAAGGCAGATCGTTACATATAGTATCAGAGTGCAAGGTTAAGCTAGAACCTTGGTCCTGGTGGGGTAAACTAATTTGAGATCGGTTAAGTGAGACCCTAAAATGAGTATGAGTGTATTATATGTAAGAACTCATATTTGTTACTAATTACAAAATGTTTTATATTGTGTTGATTTATCGGTTGAGTGGTTTATGAACTCTGGTTGAGACGTGGGACACCATGGTATCGATAGGGGTTCCTAAACTCTTTAACAAGGCAAACTGATGGGAGAACAAATCGAAAGATGGTGCCCCTTAGAGGAAGTTTTTCAAGAAAGGAAAAGAAATTACTTGCTACTGGTGTCATAAGATAGAACACACCATGGATTATTGTACAAAAGGAGTAGGGGCCGGGGTTTCCCAAAGTTTTGAAAAACATTGCTTTTTCTGCCATCGGCTAAGGCACATCAAGAAGAGTTGACTTATTTTAGAAAGGGTACAGCAGGCCAGAGGAATCATTAAGAAATTATCCCTCACAAGAGGGAAAAGATGATGGAAGTACCCCTGGGTAAGTCTGGATGACCATAGTTTGGATAAGATCATTGGGAAGAACCTTTAGTATTTATGGTATTTTTAGGAAATTATGTATAGTATGTTTTGAATAATTGTAGTTATTATTAGTTTTTCTAAAATTATTCTTTAAATTTAGAGAATAGATAATAAAACTTTAAAAGTGTTTTTCCTTTGAAAAGCGGAAAGGTAGGATTAAATAATTTTTGAACAACCTTATTCTTGGAATTATTCTAAGGTATTTAATACGAATTCAGGCAACAAAGAATTATGAATACCGATGTATTTGAATCTAAGCCGTATGTTGTTGAGAAAGGATGGCAAGATCAAGCACTAAAGGACTTTGCTTCACTATGCCAAGACTTTGAGATTTCGAGTAAAAGGAAATTCAACGGTACCAAGTCTCTCATCGAGGTTAATATTTGGTTGGACTTGTGTGACGGTTACGTAGAGACATGATGAATTGTATTCAAGGATCATTCGAGAAGGTAATAAGGAATGCTCTACAATTTAAAGATGTATTTCCAAAGTAGCCTACTACTACACCAGTTGGGAATAAGAAGCGCAAGCTCAAGACTAATGTGCCTAAACATGGTTGCTTCAAGAGTGCGAAATATGATCATTTTGTTCAGGAATGTAAGTTGGGTACGGAAAGAAAAGTGGTGAAAGAAAAGGTTAGTAAGGTACCATAGCTAGAGACGCTGACTGCACCAAAGGATTGTTATTATTGCCATCAGAAAGGTCATTTTGTCAAAGAATTTCCTATGCTGAGGAAAGGGGAGCAGCCTAGGCCTTTTGTTCTCATTTCAGCACCATACACTTTAGCAGCAACAAAGGGAAAGGAGGTTATTGAAAGGTTGGTTTAGCACTAGGGTGGTTTAAGGCTAGTATTATGAAGCAGTACCCTAAGTTGTTTTTTAGTGCCTTCTATTATATCATATATTTTGGAGTGTACTTCCATTCTCTGATGGAGTTACTCGGCTTGTATCTAGGGCTGTTAGTTTGAACGATGTTGTATATATAAATATAATGTTCCTTCTGTTATCCTTTGTTTGACATTGGTTCTTATGATATTTTTACCTCTCTTAGTCTCGTAGATAGACTAGGACTTTAACCAATATGGTTCACGACTTTATATTGTTTCAAACTCAGTATGGTAAGGGTTGACCCATCATAAGGTATTTGATTAGAGAGTGGTTTAATAAATAAAGTCAAAATTGAATTAATTTAATGAGAAGATTTAATAAGGTTGGTTTTATTAAACAGTGTCTCTTTGAATTTCAAAAACCTAGTAGGTGAATTTATTTGATGTTATTAAGCCAACTAATAAACACCTTTACCTTAGAAGGGTCTAAAGAGAAGTAGACTCTAGGACAGAGTTTGGACACCAGCATCCTACTCTTCTTAACTACTTACAAACTGATTGGGTAAAGAGGTTATATTCGTCGACTTAATTTTGAGACCCAAATTATTTTGGGCCTACATCGAAATAATTAAAAGTGAATAGAATTTCAAAATTACATGTTTTGTACATACTCTTAGGATGTAGAGAGTATTATACAACTTGGTACATTTTAAATGATTTTATGAAAGGTTTCAATAAGTTACATTTAAAATGTTTAAATTTAAGTTGAAATTTTTATTAAATGTTTTCATAAGTATGGTGTGGGAGTTTAATAAGTAATTATGTAGTAAGGACCCTTAGATACGTATGTAAGTTGTACGTGGATCCTTTTTTTTCATATAATTCTCGATCCAAGATTCGAATATATGACTTGAGGTGTCTGAAACTATTCCAAGTAAGGATTTATCACTCGATTTTTTATGGCATACATTTGATGAAGGTTCTTAATATGAAACCAAAGTTTCCTATCATAGTATATGGCTATAAGGTGTAACGATACGTAATTCTAACTATTTTAAATTATTCAATTTAATATGATTATTAAATAAAAATGGTTAGAAATAAAAATTTAATGAATTATTTATGTAATTTATTTAATATGAACTTGAATAAAATTTTGAAATAACCAATTTCGAAGATTTTGGCAATAACAAATATTGAAATTAATTTCTATATATTGAATGTGTTTATAATCGATAACTGGAAGTGAATAATAAATATTGAATTATTAGATAGAAATAAAATAATTGTTGATAACTAAAATTCATTTGAAATTAATGGTTATTAAAATAATTTATTGGATAATTAAATTGTTTAAATTTAATATTAGGAATTATATAAATAATTGAATTCTGAATTTAATGTGAATGAAATTGATGTCGAAAGTTTATTTAAATTTTATTGAACAAGAATGAAATTGTTTACTTTTAAGAATGAATTTAAAAGTTGATAGATAGAAATTGAAAATTTTATATTTTCATTAACATGTGAAAATAGCCATTTTGGCCACTGTCTCATATTTCGACGAAACTAGTTTCATCGGGTCCTTAATATTGAATTATTGTAGGATTTCAAGTTTTGTAGCGATCGGACTTATTGTTTGGCTTTGCAAGCTTGAAATGTGTAGAATTTAATTTCATAATTTAATAAAAATAAATGGATTTTGAAATGTTATCTTCTGAATATGATGGAATAGGCTCCCGACATATGTTCCATTGTGTTCGGAATAGAGATATAACATATAGAACGCAAGGCGATACGCTTCGTTTGGAGTTCTAGAATTTCGAACGTTTAAAAAGCGAGATATTTTCTAATTATAACAATATATATTTACTATCTCTCAACACTTCTTACCATCTGCATACCCTATTGTCTCCCCTCGTACATTCCCGCTCCCTCTCGTTTTAATTTTGCAGACAATATGAAAAAATAAAAAAAGGAAAAAAATATAATAAATGCAGTCGCGAATCGCGACCTGGAAGTTGATGGAGGCAGTGTGGCATGCAACGGGGACGAGTATGGCAAGATAGACAACGTTTTAGAGTTTGGGTTTCTCAACGACCATACGCGCGCGCGTCGAAGGTTAGCCCAGGTTGGAGACAGCGCGACTCAGTAGGGTCGGCGATGCTCTCGGAGGTGCTGTGTGCGCGAGGGCGGCGGACGAGAGCGGCGATCTGGGGCATTCTGGCGATCGATTATAAAAAAACAAAGAAAGATGAAATCGTGAATTGCCTGGGAGAAATACGATCGCAAGCGACTGTTATGTGCAGAAGAAAGGTTTGTTTTTTATTATTTAATTTAGTTATTTTTGTTTTAATTATTCATTTCGCTAATTATCCTATATCTTTTCCATAAAAGGTCCATTTTGAGCGAAACGGGTGAGTTGCGATCGTATCGACGGAGGTTACGGCATGGAATCGGAGTGGGATTTATTTGAAGCTGAAATATTTTCAATTTAAAATAAAGGTGAGTGTTATAAACTCTCACGAATGAATAAATTATTTTTATGTTAGTTAAATTGAAATCCTAAAATGATTTTAATTTATTGATTTAACTGCTAGTTAAATTCCTAATTATTAATAATTGGTTAATTGTTGTGATATATTGACCGTTTTGGAATGTTGATTGTGATGGATGCTATTGATTGATATTGTGATGCCCCACCTCTATACTCACACTAGCCAAGGACACTACGGGGTAATGCCGTCGACTAGCACGAAGAATAAGGCTGTTGAGGAGCGACCATCTGTGTAATTGCTTTGTGCGAGTACCGATATGTCAGATAGAATGACTTTCATTTCGTTTCAAGAGGAAATCCGACATATCAAATACAAACTCAAAGCTACCACACAGTGGCTATGAGGCCTTCGGAAATAAATATAGAAATAAGCATAACACAAATCAGTCACAGATATTCATATCACAAAGGCGGATACAGATATGAATATAACAAATAGAAGTGTACATCAAAGTAGTGGTCATACAAGATCCACTACATCATAAAAGAATAGGTACAAGTGCTAAGCAAAAGAATAAGTATACATCAAGGAGTCTCTTACTCAAATGTATAAAAGCGAAAACTACTAATCTAAAGTAGTTAGCCAAAAATCAGATGATGGTCCATATAAGAAGTCAAGCAAAAGCACCTGAAATACCTCGGTCTGACCCGAGTATTATTTAAGAAGAAAATAATAAACGGATCAGTCTAGCTATAAATATCATATAAAATGAGATAGGATAAGAGATATGACAAAAACGTATGATAACACTAATGTCATACTATGACAAGTATACATAAGGTAACAACTAAAATCATACAATATCTCAAATCTACTCAAACACCAGAAAGAATGTCATATTCTTTAAATTATTCACCAAAACACAAATATTGATAGAGCTTATCAATGCATATCATCAAAATTGGTGAAACACAAATTCTAGAAATCAACAACCAGAAATCTAGAAAATACAAAGGAGGAGCCCTATCACAAACGGGAGCATGAAAACTCACCAACACGTGTGTCACAAACGGAACACTATTCCATGGTCGCTAACCATCAAGTTTGAGCCGAAGCTCCACAAACGGCCCGAAGACAATGGGTCGCTACCCCACCAATTTGAACCGAAGCTCCACAAACGGGGTTTTTAGTCCCCCACACAAACAAAGAGACATCGCACATCGCTAGTCTAAATCACAAAATGATCACCATTGATCAATAAGAAGTGTGAATCACACTAAGCTAGTAAATATAAGAGTTTAGCTTCATATCCCATAACCACTAGCTTAACTTAAATATTTACGAACAAATTGTAGATTTCCACTCAAAAATTGTCACAAGGTTTCAATCGAACAAGTCTAAGAATTAACCGACGAAGTAAACGCAAGCGTTTCATACCATTTGTTTTGCTAAGCCGTTTAATTAGATTTCTCATACGAATGAGGTAATGGTTTGTATATACTAATAGATTGGAAAACGGATTTAAAACGAGTTTTGTATTAAAAATGGTATTGAAATCATCTTTGTGAAAGAGTTTGAGAATTTACTACTAGTATAGAAACCTTTGTATTTTAAAGTGACAAACCACAGAAATGATTGTAGAAACAATCAATCACTAAAAATTCACATACGAGAATGTGAATTAAATCCATAAAAATCGATATCAAATCCATCAAATGGATATTCCCAAAAATCCAAAGAAAGAAGTCATCAAAGTCGATAATAAGTGATAACAACTAACCGGATCAACAAAAATCGATTAAAATTGGAAGTTCACTAAAAAAATAGGCAAATAGGCAAAACTGAACAGTTCCAGACGTTTGGTTTAGAATCCAGACGTCTAGATTTGTTTTCTGGAAATTTTCAGAAAACCTCCCAAACGTCTGAAATTTCGAAGCAGACGTCTGAGCCCTAATCAGACATCTGAACCTATATTTCAGACATTTGGAATTAGTCTCCGCCATTTCATTTTTTTCTGCCATGTATATTTTTTCCTCCAGGTCAATAATCAGACATCTGGACTTAATATCCAGACGTCTGGTCACCTGGCATGGGCAACAGTTTGCCTAGGCCAAAATGGCCAAAACGTTTCAGGAGCGATCGGACGAGCAACGACGACTAGGGATTTATGCCAAGCGACAACCCAGCCTTATAGGCTCTTCGATACACCCCAAATATCATGTCCAAACATCCATAGTAGGATTTTCATAAAATTGGACTTCAAAACCCAAAAATTGGAAAATTCACCAAATCAATTCAACTCAAAAGCAAATGAACATGAATAAATGTTAGGAATTCATACCTAACAACAATGAGAGTTATAGACGTAGATGTGAGTTCAAAAACTCACCTTTAAAACCAAAAACACGAATGAGAGGCTTTAAAACAAAGGAAAGGCCAATTCCTCTTCTTCAACTCAAGAAGCTCCAATCTAAGCTAATAAGCAAATATTTCCTAAGTTAGGGTTTAGGAATTTCTGAAATTGAAGAGAGATAGATATGAAGAAGATGAAGAGGATGCTTACCTAAGCTTCACCTTGATTTTGAACTTGAATTTGAGTTTCCTAATCAAAACTAGGGTTTAGGAATTTCTATTTCCCATTCTTTCCCCCATTTTTCTTTAGCTTGAGTGTTAGGAAATAGAATGAGTGAATGGATGAAGAGTAGAGGAGTTAGGGTATTATGTTGGGTTAGTGGGCTGAAACCCAAACCCAAAGCCCAAATAGAAAAATAAAAAAATTCTACTCAACTCCGAACATATCAATATTTATACTCAAAAAAGTTGTAAACGCCATTTTGGACTCAATGGAAGTGGTCTCGAGTCCCAATTCGACTGTTTACAAAAAGTAACTTTTCGCACTTTAACCCGATTAACGATGCTATATTTAAATAAAACATTTAAATATACAATCGTAAAATATGCGGGTTGTTACAGATATTTTGGATGACTTGGATGTTTATTTATTTTTATATATTCCTATTATCACCCTGTATATTATTGACATCATATAAACTATTATCTGAATTATATTCGAATAAATTAAGAAATAGGTTGAAAAGATATATAACTATGACATTTATTTTGGATTGAAATTATATACATCCATCCTTAAAATTAAAATTAAAATTACTGATCACTTGGCCACAGGATAGAAAATTATATACAGACACCGGATTGGTTAAATTAAATAATTTTAAAAGTCTTGGTCTTGAAATTATTTAAATAATTTTGATTTAAAGAAATAAACATCGAATTTATGAAGATTGAATTAATTACGAATTCGAGTTTGAAATGTTGAAATTAAATTTAGTTAAAAGAAATTATTTTAGAGAATTTAATTGGAATTTGAAGTCATGATTGAAATATGATTTGAATTATCGAAATTGAATTGTTTAAAAAGATATGAACTTTTACTTGAACTTCGTAGTTATTTAAGTAAAGATAATTTAAATGGATATTTCAAATTTGAGCTCAAAATTGAATTATTCTAGAGATTTGAATCTAAAATTCGAACATTGAAGTTTAATTTGAATTAAATGATTTAAATCGATATTTTGAAATTGAACTCTATATAAATTGAAGTGGTTTAAAATTGGAAATTGAATTGAAATTTAAACAAATTGAATTGAATCAATGAAAATCGAAATCGAAATTAATTAGAATTGAAATTGAAATTGAAATTGATTTGAATTAAAATCGAAATTGAGTCGATTTGAATTGACCTGAGATCGAAGTGATTTGAATTGGAAGATTTGGAATTGAATCAGTTTGACTGTGAAACTATTTAAAATAAATTATTTAAATATAAACTGTTTAAAATCTATCTTTTTAAATATTCCAATTATTTTGATATTCCAAACTATTTTACTATATAAAACATTTTCAATACTTAAATCATTTCATATCAAACTATTTTAAAATCTAAACTATTTTTAAACTATTTAAACTATTTTCAAAAAAATTCAAACTAGGCAAAGTGGGAATTGTTTATATTTAAATCATGGATTTAAATGTGAATTGGGTTAAAATGAACTTATAACCTAAATTGCAATTCGAAAAGGAAATTTGAATGAAATGATATTTTCAAGTGAAATTTATCATATTTAAGTAAATAATATATTATGATATGAAGGATATTTTTGAAGCGAATATGATATTTTGATATTAAGTATGAATCATTTTCGAAATATAAAAATACAAACCGGTGTGTAAAATGATGTTTAGTTGTTAAAGAGACCGAGGCCTCTTATTGGCATACTCTTTGTCAATATTGGAACCACTTTAACAACCGTGTGTACGCGGAGGAGACTCTAGAATGAAGTGGTTGGGTTTGGTGTACGTTTGCTGGATTTGAAGAAAGAGAACGATGATGGATAGACCCCAGCACTTGTGCCAATATGAAATGACTAAAACAGGATGGCTTGACAGGGCCAAGCGGGCTAGCTACCCCTAGCGGAAATCCTTTCTTCGATTATCTTTGGACTCGGTCCATACTATATTCCTTGTTGTTGGTTTCGATAGGTGCACCTTGATTTTGGGATAACCTCTCTTTGACTTGATATGGGATGGATGGACACGGTGGGGATCGTGGCTACGATGCGTTACCACCAGCTCTGCGACCCAAACTGGTAGTATCCTACCTTGGACATTGCCTCATGTGCCTTGTCATACTTTTATCCCTATACGAGACCACTATGATTTTGGTTTAGTGTTGTCGTATCACGGCGCATCCCTATCCCCCGACGTGCTACTGGGGCATTATATGCAAAATGTTTGACAATGCTTAAAAAAGAATTAAGGTAATTAATGTAAAGCATTAATGCTAAGAAAAATATTTATTTTACTTATTAGACATTATATATAGCGTATTCTACTATATATAAATAATTTGATGGATCCTTAAGAGATGGAAAATCCCGTAACATCTCTGAAGTTATTGCATGCTATACACTAGATAGGATATGTGAAATCTTATAAACATCCCGACGCTATTACACACCTGTTATATGGCATTTTGATTTGACTCACATAAGGATATTTAATCCCGACTCGAGTGTTTTATCTTGTCATTACGCTTGGGTCAACCCTGAGTTTTTCAGCGCATTGAAGATTATTTTCTAGAGAACGAAGACGAAGATGTGATATATTATTATTACTAGTATTATTCCCTGCATCATGTTGTTCTATTGCATTATTCTATTATCCTTTTGTATATATAACTCCGATAAATTTTGTATAGATTATAATCAAATGTATAGTATAAATAGCTTCGTGAACTATTTATTTGATTATTATAATTTGTCATTCCGCTACAAGATTTTGTGTTTGTTTTCTTCTTCTTTTATTATTTTTCTTAATTGACCCCATTGATTATATGTGTTTCGGATTGTTTGAGTTGGACATGTGTGGATTATTGTTGATTTAAACCTTCCGAAATATGGGTCGTCACAGTTGGTATCAGAGCTTTGGTTTAGCGGTAACCTTAGTTTTGTGGGGTTTGACTCATTAGAGATAGGGTAGTAATACCCTATAATGAGTTATTTGAGCGTATATATATATATATATATGAAAGCACATACTTGTTGGTGTTATAAAATGTTTTATATTGTGTTCACTTATCAGTTGAGTTGTTTATTAATTCTAGTTGGTGCGTGGAACGCCATGTTATCGATAGGGGTTTCTAAACACTTAAACGAAGCAAGTCGACATAATATTGTTTTAAGATATGGTAAATGAAATAATTTTTTACCTAAATTATATATCAATATATAATAGAAATACATTGATTTCAAGCTTTTGAAATTACCAGAAAAACCCTCTAGCTTTGAATCAATTAAATTGACAAAATATGTCTTTTAATAAAAATTAGACACGTCCCTAAGGAAACATCGGTTTACCACACATCTAATTTTGGTTTCCCTATCACACATACCTCCAAATCATGTTGTTCTGCCTAAATTACAGAAAGACCAAATTCTCAAATCCATGGCTTCCTACACCATTATTATTTTTACTTATAGATACGTTCAGTTTCATTTTTAACTATTTTGTCTCCTTTTTTACTCATCGATTTATAATTAACAACATTTCATATTCTTTATTATCTAATTCAATGAGTATTTTCGTTTCAATCAAATTGTAGTATTTTTGATATTGTAGACCAAGAACAACACCTATGGATGTTACTTTGCCTTTTAGTGTCGGTAAGCTATTTGATGAAATGTGTGTAAAAGTGAAGTAAACAATTTATTCATCCCATTGCAGATCTTGCAATGTCGTATATGTTGCAAGTTTATTACTAGGTTGTTATCGTTAAGTAAGCATTTTTATTCTTGATTATTTTCATATTTTTTTAATATCACAGACCATGAAAAATAATAGTGAAAGTTATATTAGTTTTTAACGTAGATACAGAGTTAGTTGAAATGACTAAGTAAATGAAAAGGAAAAGAATTCAAACTATTGTCAACCTTCCAATATTGTATATATTGTAAGTTTAAAAGTGTTTATGCTACACCAAAATTTACAATCCACATTTATTTCTGTGTTTTTATAGCTTATGTGTTATATGATTATGATATATGTTCAACTTTTATGTAGTGCACAAATTGCAACAAACTGTTAAGCATTTTCTAGAGTGGTTACGGTTTTAAAGTAGATTTTGATATTATTTTTTCAATGTGAGTTCAACTAAAAATTCACAGAATTGTTGTCTTATAGTTTTTTTTATCTATTGCATTCAGCTAACCTTCAGACTTAGACCATGAATTAGAGTACCAAAAAGGTTTGGTATCATATCGTTCCATTTTAGTGATCAATTATAAGTTATCCATTATAAGTTATCCATTATATGTTTTCCTATTTCCTAATATTGGCTATTTCCTAACTGTAGCATTATAATTTTGATTACATATTCAAACAAAGTGAAAAGTACATGATTTTAGAAATTAGGTTTGTTTATGCACATAACATAGATAATAATGTATTTTGACTACATTAGTTGTATGCATGCCAAACTATTTGTTCAGTAATCCTACATCTCAAGGGTTTTACTCTTTTTGTAGTTTGGTATGTGAGATATGAGCCGATGTAGTAATTTTATCCGGGAGAGTGATAATGAAGTAGGCTCTTTTTCTCTTCTTAAATAAAAAGCTGTATATAGTGGGAACACCTCATTTGGAAGCTTTGTAATGTCAAAAATATCGTTGGGATTTTGTTGCATCCTAGGACATATTTGTGATTGCTCTTTCATGCGTTCGCGTTATGTATACATCAACTCCTACTCTCCATCCTCCAAATAAATTTTCTTTGTAAACAATTTAATGGTTGTTGATCGTACAAAAATCAAATATTAGATGAAGTAGACGCGTCCACTAAAGAGTCAAGTATCCAAATCATCTAAGAAAATTAATCATCGGGAGTAGGGCATAATCAAACAAATTAAAGAAAACAAACTATTAAATTTCAATAGAGCAAGGCAATTAATTCGAATATCTATGTCGACTGTAACTAAACGATATCTGTAGTTCATCAATTAAAGACAATTGACCAACTTGAATTTAATAAGCTGAAACTCGAAATACTTCATTTGAGGTTCCTCTTTTTAGTTCGATTTTAGATTTATCTATAGAACTGTGTTTTAGGGTTTGGGTTTCTCAACGACTGTACACGTGCGTGTTGAAAGTTGGCCTAGGTTGGAGGCGGCGCGACTCGGTAGGGTCGGCGATGCTCTCAGAGGGGCTGTGTGCGCGACGACGACGGATGAGGGTGGCGGTCTGGGGAATTCTGGCGATCGACTATAAAAAAGAAGAAGGAAAAAAGATGAAATCACAAATTGACTGGGAGGAATACGATCGCATGGGGTTAGCTTTGTTTTTTTATTGTTTAATTTAGTATTTTTGTTTTAGTTATTCGTTCGCTAATTATCCTATATCTTTTCCATACGAGGTCTGTTTCGACCGATTTGAAATTGAACTGAAATGAAATCGAAATTGAGTCGATTTGAATTGAACTGAGATCGAAGTGATTTGAATTAGAAGATTTGGAATTGAATCAGTTTGACTTTGAGACTATCTTAAATAAATTATTTTAATATAAACAGTTTAAAGTCTATCTTTTTAAATATCCAAATTATTTTGATTTTCCAAACTATTTTACTATACAAAATATTTTCAATACTTAAGTCATTTTATATCAAACTGTTTTAAAATCTAAACTATTTTTAAACTATTTAAACTAATTTCAAAAATATTCAAACTGGTCAAAGTGTGAACTGTTTATGTTTAAATCATGGATTTAAATGCGAATTGGGTTAAAATGAAGTTATAACCTAAATTGAAATTTAGAATGTAAATTTGAATGAAATGATATTTTTCAATTGAAATTTATCATATTTAAGTAAATATGATATTTTGATATGAAGGATATTTTTGAAGTGAATATGATATTTGATATTAAGTATCAATCGTTTTCAAAATGTAAAAGTACCAACCGGTGTGTAAAACGACGTTTGGTTGTTAAAAAGACCGGGGCCTCTTATTGGCATACTCTCTATCAATATTAAAGCCACTTTAACAGCTGTGTACGCGGAGGAGACTCCAGAATTATAACGACCCACTATTTTGGACCATTTAAATCGACAATAAAACCACACATGTCAGACTAGAATAATTTAAAACAATAGATTGTAAATAAATTTGGAGCAAATAAAACCAATCATAGAATCACAAACACAAAATATCAGAATAACTCGCAGCGGAAATAAAAATACATAGTAGTTCATGAAGCTACTACAATACATAGTCTCAAAACAGATACAAAATACCATAGTCTGAAAAAACAGATACAACAGAAGTCTGAATACATACGTCAACTAATACATAAGCAAAGCTGTATAGGAAATAACTGAAATGGAAATAGACAACTAGATAGACAGATAAACTCCAGCAAATCTCTAGCTCTAGAAGATGAATCCAAAGATGTGATACTCAGGCTGACCCGAGTGTGAAGCAAAACACAAAACACTCGAGTCAGGACATACATACTTATAAAATGTAAATCAACTCAAGTGTACTGCAATAGAAATGCATCAATAACTTAAAGGATGCTTGGGATCACCCATCCTTAAGGATCTGTTAAACTATCTACTATGTAGTAAGATACGCTATTATAATAATTTCTAAAGTAAAGTAAACTATCAAAATAGCATTAAGGCTTTACATTTTCCACCTTAACACATTTTATATTCCCATAGTCTATACAGTACCGTAATCTCCCCCATAATGGGCGTCGTCAGAGGGCACCAGGCTTTTAAATCTCCCCGAGATGGCCGAGATGAAAAATCCGAGATATCAGCCAAAATCCGAGATTTGGCAGCCTATTTAGTTATAAGTGTTTTAAATATCGCCCGAGATAGCCGAGATATTTTCCCGAGATATTGGCCAAAATCCGAGATTTAAAACACTGGAGGGCACTCCATAGGTATGGTACAAAACAAACTCGTAGTAAAGCACGCTAGGGTAGGTGACACGGCACAACTAGGCAATGCCAGGGTAGATATACCAATTACACTTTCGGGTCGGTGGTAACGTAGAGCCGCAGCAATCACCCACCTCGAGCCACACTCCCGAATCAAGGGTTGTACCCAATCAATCACAAAGTAATATAATGGTATACGATGGAATGTGTCCGATAAGAGGAGCTACCTCATTAGCCCGTCGATTGCTCCTATTTTAGCCACCTTATGCTAACTCATGGGAGTTAGGTCCACATTTATAGCTCAAAATAGAATCGTCGCCACCATCCTACTTCATTCTGGAATCTCCACCGCGTACACAGTTGTTAGAGTGGTTTTCGGTATCGACAAAGAGTATGTCAATATCTGATTCCGGTCTCTTCAACAACCAATCGTTATTATAACCCGTGGTTATAAATTTCAAAATGGTTCATATTCAAATCAAAACATTTTCATTTAAACCATTTTAATTCGATGTCAATATCTTTCAAAAATAATATTCATTTCCAAAGATGTAACATTTTCAAATTCATTCACTTAGTTGTAACATTTTGAAAACATCATATTATTAGCAATCGTAGCACTTTGAAAACGTGACAAATTATATAGTAGCATTTCGAAAATGTTACATTGATAGAAACAATAGCACTTTAAAATCATAATCTTAAAAACCATAGCATTTTGGAAATGCTACCAATTCTTTTATATTATCTACTGTAACATATTTAAAATATCATATCTTATATTTTCATCTTAGTTATTATATAAGATCTATTTTACCTTTCAGACTTATTTATTTGGATATTGATTAAACTATGATTTTAGTTCAATAAAATTTATTACTAAAATATCCAATTAAAACAGTATTTTCTCACATTAAGTTAAAATACATTTTTAAACCATTTATTAACTTATAAAACTTTAACTTATAGAAAAGTCAATATATATATTTTTAAATCATTTAAATCAAATTTAAGTTAAAATTTCATAATTTAAAAATTCCAAATACTTAAAATTTTTAGAATATATATATATATATATATATATTTAAAATTAACCACAGGTCTGTATAATATTTTCTAACCTAGGTCATGTGGATACGGATATATATCATTTCAATTCGAAATATAAAATCCCAGGTTTGATCATTTCAAACCCGCAATCCCAAGTCAAATACGAATAAAAATCACTTGAGCCTAACATTTCAGCTCATAATGATTTTTCCCTATTCTAAAGTCTGTTCGGGTATGTATCATTTCAACCCATAGTGAGGGAACTTGCAGTGTGAGAAACAAAAATATAAAATGAACAGTAAAGCATAGCATATCATATCAGGTGATGAATCAGGTATATAATCAGGTGATAACATCATATAATATCATATCAGGTGATGAAACAGGTATAACACCAGGTTACAACATCATATAATATCATATCAGGCATATGTGAAACTACTATCAATATGGCATATCACTATTACGATACACAAGTTATCGATTCACTAGTTTATAAGTATGAAGTCGAGAGTGATAACTCACCTTCTAAAGCTAGAGACGACAATTCAAGACACACAACCAAACTCTGAAAAGCACGACAATGATCGAACTAGATTTGAGTGGATGAAGAGCCAAGATTCATGTCTTGTAAACAAACAAATACAAACATATATAAGTAGACATTCAACATGAAAAAATTAGAATTAAAACAAAGCAAAATATGAACAAAGTGGAATAAAATGGCTTAACCAATGCAAGTGGGTTCGGCCACTTTCAAAATTCGCTTGACCATCATCCAAACAAGCTCGGTCATGACTTGTTTGCTGCATGAATGTTCGGCCATGGTTAGGTGAAGGCACGGCTAGGCATGGGAATGTGAAAAGATGCATGGCAAAGCACTAGGAAGGCAAATGGTCAAGAGCATGTGAATGGTCATGTGCACAAGTGGTTTGGCTCTAGGCTAATGGCTCGGCCTAGGTTGTTTGGGCTAGGTCAGGTCTGGTTATGGCTATGGAGGTGATGTGGTCATGGCAAGGAAATGGAATGTGGAGAGATAGGCTTGAGGAAGGCAAATGGTCAAGGCAAGTGAAAGGTCAAGTGGCTCAATTGGTTCGGCCTTATGGCTAATGTGCTCGGCCATGGTGTTGTTTGGGCTTGGTCAAGTCAAGGCAACTGAATAGGCACGGCCTGACCATCATCTAGTCACGGCAAGGGGATGGAGGGTGGTGGAATAGGTGGTGGCCGAGGCTAGCAAAGAGGAAGGGGTGATCATAAAGGCTCGGTTAGGGTTTGAAACATTCTTTGGTGATGGGTTTGGATCATGGAAGTCACGACATGGCATAGGGAATGATGGAGATGGTGATGGCCGGTCAAAGGTGATGGATGGTGGAGGAGATGAGGTTGGCAAGGAGCATGGTGAACATAGCCGAACAAAGCAAAGAGAAAGAAAAGAGAAAAAAAGGAAGAAGGGAAAAAATTTCTTACTGTAAATTTGTTTGTCAGGAGATGCAAATGAGGAGAGATGAGAATGAGATATGTTTTGAACGGCTATAGGAAGTAGAAAGGCACCTATTCACTTTAAAAAGTAAACACATGTCTCTTGGAATTTCCTAAGTGTAACGACCCGTATTTTACGGATCGAAAAGTTTGTCAAAATCTGGGATTTTCAGCATTTTCTAGTTGTTCCAGATCTTGGTTGAAATTTGCCTAAGTCCTAGGTCGTACGCGACCTAGAGGTTAGTTAAGTATTGTTGGCAACTTAGGAGATAAGTCGTGACCGACCTAAGAATGTTGGGGATTGGTGACCTTAAGGTTTGGAGTTAGGTCGTGTGATGGATGGTAAGGGTTTAGGTCGTAGACGACCTAAAAGGAAGGAGACTTTAGAGTTTCTGGCGAGTTAAGGTGTTAGTGACCTAAGAGATAGGTTGGTAGCGACCTAAGTAAACCCAGTAGTTAGCGACCTAGGAGTTGCCGTGTTAGCGACCTAAGGGGTTAGCTTGTTAGCGACCTAGGAGTTGCCGTGTTAGCGACCTAGTGGTTCCGAGTTAGCGACCTAGTGGTTCCGAGTTAGCGACCTAGTGGTTCCGTGTTGGCGACCTAAGGAGTTAACAAGTTGGCGACCTTAGGAGTTAACAAGTTGGCGACCTTAGGAGTTAACAAGTTGGCGACCTTAGGAGTTAACAAGTTGGCGACCTAAGGAGTTAACAAGTTGGCGACCTTAGGAGTTAGGCTATGTGTTAGGTCGCGTAGGTTGCTAAGTTGTTAGGTCGCTAGGATAGTTTAAGTGTTAGGTCGCGTAGATCTAACTGTTAGGTCGTATGTTGTGTTAGGTCGCGTAGAAGTCTAAGCTGTTAGGTCGCAACCCAACTAAGTCATTGGTCGAAGGAAAACGCATTGCTTTAGGTCGTCAAGTGTTAGGTCGCTGAGGAGTTAGGTCGGAGAGTCTTAGGTCGGAGAGGCTTAGGTCGGAAACGACCTAGGGAGATAGCCGAGTTAAGCGACTTAAGGAAATTTCTGCTATAAATAGGAGGGGTTGTTCTCACTTTTTGGGATCCGGATTTTTGAAGCGACGAAGTGCTGCCATTTTGAGAGCTCGACTTCTACACTTCTTCACTTCTTTTCTCCACTCTAATCTAGTGCTTCCATCCATCCAAATCGAAGATCAAGATTGAAGATTCAAGAGCTTAGATTGAAGATCTTCATCTTTTCAAGAGAGATTTCTTCGTTTGAAGTGAGATCTTGTCGGATCTAGCTTAGTTCTTCGCTGACCAGATCTGAAGTTGATATCTTTTGGATTGTTTAGGTGATTTGGTGAGTGGTGATTATCTCTCACACGGATCCAAAGGAGTAGATCGGATTGTTGGCTCGATTTGGTGTTAAATTAGTGATTTCCATGCATTTTCTTCATCCTATGTGTAGATCCATGTAGATCCATTGTTCATGATGATGTTGCATCCATTTTATCATATGTTAACCTATGCAAGTTCATTCATCAAGTTTGTAGAGATATAATCCATGTTTTCATGCTTATTGGACTTTCAACTCTTTAATTACGAAAATGCCATTATTGTTATAATTGTCTACTTAGATCATATTTGAATGCTTGATTGCTTGGATTGATGTTTGATTTGATTGATTGTTATGAACTAGATGATTGATGATTAGATTAGATCGAAGATGATTCAAAAGCTAAGGGAAAGGCTCTTGAATTGGAAAAGCTGCTCGTGGCATATGTAGCGGGATGATGAAGCTCTTATGCATAGATTCGAGGATGTGATGATGAGATGAGGCTTTGCGAGGATGTAATGAAGCGAGGCAATCATGTGACGAAGACTTGGTCTAATCCAGACGGGATCATTCCAAGCATGTTGATAACTCGGTGATATGATTCGAGTTGAAGATAATGAATGGATATGAGAATAGTCGTCGAGGAGGATGACTAGGAGGCTTGGATAGCATCGTTGTTGAAGGTTCTAGCATGCTCTAAGCAAGAGTACGTTTGGGCAGATTCGATAGTCCCAACGGCCAACTGTTGATGGTCGAGTACTCTGGGCAGATTCGATAGTCCTAGGCACGGGCTGCGACGACGTGCGGGAGTTATGTCTAGAACCGGGGTTTTCATTAGCCCTTGACGGACGGCTGAAAGAATGTGCCGGTCATTCAATTAACGGTGATATCGAAGCAATGATAACAGTGATAGCCAGAGTCATGGATGTTTGGTTGTATCGTCATTCGGACTCAAGAGCGGTATTTTCTGGGTGCTTATCTGATTTAGGCCTTGGTACTTGGAAAACATCGCCCTTGACTCGAGTGATAGTAGTTTTACTCTAAATTGTATGTTCTGCTATGTTTGCTTCTGCTTAGTATGTGTCTGGGGGCTATCACTGTAGAATGAGGTTGGAGTGGGAGGGTTGTATTCCTTTTCCTTTTCCTTTATGCTCTTTTGGTATGTTGTTAGTTAATTTACTGCTCACTAAGACTGTTGTCTGACTCAAGGCTTTATGTTTTTAATTCTTATTGCCTTGGGCTGTTCGTCCATTTTGGGACGGGCAGACTAGGTAGCAGGTGACAGGTGCTGTTCTCTTCTCACGATGCTGATATCGAAGACGAGCTGGAGGGTTGCATATTATCTTCTTATTATATGTACTGGATATTCCGCTGTTTTGTATTCTCTGAAAGATATGTAGTGAGGCTGGATGTATTGACTATGTGAATGCTTGTATTCAACTATTATGGAGTTTTATATGATGTCATTTGGTTCTATAAAGCTTCACTATACATATGTTCTATTGTATTTTGTCCATGCGCTGTGAGTAATACGATAGATTCTGTTGTTTTAAATCTTACCTTGACAATCGTCCATGGTCGCCTGGCACACTTTACAGCGCTTATTCTCTAGATTCGGTGCAGGGGTCATGGGCGGTCGTCACATTTGTTATCAGAGCATTGGTTAATCGATTTTACCCAATGCTCGCTGAAGTAACTACGTATGAGAGACGTAATTGTATTTTGATGGATGATTACTATATATAATATAATAGCTTAGTAGGGTTTGAATCCTTTACGCAGTTGTTTCTCTAGATGTTCTAATCATTCCTTTTTATAGATATTGAGAATGAGTCGAAGAGGGAGACCAGCTGCTAGGGAAGGCCGTGCTACTGAAGAGACTGCTGATTATGCAGCCATGTTCGAAGCTATGATGACTTCGATCATGAGAAGGATACCAGTTCCGGGGGCAGCAGTTGATGTTGGAGTTCAAGTCCAAACTCCGAAACCAGTGGATTTTGCTAAGCTGTGCAAGGATTATACTGCTCTTGGAGGGAAGGTTTTCTTGGGAACAGAATCTACCATTGAGGTCCAGAGGTGGATAGATGCTTGTAGAAGGATCTTTGGTGATTTGGGAATTGATGATGCAACTAAGAGGAAGTTGGCATCGAGGCAGCTTCAAGGGAGAGCTTCTGATTGGTGGAACTCTATTACCATCACTACTCCGGAAGAAGATATTACTTGGGAGCAATTCCAAGCTAGATTTGAAGCTAAGTTCATTTCTACAGCCCAGAAGTCTGTTCTGTTCAAGAAGTTTGTGGAGCTCAAGCAGGGTGGAAGATCTGTTCTTGAGTACGTTTCTGAGTTTGAAGCTTTGTCCAAGTATGCCCGGTCATATATTGAATCTGCTTATCAGAAGAATGAGAAGTTTGTGACCGGCTTGGATAGTTATCTTGGGAGGCAGTTGGTGGATCATTTGGACGATTCATTTGAGAAGCTTGTAGAGAAAGCTCTTAGGCATGAGAGTCTGTTTCCTAAGGAAGGATCTGTTGTTGCTGTGACCAAGGGAGAATCTAAACCACAGCAGGGTGGAAACCAGAAGAGGAAGCAGCAGCAGCAGAAGGGTAAGGATGGCCAGAAGAAGCCGAAAGGCGAGGTGACTTGCTACAATTGTCAGCAGAAGGGCCATTTCTCTAAGGATTGTAAGAATCCGAAGGCACCGATGAAGTGTCACAACTGTGACAAGCCGGGGCATTTCAGGAAGAATTGTCCAGAACCAAGGAAGGACAGGCAGATTGTGCAAGCCTATGCTTTAGGAGCTGTTCCGTCGTCTTCGAAAGCTCCTACTGCTGAAGAGAAGGGAAAGAGTGTGGTTGTTCAAGGTACTCTTTTCCTATGTGGTGTTCCAGTTAGAGTTTTGTTTGATACTGGAGCATCGCATTCGTTTGTTTGTAATGAACTAGTAGGCCGGTTAGGTTTGGAACCGGATATTGTTGATAGGCCATTGGTTGTGACTAATCCAGTTGGGGGTTCGTCTTGTTTGTGTATGTTATGCCGTGGTCTAGTTGTATCGAGTCATGGTTGCTCTTTTGTTTGTGATTGTTTTGTTCTGAACTTTGCGGGGTTCGGGATTATCTTGGGTATGGACTGGCTTAGGAAGTATGCGGCTAAGGTTGATTGTGAGAGGCTGGAGGTGACAGTCGAGAATGTGGAAGGGCGAAAGATTGTGATACGATGTAAGCATGAGGAAGGCGTCTTCATGAGCTTCATGTATTCGCTAGTTGTTCCATGGGATGGACTGTCTTTAGTGCCGATCGCAAATAGGTTCGAGGATGTCTTTGACGAAGTCAAAGGGTTGCCGCCGCATAGAGAGATCGAGTTTCGTATAGATCTAGTTGAAGGAGCCAGACCTGTTGTGATGCCTCTTAGGCGGATGGCGCCTAGGGAACAGCAGGAGTTGAGGGTGCAAGTTGATGATCTTTTGCAGAAAGGATTCATTCGGCGTAGTGTGTCCGAGTGGGGTGCACCAGTTGTGTTTGCAACCAAGGCAGATGGGTCGTTGAGATTGTGCGTCGATTATCGTGAGCTGAATAAGGTGACTAAGAAGAACAAGTATCCATTACCGAGAATAGATGACTTGTTTGATCAGCTTCACGAGGCTAAGATGTTTTCTCAGATGGATTTGGCAACGGGATTTCACCAGTTGAGAGTGGCTAAGGATAGTGTGCCGAAGATTGCTTTTAGGACACCATCTGGTTTCTTTGAGTGGCTGGTAATGCCGTTTGGATTGACTAACGCGCCAGCATATTTTGTGGATCTTATGAATAGAGTGTTCAGAGATCAGTTGAACAAGTTCGTACTTGTGTTCGTGGATGATATTCTGATTTATTCCAGAACGGAAGAAGAGCACAAGACGCACTTGCGTATTGTTTTGGAGATCTTACGGAAACATCAGCTGAAGGCTAAGTTTTCGAAGTGTCACTTCTGGAAGAGTGAAGTGAGGTTCTTAGGCCATGTGATTTCTGGAAATGGAATAGCGGTTGATCCCGCTAAGGTGGCAGCAATCCAGGATTGGGTTAGACCTAAGAATGCATCTGACGTGAGAAGTTTTCTTGGATTAGCAGGGTACTATCGACGGTTTATCAAAGACTTCTCCAAGATAGCTGCACCGTTAACAGGATTGACGAAAAAGAACCGAGTATTCATTTGGGATGCTAAGTGTGAGCAAGCTTTCGGAATCCTGAAAGAGAGATTGACGAGTGCTCCTGTTTTGACTATTCCAAGTGGGAATGATGAGATGGTAGTTTACACCGACGCATGTGGTACTGGACTTGGAGCAGTGCTGATGCAGAAGGATAAAGTTGTTGCGTATGCCAGTCGACAACTAAAGCCGCATGAAAGGAATTACCCGACTCATGATTTGGAGTTAGCAGCGATTGTATTTGCTCTGAAGATGTGGAGACATTATTTGTTGGGAGTTCGATTCGAGTTGTTTACGGATCACAAGTCGTTGAAGTATCTTTTCTCCCAGAAGGATTTGAATCTTCGGCAGCAACGTTGGCTAGAGTTTTTAGCATCATATGATTTTGGTATAGCTTATACTCCGGGAAAAGGTAACGCAGTGGCAGATGCGTTAAGTCGAAGACATGCAGGATTGGGAACCATGTTTTCAGAATGGAAGAGTCTCGAGTATTTAGCTGGATTTGACTTCAGGCCTAAATGTGAATTGGAACCTGAGATGTTGGCAAACTTATCGATAAGACCCACTCTTGTGGAAAGGATTGGCGAGGGCCAAAAGCGAGATGATAAGCTTGTCAAGATTATCCGTGATTTGGAATTTGGATTGGATCCAGAAAAGGATAAAGGATTCGAGGTCGATCGAGAGGGTTGGCTTCGGAAGCAAGGACGACTAGTTGTTCCCGATATAGATGAATTGAGGAGTGAAGTTTTGAAGGAAAGTCATCACTCGAAGTTGACAATTCATCCAGGTGGAAATAAGATGTATCGGGATATGAAGAGAACCTACTACTGGGAAGGTATGAAGAAGGATGTTGGGAATTTTATTTCCAAGTGTATGAACTGCCAGTTGGTAAAGGCTGAACAAAAGAAGCCTAGTGGATTGCTTCAGCCATTAGAAGTTCCTACATGGAAGTGGGAACAAGTGTCGATGGATTTTATCGATGGATTGCCTAGAACCAGAACGGGAAATGAAGGAATTTGGGTCATTGTGGATCGTCTGACTAAGAGTGCACGATTCATTCCTGTTCGATCGACTAGGACCGCATCAAAGTTGGCTGAGTTGTATGTTAAGTGGATAGTTCGTTTCCATGGTATTCCGAAGAGTATAGTGAGCGATCGAGATCCATTGTTCACTAGTAGATTTTGGAAGAGCTTCCAGGAAGTTTTGGGAACCGAGTTGTGTTTGAGTACAGCTTATCATCCCCAAACAGATGGTCAGACCGAGAGAGTCAACCGAGTTTTGGAAGATCTCCTCAGAGCTTGTGTTTTGGATTTCGGAGGATCATGGGAAGATCACCTTCATTTGGTGGAGTTTGCATACAACAACAGTTACCAGTCAAGCATTGGTATGGCACCGTATGAGGCATTGTATGGAAGACCGTGTAACTCTCCAACATGTTGGTTGGAAACTGGAGAAAAGCTGATGCTTGGGCCAGAGATGATTCGTCAGACTTCAGATTGCATAAAGATCATTCGGCAACGAATGAAGGCAGCCCAAGACCGTCAGAAGAGTTATGCTGATAAGAGTCGGAAGGATTTGGAATTCGACGTAGGAGATATGGTTTTTGTGAAGATTTCTCCACTGAAGAATGTTATCCGATTCGGGAAGAAAGGTAAATTGACTCCGAGATTTGTTGGACCATTCCCGATTATCGAGCGAATTGGAAAGCTCGCCTATAGGTTGGAGTTACCTGAAAAGATGTCGGGTGTGCACAATGTTTTTCATGTATCTTATCTACGGAAGTATGTGCACGACTCGAATACAGTGGTTTCTGCTGATAGCTGTGAAGACTTAGAAGTTGATCCAGTCGATAGAAGACCTCGTAAGCCGCTTCGTGTCATTGAAACCGACACGAAACAGCTCAGGAGGAAGGTAGTTAAGTTGCTCAAGATACAATGGAGTGATGATGATAACGACTGTACGTGGGAGGTGGAAGAGAGGATGAAGGCAGCTCATCCTGAACTCTTCAAGGTATGGCCCTAAGGTGTCGTCTCATCTCGCGATATTGTAACTTGTTCTAAGTCTTAGAATTCTGTACGCTAAGCTAGAATTGGATGCATGGTTTGTTGATTGCTATGGATGGTAGGCGTACAGAATAGCCTTTGATTTCTTTGTTTGCTTGGAATTTCGGGGGCGAAATTCCTAAGGGGGAGAGAATGTAACGACCCGTATTTTACGGATCGAAAAGTTTGTCAAAATCTGGGATTTTCAGCATTTTCTAGTTGTTCCAGATCTTGGTTGAAATTTGCCTAAGTCCTAGGTCGTACGCGACCTAGAGGTTAGTTAAGTATTGTTGGCAACTTAGGAGATAAGTCGTGACCGACCTAAGAATGTTGGGGATTGGTGACCTTAAGGTTTGGAGTTAGGTCGTGTGATGGATGGTAAGGGTTTAGGTCGTAGACGACCTAAAAGGAAGGAGACTTTAGAGTTTCTGGCGAGTTAAGGTGTTAGCGACCTAAGAGATAGGTTGGTAGCGACCTAAGTAAACCCAGTAGTTAGCGACCTAGGAGTTGCCGTGTTAGCGACCTAAGGGGTTAGCTTGTTAGCGACCTAGGAGTTGCCGTGTTAGCGACCTAGTGGTTCCGAGTTAGCGACCTAGTGGTTCCGAGTTAGCGACCTAGTGGTTCCGTGTTGGCGACCTAAGGAGTTAACAAGTTGGCGACCTTAGGAGTTAACAAGTTGGCGACCTTAGGAGTTAACAAGTTGGCGACCTTAGGAGTTAACAAGTTGGCGACCTTAGGAGTTAACAAGTTGGCGACCTAAGGAGTTAACAAGTTGGCGACCTTAGGAGTTAGGCTATGTGTTAGGTCGTAACACTGTTAGGTCGCGTAGGTTGCTAAGTTGTTAGGTCGCTAGGATAGTTTAAGTGTTAGGTCGCGTAGATCTAACTGTTAGGTCGTATGTTGTGTTAGGTCGCGTAGAAGTCTAAGCTGTTAGGTCACAACCCAACTAAGTCATTGGTCGAAGGAAAACGCATTGCTTTAGGTCGTCAAGTGTTAGGTCGCTGAGGAGTTAGGTCGGAGAGTCTTAGGTCGGAGAGGCTTAGGTCGGAAACGACCTAGGGAGATAGCCGAGTTAAGCGACTTAAGGAAATTTCTGCTATAAATAGGAGGGGTTGTTCTCACTTTTTGGGATCCGGATTTTTGAAGCGACGAAGTGCTGCCATTTTGAGAGCTCGACTTCTACACTTCTTCACTTCTTTTCTCCACTCTAATCTAGTGCTTCCATCCATCCAAATCGAAGATCAAGATTGAAGATTCAAGAGCTTAGATTGAAGATCTTCATCTTTTCAAGAGAGATTTCTTCGTTTGAAGTGAGATCTTGTCGGATCTAGCTTAGTTCTTCGCTGACCAGATCTGAAGTTGATATCTTTTGGATTGTTTAGGTGATTTGGTGAGTGGTGATTATCTCTCACACGGATCCAAAGGAGTAGATCGGATTGTTGGCTCGATTTGGTGTTAAATTAGTGATTTCCATGCATTTTCTTCATCCTATGTGTAGATCCATGTAGATCCATTGTTCATGATGATGTTGCATCCATTTTATCATATGTTAACCTATGCAAGTTCATTCATCAAGTTTGTAGAGATATAATCCATGTTTTCATGCTTATTGGACTTTCAACTCTTTAATTACGAAAATGCCATTATTGTTATAATTGTCTACTTAGATCATATTTGAATGCTTGATTGCTTGGATTGATGTTTGATTTGATTGATTGTTATGAACTAGATGATTGATGATTAGATTAGATCGAAGATGATTCAAAAGCTAAGGGAAAGGCTCTTGAATTGGAAAAGCTGCTCGTGGCATATGTAGCGGGATGATGAAGCTCTTATGCATAGATTCGAGGATGTGATGATGAGATGAGGCTTTGCGAGGATGTAATGAAGCGAGGCAATCATGTGACGAAGACTTGGTCTAATCCAGACGGGATCATTCCAAGCATGTTGATAACTCGGTGATATGATTCGAGTTGAAGATAATGAATGGATATGAGAATAGTCGTCGAGGAGGATGACTAGGAGGCTTGGATAGCATCGTTGTTGAAGGTTCTAGCATGCTCTAAGCAAGAGTACGTTTGGGCAGATTCGATAGTCCCAACGGCCAACTGTTGATGGTCGAGTACTCTGGGCAGATTCGATAGTCCTAGGCACGGGCTGCGACGACGTGCGGGAGTTATGTCTAGAACCGGGGTTTTCATTAGCCCTTGACGGACGGCTGAAAGAATGTGCCGGTCATTCAATTAACGGTGATATCGAAGCAATGATAACAGTGATAGCCAGAGTCATGGATGTTTGGTTGTATCGTCATTCGGACTCAAGAGCGGTATTTTCTGGGTGCTTATCTGATTTAGGCCTTGGTACTTGGAAAACATCGCCCTTGACTCGAGTGATAGTAGTTTTACTCTAAATTGTATGTTCTGCTATGTTTGCTTCTGCTTAGTATGTGTCTGGGGGCTATCACTGTAGAATGAGGTTGGAGTGGGAGGGTTGTATTCCTATTCCTTTTCCTTTATGCTCTTTTGGTATGTTGTTAGTTAATTTACTGCTCACTAAGACTGTTGTCTGACTCAAGGCTTTATGTTTTTAATTCTTATTGCCTTGGGCTGTTCGTCCATTTTGGGACGGGCAGACTAGGTAGCAGGTGACAGGTGTTGTTCTCTTCTCACGATGCTGATATCGAAGACGAGCTGGAGGGTTGCATATTATCTTCTTATTATATGTACTGGATATTCCGCTGTTTTGTATTCTCTGAAAGATATGTAGTGAGGCTGGATGTATTGACTATGTGAATGCTTGTATTCAACTATTATGGAGTTCTATATGATGTCATTTGGTTCTATAAAGCTTCACTATACATATGTTCTATTGTATTTTGTCCATGCGCTGTGAGTAATACGATAGATTCTGTTGTTTTAAATCTTACCTTGACAATCGTCCATGGTCGCCTGGCACACTTTACAGCGCTTATTCTCTAGATTCGGTGCAGGGGTCATGGGCGGTCGTCACACTAAGCCCATTAGCCAAGCCCAAATAAAAAACAAGCTCGACAACCCAATAGAAAATCAAAGCCCAAACCAAAATAAAATAGAAAATAAACATAGAAAATAGACAAAAATATACTGAAAATAATTGCGTGTAAAACACTGAATTTTATCAGATTTAAAAAGTATAAAACAGAATTTGATGAAACGAAAAGCAGAACGAATATCAAAATCAAATTCAGCTTAAAAGAAAATGATTGGAAATTTAAAAATTCAAATTTAAAAATTTGAACTGAAAGTTAAAGTTTGACCAAAGTTGACTAAAATATAAAATTTTCAGAAAATCATTATTTTATTATATTTGGAAAATAATTATAAACAAATCCCAAAAATACATTGGAAAATCCCAAATTTTCAATTTTTAAATGATTTAAAATCAAAGTTTCAAATAAATTCAATTTAAAATATTTGTTAAAATCACGGGTTGTTACACTCTCCCCTACTCAAAGCTTTTCGTCCTCGAAAAGGAAAGAGACAAGGGAAACAAAGAAAGAGAGAATAAGATAGAATAACGAATAGTACGTGAAACAAACAATTCCGGATTCGAAGCACGCATGCTCTCCTCCGTCTCCCATGTACAATCTCGATCATCAGTACTCCACTGCACTTTGACCAGGTTGTCAGATTTCCTTCTCAACTGCTTCATACCTCTATCGACAATACGAAGTGGCTTCCTCTCGATAGTAAGGTTTGGCTTAATATCCAAACTCTCGAGAGCATAAGGCTGGACAATAAGAGATGGATCATGAAGATACCGGCGAAGATGCGAAACATGGAATACATTATGCACTCCAGAGAACTTCTCAGGCAAATCCAAACGATAAGCCAAAGAACTAATCCTCTCTAAGATGCGGAAAGGACCAATGAACCTAGGAGCAAGCTTCCCTCTCCGACCAAACCGAATCACATTCCTTAAGGGAGAGACCTTAAGGAAAACCAGATCACCAATAGAAAACTCCAAACTCCTTCTACGTCGATCGGCGTACTTCTTCTGCCTATCCTGAGCACTCTTCATCTTCCTCTTAACCTCCTTATCTCTCTCAGAAGCCTCCAGAATCATATCAAGACTAAGAACCAAACGATTACCGGATTCAATCCAGCAAGATGGAGATCTGCAAGGTCGTTCGTAAAGAGCAGCAAACGGAGACATTGCAATACTAGCCTGAATTCAAAAGATAAAATGAGATAGATAAAAGATTAAGATAAGATTAAGATAGAAGATTTGAGATTATACCTGATAACTATTGTTATAGGTGAATTCGACAAGATGGAGATGATCTTCCCAAGATCCTCCATAATCAAGAACACAAGCACGAAGAAGATCCTCCAGAATCTGATTCACTCTTTCCGTTTGACCGTCAGTCTGTGGATGGTAAGCAGTGCTCAGATTCAGATGAGTACCCAAAGATTCCTTAAAAGCTTTCCAAAACTAGCTGGTAAAGATGGGATCTCTATCAAAAACAATACTGACAGGAACACCATGAAGACGGACAATCTCCCTCATATAGATCTCATCCAAACTCGAAGCAGAACGGGTAGATTTGACCAAAATGAAATGAGTTGACTTGGTCAATCTATCCAGAATAACCCAAATACTCTCAATACCCCTCCTAGTCCTTGGTAATCCATCAATAAAATCCATAGAAACCTGTTCCCATTTCCAATTGGGAACCTCAAGGGGCTGCAATAAACCAAGGGTCTTCTGATGATCAGCCTTGACTTGCAGACAAGTCGCACACCTACTAACAAAAATGGAGATATCACGTTTCATACCTCTCCACCAATACAACTTCTTCATATCCTGATACATCTTCGTCACTCCTGGATGAATAGAAAGTCTGGATCGATGATTTTCCTGAAGTAACTCCTGCCTCAATCCATCAACATTCGGGACAGAAATCCGATTATTAATCCTCAAAATCTCTCTATCATCGATCTGAGCTACACTACTATCAAGACTACTACCACCAACCCTGCTACGAACATTCTCCTTAATAAGCCTAAGCATCTAATCCTCATCCTGCCTAGCAATGATACGATCCATAAGAGGAGAAGAAACAACAAGCTGGCACAACATCGCCTTCTTCCGACTCAAAGCGTCGGCCACAACATTAGCTTTTCCAGGGGTATAGTTGATGTCGAGGTCATAAGAAGCAAGGAACTCTAGCCACCTAACTTGTCTCTGATTCAAATCCTTCTGGGTGAAAATATACCTCAAAGACTGATGATCCGTAAAAAGCTCAAACTTAGTTCCCAAAAGATGATGCCTCCAAAGCTTCAAAGCAAAAACTATAGCAAGCAATTCCAAATCATGAGCAGCATAATTGGCTTCATGGGTCTTCAACTGACGACTGGCATAAGCAATGACCTTCCTATCCTGCATCAGAACAGCTCCCAAACCTTCACGACTAGCATTAGTATATATCGTTAATCCCTCGTTTCCATTTGGAACGGTAAGAACTGGTGAGGAAGTAAGCTTGCACTTTAACTCATTGAATGCATCTTCACACTTATCATTCCATATAAACTTAGCATTCTTTTGAGTCAAAGCAGTGAGAGGTGCAGCAATTCGAGCAAATTTCTCAATGAATCTCCGATAATAACCGGCAAGGCCCAGAAAGCTACGTATATCAGATAGAGTCCTAGGAATTTCCCAATCCTGAAATAGAATAGGGAAAAATAAGAACTACAAAGAAAGATAGAATAATTGGATTGCAAAAGAAAAATGAGAAAAGGTAGACTTACATTGATCGCAGCGATCTTGACTGGATCAACAGAAACTCCATTACTAGAAACAATATGTCCAAGGAATCGGACTTCATCCTTCTAGAAATGGCATTTAGAAAACTTAGCTTTGAACCGATGACTCCTAAGAGTCCCTAGAACAAAGCTCAAATGAGATTCATGCTCTTCCTCGATCTTAGAAAAGACCAGAATATCATCGACGAAGACCAGAACAAACTTGTTAAGAACATCACGAAAAACACGATTCATCAGATCAATAAAGAAAGCTGGGGCATTAGTCAAACCAAAAGCATAACTAACCATTCATAGAAACCATTCTCGGTACGGAAAGCAGTCTTGGGAATACTTTCCTCAGCAACTCTGAGCTGGTGGAAACCTGTGGCAAGATCAAGCTGAGAGAAAACAGTAGCTCCATAAAGCTGATCGAACATATCATTGATACGAGGCATAGGATATATGTTCTTCATAGTGAGCTTGTTCAGCTCCCTATAATCAACACACATCCTCAAAGAACCATCGGACTTAGTGACGAAAACCACTGCTGCTCCCCATTCGGAATGACTAGGTCTGATCAAACCCTTGGAGAACAAGTCCTCAATTTGTTTCCTCAACTCAACCTTCTCGCGGGGTGCTATTCTTCTGGGAGGAAGAACTACAGGTCGAGCTCCGGGAATAAGATCGATGCAGAAATCAATTTCCCGCTTAGGAGGTAAAGAAGATACTTCACCAAATACATCGGGATAGAGTTTAATCACAAGGGTTGAATTAAGATCACTAGGAGAAGAATCCAGAGAGAAAATAAAACTGCCAGCAAAATCCTGAGGCATACAGCACTGAATCACCAACGGGTTACCCCGATCATCAACAAGAGAAACAGTTCATGTTTTACAAGAGATAACGGCTTCATGCCTCTTCAGCCAATCATCCCCAAGCAATATATCAAAAGCATCAAAACCCAAAACATAGAAATCACCAGAAAATCGATGGCCAGAATAGAAGAGTTTCACTCTTCTACAAATCCTACTAAGGTTCACAGGACCCCCAATAGGATTAGTAACACACAAAGGTACAGAAGCAAACTCATGAGAAAGGAGATGCTCAAACTTATCACAAAGATCCACATAAATAAAACTATGCGAAGCTCCAGTATCAAATAAAACACGAACAGGAAAATTAAACAGAGAAAAGGTGCCCTGGAGAGTACCTTGGGTATCACTAGGAGTAGGTGGAGTAGGCGGAGCATGAGTGGAAGAAGTCATGTCAAAGACTCCATGTCTTGCCCTTCTGATACAAGGGGCAATCCTTCTTGAAATGGCCGGGCTGCAAACAGACGTAACAGAGGTTGTTCCTGGAATCCTGAGGTGGAGGGACAGCAGCACTGATGTGCACGTAAATGTGCATATTTTTACCACCATATTTAATCTATTTAAATTAAATAAATGATCATATCAGGCATTTTAACTTGTTTAAACCAAAATTCATATTATTTTCAAATCGTCACATATTCATCTTCATCCATGGGCAAAATGGTCATTTTTGTGCATATATTAATTTGAGAAAATTTAATTAGAAATTTCTATATTATTTTATAGGAATTTGGCTTCATATACAAGTGGTTTCATGAAGATGTATGCATGCACAAGAGTGAAGATAAAGAAATGAATATGGAAATAATTCAAAGGCATGATAATGGAGGACCCCACCTACCCACCTACCTTAATGTACAAATTAGAGGCTAATGCACATGCTTATGGAATTAATGGCTTCATGTACACTTAATTGAGGATTATTTGAAGCTACTGATTACTTGGCCTCCACAATTCCTAAGAGGGTATTTTGGGCATTCCCCAAAAATATGAATTAGGGTTTAACACATGTATAAAATCCCCTTATGTTTGATGTAACTCCCCCCCTCTTCTCTTAGTCTCTCTTAGTTAGTTTTAGATCAAATAAAAGAAAGCTCTCTTCTCTTTTCCATGGCTACTTAGCTATTTTTATTTTCATGTAACATCATTTTTTTATGCAATGTTAATTAGTGCTCTCTTCTTTTACATGCTTCTTTTGTTTATTTACTTTCATGTTTGTAGTGTAGATCTCTCTTATTTCATGCAAGTAGATTAGTTTTTCCTTCCTTTTTTCTCTTGTTGGTTTAATGTTGCTTTCTACATTTGTTAATTTGATAACAAACATGAGAGGCTAATCCCTTCAATTTAGGGGTAATGAAGCTCTCTTGAATCATGTAGATGCAACATAATTTCTTTTATGTCTCTTTTGTGCTTAATGGAAAGTAGATGTTTGTGTGGTTTTGTGTTTAATATTGAGTTTGATAGCTTATATTGTTCAAAACAAATAGGCTATGCTTAGTCATATGAATCATTAATTACCTCTTCATCTACATATGATCATGGTAATGGAAGTGGATTTAGAATCAAAATTTGATGGTTTATGTTTCTAATTCAATGGTTAATAAACCATGCTTAAAATAGATTCTACTTTTGATTTCATATCATTTTCATTGAAGTTAGTAAGTGGGTTAGAGGGTGCATTAAAGTTTGATGGTTTAAGTGTGATAATTAATAACACAATTAGGCCATGCTTATGATAAATGCATCAACTAAACTCACACATGACCAAAAAGAGATCATAATGTCATTATGTTGATTTATATGATCATGAGAGGGGATTTGCCTCTAAATTGCTCTTTAATCTCATCTTTTTATTCTCCTTAGTTTTAGTTTGTTTTTACTTTCTTTTAGTTAGTTAACAATCACTCGACTTTGGTTTAATTTGATTGAATAGAATTTTAAAATCATCAATTCCCTACGGATCGACCTGTATTCGCCATGTGCTATATTCGTACACCGTGCGCTTGCGGTAAATTTTAATTTAAATTCATTCGACGGTTTTCTAAACCGATAGAATTTCCGTCGACGAACAAGCACCAACTGAAGTAGTGCAACTATTGGCATAGTGACCCTTCTGATCGCACTTGAAGCAGGTGATGGAAGATAGGTCGATAGGATGCTTCCGAGGAGTAGATCCTAAACCAGGATTCTTAAGACAATTCTGCTTCTGCTGATGAAATTTAGGCTTCCTCTTCTTAGAGTTGCCAGAACCAGGCTGAGATGGAGAAGCACGAGGAACAGAAACTTCCTTAGAAGTGGGATTCTCATATCTAATGGCCATGTCCATCAACTCCATGAAGGTACCATGAACATGAGAAATGAGACGATCATAAGAATGAATTTTAGGACAAAGGTAAAATAGAAAAACAAGATAAGATTCAACTAGACTGGAAATTCTTATCAAAGAATTCAAATAAACAAGGTGGATTCGAAAGGAATGAAGTTAAGAAAATGAGATTTTAAAAAAAGAAAATTTTTATATCCAAAATAATCTTTTAAAATCCTTTAAAATCATTTGAAAATCATTTTATACTTAAAAATACGTTCTCTCACAAAGAAATGATTCTAAGATTGATTTCACTCATTCTAGGGTATTTCTACCCTATCTCTAATGAGTTTTTGCTCTGTAGGCTAAGGTTTGCCTAAAACCAAAGCTATGATACCAAATATAACGACCCACTATTTTGGACCATTCAAATCGACAATAAAACCACACATGTCAGACTTGAATAATTCAAAACAATAGACTGTAAATAAATTTGGAGTAAATAAAAGCAATCACAGACACAGAATATCAGAATAACTCGCAGCGGAAATAAAAATACATAGTAGTTCATGAAGCTACTATAATACATAGTCTCAAAACAGATACAAAATACCATAGTCTGAAAAAACATATACAATAGAAGTCTGAATACATAAGTCAACTAATACATAAGGAAAGTTGAATAGGAAATAACTGAAATGGAAATAGACAACTAGATAGACAGATAAACTCCAGCAAATCTCTAGCTCCAGAAGATGAATCCAAAGATGTGATACTCAAGCTGACCCGAGCGTGAAGCAAAACAAAAAACACTGGAGTTAGGACATACATACTTATAAAATGTAAATCAACTCAAGTGTACTGCAATAGAAATGCATCAATAACTTAAAGGATGCTTGGGATCGTCCATCCTTTAAGGATCCGTTAAACTATCTACTATGTAGTAAGATATGCTTTTATAATAATGTCTAAAGTAAAGTAAACTATCAAAATAGCGTTAAGGTTTTAAATTTTCCATATTAACACATTTTATATTCCCATAGTCTATACAGTACCGTAATCTCCCCCGTAATGGGCGTCGTCAGAGGGCACTCCATAGGTATGGTACAAAACAAACTCATAGAAAAGCACGCTAGGGTAGGTGACACGGCACAACTAGGCAATGCCAGGGTAGATATACCAATTACAATTCCGGGCCGGTGGTAATGCAGAGCCGTAGCAATCGCCCACTTGAGCCATACTCCCGAATCAAGGGGTGCACCCAATCAATCACAAAGTAATAGAATTGTATATGATGGAATGTGTCCGATAAGAGGAGCTACCTCATTAGCCCATCGATTGCTCCTATTTTAGCCACCTTATGCTAACTCACGAGAGTTAGGTTCACGTTTATACGTCAAAATAGAATCGTCGCCACCATCCTACTTCATTCTAGAATCTCCATCGCGTACACAGTTGCTAAAGTAGTTTTTGGTATCGACAAAGAGTATGTCCATATCCGATCCTGGTCTCTTCAACAACCAATCGTTATTATAACCCGTGGTTATAAATTTCAAAATGGTTTATATTCAAATCAAAACAATTTCATTTAAACCATTTAAATTCGATGTCAATATCTTTCAAAAATAATATTCATTTCCAAAGATGTAACATTTTCAAATTCATTCACTTAGTTGTAACATTTTGAAAACATCATATTTTAAGCAATTTCACTTTGAAAACGTGACAAATTATATAGTAGCATTTCGAAAATGTTACATTGTTAGAAACAGTAGCACTTTAAAAACATAATCTTAAAAGCCATAGCATTTTGGAAATGCTACCGATTCTTTTATATTATCTACTGTAATATATTTAAAACATCATATCTTATATTTTCATCATAGTTATTATATAAGATCTATTTTACCTTTCAAACTTATTTATTTGGATATTAATTAAACTATGATTTTAGTTAAATAAAATTTATTACTAAAATATCTAATAAAACTGTATTTTCTCACATTAAGTTAAAATACATTTTTAAACCATTTATTAACTTATAAAACTTTAACTTATAGAAAAGTCAATATATATATATTTTTAAATCATTTAAATCAAATTTAAGTTAAAATATCATATATTAAAAATTCCAAATACTTAAAAATTTCAAAATTTCAAAATATATATATATATATATTTTAAATTAACCATAGGTCTGTATAATATTTTCTAACCTAGGTCAAGTGGATACGGATATATATCATTTCAATCCGAAATATAAAATCCCGGGTTTGATCATTTCAAACCCGCAATCCCAAGTCAAATTCAAATAAAAATCACTTGAGCCTATCATTTCAGCTCATAACGATTTTTTCCTATTCTAAAGTCCGTTTGGGTATGTTTCATTTCAACCCATAGTGAGGGAACTTGCAGTGTGAGAAACAGAAATATAAAATGAACAGTAAAGCATAACATATCATATCAGGTGATGAAACAGGTATATAATCAGGTTATAACATCATATAATATCATATCAGGTGATGAAACAATTATAGCATCAGGTTATAACATTATATAATATCATATCAGGCATATGTGAAACTACTATCAATATGGCATATCACTATTACAATACACAAGTTATCGATTCACTAGTTTATAATTATGAAGTCGAGAGTGATAACTCACCTTCTAAAGCTAGAGACGACAATTCAAGACACACAACCAAACTCCCGAAAAGCACGACAAAGCACGAACTAGATTTGAGTGGATGAAGAGCCAAGATTCAAATCTTGTAGACAAACAAATACAAACAAATATAAGTAGACATTCAACACGAAAGAATTAGAATTAAAACAAAGCAAAATATGAACAAAGTGGAATAAAATCGCTTAACCAATGCAAGTGGGCTCTCGGCCGTTCAATTTTGCAATAGAAGATCTGAGGCGCGCGTTCTTATCTTCTTCCCCAACAGGTTCTTCACGTTCGAACAACCCAATGCCGCCATCTATGCCCTAATTGCCGCGATCTATACGAACATCTTCACGTTGATCGACCACCTTCCTTTCGAAGCCCATCGCGAGTGCCATCATTGGCCACGAGCACGGCAAGCTCGGTCGTGCCTTTGCCGAGAAATCGTCATCCAAACGCGTGATGAACGCGAATCATTTTCCCCCTCCACATCGCTCTATTTTCGATCATCTCCGTATGGATTTAAAGGTCTCACCTAGATCTACAACATTGTAGTTGAAAGTATTTGATAAAAATGGATGGATTGGAAGAGATTAATGGAAGAACGTTGGAAGTTTCTGGCCATAGAAATGTTAATGGCGGCTGGAAACCCTATGGTTGATTTTGGTTTGCAAATAGAAAGAATAACGTCCTTTTACAGAAAATTCTCAAAACACTATTCATCGAAAATTTCCGAACTCCAAACGAAGCGTGCCGGCTGGCGTTTCTAAGGTTTTTTCCGTGTTCCAAACACAATGGAACGTGTTTCGAGAGCTAATTCGGTCATATGTGTGAGTTACGGAATTAAACGATCAAATTTAAATCAAATCGATTTAAAACGATTTCGATGCGTTTTGGCTTGCCCCGGACAAACCGTAAATCCGATTGACACGAAATTTGAAACCTTACAATAATATCACATTACGGATCCGATGAAACTTGTTTCATCGAAATCGGAGACTGTTTGAAAAATGACTATTTTTAGTCGTCAATTAAATATTAAAATATTCAATTTTCACAATTTTACTTTTAATTCAATTTTAAAAGTTCACAAACATCATACTAACTCCAATATGATTTAATATAACTTTATAAATCATTTTCATACACATTTGATCCCATTATCAATTATTTCTGGAATTTCAAATATTAAATTAATAATTTAATTGTCCAATTAAATCACTATATTCGAATTTAAATTTATTCGACTTACAAATCTTACTTATTAATATTTAAAATCAAATAAATTTCTGAATTTCAAATGACAGAAATTCTGGGTCGTTACACTTGGACTTGTTTCTATCTCGAAGATTAAAAATGTCGTCAAGGCGACTCCTAGAGGTAAAACTACCTCAACTTGCCGGGTTCACTTTCAAACGAGAGATAGGACTCATCTGGAGTCAAAGAGTAGTGGTCAATTAATGAAATTTAATTTCCATATATGATCATTTTTATTATCCCCAATAGTTGATTTATTAATTATCGGATTCAGCTTTCTTCATGGTGTACCGTCACCTAAAAAACGATTTGTTGCTCGATCGAGGTATGTTATCCTTTGTCGGAAATTACTAAACCAAAAACATAAGAGGGGGCCAAGCTATGCGGGGTTGCTCCTATTAAGGTATTTTCACATCTCATCTAGTTTGGATTCTGGTGTGCACTTAGATGTGGAAATATTCGGATTCTCGTTAAGGTCTGGCGGTCCGACTTGAAGGTTTCCGAGAAGTGTCACAGAGTAAATGAGCTTCTCAGGATTATATTATTAGAGGTATACTTCAAGGGGGTGCACCTTGCTTATCATTTGTTGGAAATTTTCCTTTCCTTATTGATCCGTATCCCTGAATCTGTTTTAGCTTTAAAATTGCCACGAGTAGAGCCAACTCCTCATCACGACATTTAAATATTGATTTAGTCCATTTTATCATGTTGGACTGTTATCTTATTTTGTCCATTCTATAAAGTTGGACGGTTACCTTATTCGGTCCATTCTATCAAGTTTAGATTGTTTTTTATTTAGTCCACTCTTTACAGTTGGACTGTTTTCCTTGTTCTATCCATTCTGTCCAGTTTGGATTTTACTCGGTTTATTTCCAGTCATTTAAGTTTGATTTATTATTAATTATACTCATTCCTATTTGGATTTATTCTTGATATTTATTTCTTCTCTTGCCTGTATGGATGTTATTCTTCTGAGGTAAAAAGCTGTTCCACGTTGGCGGCATGGTCTCATAAAACTTTTTATAAAAGTTCCTCATTATTTGAGTTATCTCACACTGGTATTTCTAGACTGATCTGGGTGTTATTTATTTATAATGCTCGGGTCAGACCGAGTATTTTCCCAGGTTATCCATGTTGTTATGGCGGTCTTGAACGGGTGCTGAAGATTCACCCATCGTAGTTTTATTTTCCACTTTATTATATGGGGCATTTCACTAGAAGGACAAACTTTGCAGTCCAATTAGTTTTTAGGACACACATCCACAGAAATTAATTTCAAGGCCAAAGTGAGCAGAATAATTACTTTTAAGGACAAAGCCAACAGTCCAATTACTTTCAAGAACATAATTTCATAGGTTTTTAGGCCTTGGAAACTAATTATTTTGCATTTTGTCCTTAAAAATAATTATTTCAGTTGTGTGTCCTAGAAACTAATTGCACTTGCTAAAGAGGCCCTTGTGGCTAATTTCCACTTATTATATAGTATACCTATCGGCATTTGTAAGGTTAGTATTTTATAACTATCCTACTGATGAGGTTTGTTTTTAACTCTGATACACTCTGTATGTTTGAAGTGACAGTTCCGACTGTCCTTGATATATTATATGTTGTCGATTCTGTTGTGAGATTCTATTTTTCTCTATTCTCTATTTTTTCCTTTCTAATCTTTACCCAAACAATCTGCCTTTTCGTTCACTTTGAGTTGGACATGTGTGCTTTATTGTAAACTCAAAGGGTCTAGAAAAACGGTTTGTTACAACAACTTTGGTTTATAAATTAAATAACTTTTAAACTCCATTTTATTTCTATGATTTAAGCCACTTTAATAACTTTCCAAAAAGGTTTGAAAACAAAATTTAAGTTCGGAAAATCTTTTAAAACTTTCTTAGAAAATGAAGTAATTAACTAGTGTAAAGAAAACACGGGTTTTTAATCTCGAATAAGAGCCAATTTAAGTATGTTAACTATACGGAGTAACATTCACAACATTTATATACATAAGCACATACATAAAAACCACTATAGCGTGGTACACTTTTGAGTCCCTCTTCACAAAGTCCCCGGTAAAACCTTTCGTATGCACTTCTTCTCTATGAACACTTCGACTTTATTTCAACTCCCCTACAAACATCCTATATGCCATCCGCTTTCATGCGCGAACAAAACCAAACAATAATCATTCCACACACTTATGCACATAAGCAACCAACCAAAATTATTATCAAAAAAACGATTTTTAAACTTGCTTTTAAAGTGAGCTTTACTCACCTAAAAAACATTATCTTTTACCAAAACTACTACAACATGGTAAACAACACACAGACCTAGCTTCTTTCTACAATAATTTATTTTTAAGACCTATGGACGGTCAAGAGGGCTTGGCCATGGTGCTAAGGGGCACGGCCTTGGTGAAAAAAAATGAGATCTTGTGTTTTTTTAGCAAATAAGTAGTGTAGAGAGGAGTAGAAGTGGTTTTAGCAACTTATTTAAGGATTAAAAGTGGAAAGGAGTGATTTTTAATTTGGTTTATTTCGAAAACAAGAATAGAAGAAGTAGAGAAGAGAGTAGAAAGAAGAAGAAAGAAATGGAAAAAAGAAATGAAATGAAGTGAAATGAAAAAGAAAAGAGTGGAGTTGTTTTCTTATAAAATGTAAAATAGTATATTACCAAAAAGCCCTTATCCAATACCCTCCACAAAATGATGATGCCTCACCCCTCCTCCATCATGAAGCACACGCAACCCCCTCTTGGTCACTCCATGCCATCACATCTCCTCCTTTGTACTATACCAATGCCTTAGATTTTTTGCTCTTCTCCCTTTAAAATTATAAAAGAAAAGTCAACTTTCTTTTTATTAACTTAAGTATATATTTAAATATGTTTACTACAACAAAAATACCCTATTACAACGCCCTTTTTACAACGGGCATTGGCTACCCGTTGTAATAGAAGGCTATTACAACGGTCCATTCAGGCCCGTTGTAATAGATGCCCTATACAACGTCCTTTGTACAACGGGCTATGATAGCCCGTTGTAATAGAAGGCTATTACAATGGTCCATTCAGGCCCGTTGTTATAGATGCCTATACAACGCCCTTTTTACAACGGGCGATGATAGCCCGTTGTAATAGAATGCTATTACAACGGTCCTTTCAAGCCCGTTGTAATACATGTCGATTTTACAACGTTCACAAAATGCCCGTTGTAATAGACGACAATTTTACAACGGTCACAAAATATTTAATGTTAAATAATTGCTATTACTATTAATATTTAATAATTAATTTAATAATTAGTAATTAACTATTAGTAATAAATATAAATATTTAATAATTACTATTGGTATTTAATACTTAATTTAATAATCAATAATTAATAATATTACATAATTAATTATAAAATTAATATTTCATGTTTAAAAATTGATAATTAATAATAATATTTAATGATTAGGAAGTAATATTTATTATTTAGTATTAAAATTTTAATAATTGTATCTAATATTTAAAGAAAATTGAAATTTATAAAAAATTAGAAAATATTTATAGAACTTAAAGACAAAATTTTAAAATTTTCTGTAAAAGTTTAAAAATATTCATAATATTTGAAGACAGAGTTTATTGCAAAATGTATTGCAACTTTGTATTGCAACAAAGTATACAATTTTCTTTTAGTCTCCAAACCAAATTTTTTGGCTCCAACTATGAAATTTTGGCTCTAAACAAATTTTATTTTCATCCCTCCCAAATTTTAACTGATGCTCGGTTTTTTTATTTATTACCGTTCCATTCCTCCTCCCAAACCCTAATTCCCAAATCCCTAAAACTTCTACGCTCGTCCTCCTAATCTCTCCCTCCTCCCACTCTCTCCTCCACCAGATCTACTCCAAAACCCTAGTCATCTGTTCAATGCTAATTTTTTACAAATCATTACTGCAGAATAAAGTTTTCCATACAAGATTCAGAGCGGTTGAACAAGGTCATAGAAGCGCGCTTCTTCTATTCTTTACAGCTTCTAGTTTCCTTTTTGATCGAGTTTGCTCCTAAACCGAAAATCGAATCGTCGGAATCACAATGGACTACTCGCCGATGAGAAAATCCGCCGTCAAATGGGTCATTGACAACCTCGCTCTAGAATGCGATCGAATCGTCTTAATTCACGTGGTCTCCTACAAAATCGACAGCGCTCGGAAAAAGCTTTGGGCTGAAACAGGAACGCGTAAGTACTCGATCTCTCATGTGTAAATCAGTCGTTTACTGGTAGTATTATCTGATGTAATCGATTTGGTTGAACGATTGCAGCTCTTATGCCTTTGGATGAGTTTAGGGAAATGAATTTGACGAAGCAGTACGAAATCAGTAACGTTGATCCGTGATTTGGGAATCACTGACAATATGCATTTTGACATGTAAAATGCATTTTGCTCAACTGTAACATGTTTGACATGGAATTTACTTGTTTAGATGTATAAATACACAAAGTCTAACAATAAGTCTTTGTTTTTATACATCTATTTTTATAGTTACGCTTTGGCTTCGGAGCTTTGTTTTTTGTCAGTGATTCTGCAACAAAACGTATCTTAGTTGAGGGTGCAGCTAAGATCATTTTACACCTGTTATATATTTCCTTTTTAAACTAGTTTAAGAATCATTTTTTCAAGCTTATTGCATCCGTGTACTCCGGTAAAGCGTAAAGGAAATACTTTTTATTTGTTTATTTATTATACATAGTTTAATATATGCTTGCTGAGAAATATACTTTTGTTTGATGAAATTATATGGGAAATGATAATCTGTTTGTTGCTTAGGTTGCAATGGTATTACTTTGTAGAGATTCTATATGTAATTGGAAAAACATCAAAGTAAATTAAATTCTGTACAACAGAGATTCTATAGAAGTATTTGTATTCGTTATGCAATGGTAAACTAAATATTTCTGTACAACATCAAAGTAAATTATATTATATACAACAAAGATTATTTTACATTGCAGAGATTCTATATGCAATGGTAAACTAAATTCTGTACAACAAATTCTATAGAAGTATTTTTATTAAGAAGAAGTGCAATTAAGATTTCTGTATGCAATGGTAAACTATTTTGACATATAGAAATATAGAAGTAAATCACATCTAATTTAATTCTAGATTGTATTTTACATGTTTATAATTCTTGATTTATGTCATTAACACCATTATTAATTACTCATTGAGTTCATAGTTAAATACTGTTGGTTAGCAAATAGTAACATATTTCTGTTCAAATTAATGTTTATATATGCTTTTTTCTATAATTGGAAGACATATTTTGCAGAGGTAAAATTTTATTACATTTGCTACTTATTCACAGTTTTCTATACCTAACCATTTTTAGATAGCTGCTATGTACATTGGTTCAGAATACATAGTTGCTTTGTGATTAGTTAAATTAAACTTTTATTTTCTAAATTAATTAAGAAGAAGTGCACCAAATCCATTTTCTAATGCAATCTATGCAGAAAAAACTATGTATATCAATGTTTGTCACCTCATGATTCAACTATGTATCTTAATGTAGAAAAAACTGTGTATATTATGTACATAATAGAATTCTCCTTATTCACGGTACTTACTGGCCACATCATGATTTAACACAGCATAAATGATTCTATAAAATTCCGTTCTGCTTATTTATTTTTTTCTTTAAATCAGAAGCTTCTGTAACATGTTGAAACTTCTCTATCATTGTTCATCATTCCCTACCAGTTCACTTAAACTTTTTATCCTTTGTAGGTGCTCTTGGAATCTTATTGAGTACTTTTGAATCCAATTTCTTAAATATTCTTTTCAAATCCTTACTTCCTCTAGTTGCTAGGTGATCAACTTCACCCTGATATTCTTCATAAATGTTGTCGATTGTTATCTATTCTTAGAATGATGAATTACCTTTTTTTTGGATGTTTGGTCATGTATACCCATGTATTGGTCATGTACACCCATGTAAAAAACACCTATGCATTTTCGTTTGTTTGCTTATTTTTGCTGAGTGGCTAATTATGCTTTTATTAGTGTTGTTTAGTTTCAACCTATTTTATTTTTTTCCATGTACCTACTATTTGGCATATCAGATGCAACAGTTAGGATGATTTGTTTAGCTTTCCCTCTCTCCTCATTGTAATCACTTCACATCTGGAAATATAAAGTGTGAATATTCAGGTAGTTTACCTTAATAAGTTATCACATGCAAGTTATGCTCTGTGATGTATTTATGTAGGATGCAAGTGGCGGTGGAGATCCTGAAGTTCTTGATGACTCCAATTTTCACAAAGAGATATTTAAAGAGCTTAAAGAATCACATTCTGAATACTTCAGTAATTCTTTGTGCAAATATATTCTTGTTTTCCATGATTGTTTAACAGATATTTACACCTAAATTTGTACTTAGAACATGATATTTGTAGCGGACTGTTATGTATTAATGCTTTATGTATTTGGCATGTAAATGTCACGTACCGAAATTTTCGACTTTCGAAAATTCGACATCGATACTCACTTTATCGACTGCCGAGCAATCGAGTGCCGGAAACTCCAATAGTGAGGGTTTTAAATAGAAGAAGAGGTAGAAGAAAAAGAGAAGAAAGGAGAAAATAGAAGAAGATAGAAGAACAACAGAACAACATCAGAATAGAAAACAATATCAGAATCTTACACATCGCAGCGGAACAATATACAATAGATAATTACTAGTCTTTTAAAACAAAGAACTATATCAGTTTATACATACATCAATCATCAGAGTCAATATACAACAATGGACAGTTATATAAACTTGTCCTCATACAGAATACACAGCGGAATAAATACTATCAGATACAAATACTACGTCTCGTCATCCAGCTTATCTCCAAAGCTCCAGAATATCCAGAATATCCTGATAACATAACTCTAGGCTGCCCGTGTGGAAAATGGTGGGCACCCAGAGTTTAGAAGGGAACAATAAACTCCGAGTCAGTCATGGTGACTGGTGTGAGATCGTAAAACAGTTATTTTTCACAAAGAAAATAAAACAAATTCGCAATGCTTTTGGAAAATGAAACTACCATAAGACCTCCCGCCACACACACAATGCAAACGCAGAATTGGAGGAGATTTCTTCTTATGATAGTCAAAGATGCTTACTACGCAAAATCAAATCATTTTTGATATTATTATTAGTGCATAGTGTAGAAAACATTTCGAAAGTATAATATTAATCTTAGCCAGCATAGGCATTCCGCACTTATGCCTATTATAGCTACTATGTTCAATAGCAGGTTACCGCCACATTCCATAGCAGGTAATACAACTAAAACCGTACACGTCACGTATTATTTCTTTGGATTTCCAACAAATGGTCAGGCTAAGGAACTTCCTATTCCACGATGGGTACGTCCCTGGAATAGACGACCTGAGAACCTAACGTTACGGTTAGATCTCTGCCAACACAAGGCCGGGTTACCTCTGCAAAAATAGGTAACTACTGACAGGCGTATGTCATCCCCCGATCGTAACCGATCTTCCCGAGGATCCCCGATTCGCAACAAACCACATAATAAGCAGTATCAACATAGGTTAAGTATCTGGGCTCCATACCATGATACCACCTCTATCCAGAAGGAATGACATACACTAAGGGGCGCTACTCCCTAGAACCTTGCCGCATCCTTCCTGTTTTGACCATTTCCGGGGTGTGAGGCTCGACGAAGTCTCGTCCACAAAGCTACGCTTTCTACAAAGCCATGCTTCGGGTCAACAAATGATCACCCTATGATCACAAAGATATAAGATCAAACAAATGATCATATCACAAATGATCAAACACTGATCATTTCACAGCAACACTCAGTATGCCACGTTACCAAATTGGGGGTATATCGCTGATAAATTTCAACTACATAACCTCTGAGCTCGTACGTCTCAGAGAAGGGTGTTAAGCTAAGAGAATAAATTCTCCGCCACCAACAGAAATGTATTTGAAAGAAATCAGCTTTATATCTCAAATTGTAACGTCAGACACACAATCCATACAAGTCTGTTCCGGGATCGAACAGAACCGAAGGCACTTCTCACGAAGCCCTTGCATATCCGGATAAATTTCTAATCACGTCCGGACTTCCCGTCACTAAGGGTGATAAAACCTCTAAATCGGAGATCAGCCGATGTAGAGTAACTCGACGGTAATCCTTCCGTTTTCAAAAATATCCGGTCTTCAACACCGGTCTTCGAATGCAATTCATAACGACGTATCACATATTCGGAATGGGTTATACGACCCCATGGTCCTTTCCCGGCTAACCCGAATAGTGAGCGATTATTCAAAAACAAGTGTGGCATTCAAATTCATCCAATTCACAACAAATACCCATTCAAGGTAATTATTGATAGTCGGTTATTTAACTATCAATAAAGATGCGCAACATCATCAGATTCCAAATAATTTTCCAAATTATTTCATCTTCAAAAATATCTTTACTAGATATAAAATTTCCACACTTCAAAAATAAATCAACGTTTATTTTCGAAACGAATTATCATTTCTTTTATAAATTCCATATTGAATTTACATTTTCGAATATCAACTGATATTCGATTTTTCAAATCGTTTTCAATATTCAATTTCAATTTATCTTTACAAAGATAAATTCTAAAACGTTTCATTTCATTTTGGAAAAGCATTTCCATTCTTATTAATAATAAGAAATTCACAAGTCTATTTATTTTCAACATTTGAAAATATCCGATATACTTAAATCAATATTAAGTATATATTTCGTTCTTTAAGGAAACCATTTACTATAACAACATTTATTTGAGTCAAAACGAATGTTACGTAAAACATCGTTACGACGACTCAAAATCACTAGTATAGGGATTCGGAACTAAGATAGATATATAAATCCCAATACTAGATAAAAATATTTCCTTTTGGAAATCATTTACTATAACAACAGTGTTATAGTCCATCATTTCCTTCTTTCTCGAAAGCGTCTATTTCAACAAGAACTGTGGAAATCTATGCTTTCGATTCATAATACATTTTAAAACATCTTTAAAATGTTTAACTTCATTTTTAATATCACTTCTTCAAAAATAAATCCATTTTTTTTTAATAATATATTCACTGTCCAAAATCGTGAATATAATTCACTTAACCCAATTTCAATCATTTCTACACATTTTTATCTCAATAAAAATTCGCTATCCAAAATCGCGAATATATCTTCTTTAAAAATCTTCTATATTTAATTTCTCAAATTCAACTGATTTTTGAATTTATAAACACGTTTATAAATTCTATTTCTATTTTAATAACAACTTCGACTTATAAATTTTCTTTTATTTACTTCTATAATTTACTTATCAAAATAAATGATTTCGGATTTATAAACAATGTAACGACCCGCTAATTTGGACCATTCGCATCCATTATAAGTGTATAGGTAGACACTCATGCCGGAGTTGAATTGCTCAAAATACCGCGTTGTTAATTTAAATTTGGCAAAATTTTAAAATAATATATATAGTTAACATAAATTATATACTATTACTATATCAATATATATAATTCAAGTCAAATATATAACTGTCACTTTAAATATATAAAAACCCACACATAGCTCACGTGAACTATTATGCATATACAAACATAGGTTTATACAATACACTCGTATACAACTTTGTTACAACTAGTACTGACAATATAAAATAACAGATTCAAATGAACTACTATATAGCAACTATACTTGCATATTTAAAGCATTTTATACTAAAATATTGTAAACTAGACTGAAAGATATAAAACCATAAACTAGGCAATGTGTATAAAATTATATATATATATATAAACCAATATATAACTATAGCTTATAGCTATACATAACAGTAAAGTATATAACAAATAATTACATGTATACTGATGCGAAGATCATAACAACATAAATATCTCGGTAAAATGAAGACCGACACCCATATATATATCTATACTTTTTGATATTATAAAATTAGTACCGTTCATATTAAAACTTTTATAACTTCAAAGCTGTATAAATCAAAGAACATCTTGATATATAAAATACTGTGAGGCTTTATAACTGCCGAAACACATATAGATAAGCTTCTAGAAACCAAAATATATAATACTGTAAACTTGTGCAGGTAGAAAGTGTAAGCTTAAATGTAAAATATACATACAATATTTATATAAACAGCAATAAATATAAACTTAATAATATACAAAACACATGAAAGCAATTTCTATCGGTACATACTGTAACAGCAATATATACCTTCATACTTTTAAATAACCAGCATAGCATAAATCCAATAACAAATATCCTTTATAAACTAATATAATTTATACATTAAACACAGATACAAAATTTCTTATACAACACACACACACAAACTGAAGATATCCTACTAGAAAATAATATAGCTTGAATATCATATATATAAAACATTGTATCATTATCAAAACTGTTTAAAGATACTGCACATCTTAAGTAAATAAATTTACATAATATATATATAACAGTATATAAAGACTTGCAAATAAGATACTCGACCAACGAATATATGTATATTATCTTATATAAACCAATATAACAATAACATAATAACATATAATATATATACAGGACCTGATATAACGAGTGGAAGGCTGTGGTGGGAGGCAATGGTCGATCACGTGGAGGCGGAAGGCACGCGTGAACGTAGCTGCGGGTCTGAGATGAGGCCGAGCAAGAGGGAACGGCGGTGGTGATTGGTTGAGCTTCCGGTTGTGGTGGTGGATGCTGCCGACTCGGCCGGAGGCTGTGGGGTTATGGTTGTCGTGTGTGGCGGCTGAGGTAGCGGTTTTGAGGTGAACGTGAGTGGAGATGGGAGGAGGAGATGGGTAGGGCTGCCGAACGTGGAGGGGATGGGCGGTGTGTTTCCTGGTTTGGATGAGGCTGCTGTGGATGGAGGGTGAAGGACGTGGGTAGGCTGTCATCGGAGGAAGGTTGGAGGCTCGGTCTCGGTTGATGGTGGAAGGAGGATGGTCTCAAGTAAAGGAGTGGCTCGGCAAAATATTGGGAAAGAGAGGATTCGGCAAAACTGTGCACACAGGGGAATGAAGGGTAGAAGAAAGAAACGAAAAAAAATAAAAGAGAGAGGAGGAAGAAATAGATCTGGGAGGAAGAAGAAAGAGTTTCAGAGGAAAAGAAATAAATATATGGAAGTGTGAATAGGAGAGAAAGGGGCAAAAGAAACGCTCCACCTTAATTTTAGATATAAATTCAAAAGCCAAAGGAACGTGCACTATCCATTGATTCCGCAAAAGTTTTAAAGCAATTAATTGTGATGCTTGGACAGCACGGCTAAAGTTTGAAAGGCAATAGAAAACAAAAGGTCACGAATACGGTACCGATACGGTGAACTGTTTTACAGATTCCGTTGTCCATCGGACGCCGAAACAAGCAAATGAATATACCATGGAGATCAGCATGACGTGACGATCAAAACGGTATACAAATACTAGTGGTACGATCATCCGATCGAAAGTCGATAATCGGTACCAGAAATGCTGCTATTTTGCCAGAATTAAGATAAACGGAGCAGTAGAAGTCCAAATTTGGAAAAACGAATTTCGCAGTCTGATTCAGAATAGTCTGAATAAATTTTCTCCTGTTGACATATTTTGGTTTCGGAAAACTTTTAAATTCACTGTTATTAACCGGTTTGATTTGAAATGAAATTTTACAGGAAAATAAACTTCAATATTATCAGATGAAAATTTACCAGTTGCTATATTAAAATAGACGTATTCCAAATAATAAATTTTTAAAGTCAAATTTTATTGTTTAAAATTTCACAAATTTCCAATTAAATATACTTTTTAAACCATTAAATTTTACGGGTCGTTACAAACAACGTTTATAAATCGCATTTATACTTTATAACAATTTCAACTTATAAAATCATTTCATTTAGCAATTTCTATTTATATCCCATCTAAGTGCAAAAGTCAAATTTATAAGTAAATTCCTCATAAATCTTTTATTCTACAATATCTATTCACTTTATAACTTCACGTTATAAATCTATTTATTTCATTCACTTATACTTCTTTTTAACACTTATAAAAAAAATTCGTTTTATAAGTCCAATATTTTGATTTATAAATTATCAGATTTATAAACCTTTTCATACAAATCGTTTATAGTTATTCAAAAATCCCAACTTAAACCATTTTATCAATAAATCAATATTTCAAAAATCAAACTTTGGTTAAATTTCACCAAAAATCTTAACTTTTATAACTTTAAAATTTTAGACGTTTATTTATTTGAAATAAATCAATTCAAAAATTCAATAAAACGTCTACTTTCAAATAATCACTTTTAAAATCTCTTTTAAAGTTTAAAATCGTTATTTTTAACACTTCAAAATTTTGAATCCAATGATGCAACGCACCAATTAGTCCATCACAACATTCAATACCATATATCAATATGATAACAGAATATACATCAATATCTGTAAATAAATAAATATAGTTGAGGAATCCAGTTGGATCCCTCCAACCTGTTTCCCTGCATCCAAAGACGTTAGCACAATACCAATTCCACTTCGAGGTGGAATATCGCGGTATATGGGTTTTATAAAAATAATCTGCTTACAAACGGCGCAATAGGGTCTCATCCGCTATACGAGGCGGGAATCAATCAATCCAATATATACATATGCCAATATGTATATATTGCTATATATATAGATATATCCTACTATATCTAATACAAACAGAAATCAATCAATCAATCAAAATCCAACTTCATTTGAGTGAGAAAAATCTCACCTTAGCTTTATATTTTGCCATCCATTTTCCATTTCAGTTTTGTTTTCTCGATTTTAACCTGGTATAAATAATTTGTACCATTCATTAATATTCGAAATAATCGAACAACCAATTACCGTTTAATAGTTTTGATTAGCTGATAATTTTATTTAAACCAAATTTCTCCTTTAATAATTTAATTAACCAAAAATTATATTTTTTAAACTAATAATCTTGGTTTAAACTAATTTCTTTTCAAACTCCCAATACTTTAAAGAATTACTTTACTTAAGATTTTTCATTTCGATCTGTTTTCTCCGACTTATAGACTTTGTATAAATATTGTAAGATTTACTAATATTTAACCTAATCGAACAATTAAAAATCGTTAAATGAATTAAATTTTATCCTAAAAATTTTATCTTACCTAATTTTCCCTTTTGATAAATTTACTTAACAAATTATTTATTTAAATTAACTTTCCTTTAATAAAATATCTTTTAATCACAAAAACAAACAAATAAATTTTGTTAAACTAATTAATCCTCATAATATATTATTTTAATATAAACTTAGTAGATTAAAATCTATCTGTACTTTTAGTTTATTATTATATATATATATATATATTTTAAAGAAGTGTGCTTATTTACATATATATTTATTTTTATATCATTTCTTTTACTGGTATATAAAATTGAAACTGCGTATTTTTTTTTCAGATCTTAATCAAATTAAAAATTTCGAAAAACTAAATACCTTACAGGGAGATGCCACGGCAATCGAGCCCTAGGTCACTGCATCCACGTGAGCCATCCACCATCATCGCCATTGCGAATTCGTCGACTCTGCCCCCATAGAGTCGCCTGTCTCCTATCGCTCTCGAACGAGCTCGTCCCCTTTTTGACTTCGCGACCATCGACCTCGACTTCGACAAGTCTACCGCTATCACCACGACCATGAACTGAGATGCCGCTCCCCTCATTGTCGACTCGTACGCGAGAAGGCATCGCGATCCCTCACCGCGCTCGTTTGACAGTCGCGACCCCACATCCAGTCGCCTCCATCCTCGAAGTTCGCGAAACAGTAGCAGTATAAAGAGACTGCAACAGGGCTTCAAATCGGTAGTAGAAAATATCACGTGGGAGGCAAGGATGAGCCGCGATGGCTGATGGAATAGCCAAGTATGCAGCGATGATTATTATGAAGGCGTTGATTTTCGAAACCCTAGTTTCATTCGAGTTCAAGCATCGCGACATGGAGATTGCTATGGAACTGTAACTTCAAACGAAAGGAGGTATTCGTTTATATTTTATAGAAGCTGGAACGAGATGATTTCGATTTGAAGTTTTAAAGACGAGCGGCCATTTTTCTCATTTGGGAAGGACGAGATTGATTTTGAAATGAACGAGATTTTTCTTTCTTTTATCTCGTATGGTTTTGCAGAAGAAAGGGGAAAAGAAATAGAGTACGAACGAGACAAATTGGAGGCGTATTGTACTTACGGTCGGACAAAGGAAAGCAACCATTTTTTTTTATTTGAATTCAATTTGTTTCAAAACAAAGTTTACCGCATTTATATATCGTGTGCTCACATATCAACTCCGAACAATACGAAAATTGAAATCCGACAATAACTCAATATTACGGACCCAATGAAACTGGTTTCGTCGAATTCCGAGACTGTGCCCCAGAATGCTATTTTTAAATATCGGTTGAAACGATATAAATTCAAAACTAAATAAAACAGTTTGAAATAAAATTCTGAAGGTTCTGTTACCTTCAGTATCATCAATATAAATTTTGAAAGCTTTCGAAATATTTTTCTTCAACTTTAAAATTGAAGATATCAAATTTTTATTCGACTATCAATAGATTAAATTATATAATTTAATCGCCAAATTCAAATTTACATCGGGATTCAAATTAAATTATCGTTCAAATAAATTAAAATTAATTAAATATTTCCAATTTAATTTGTTCAAAATTCTGGGTCGTTACAGACTTCCCCCCTTAAAAGAATTTCGTCCTCGAAATTACAAGTTAGGGAAAAAGGTCCTTAACTCGTCTACTATTTTCCAACATCTAAATAGTTTTATCAAATTTCCAAAACAAATCTTCCTACTAAAGATTCATTATTATTTCAACTAGTTTTCCAAACCTTTCATAGTTTTCAAACAATATTGTTTAACTTCAAAATTCAAATTTAAACTTCAAATTCAAATTTTAAACTTTCAAAATTTTTCAAAAATTTTCTAACGCCCTAAATTTCCGAAAAATTTCGCCAGCGTCTCCTTTGCGCGGCTAATACGGTACGACTACAAAACGTCCCTACGGACTCTCAGATTTCAAAAAGAAAAGAAAAGGCCAAGCGGCTAGACAAGAAAATCAGCAAATCTCATATTTGAAATTCAAATACTTACCTTTTTGTCGAGCAATTCAAATTCTCTTCAAAATTAAAATCCCAATTCCTTTACACCTGTATATCCTACTAGCCATAATATCTAGTTACATATATTCAAACCATTTTGCACATTCAATTACAGAATGTCCAATATAAACTACTTCTTATACATTTCTAATTCACTATTGAAGTTATATATTCTTTTCATTCAAGTTTACATTTCAAATTCATTTTAATTCAATTTCAATCTAATTTGGATTCAATTCAACTTCTGAATATTGAATTTCATCGATTAACTTTAGTTCACTTCAAACTAATCTTACAACTTCATTTAATTTCGCACAATTCACATTTGTTTTCAACACTCAGTTTCAATTTCCAGTTTTATCTTTATTCAATCATCACTTAGAATAATTTCAATATCACATTTACTTAAGAATTTCACACATCATTTATTTTCAATTTACCACTTCGGTTAAATCTACTTGCATTTAAACTGGATTTCCAATTTTGTATGAATTTTAATTCATCTTTCATTTATAACTATTCAATTCAATTCATTGCTTACAAATTCTAAATGAATCTCAACTTTCAATTTCACTTTCATTACATTGATTCACTTGTACTTATTTTAATTTAACTCTATCTTTTAAGTTAAATTTATTCTATCAAAATTCGAATTATATAAGTTATCAATTCATTTATTAATCCAATAAATATTTTGAATAGAATTCCAGAGTCTTTTCAACCTTTTAAAATCATTTTGAAAACAAATCAAATTTATCTTTTGAATTTTCTAAAACAAAATCCAAATTTTCAAACAACTTTCATTTAAAACAATTTGGCAGCAATTCCTCTTTTGAAAACCCGAAAATGAACACCAATGATGCCGCGGTCATCATCGAAGTTATTTTCCAGCGACCGAAAAGAGTTTAGAGCTTTCATCTCTCCAAAATTTTCAAATTCCTTTGAAATTCATTTTCAAATCAAAAATGATTTAAACTTTCCAAATCTCCAAAATTTTCAAACTCCTTTCAAAACATTTCCAAAAACTTCTCTAGAATTCCGTTTCAAATTACAAATCACATTTATAATTTATATTCTCAAATTTCATTTGTATATGGATTTATTTCTTAATTTTGGAGTTACAATTTCCATTTCGTATTCAATTTCATATAATAATGATAACATTTCAATATTATCACTTTCCTAACAACCATGCAACCATATACTGTAATAATTTACAGAAAAATCATTTCTTTTATATACAAAAATAGTTTTGGGTAAAATTATTTCATTTACCCTATTTAAAATCAATACTGTGTCGGTTTATCTTGTTTAAGAGTTTAGAAACCCCTATCGATTACAGTTAGCTAGACTGCACCGACCAGAATCCATAAACAATCAACCGATAAATCAACACAATACAAAACAATTTTATATTCAAATAACAAATACGCGCTCATATCTATTATTACACTCAACTCATTCTAGAGTACTACTGACTCTATCTCTAATGAGTAACACCCAACAGAGCAGGGTTGTCGCTTAACCATATGCTCTGATACCACCTGTCACGTACGGGAATTTTCGACTTTCGAAAATTCGACATCGATACTCACTTTATCGACTGCCGAGCAATCGAGTGCCGGAAACTCCAATAGTGAGGGTTTTAAATAGAAGAAGAGGTAGAAGAAAAAGAGAAGAAAGGAGAAAATAGAAGAAGATAGAAGAACAACAGAACAACATCAGAACAGAAAACAATATCAGAATCTTAGACATCGCAGCGGAACAATATACAATAGATAATTACTAGTCTTTTAAAACAAAGAACTATATCAGTTTATACATACATCAATCATCAGAGTCAATATACAACAATGGACAGTTATATAAACTTGTCCTCATACAGAATACACAGCGGAATAAATACTATCAGATACAAATACTACGTCTCGTCATCCAGCTTATCTCCAAAGCTCTAGAATATCCAGAATATCCTGATAACATAACTCTAGGCTGCCCGTGTGGAAAATGGTGGGCACCCAGAGTTTAGAAGGGAACAATAAACTCCGAGTCAGTCATGGTGACTGGTGTGAGATCGTAAAACAGTTATTTTTCACAAAGAAAATAAAACAAATTCGCAATGCTTTTGGAAAATGAAACTACCATAAGACCTCCCGCCACACACACAATGCAAACGCAGAATTGGAGGAGATTCTTCTTATGATAGTCAAAGATGCTTACTACGCAAAATCAAATCATTTTTGATATTATTATTAGTGCATAGTGTAGAAAACATTTCGAAAGTATAATATTAATCTTAGCCAGCATAGGCATTCTGCACTTATGCCTACTATAGCTACTATGTTCAATAGCAGGTTACCGCCACATTCCATAGCAGGTAATACAACTAAAACCGTACACGTCACGTATTGTTTCTTTGGATTTCCAACAAATGGTCAGGCTAAGGAACTTCCTATTCCATGATGGGTACGTCCCTGGAATAGACGACCTGAGAACCTAACGTTACGGTTAGATCTCTGCCAACACAAGGCCGGGTTACCTCTGCAAAAATAGGTAACTACTGACACGCGTATGTCATCCCCCGATCGTAACCGATCTTCCCGAGGATCCCCGATTCGCAACAAACCACATAATAAGCAGTATCAACATAGGTTAAGTATCTGGGCTCCATACCATGATACCACCTCTGTGATAACCCAGAATTTCAGGGAATTTAAAATGTGATAATCTTTTAAATTAATTTTTTTTAAATGGGTATAGTTTGTTATTTTCAAAATAATAATAATAATAATATAGTTTGGAAATAAAATATATGAATAAAGTTTTTATTTAAAATAAGATTTGTCTTATGTTATTTTCCTTAAAGAGTTTTATTTATATAAATTAAGAAAAGCATTTATTAAATAAGATATGTATTTATCTATTTAGGAAATTTAATTTAAAAGCCTTTAAAATCATTTAAAAATAATTATGCATGTAGTATTACAAGTGTTAACTTATTAAACTCTCTTAATAACATGTGTTAAATGAATAAGTAAGGTTAAGACAAGTGTCAATTTTTATTTTAATTTTCTTTAATTTTTAATAAATTTTAATTTACATTATATAAACATACATTCCCTCTCTTCTATTTCTTTTTCTATCTTCACAATTTCAAAAGAAAGAAAACTCAAACTTGTAAATATTCTCAAAACAGATTGAACTAAAAAAAATCTGTAAAACATTATTCAATCCACTAGAAAATCAAAACAAACTCATAATCAACTCTGTAATCCTCTTTATCAAGCCTGCAAACTCATTTTCAAAAGCAAGGTCCAAACCTGAAATCAAAGCAAACTCAAGTTTAAAAGTCTGGATCATCTCATTCAACTGAGCAATTCAGATCACTTGACAAAGCATTCCAGTTTAAAAGAAATCAAGCAATACAAGTTTTCAGAGATCTAAGCATATCAGTTTTCAAAAATCTGGCATCCCAGTTTTTAAAAGCTCTGCTCATTCATTCAAGGTGAGTAAACTACTTTAAAATTTGAAATGTTACTGGTTGTTTGTGATGATGATTGAAATAAAATCATAATGTGTTTACATGCAAGCAGATATAAGTAGATATATATGCAAAAATGCCTGTGCATGTCTGAGAACATACATAAGTTCTCTGTTCTAAACATTTACAGGTTTTAAACCTGTTTAAAAATTCGAATCATTCCATCTAAATGATTTTAGGTTTCAATCTCTAAATGAAAAGTAATTATAATTATGTAATACTAATTTTAAAAATAGTTTCAAGTATATTTATTGAGTGAATATTTTAAATTGGAAAATTTTAGTAATGAACATTTTATATAAGAAAAATCAAGTATCATAAATTCAAGTTTTGGTTTTAGTAATAGAATTACATTTGAAAATGATAAATTTTGCTGTTAAAATCTTGATTTTTAAGTTGAGGAGGATTGAGATATTTCGAGTTGAACGGAATCGATAAATTAGTCAATTCACGTCGATCAATGAAGGGTTAGATGTCGAGCTTGGGGCTGAAGGAAGCCAGCATGATGGAGATTCATGGAAAAATACTCGGGAAGGTTCTAGAGTGTCGAAGTGGAGGTACGACGTAGGTTTAGGTTTTAAACCTAGTTTTAATCGATATCGGAAAATTGGTGGCTAAAGAGTCGTGGGTGTATCGGAACAGTTCCAGTGTGGTGGGATCGAAGCTTGAGTCTGTGGCGCTGCTCTAGGTAGGACGGCATGGTTTCAGATGAACGTTGGTGGCGGAACGAGGCTTTTTCAGTTGGTCGATTTTGGTTCCAGTTCATATCGATTTGCTCGAATTTGATTTCTTAGTAATTTTGTCGATCTAAGTTATAGGGATCGTCGGCGAAGTTGTAGGTGACCTGAGGGTGGTCGCGGTGAAGGTTGGAACGGCGTCGTTCGCTCGTACATGTGCACATGTGCACGACATATCTGGGTTTATACGTGATTGGGGAAGATGAAGTTGTCACGAGATCATGCTCGAGAAAAAGGAAGGGTGGACTCGGGGATTTTGGTGATTGGCTCGGGTTGGTTTTATTTTAGTTAACAGGTTTTAGTTTGGGAACGATGAGATGTTTCTTCGGGTTGGTCTCGAGTGGGTACTCGGGGAAGGAGGAAATGACTTGAGTTTGTTATCAAGTCATACGCGAGTGTTTAACTGGGACGACAGTTTTAAAATTTAAAACATAATAAAGTTTAATCAAGTTTTTAAAACTATTTTCTCTATATAATAAATGTTTTAAAGGTTTGGTTAAAGAAAAGTGGTATAATTTATTTAACTTAAATTAATTAAGTTAATTTTTAAGTTTATTTAAACTTAAATTTAAATGGTGTAATTAAGTTGGTAAAATGTTTAATTCATTTGTTAATAATAAATTATTAAACCAGTTTTCAAGATATATAGATTATAATGCAAATGTTTTTGAAATAAAAATGTTTTGAAAAATTCTATAATAGGATAATTATTTGATTTAAAATCCCTAAGTTGTTCAAAGAATTTTAATGATTCAATAAGCGAGTGTTTAAAATGAATGTGTTAATTATTAATTCCGAAGGTTTAATTATTAAGATTTAAATGAAAATTAAGTGATTTATTAAGTAAATGATTTATCATTAATTAAAGAATGATGAATTAATTAAGGAGAATTAATGTAAGTAATTAAGGATACTTAATTACTTAAAGGTGATTACTTAATGAAGTAATTAATGTGAGGATAATTAATTAATTTAAAGGTTAATTAATTAATAAAAGTGATTAAGGGATAATTTATTAATTAAGGGTTATTTAATTATATAATTAATTAAAGATAATTAATTAAAGGTTAGATAATTAATTAAAGTTGATTAATCAATAATTAAGGATAATTAATAAGTGATTAAAGGTTAATTAATTCAAATGGTTTAGTTAAGGTTAATGGGATTCAAAAGTAATTAATTTACTTCGTATTAATTAAATTAATTAGAAATGAACTAATTAATCTTGCTTATGGATGAGTAAATTGTATTGAAGGGTTGGATTAATATCTAGTTTGATAATTTGTGATATACTGTGATATGATATGTTTGATTTAAACTGTGATAATATGGGTTATCTATCGATGATAAATTACTGTGTGAATGTGACACCCTGTATTTAAATTAAAGTGAATCCACTTAAACAACTTGGATTTAGGATGATATTGTATTCGAAGAGACCGGAGTCGGGTATCAGAAATATCCGAAACCACTTCGAATTGGTAATCTATAATTCTTTATAGATTGATATGTAAAATCAATAAGTTGGAATGGAATGATTTAACTGAATTGGACCATTTAAACTAAGTTGGATACTTAGATATTGTTTTGTGAAAATAAAATGTTGACTATAAGTTGTTTACTTGTAGTAAAGTACGAGTTACCTCGGGTTTAAATAAGTTCTATGGATTTAAATTTCATGTTAGATGAGTTTACTCACGCTGGTTTCCAGCCTGACCCGGGTGTTACTTTGATGTAATGCTCGGGTCAGACCGAGTATTACAGATTTCAGGTAAGGACGTTCTGGAGCTCAAGAGGCGAGCTGGATGGCAGGAACGTATGGAGTATATTCCGCTGTGATATATTATAGTTGCTAGAGACATGTTAATCCTAACTGTCTAGTATATTTGTGAATGTAGTAACTCTGATGTATAAAAAATGTAATTAACAAATACAGTTTTCTTTGTATAACTGATATTATTATTTGATATTGTATTTTGATCCGTTGCGAATGTGAGAATCTGTGTCTTGTTCTGTTTCTTTCTTCTATCTCTTTTCTTTTTCTTCTAACTATCTGGCATTTTCGGGTTCGAAAATTCCGGGTCGTCACATTTGGTATCAGAGCTGAAGGTTAAGCGAGAACCTTGGCTCGGGTGGGATTACTCATTAAGGATAGGGTCAATGGTACCCTAAAATGAGTTGAGTTTATATATATATGAGGGAACGTACTTGTTATTTTTCTATATAAAGATTTTAAATGGTTTTAAAGGTAAATGATTTTATATAGAATTATATTTGATATATAAAGCAATATTTCTATTAAGATAATTGGTTGTTAAATTATTGAATTAAATATAAGTAGTAATATTAATACAACCAAATTTAAATTAAATGAAGATAAGTTTGAAATGAATCCAAACTGAAATTAAAATCTTGAATTTGTAGAAGTGTTATCAGAATAAAGATAATAATGAATTGGTTTCCAGATATGATAATCTTGGTTATTATCATAAATGGTTGTTGTGTTTAATAATAAAATGTTATTAATGATTAAGTAAAATGAAATGTTTTAGGGAAGTAAACTTTTAGGTAATTATGACTTATAAATTGAAATTGAAGATAATTTAAAAATTGTGAAATTTTAAATCTAAATCCAGAAAACTTGAAATTGTTTTAAAGAAATTTGATTTGAATTAAAAACCAAAGGTGGTTTAAAAATTTAAGGTATAACTTGGTGTGCAAAGAAAATAAATGTATATATGTTTGGATATACATAATATCAAAGATGATTTGAAATAAACTCTAAGTGCTGGGTTTTAAATTTTTCCTTGAAATGTGATATGAAAACCCAAAGTGATAAGTTTTTGAACTTTTGAGTGGGAAGATTATTAATAAAAAGTTTAAAATTTGAAATGGGAATTCAAATTGGGTCTAGTTGTTTGGATTAAATTGAAGTGAATTTAATTTTGGGAAAATTAAATAAGTTTAGAACAAATAACCTGAATTGGAAATTTCAAGATGAAATTGAGATTTAACCTGGGAAGTTAAAATGGTGAATTTGATTGGTTTGAATGAATGAAGAAATGGATTATGATAATATATACATTATAAAGATAAATAAAAATTAAACCTTAATTTGAAATTAAGGATATGGAATCCCTTTTAACTTAAGATTTGAATGTTAAGAATTGAATTTGTAACTTAAAATTGTTTAAGAATCAGTTTCAAAGTTGGAAGATAAAATTGGGCAATAAATTGAGTTTTGAAAATAAAATTTCTTTGAACTTTTAAATTTGAAATTTAAAATAAGTTAAGTAATGATAGTTTAAAATGGAATTTTGGATTTTGGATTGAGTTGATTTAAAAGTAAGGGTTAATTTGACTTAAGTGATTAAATCAATATTTAAAATATTTAACTCGAATTTATATAATTCGAGATGGTTTTAAGTTGAGATTTAAATAAAATTTGATAATCCAAATTGATTTGAAATAATTTGGAATTGTGATTAAAGTTGAATAAGTTTAAAAATCAAATGAAAATTGATTTGAATTTGGAAAGGAATTAAGGTTAATTCAACTTGAATTGGGATTAAATCAATTTCAATGGAAATTGAAGTATTGAGTCAATTTAAATGGAAGTAGAAATTTAAATTGAATTGATAGGGAATTGAATGGTTTGACTCTGGACTATTTTCAAAGTAATTTGTTTTAATATAAACCTATTTTTTTCAAACTATTTACTATACAATCTTTCTTCTTAAACCCCAAACTATCTTATACTTATTTTACAATTATTTTAGAACTATTTAACTATTTTGAAACTGTCTTATAAACTAATTACTATTTTTCAGTTATTTATATCTAATTACTATTTTATAAAAAATAAAAAATAAAACTATTTTTGCAATTATTTAACTATTTTATACCTACTTAACTATTTTACAGCTATTTTATAAAGTAATAACTATTTTTCAACTACTTATCTATTTTAAACTTTTCAAGCTATTTTTAAATTTAAAAAGGTCAGAGTTCAAACTGTTTGTAATTGAAGTAATAACTCAATTGGAAATGGAAGAAATTGAGAATAAGTGAATGGAATTAAAGGAAATGTGAATAGAAAAGTAAATTGATTTGGCTAATAACCAATAAAGATAAATACGTAGGATATACGTATATTATTCTATTCGCATAGTGATTTGATCCAGATTCGAACACAGAATTTCGAGATAATATTATCGATCCGAGTTGGGATTTTTCGCTCGATTTTCGACGGCGAACCTGGATATGGATTTTTGATTGGTTCTGGATATTCTCTATCATAGTTGTGACTATGCAAGGAGATCTAATCAAGAAACCAGATCTGAGTCCGCACTAGGAAGTCGGGTGGACGATACTAGTTCGGAAGTGAAATAGTATGATCGATTGAGTGATCAGATTGATATTGTGTACGGATGATATGTGTACATCGTACGGATTTGAATGAAATTGATATTGAAGATTGTGCATAAGAACTGTAAAATGGTTTTTGAAAAGAAATATGGTTAATAACTTTATAAAAGATTTATCAAATGTGAATATTTGATTTAGAATAAAATAAAGTTATATATCCTTGTTATATAAGGTAAATCTTACCTTGTTGAATCTATTGCTAAAAGAAAAGGGTTTTGAAATATTTGAAGTATAAAAGAGGTTTTATACAAAGTTTTAAATGATCCAAAGATTTTCAAAGTTATATATATATCTATATCTATATATATATAAAGGATCTTATGAGAATGATTTTGGAAAAGGTTTTGGGAACCTATGGATTTTGGAAAGGGCTTTTGATTTTTGAGAAATCAATTTTGGATTTTGGAAAGCCTAGTTTGAGAATTATCGATTTTGGTAATCGATTTTGAGTAAATGAGATTTTGATAAATCATAAAGGATATGATTTGAAGATACTATAAGTGTATAGTACAAAGTGTTTTGGAAATAGCTCTGGGAAAAAAGGCGCTTCCTTGAAATGAACTTCTCAGGAGTGCCACTGGGTGGTACTGCCTTGAGCCCCAAGGGGGGGTTTCTAAAGTTGATCCTGTGAGGAGTCCGGACAAACTAGTTCCTGAGGATTATTTGTGTAGCGAAAGTCGAGGGGCTGGTGCCCACAGAGGCATTTGGGTTATGCTGTGACGACAGTTTAACTCGATGTCACTGCGATCTACTGCAGACCATAGCGAAAGTCATGTGTGCCGCTGAGAGCCAACTGTCTACGTTTGATTTTATATCGGTAGACTATGACACTATGGTAACATAGCGATAGTCGTTTGTGCCGCTGAGAGCCAACAGTCTGCGTTTGATTTTATATCGGTAGACTGCGACATATGTGGGAGAAGTTTCATTATTTGGAAGCGAAATTCGGTGGCGCTGATGCCTACAGTTATATGGGTTTGTGCTGTGATAGCAACGTAAGGCCCGGGTATAACTGCGATCTGTAGCGGGTTCCATGGCGTAATCGAGGAGCGCGGAGACCTACAGTTATCTGTGGATTTTGCCGGGACGGCAACGTAACCATCGGGTTAACTGCGACCATGGATGGGGGTGATGATTTCCAGAGCATTCTTACCAAAGATATTTCCTCGATTTCAAAAACGTGTTCTATATTTTCAATAAATTATTTTCCAAGTATTTTCACTAGGTGTTGAAAACGGGTCTGCTAAGTACTTATAGATTTTCAGTCCTACGTCTGATCAACGTATGACCGAATTTCTGTGGGAACAAGGATGGACTTGTTGAAACATCAAGTTATAAAAGTATTTTTATAAAAACTATGTTTGTAATACTATATATATTTTAAAGTATTTTAAAAATGATCAAAAGATAATTTATCTGATTTTAAGTATTAAGTAAATTCTGGCCTCGTTCCTTTTCGAGGACGAAAAGATTCTAAGGGGGGAGGAATGTGATAACCCAGAATTTCAGGGAATTTAAAATGTGATAATCTTTTAAATTAATTTTTTTTAAATGGGTATAGTTTGTTATTTTCAAAAAAATAATAATAATAATATAGTTTGGAAATAAAATATATGAATAAAGTTTTTATTTAAAATAAGATTTGTCTTATGTTATTTTCCTTAAAGAGTTTTATTTATATAAATTAAGAAAAGCATTTATTAAATAAGATATGTATTTATCTATTTAGGAAATTTAATTTAAAAGCCTTTAAAATCATTTAAAAATAATTATGCATGTAGTATTACAAGTGTTAACTTATTAAACTCTCTTAATAACATGTGTTAAATGAATAAGTAAGGTTAAGACAAGTGTCAATTTTTATTTTAATTTTCTTTAATTTTTAATAAATTTTAATTTACATTATATAAACATACATTCCCTCTCTTCTATTTCTTTTTCTATCTTCACAATTTCAAAAGAAAGAAAACTCAAACTTGTAAATATTCTCAAAACAGATTGAACTAAAAAAAATCTGTAAAACATTATTCAATCCACTAGAAAATCAAAACAAACTCATAATCAACTCTGTAATCCTCTTTATCAAGCCTGCAAACTCATTTTCAAAAGCAAGGTCCAAACCTGAAATCAAAGCAAACTCAAGTTTAAAAGTCTGGATCATCTCATTCAACTGAGCAATTCAGATCACTTGACAAAGCATTCCAGTTTAAAAGAAATCAAGCAATACAAGTTTTCAGAGATCTAAGCATATCAGTTTTCAAAAATCTGGCATCCCAGTTTTTAAAAGCTCTGCTCATTCATTCAAGGTGAGTAAACTACTTTAAAATTTGAAATGTTACTGGTTGTTTGTGATGATGATTGAAATAAAATCATAATGTGTTTACATGCAAGCAGATATAAGTAGATATATATGCAAAAATGCCTATGCATGTCTGAGAACATACATAAGTTCTCTGTTCTAAACATTTACAGGTTTTAAACCTGTTTAAAAATTCGAATCATTCCATCTAAATGATTTTAGGTTTCAATCTCTAAATGAAAAGTAATTATAATTATGTAATACTAATTTTAAAAATAGTTTCAAGTATATTTATTGAGTGAATATTTTAAATTGGAAAATTTTAGTAATGAACATTTTATATAAGAAAAATCAAGTATCATAAATTCAAGTTTTGGTTTTAGTAATAGAATTACATTTGAAAATGATAAATTTTGCTGTTAAAATCTTGATTTTTAAGTTGAGGAGGATTGAGATATTTCGAGTTGAACGGAATCGATAAATTAGTCAATTCACGTCGATCAATGAAGGGTTAGATGTCGAGCTTGGGGCTGAAGGAAGCCAGCATGATGGAGATTCATGGAAAAATACTCGGGAAGGTTCTAGAGTGTCGAAGTGGAGGTACGACGTAGGTTTAGGTTTTAAACCTAGTTTTAATCGATATCGGAAAATTGGTGGCTAAAGAGTCGTGGGTGTATCGGAACAGTTCCAGTGTGGTGGGATCGAAGCTTGAGTCTGTGGCGCTGCTCTGGGTAGGACGGCATGGTTTCAGATGAACGTTGGTGGCGGAACGAGGCTTTTTCAGTTGGTCGATTTTGGTTCCAGTTCATATCGATTTGCTCGAATTTGATTTCTTAGTAATTTTGTCGATCTAAGTTATAGGGATCGTCGGCGAAGTTGTAGGTGACCTGAGGGTGGTCGCGGTGAAGGTTGGAACGGCGTCGTTCGCTCGTACATGTGCACATGTGCACGACATATCTGGGTTTATACGTGATTGGGGAAGATGAAGTTGTCACGAGATCATGCTCGAGAAAAAGGAAGGGTGGACTCGGGGATTTTGGTGATTGGCTCGGGTTGGTTTTATTTTAGTTAACAGGTTTTAGTTTGGGAACGATGAGATGTTTCTTCGGGTTGGTCTCGAGTGGGTACTCGGGGAAGGAGGAAATGACTTGAGTTTGTTATCAAGTCATACGCGAGTGTTTAACTGGGACGACAGTTTTAAAATTTAAAACATAATAAAGTTTAATCAAGTTTTTAAAACTATTTTCTCTATATAATAAATGTTTTAAAGGTTTGGTTAAAGAAAAGTGGTATAATTTATTTAACTTAAATTAATTAAGTTAATTTTTAAGTTTATTTAAACTTAAATTTAAATGGTGTAATTAAGTTGGTAAAATGTTTAATTCATTTGTTAATAATAAATTATTAAACCAGTTTTCAAGATATATAGATTATAATGCAAATGTTTTTGAAATAAAAATGTTTTGAAAAATTCTATAATAGGATAATTATTTGATTTAAAATCCCTAAGTTGTTCAAAGAATTTTAATGATTCAATAAGCGAGTGTTTAAAATGAATGTGTTAATTATTAATTCCGAAGGTTTAATTATTAAGATTTAAATGAAAATTAAGTGATTTATTAAGTAAATGATTTATCATTAATTAAAGAATGATGAATTAATTAAGGAGAATTAATGTAAGTAATTAAGGATACTTAATTACTTAAAGGTGATTACTTAATGAAGTAATTAATGTGAGGATAATTAATTAATTTAAAGGTTAATTAATTAATAAAAGTGATTAAGGGATAATTTATTAATTAAGGGTTATTTAATTATATAATTAATTAAAGATAATTAATTAAAGGTTAGATAATTAATTAAAGTTGATTAATCAATAATTAAGGATAATTAATAAGTGATTAAAGGTTAATTAATTCAAATGTTTAGTTAAGGTTAATGGGATTCAAAAGTAATTAATTTACTTCGTATTAATTAAATTAATTAGAAATGAACTAATTAATCTTGCTTATGGATGAGTAAATTGTATTGAAGGGTTGGATTAATATCTAGTCTGATAATTTGTGATATACTGTGATATGATATGTTTGGTTTAAACTGTGATAATATGGGTTATCTATCGATGATAAATTATTGTGTGAATGTGACACCCTGTATTTAAATTAAAGTGAATCCACTTAAACAACTTGGATTTAGGATGATATTGTATTCGAAGAGACCGGAGTCGGGTATCAGAAATATCCGAAACCACTTCGAATTGGTAATCTATAATTCTTTATAGATTGATATGTAAAATCAATAAGTTGGAATGGAATGATTTAACTGAATTGGACCATTTAAACTAAGTTGGATACTTAGATATTGTTTTGTGAAAATAAAATGTTGACTATAAGTTGTTTACTTGTAGTAAAGTACGAGTTACCCCGGGTTTAAATAAGTTCTATGGATTTAAATTTCATGTTAGATGAGTTTACTCACGCTGGTTTCCAGCCTGACCCGGGTGTTACTTTGATGTAATGCTCGGGTCAGACCGAGTATTACAGATTTCAGGTAAGGACGTTCTGGAGCTCAAGAGGCGAGCTAGATGGCAGGAACGTATGGAGTATATTCCGCTGTGATATATTATAGTTGCTAGAGACATGTTAATCCTAACTGTCTAGTATATTTGTGAATGTAGTAACTCTGATGTATAAAAAATGTAATTAACAAATACAGTTTTCTTTGTATAACTGATATTATTATTTGATATTGTATTTTGATCCGCTGCGAATGTGAGAATCTGTGTCTTGTTCTGTTTCTTTCTTCTATCTCTTTTCTTTTTCTTCTAACTATCTGGCATTTTCGGGTTCGAAAATTCCGGGTCGTTACAACCTCTATCCAGAAGGAATGACATACACTAAGGGGCGCTACTCCCTAGAACCTTGCCGCATCCTTCCTGTTTTGACCATTTCCGGGGTGTGAGGCTCGACGAAGTCTCGTCCACAAAGCTACGCTTTCTACAAAGCCATGCTTCGGGTCAACAAATGATCAACCTATGATCATAAAGATATAAGATCAAACAAATGATCATATCACAAATGATCAAACAATGATCATTTCACAGCAACACTCAGTATGCCACGTTACCAAATTGGGGGTATATCGCTGATAAATTTCAACTACATAACCTCTGAGCTCGTACGTCTCAGAGAAGGGTGTTAAGCTAAGAGAATAAATTCTCCGCCACCAACAGAAATGTATTTGAAAGAAATCAGCTTTATATCTCAAATTGTAACGTCAGACACACAATCCATACAAGTCTGTTCCGGGATCGAACAGAACCGAAGGCACTTCTCACGAAGCCCTTGCATATCCGGATAAATTTCTAATCACGTCCGGACTTCCCGTCACTAAGGGTGATAAAACCTCTAAATCGGAGATCAGCCGATGTAGAGTAACTCGACGGTAATCCTTCCGTTTTCAAAAATATCTGGTCTTCAACACCGGTCTTCGAATGCAATTCATAACGACGTATCACATATTCGGAATGGGTTATACGACCCCATGGTCCTTTCCCGGCTAACCCGAATAGTGAGCGATTATTCAAAAACAAGTGTGGCATTCAAATTCATCCAATTCACAACAAATACCCATTCAAGGTAATTATTGATAGTCGGTTATTTAACTATCAATAAAGATGCGCAACATCATCAGATTCCAAATAATTTTCCAAATTATTTCATCTTCAAAAATATCTTTACTAGATATAAAATTTCCACACTTCAAAAATAAATCAACGTTTATTTTCGAAACGAATTATCATTTCTTTTATAAATTCCATATTGAATTTACATTTTCGAATATCAACTGATATTCGATTTTTCAAATCGTTTTCAATATTCAATTTCAATTTATCTTTACAAAGATAAATTCTAAAACGTTTCATTTCATTTTGGAAAAGCATTTCCATTCTTATTAATAATAAGAAATTCACAAGTCTATTTATTTTCAACATTTGAAAATATCTGATATACTTAAATCAATATTAAGTATATATTTCGTTCTTTAAGGAAACCATTTACTATAACAACATTTATTTGAGTCAAAACGAATGTTACGTAAAACATTGTTACGACGACTCAAAATCACTAGTATAGGGATTCGGAATTAAGATAGATATATAAATCCCAATACTAGATAAAAATATTTCCTTTTGGAAATCATTTACTATAACAACAGTGTTATAGTCCATCATTTCCTTCTTTCTCGAAAGCGTCTATTTCAACAAGAACTGTGGAAATCTATGCTTTCGATTCATAATACATTTTAAAACATCTTTAAAATGTTTAACTTCATTTTTAATATCACTTCTTCAAAAATAAATCCATTTTTTTTAATAATATATACACTGTCCAAAATCGTGAATATAATTCACTTAACCCAATTTCAATCATTTCTACACATTTTTATCTCAATAAAAATTCGCTATCCAAAATCGCGAATATATCTTCTTTAAAAATCTTCTATATTTAATTTCTCAAATTCAACTGATTTTTGAATTTATAAACACGTTTATAAATTCTATTTCTATTTTAATAACAACTTCGACTTATAAATTTTCTTTTATTTACTTCTATAATTTACTTATCAAAATAAATGATTTCGGATTTATAAACAACGTTTATAAATCGCATTTATACTTTATAACAATTTCAACTTATAAAATCATTTCATTTAGCAATTTCTATTTATATCCCATCTAAGTGCAAAAGTCAAATTTATAATTAAATTCCTCATAAATCTTTTATTCTACAATATCTATTCACTTTATAACTTCACGTTATAAATCTATTTATTTCATTCACTTATACTTCTTTTTAACACTTATAAAAAAAATTCGTTTTATAAGTCCAATATTTTGATTTATAAATTATCAAATTTATAAACCTTTTCATACAAATCGTTTATAGTTATTCAAAAATCCCAACTTAAACCATTTTATCAATAAATCAACTATTTATTTCAAAAATCACACTTTGGTTAAATTTCACCAAAAATCTTAACTTTTATAACTTTAAAATTTTAGACGTTTATTTATTTGAAATAAATCAATTCAAAAATTCAATAATACGTCTACTTTCAAATAATCACTTTTAAAATCTCTTTTAAAGTTTAAAATCGTTATTTTTAACACTTCAAAATTTTGAATCCAATGATGCAACGCACCAATTAGTCCATCACAACATTCAATACCATATATCAATATGATAACAGAATATACATCAATATCTGTAAATAAATAAATACAGTTGAGGAATCCAGTTGGATCCCTCCAACCTGTTTCCCTGCATCCAATGACGTTAGCACAATACCAATTCCACTTCGAGGTGGAATATCGCGGTATATGGGTTTTATAAAAATAATCCGCTTACTAACGGCGCAATAGGGTCTCATCCGCTATACGAGGCGGGAATCAATCAATCCAATATATACATATGCCAATATGTATATATTGCTATATATATAGATATATCCTACTATATCTAATACAAACAGAAATCAATCAATCAATCAAAATCTAACTTCATTTGAGTGAGAAAAATCTCACCTTAGCTTTATATTTTGCCATCCATTTTCCATTTCAGTTTTGTTTTCTCGATTTTAACCTGGTATAAATAATTTGTACCATTCATTAATATTCGAAATAATCGAACAACCAATTACCGTTTAATAGTTTTGATTAGCTGATAATTTTATTTAAACCAAATTTCTCCTTTAATAATTTAATTAACCAAAAATTATATTTTTTAAACTAATAATCTTGGTTTAAACTAATTTCTTTTCAAACTCCCAATACTTTAAAGAATTACTTTACTTAAGATTTTTCATTCCGATCTGTTTTCTCCGACTTATAGACTTTGTATAAATTTTGTAAGATTTACTAATATTTAACCTAATCGAACAATTAAAAATCGTTAAATGAATTAAATTTTATCCTAGAAATTTTATCTTACCTAATTTTCCTTTTTGATAAATTTACTTAACAAATTATTTATTTAAATTAACTTTCCTTTAATAAAATATCTTTTAATCACAAAAAAAAACAAATAAATTTTGTTAAACTAATTAATCCTCATAATATATTATTTTAATATAAACTTAGTAGATTAAAATCTATCTGTACATTTAGTTTATTATTATATATATATATTTTAAAGAAGTGTGCTTATTTACATATATATTTATTTTTATATCATTTCTTTTACTGGTATACAAAATTGAAACTGCGTATTTTTTTTTCAGATCTTAATCAAATTAAAAATTTCGAAAAACTAAATACCTTACAGGGAGATGCCACGGCAATCGAGCCCTAGGTCACTGCATCCACGTGAGCCATCCACCATCATCGCCATTGCGAATTCGTCGACTCTGCCCCCATAGAGTCGCCTGTCTCCTATCACTCTCGAACGAGCTCGTCCCCTTTTTGACTTCGCGACCATCGACCTCGACAAGTCTACCGCTATCACCACGACCACGAACTGAGATGCCGCTCCCCTCATTATCGACTCGTACGCGAGAAGGCATCGCGATCCCTCACCACGCTCGTTTGACAGTCGCGACCCCACATCCAGTCGCCTCCATCCTCGAAGTTCGCGAAACAGTAGCAGTATAAAGAGACTGCAACAGGGCTTCAAATCGGCAGTAGAAAATATCACGCGGGAGGCAAGGATGAGCCGCGATGGCTGATGGAATAGCCAAGTATGCAGCGATGATTATTATGAAGGCGTTGATTTCGAAACCCTAGTTTCATTCGGGTTCAAGCATCGCGACATGGAGATTGCTATGGAACTGTAACTTCAAACGAAAGGAGGTATTCGTTTATATTTTATAGAAGCTGGAACGAGATGATTTCGATTTGAATTTTAAAGACGAGCGGCCATTTTTCTCATTTGGGAAGGACGAGATTGATTTTGAAATGAACGAGATTTTTCTTTCTTTTATCTCGTATGGTTTTGCAGAAGAAAGGGGAAAAGAAATAGAGTGCGAACGAGACAAATTGGAGGCGTATTGTACTTACGGTCGGACAAAGGAAAGCAACCATTTTTTTATTTGAATTCAATTTGTTTCAAAACAAAGTTTACCGCGTTTATATATCGTGTGCTCACATATCAACTCCGAACAATACGAAAATTGAAATCCGACAATAACTCAATATTACGGACCCAATGAAACTGGTTTCGTCGAATTCCGAGACTGTGCCCCGGAATGCTATTTTTAAATATCGGTTGAAACGATATAAATTCAAAACTGAATAAAACAGTTTGAAATAAAATTCTGAAGGTTCTGTTACCTTCAGTATCATCAATATAAATTTTGAAAGCTTTCGAAATATTTTTCTTCAACTTTAAAATTGAAGATATCAAATTTTTATTCGACTATCAATAGATTAAATTATATAATTTAATCGCCAAATTCAAATTTACATCGGGATTCAAATTAAATTATCGTTCAAATAAATTAAAATTAATTAAATATTTCCAATTTAATTTGTTCAAAATTCTGGGTCGTTACAGAAAACTTATCTAACTTTTTGGAGTGTTAGAATTCTATGACTCTAGCTTTTAGTCTTTTCGTATGTGATTTTAATTGTTTTACGACAATATTTAGTATTAGTATGGATGTATTGCATGGATGCTGCTGTAATTTTTTTTAAAATTTGCATTTATTTTGCAACGGGTTTTGGCCGTTGTATTATAGTCTATTACAACGGTCATAACCAGTTGTAAAAAGGTATACTGCAACGGTTTTTACAACGTGCTTTGCCCGTTGTAAAATGTGGTGGATCTATTACAACGAGGCCTATTACAACGGGCACATGTCCGTTGCAAAAACGAGGTATATTGGACGACGAAAAAGTCAAAAAACCAAAAGACGTTCTTCACCGTCATTGTTTGAATGGTCTTTTGTGAAGCCTGTCAAATACAGCTATATTCTTGTATCAGCTTTCAGGAATTCTTTACAATTATCGATTTTTCTTCCATATTTTGCATCGAGAGCGCTCTAAATTTCCTGTGCAATCAAACAATGAGAGATATGGTTAAATTCAAATTTATCAAGTGTAGAGATAAGAACATTCATTGCATCCACATTAAGGGAACGGTTATTCTTATCTGCCATACCCAATCCATTTTCATTAATATCCCAAATATGAAAATCAATAAATTTTAAATAAATTTCCATAACAAAAAATCTATTTATTTAAAAAATAGGTGGACTATAAATGTACTAAATCTTGCAAAATCTATTGCAGTTAGAGTAAGACATTATATTAGGTTTTTTCCTAAAAACCGGTTCTGATAGGATCGTGTGATATACCCAAGAGGGAGGGTCAATAGGGTATATAAAATTTTTGTAGATAAGCGAATAAATAATGTGGAAACGTAAATGCAAAAAGTAAATAACACATAGATATACCCAGTTTCGACCTGATGCCCCTACTACGGCCCCCATGTTACTACTAGGATTATATACTTGAAACTTACAACACTTTAAGCTCACACTCAATGCTAACCTGAATATACTAATCCTATGCTTAGTAACCCAGCCTGGACTGAATACCTTGAGACCAGAATCCCTGAACTACAACACATAACTCATCCTAAATCAACTAGATTCCAAAATTAAAAATTACAAAAAAGAAACAAATTACAGAAATATAAAAAGAACACTCCTTTATCTTGTCTCTTATCACGTGACCTTGCACTATTTTTGATTTGAAGTTCGAGAAAAACATCACAACCTACAATTCGAGTTGATCATGCTGCCAAGCTGTTGGTGAATTTGAGATGCAACTTCTTCCTTGAGATGATGATGTCATCCTTGAATTTTTTTGATGAAGAAATCCCTTTTGTGTGATCGGATATTGATTTAAATAAACAAGAAAAATAAACAATGACAAATTTGATGTGTTACAATGTAGAGAGATATGATTTTTTTTTCGAATGAAGCTTTTCTTCTTTCTTTTGTTATTGGTCTATCCGATAATTTTTCCTTTCGATGTTATTGAATTTATGTAGGCAACGTGTATGTATGGAAACATATATGGAAGAGATGATATTGAGAAAGATATGTATTTTGAGAGTTTGTTTGTAACGACCAGTATTTTTGATAATTAAAAGTATTAAATTTAATAAGATTTTGGGATTTAATATTGTCAGAAATTAAAAATATATAACCTGATCTTAAATGAATTCTGAAAACGACAAGTTCAATGAGGTAAGGATAGTAACACAAATTACCATATAATTTAATGTTTTTGATTTGAATATAATTAATAACTGTTTGAATGTAAACTTCATCGATTGTGAATAATAAAATGTTAACAAAGAATGAAATGGTTTTTTTTATATCTAATAGGAATATAAATGTAAAGTTTAATTTGGATATAATTGTAGAGTTTAATAAGGAATAAAAGAAACAATATATTAAAGGAGAAATCGTATGTCATTTAATTGAAATTGGTTTTAGCATTGATAAGCAAATTTATTAATCTTTGTTTATAAACAATAAATTTAGAAACGTGTTGAATTACTCAGATTTAACAATTGTTTTATTTATCATCTTATTATTAATCTATTTGAAATTTATTATGTAATAGATGAAATTTAATGTAATTAAATATTTCAATTAATATAAGCAAAGGCGTTAACTGTTGAGTGATGAATGTAATAAAATGGAAATTATGTTTAATTAACATATAAGATATTTGTTGATTCAATATAAAGAACATTTAAAACAAAATAACACAATTTGTTGAAATATAAAATGTAATGAACTAGGGTTTTATTACCGTCGTAATGAAACGTTTGAATGAAAAAGGTTAGAAATAAAAATTTATGATTTATTAATGTAAATTTTATTAGATAGTAAATTTTGGTCATAAATAAAATCTAAAACAACAAAAAGCAATGAAGTGGAAGGTGCTAACGCGTTTATGAATATAATTTAATAGCAGGAATTTAAGGATAGAGATAATGTAATGATATTCTATTTATAGTAATAACAGGAATTGGAATAATAAATGCTAGTTTTAATGATGAGTTGGATGAATATCGATTAATAGAGGAAAACATTTATTTAGTATTTAGTATGTAATTTAATTCTTGTTGGATACTGTAATTTTATAAATGTATTTGCATGACTATAAATAAGGATTGCAATGTTTACGTATTTATGTAATTGATTTCATCAATTAGGGTTTGTTTTGAAGTGAAAGATTGAAATTAATTGAAAATAAATTTATTGAAATCTTTCAATTGAAAAGGGAAAAAGACACGAAGTGCAATTAATGAATCTAATGTAAGAATTTTTTCATTTGGAATGTACATTATTTGGAAATATAAGAATGGATTTAATATTGTATAAGTTGATTATTTTAGAATATAAGAATGTTTACATTTATGAATTGCAAGTAACGAATAAGCATTTTAAGGAAATAAAAGAATGTTTGAGGAAAATAAAGTGAACGTTTCCATTCTAAATATGAGTATAACGTTGTAAAAAGATAAAACAGAATTTTTAAAACAACATTTTACGGTAGTTAAATAGCAGGCATAGATTGCACGGAAGTGATTTTAATGCTAACCTTGAAATTTAAAATAAATTAAATATTTTGAGTTCATGATTACATGTTGAGAAAAAATGTTGTTTTTAAATTTGAACTTTTGAATCATCGTTCATATTTTATTTTTTATAGCGTCGGTCTTGTGTAGCAACGGTCCTTGTTATGTAAATTGGTGTGTTCAAATTTAGTTACGTTGTGTTAATTAAATCTTTACTGGATGTCAATTTTTGTATGTTTGGGTTAACAAAATTAATTGAGTGAACAAATGTTTTGAAATTTGAATTCCAAAAGTTTGTTTACACTGTAGAGTTGGTTTTTTTATTCCCTTTCTAATTATGTCACACTCTTTTTATTGTTTTCTCGTTTGTTCCATTACTCATTTCCCTTTACAGTCTCTGAAGCTTTTTCATTTCATGAACGTTGCCTACTTTTCATATTTTTAATTCTTTCCTTCACCTATTTTAATACCTACCTTCTTCTTCACATCTTGTTCCTCACACAGGTGCCGCTAAATTTTACACCATTGCACCTCCATGACTATGCCATCCTACACCTATTGTCCGTCATTGTTCATAGCTGTTGACCACCCATAGCCACAACCAAAGTCGGTTCTAGGGTTTCAAACTACAAAATAACATTATGAACAAAACTATATATAATTAATTTATTTTAAAAAAAATAGGACTCCACAATAATATTAATACAAACATCTAAAAAGATACTACATCGTTTATAAATTGTTAATATAATTTAAAAAATGATACTACAATGCAGAACTTACTACCACAATTCTTAAAATTCTACTAAAAAAACATCATGAACAAAAATATACACAATTAATCTATTTAAAAAAATTCTTCAAAGTATCATTAGTACATTATCCTCTTCTTCCTAAAATTTATTGTTTTCCTCTAACACCATTTCTTCATTCGTATCAAAACTCGAAATCATTGCTATTAGTAGAGTCATGCATTCTCCATTCTTACTCATCGCCGCCACAACGTCAAAGCACTTTTGCTTTGAGCTCCATGGCCAAAACCACCATCCCATCTACCTACATTGTCGCCAAGATTGGTCGTGCCTTCATTAAGTGAACGCAAACCTCCTCCATCGTTAAGAATCCAGTTGACGTGCCCTTCTCGCAATAAGTTTTTGTTCTTCTGCCATATTTAGTTGAAACGTTTGTATTTTTAGCTAAAAAAAATTAAAAGCCTGTATTTAGAGCTAAAAAATGGGTAAGATTTGTCCTTCACACTATTTTATTGATTTAAAAAATACAAAAGTAAATTAGCAAAACATTTAATTATTGAATAATTTTGTCCAAAAATTCAAATTTTCAACGAGAATTTTTATTTCGATTATCGAATTCATTGGAGAAAATTTATATTTTCTGAAAAATATTGCAAATAAAAAAACTGAATTTTTTTAATTTGGTAGAGTTTAGATTTTATTAGGTTTTCATGGTAATCAATTTTAGTAGTCCTAAATCCTGATCATAGTTTTAGTTCAATTTTAGTTTACAAACCGAGCACATACCAAGACCAGCAGTTTTGATTCTTTTGGAAGTAGCAACACCATCAACAAAGTTCAAACTCCCAATAACCACTGTCTTCCTCGGATCATCGCCAAACGTCATTAGATCCCAACGACCACCTGCTATTTGTAAACCCCGCCCTTCACATTCTATTTACTCTTTCTCAAACTGAAAGATGGTAGCTGTTGATTACTCTTTCTCAAACTGAAAGCTGCATTATACAGTTGTCATTCCATCAACCAAGGATCACCCAAACTCCCGAAGCATTGTATTTCTCAAATGCTTGAAATGAGTCCTACATAGGAAGGAGATGCAGTCTGTATCTGAAACACCATATATATCCCAGTTAGCGACCGAGATTGGAGATTCAAAGTATATTTGACTTCAGCTGTGCTTATGGGGTTGGAGAATTCAATCTCCATACAATGTCCTATTATCATGTTAATTCCATTCATTTTTTAAGGATGAATATCACGGTTTTCAATAGGTTGTTTTGAATCCTAAGTGCTAGAGTTGTAATTTATATTTAAGTATCAAGTACCGAATTTGACTTTGATGCCTTCAAACAAAGCAGGAAACAATTGCGGAAAGTCCTTTTTACCATTTGGAAGGAAGTTGTAGCAATTAGCTGAGGTTACTATAAAGGAGCAAATCTGTATATTATAATGGTGTGGCAAGCTAACTAAATCTGCACAAACATTCGACAAAGAGAGAAGATTAGTTTTGATATCAAAAACCAAAATTTGGGTTTTTAGGTCTTAAGAACACGGCTTCAGTAAACTAGTCGACCTATATGGCTACTCTAGCATTAGTGATATTTACCCTATAGTTTTCAGTTTAAGATGTGTAGAAGCCACAGTTCCAAATTAGCTAATTTGGCTATAAAACATAGCTTACTTCAGATTACCATGTGTAGCAACCGAATGAATGGTTATGATTTCATAATTTTGTATACATGGGGCATAATTATTATTATCTTCTCACAAATATAAGAATTCGCAAACATCATGCCTCGTCGTAGACTACCACTGGCTGCTTCAAATTTCTTCTCCAAATCAGCCTCCCCGACAGCATGAGCCGCAATACGCAGCTATATGAAATCAACATGTAATACAGCCATGAGAGCAGCATCATTGAAACATGTCGAGTTAAATATTTGCTAACATATTATAGATAACAGTTGTAAAATAATCGAATAGAACAAAATGAACAAGAGAACACAGATTTGAGAGATAGAAGAAACAAATATAAAATAGAGACTACATTTTTATTGAATTGGTTGAATAAAACCTTATTGCAGGATTCTTATTCATAAGCCTATCTAGAACATATAAGTTGAAACTACCCAAACATGAATTAAAGTCCGATAGCAGGAAATACTAAAATATTTCTTTTTTTAACAGCATGATTCAAAAATCTTCGGTTCATGATAAAAATTCTTGTACTTCCCAGTTAAGATTTTATGCATTGTAAATTTGGATTTGAGTGAGGAAATTTGTTATAGAGATAGTTATCTTGAAATTTAGGGTCTTGGTTACTATTAGAAAAATTGGTTCACCAAGAGCATCTTTTTTTAGTTAGTATAATAATTGATCTGGCATGAATGCATGCACATAAAAAAATCATTCATTTATAAGAGTGCAGTAAATGGACTTGAATAACAACTGAAAAACGGAGGCAAGTTGTACGTAGCTTAACTTGATATTTTGAAGCACTGATTTGAGTTGGTGAAAAGTAGGAAATTAATCATGTATTATATTGCGCGAGAGTGATGTTTGTGTACTACACACATGTTAGATGAGGTACAAATATAATATTGTAAAATTGATGTGGTTCTCGTAGCCAAAGCATTAAAAGAAAAAACAATATAATAAAATAATAGTCATTTTCATACTTACATGTAGCAACCACAGCATAACATATACAAAAAAATCAAATAACTAGAAGGATATTTTATAAACGGAATATGAGCAAAATAATAGTGTACCTAGTTTATAAATTCATCTAGTCTTCTTGACAGGTGCATAATGCTACCCTCAATATATCAGTCATTTCAATTACCTTGGAAAAATGTGCCCCCCTGTAAATAAAGATTGCACGTACAAAAAGTTGAGTCTGCATACAATTGAAATGTTGCATTATGTAAAACTTAAGTGATCGTGCATGTTACTACCAGCGGTAAGATTGTACTAATATGATCATGCTCTAAATTGTGTTGAATAAATTAAAAATCAAAGAGTTCTAATTGACTGAGGAAAAAAATGCAAACCATAAAGTACACACATCATCATGACTGAAATGTACTATGATTAGTGAACAGTTTGCAATCATTAAATGGAAGAACCACATATTGAGAAAATGAATATATCAGCATTGCAATGCAATACCTTAATCTTAAGAGGCAATGCAATGTTGCAGCGCTGCATTGAATGCGGGAATGCTGCATATGTCCAAAATAAAACAAGGAATTTTGGAATGTAGGAGCTATATAGCATTGAAGTGCTGTAGTTTTTTACTTAAGCAATATTGAGGATCATCCAAATTTGTACCTGAACAACTAGAGGCTTTACAAGGCTAATAGAAGAAGAGCATCCCAAAGCATCTTGATTACACATTGAACAATAATAGCAGCCAACTCATGACGAGGCACAGAAAATGTTGCCTTGGTCCATGCACACAAACAGTTAATGTTCAAAAACAAATTTTTGGCAACATTAACTTTTTAAACTTCTTCCATAGTCTCCTGATGATCTGTCAATACAATTGCGCAAAAGTCAAATGAATGACATTATAAAAGAACAAAGGAAAAAATGGAGAAAAAAGAAAAGGAATTAGTACTCACCGCTTTAGGTTTGCGACGCGCTTTTAGTAGTTTTGTAACTTGTGTTATGCCCTCTTTCAGTGTAGCTCTTCGCCCTTCATAAAAATTCCAAAGCTCCGGTACAGCATATCTACCACTAGGGTTGTACTCGTTCATCTCCAGTAAAGCTTTAACTACAGCATTGTACGCATCATCTCCCAGTTCATTTCTCAATACTTGTAGCTTTTCATCATCTTCTTTTATCACTTCCTAATTTTCAGAAAATGGGCATATCATGAATTTCGCCTGACTACTAAGAGAACTATGGAAAATTTCAGGTCTAAAACATTTAAATTCACATGACATAAAACTCATACAGGCTAAAAACATGTGTCTTCTTTTCAAACAGATTAAAGAATGACTTAGAAAAGATCAAGAAAAAACTAGAAATAACTAGGAGAATGAAGGACTAAAAAACAATGAAGGACTAAAATGTGCTCAGTTTAATCTTATGAATATCTAATAGAAAGAAAAAGAAAAGGAAAAAAACATAGTACCTGATGTTTCCCATTGTTTACGATCATTCTGAAAGGATACCAATCCGGGTTTCTAAGCTCTTCTTGATATGCTGTACAGTATTCAATTGCTTTAATGTATGCCTCTTCAGCAGGAAATTTATTCTTGCATGCTGCAATAAATGGTTCAGTGTCCACTTCACCCATTATTTTAACTCCTACATGAGTGTGGGAGTTTCTTGAAATTTCCTTTAACTCCTAAATCAATTTGTAAAGAAAAGTTAAAAGAATAGCGGCAAAGGTCAAGCAAAAGTATAGACTCAAATTTTTTACCATAATAATCTCCTTCCGAGCATCTTGTAACTCATCGTTAGTTCTACGTTCTTTCACAACTAACATTTGGTTTAATTCTTCTAGGGACTCCATCTCCTCTATTTTTTCTTCTAATGCTTCATTCAATTCATTAACTCTAACCTTTAAAGCTGCATCTTCTTCCCCTTCCATATGCTTCAAGTGACATGTTTTCTTCCAGTTCTCAAGCTCTTTTACTCGATAACTCAATTCTGACTTCAGTATTCTATTTTCTCTCAGAATTCTACGACAATTTTCTTTTACGCTTGTTGATTTTGAAATGCTTGCCATTAGTTTTTAGTTTTGTTTGGTTATTTTCGTTGTTGAATGATATTGTTCTAGTTATGATCTTGTTGATGAATTATATAGAGAGAAATTGAGATGACACAAATATAAATGTCTTTAATTGGCTCGCATCTGATTGGACCTGCCAGATTTCCACTTTGTTTGAATTTGAAATGTTAAGTCTATTAAAGTATGTTTACTTGGCGGATAATTAAATTGTATATCTAAGTTGTGTGTAAACTTACGCACCAATATTGTGTACATCTATACTATATTATTATTAGTGAGTTAAGTTTCAAGCTCACACAGGCCCCCTTGAAATTTGGCAACTGAACAGCCTCTAAATCTATATTTCCTAAATAAACAACAAAAATTCTTTTTCCTGCTAATGGCTTATCTTCTCTCATCTTCGAACTCACTGAACGCTCCTTTGAATTTTGACAGGTCTATCATATCTTTCTATTTTCCTACCACATCTCCCTTTCCCCCCTCCATCGTTCACCTACCAACATAAAAGCTAGGGTTTCTTTCGTTCCCTAATTTTCCTTCTCCACTTTTCCAGTCCACAACCTAAATCGATTTTCCTCTGCCCTAAATTGCATTCTCCAATTTTACAGCCACAACCACTCAATCGCATTCTCGAACCTATCGTCACCATTTGGTTTAATTTCGAGAGCGTAGGAGTCTCCACCAATTTTCTGAAAATAAACAGTCGCATTTATATTTTTTTACTTCTCTCTGCCTCTTATTTTTCTCCACCCCACCACTTTTTCTCTCAAACCCTAAATTTCATTTCCTCCATTGTCTCGGAGTTTTATGCTCTATCATTTTGTGGGGGCAGCCTCTGAATGCCCGATTTAAGGTAAAACTACTAAATTTGGTTCGGTATACCTGCTTTACGATTTGCCATATTTCAATTTGATCTGTTGCCAGATGTTTTGACTCCATAGAAATGGTCGATGTTTAACCCTTGCACCATCGCCTATTACATTTCCCACCGTACGTCCTCACTCCTTCGTCTGTGACTGTAGAACCTTTCTGTCAGCATCCGTACAAATTAGGGAATTGCGTAGAATCTTCAAGTTCATTGTTTCAGTTATTTTTATATACTGAGAAGCTTCGTTGTTTTCTTTATCAGTTTTACCTCTTCTCCAATTTGGTTCCTTTTTTGGCTGAATATTGTAAGCCCTTGATTTTAAAGTTATTTTTGTATGCTGAGAAGCTTCGTTGTTCTCTTGATATTTTGATTTTCTACACTTAATTACTGAGCAATCCTGTGCGTAGGATTACAATTATGGTTAGGGAACTAATTAAATGAAATGAAAAGGTTGTTATATAAAAATTACACCATGCTTTCACAGGCTGTTAGCACAACCACTGTGATCCCTTCGCTATATTGTGTGATTTAGTCTATATATTATTGACACTATTACTTTCTTAAAAACTCTGTTTTTGTGTTCATTTAATCCGATTTCATATTACATTGTTTCTCTATTCTCACCATGCTAGGATGTTTATGCTAATGTTTTTGACATGTTTGAATTTAACATGAATGCTAAAACTATAACGTGGCTGCTTTTGCATTGAAATGTTAAATAAACATTTTCGTTGAAAGTAAATTTTTCTTCACCAACAACAAAATTTATCCGAATTTGTATATTATGATTTTCTATGTTGATGCAACTAGATATTCTCTTAGGAGTTCATTACAACCTGGCAGCTTGCAGTACTTTGGTTGTGAATACCAATTTTTCAAGTTTTTTGTCTGCACATATGTACTATGATTTTTGTATCTTCTTAACTTAACAAATTTTTTTGGTTGTATCTTATTAATAGTTGAAAAAAATATGAAATGAAATTGACAGCGAAAATAAACTTACATAAAAATATAAAAATGTATCTCTTTATTCTACAATGCTTTCTTTTTTTAGTCCTATCATTGAGAGCATAAGGCAAAGGTCAACATCAATGAATGGCTTTTAGATGTCAAACCGAGTACTACACCGAAAATCTTTTCTTGAAATATAGCTCAGACCCTGCATATCCATCTGATTTTTATTTGTTTCCAAAAATACCCAGTAATACTTTCTTGGGAATATTACATTTTATATGGACGTAGTGTAAATTTTCAGTACTAATTTCAGTATATTAGTCAAAAGATTGTAGAATAATAACAGTAAATCCAACAACTATTGCTGTATATTAGATATTTTCTTTTATTAATTATTAGATGATGCCAACTATTGTTGTTAACTTTTCTTGCAGATCTTAATCAGGAAAAATAATCAAGCACTCTTGAATATTTAACACTAACTTTTAAAGCATTCATGTGATAATGGTTTAGTTAACGATCAAGGTAAGTGTACTCAATGTGTTAAGTATTTTCAGTTGTTATTTTACACTGTACCCACTATGTTTAAACTATATTTATGAATAAGTACACTCAAATACCAAGCTCCATTAACATGACACTGATCTATTCTCACCACCTTGGAATGGAACTTGGTTATACTATATTTCATAATCATTGTGTTGATTATGAACTTGAATTAGAAGGATACCAGGGTATTGAGATGTTACTACCCATTTGCTACATTTCGCTGCATGGTTTTGGTTCATCAGCATGTTAGCTTTCTACGTTTCATTTACTATACATATATGGTTGATTTTTAGAGTTTAAAATATGTGATTAGAGCTACCTATAGAAGGGTCAGAATAGTAGTTTTGTGTTTAGTGCTTGAGGATACAAAATTTAGTCCGGTGATCACTAAAATACGCATTTTAGGTTGATATTCAATTAATAAAAAAAGGATGACATGGAGAAAAGTCATTAATTTATTCAAAGCTTTCAAAATGATGGACACATTTGAGATCGGTTTTTTTGCTGTCTTCAAAAGTCATTTACGTTTAGATTGAATTTACTGAACAATTAGTATAATAAGAACAATGGTTTTTACGATTTATTTTTGTTAATTTGATGTCCACGTACATATTTTTTTTATAGGGAGTAGTTTTTTTTGGGATCCAGCATAGGTTTAGTTGTTTATTTTTAGTAGCAAAATTGCTAAACAATAGGTAATTATGTGGCAAACAATTAAATGATTAACATTAATAATGTCAGCAGCTAAATGGGCTATATAATTACAACAGTCGCGCCATAAATAATAACATAAAGGCAACAATAAACATGTTCTCATTTCCATCTAGTGGAAAAGTCGTATGAAGTTTACTATTTTCTCTCTCTCAATGTTTGGTTGTAGGAGCTATCGAGATGCATGAAAACTGTATATATATTAGCATTTATGGTTTTACATTGCTAAGCAGCAAATTCACCCTTAACATTCTTGCTTACGTAATTATAAATCTTAACATCTAATTCAAAATATGAAAATATTATAGCTTTGTCAAGGATAGAGAAAACTCTTTAAGTTGTACATATATCACTATATCGATCTTAGTTTCATTAGATTAGTCTAATTTAATATTGGAATACAATGTCTCAGTTATATATATATATATATATATATATATATATATATATATGCATGTTATAATTTTTATGTGCGATTAATTATTATCTTTATTTTTAGCAGTACTAAGCTCTATGCTGGTAGTCAACCTTATTTTTTATGATGACTATGACCAGACTAATGCTCATGTTCTTCATTTGAATATTTTTTTGCTAATTATCTACATATTTGTTAGGACAAAATATTTGAATATTTCTCAAAGCTTCTAAAGGTTTGGATTATTCTTTTTTGATTTTTTTTTGCTTCCAAATTTGATATGGCTTACTATTTCATATTTCATGAAAATGTATATGTCAAGTTCTGACCAAATTTTGAGACCTTGGTTCGATCTTTTGTAATTTTATGAATTTCGATCTGATTCGTAAATTTTGGAAATTTTAATTCAAGTTTTAGTTTCAGATTTCATTTTTAATTTTTCATATGATTACATATATATATTTGTTTAATTAAGTGAAACAAGATGTCTATTTATCAATAATTGAAAAATAAGATATAAATAAACAATATTGATTAACTATGAATATTTATAACACTAACCAATATTTGTTTATAACTTTGTATTTCACTTTTTAAGTTACACTACTCATGTATTTTGTGATTTTGCATGTTCTCAAAGCTAAAATTTCAGAATTTAAATATCTATACGTGTTAACCCTTAATTCTCCACGACTTAAGAAGTACACGACTCAAGAGTTAACGAGTTAAGGGATTGCAAGACTTAACGAGTTAAGACTTAGATGACCTACGACTCAACAGGCTCCGACCTAAGGAATGGTCCGACTCAACGACCTACGAGTTAAGACTTGGATGACCTACGACTCAACAGGCTCCGACCTAAGGAATGGTCCGACTCAACGACCTACGACTTAAGTGATCTCAATAGCCTACGACTTAAGAGGATCTACGACTTAACTATTCGGAGGATTTACGACTTAGTAACTTAACAAGCTTTGACTTACAACCTAAAGTCATGCCGATCTAGTGGTTGCCGATCTAACTACTCAGGGACCTACGAGTTAACGACTTACGACCTATGGGCGGTAGCGATCTAACGACTTACTGGATCCTGTCCTTAAATATAGCAACCTGAGGAACTAAGGTGCGAACGACCTACGACCTATCTTAGGTCGTCCCCGACCTAAAGCTTCTACCCAAAGACCTAAGGCTTCTCATGCCATTTCCTTTGGTCGCTCACGACCTACCACTTTCCCTTAGCCCGTTCACGACCTATGCCTTAGCAAATATATGAAGCCATTATGTGCAGCTGTTAAAAGATAGCCCGAGCTTCTTAGGTCGGAGACGACTTACGACCTATCATAAGTCGTAAACGACCTAAGGACTTAGAAGCCGAGTTCAGGCCAGATTCTTCTCCTATAAATAGATTGCAATCTCCAACAAGTGAGGGACTTTTGGCCATTCATTTCTTCAAGCGCCGTTACCATGTCGAACTCTCCACTCATTCAGCAATCAAAGATCTTCAAACATTCGAGACGCTACAACAAGCTTCGAGAGGAATTCCTTACATCCAACACGGATTCATTGAGTTTCATCGTCGAAGATTGAGCTAGTAGTCAAGATTGTTTCTTGTGATCAAATTGTATTGTTTTCGTAAGAGATTTGTATCGATTTGTAACCGGATTCAGTAATAAAGAGATTCAAAGTGGACGTAGGCTTAATCTCAAGCCGAACCACTATAAACTGCTGTTTTTTACTGTTTTTCTGCTATTTTCCTGCTTAAATTCTGTTCCCGTCACACGGGTGGTGCTTTCACAACTCAACCACACACACCGGGTGTTAGCGTTCACTTTTTTAGCGTTAACATTTTGGTGCTTTCACTGAGAACCCAACTCAGGAAGATTGTCATCATTGCTCCAAAGCTATTGGTAGAGAAAATCTCTTTCGAAACCAGAAGCTTATCTGAAAACATGGCTCCTGGAAGAAGAGGTAGACCTGTCAGATACAGAAATACTCATGAAGGAACTTCCGCTTCCCCAACAGCAGACCAAGCAACTCCTACCGTTGGAGTCACCCAGGCTGAATTGGACGACGCAGTTTCTGGATTATACCAACAAATTGAGACTCAAAACGCTTTAATGATGGACAGATTAACTGCTCTGCTCGAGGCAAATCGTCAACCAGAAAACCATCATACAACCTCTCCAGAAATGCCACCTTTCCAAGCTGAGGGTTCTATGCCGCAACCAACTTATCGTGAACATGTACCCGGGCAAGCTTCCGAGAGAAGGACTGATGCCTGTCCGGAAATGTCTCTGAACAATAAAGAGTACCTGTCCGAAATGGTTAGCCGCATCATGAAAGAGAGCATGCAAAGGGAAGAGAATGAGAACGACTGGGGATTTGCACCGAGTAGAACTCCGTTTACGGAAAAGATTCTGAAAGCGGAATTTCCAAGGAAATTTGCCCCTCCTACTATCCAAGCCTATAGGGGAACGAGTGACCCTAATCATTTCCTATACAAGTAAGATTGGCATATGACCGGTGCAAGAGCGTCAGACGAGATTAAGTGTCGATACTTTCCAGTGTACTTGGAAGGTGTGGCCTTACATTGGTTCACAAAGCTTCCAATTCGGTCAATAGATCAATTCTCCGACTTGACGCAAAAGTTTAAAGAACAGTTCAGATTGTATGCTTCAAAAGCCAAGGATATAATGTCATTGTATAGTCTTGAACAAGCTCCCGGAGAATCAATCAAATCTTTCTTAAGCCGTTTCAATATAGCTGTAGCCGAAGTGGATAATGTAGAACCGCGTATGATCCTGACCTACTTGGTGCGAGCCATTAATAAATCAAGTGAATTTGGGAAATGGCTAAAAATGAAGGAACCAAATTCCCTTGAGAAGTTTTATAAAAAGGCCGATGAATTCATGCGCTTGGAAAACCTTTCCGTCTCAGCAAAAGTATTAGTTGCCAAGGACAACAATAATGATCTTGCTTCAAACAAAAGAAATTCTGAGAATCAGAAAAGGGAAAACGACGGAGGAAAGAATCAGGGGAATGAGAGGAAACTCCGCCGCTTAGATCTTTCATATTTTACTCCTTTAACTAATACACCAGGAAATATCTTTTTTGCAACAAAGGACTTTGTCAGGTATCCTAAGCCACCTGAGATGAAGAGAGGTGCAGTGCGTAATGGAAAATTCTGCCAATTTCACAATCAACCTAGCCATGACACTGACCAATGTCGCCAATTAAGAATGTGATTGAAGAATTGCTAAAGCAGGGTAAACTCCAACAATACGTTAAGAGAGGCGGAGTCGATCCAACCTCATCCACTCGGGATCAACAACGTCCTACCCATCAATCCGATTCTCGCGACAACACTGCAGTGCGAGATTCAAAAAAGCTTGTCATTAATGTTGTCACAGGAGGTCCACACCCAGCAGGCAGAAGTTGGGACGACTGCTAATTGTCCACAAAACTGCAACTGGGGCATCTTTCACTTTCTTTGGCATATAAATCCGAAGCTGGGAGTCTAGTGCAAATGGAAAATCAGTCCGGAGATTCTGGAACAACAATCACTAGCATCCATTTTTTACTTAACACCATTGCTTAATTTGTAAAAATGATAATGGATGTGTAACTTCTGCATTGTAACCGCTGAGAAATCAGTGTGACTGAATAATGAAAAACTATGAATTCTGTGTTTTCTATTACAAAATGCTTGTTATATTTCGATATATAAATACTTTAAATGTATTGCTAAAATGTCGATCTAATATTGCAGGTCATTAAAGCGAAGCTCACCCATCGCAAAGCCAAGCGAGCCCTACAAATCATTTATTTAAGCAACAAAAAATCCCATATTCAAATCCTATACAAGAAGAACTTCACATAAAAAGTTGGCAACTCCACTGGGGCAAGCCTTCGTTAACCGGTTGTGATTGTCAAATATGAACAGACATCCAACTAGGTAACTCGCGTTTGTCCCGTGAAGTTGTTCAACAGTGAAGTCCACTTCTTCGAATAAGGCAATTTACTTGCAAAAGGAAAGAAGATACGCTTGGAAATGATAATAAAAGATCGCTAATGAGCAGATGATGGGAGAAGATGGCCAGGCAAACGCAAAAGCAGCCAAAAGGAGGTATGCCACTCAATAAAAGGGCCGGTAGAACCACCGAAGGGACACCTTCCCAAGCAGAAGGAACAGGGCCCTTGCCAACTGATTGTGATGCATCCGATCAGGCAGCTTGCGTCCGTCCCGTGAATCTACTCACCCTTGAGAAGCAACCTTCCTGGCACACCAACCAACCGATGCTCCTTCCCAAAGGTCAACAAAGCCCTCTAACAAGGCACGCCAACAAATGGAAGTGCTTCTCTCAATAAAAAGATTGGTGGAACCACCGGAGGGGCACCTTCCCAAGCTGAAGGAACAGGGCCCTTGTTAATTGATTGCGGTCGTTTGTGCAAACGAACATCCAATCAAGCAACTTGCGTCCGCCCCGTGGATCCACTCAACCATGAGAAAGTAACTTCCAGGCAATTACAAGACCTCTTCGGAGGCAAAAGCCCTCCTTGGAGGCACATTTCAACCGTGTAGAAGTGCAAAATGCTCTTCTTCGGAAGCCCACTTCACCAGAGATGAAATGCTAACAAGCCGTCTTCGAAGGCACATTTCACCGGTGTAGAAGTGAAAAATGCTCCTCTTCAGAGGCCCACTTCACCAGAGATGAAATGCCAAATTGCTTCTCTTCGGACACCAAAAATTGCCTCTCTTCGGAGACCAAAATCGCTTCTCTTCGGAGACCAAAAGACCTCTTTGGAGGCACACTTCACCATGCTTGAAGTACCCGACATAAGCCCTCTTCAGAGGCACAAAAACAAAGCCTTCTTCGGAAGCGCTAAACAAATCAAAAAATTCTTCATAAAGTTCACTTCACTGCATAGGAAAATTCACTTTTTAACAAATAAAAATGATCATCCCCAAAAGTTGAAGTGTTCTTCAGAAAGAAAGAGAAAGTAAAAACTTCTCTAAAGACGAGATATACTCTATTAAAAGCAGAATGATTCTTCCCTTAAAAGTGGAGTAATTATTCTCTGAAATAAGAGTATCAGTCTTGAAAAAGCTAGAAATATTGCAATGCACTTACGGTGTGGGGGCAACACTATACAATTCAATTATATTAATAAAAGTAACATGCAAGCAACATACCACAAGTTCATTGCAATATCACGAAAAATAGATCGTTTATTCTACACTAAAAATGAGGAACAAATGCGTTCTCACATACACAAGAATTTGTACACAAGTAAAATAGCTATTTTATTCAATACTATAAAAAAAATTTACATTGTGCAGATCACAAAAAGAAGCGGAGACCGGTATCCGCAAAACTTCCGGTCAATACATGCAAAAAGCAGAAAAGACAAAATCAAACTCATTTCTCCTTCTTCCCACCCTTGGAGCCTTTACCCGGCCTGGTAATTAGTTTCGGAGGCCGTATTGGAGAAGAAGGAGAAAGAGACTCAGCCGGATCGACTTCTGCTTCATCTCCAGCAGCAGAAGAACTTTTCTTTCCTTTCTTCGAAACAACACGTTTCCCCTTCTTCTTGGAAGAAGACTCACTCCCAGGAGTAAGAAATGTAGAAAGCTTTGTGTCGTAGTCAAAAGACTGCTCCGGGGTCTTCTCACTATCTTCCAGATCTTCTGCTTTCTGCTCCTCGGAAGCAAGTGGTTCGTCCAAGCCTTGAAGGGCTGCTATCTGTTCTTCCTGTGAACCTGGTTGAGAAGCTGGAAGAGGAGTAACTTGAGAAGGAGGAGGAATGGCAGCTGAAGAAGGAGAAATTGGTGCAGTTTCCGGCGCGTCCGCTGCATAATAAAAGAAGTTAAAATCAGTACTCTTCAAAATGAGATATTGATTCGTCAAGGCTAAAGTAATAAGTAGAAGATCATCAAGCCCAGTTAAATCAAATAAATGGTTCACCGGGACTGGGTCGACGTCAAAGTTACCTGGAGAAGTCGACTTGGCAAGATCAGTTTCAAATTTCTGAGCCGCAATATCTTCCAGCGCTTCTTCTTCTGTGGGAGTCGTAACAATATCTTTGGCAGGGAGTGAAGAGTGAGAACTAGAACCAATGATATCAACATCAGCTGAGACCGAAGTATGAACAGGGGCAGCAAGAAGTATTTCTTTTTCGGAATGCTTCTCCTCCGTGGCTTCAGCTCGCACTCGGGCAAGTTGCTCTTTTCCCATGGCAAGGGCAGCATGAGCTTCTTCGTCAAGGTAGCGTGCCTCAAGTTCCGCTTCATCATAGCCAGCCCCGCCAAGCATATCAACCGCTACTTCCCACACTTCGGCCAGGGTAACCTCATAGTCAGGACCCAGAAAAGAAAGACTTCCACGACCCAGAACGCTGTGTAAATAAAAGTCGAATAAGGTAGAGCTGATGTTTGCTTTCGTTGCCTCATGTGATTGCTCAGCCGCTTCTTTTTCGGCAACGGCAGCAACTCGACCAGCAATAGCCTCATCACGCTCTGTATCAGCTTTAGCGAGTCGAGACTTTAATAATTCAATCTCCACGTTTTGGGAAGTGACTTTTTCCTGCAGTTCAGCATTTTCTGTGCGATATTTCTCAGCAATGTGCTGCTCAGCTGCAAGCTTCGTTTCGGCATCCCTTTGGCAGCATGTGCGTCCCGCACTTGCTTTTGAAAGACTTCTTCTTTCTAAGTATGTGATGCAGAAGAAGAGGCGAGATTTTCCTTAAGCCGCTTGACTTCAGATTCAAGCCTTGCATTGTCATCCACAATGTTCGTCATCTCCGCGTCATGCTGCTTGCACCATTTATCCCATTCAGCTTTATCATTCTCCAGAGTCAGCATGTTTTCAAGATTCATATGATTGACTCTCTGGAGTTCATCAACAAGCTTTTGCCATTGCGACATCCTATCAATGTCAAGCTTAACTGCATCGAGATTTCTAAGCATGGCTTGCTTATCAATCGGGACCAAATCCAGGTCAAAACGCACTCCTTTTAAACACCAGTTCGGAAACCGGCTTTGAAGCGTTGGAGAGCCATCTTTAACCTGATATTGGGGCCTGCTGATGATCGCTTGAATGTCAGATTTCTTTAAAGGAGGAGAGCTGGCCGGAACATCAGTAGAGATAGGAGCGTTAGTTTTTTCAGAAATTGAAGACGCGTCCTTTTCGCTAAGTTTAACCCGTTTACTTGAGCTGTCAGTAATATGAGTCTTCCCCATGTCATCATAAGACTTTCGCTTATGGGAATCGTCACTTCTGTGGGAAGAATCATATCGATCAGCGTCTTTTCTTCTCTACCGCTGCTCATAATCCCATTTCTCTTGAGCCTTCCTTCGAGCCCTTTCCTCATCTGTCTCTCTCTGGTCAACAAGATATTTCCTAAAGTCATAAGATCCACGGCCTCCATGGCGCTGAAATGAGTCATAGTATGAGCCGGTACGCCCCATCGGAGAATCTGAAAATCGAAAAAGAAGTAAAGTTTAGAAATTTCCAGAAAAAGAGGATAAATGCTTATAAGTGCTGAAAAATCCTAAGTGTGTGTGGCGTGCAAACTACGTGCGTCAAACTACAAACCACGTTTTAATGTGGGAACATAAACGATAGGTGTAGAAGCTGTCGAAGCTTGTTTCAAAGAGGAAGTCGCTTCAATAACAGGAGAGGTTGCTTTTGAAGTATTATCCTTGAAAAGCTCTTGAGAAGTTATCATTATATCACTCAAGTCATCAAAGGTATCATCACCATGATGCCCAGCAGAATTCTCTTTCTCAACTTCCGCATCGGCCGATTTGTCAAGAATTCGAGGATTCTCTTCCTCTTCAATAATTGGGGCAAGTGCCGGCTTGCTGGATGACCCCACAACATCGATGGATGCGGAACATTTTATCAAAGAAACCTCCACGACATGTAATTCTGATGCAACTTCTTCTGCAGTAGCTGGGGCATTCGATGCCTCTGCTTGAGAGCCCGAAGCAGCTAACGTTTCTGCATCAGAACTAGAAATTTCATGAATCCGAGTCGACCTGGAAGGATGTAAAAGCCCAAATTGGTGCAAAAGCTCATCATCTAGTAGAAATTTGGCGCTCCTCTCTTCAATAGCCACCGCACTGAGAGTTTCGAAGATTAGCTGGCTGGCAGAATCCCTAAGCGGAGAAGGAAGTTCTACAAAAGGAAAGGGCGAGGTTAACAGGACAACTCAAGTTTCGAAAAGTTCGAAAAAATAAGGAGCGAAGATAAAAGGTCTTACTCCCTACTCTCCAGTTGGTATAGAATCCCGGAGGACAACGAACAAAGAAAAACTGGCTCAAGAACCCGGAAGCGCTTTCGGGAAGACCGATAATCAGTCTACGGTTCCTGGCACTCCTCACAAGTGTGATAGAGGGATGGTCTTTGTTCTTTGCAAATGTGCATAGGAAGTGAATTTCTTCAAAACTGGGAAAACGGTCCAGCGCTCTCCTAAAAAGCACACACAATCCCAGCAGGATGGTGTAGCCATTAGGGTGTAGTTGAAAAGGGGAGATAGATAGTCGGAGGAGAAGTTCTCGAAGACAGTCGTTAAATGGGGGGATAGCTCCACTCAAACACATTTGGCGGTTAACTGCGACAAAGCCATGGGGCGGCCTATCAGCAGTATCATTTATTCCAGGGAGTAGAGCGTCGGCTTCGGCAATGCCAAACTGGATACATAGTTGTCTGAAAACTTTGTGGCTTAGAGTGGTCGGAGTTCTTTCCGGAGGATCGATTAGTGGATTGGCAATCAGAAAAGTTTCTCCGGCAGGTTCTATATCTTCTTGTTGCGACGCCATTCTACACAAGGAACTGGATATTCAAATATGAAGGTGCACGTTTCCTAAAAAGAGTGAAGTGTTGTGCAAAACTAATACAATAACAAGCAAATATAACAGAAACTAAATTAATTGATACTTATCGATTATAGAGTTTCAAGGCTTGTTATATTAAGTCCAAGTGCAGCGTCGTGTTAATGCAAATAAATCAGCTTTAGTTGACCATTTCAATTTTGCTTTAATACTTCACTTAGATTTGTTTGTTCGTAGCATTTCATTCACAAAGTTCATTTAGGTTTGTTATTCTCTGTCGACTAATCTGTCATTCGATGTGGGCAATCAATGATAGTATATTCGTCCCATTTTTCTGCAAATGTTGCTTTTAAACAGGTTATTAGCGTTAAAGATAAGGCAATCTGAAAAAAAGTACAACAAAGTCCAAAACAATTCAAATTCAAAAATCAGTCAAATTCTGCCCAAATTTCAAGTCCTAGGTCGTTCACGACCTAACATAAGTCGGAGCATTTTTAAGTCGTGCTGTTCAAGTCTTAACATTCAAGGCAGTGAAAAATTTGCTCAAGTTCTAACTCGTTCACGACTTAGCATGGATCGGAATTTCCTCAAGTTCTAGCCCGTTCACGGTCTAAAAGATATGCTATGAGTCAGGTTGAGTCGTAACTCTTAAATCGTACTACACATTCAAGCCAAATCTGAACAAGTGCTAAGTCGCGAACGAATCAAATGGTTCCTGCGAGCTAGGGTCAACTATTCTCTAAGTCGTAAGTCGTGAGGAATAAAAAGAGGCTTCAAGTCGTAAGTCGTAAGTCATAACATCAAAACTGCTGGATCACGCGAAATTACCAGTCCATCTAACCCCTGACTCGCTTAATCCTTAACTCGTTAACCATCTACCCATCCAATTCCTAACCCGTTTACCTCCTAACTCTTGAGCTTTGTCACTCCTAACCCGTTAACTATCCAACCCGTTAACCCATTAACCAGTTAGCCTCTCCATCAACCCTATTTCTAAACCACCGCAAATCACAAATCGTTGCAAGTCATACCGAGCCACCTTAAGTTCATAGATATCCTGTATAACAGTATTCGCAAGGCCCGAAGGGAAGAAATCATGGACAAAGGTCGACGGCAATGATCGGCGATTGGAAAAAGGGAAAAGATGCTTACGCGGTGTAATTGGGAATGACTGGAAGTAAATCAAGTCGAAATCGCCTTTGGAAGCTTGAAATTGCGTTAATGGCAGATATGGTTTAAAGAACGAGTAATAGGAAGACGGAGATAAGAGGAACGACCTAAGCATTTTATACCCCAGGTCGAAGGAATTGAAATCGGCCCGCACGAGTTAAGATAAGTCGAAACACACGACCTACGACTTAGGCGTGTATTTCGAGGGGCAAATGTTAACCCTTAATTCTCCACGACTTAAGAAGTACACGACTCAAGAGTTAACGAGTTAAGGGATTGCAAGACTTAACGAGTTAAGACTTAGATGACCTACGACTCAACAGGCTCCGACCTAAGGAATGGTCCGACTCAACGACCTACAAGTTAAGACTTGGATGACCTACGACTCAACAGGCTCCGACCTAAGGAATGGTCCGACTCAACGACCTACGACTTAAGTGATCTCAACAGCCTACGACTTAAGAGGATCTACGACTTAACTATTCGGAGGATTTACGACTTAGTAACTTAACAAGCTATGACTTACGACCTAAAGTCATGCCGATCTAGTGGTTGCCGATCTAACTACTCAGGGACCTACGAGTTAACGACTTACGACCTATGGGCGGTAGCGATCTAACGACTTACTGGATCCTGTCCTTAAATATAGCAACCTAAGGAACTAAGGTGCGAACGACCTACGACCTATCTTAGGTCGTCCCCGACCTAAAGCTTCTACCCAAAGACCTAAGGCTTCTCATGCCATTTCCTTTGGTCGCTCACGACCTACCACTTTCCCTTAGCCCGTTCACAACCTATGCCTTAGCAAATATATGAAGCCATTATGTGCAGCTGTTAAAAGATAGCCCGAGCTTCTTAGGTCGGAGACGACTTACGACCTATCATAAGTCGTAAACGACCTAAGGACTTAGAAGCCGAGTTCAGGCCAGATTCTTCTCCTATAAATAGATTGCAATCTCCAACAAGTGAGGGACTTTTGGCCATTCATTTCTTCAAGCGTCGTTACTCTATCGAACTCTCCACTCATTCAGCAATCAAAGATCTTCAAACATTCGAGACGCTACAACAAGCTTTGAGAGGAATTCCTTACATCCAACATGGATTCATTGAGTTTCATCGTCGAAGATTGAGCTAGTAGTCAAGATTGTTTCTTGTGATCAAATTGTATTGTTTTCATAAGAGATTTGTATCGATTTGTAACCGGATTCAGTAATAAAGAGATTCAAAGTGGACGTAGGCTTAATCTCATGCCGAACCACTATAAACTGCTGTTTTTTACCGCTTTTTCTGCTATTTTCCTGCTTAAATTCTGTTCCCGTCACGCGGGTGGTGCTTTCACAACTCAACCACACACACCGGGTGTTAGCGTTCACTTTTTTAGCGTTAACAATACGTTTGAAGGTCAAATTTGTTCTTTTTTTCCTATAAAATTTGAACTTCAACAGTTATTTTTGTTGAATTGGAATTTTGGTTTGGTTTGGTTTCAATCCCTATTGAAACCGTAAGGGAATGACTAGAATCTTGGTGTTTTGGTCAAAATCTCAAACCTAGGTTCAGACATAAACCTATTTTGTTCCTAATCTTGGAAAGAATAGGCATTCAACTCTTTCTCATCATCATATATCTCTTACTACGAACTTTTAGACTTACTCTATTATGTTGCTATAGTTTATCAACTTCATATAATGGTATAGCTTGAACCAATTGTTTTTACTAATAGAATAATACTTCTTTCATCATTTTGTGTCACAACATTATAAGCATTAAAATCTAAAATGCTACTTCGAGTACATGTTAATTTTGTAGTATGTTTGTTAAATGGTCTTTTGACAAAAATTTCTAATAAGCAGTTGAGTTTTAAATCTTAGTGATAACAATGAAGTCGCATAATGATAAAATTTGCTAGCGTTACTGCAAAGAAATATGAAGGTGATCTTACTTGAACCATATACACATACATGTATGAAGTTTTCATTTTAGTTATGCCAATGTCCATATTGGTTTATTTTTATAGTTGAATAATTAGTATGATATCAATAGTGTATTTTACACTACGGTTTCATGGCATTCAATATATAATTTTGGTAAACTATAGATGCATAAATAATTTCAAGTTTCATGAATAAGTGGATGTGCACGTTTGTCCATCATAATACCACCGTAACGATCAAAGTAACCGTAAAAATTAATTTTTAGGGTCAGTTTGATGATAATAGAACTATGTATGGAACATAATATGACTTTGAGATTTATACAAAGAAATGACTATTCTACAAAGTTCTAGCAACTAAAAGATAAAATGATGGAAAGATATCCAAGTGTAAGGCATGCATTTTTAAATTCAGGTTGAATTTCCTTCTATTTCTCCCTTGGTGAGGTTCTAAATATATACCTTCGGGTATTACTCGATTTAAAACATTCTAATATTTATATTGTTTTGTTTGCATCCAAGAGTGTAATAGCTGGAAACATGGTGTGAGAGACACTTAGGATCCACTAGTGAGAGTTTTTCTTAAAACAAGGCCAAGCTAACTGCCTCTTTTTTACTCATGGATTTATTATTCATTTACAAATGTGTTTTACTATTTCAATGATATAAGCTCACTAAGAAGACAAAAATTGATGAAAATGGTTGTGTTTTAGATAATAAATCCAAATTTATGGAAACACTAAAATAAGAATCTCAAATATATAAATACTTCAAATTTATGGTTTATTTTCATTTTTTCACTGTGCATTCTTCGAAAAATAACAATGTCCTGAAGTTCAGTTACAAAAGAGTATCAATTTTCCTTCTGAAACTGAAATATACAAAGAGACAGTTGGTTTGGATTAACTTTTTTTCTTTAAGGTTTTTCATAGGTTACAGATAACATCAAAAGCATTGTAACATCCACTGAGAATAATAACTAGATGTGAAGGCAAATATATGCTGGCAAAATGTTAATGGTTCAACACCTTGGGCTATATGTAAAATGTAAAATGGTTTATACGTTAGTTAAATTATTTTATGTTCTAATTTTGAAAAAAAAAATTATAAACCATTTGTTGATTTTAGTTTAATAGCTTTACAAATGCTAAGATTTTGTGTACATAAAGCAAGTAATTGGCTCATAAATAACGAGAAACCTTAAAGCCAGTATTTAGAAAAATATGCATGAAATATTGAAATGGTAGCTTTATGTATAGAACGATTTATAAGACTTAGCTAAATAGTTTTATGTGCGGTTTCCCACATAGCTTTTTAAATATTTTTGTTGCATAAATGGGTCATAATGAATTAGGAACCATAAAGGCAGTATTCATGACTATACATTTGTGGTTAACAAACCATTATGGTACAATGTAAAGCTATTTGTGTGGTGTACTGCTAAAAATACCCAAGTATGCTCATCCTACCACCATGATGTGATGTCAGGAATTGTGAAACCCAATGTATTTACCGCCACACCACCATATGGAGCTAAAGGCTCATGATTTTGCACTTTTTATACCACATCGTGTTATTAGGAAGTGTAAACTCAAGCGCTTTTAGTAGTGCATTTTATGTAAAATATGAAACCATGTTGTATAATTCTCGCTATCGATTCCTTTTATTCATTCCTATTATCATATATTTATTTCTTTTTAATGTAAATTACATCATGTGTTTAATTATGAGATTAAACATTTTTTTCTAACTAATTATTTTGATTAAAACTATATAATATCTGATGCCTATAATGCTTCATCCAGATACCTATCTATTTATTCAATACCCATCTACCAATAAAAATTACCCTTTTGGAATAGTAGAAAAAATGTGGTGTTATTTCACAAGGATTTCAAGGCATGACATAATTTGGTTTTTCCGGGTTAGGTCGAGGCTTTTTTCTTACTTCTCCCACTGAGATGATATTTTTGTTTTGGTGGACTTCAAACAGTTAGTTCTTCTGATTTATAACTCATGATTTATTGACCATCGATCCACTTTCCTATAGTGAAAGATTCTTTAATTTGTTTCTAGGGTGAAATTTATAGTTTCATTAAGATTTTGTTCTTTTCAGATAATATCATTAAGACACATAAGAATATAATCTCAAACTGTTTACAAATTTGATCAATCATTTCAGGGTCTAATGTACATGCCAAATTTGCATACCCATACGTTCATGTTTTGAAAAAAAAAACAATTTTATTTTATAAGAGGTTTTATTTGTTAAACTACATGAAAAATGGTTTGTTTTCATGTCTTACTTTCATCAAACCACAAAAATAATTATTTCTCCATTGATATAATAGTTTTCTGCACATAATTATCAGTTAATATGATAGTTAAGGGTTATGTATGTGTCTTGAGTTCAACCAAGATAAAGTTTTCTGCCTAATGTTATTTCATAAATATATTATATGGTATAAGTTTTAATAAACAGTGAGTTGTCAACAACAAATGATGGTTAGTTAATGCAATCAGCCATTTGTATGCACATCATGCACAATATACAAAACAACTGTTACCATGGGGCAACATGATAACATCTTCTGCTGCGTGGAATGATACTTGGTTGCAGCCTCGGGCTTGATCTGATAACCTTGATACACTTAATTTTTGAAATAGTTTTTAACTGAAGAATGGTGCTGCAGTTGGATGTTAATCAAGTTTTTTTTTCATTTATAATTTTATATCATACTGCAAGACATTAGCCTCTTTCATTTTAGTGTCATAGTTTTGTAATATTTATCTCTTTTCATTCCAGAAAAATGTATAAGAGAGATCTATGATTTTGTTTCTTTGACATTTAGTGGAAAACCTTTGATTTGATTTAATTGATTAATCCATTACCTATGAATATTTCATATATTTTGTTTCATATATCAGTGTTATATAAGTTACTTTTTTATTACTGATATTCATTGTTGACATGTTATGGTTTCTCAAGTTATTAGGCATAAGAACTTATTGTTGATGTATATTTCATTTAATAGTTTGAATGTAAATAATCTGTTTATTAATGCAAACAAATACTACATTTGAATAGTTCAATATTTTGGAAAATGAACAAAAATGTGTCGTTGATATACTTTTTATGCTGGAAAGAATAAATATTTTTAAACAAGCATTCCTTTTTAGACCATACATTAAAATATACCTATTTGTAAAGACAACACAATTGAAACCCCTTTTTTTTGAACAGTCAGTTTACCTAAAAGTTTAACATCTTTAGAAGAATACATTTTTAATAGATGAAACTTTAATGTTGGAGGCCACTTTTACATAGTGGTGGTATAATTAAATACGAAATTGCTATTTTTAACATGGTGCAGAGTCTGTGAAAAGTCGCAGTTAACAGATAGATTTATTTTTCCACAGGGGCTACTCCCATTTTCTTCCTCCCAGTTTAATTCATAGAACTAGATGAAAATGAAAAACCATTATTTGTTTCTTTAGCTTGAGTATCGTTTTTTTAATATATTGGGATGTATCATGAAAGCTATCATGATTTAAATGTATTTCAGTTTCATGCATAGGATTAGTCTAAGGCATGGTATTAGAATAAAAGGTATTGGTCTGATGGAATGTTATAATGATGAAACATGAGCATGATAATCTAAGCTGTATCAGGTCCTCCTATGGATATTCTCATTAAAATTGATCTGACTCAGATACACATGCTATTTTTCATTAATTACAAAGCAATTTAAAATAGCAAGAACTAACCTGTAGACAATTATAAACCTGAATCGACGTCGGTTCCATATCGAACATCCAACCATAAATTGGGACAATCATTAGAAAAATTCATCAATATTACATGCTTTAATTTGACGATTTCCGTGTGCGAAACACGGGTTCGCACTAGTTTAAGTTTATAATATAAGGAAAACCAGCTTTCTTACCTTGTATATATTGCATGGGATTTAGAATCATTTACTAGTATAAAGTATGCACGTTAATCTAAGTTGGTGTATTCGAAGGAAAGATATTTTACATCGTGTACACTATTAATTAATTGTCATTATTTTATTACACATACGCTAGTATATTCCTTTTTTTCTGAGTTAGATACGTTAATAGTATGATATTTAGAGTATAAATTAAATCAATTAATGAGCAACTTTTTGAATTTTTGGAAAATATATCTATTAATATAATGGTGTATATTTAATTTCATAATTCCATAAGAAATTTTTTGATTATATATATCAGTTAATCAACTAAAAGAAGCTAGAATAGAAATTATGCTTTTAGCATTTCAAACGCGCATAATTTTTTGTAGAAACATCGGATCGGCATACCGTTTTCACCAAAAAATAAAAAAAATTACAATCTTTAAAATGAGTTACATTGTTAATACAAAAAAAATTATATTTGTAGTAAGGCTATAATTATTCCATATATTTGCAAAGAATTCTACAATTTTTGAAAACATCAATTTTTCTTCAAATGACAGCAATTATTCAATATAATTGTAGATTTTTATGTTAATATATGGAATAATTGCAGACTTTTATGCAATTATATGGAATAATTGCAGACTTCTCTGCTATTATTCCATATAATTGCCGACTTTTCCACAATTATTCTGTGCACTTGTCATTTTCTGCAGTTATATGAAATAGTGATCAATTTTTCTTCAAATGTCAGTAATTATTCCATATAATTGCAGATTTTATGCATTTATATGGAATAATTGAAAACATTTATGCAATTTAATGGAATAATTGCAGACTTTCTTGCAATTATTCCATATACTTGCCATTTTCTGCAATTATATGAAATAATCATCAATCTTTCTTCAAATGTTAGCAATTATTTCATGTAATTGCAGACTTTCTATAATTATTTCATATAATTGCGTACTTTTATGCAATTATATCGACTAATTGCATAAAAGTCTACAATTACTTCACGTAATCGTAGAAAAGTGCAACTATTCCACATAATTGCAGACTTTTCTGCAATTATTGCATATAATTGTTGAATTATTTGCAATCATACCATATAATTGTAGAAAATTTGAAAAATTGGTTTGTCGTTGTTTTTCAATATGCATAATGCCACTCATTAGAAAGACAATAAAATTTGTGATTTAATGGTGAAAACGGTTTGTTAATCCGTCGTTTCTACAAAAAAATTATTGCATTTTAAAGATTGAAAATTAATGAGGTGCAAATATTAATTATGGATATGGGAATAACATCCACATATGAAGAACCAATGTTCAGCCATGGAGTGGAAGGGTATTTTAGGGAAGAAAATTGCAGTATTTGAAAATACGGATGTAAATTATATCTTTTTTCAAGATGTTTTGTGTATTAAGTTTGATATTAGAGATGTGTCCCTTATTTTCACCTTTTTTAATGTGTGCCTTAAGGGCACATTTTAAGAATGATACTTATTAGCTAAAAACCAAATAAAAATTGTTCAAATAACTAATTTATCCTTATATAATTTTAACAAGATGGAATTCGGAGAGGTTATGTTGGTAATTTAATAACCTTAACATTTGCTCTTTGGGCACATGTTAACATTTTCAAAATTTAAATATGTTATTCAAAACATGGGAGCTTACAAGTACTAATACCAAGAGTGGTATTACTCAGCACTAAAGAAGTAATGTCAGGCAAATATTTTGCGTAACAAAATCGTCAGTATCTTATTTTAAACACATAAATGACCTATCAGATAATATGATCAATAACAAAATTGTTAATATATCATTTTAAACACATATGGTGATGAATTCCTTTGATATCCGACGGAAATTCCGAAACGAATTATATTATATAATATTTTAGGCATATGCTATTAACGGATCTATATTGGAAACTTGTTTAGTTGTCATATGCTAGAAATGTGCACTTTAGACAAGATATTTAGAAACTAAGTGGAAACAATCACTGCAAGAAAATGACCATATTATAACTGGTTATTTACAATGTTTGCAAAACGGCAGTTGTAATAAAGGATTTTTAATAATTGATTTTTCCTGATAGTTGTAATAAACGTATTTTTAACAACTATTTGTTTTAGCCAGTTGTAATAGAGGTCTATAACAATTTACTAGTTTTGACCACTATAAATATTGATATTTCCCAAAGTTTATTAAAAATTGAATAAATTCGCATTATTCATAAAGTATGAATAATTATTATTTTTCTTTCACTAAATTTTTTTACAATTGTCGTTCTGAAATGTTGTAATAAATATATTTAATAATTAATAATTGGTAATTAATGAATAATATTTAATAATTGGTAATTAATGAATAATAATAGTAATTAAGAAGAAATATTTAATATTTTTTAATTAATTTTAATTAATTAATAACTAGTAATTACTGTTGAATAATTTACATTTAATAATTAATATTGATTATTTAACAATTAACAATTAATAATTATACTTAAGACATAACAATTGATATTTACTATTTAATAATTAACAATTAATAAATAATCTTTAATAATTAATAAGCAGTATTTATTATTTAATAATCGTAAATAATAGTTATATTTAACAACTAAAATTCCAAAAAATTTAAAATATAAAAATTTTCTTAATAAATTTTTAAAATATTCATAAATTTTAAATTTAAAATGTTGAAATTTTGATAAATAAAAAAAATGTTGAAATTTAAATTTTAAAAAATGTTCAAAATTTCAAAAATTTTAAATAAGTTCAAAAATATAAACATCTTGTTGCAAATATGTATCTAAATTCTTTTATGACATCCTCTTTGATATACAGTTTTTTTTCTTGGTTTTACCTGACAAAAATCTTGGTTCCATTTTTTTAATTTTGGCTCCAACCTTGAAATTTTAGTGTTCTCGACCGGTTCATTTGCCTGAAGCAATTGATTTCCCTTTTTTTTCACCATCGCCTCTTTTCACAGACTGTTAAAATGAAAAAAAAATACCAATTCCAAACCCTAGAAATTGGTGTGATATCTTCGTATCTAAATCCATATCAATCGTGTATCCTCGTGAGTTCTTTTGGAACCCTGACTTCCCTGGCATGAATTTTTTGTGCCTCCTCAGTTGCGAAGCAGTTCCCTAGCTCCATGCTTCCAGTCCAACTATGGTACTAATTTTACTCTCGTTAAATTTTTTGTTGAACCTGAATCACCATCGTAGACTTCGGCGCTCTGCCTCTAGTCTTGCCTCCATCAGTTCCATATCTAACTTTGGTAATTTTTGGAGATGAATCTGAGCAAAAATCGGTTGATTCTAACGTTTAGAGACGAATCTCTGCCTCCCCGCTATACCTTTTTCTAATGTTTGGATTACCAAACGAAGAGATGGCAGAGATGAAGTACATGGCCTGGTTAGAATATATTGCATCTCTAAGGAGGTATGTATTTGTTTCACTTTATTTCATAGCATTCGGTTAGTGTACATCTATGTGCAAAACTTAGAGCACTTTTTTGAGAGGAAGAGTAGTGGATTTTTATGAGGCGCATCCATATATCGTGGAGTCACAAGGTAATTTTTATTTATGAATTTTAGTCACCAACGGAATGGAAACTCTATATATGACTGTATGAAAATGTATGAACAACATGAAAAGACATTTGTAAATGTTAAAATATATGTTTATCTAGGTATCCATATATAAACCTTATGGAATTAGAAGCTAGCCGAGTTAGCACTAGATTGGCATATAGAAAAAAACAAAAGGCTACATCATACCTTACTCAGTTAACATTAATTTAGCGGTTAAGCGGCAATACGATGTATGTGTTGATGCAGGTCTAGTGCATTACACTTTGCATTACACTTTGCAAATTCGTCTAGGTATCCAAATTACAAACTATTGATTTCCAGTAAACCTTTAACTACAACGTTGTACACATCATCTCCCAGTTCATTTCTCAATACTTGTAGCTTTTCATCATCTTATTTTATCACTTCCTAAATTTCAGAAAATGGGCATATCATGAATTTCGCCTAACTTCTAAGGGAACTACAGAAAAATTTCAGGTCTAAAACATTTATTTTCACATGACATAAAACTCGTACAGGCTAAAAACAAGTGTCTTCTTTTCAAACAGATTAAAGAACAACATAGAGAAAATCAAGAAAAAACTAGAAAAAACTAGGAGAATGAAGGATTTAAAACCAATGTATTCTTTTTGTTAAAGTGTTAAAGACGTAAATCCCCATTAGAGAGTAATCTTAGAGGAAGAAGTGCAAAAGTTGACATTTTCGTTTTATGTGATCTTTTTTTTTAAATGGTACTTATATACAACATATCACTGGGATGACATAACACAAATCACATGTCAATATATGTTCGAATCACGCTACGCAAGTTTCGAACTTCTGACTTCTCGCACCAAAGTCGAAGCACTTAACCACTGGGATAATGTGATCTTATTTATGTTTTAACATATGTGTACTATTTTAACCTGTTTTCCTTTTTGGTTCAAAGGTATATAAAGTGTCTATATACTATTTAATATTTAAAGTATTGGTATAAAATGTAAATTCTCTCGATTAAAGGAAAAAGTATAGGATGTTCTCATTTTCAATCTAATGAATATCTAATAGAAAGAAAAATAAAAATAAAAAAACATAGTACCGGATGTTTCCCGTTTGTACGATCATTCTGAAAGGATACCAATCCATGTTTCTAAGCTCTTCTTGATATGTTGTACAATATTCTATTGCTTTAATGTGTGCCTCTTTAGCATGAAATTTATTCTTGCATGCTGTAATAAATGGTTCATTGTTCACTTCTCCTATTATTTTAACTCCTACATGATTGCGAAAGTTTCTTGAAATTTTCTTTAACTCCTAAATCAGTTTGTAAAGAAAAGTTAAAAGAATAGCGCCAAAGGTCAAGTAAAAGTATAGACTCAAACCTTTTATCATGATAATCTCCTTCTAAGCAACTTGTAACTCATCGTAAGTTGTGCGTTCTTTCACAACTAACATTTGGTTTAATTCTTCTAGGGACTCTATCTCCTCCATTTTTTCTTCCAATGTTTCATCCAATTCATTAACTCTCACCTATAAAGCTACATCTTCTTCCCCGTCCATATGCTTCAAGTGTAACGACCCAGGATTTTGACGTCTCGAGTTTTGAATATTAATTGTTAATATTCAATAATACGGTATTTTAATCAAACAAAAATTCCCATTAAATAACAATTGGTAATAATATACCGTTTTTCAAACCAAGATAATATTTGAATTTCTAGATTTTTATTTATAAAATAGGAAATTGATTTAATTAGAATTTCTTATATATATATATATATTCGGAACAATAGAATTTATATATATAATTTGGAAATAGATTCATAGCAAACAAATGTAGAAGAATAAAAAAGAATATATTATAAATAGAAATGAATGTGGTTTATGAACAATATAGTGTATTATAATTGGAAAGAGTTTAAAATTGGATTTTCTTATAGATATATATATATACATGCATATTAGTTAAGAAGAATGCATACGTATATAAATATAAGTTCAAAAAGGAAAATTATAGTATTTATAAACAAATAAATATTGTATGCTAAAAGCTAAATAAAAATAGTATGCGAAAACAATATATGTAATGGTAAGTAATATGTATATATATATATATATGAACTAAATAAATATAGTTCATTAAAAATAATATATATGTATATATTGAAAAAAAATGAAAGAAGAGATATAAATGAAAATATACGAAGATAGAAATGAGAGATATACATTTGTAAGATATAAAAGAAATGTAAAACATAAAAGTTATTTTAAAAAATATATATATATAGTGACAAGCCTTTTAAATGCCTTGATTATATATGTTAGTAGAAATATATATATATATATATTTAAATGAGAAGACTTAAATGGTTATTTAAAACCACTATACATGTTGTTTAAAAATATATATGGAAGCATATTGAAATCAAAAGAGAGTTAACTAGATAAAGTAAAAAGTAAATAAAGAGTAAAAGCATGAAGATAAAAAATAAAAGTTAAACTAGTAAAAAGGTAAAACAAAGTTATAATAAACATTTCCCTGGTAAGAAAAAAAAAATTATATGCAACCAAAAACAAGAACAAGTATATACATTACCTAGCAACAAAATGCACAAATAAAAGTGAAAACATATATATAGACACATACATATAAGCATGTTTGGTTAAAAAGAGGAAAGGGTAAAAACATTTTCTTCACTTCTTCTCAACCTCAAACCAAAAATCAATTCAAAATCACCTCAAGTTTTTCATCCATCACTGTACAAACATTGTACAGCAAATCAAATCCTTCCTTAAGCCAAAAATTTATACGTATACATCATCACCTCATTCCACTACGCCATAGATTGCATACTGCAACACCAAAGAAGTGATGCAGGATGTGCCAAAAAATGTTGCTGAAGGCTAAAAAAGGGCAAAGGCAACACTTTCTCGGTGTTGCATTTTGCCGCGTTGCCGCAGACCTCAAAGGCAACATTTTGACTATCTAAGGCAACATAAGAAATATTGTTGCAATAGAATCCTATTTGGGTCTATAGCAACATCCATAGGTGCATGTAGCAACATTCAAAAATGTTGCTATAGATATTAATTTTCTGAATTTGTGGGGCCCACAATGTAGAGCATATTTGATTTTTTAATAGAAATAAATATTTATTTAATAAAATGCTATTGCACAGAATTGGATATTCAAACAGTAATTTATTTAAATAATTATTTTATTTCAACATTTAAAATAGTACAAATTTCCGACTCCACTATTTTACAATTCAATGATAAATAACACTGATATTCACATATACAGATATTCCTCACTACATCACTCAGTTCACTCATTACATATGCAGTTTCAATTTATACAGACACCGACACTGACAAATATATGACGAGCTGAGTGCCGAGCCGAAGGCGAGCTGAGTGCCGAGCCGAAGGCGAGCCGAGTGCCGAGCCGAAGGCGAGCCGAGAAGCGGGTCCGGGCGCAGCGCCGGCGGGGGTCCGGGGCACCGCAGTCCCGGCTTGGAACAAGTGGGCACCGCCCGATTCATCCGATTTCGAAAGATCGAGCCTTCTTTGAAACCTGTCTTCAACTCCATTTCAGATTGAATCCAACATCTGAGCAATCTGCAAAAATACACACTGACGCAGTAAAATTGAAAAGGAAATATTTTTGCAGTATAAAATAAAATGTAATTTTGATAATATTATTTGCCTCAGTTATTTGGGTGACAATTTGGTCCAAGCAGTTGACAATGCACAAGAACAAAAATGAAACAGAAGCATGCTACAGAAATAAACAGCATGCTCAATGAATTGGTCAGAGCAAACTATACCAGACTTGTATGCCAAACATAAAACAACAGTGGACAGAGCTCAACAAAAGAACTCAAACTCACAATTAAACCAAAACTCCAACCATATTCAAAAATACAGACCAACAGAAGTGTCAAGTGAATGAGCTGCAGCAATTTCAAAAATGGCCGAAGTCAGATAATATAAGAAATATGAACTCGAGCAAGTCCAGCTACCATATGAAAGCAACCATACATATATACATGTGTGAAACAGCATGTATATATATAGGCAGTGCAAACAGGCTCAAAGGACTAGAGCATATATACATGTTCAAGTGCAACAACAAACACATGTATACATACATGAATGCATATATATATACATGATAATGGAAAACATAAGTGATACAACAGTTTCAGTGAACAAGTGAAGCACAAAGAGAAAGGTACACAAGTGTGTGTGTGGCACCAATGGAAACAGTATGGTGAAGCAACTTGACTACAAAAACTCAAGTGAAATATATTACAAGTTCAAGCTACAGGATGTCAACCAGAAGATATATTACAAGTTCAAGCTACAGGATGAACAGACATAGCCAAAGTCAACCACGAACAGTAGCAAGTTCAACCAATTCAAATCAAGTTGCCGAAGTCTAGTTAAATGTCAAAGGCAAAGTCACGATGAACAATCAATTAAATGACCGATGTCAACAGATATATACGAACGTAAATCTAGGGGTTCGAACCCTATATAAACACATTAACATCATCGGCAGATAGTATCGAGTTCAAGCAAGCAATACAGTAAAGTAAAAGCAACAAATTACATACCCGAATACACAGTTGAACTCAAGCAAAATCGAAGGAGCTGTATTCGAAGCAAGGAGACGATCGATTGCCAAAGCAAATCAGAAGAACAGCAATTGTAATCGATCGACAATCAATCGGGTCCTTCGATATTAGACGAAGCCCTAATCGCACAAGGCCGAAGCCCTAGCTAATCTCACAGGAGCGAAGACAAGGCCGAAGCCCTAGCTAATCTCACAGGAGCGAAGACAAGGCCGAAGCCCTAGCTAATCTCATAGGAGCGAACACGAGGCCAAAGCCCTAATTTCAGAGCAAAAGAGGAACAAGATAGGAGCAGCCATTATCACATACGAGAAAAGGGGATCTACTCTAAACTAGTTCAGGTGGTAAAACGAAATTTTGGGGCAAATTGCAGTGGTGATCCATTTTAACAACCAGATTAAATGTAGACCGTTGGATCGTATTCACGCGGATTGCTAATTTTATTAATTTTTTAATTTGAATACATCTATAGCTACTGCAACATCTTGTTGATACCTATGCTAACACCTTGAAGCGAGTGTTGTAATAGACAAAAATCAGCATACCTATCGTTACATTATAGTTAGCAACACCTTGTAATTTCGTTGCAGTAGGCCATCTATGGCGTAGTGTTCCTGCAAAACATGTATATATATGTAGGCATCTAGGTGTGTAGTTTCAGATGTTTTAACACCCTGTAAACAAACATAATCCTATAAACAATAACTTATAGCCAAAGCTCTGTAAAACAAAAACCCTGTAAAGTAAAAAAGAAGAAGAAAAGCATATTGTTCTTTCAAGACTTCTAGGAGCTTAGCAGGCAATCAATTTTCAGATGAAGACTAAAGTTTAAAGTGGAAATTTTGGAAGGGTTAACATGTTTAAGGTGATCATTTAGATCTTTGGAATGCCTGGAAATGCTATAATCTACTCTGTTATATTCAACAGGCTTAGAAATTTATATATATGCCCTGATTTTCAAAAATCAAAATCTCTTTGTCCGATTCGAATGAGTGAATGATGTAACTAAGGAAAAGCATGTTTTTGAGTATAGGTCATGGTAAAAATAGTTGGAACTTTTTTATTTTGTATATTGTGTGAAATTGTCGATTTACAATAAATAACCCAATTTTTGTCAAATTTCACCATGCTTAAAGCATGAAATCGAGTATGGATTCATGATTGTAGGATGAAGTTAGGAATTTTAGTAAAGAAATTTTGATTTTTAAAGTATTAGATTGAGAGAAATTTTGAGTTGAACGTTTTCACTAAAAAGAATTAATTTTTATATTTGTGGTGTCGAGGCGGCGATTCATCGACTTTGGGTTGGCCATGGAGTCGAGGGCGAGCTTTCGACCATGGGGTTTTCGGTCTGGCATGGTGGTTTGGGCATACGAGGTGAGTTTAGGGTTTTGGGGTGGTTGTGTTTAGTCTCTTAACGCGGTTGAATTGGAGAAGGAGGAGGGAACCGGAGGATTTGGGACAGGGTATGGAAGAAACGACGTGGACGAGGCTTCGAATGGTGGCGGCGGCAAGTGAAGCACTAGCATAGGTTGGAAGCATTTCAGTGTTGAGTGCAAGCAGGAATTCTTTGGGTTCGGGTTTTGGAGCCTCGACTCGGGGTCGATGACGTGGAAGTTTCGGCGAGGTCGCGATGGGAATCAAGGGACGAAGAGAGGTTGGTCAGAGGTGTCGTGGTGGTAATGTAGGCGACTGGCGAGTGTGCACGTGCATAGCGTGCACGTGAGTTTTTGGCCACGATGGCTGGAGTTTGGGAATTAACTTCGGTTTAGGTCCAGGCGAAGGTGGACGATGGCACACGGGTTGGGTCAAGTGTGCGTGCGTGAAGATTTGATGCAAGCAGGTGAAATATTGGTGATCTGGAAAGTAAGGATTTCAGGCAAGAAGAGAAAGAAGGAAGGGAGAAAAGAAAGAAAGGGGAAGGAAGAAGGGGAAGGGTGGATTGTGTTTGGGCTTCAACCCAGACAAGAAAAAAGAAAAAAAAGTTTAAAATTAGAGGTTAAAATTTTATATGTGTACACATGTTAAAATTTTTGAAAATGCTATAACTTTTTCATATGAATTCAAATACACGAAATTCGTTGTAGTGGGATCGTATCAACAAACACTACGGCATCGTAGAACCTGTTGTCAGGTTTGAATAAGTGAAAATTTACGGTATATAAAAACGAACATAAATTTAATCACCCGATTTAAACAATTATCGTCGTTTAAATCTGTATGACCTGTCTATCGAAGTTATTTGCTCAAATAAAAATAGCTGAGTTAATCCAAGTTAATTATGATGTTCTGATATCTGCTTAGTGGAATAAAACACCGTTGCGCTAATTGTATTAAAATAGACCCCTGTTGGTAGAATAAATCACCGTTCTGCCATTATTACTGAATATATCTGTTTTGTGGACATTTACTAGCAGAAATAAAACCCTGTTCTGCTGTTACATTTGTACGGACATCTATTTATTATCTTGATAATTATATTGGACAATATGATGTTGAATTGATTGTTAAAAATAGTTTGATGTGAATATCTTTATCTGTTATTCTGGACTGTTATGGATCGAATGGTTATTTGATTAATTACCATTATAATTTGCAAGTCTTTTCCGATTTGGAGGTTGACTTTTGAACCAAAATTGTTTAAAGATGATTATTACTTATTAATGATATTTTAAAGTTAATTGGTAAATATTTTGATAATGATTTAAAGTAACTATTTTATTATTCTTAAAAATTATATAAAAAGTATTAATTTTTGTTTTAAAGTTATTAATTATCTAAATTGTTTGAAGTATATTAACTATTAATTAAAGTTATTTTATGGTGATTGTTAAAGTTAATTATTACTTAAGGGTTAATTAGTGTTAAAGTATATGTATTCCAAAGATAAATTTATTAAATGTTAATAATGTTTTAAAAATAACAAGGAATGGCTGCTAAGTCCATAAAATTGGAAGATGACGAAAGAAAAGTCCCTCCCGAATAAGTTATGAAAATTTGGTCCCTATTTTTAGTTTTTGATTAATTTATGCTACTTTTACCCCTGATTTCAATGCTAGGTCGATTTTCTAGGAGGGGACAATTTAGTAAAAAATAACAAAATAGGGACCTAATTTACATGAGTTTATTAGCAAGGACTTTTTATGCATGGGCTTTGAGAATAGGGACCGTTGGTCCAAAACCCCATTATTTATATTGAAACTTTATAAGCATTATTTTGAAAATTTGTAAATAAAGTTTTCGAAAAGTAATGGTATACTTTCATGGCGTAATCAGAGGCAGAGAGTGCCTGCAGTTAAGTTTTGGATTTCTTTGGGATATAGACGTAACCATTGAGTTGTGAATCCATGGTTGATACCGCAGTGGTACATTCCAGATTTATTTTAAAAGGGTTTCAAATATTTTTAAACGAATGGTTTGTAAATATACTTATCTGGTGAGATATGCATATGCTGTTTTGATTAAGTAATTTAAATTTATCGAAATTTAAATTAATAAGGCTTAATGTTTTTGTAACAACTCGTATTTTTGATAATTAAAAATATTAAACTTAATAAGGCTTTGGACTATAATATTGTCAGAAATTAAAATTTATGATTTATTAAATTGAATCTTATTAGATTAGAAATTTGGACCATAAGATAAATCTTAAAACAACTAATTTTAATGGGATAAAAGATGGTAACACGTATTAACATATAATTTGCTAATATTGATTGAATGTAATTGACTACTATAATATGTTAACATAATTTCAATCAATTTAAATAATAAAGGTTAATAAGGAACAGAATAAATGATGTATAAATTAATGTAATCATATGTTATTAATTGCAATTGGTTTTAATATGGAGTATGAAATCAATTATTTTGTATGTAAATTTATTACAAGAAAAGTGTCACATGTCCCTATTTTTGATGTTGTTATAAGAAAAGTCCCTGTAGATAAGAATATGTAAATTTAGTCCCTATTTTTTGAAAAATAGAAAAGGCATGGTGTTTTGCATTTTTCTGACAGAAAATGTGCAAGCTAGCTTGCAACTTTTTGACTATGAATTTTTTTTTGAAAAATTTAAAACTTTTGAAAAAATTAAAAAGCGCAAGTTAACTTGCGCTTTCTATCAGGAAAGCGCAAGCTAGTTTGCGCTTTTATTTTGAATTTTTTTGAATTTTTTGAAAATTTTAAAATTTTTGAAAAATGCAAGTTAACTTGATGGAAAGCGCAAGCTAGTTTGCGCTTTCTGATTTTAATTTTTTTTTTTAATTTTCAAAAATTTTAAAATGTTTGAAAAGCGCAAGTTAACTTGCACTTATTATTTGGAAAGCGCAAGCTAGTTTGCGCTTTTTGATTTTGAATTTTTTTTGAAAATTTCAAAAATATTTAAATTTTTGAAAAGCGCAAGTTAACTTGCACTTTCTATAAGGAATGCGTAAGATAGTTTGCACTTTCTGATTTAGAAAAAAATCAGGGACTTAATTTACATACTCATTATCACAGGGACTTTTCTTACAACAACATCAAAAATAGGGACCTTCAGTGCAAAGCCCCAATTTATTAACCTTTGTTTGTAAACAATAAGTTAACAGATATAGATTATTAATGTATAACCATTTTTTTATTTATTATCTTATTATTAAATCCGTTAGAAATTTATTTGGTAATTAATGGAGAATTAATGTAATTGAAATATTACAATTGATATAAGAAGAAACGTTAACTGTTGAGTGATGAGTGTAATAAAATGAAAACTTATGTTAATCAATTTCATAAGGGAATAGTTGATTTGATAATAAGAATGTAAATCAAAATAAAAGGATTTGGTTCGAATTTAAATATACAATGAATGGGTTTTATTACAGTTGTAACTAAATGTTGGAATTAATTTAGTACATACATATTGGGTTTAACATGGAAAATTGGATTTCAAAGGAATACGGTTGGATTAATTATCTTCCCTGTATTAGGGTATGTTTTGAGATTTAATTATTGTAATTAATAGTAATTATATCTTGCCATTAAGAAGAAATAGAAGTAAATGGTAATTAATTAATGATACGTGCAACTTACGTTTTGTGTTAAAAATATAATGATAATTTCAATGAGAAATATTACGTTCAAATTGTAAGTACTTAAATTTGTTACAAATATAATGATAATAGGAAATAAATTGATAAAGAAATGACGTGGTTGGACGAAGTGTTATTTCTGTGACTCTTTAATGGGATAGTCTTTAAATATAAGTTGGTTTTAAAGGGGGATGTGTTAATTGTAAATTAATGTGTAATAAAAAGAAATATGTTTCAATAAAAATAAAATAAAAGGATTGGTTTCTTGAAAAGAATATTTTTATCACATAAAGTGAATATTTCATTTGTGAATGTAAATTTAATTTCACTCAAACAAAGAATTTAATTTTGTTGTATGTTTGTAGTTGGAATATTTGATTTATTTAAATATTCAAACTTGATTTGAATTTAATTTATAAAAAAAATAACAATAATAAAATGGTAAGAAGACAACTTAAATGTTTGGTTAAATTTTTGATTTGGAATAGTTAGCATATTTACATAGGAAATTTATTCTGTTTCAAATTTGACTTTGGAGTCTCAGTTCGTCTTTTAATGTGTGGGGTGGCGGTCCTCATTATGTTAATTGCAGTGTTTATTTTATTTACTGTGTACTAAATATAAATACATATATGTGTGTAAATTTAAGCGTATTACGGTTAATAAAATATGTTAAAATGAACTGATTTTTTAGTATATTTGATTTGTGATTTCTATGTACGGTTTACGTTCTTAAATTTAAATCGTCGCATTCATTTATTTTATTTTATTATTACTTTCTTTTATTAAATACATGCCTCTTTTAGTTTTCCAGCAAGTTTTATTTATTTACACGCGAGCCTTGCCTTGAAATGTTTCATGTGTGTTGATGAAATTAATTGAGGTAGCACATGTTTTGAAATTTTATACCAAAAGATTTGCTTGCCATGTAAACATGTCTTATCAAAAACATCTAAGTAGAGATGTATAACAAGCCTCATAACATCAAAACATAAAACTTCAAGTATCATGGCTGCCTCCGACCACCAAGCAGTACCCCCGATCTCCTTCGTCCCCAGCAAATACAACTCCGTCCTGACCAACCTATCCCCCACTCCCTCCTCCTCGGCCGCCCCTGACCAGCATGCGACCACACCCCGAGCCCCACCACCCCCATCCGGACCCAACCAGCCCCTCTGTATCGAGATTCCCGCCCCCATGACCTATGCCCAGGTAGTGGGTTCTGCACCTCGTTCCCCTCTCTTGCCCAATCCTCCGGCCAAGCGGCGCCACCCCCTGCCTCTTTTCAGAAATGTTCGCCAAACGGTGGAATTTCTAAAGAAGGAAAACCGTTGCCTTCGTTGTGCTGGCCTTAGACATGTGGCGCAAGTTTGTAGGGATGCAAAGATATGCTATAAGTGCGGATTTTTTGGGCATCCTCCAACGCACTGTCCCGATAAAACCCCTAATCAGTCTCTGGCTCGTAAAACGAGTAAATTCCCATCCTCTTCCACTAAAGACAAACTCCCCTCTGCCCGATGGGTCCCAACGTCGCATCCCCACCCAGCTCATACGAAACCTTTCAGCTCCCCAATGCAAGTCATATCCCCTGTTGATCCTCTTAATCCACTCCAATCCCCAAAGCATCATCATAACACACCCCTGATCCCTAAAACTTTCTCAATGGCGGACACATCACTGCTCCTCATCGCAAACATTATCTCCGGCACATGGTCCATTGACTCTCTACACCATGCCCTTTCCTCCACATTCCAACACAGAGAATGGCCACTTTGGCTTCAGTCTGAAAACAGCTTCATCTTTTACTGCCCCACTTTCTTAATCAGAGACCAAATTCTCCAGAGATCGACCATCTCTACGGTCGGAGGAACCGTACAATTCCAACCCTGGTCTGAGCTCGACCGCCCGACGCCATCTCTAGACCCACCTTCATGGGCGCGAATCTCAGGCTTCCCAGAGCTCCTTCGCTTCAACACAGAAGCCATCACCGAAGCAGTTAAGCCAGTGGGTAGGTTCCTGGCCCTGGACGACTGCGAATGGGCTGAACTAGACCACCGTTTTTTATACATTCAAATTCAGTTCTACAGTGGCATCACTTCCCCATCATCCTTTGTCTCCATCCTCAACAACACAGAATACCTCCTGCGCATAGAAAGATGGGAGCACGAGCACCCTAACAGGCGACCGAAAAATCATCTTCTGGGATTTGACTACGAAAGACACTTCCCCCTTTTTGAGCAACACATCATGATCAAAAATTTAGAATCAGAAGACAGATTCGACGTCATGAACTACTCCCCAATCTACTCCGGCTCCCCACCGGCGCCTGGCCAACCTTATGATCAATCATTCGAAGTGGTGGGTCCAAGGGGCTGGGACCCATGGCCAGCCCAAGAACACAGGTGGGACCCTTTCTCTGACCTAGACCTCTCATCCCCGCTCTTCCAACAGATCCCAACCCCCCAGCTTCCGCTGCCCCTCCCAATCCTCACCCTATTCCTATCCCTCAAACTGATACCCAATCTCTCCCGGTGCTGATCCATAATTCCACCCCCCAAGCTGACCCTCCCTCTCCCGCTCATCAATTCCTCGTCCCTAGCCTAGAAGAATTCAGCCAAGCGGCCCTCCCGAGGACTGGTCAAGAGCCTCATCCAACCACTCCAGCGGCTACTCAGTGGTCCCAGCCAATCACCCCAACAGCTGTGCGCCGTAGCTCCAGACTGGACAGAGCAGCATCTCATCCTGGTAGTTTTTTTAAACATGTTGTCTTTTCTTCTCATAATAAAAGCTTAAATAAGAAAATGGCACGTTGCATGGGAGTAAACCTACATGGAGAGCATTACTCGTCCATGCAGGCACTAGAATCGGAGCACTTATCATTCTCCCAATGAAGCTATTATCCTGGAACACACGGGGGTTGGGGGACCCCAGCAAAAGACATTCTGTTAGCCTTGTCATATCCCCACATAAAGTAGACATCCTTTTCTTGCAAGAAACCAAGCTGTCAGACCCAAACCCCAACATGCTCAGACAAATCGGTGGGCCATTCCTAACGGGGTGGGCCCACATAAATGCTGTCGGTTCGAGCGGCTGTATAATGACAGCCTGGAATGAATCCGTGTGGTCCCACTGCCAAACCTTCTATCACACTTCAGCCTTACATGTAGCCCTTCGCCACTTACAAACTGGAACAATCTTCTTCTTCTCCAATATCTATGGCCCACAAAACACTCGAGATCGAAACGAACTCTGGACGAACTGTCTCACCTTCTCCGCTCATATCAATGGCCCTTGGATTGTCGGAGGAGATTTCAATACCACCAAATCCCCAACAGAAAGGAACTCTGGCAATCTATCCCAAGACTCTGAAGCCTTCAACCAGTTTATCAATCTTTGCTCCCTAATTGACCCACCCATCAGCAACCGCCTTTACACCTGGTCCAATCGCAGATCTGATCCCTCACTAGCTAAATTAGACCGCTACCTCTTCAACCCGGCCTGGGAGGATTTGCACCCCCTCTCCATTGTCTCGGGTCTAGCCTCAGTTATCTCCGACCACTGCCCGCTCCTCCTAGACACGGGATCCCTCACTTGTCACAGCAGACCTTTCCGGTTCGAACGCCTCTGGCTCCTCGAGCCATCATTTGATAATTTCATCAAAGAAATCTGGTCTCAGCCTTCCCCCATCCAATCAGCCACTGTCAGGGTCGTCTCCAAGCTCCGCTCCCTTCGAAAAATCATCAAACCTTGGGCCAAATCAGTTTGGGGCTCCATTCGCTCGCGCATCTCCGCCATCCAAGATGAGATTCTGGACCTAAATATCCTGGAAGAATCCTCTCCTCTCTCCGAATTAGACAGATCTCGTCTGAGAGAACTGGAAGCTGACCTAGACAGATTGTCACTTCAAGAAGAAATAGGTTGGAAACAACGCTCCAAAGCGAAATGGATTGAATATGGCGATAAGAACACTGCTTACTTCCACCGTCTAGCCAATGGCAGACGTAGATCAACTTTTATTCCCGAAATCATCCAAGACAACAACACCACCTCCGACCAGTCAGTCATCCTTAAACTCTTCACTGACTATTACCGAACTATTCTTGGCACCTATCACCCCCTCTTCCCCCAATTGATTGGAATCTGCTCTACCCGGAGAATCACCCCATCCCCATTGACTATCCCTTCACTGAAATAGAAATTTGGGCAGCGCTTAAAAGCATGTCCGATGACAAGGCTCCTGGCCCAGATGGCTTCGGGCCCCTATTCTTCAAACACTACTGGGATACAGTAAAATTCGACATCATCGAAATGTGCTCCGACTTTCATGCCGACCCATCATCCGTGGCCCGCATCAACTTCGCTAATATCATCCTACTCCCAAAATCCCCCGGCGCCACCTCCCTCCAGTCCTTTCGTCCCATTAGTCTCCTTAACACAACCTTTAAGATCATAACCAAGGTCCTGGCCAACCGCCTTCAAGCCTTCATAGCCCCTCTAATTGGAATTAAGCAATCCGCATTCATCTTGGGCCGTAACATCATGGACTGCGTAGCAATGACCCAGGAGGTCATATCCTTCTGCCACTCTACTTCAACACCAGGAATGCTTCTCAAACTAGACTACTCAAAAGCTTTTGACTCAGTTAACTGGCAATTCATCTTGGAGCTAATGGAACACAGAGGCTTCCCCACAAAATGGTGCAACTGGATATACTCTATTCTCAACTCAAGCATGTCCTCGATAGTCATTAATGGGGTCTCGGGGGGTCTAATCAAATCAGCCCGTGGTCTGCGACAAGGAGACCCACTTTCTCCCTTGCTTTTCGTTCTGGTAGCCGATGTGTTCAACCGCATGATCAAGTTAGCAATTTCGAATAACATCTTTCAGGGCATCAATCTCCCCAATTCTAACCTAGTCATTTCCAACCTTCAATTCGCTGACGACACCATTCTATTCGCATCACCCATGCTCAACCACATCCATTGCCTCAAAGTAGCTCTATATTCATTCGAACTCATATCCGGCCTGTCCATCAACTTCAGCAAAAGCTCCATCATCATGCTCGGAGGCGCTGACCATCTCGGGCAAATCTGTTCCAGCCTGCTCAACTGCAAGATCGCTCACTTCCCCATCTCCTACCTCGGAGTCCCAATCCGTCCAACCAAACTACATAGATCAGATTGGTTCCCCCTCATCGCCAAAATCGAAAACAGACTCCTTTCATGGAAAGCTCATTCCTTGTCCTCAGCAGGGCGCCTTGTCCTTGTTAAATCCGTTCTATCAGCGATTCCCACATATTGGATGTCACTGTACAAACTCCCATCCTGGGTAATCATAAAAATTGGCGCGATTAGAAGCTCCTTTCTTTGGAATGGTAGTAATATAAAGAGACTCGTAAACTGGCAGACCGCCTGCCTCCCCCCGAAAAACGGCGGCCTTGGAATCGTTAATCTTCATGACTTCAACATCGCGCTCCTCGCCAAATGGCTCTGGCGGTTCCTTACCCCTGGCTCCTTCCTTTGGAAATCTTGGATTACCTCTCTCCACTATCACTCAAACCCTCACCTTGTCCTCCATGCCTCCACCGGAATCAAACCATCCCCTTTTTGGTCTGGGGTCGTATCAACCCTACCACGTGTCAAACGGCTCTTCCACGTCAACCTGGGCAATGGGGCTAATTGCCTCTTCTGGTTAGATACATGGCATAAACAGCTTCACCTCTCCTCCACCCTCCCCAACCTCTTCGCTCATACAACCAACCTCTTCGCCTCCACCCTTGACATTTCTTTTTCGGGCCCTGATCAGCTTCTTCCTACCTCCTACTTTGACCTCACCACCCTCTCCGAGCTTCACCTTGTCACCTCTATTCTCCGTAACACCCATCTAAATCCCCGGCCAGACTCCTTCTCTTGGGCCCCCAACCCATCAACCGGCTTCTCCGTTGCCTCTTGCTATGCTCACCTAAACCCCGGACGTCTCTTCACCTTCCCAAGACTTTGGAAGTGCAGGATCCAGCCCCGCTTCGCTTTCCTGCAATGGTGCCTTATTCACGAGCGAATCAACACAAGAGACAGGCTCCTGCGCCATAACATCGTCGTCGACCCCAGCTGTGCCTTATGCTCTACCACACCAGAAAGTTTACAACATCTATTCTTTTAATGCGATTTTGCTGTCAGGGTCTGGGCCGCTTCGACGGTTCACATTCTTGGACATATCCCCACGTTTAACTCGTTTTTCGACCACTGGCAGAACAACCCCCCCAATTATCACTTTGATCTACTTGTAGCTATTTTCAGTTGGTGCATCTGGGCCGAGCGTAATGCACGTGTATTCTGCAAGCCCACATCCAACTTCGAAGGAACTTGTAGACGTATTATTCACTATTTCTCATCTATTTCAGGTCGAAGCTTCTCCGCACCATTCAGACTGAGATTACCATACCCCAGCTCTCCACCAGCCGAATCCTCGGGCAGCACTTCAGCAATTCCTCCTGGCAGGCATTGAGGGCACCACCAACTGCTATATAGCTCTAGTCTTTTTTCTATTCTGTTGTTCACAATATGTATTTTGTATATAAAAATCTGTCTCTCATCGACTAGCTTGCGGTTTCTTACTACATTTTGGCCAGCGATCAGGCTTGTTGATCGCACTACTTACCTATCTATATGATATTTAATCGGCTGTGTAGTTTCACGCTACACAACCGTGTCGCTCCAAAAAAACATGTCTTATCAAATTCCAACATGTGTCTTTCATCTTTTGTTAATTACCTACATGTTAGGCTCTTTTTATTTTGCAAATTTACATCTTCTTGTATCCTTCCCTTTCTTATTCCAATTTCCAAACCTGCTTTACCCTTATCCGTTTCCTATTTCATAAATCTCTTCCTCTAACTTTCCATTTCCAAAACGTGCTTCCATTATTTCTTTTGCATAAATTTTTCTTTCTCTTCTAAAAAAAGAAAAAAAAACAAACAAATGTGAGCAACTTATTTTCGTGAAGCCAATCTTTTCCATTTGTTTACAAATCCATTTTCTAAAGCCTCCTTCCTCCATGTGTGAACCATCATGTCATTTTTTTCGTTGATTCTCCAGAATTTAGAAACATGAGCAGGTTTCAAAATTCTTAATGTGAGTAACTAACTTGTTTTATTTTATTATTAAAATGTGTGTACATAATTTTCTATTTCATTTTCATAATATTCTTATAACTTGAATATCTTCTGCATATGAACACCGATTAATGCGTTGTTTCTTCCTTTGGGTTCGTATCAAAATTCTGGACAACATGAAACTAGTTTGGTTTAATTTAGAGACCGTTGAAATTTTGGGCTTTTATTGGATTTTCAGTTGGCTATAAATCAAAGGTGAGTGATTAAACCCACTCACGCAATACTAAAAATTCCATTGCAAGTTAAATAAAATATATGATGTGATATATAAATTTTTTTGTTGTTTATTGATTTCAGTTGACATTTGAATTGATATTGAATCTGAATTGACATTTAATTTTATATTGGAATTTAATTGATAGTTAAATCCCGATATTGATAGCTATTATAAGTTGAAATATATTGGTTGATTTGGATGTTGTTTGAAATAGATGCTTATTGATTGATATGTTGGATGTATGGTTGTTTATTTATTTTAATATGTCCTGTTATCACCTTATATATTATTGACATCATTTAAATGGTCCTCCGAATCATTTTAGAATTGGATAATTAAGACATTTAAATTATGGGTTTAAATGATATATACCCATACAATTTCTTGAATTTGGATTATTTATTGAAACTTAATTATTTAAAAAGTTTAAGTTTTTAGTTTAAACTTTGGATTTATTTTAAATAAAGTGGTCAAATTTGGTATTTCGAATTATTTGAAATCACGTAAGTTATTGCACTCACGTTGTACACTTGATAGGAGATGAAAAATCCAGTAACATCTTTGAAGCCATTGCACTCATATTTTTATTTGAGATTGATTTGACTTACATAGGAATTTTTTTAGTTCTGACTCGAGTGTATTATTTTTCATTATGCTCAGGTCAGCCTGAGTTTTTCAGTGTTGAAGACTATTTTCTGGTGGACGAAGATGAAGATTTAGTATATTATTGCTATTTATTATTCCACTACATTCTATGTTCCGTTGCATTATTTGTTTATTTATGATGTATGTATAACTCTGATTTGAATTTGTAAAAGTGTAATCAAATGTTATTTGTAAAACAACTTCATGAACTATTTATTTGATTATTATATTTTGTCGTTCCGCTGCGAGATTCTATGTTTTGTTTTTTTCTTTCCCTTTTCCTTTTTTTCTTATTTACCCCATTAACAATCCTCCCTTTTGAATGGTTTGAGTCTGACATGTGTGGCTTATTGTCAATTTAAACCGTCCAAAAAGGTGGGTCGTTACAGTTAGTATCAGAGCTTTGGTTTAGACATACCTTAGCATGTTGGGGTTAACTCATTTGAGATGGGGTAGTAATATCCTAGAATGAGTTTGTCTGAGTGTGTATATATATACGAGAGCGCGTACTGGTTAGTGTTATAAAAATGTTTTATATAAGTTTTCAAACGAAATAATTTTCCTAATATTATATGTTATTATAAAAGAAAATGGGACGACCCGGGTTTTCCTGACGACCGTAATTGAGTAATTAGCTGATTTTAATTATTGAAATGTTGATTTTATAAGTCGAACAAATAAAATTCTAATAATTAAAATATTTGAATATATATAAATTGAATTAAAAACTATATTGAATATTGCATTATAAAATCTTTGAATCCCATAGAAAAATATATACAAGCTTTAATTGATGATAATATATAAATATATATATGAGCATATATGACCATAGGAATATAATGTATATGAAGAAATTGGAAACAATGCTTATGAAATAATAAAATATCTATACATGTATATAAGCACGTGTACTCAAATATATATAGTATAAGGTAAAACATGTGAGCAAATACATAGGTTATGCATATAAGATCTTTATATATGTAAGTGCAGGGTAAAAGCTTCATGATGGAGGATAGAATAAATATCTATGTATACATAAGCTTTATGATAATTAAAAATATACTAGTAAATAAGTATATATATGTGCCTATATGAAGGAATGCGTGTAGAAAGTATGTTTACAGGTTATAAAAATATATATGAGATATCAATTCATATAGAAGTTTTTGTAAACATGGAAGGAGACACTTGCATTTAATGCTATCAATTCTAGCACAAAAACAAAGTCATTTCGAAATGTTTATAAATCATTTCATTTTCCACAAAATCTCGTCTGGTCAAAGAAGAAAAAAAAATCTTTGACCAAAGAAACAAATTTGTACCAGCAAATACATATCCTGTAAAACCTTTTCTATATATATATATCTCCTCTTGTTCCATTTTCGTTCATCAAGAGTTAGCATATCAGAAAATAAGAAAGCATTTCATCTTACAACTGAAACTGAATTAACAACTCAAATTTACAACTCAACTAAGCAGAACAAGAGGATCAAAGAAGATCAAGCTAACAGCTTTTCAAAAAAAAAAGAGGAAGTTGCTCTGTTCAAACTTTTCTCAAGTGAGTAAACTGTTCTTATCAAGGCTTAAAACTGTTAAATCCTGGTTTGCATGTGATAAATATTGAAATGATGTTGTGAAATCTGTTTGCATGGGTATAAATACGTCTGTATGTGCATATATATATATATATATACATATATGACTGTGTATATCTCTGTTCAAGTTACAGGCTTGAACACAAAAGAAAATTCAATTCCTCTTCCCCTGATCTCTTTTAGCATACGAAGTTTAAAAGGAATTTGTTTGTGTTAATGTAATACAAATTTTAAAAATAGATTCAAGTATTTATATCGAGTAATCATTTTTAAATATAGAATTTACAGTAATAATCCAAAATAAGGCAGAAATCGATCATTCCAATTTCAAGATTTGATTATAGTAACAGACTCGAATTAGAAAAATATGAATTTTGATCATAGTTTCATGATTTTTAAGATTGTATGCGATGGGAATTCTTGAGTTGATCGGTTTTTGTATTATCGTCAAATTTCGACGATCGGCAAAGGGTGGCATGCCGTGCTCGTCGTCGGAGGTAGGTGGAGGTCTGGGGAGCATCAAAAAAATACTCGGGGTATTTATCAATCATTGGAGTGGTGGAGCGGCATCGGTTTGGGGTTTAAGCCCAGTTTTTAGTTAACATCGGAAATGGGGTTGTTGCGTCGTCAAGGTTGGATCGGGCTCGATTGTGAGGGGTGGAATCGAAGCGTTGGCGTCTGGCGTTGCTTTGGTCATGATCGCGTGGCCTCTGGTGGTCGGAATCGACGACACAAGGAGGATCTAGTTGATCAGTTTTTGGCTCCAGGTAGTGTTGAATAGCCTGATTCTAATTTCAGGCAAAGTTGAAGGAGCTGGGTGGTCGGGTGTGTCGGCGAGGTCACTAGCGACTTGTGGATGATGAAGGCAGTGGCCGGAGCATCGGCGTTGGCGTGTGCACGTGAACGTGTGTGCGTGTGTCAGGTTTGTAGTTGCTGTATTGATTAGGGAATCGGAGAAGAAGGAATGCATCGGGGAAGTTAGTGTTTTACTCGGAGTCGTACGCGAGTTTAGTGAATGGAACTCGGTGTTTTACTCGAGAATTTTGTAATGTGGCTCGGGTATTTTCATTTGGAAATCGGGTTTGCTTTGAAATTTTTAAAGGTTTAAAAACAAAAGAAAATTTGTAACCAGTTTTCAAAGCAAATAGAAATGAACAAGTTTTCAAAACCATTATCAAACAAGTTTCAAAATATAAGTATATTAAAAACTCTAATTATGAGGTGTTTGAATGAATTAATTTCAAACATTTGAATTCAAATAAGTAATGATGAAACTAAGTAATTAATTAATATGAATGGTTAAAGGATAATTGATTTATGTAATTAATTAAAGGCTAATTACTTAATGTAATTAAAGAATAATTAATTAAGGTTGATTAATTAAGATGGTTAGTTAATTACTTAGTATAAGTGATTAAAGAGTAATTATTGAATGTAATTAATTAGAGGATAGTTAATGACTTAATGTGATTAATTAAAGGTTAATAAATTAATGTAATTAGTTAAAGATAATTAACTAATGGAAGTGATTAAGGATTAATTAATTAACTTAAGTATTATGGGATAATTATTTGATGGAAATAATTAAGAGATAATTAAATTACTTAAAAGATAATTTCTTAATGTAAGTAATTAAAGAGTTAATTCGTTATTGTAATTAATTAATCAAAGGTTAATTAATGTGATTAATTAAGAAATAATTAAGTAATTAAGGATAATTACTTAAGTTTGATAATTAAGAATGAATAATTAATTCAAATGATTATAGTTAATTAATGATTACCTAAGCAGGGTTAGGTGATTTATTCTTAAGTGATTAATTTAATTTGAGTTAATTAAATTAATTAGAAATGGTGTGACTAATTAATCTTGCTTATGAATAATTTAATGATATTGAATGCCTTGGATTATTTGATATCTTTGATTTGTGATTTGTGATGCTACGTGAGATGATTTGTTTGGGTTGAACTGTGATAATATGGATTATCTATCTGTAATGGAATCGTTATGTGAATATGTTACTCTAAATATGAATTGAATTGTTTTCACTTAAACAACTCGGATTAATAAAAGATGGTATTGATTTCGAAGAGACCGGGATCGGATATCAGCGATATCCGGAACCACTTCGATTAGTAATCTATAATTCTTTATAGATTTGATTTGTAAATCGAATAGGCTGGAATGGAATAAATTAAGTAACTGGACCATTGAAACTAAGAAACGGTACTTAGATATTATTTGGTGAAATAAGTGTTTGACTAAAATAAGATAAGAACTCGTAGTGAGGTACGAGTTACCCTGGGTTTTCAAAGAATCTTTACAACCTTAGTATTTCAAATTAAATGGGTTTACTCACGCTGGTTTCCAGGCTGACTCAGGTGTTACTTTATTGTAATGCTCGGGTCAGACCGAGTACTACAGGTTTTCAGGAAAGGACGTTCTGGAGTTCAGGTGGCGAGCTGGATGGCAGGAACGTATAGAGTATTTTCCGCTGTGTATTGGTGTTATATTGTTGTAGACTGGGACAAGTTATTTATAACTGTCCAGTTTATTTGTGAATGGATGTAACTCTGATATATTGTATGTAAATTGACATTTACAGCTTTTCTTTGTATAAATGCTACTATTTGTATATTATATTTTGATCCGTTGTGAATGTGAGATTTGGTGTTGTTTCTGTTTCTTCTTCTATCTCTTTTCTTCATTTTCCTAACTATTTGGAATTTTCGGGGTCGAAAATTTTCGGGTCATTACAGAAATTTTTTATAACTAATATAGTTATTTGTAATGTGTTTTTTTTTGAAATGGTAATATCTAATTATTATCATTTGTTGTTGACTTGTTGTATTTAGTCAAATTATAAACATCGGCTTGTTGATTGAATATATGGACTAAACACTAGTTTAATAATGGTGAATTAGGGAGGATGAAGTGGATAATTAGGATCTTCGGTATGAAATTTAAATGTTGTTGTGAATTTTGTTGTTTATTGACCGGTAGTTTCAACTATTGAAAAAAATTAAATATATGGATACTTTTGGATAATCGAAACCTTCTGAATTAATATATGAGTTGAAACAAAGAAATTGTGTTGAATTATGCAGTTGAATTTGATAACCTTAATTTGAAAGCAAGTGAAACAAGGTTTAATTTGTTATATCTATTTCTAGAAAATGAATAGAATTTTTGTATACATTCTTGGCATGTAATGTAATAATATACAAGTGTGAACTTTAAGCCTTGGGATGTTTAAATTGAAACCGTGATTAAGGAAATGTCGTTAATGAGATTAAATTGGAAAAAATATGTTTATAATTTAATTAACATTTATGAAGTGTGTCATAAATAAATGGAGAGGTAAAGGTGAAACTAAATGGGATAAGCAAATATAAATTAAAAGTGAAATGATTATAAATAAAGCCATGACTTGGAAATTGTTATGAAATAAATGGATGTTGCAATAAATGGTTATAAATAAAGTTGTGATAACTTTAAACTCGAATAATGTCTTATAAAAGGAATAAAGCCTTTATAAATTCGTTATAAACTGAAGGAAATTTCACATGAAATGATTCTCAAATTAATGTGGTATTAAATGAGAAATATTACATGTGAAAATGAATGTAATTTAAAATGAAGAGAAATATAAGCAATGTTGTGAGAATGAATATGTTAATGTTTTGTATTGAATAGAGAAATTCTATGAAACAAATATTAAAGTATGAAGTGATACTTGTATTAATCAATGAGATTAATAATGAATTTGATTAAAATGTAATTTTGATGAAACAAATTGGAATAATTATGTAAGTATTATGTATATTGTTTTATTCACAAAATTAATTTGATTCAGATTTGAGTACACAAGTTCTATGTGAATTACACCACTTCGTGTTAGGATTTTTCATTCGATTCTTAATGGCGAATATTTGATATGGATGTTTGGTTTAATTCTAGAATTCTCTATCATAGTATATGGCTATGTAAGGAGAATGATGGTTTCTAGCAAGAAACCTTATCGAAGTCCGCATTAGGGAAGTCGAATGAAAAATACTAGTTCGAAACGAACATGTGTAACCGAGCAAGCGATCAAATGTGATTTTGCGAAATGATGACATATGTACATCTTTTGTTCTAATATTATTGATATTCTTTGACGCTGAAATTGAAAGTTGTTGGGTTGGATATCTTTGTAATTTAAATTGGAATTTTTCTTGTATGCAAAACTACTATTAATTTAAAACCATTTTTCTAACAAATTTTCTTTTATTTTTCTTATACAAACTATCTTATTCTATTTTATTTACAAAACTGTTTTACAAACTATTTTATTTACAAACTATTTTATCTACAAAACTGTTTTACAAACTATTTTATTTACAAAACTATTTTACAAACTATTTTATTTACAAACTATTTTATCTACAAAACTGTTTTACAAACTATTTTATTTACAAAACTATTTTACAAACTATTTAACAAAACTATTTTGTATACAAAACTATTTCACAAAACGATTTTATATACCAAACTATTCCAAATTAAAAACCTTTTATAAAGCAAAGATACTGAATCTCATATGGCTTTTCATACAGCGAAATCGATTTTAGAAAATTTTTGATTCTTGTACAAGACGGACTTTATATAAGTATAAGGTGATTTTCAAAACTGTTTATTTTGGAAGGTATTCGATCTGAATAGATAAATCTTATATATAATGTAATATCCCGGAAATTTTAACAATATCAATTTAATAATCTGTTAAATAATTAAATTGATATTGATGATCTTTGATAATAAGATTTGAATTTAATTTAATAATCTGATTAAATTAGTATTAATAGGTGATTTTATCTTTTAAAAGTTAATAAGATATTTTCTATTTGAATATATATATATATTTATTTATATATATTGTGAATAGAAACTTTGGTAAATTGGGAATTTAGATTTAATTTAATATGGACTTTTCAAAGTTATTTAAATAAATAACTTTATAGTTTTAAATATACTTTGGGTAAATGTTTAAATTGTTTAAGATATATTTTAACTTAAGCTTAAAATGAATAAATAGTTATATATATAAATATATATAACTTAACTTTTAAATTGAATCTTAGGATTTAATTTGATTTGGATTTGAATTTAAAGTTTAAAATTCAAAGGGATAAATATTTAAATTGTTTTGGATTTTAGAATATTTGTATACACTTTTATTTTAAAATATAATTTGTTTTTGTTTCTTTAAAAAGTAATATATATAGGTAAGTATTAATAAATAAGAAAAAGGATTTTTATTTACTTTTAATATATAAAACATAAAGGTATGTAAATTGTATACATAAAAACAAGTTAATAAATAAGAAATAATTTTAGTAATAGAATAACATGTGTAAGATAATTAGCATTCAAAATGACAAGTGTTAACATATTAAACCATCTAAGCATAGGTGTTAAGTAATTAGATAAGGCAAAAGACAAGTGTCCTTTTATTTTTGATTTTTTTCTTTTAATTTCTAAATAAATCAATTATACTTATAAAAACATGCTTTCTTCATTTCCCATTCTTTTCTAATCTTCATTTTTCAAAAGCTAAGATAAAAGCTTCAGCTGAAAATTTTTCAAAACAAATCAGTATTCAAAATACCTCAAAACAAAACCAAATTCAAACAATCTATAATTCATTTTCCAAATCATCTCAAAAGCTGTCTGCATATTCAAAACCAAAGACCTCTGTAATTCATCTTCCAAATCAAACAGATCAGCCAACATTTCTTCTTCAAAAACAAATCTGTATCATTCCTCAAACTAAATTGCAAATCAACTTGTTGTAACATTCTTCTTCAAATCAAAAACAAAGGCCAGTATGCATTTTTCAATCTGGAATCAACTCAAGAAAACTGTCTGCATTCATTTTCAATCTGGAACCACCTCAAGTCTATCTGCCTTCATTTCTTCAACCTGGAGGAAGCATGCATGTAGATTTAAAGCAAATATAAAGTCCAGCAATTCAAGTTTTAAAGCAAAAAGAAAAAAACATTCAAACTCTCAGTTTCAAGTTTTCAGTTCAAAAGCTTTTCAAAAAAATTAAACTGCCTCTGTTCATCAAAACAGGTGAGTAACATTTTATTTTTAGATTTAAGTTATGAAAGATGGTTGCATGTGAATATTTATAAATGATTCTGCATATCTATGTATTGATATATGATTTTATATCTGAGTTTCTATGTATACATGGATGAGTGGTTAGGTATGCATGTCTGTTATATTTGAATTCTGTTCTGTTTGTTGCCAGACTCGAGAATTTCTTTTAAAATCCCTTGTCATTGGATCTAGTTTTGAAATAACTTAATTTACCAACAAGAATGGTTTGGTTTATCATATATAAATGTTAAAAAGTTTAATTTAAGACAAACCTTTGGGTCTGAGTGTCTCTGTAACCATAATATCAGTAAGGTGATTTAAAAGTGGAAATTTAAACTTTGTAATTTGTAATTCCAGGTTTATAAATGGAATACTTAGACTATAATATGATTTTTAGCTTTGAAATCATAATTTTTAGTTTAGTAAAATGAGTGCAGTTCTGTATTGAACTAAATAGGGGATTTTGGGAAATTCTGGTGATCTTTTGATTTGTGGTAGTCGGGATTTTGGGTAATGGCAGAGGAATGATCAGGGATGATGTAAAAATTGTCAGGAGAATTTTTAATGCCGTGGGGAAGAATTGATTTGGGATTAAAGTTTTAAACCCTAGTTTTACTTAGTCTTGATAAAATGATCACCCCGATTTCTATGATGGATCGAGTGTAGTGAGGTTTGGGAAAATGGAAGCTTGGTCGATAACGATGACATGGTCGAAGTTGCAGGAGTTCAGATGGACGGGATTTCGAAGTCGAGGTGAAGTTGACAGGTTTTGTGATGGTCTGGAATTTCTGTTCCAGGTTTAGAAATTTGAACTCGAATTCACATTCGAGTAGTCTGGAAGCTAGAAGGTGGCCGGGGTAGGATAAGGGGTTGGTTGTCGAGGTAGGGAGATCATCGGCGATGGTCAGAGAAGGCTGGTTGGACGGTGCACGTGCACGGTGATATCGAACTGGTGATATCTGGTTGTTAGCAAAGAAAGGTTCCAGTGTTGCTCGAGTTTTTTTTGAGTGCGACTCGAAGTTTTTAAGTTTTGACTCGAAGTGATTTAAGGGAGTCTCGAGTATTTTTGTGTGTTACCAGGTTTTTCAAACAGGCTGTCTGTTTAAATTTAAATCTAAATTTAAAGACTGTAAAGAAACATTTAAAAACAGGAAGTTGAATTTTTAAAGGATATAAGATTTCTTTAACATGTAAAAGTTTTTGAATTAGATTTAAACTTTGATAAAGACAAATTGTTATTCATTTTAAGTCTCAAATTTAAAATGAAATTTAGGTGTAAATTTGAAATGGATATTTTCAAATGTAGGTAAGAATGGTAATTTATCTATGGATAAGAAAAATGTTTTATCTTAAAGTTGAAATCATTAAACTTTAAGGTAATTAAAAATGGTTTAATAAATTTAATAAATCAATGTTTGGATTAATTAATTTATTTTTATTGATTTAAAATACTTTGTAAATAAATAACTTGATTATTAATAAAACAAAGTTTTATCTTAAGAAAATTAGAAGTTTGTATTCATTAAATTTATAAGGAATTTAATGGATAATTTATTTATTTGATTAATTAATCATTTGGATTAATTAATAGATACTTAAAGGTTTAAACAAATTAATTAATAATTAAGATTAATTAATTAGGAATAATTAATTTATAATTAAGGATTATAAATTAGAGTATTAATAAATGGTTAAGAATTAATTAGATGAATAATTAAATATTAATTAAGTTATGGTTAACACTTAATTAATTAAATAATTTAAAGATTAATTAATTGGTTATAAAGATTTATTAATTTAAAATTAATAAATACTTAATCTAAGTTAATTACTTAAGAAAAGTAATTATAGAGTTGTTAATAGTTAATGAAGGTCATTAACTATGGATTATTTAATAATTAATTAATGTAATTAATTTTAATAGTTAATTAGATTAATTAATTTAAAGATAATCATTATAGAATTTGATTTAAATAAATTACTTAATGGAAGTAATTAAGAGAATTAATTACTCATTGTAATTAATTGAAGTTAATTTGTTTAGTTAAGTTAATTTATTAAGTTAAATTAATTTAGAAAAATCAATGGATTGATTTGTTAAATAATTATTAAGATATTATTATTTAGGGAAGTAGATAATAGATGATTACTGAAAGTAATTAATTGAAGGAAAGTAATTTGAGTTAATTACTTTGAATAATTAATCAAGGGATTAATTAAGGAATTAATTAAGGAATAATTAATTTAGTTTAGAAAAGTAATTAAGGGTAGTTAATTACTGATTGAAGATTAATCAAGGTGATTAATAAATATTGTTAAAAGTTAATTACTTAATGTAATTAATTTAATTAAAGTAATTAATAATTAATTTGTAATTAAGGATCATTAATTAATATAATTAATGATGTAATTAAGATTGATTAATTAAGTATAATTAATAAATGAAGTGATTAATTAATATAATTAATTAAGGTTTAATATAATTAATCATAGTTGATTAATTTAATTAATTATAGTTAATTAATTAATGAAGTAATTAAAGGTTAATTACTATAAGTGGTTAAGGTTAATTAATTTTGAGTAATTAATTAAAGATAAATTACTTGAAGGTAATTAAAAGATAATTAATCAAAGATGATTAATTGAAAAAGGTAATTAGAGGATAATTAATTAATTTTGTAATTAATTAATGTTTAAGTAAGAAGGATTTATAAAATAAAAGTAATTAGTTTAATTAACTTTAAATTAATTAGAGATGATATAGATCATTACTTATGGATGGATGATAATACTAAATGCTTTGCATTTGTTTGATATCTCTGATGAGATATATGCTGTGTGATTTGGATGTTTAGTTTAATTGTGATGATAATATGGATTATCTGATAATGTTGATTATCTATTGTGAACTATCTTTCTATGTGTATAAAGATAATTGAAATGAATTGTTTTAACCTTTAAAACAACTTGGCCTTAAAAGATACGTTTTGGATTTCGATGAGACCGGGATCGGGTTTCCGTATACCGGATTTCCAGGTCTGGAGACCCGAATACCACATCGATCCAAATTAACGATAGGTCGTGAATCAAGTGAAGATAAAGATTCAGAGTGCAAGGGTTATTGTCGTTAACTCTGAGGGTGATTCCAAAACGAGTGTAACGAGATAATGCCTTCGGTTTCGTTCGAACCCGGAACGAACTTGTATGGATTGAATGCTTTCAGCACATCGTCAGGTGGACGATGAGCATTCTAAGTGATGTGTTCTTTTCTAAGGTAATCGTGACCTCAAGCCTCACAAACCGGGAATGGCTAAAACAGGGGAGGTGCAGCAAGGTTAGTGGGTAGCACCCAAGTAGGACAAGATTATCTCTGTCTAGAGGTCCCTTCTTATTATTATTCGGCTGTGTGGGCAGTTGTGAGCTCCAACTGCTGGGATATCTTGTGCGGGAATTATCCAGTAAGGGATGTTCCGGCCTTGTGTTGCAGGGGATTGGGAGTGATCCTCGGTACGGTGATCTAGGCCACGTACTGTGACGGGCGGTACCCCGGTAGCCCTGCCATTGATGGAATCCAAACTCCAATAAGTGCCGTACGTTTTAGTTGTGCCCAACTATGTTGGAACGTGAGATGTAAGCATTCCAGCTATTTCATATTTATTTGAAAACCCTAGACCTATTATAATACAATCGAATTTCCTATCAAATGTTTTGGTTATCGTAAGGTAAAAACTTTTCCGTGTTTATGTGCGGAGAGTCTTACGTGATACCTTTTCTTTCAAAAAGGTTTTGAAGTTAAACAAGTTTAACCTGTTACTCACACCAGACCCATGTCTGACCCAAGTTGTTTATTTCTGTTTTATAAACTCTTGGGTACTCAAATTTTTACGAGTAGCCAAGGGATTCAGGTTTAGCTTTGACGAGTAATCTGGAGGAGCAATGGAGCAGGAGGCTTCGGCGTTGTAGATATAGATAGTAGTTTTCCGCTGTGTTGATCTTTGTATTAATCTGTATTGTGTTGAGATGTAACAACTAGACAGATGTTCATAACTGTCTAGTATGTGATGTGTAATCTGTGTAACTCTGATAGATGATGTATATGATACTATGTAATATTTATGTGATATATTATATTTCGTTTCGTTTCCGCTGTGAGTATCTGTTGTTGTTTTCTTTTCTCTTCTTCTCTTTTCTATTTCTCACCCCTTTCTTTCTTACTGTCGATGCGATTTTCCGGGAGTGGAAAGCCGGGTCGTCACACGTGGTATCAGAGCTTAGGTTGAGCGAATGCCTAAGCTTTTGGTTAAGTGAATATCAGAGCTATTGGTTGAGTGAATACCTAGCTCTAAAATGGTCTCTATCGTGAGAGAGCGTATTTGTAATTTTTATATAACTATATATATATATTCTACCTATATTGTTGGGTTACCCGTACAGGTTCTCCAATATAAGATATAAAGATAGATAGGGTAGTAGTGTATGAAACACGACTACAATGGTTGGAATTAAGGTTGGAAGTGTATTTATCGAGACTGTAGACCCAATACTATCTCGAGTAAGTTTTGCTGTGATGAAGGATTTCATCGAATCTCTGAAGGAAACCTGTTAAGGTTCGGAGTTTATCTGTAAAGTTGGATGAGTAGAGTTTGGATCTATCGGTTGAACAGAAGCAAGTGATGGTATCTTGATAACTTCTGGAAGAAGTAGCTGTGTGATGAGATGCAGTGATTATGGATTGTTCCCGAAGATGTTTTCTTTGGAACGAGTTTAAGGAAGTGTGTATGCTTCAGTGTTATGGCTGAGTTCAGCATGGTGTTTCTGTTTGGTTTGGAGTTCGAGTTTCTCGAAGAAGCTTTGGATAGAAAGTCCTTGGCATCAGTATCAACAGTGCAGCTCGGAGTATTCTGTGATGGCAGGAAGTTTTTCTGGCTGAGCAGTTTTTCTGGAGGTGAAGTTCAGAAGCAGCAGGGTGCATCCATTTCTTCGATGGATTGGATAGTTAAGTATGGGCTGTTCTGATTTGTTAAGAGGAACAGTTTTCTTTGGAAATAGGCTGGGTTGATCGCAAAAGTGACTTGCGATAGTTTGAGGGTTCTCTTGGGTTATCAGAGTTTTTCTGAGTGTCTTCAGAGAAGTCAGGAGTTGTCCGCATCTGAAGGTTGAGTTTTCTTATCGACTGGATTCCAGGAGTAGTACCGGTGGTTCAATCTAGTTGAAGGATGATCCCTAGAGATAGAGTTGGTGAAGCAACTCAAAGTTTGCTGGAGTATCCGAGATTTCTTTATGAATCAGTGAACCTTATTTCTGGAATGAGTTGTCCAGTCTATGCTTGTGTTCTACCTCAGATCAGAATTGAGCAGCGAAAGCAGTTTGGAGTATATCTCTGGATAGGAGAAGTAAGTTTGGAATCTACTGATGTTGTGAAGTAAAGTTATGTTTGGATCTCTTCTGTGTTCTGATTTGGATAAGTATTTGGACTTCTGAATTGAATTGTCAGTTTGGATAACTGGAATTCATTTTTTTTTACGTATCTCCGAGGGAGTACGTATTTGATTTATCTCTGGTTTTAGAATCAGCAGTTCTGGAAGGTTTAGTTGTTGAGTCAGACTCGTCTGTAGTCTGATATTCTGTTTAGTTCTGTAAATCTAGATGAGTAGGAGATCTATAGCTTAGTAGTTTAGATTGTTGTAGAGCGAGTATCCCGGTATATATATATACTTGGGAAAACTCGAGGAATTCTATCTAGAATTTTGTCTGGATAGTTAGATTTGATTGATTGGGTGAATTGGTTGCTATGGTTGTTAGCATATGGATGATAGTATATGCTTGTGTTTTAAAATTTAAAATCTTTAATAAGATTATTAAATTACCTTTGTTTAAATTTCGGGGACGAAATTATTTTAAGGGGGAAGGAATGTAATATCCCGGAAATTTTAACAATATCAATTTAATAATCTGTTAAATAATTAAATTGATATTGATGATCTTTGATAATAAGATTTGAATTTAATTTAATAATCTGATTAAATTAGTATTAATAGGTGATTTTATCTTTTAAAAGTTAATAAGATATTTTCTATTTGAATATATATATATATTTATTTATATATATTGTGAATAGAAACTTTGGTAAATTGGGAATTTAGATTTAATTTAATATGGACTTTTCAAAGTTATTTAAATAAATAACTTTATAGTTTTAAATATACTTTGGGTAAATGTTTAAATTGTTTAAGATATATTTTAACTTAAGCTTAAAATGAATAAATAGTTATATATATAAATATATATAACTTAACTTTTAAATTGAATCTTAGGATTTAATTTGATTTGGATTTGAATTTAAAGTTTAAAATTCAAAGGGATAAATATTTAAATTGTTTTGGATTTTAGAATATTTGTATACACTTTTATTTTAAAATATAATTTGTTTTTGTTTCTTTAAAAAGTAATATATATATGTAAGTATTAATAAATAAGAAAAAGGATTTTTATTTACTTTTAATATATAAAACATAAAGGTATGTAAATTGTATACATAAAAACAAGTTAATAAATAAGAAATAATTTTAGTAATAGAATAACATGTGTAAGATAATTAGCATTCAAAATGACAAGTGTTAACATATTAAACCATCTAAGCATAGGTGTTAAGTAATTAGATAAGGCAAAAGACAAGTGTCCTTTTATTTTTGATTTTTTTCTTTTAATTTCTAAATAAATCAATTATACTTATAAAAACATGCTTTCTTCATTTCCCATTCTTTTCTAATCTTCATTTTTCAAAAGCTAAGATAAAAGCTTCAGCTGAAAATTTTTCAAAACAAATCAGTATTCGAAATACCTCAAAACAAAACCAAATTCAAACAATCTATAATTCATTTTCCAAATCATCTCAAAAGCTGTCTGCATATTCAAAACCAAAGACCTCTGTAATTCATCTTCCAAATCAAACAGATCAGCCAACATTTCTTCTTCAAAAACAAATCTGTATCATTCCTCAAACTAAATTGCAAATCAACTTGTTGTAACATTCTTCTTCAAATCAAAAACAAAGGCCAGTATGCATTTTTCAATCTGGAATCAACTCAAGAAAACTGTCTGCATTCATTTTCAATCTGGAACCACCTCAAGTCTATCTGCCTTCATTTCTTCAACCTGGAGGAAGCATGCATGTAGATTTAAAGCAAATATAAAGTCCAGCAATTCAAGTTTTAAAGCAAAAAGAAAAAAACATTCAAACTCTCAGTTTCAAGTTTTCAGTTCAAAAGCTTTTCAAAAAAATTAAACTGCCTCTGTTCATCAAAACAGGTGAGTAACATTTTATTTTTAGATTTAAGTTATGAAAGATGGTTGCATGTGAATATTTATAAATGATTCTGCATATCTATGTATTGATATATGATTTTATATCTGAGTTTCTATGTATACATGGATGAGTGGTTAGGTATGCATGTCTGTTATATTTGAATTCTGTTCTGTTTGTTGCCAGACTCGAGAATTTCTTTTAAAATCCCTTGTCATTGGATCTAGTTTTGAAATAACTTAATTTACCAACAAGAATGGTTTGGTTTATCATATATAAATGTTAAAAAGTTTAATTTAAGACAAACCTTTGGGTCTGAGTGTCTCTGTAACCATAATATCAGTAAGGTGATTTAAAAGTGGAAATTTAAACTTTGTAATTTGTAATTCCAGGTTTATAAATGGAATACTTAGACTATAATATGATTTTTAGCTTTGAAATCATAATTTTTAGTTTAGTAAAATGAGTGCAGTTCTGTATTGAACTAAATAGGGGATTTTGGGAAATTCTGGTGATCTTTTGATTTGTGGTAGTCGGGATTTTGGGTAATGGCAGAGGAATGATCAGGGATGATGTAAAAATTGTCAGGAGAATTTTTAATGCCGTGGGGAAGAATTGATTTGGGATTAAAGTTTTAAACCCTAGTTTTACTTAGTCTTGATAAAATGATCACCCCGATTTCTATGATGGATCGAGTGTAGTGAGGTTTGGGAAAATGGAAGCTTGGTCGATAACGATGACATGGTCGAAGTTGCAGGAGTTCAGATGGACGGGATTTCGAAGTCGAGGTGAAGTTGACAGGTTTTGTGATGGTCTGGAATTTCTGTTCCAGGTTTAGAAATTTGAACTCGAATTCACATTCGAGTAGTCTGGAAGCTAGAAGGTGGCCGGGGTAGGATAAGGGGTTGGTTGTCGAGGTAGGGAGATCATCGGCGATGGTCAGAGAAGGCTGGTTGGACGGTGCACGTGCACGGTGATATCGAACTGGTGATATCTGGTTGTTAGCAAAGAAAGGTTCCAGTGTTGCTCGAGTTTTTTTTGAGTGCGACTCGAAGTTTTTAAGTTTTGACTCGAAGTGATTTAAGGGAGTCTCGAGTATTTTTGTGTGTTACCAGGTTTTTCAAACAGGCTGTCTGTTTAAATTTAAATCTAAATTTAAAGACTGTAAAGAAACATTTAAAAACAGGAAGTTGAATTTTTAAAGGATATAAGATTTCTTTAACATGTAAAAGTTTTTGAATTAGATTTAAACTTTGATAAAGACAAATTGTTATTCATTTTAAGTCTCAAATTTAAAATGAAATTTAGGTGTAAATTTGAAATGGATATTTTCAAATGTAGGTAAGAATGGTAATTTATCTATGGATAAGAAAAATGTTTTATCTTAAAGTTGAAATCATTAAACTTTAAGGTAATTAAAAATGGTTTAATAAATTTAATAAATCAATGTTTGGATTAATTAATTTATTTTTATTGATTTAAAATACTTTGTAAATAAATAACTTGATTATTAATAAAACAAAGTTTTATCTTAAGAAAATTAGAAGTTTGTATTCATTAAATTTATAAGGAATTTAACGGATAATTTATTTATTTGATTAATTAATCATTTGGATTAATTAATAGATACTTAAAGGTTTAAACAAATTAATTAATAATTAAGATTAATTAATTAGGAATAATTAATTTATAATTAAGGATTATAAATTAGAGTATTAATAAATGGTTAAGAATTAATTAGATGAATAATTAAATATTAATTAAGTTATGGTTAACACTTAATTAATTAAATAATTTAAAGATTAATTAATTGGTTATAAAGATTTATTAATTTAAAATTAATAAATACTTAATCTAAGTTAATTACTTAAGAAAAGTAATTATAGAGTTGTTAATAGTTAATGAAGGTCATTAACTATGGATTATTTAATAATTAATTAATGTAATTAATTTTAATAGTTAATTAGATTAATTAATTTAAAGATAATCATTATAGAATTTGATTTAAATAAATTACTTAATGGAAGTAATTAAGAGAATTAATTACTCATTGTAATTAATTGAAGTTAATTTGTTTAGTTAAGTTAATTTATTAAGTTAAATTAATTTAGAAAAATCAATGGATTGATTTGTTAAATAATTATTAAGATATTATTATTTAGGGAAGTAGATAATAGATGATTACTGAAAGTAATTAATTGAAGGAAAGTAATTTGAGTTAATTACTTTGAATAATTAATCAAGGGATTAATTAAGGAATTAATTAAGGAATAATTAATTTAGTTTAGAAAAGTAATTAAGGGTAGTTAATTACTGATTGAAGATTAATCAAGGTGATTAATAAATATTGTTAAAAGTTAATTACTTAATGTAATTAATTTAATTAAAGTAATTAATAATTAATTTGTAATTAAGGATCATTAATTAATATAATTAATGATGTAATTAAGATTGATTAATTAAGTATAATTAATAAATGAAGTGATTAATTAATATAATTAATTAAGGTTTAATATAATTAATCATAGTTGATTAATTTAATTAATTATAGTTAATTAATTAATGAAGTAATTAAAGGTTAATTACTATAAGTGGTTAAGGTTAATTAATTTTGAGTAATTAATTAAAGATAAATTACTTGAAGGTAATTAAAAGATAATTAATCAAAGATGATTAATTGAAAAAGGTAATTAGAGGATAATTAATTAATTTTGTAATTAATTAATGTTTAAGTAAGAAGGATTTATAAAATAAAAGTAATTAGTTTAATTAACTTTAAATTAATTAGAGATGATATAGATCATTACTTATGGATGGATGATAATACTAAATGCTTTGCATTTGTTTGATATCTCTGATGAGATATATGCTGTGTGATTTGGATGTTTAGTTTAATTGTGATGATAATATGGATTATCTGATAATGTTGATTATCTATTGTGAACTATCTTTCTATGTGTATAAAGATAATTGAAATGAATTGTTTTAACCTTTAAAACAACTTGGCCTTAAAAGATACGTTTTGGATTTCGATGAGACCGGGATCGGGTTTCCGTATACCGGATTTCCAGGTCTGGAGACCCGAATACCACATCGATCCAAATTAACGATAGGTCGTGAATCAAGTGAAGATAAAGATTCAGAGTGCAAGGGTTATTGTCGTTAACTCTGAGGGTGATTCCAAAACGAGTGTAACGAGATAATGCCTTCGGTTTCGTTCGAACCCGGAACGAACTTGTATGGATTGAATGCTTTCAGCACATCGTCAGGTGGACGATGAGCATTCTAAGTGATGTGTTCTTTTCTAAGGTAATCGTGACCTCAAGCCTCACAAACCGGGAATGGCTAAAACAGGGGAGGTGCAGCAAGGTTAGTGGGTAGCACCCAAGTAGGACAAGATTATCTCTGTCTAGAGGTCCCTTCTTATTATTATTCGGCTGTGTGGGCAGTTGTGAGCTCCAACTGCTGGGATATCTTGTGCGGGAATTATCCAGTAAGGGATGTTCCGGCCTTGTGTTGCAGGGGATTGGGAGTGATCCTCGGTACGGTGATCTAGGCCACGTACTGTGACGGGCGGTACCCCGGTAGCCCTGCCATTGATGGAATCCAAACTCCAATAAGTGCCGTACGTTTTAGTTGTGCCCAACTATGTTGGAACGTGAGATGTAAGCATTCCAGCTATTTCATATTTATTTGAAAACCCTAGACCTATTATAATACAATCGAATTTCCTATCAAATGTTTTGGTTATCGTAAGGTAAAAACTTTTCCGTGTTTATGTGCGGAGAGTCTTACGTGATACCTTTTCTTTCAAAAAGGTTTTGAAGTTAAACAAGTTTAACCTGTTACTCACACCAGACCCATGTCTGACCCAAGTTGTTTATTTCTGTTTTATAAACTCTTGGGTACTCAAATTTTTACGAGTAGCCAAGGGATTCAGGTTTAGCTTTGACGAGTAATCTGGAGGAGCAATGGAGCAGGAGGCTTCGGCGTTGTAGATATAGATAGTAGTTTTCCGCTGTGTTGATCTTTGTATTAATCTGTATTGTGTTGAGATGTAACAACTAGACAGATGTTCATAACTGTCTAGTATGTGATGTGTAATCTGTGTAACTCTGATAGATGATGTATATGATACTATGTAATATTTATGTGATATATTATATTTCGTTTCGTTTCCGCTGTGAGTATCTGTTGTTGTTTTCTTTTCTCTTCTTCTCTTTTCTATTTCTCACCCCTTTCTTTCTTACTGTCGATGCGATTTTCCGGGAGTGGAAAGCCGGGTCGTCACATATAACGAAATTTATATTAGAATGATTTGATATATTAGAGATTATTTGTAACGACCCAGAATTTTGAACGAATTAAATTGAGAATATTTAATTTATTTTAAATATTTGAACGATGATTTAATTTGAATCCCCGATTTAAATTTGAATTTGACGATTAAATTATAAAATTTAATCTATTGAATGTTGAATAAAAATTTAAATCTCTAGTTTACAGCTGAAGAAAAATATTTCTAAAGCTTTTAAAATTCGTGTTGATATTACTGAAGATAACAGAAGCTTCAGAATTGAGTTTGAAAACGATTTGTTCAATTTTGAAATTTAATCGTTCGAATTGATATTGGAAAATAACCGTCCGAGGCATAGTCTCAGAATTCGACGAAACCAGTTCCATTGGGTCCGTAATATTGAATTATTGTCGGATTTCAAATTTCGTATTTTTCGAAGTTATTCTGTGAGCACACGACACCTAAACGCATTGGAATTTAATCAAATTCAATTTAATTTTAAAAATTCAAATAAGTCAATATCATCGGCACATTTTCTTCCCTTAAAACGCGCCTGGAATCACGATACAAACTCATGTAAGCACGTTGTTCTGCAAAACCACGATCTCCTATCTCCCTCCATCTCTTTTTTTTTATAATCACGCAACTCCGTTCAATTCAAAATCACAGGAGGAAAACAAAAATGGCCGAGCGTTGTGATATCAAAAAGAAGCTGTTTTCCCTTTTTATAAAATCCATAGTCGAATTTAAATAATCTCTCCCGTTTGAAATTCATACTTTCTCCCTCAGAGCTAAAGCCGTTCAAAGAAAAAAAAATCGAACAAAGTTCGTTCGACCGAGTGTAGGTGGCGATGAATTTGGGGCTCCCGCAGTTCGACTTCGACGACGAGGTTGGAAGTGAATCGAGAAAGTGGTTGTGGGTCCGACCGTGGGTGTTGAGCAGTAGAGTTTCGAGCTAGCGCACGCGAGAGGCGAGGCGGCCAGTGATCGCCAGAGTAGCCTAGGACTTCACGAGTGGAGGGGGGTGTTGGTGGCGGTGGGTCGATAGATTCGAGTTCGATTAGGGTTCCGTTCAAGGGGGTTGGCGACGCAGTTAGAAGGCGAGTTCTGCAGTGCTTCGCGAGGTGGGCTGCGTCGACGAAGTGTGGGCGATCTGCTGTTGATGGAGACGAGGCTCGCGTGAATATTGGGGGTCGCGTGGCTTCGTGGTAGTTGATGTGGGTTGCGATGTTCGTCTCCGGCGATGGTGGTTGGGAGACTGTTCGTGGTGGTCGATCGATTTCGATCTGGGAATGTTCGACAGTGAAGGTATGAATTGCAGTTAATTAAAAATATATATGCCTGTAAATACATTAAAGAAAAGGTTATTGATATTTGCTAAAAAGAAAGTTAGAAAAAGAAAAAAAGAAAAAAAAAGTTACTGTAATAATTTTTGGTTAATAGGCAGAAGTAGTTAAAATAAATCAATAGTTGATTTAAATTGTTAAAATGGAAATTATTTATAAAGATTTTCAAAGGGAATTTGTTGGGAATTAAAATCATGAAATGAAATTTATTATTCGATTCAGTTCAGATATTAATTAAAATTGTACAATTGTTATATAAGGTATAAATCAAGAAATCGAGTCAAGATGGAAATTGGATGGCAAAATTTAAAACTAAGGTGAGATCTTCTCACTCAAATTGAATGTGGAATTTTTGCAGTTATTGATTGCTATTGATTTGTGGTATTAGATATAGTAGGATATATCTATTATATATAGCAATATATACATATTGGCATATGTATATATTGGATTGATGATTTCCCGCCTCGTATAGCGGATGAGACCCTATTGCGCCGTTAGTAAGCGGATTTTTATAAAACCCATATACCGCGATAATTCCGTACTGGAGCGGAATTGGTATTGTGCTAACGTCTTTGGATGCAGGAAAACAGGTTGGAGGGATCCAACTGGACCCCTCACATTGATTGAATTTATTTCTATTGTGATATGAGTCTGTGAATGATTATAGTGATGCTATTAATCATATTGATATTTGGAAATTGTTTGAAAGCTAAAATTTAGCTGAATGGATGTTTGACATCATTGGATTCCAAAGATAAACGAAATTGAATTTTTGAAATTTAAGTAGAAATTTCTAAGTGAATCAATTTTAGAAATTGAATAAATTTTGAAGAAAGGAATTTTAAAATATAAAAAGTTGATTTTTTTTTAAATCTTATTGAATTAATCCCAGAATCAAGTGAAAATGTTAGGTAAATGAATTTCGTATAATAGTGATTTTAAATTGAAGAATTTAATTAAAATTTGGATTTCTAAATAGTTTGAAAAAGATATAGAGATTTATTTTCTTTAAGGGGAATTTATTTAAAAGGAAATAAGTTGGAAGTCCAACTATAAATTTAATTGGCAAATTGAAACGAATTTGGAAAGTCAATATAAAATGAGTTGGGATGGGAAATTTATTTAGAAATGAAGACTGAAATTGATTGTTTATTGAAGTAGAATTAGAAATTAATTTGGGATCTGATTTTGGGGTTAAAGTGAAGAATTGGAAAATGAATTAAATTGAAATAAGGGAAATTGGTGTAAAAATAAATACTGATTTATTTTTAAATTGTGGAAATAGATTTACGAATTTGGAATAAAGATTTAAATAAATCGATAAGGATTTATTTAATTGGTTTAAATGGACCATTGTGAAATAAAAGCATTATATAGAAGATTTATAAAATTTGATTTTGTATAAATCAAAGTGATGAAATTTTAAAGGAATTTTGTTAATATTGAAAATGAATAAAAATAGAATTTATAAAAAGTGTTTATAAATTCGAAATCGATTGAATTTGACAAATTTAAGATAGAAGATTATTAAAGAAGATATATTCGCGATTTTGGATAGCGAATTTTTATTGAAATAATAAATGTGTAGAAAAGATTTAAATATGGTTAAGTGAAGTATATTCACGATTTTGGACAGTGAATATATTTTTAAAGTAGAATGGATATGGTTTTGGGAAAGCGATATTATAAAAATGAAGTAACTGTTTTAAAAGATGTTTTAAAACGTGTTAAGTATCGAATACATAGATTTCAACATTCATTGTTGAAATAGACGTTTTCGAGGAATAAGGAAATGGTGGACTATAACACTGTTGTTATAGTAAATGATTTCCGAAAGGAAATGTTTTTATATAGTATTGGGATTTACATATCTATCTTAAAAATTCGAATCCCTATACTAGTGATTTTGAGTCGTCGTAACGATGTTTTACGTAACATTCGTTTTGACTCAAATAAATGTTGTTATAATAATGTTTTCCTTAAAGAATGAATATATACTTAATATTGATTTAAGTATATCGAATATTTTCAAACGTTGAAAATAAATGATTTGTGAAACACTTATTTTTAAATAAGTGTGGAAATGCTTTTCAAATATGAAATGAACTGTTTTGAGGTTTTATCTTCAAAGATAAAAAAAAATGTGGGAATTGATTTGAAATTGTTTTCAAACGGTTAAGTGTGGAAATTCTATATCTAGTAAAGATATTTTTGAAGATAAATAATTTGGGAAAATGATTTGGAATCTGATGATGTTGCGCATCTTTATTGATAGTTAAATAACCGACTATCAATAATTACCTTGAATGGTATTTGTTGTGAATTGGATGAATTTGAATGCCACACTTATTTTTGAATAAGCGCTCACTATTCGAGTTAACCGGGAAAGGACCATGGGGTCGTATAACCCATTCCGAATATGTGATACGTCGTTATGAATTGCATTTGAAGACCGGTGTTGAAGACCGGATATTTTTGAAAACGGAAGGATGACCGTCGAGTTACTCTACATCGGCTGATCTCCGGTTTAGATGTTTTATCACCCTTAGTGACGGGAAGTCCTGACGTGATTGAAAATTATCCGGATATGCAAGGGCTTCGTGAGAAGTGCCTTCGGTTCTGTTCGATCCCGGAACAGACTTGTATGGATTGTGTGTCTGACGTTATAATTTGAGATATAAAGCTGATTTCTTTCAAATACATTTCTGTTGGTGGCGGAGAATTTATTCTCTTAGCTTAACACCCTTCTCTGAGACGTACGAGCTCAGAGGTTATGTAGTTGAAATTTATCAGCGATATATCCCAATTTGGTAACGTGGCATACTGAGTGTTGCTGTGAAATGATCAGTGTTTGATCATTTGCGATATGATCATTTGTTTGATCTTATATCTTTGTGATCATAGGTTGATCATTTTTGTTTGACCCGAAGCAGGGCTTTTTGAGAAAGCGTAGCTTTGTGGACGAGACTTCGTCGAGCCTCACACCCCGGAAATGGTCGAAACAGGAAGGATGCGGCAAGGTTCTAGGGAGTAGCGCCCCTTAGTGTATGTCATTCCTTCTGGATAAAGGTGGTATCATGGTATGGAGCCCAGATACTTAACCTCTGTGGTTGCTGCAAAATTTATTTCTTTGTGGTTGTTGCGAATCGGGGATCCTCGGGAAGATCGGTGTCGATCGGGGGATGGCATACGCGTGTCAGTAGTTACCTATTTTTGCAGAGGTAACCCGGCCTTGTGTTGGCAGAGATCCGGTTAGGTTCTCGGGTCGTCTATTCCAGGGACGTACCCATCGTGGAAAAGGAAGTTCCTTAGCCTGACCATTTGTTGGAAATCCAAAGAAACAATACGAGCCTTTACGATTTCAATTGTATAACCTGTCTCCTCAGGAGGCAGCTATAGCAGGCATAATATAATGGTACCTATGCTGGCTAAGATTTATATTATACTTTCGAAATGTTTTCCACTATGCACTAATAATAATATCAAAAAGAATTTGATTTTGCGTAGTAAGCATCTTTGACTATCATAAGAAGAAATCTCCTCCAAGTTTGCGTTTGCATTGTGTGTGTGGTGGGAGGTTTTATGGTAGTTTCATTTTCCAAAAGTATTGCGAATTGACTCTAAAAATATTCCCTTGTTGTTTTTAAAGATATAACTGTTTTACGATCTCACACCAGTAACCATGACTGACTCGGAGTTTATTATTCCCTTCTAAACTCTGGGTGCCCACCAATTTCCACACGGGCAGCCTAGAGTTATGTTATCAGGATATTTTGGATATTCTGGAGCTTTGGAAGCAAGCTGGATGGCGAGACGTAGTATTTGTATCTGATATATTTATTCCGCTGTGTATTCTGTATAAGGACAAGTTTATATAACTATCCATTGTTGTGTTGTTGTAATAACCCGAGTTTTTCTAACACGAAAAACCGGACCATTTGGGTAAAAAGAAGAGGTAGAAGAAGAAGAAAAATAGATAGAAGAAGAAAGAACTAAACAAAATCAGAACCTCACAGTCGCAGCGGATAAAATATAATATATAGAACAGATCTTTACACAAAATGAAACTATATCTGTTTATATACAATACATCATCATCAGAGTATATCAATACCATCATCAATATCCAGTCAATCAGTCAATACAACAATCACAGCAGCGGAATAATACAAGTACGAGAAATACGTCTCGAACTCCAGCTCCTCTCTTGAGCTCCATAGCAACCTATCCTGTAAAATACTCGGTCTGACCCGAGCATTATAATAAAATAACACCCGAGTCAGTCTGGAATACCAGCGCATCATAAATACATCCAAACTGATTATTAAAGTTTCAAAAATCCTTTGAAACAAAAGCATCTCGTAAGACCACGCCACAAATAAACATGTCGGGTTTTTACCTTACGATAGCTAAAACACTTTTATATTAAAATCCTCTAATATTATAATAGTGTCTATAAAAAGTAAAATAGAATCTAGCTGAAATGCTTGCATCTCACATTTCAACAATAGTTGGGCACAATCAAAACCGTACAGGCACGTAGGGAGAATGGATTTCCAACGAATGACTAGGCACTGGGGTACCACCTGTCACAGTACGTGGCCTAGATCACAGTACCGAGGAGTACGCCCGCTCCCCTGCAACACAAGGCCGGAACCATCCCTTACTGGATGATCCCGAATAAAATCACCCCACGGTTGGGATCAGCAACCGCACCACTAAGCCGAAATAAAAAGGGACATCTAGACAGGGATGACCTTACCCTCCAGTGGGAGCTACCCACGAAGCCTTGCTGCATAACCCCTGATTTTCAGTCATTCCCGGTTGATGAGGTTCGAGGCTAAACGATACCTTTTAGAGAACATATCCCTTAGAATGCCCATCGTCCGCTGACGATGTTTCACAAGCATTCGTCCATACAAGTCCGTCCTGGGTTTGAACGGAACCGAAGGCACTACTCCTACTACATCCATTTTGGAAATATCCTCAGGATTAGTAGCGACTAGCCCTTGCACTTCACTGCTCCATCTTCGACTCCGAAATCGTTACACGAAACGTACAAACCGGATCGAAGTGGTATTCGAGTCTCCAGACCTAGAATCCCGGTATACGGAAACTCGATCCCGGTCTCTTCGAAACGATCGCGCATTTGGCCAATATTGATAGTCGGTGATTTAACTATCAATTAATGTTCACAAACATCCATACACATCCATCACACAATAAATAATCTCCATATTATTTACTTGTCTTTAATATCTTTAAAAGATATATTTTCCAAATTTTCCCAACTCATTTGAAAACAACTTTCCAAAGTTCTTATATTACAAGGTAAATCCTTTACCATATATTCCCAATGGAAATAACCAAGTATAAAACAATTTACATTTAAACAGTTAAAATACCTTATATTGAAATATACTTTAAAGTATGAAAATTACTTCTATTTATTTACTTAAATATAAATTTAAAATATTGTGGAGAAAACTAGTTATTTACACATAACTTTGATTTAAGGTAAGATTTTAGTTTAACTAAATTCAAAATAGCGTTATAAGAAGAAAATTGTAAATTTTAACAACTTAAGCTAAAACCAACTTTTTAAATAAATCCATTTGTAAAATAATTGCTAATATACTCCCAAATTATTACGGTATTAAAAATTATAAATTTATTCCTTTAAAAATAACGATTTCTTAAAAATACTTTTAAAACGATTTAAAACTTAACCTTAGTTAAAATAAAATCTTTTTATAAACATTTACTTGGTTTTCCCAGGGAAACACTTTCCATTTAAACATTTCAAAAACTTCCCATTATATTCAAAATCCCAATTTGGCCCAATTTACATTTTTCCTTTCAAATCCGATTTCAAATTTTATTCTTTGAAATTTTAAATTTAACAATTCATTTTATTTCGTAAAAACACAATTTATCCATTTATAATTAAATTCTGTGATTATACTTTATACAACAATGTCACAGAACAACTAAATTTCCAGGTTTATCAATCACATCATATAAACAGGTATCACTATCAATTATAAAATAATTGCTACAATTGTGAGGAATCCAGTTGGATCCCTCCAACCTGTTTCTCCCTGCATCCACAAATATTAGCACATCACAATATAAATATCAATCCAGACTGATAATAACAGTTATATTCAGCCATCCACACAAATATTTAAATATCAATTATTTATAATGCCTAGCATCCAGATGTGAGTGAGAAAAACTCACTTTGAGTTCGGCGAGCGTTCGAAATTTTGAATTAAACCGGACGACGTCCAATTCAACCCAAATTTCTACTTGCCCGGATTGGCTCCGGATCTGCATCACAGCGTAGTGTTTGTCTCTGCGATCCCGGCGTTTCCAGTTTCGTTAAAATCTGAGTACGTATGAGTTCGTTATGATATTACAAAGTTTTGAATTGAAATTTAAAAACAATTTCTTTTATTTAATTTATACCAATCACGGCCCACCCTCACGAAAACAAGCCCGTTCCCCTGCTCCTTCCTCTTGCGAACTCGTACAGGAAACAAATCGAACCCAAAATCACGATTAGGGTTTGTCATCGCTCCACCCTCGATTCATACGAACTCGATCAACAACCACCATGACGAAGCCCACTACCTCCTTCACCATCGCCCACGAACACGTGCAGCTCGGCTGCCTCCCAAGCTCGAAAAATGAGATCAACTCGGTGAGGAACGGCACCACATAGCACCCCCTCTGGTTGACTACAACCCATCTCCACCGTACGGATCTGAAGCTATCGCCGAGTACTTCGATTCTCATGTAGAAAGTTTTGAGCGAAAGCAATTAGATTGAATGGAAATTGGAGGAGAAGATCGTTTACTCCCGGCCATTGAAATGAAAGGAAACGGCGGCTAACGTATATGCTAGGGTTTAAGAGAATAAATGAATATATATAATTGTTTTAATATTATTAAATTAATAAAATATCTCAATTTAACAGTTAAAGCACACGACATCCAATTCTCACGTTCCGACAGGCGTTTCTAGGGTTTTTCCGCGTTCCGAACACGATGGAACAGGTTTCGTAAGCTAATTTGATCGTATGTGCGAGATATGAAATTAAACAATCAATTTAAAATTAAATCGGTTAAATCGATTTCTACGCGTTTCGAGCTGCCACGGTCAAACGACAACTCCGATTGCTACGAAAATTGAAATCCGATAATAACTAACTATTTCGGATCCAATGGAACTGGTTTCGTTGAATTCCGAGACTGCGCCCCGGAAGGCTATTTTAACTCGTCTATTAATTCGGGCGATTTCTAAAATCATCGAAAACGCTTCAAATTTCACTTTTAAAATTTTCTTAACTTAATAATAAATCATATAAAATTTATAAACACATTAAAAATCATTCTGGCTCATCCCAGACTCAAATCTGATTAATTTGCATTTTAATAATATTAAATTCATTTTTAAATTAATATAAAATTCCAAATAATAATTTGTCGACTTTTAAATTCATCTAAAATTACCACCACACTATTTACACTCCAATAACTCCAAATAAATTTTTAAAACTATTTTTATCACTATTTACACTCAGATTTACCTTTTATCTCAATTTTGAATATTTAAATAGTATCTTCCCGTTATTCAAATTCAACCCGAAATTACTATAATTAAAAATTACAGCTTATTTCATTGATTGAATCTGAATCTATTCATTTTAAAATCAATTAAGAATCCACATTAACATTTAAAATGAATTAAATGTTCAAATTCAATGGCTTAAAAATACGGGATGTTACATTCCTCCCCCCTTATAAAAATTTCGTCCCCGAAATTTGCTAAGGTAAAAATATACTTCAACTCAACTCACTTATCCCATTTGCTTAGTTAAAAGCTTATATTCACTTTCCCAAAAAGTTTCAGCTCCAATTCAAAACCATTTGCTTTATTTACTCTAAAGCCTTTATCTTAACACTCGCTTTCAAAATAACTTTACTTATTAATAAATTTTCCCAAAAATCCCAAAAATTTTCTAACTCCCAAAATTTCTGGAAAATTTTGACGGAGTCTCCTTTGTACGGAGGAGCTTCTGCGATATCGCAGGATACACAAATATATACATCGGCTCACATGGCCGGAAACCAAAATATATCACAATTTATATATCATTTCCCAATTATATTTGCGTAGGCGTACCTTTTAAGCAAATTTTAATAGCGAGCGGCTAATATAACGCATATTGTAACGACCCAGAATTTTGACCAAATTAAATTGAGAATATTTAATTAATTTTAAATATTTGGATGGTAATTTAATTTGAATCCCCGATTTCAATTTGAAGCTGACGATGTAAATTATAAAATTTTATCTATTGAAAGTGAATAAAAATTTGAATCTTCAAATTTAGGCCGATTAAAAATATTTCAAAGGATGGTAAAATTTATATTGATTATACTGAAGATAATTAGAACTTCAGAATCGAATCTGAAATCGATTTATTCAGTTTTGAATTTAATTGTTCAAATCGATATTTAAAAATAGTCATTTTTCAAACAGTCTCGGAATTCGACGAAACCAGTTCCATTGGGTCCGTAATATTGAATTTTTGTCGGATTTCCAATTTCGTATTTTTCGAAGATGATACGTGACCATACGGTGAGAAAACGCATTGAAATGTAAACGGATTCGATTTAAATTTAAAATTTAAATTTGTCACATCATTACTATTCGTTCCTAAAATCATGCCTAGAATCATGCCTAGTATCGTGCCAGAGAACGTGAAAACATGTCGTCTTCAATTTTTAAATACCCTCGTTCCTTATTTTATGCCGAGCATCTCGTCCCCCCTCCTCTTCCTTTATCTGTTCTCCCCAGCTCAAACGAACGAAACGAAATAAATCAAATCGTTCGAACTTCTCTCGTTCAAAATCAAATGGCCGCCATTTCAAAATCCCCAGTCCCAGATAATTTCGCGAAGCCTCTCGTTCTTCTCCTCTGAGGAGCGTGGAGGCGCGCGATCGATAAAGAAGGGTCGCGAATCGAGGCGGCGTGACGTGGGGGTTCTGGCGAACGCAATCGGAGTAGCGATTTAGGGCACGGCGGCATTGAGTCGGCAAAAGGTCTCTCAGTGTCGAGGCGGCAGGCTCGAAGTCGAAAAAAAAATGGGGGCTCGTTTTTGGCATCGCGATTCAAGCGCGAACGAGGTGGAGCACGGCAGTGCTAGGCGAGGCGTTCGATCGCGAGTGGGTTGAGGGAGCTGGTGCTCACGTGGGGACTACATCAAATTTCGTGAAGGTAGTGGTGGTCTTCTTGGGTAGGGTTTAGCACCGTGGAAGTCGTGGGGTGCCGCTGCCGTCGCATGCGATTCGAGGTCGAAGTGAGCATACGGTCTGCAGCGAAGAACGGAGGGCTCGAGTTTGAGTTTCCAGATCGATCGAGTGAGGTATGCAGACCTGTTTGGATTTAATTCACGTTTATATTCATACATAGGTTAGAAAACGTCTATTTATTTCTAGCTTGGAAAAAAATAAAATAAATAAAGAGTTTACTGTGGAAATTTATGCAAACAGAAAAAGGGAATTTAGGGATTTAAATTGTAGAAAGTTGGTATAAAATTTGGGCTTTGAATTTATATAGTTTATTTCTAAGTATATATATATAAGTCAGAAGCAAATTTATTTTCATTGGAATTTAGTAATATATGTGTAAACAGTAAATACACATATATATGTATAGTTTAAATTTGGGAAAGTGGGAAGTTTAAATGGTTATGAGGTTATTTATAAAAGAAATTTGGTTAAATCAATTTATTTAAAAAGGAAATTTTGTTTTGGATTTTATCGTAGTTAAATAGATTTATTTTAAAAGGGATCATTTTAAATTTATATTTGGTTGTTTAAAATAAATCATCGATAATTAAATTGGTTTAAAATTAAATCATTGTGTAATTAAAAATTCAAATTAGTAATTGAATAGTTCGATTTAAATTCGAATATTAATGAATTGTATAAATTATTTATACAAGGTTATAAATCAAGAAATGATCAAAATGGAAATGGATGGCAAAATTTAAAGCTAAGGTGAGATTTTCTCACTCGAAGGAAGTTTTATTTTGCAGTTATTGATTTGTTTGATGATTGGATGTGCTATTAGATATAATAGGATATATCTATATATATAGCAGTATATACATATTGGCATATGTATATATTGGATTGATTGATTCCCGCCTCGTATAGCGGATGAGACCCTATTGCGCCGTTAGTAAGCGGATTTATAAAAACCTATATACCGCGATAATTCCGTACTGGAGCGGAATTGGTATTGTGCTGACGTTTTTGGATGCAGGGAAACAGGTTGGAGGGATCCAACTGGATTCCTCACCCGTATTGATTATTTACAGATATTTTGATATATTCTGTTATCATATGATGATATATGATATTTGACTGTTGTGATGGACTGATTGGTGTTGTTGCCTCATCGGATTCAGTTTTGAAATGTAAAAATAACGACTTTTATTTTAAAAAGGATTTTTAAGTGATTTTTGAAAAGTAGACGTTTATCGAATTTTTGAATTGATTTATTTCAGAAAAATAAACGTCTAGAATTTTGAAGTTATAAAAGTTAAGATTTTTGTGAATTATGACCGTAAGGTGATTTTTGAAATAAAAGTCGATTTATTTATAAAATGGTTTAAGCTGGGATTTTTGAATAACTATAAACGATTTGTATAAAAAGATTTATAAAATGGATATTTTATTAATAAAAATATTGGACTTATAAAACGAATTTTTATAAGTGTTGAAAAAAAGTATAAAAGGATTTCATAAGTGAATGAAAATTAATAGATTTATAACGTGAAGTTATAAAGTGAATAAATGTTGTAGAATAAACGATTTATAAGTAATTCACTTATAAATTTGACTTTTGCACTTAGATGGGATATAAATAGAAATTGCAAAATGAAATGATTTTGTAAGTTGAAATCATTATAAAGTACAAATGTGATTTATAAACGTGTTTTATAAATCCGAAATCACTTATTCTTATAAGTGAATTTTTGAAGTTAATAAAAGGAGAATTTTATAAATCGAAGTTGTTAGAAAATATAAAGGGTGAATTTATAAACGTTGTTTTATAAATTCGGAAACCCATCGATTGAACTTGATAAATTAAATATAGAAGATTATTAAAGGAGATATATTCGTGATTTTGGACAGCGAATTATCTTTTAAGTTAAATGTGTAGAAATTGTTAAGATTGGGATAGTGATTATATTCACGAATTTGGACAGTAAATATATATTATTGAATAAAATCAATATGTTTTGGGAAAAGGAATATTGTTAAATGAAGTTGTTTTAAAAGATGTTTTTAAAACGTGTGAACTATCGAAATCATAGATTTCAACATTTATTGTTGAAATAGACGTTTTCGAGGAATTTAAGGAAATGATGGACTATAACACTGTTGTTATAGTAAATGGTTTCCGAAAGGGAATGTTTTGATGTAGTATTGGGATTCACATATCTATCTAAATTCCGAATCCCTATACTAGTGATTTTGAGTCGTCGTAACGATGTTTTACGCAACATTCGTTTTGACTCAAATAGATGTAAAATTTATGATTTCCTTAAAGAATGAATATATATACTTAATATTGATTTAAGTATATCGAATATTTTCAAATGTTGAAAATAAATGATTTGTGAAATACTTATTATTAAATAAGTATGGAATTGCTTTTCCAATATGAAATGAACTGTTTTTGAGATTTTATCTTCAAAGATAAAATGAAATGTGGAAATTGAATATTTGAAATTGTTTCAAACGGTTAAGCGTGGAAATTATATATCTAGTAAAGATATTTTTGAAGATGAAATAATTTGGAAAATTATTTGGAATCTGATGATGTTGCGCATCTTTATTGATAGTTAAATAACCGACTATCAATAATTACCTTGAATGACATTTGTTGTGATTGGATGAATTTGAATGCCACACTTATTTTTGAATAATCGCTCACTATTCGGGTTAGCCGGGAAAGGACCATGGGGTCGTATAACCCATTCCGAATATGTGATACGTCGTTATGAATTGCATTTGAAGACCGGTGTTGAAGACCGGATATTTTTGAAAACGGAAGGATTACCGTCGAGTTACTCTACATCGACTGATCTTCGATTTAGAGGTTTTATCACCCTTAGTGACGGGAAGTCCTGACGTGATTGAAAATTATCCGGATATGCAAGGGCTTCGTGAGAAGTGCCTTCGGTTCTGTTCGATCCCGGAACAGACTTGTATGGATTGTGTGTCTGACGTTACAATTTGAGATATTGAGCTGATTTCTTTCAAATACATCTCTGTTGGTGGCGGAGAATTTATTCTCTTAGCTTAACACCCTTCTCTGAGACGTACGAGCTCAGAGGTTATGTAGTTGAAATTTATCAGCGATATATCCCAATTTGGTAACGTGGCATACTGAGTGTTGCTGTGAAATGATCAGTGTTTGATCATTTGTGATATGATCATTTGGTTGATCTTATATCTTTGTGATCATAGGTTGATCATTTTGTTTGACCCGAAGCAGGGCTTTTTAAGAAAGCGTAGCTTTGTGGACGAGACTTCGTCGAGCCTCACACCCCGGAAATGGTCGAAACAGGAAGGATGCAGCAAGGTTCTAGGGAGTAGCGCCCCTTAGTGTATGTCATTCCTTCTGGATAAAGGTGGTATCATGGTATGGAGCCCAGATACTTAACCTCTGTGGTTACTGCATTATTTTTTTTCTATGTGGTTTGTTGCGAATCGGGGATCCTCGGGAAGATCGGTGACGATCGGGGGATGGCATACGCGTGTCAGTAGTTACCTATTTTTGCAGAGGTAACCCGGCCTTGTGTTGGCAGAGATCCGGTTAGGTTCTCGGGTCGTCTATTCCAGGGACGTACCCATCGTGGATAGGAAGTTCCTTTGCCTGACCATTTGTTGGAAATCCAAAGAAACAATACGTGACGTGTACGGTTTTAGTTGTATTACCTGCTATGGAATGTGGCGGTAACCTGCTATTGAACATAGTAGCTATAGTAGGCATAAGTGCGGAATGCCTATGCTGGCTAAGATTAATATTATACTTTTGAAATGTTTTCTACACTATGCACTAATAATAATATCAAAAAGAATTTGATTTCTGCGTAGTAAGCATCTTTGATTATCATAAGAAGAAATCTCCTCCAATTCTGCGTTTGCATTGTGTGTGTGGTGGGAGGTCTTATGGTGGTTTCATTTTCCAAAAGCATTTCGAATCGACTTTAAAAATTATCCTGTTGTTTATTTTAAAGAATAACTGTTTTACGATCTCACACCAGTCACCATGACTGACTCGGAGTTTATTGTTCCCTTCTAAACTCTGGGTGCCCACCAATTTCCACACGGGCAGCCTAGAGTTATATTATCAGGATATTCTGGAGCTTTGGAGATAAGCTGGATGGCGAGACGTAGTATCTGTATCTGATAGTATTTATTCCGCTGTGTATTCTGTATGAGGACAGGTTTATATAACTGTCCATTGTTGTTTATTGACTCTGATGATATGATGTGATGTAATGAAATAACAGATATAATTCTTTTGTTTTTAAATGATATTCATTTATCTATTATATATTGTTCCGCTGCGATATGTGAGATTCTGATATTGTTCTGTTTTCTGTTCTGATGTTGTTCTTTTTCCTTCTTTCTTCTTTTTCTTCTATCTTCTTCTTCTTCTACTTTTTCTTCTTTCTTAAAACCATAACTTTCCGGGTTTCCGGCATTCGATGGCTCAGCAGTCGATAAAGTGAGTATCGATGTTAAATTTTCGAAAGTCGAAAATTTACGGGATGTTACATTTGGTATCAGAGCATATGGTTAAGCGACAACCCTGCTCTGTTGGGTGTTACTCATTAGAGATAGAGTCAGTAGTACTCTAGAATGAGTTGAGTGTAATAATGGATATGAGTGCGTATTTGTTATTGAATATAAAATTGTTTTATATTGTGATGGTTGGTTTATTGAGTGGTATATGAACCTTCGTCGGCACAGTCTTGCAAAACTGTATCGAAGGGGTTTCTAAACGCTCGAATAGAACAGTTCGGCACAGTATTGTTTTAAATAGGGTGAATGAAATGATTTTACCCAAAACTATTTTTGTATATAAAAGAAATGATTTTCTGTAAATTATTATGATATGGATGCATGGTTGTTAGGGAGTGATGATGTTAATTATCATCATTGATATATATATGTGAAAAATTATATATGAAATTGAAATCAAAAAAAAATAAAGAATTAAGAAATGAATCCATATACAAGTAGAATTTGAGAATATAAGTTATAAATGTGAATTGTAAATTAAAACGGAATTCCAGAGAAGTTTTTGGAAATGTTTTGAAAAGAATTTGAAATTTTGGAGATTTGGAAAGTTTAAATCATTTTTGGAGTTGAAAATGAATTTCAAAGGTTTGAAAAGTATTTTAGAGAGATAAAGCTCTAAACTCTTTTCGGTCGCTGGAAAATAATTCCGATGATGATCGCGACATCACCGGTGTTCATTTTCGGGTTTCCAAAAGAGGAATTGCTGCCAAATTGTTTTAAATGGAAGTGTTTGGAAAATTTGGATTTGTTTTGGAAATTAAAAGGATAATTTGAATTGTTTTCAAATGGTTTTGAAAAAGTTGAAACGACTCTGGAATCCTATTTAAAATACTTACGAAATATTAATAAGTTGATAACTTATAGAATATTGAAATTTGATTAGAATTGAAATTCAAATTGAAAAACGAATGAATTAGTGAATGAATGAATAAATTGCAATTGCAAGTGCAACAAAATGAAATTGAAAGTTATAATTCATTTTGAATTTGAAAGTAAATAAAATGGGAATTGAACTTGATTTGTGAAAAAATAAAGTGAAGTATTAAACTCAAATTAGTAAGTGAAGCTAATTGAATATTGATCAAATGAATTAGTAATTGAAACTAATTTAAAATAGGGCAGTTATGAATGAAAAATAATTGATAAAAGTCAATATTCAGAAGTTGAATTGAATCCAAATTAGATTGGAATTGTGAATTGAACTCAAATGAGAAATTGAAATGTGAAATTGAATTCAAATAAAATTTGAAATGTAAAATTGAAGATAATGGATGTAACTTCAATCGCGAATTTAAAGAGAATATAAGCAGTTTATATTGAAAATTTTGTAATAGAATTTGCAAAATGGTTTGAATGTGTAACTAGATATCATGGCTAGTAGATATACAGGTATAAAGGGATTGGAAAATTTATTTCACAGATAACTCGAATTGCTCGAAAAAGGTATGTATTTGAATTATAATATGAGTTTTTGATGATTTCTCTCTAGCCGCTTGGCTTTTTCTTTTTCTTTTTGAAATCTGAGAGTCCGTAGGGACGTTTTGTAGTCGTACCGTATTAGCCGCGCAAAGGAGACGCTGGCAAAATTTTTCGGAAATTTAGGGCGTTAGAAAATTTTTGAGAAATTTTGAAAGTTTAAATTTGAAATTTGAATTTAAATTTGAATTGTTAAGTGAACAATGTTGTTTTGAAACTTATAATTGAAGTGGAAAATTTAGTTGAATGATAACGAATCTTTAATAGAAAGATTTGTTTTGACAAATTGATAAAACTATTGGATTGTGAAAAATAGTAGACGAGTTAAGGACCTTTCTTTCTAACTTGTAATTTCGGGACGAAATTCTTTTAAGGAGGGAAATCTGTAACGACCCAGAATTTTGACCAAATTAAATTGAGAATATTTAATTAATTTTAAATATTTGGATGGTAATTTAATTTGAATCCCCGATTTCAATTTGAAGCTGACGATGTAAATTATAAAATTTTATCTATTGAAAGTGAATAAAAATTTGAATCTTCAAATTTAGGCCGATTAAAAATATTTCAAAGGATGGTAAAATTTATATTGATTATACTGAAGATAATTAGAACTTCAGAATCGAATCTGAAATCGATTTATTCAGTTTTGAATTTAATTGTTCAAATCGATATTTAAAAATAGTCATTTTTCAAACAGTCTCGGAATTCGACGAAACCAGTTCCATTGGGTCCGTAATATTGAATTTTTGTCGGATTTCCAATTTCGTATTTTTCGAAGATGATACGTGACCATACGGTGAGAAAACGCATTGAAATGTAAACGGATTCGATTTAAATTTAAAATTTAAATTTGTCACATCATTACTATTCGTTCCTAAAATCATGCCTAGAATCATGCCTAGTATCGTGCCAGAGAACGTGAAAACATGTCGTCTTCAATTTTTAAATACCCTCGTTCCTTATTTTATGCCGAGCATCTCGTCCCCCCTCCTCTTCCTTTATCTGTTCTCCCCAGCTCAAACGAACGAAACGAAATAAATCAAATCGTTCGAACTTCTCTCGTTCAAAATCAAATGGCCGCCATTTCAAAATCCCCAGTCCCAGATAATTTCGCGAAGCCTCTCGTTCTTCTCCTCTGAGGAGCGTGGAGGCGCGCGATCGATAAAGAAGGGTCGCGAATCGAGGCGGCGTGACGTGGGGGTTCTGGCGAACGCAATCGGAGTAGCGATTTAGGGCACGGCGGCATTGAGTCGGCAAAAGGTCTCTCAGTGTCGAGGCGGCAGGCTCGAAGTCGAAAAAAAAATGGGGGCTCGTTTTTGGCATCGCGATTCAAGCGCGAACGAGGTGGAGCACGGCAGTGCTAGGCGAGGCGTTCGATCGCGAGTGGGTTGAGGGAGCTGGTGCTCACGTGGGGACTACATCAAATTTCGTGAAGGTAGTGGTGGTCTTCTTGGGTAGGGTTTAGCACCGTGGAAGTCGTGGGGTGCCGCTGCCGTCGCATGCGATTCGAGGTCGAAGTGAGCATACGGTCTGCAGCGAAGAACGGAGGGCTCGAGTTTGAGTTTCCAGATCGATCGAGTGAGGTATGCAGACCTGTTTGGATTTAATTCACGTTTATATTCATACATAGGTTAGAAAACGTCTATTTATTTCTAGCTTGGAAAAAAATAAAATAAATAAAGAGTTTACTGTGGAAATTTATGCAAACAGAAAAAGGGAATTTAGGGATTTAAATTGTAGAAAGTTGGTATAAAATTTGGGCTTTGAATTTATATAGTTTATTTCTAAGTATATATATATAAGTCAGAAGCAAATTTATTTTCATTGGAATTTAGTAATATATGTGTAAACAGTAAATACACATATATATGTATAGTTTAAATTTGGGAAAGTGGGAAGTTTAAATGGTTATGAGGTTATTTATAAAAGAAATTTGGTTAAATCAATTTATTTAAAAAGGAAATTTTGTTTTGGATTTTATCGTAGTTAAATAGATTTATTTTAAAAGGGATCATTTTAAATTTATATTTGGTTGTTTAAAATAAATCATCGATAATTAAATTGGTTTAAAATTAAATCATTGTGTAATTAAAAATTCAAATTAGTAATTGAATAGTTCGATTTAAATTCGAATATTAATGAATTGTATAAATTATTTATACAAGGTTATAAATCAAGAAATGATCAAAATGGAAATGGATGGCAAAATTTAAAGCTAAGGTGAGATTTTCTCACTCGAAGGAAGTTTTATTTTGCAGTTATTGATTTGTTTGATGATTGGATGTGCTATTAGATATAATAGGATATATCTATATATATAGCAGTATATACATATTGGCATATGTATATATTGGATTGATTGATTCCCGCCTCGTATAGCGGATGAGACCCTATTGCGCCGTTAGTAAGCGGATTTATAAAAACCTATATACCGCGATAATTCCGTACTGGAGCGGAATTGGTATTGTGCTGACGTTTTTGGATGCAGGGAAACAGGTTGGAGGGATCCAACTGGATTCCTCACCCGTATTGATTATTTACAGATATTTTGATATATTCTGTTATCATATGATGATATATGATATTTGACTGTTGTGATGGACTGATTGGTGTTGTTGCCTCATCGGATTCAGTTTTGAAATGTAAAAATAACGACTTTTATTTTAAAAAGGATTTTTAAGTGATTTTTGAAAAGTAGACGTTTATCGAATTTTTGAATTGATTTATTTCAGAAAAATAAACGTCTAGAATTTTGAAGTTATAAAAGTTAAGATTTTTGTGAATTATGACCGTAAGGTGATTTTTGAAATAAAAGTCGATTTATTTATAAAATGGTTTAAGCTGGGATTTTTGAATAACTATAAACGATTTGTATAAAAAGATTTATAAAATGGATATTTTATTAATAAAAATATTGGACTTATAAAACGAATTTTTATAAGTGTTGAAAAAAAGTATAAAAGGATTTCATAAGTGAATGAAAATTAATAGATTTATAACGTGAAGTTATAAAGTGAATAAATGTTGTAGAATAAACGATTTATAAGTAATTCACTTATAAATTTGACTTTTGCACTTAGATGGGATATAAATAGAAATTGCAAAATGAAATGATTTTGTAAGTTGAAATCATTATAAAGTACAAATGTGATTTATAAACGTGTTTTATAAATCCGAAATCACTTATTCTTATAAGTGAATTTTTGAAGTTAATAAAAGGAGAATTTTATAAATCGAAGTTGTTAGAAAATATAAAGGGTGAATTTATAAACGTTGTTTTATAAATTCGGAAACCCATCGATTGAACTTGATAAATTAAATATAGAAGATTATTAAAGGAGATATATTCGTGATTTTGGACAGCGAATTATCTTTTAAGTTAAATGTGTAGAAATTGTTAAGATTGGGATAGTGATTATATTCACGAATTTGGACAGTAAATATATATTATTGAATAAAATCAATATGTTTTGGGAAAAGGAATATTGTTAAATGAAGTTGTTTTAAAAGATGTTTTTAAAACGTGTGAACTATCGAAATCATAGATTTCAACATTTATTGTTGAAATAGACGTTTTCGAGGAATTTAAGGAAATGATGGACTATAACACTGTTGTTATAGTAAATGGTTTCCGAAAGGGAATGTTTTGATGTAGTATTGGGATTCACATATCTATCTAAATTCCGAATCCCTATACTAGTGATTTTGAGTCGTCGTAACGATGTTTTACGCAACATTCGTTTTGACTCAAATAGATGTAAAATTTATGATTTCCTTAAAGAATGAATATATATACTTAATATTGATTTAAGTATATCGAATATTTTCAAATGTTGAAAATAAATGATTTGTGAAATACTTATTATTAAATAAGTATGGAATTGCTTTTCCAATATGAAATGAACTGTTTTTGAGATTTTATCTTCAAAGATAAAATGAAATGTGGAAATTGAATATTTGAAATTGTTTCAAACGGTTAAGCGTGGAAATTATATATCTAGTAAAGATATTTTTGAAGATGAAATAATTTGGAAAATTATTTGGAATCTGATGATGTTGCGCATCTTTATTGATAGTTAAATAACCGACTATCAATAATTACCTTGAATGACATTTGTTGTGATTGGATGAATTTGAATGCCACACTTATTTTTGAATAATCGCTCACTATTCGGGTTAGCCGGGAAAGGACCATGGGGTCGTATAACCCATTCCGAATATGTGATACGTCGTTATGAATTGCATTTGAAGACCGGTGTTGAAGACCGGATATTTTTGAAAACGGAAGGATTACCGTCGAGTTACTCTACATCGACTGATCTTCGATTTAGAGGTTTTATCACCCTTAGTGACGGGAAGTCCTGACGTGATTGAAAATTATCCGGATATGCAAGGGCTTCGTGAGAAGTGCCTTCGGTTCTGTTCGATCCCGGAACAGACTTGTATGGATTGTGTGTCTGACGTTACAATTTGAGATATTGAGCTGATTTCTTTCAAATACATCTCTGTTGGTGGCGGAGAATTTATTCTCTTAGCTTAACACCCTTCTCTGAGACGTACGAGCTCAGAGGTTATGTAGTTGAAATTTATCAGCGATATATCCCAATTTGGTAACGTGGCATACTGAGTGTTGCTGTGAAATGATCAGTGTTTGATCATTTGTGATATGATCATTTGGTTGATCTTATATCTTTGTGATCATAGGTTGATCATTTTGTTTGACCCGAAGCAGGGCTTTTTAAGAAAGCGTAGTTTTGTGGACGAGACTTCGTCGAGCCTCACACCCCGGAAATGGTCGAAACAGGAAGGATGCAGCAAGGTTCTAGGGAGTAGCGCCCCTTAGTGTATGTCATTCCTTCTGGATAAAGGTGGTATCATGGTATGGAGCCCAGATACTTAACCTCTGTGGTTACTGCATTATTTTTTTTCTATGTGGTTTGTTGCGAATCGGGGATCCTCGGGAAGATCGGTGACGATCGGGGGATGGCATACGCGTGTCAGTAGTTACCTATTTTTGCAGAGGTAACCCGGCCTTGTGTTGGCAGAGATCCGGTTAGGTTCTCGGGTCGTCTATTCCAGGGACGTACCCATCGTGGATAGGAAGTTCCTTTGCCTGACCATTTGTTGGAAATCCAAAGAAACAATACGTGACGTGTACGGTTTTAGTTGTATTACCTGCTATGGAATGTGGCGGTAACCTGCTATTGAACATAGTAGCTATAGTAGGCATAAGTGCGGAATGCCTATGCTGGCTAAGATTAATATTATACTTTTGAAATGTTTTCTACACTATGCACTAATAATAATATCAAAAAGAATTTGATTTCTGCGTAGTAAGCATCTTTGATTATCATAAGAAGAAATCTCCTCCAATTCTGCGTTTGCATTGTGTGTGTGGTGGGAGGTCTTATGGTGGTTTCATTTTCCAAAAGCATTTCGAATCGACTTTAAAAATTATCCTGTTGTTTATTTTAAAGAATAACTGTTTTACGATCTCACACCAGTCACCATGACTGACTCGGAGTTTATTGTTCCCTTCTAAACTCTGGGTGCCCACCAATTTCCACGCGGGCAGCCTAGAGTTATATTATCAGGATATTCTGGAGCTTTGGAGATAAGCTGGATGGCGAGACGTAGTATCTGTATCTGATAGTATTTATTCCGCTGTGTATTCTGTATGAGGACAGGTTTATATAACTGTCCATTGTTGTTTATTGACTCTGATGATATGATGTGATGTAATGAAATAACAGATATAATTCTTTTGTTTTTAAATGATATTCATTTATCTATTATATATTGTTCCGCTGCGATATGTGAGATTCTGATATTGTTCTGTTTTCTGTTCTGATGTTGTTCTTTTTCCTTCTTTCTTCTTTTTCTTCTATCTTCTTCTTCTTCTACTTTTTCTTCTTTCTTAAAACCATAACTTTCCGGGTTTCCGGCATTCGATGGCTCAGCAGTCGATAAAGTGAGTATCGATGTTAAATTTTCGAAAGTCGAAAATTTACGGGATGTTACACATATGCGCGCTCCAACTCTCTCGAACGCCTCCCGTCCCTGTACTAAACTCAAGCAACTCATCAGTTTCAAAGATGTGAGCATTTTAATAACATTTCCAATGTAAATGCAAGCCAAACATATCCATTTCATAACCAAACCAAGCAAACTTCATCATTAACAATGTTAACCTTATTTATTTCAACAATCCAAAGATTTCAATCACATTCAAATTACTTATTCAAGTTTAACCTCATTTTATTTCACTTGAATGATTTAAATTCAATTTCACTACATACAATTCATATTTATCTCAACCAATTCATTTCCACTTCAATATGATTACATATGCCTTCTTACCTTTTAATTTTACTTACATTCTAAATTTGATTTACAATCAAATTTCATTTTAAACTTGAAACATTTGCATTTCCTTTTATAATCCATTTCCATTCATATGCAAACATTACTTATTAAAATGCAACCCATTATGATTTATTCAAAACTAATTCCATTCTCTCTTTAAATCAATTCACTTGCATTTATATACAAACTTTTGAATTAGATTCCAATCCATATCAATTTATTCAAAGGTCAGCTTCAATTGCTTTTTAAACAACTCAATTCTGAATACAAGCAATTTTCACGCCATTCAAGCAAAAATTATTGTCACTTAAGCTTATCACCATTCAAAATTAATTTCAACTTGGATGTGTATTAATCTTATTCAACTTTTGCATTGTTCACAATCCAAGTATTTTCTTTTCCGAATGCAATTGTTAAATTCAATATTTCCTTTACATTTTAATCTCATTAACCAAATTCAAGTTTATATTAATATCATTCATTCCTGAGTTATTTACAACTCTTATATTTTTAACTCATCACATTAATTAATTTAAAACTCATTTCACTTGCATTTCAGTTTATTTCCTAACAAATTTCATTCGGAATTACTTAAATAAGCCCATTCACAATCATTTGTTCTTCTTCCAAGTTACTTAAGTTCTTTCACGAAATTTCCATCATCTTCTTATATCAATTTTATTTTATTTTCATTTGATTCTCATTCAATTCAAATTTCAATTCCTTTACAACTTTAATGCTCTTTGTTTACTTATCCAATCCATGTTAGATTTATATTATTAACAAAGAGACCATTTAAATTATTTCTCTCATTTGAATTTACTTACAATTCAAACCATCACTATTATAATCTAATCCCATTATACATTCTCACTTCCAACATTCATTACCAAACTTAAATCCCATCCCAAAACTGGATTTTTTTCCTTACTTTCTAAATTTTGACCAAACTATCAAAATTCTATTTATTGCAATACAAATTCCATTTAATTTAGCTTACACAAAACTCATTGCCAAACAATCATTTTAAATTTAATTTGGTGAGCATTTACTTCATTCAACATCCCTTCAACTAAATTAAATTTCCATTTAATTAAATTCTTATCCAAATTTAATTCAAGGTTAACTAAATTATATATGCATTTTCAATTTAATTCAGCCCACCTAAATTTAAACCATTTCCTTTACTAATTTAAATAAGAATTTAATTACATTCATTCTTATTCATAACACAACAGAAATTTTAATATTCAGCTTAACTCTATTTTAGTCGAAGTTAAACCCAATTTATTTTACTTGAATGATTTACATTCAAATTCTCTATATACAAGTTCAAACTTATTTACTAACTTCAATTCACTTACCTCTTTTATATTTTATAATTGTTTCACCTTACTTTGCATTCCATTTAAAATTAAGTTCGAATTCACCTTACCATTCAACCATTTTCATTTGTGATTATAATTCCATTTTACTTGAGTTAAAATCAAATCTTCCATTCTCAAGTTCTCCAACTTATTTACTTATAAGTTTATATTGCTCATTTCAAACCAATCCACATTTTTATAATCACAATGTCAAATTTTAACACTTAATAGCTTAAGAATATGAATTCATTTACACAACCATAAGCATTTACATTTCACCGTTATCTCAACTTCCTTTTAATTCCAATTCATTTAGATTTAATTCAATTTCAAATCCTTAATTTTATTTAACTTATCATAAGTTAAATCCAGATATATTCCATTCACCTTCATTTATTCAAAGTAAATTTACATTCCCTATATACTCAATTCTTCTTTAAATCAACTTTCCCTTATAAGTTATATGGTTGAATCATTTCAACTTTCACATTTTTATTTAAACAGGATTTCCAGAATTCAATTTACCCGGATTTATTTCAAAACCAATTCGAAATAAAAATCAACACATTTCTCTTTTGATATTCAAATCAAATACCAAATTCCAAAACAAATTGCTTTTACCAAACAATTTTCCTTTGAAAATTCCAAAATTACTTGTTTCCCAACAAGTCCAAACAAATACCATAACCAACTATTTTGGTAGCAATCCATCACTTTAGAAACTCGAAAATGAATTCTAATGATGTGGCCAGCATCATCAGGATTATTTTCCAGCGACTGAAGTGAGTTCAGTACTTTCCACTTCCAAAATCCACCTCAAAACAATTTCTATTCAAAAAAAATATTTTTCCCAAAATATACTCCAATTTTACAAATGCTTTTGAAAACATTTCTAACATTTCCACAAAGTCAAACTCCCAAAACTTTGTTTAATTCCATTTGAAATCCCTTTCAAAATTTCCGGGGTCAAAGTTCTAGTTTAAATCAAATTTAAATTTTTTTTTTTACTTTTCTTATTTAAAACATATTCAGTCAATTCCATTTGGTTATAAACCATTTTAATATTTTAACTTCTTATTGGCTTATAAATCATTTCGAATTTTAGCTCATATTTTAATTTCTTACTTGTTTACTGTATCAACAACCAAACATCCAATACATAATAATAATTCAGAATATTATTTCTTTATATCAAAATATAATTTTGGGTAAAATTATTTCATTTACCCACTTTAAAAATAATACTATGTCGGTTTATCTTGTTTAAGAGTTTAGAAACCCCTACCGATACGGTTGTACTTCCCGCACCGACCAGAATTCATAAACACTCAACCGATAAGTCAACACGGTACAAAAACAATTTTATATCCACTAACAAATACGCTCTCATAGCTATTATTACACTCAGCTCATTATAGAGTACTTCCGACTCTATTTAAAATGAGTAATTTTCCCACCAAAGCCTAAGTTGTCGCCAATCTAAGCTCTGATACCACTGTAATAACCCGAGTTTTTCTAACACGAAAAACCGGACCATTTGGGTAAAAAGAAGAGGTAGAAGAAGAAGAAAAATAGATAGAAGAAGAAAGAACTAAACAAAATCAGAACCTCACAGTCGCAGCGGATAAAATATAATATATAGAACAGATCTTTACACAAAATGAAACTATATCTGTTTATATACAATACATCATCATCAGAGTATATCAATACCATCATCAATATCCAGTCAATCAGTCAATACAACAATCACAGCAGCGGAATAATACAAGTACGAGAAATACGTCTCGAACTCCAGCTCCTCTCTTGAGCTCCATAGCAACCTATCCTGTAAAATACTCGGTCTGACCCGAGCATTATAATAAAATAACACCCGAGTCAGTCTGGAATACCAGCGCATCATAAATACATCCAAACTGATTATTAAAGTTTCAAAAATCCTTTGAAACAAAAGCATCTCGTAAGACCACGCCACAAATAAACATGTCGGGTTTTTACCTTACGATAGCTAAAACACTTTTATATTAAAATCCTCTAATATTATAATAGTGTCTATAAAAAGTAAAATAGAATCTAGCTGAAATGCTTGCATCTCACATTTCAACAATAGTTGGGCACAATCAAAACCGTACAGGCACGTAGGGAGAATGGATTTCCAACGAATGACTAGGCACTGGGGTACCACCTGTCACAGTACGTGGCCTAGATCACAGTACCGAGGAGTACGCCCGCTCCCCTGCAACACAAGGCCGGAACCATCCCTTACTGGATGATCCCGAATAAAATCACCCCACGGTTGGGATCAGCAACCGCACCACTAAGCCGAAATAAAAAGGGACATCTAGACAGGGATGACCTTACCCTCCAGTGGGAGCTACCCACGAAGCCTTGCTGCATAACCCCTGATTTTCAGTCATTCCCGGTTGATGAGGTTCGAGGCTAAACGATACCTTTTAGAGAACATATCCCTTAGAATGCCCATCGTCCGCTGACGATGTTTCACAAGCATTCGTCCATACAAGTCCGTCCTGGGTTTGAACGGAACCGAAGGCACTACTCCTACTACATCCATTTTGGAAATATCCTCAGGATTAGTAGCGACTAGCCCTTGCACTTCACTGCTCCATCTTCGACTCCGAAATCGTTACACGAAACGTACAAACCGGATCGAAGTGGTATTCGAGTCTCCAGACCTAGAATCCCGGTATACGGAAACTCGATCCCGGTCTCTTCGAAACGATCGCGCATTTGGCCAATATTGATAGTCGGTGATTTAACTATCAATTAATGTTCACAAACATCCATACACATCCATCACACAATAAATAATCTCCATATTATTTACTTGTCTTTAATATCTTTAAAAGATATATTTTCCAAATTTTCCCAACTCATTTGAAAACAACTTTCCAAAGTTCTTATATTACAAGGTAAATCCTTTACCATATATTCCCAATGGAAATAACCAAGTATAAAACAATTTACATTTAAACAGTTAAAATACCTTATATTGAAATATACTTTAAAGTATGAAAATTACTTCTATTTATTTACTTAAATATAAATTTAAAATATTGTGGAGAAAACTAGTTATTTACACATAACTTTGATTTAAGGTAAGATTTTAGTTTAACTAAATTCAAAATAGCGTTATAAGAAGAAAATTGTAAATTTTAACAACTTAAGCTAAAACCAACTTTTTAAATAAATCCATTTGTAAAATAATTGCTAATATACTCCCAAATTATTACGGTATTAAAAATTATAAATTTATTCCTTTAAAAATAACGATTTCTTAAAAATACTTTTAAAACGATTTAAAACTTAACCTTAGTTAAAATAAAATCTTTTTATAAACATTTACTTGGTTTTCCCAGGGAAACACTTTCCATTTAAACATTTCAAAAACTTCCCATTATATTCAAAATCCCAATTTGGCCCAATTTACATTTTTCCTTTCAAATCCGATTTCAAATTTTATTCTTTGAAATTTTAAATTTAACAATTCATTTTATTTCGTAAAAACACAATTTATCCATTTATAATTAAATTCTGTGATTATACTTTATACAACAATGTCACAGAACAACTAAATTTCCAGGTTTATCAATCACATCATATAAACAGGTATCACTATCAATTATAAAATAATTGCTACAATTGTGAGGAATCCAGTTGGATCCCTCCAACCTGTTTCTCCCTGCATCCACAAATATTAGCACATCACAATATAAATATCAATCCAGACTGATAATAACAGTTATATTCAGCCATCCACACAGATATTTAAATATCAATTATTTATAATGCCTAGCATCCAGATGTGAGTGAGAAAAACTCACTTTGAGTTCGGCGAGCGTTCGAAATTTTGAATTAAACCGGACGACGTCCAATTCAACCCAAATTTCTACTTGCCCGGATTGGCTCCGGATCTGCATCACAGCGTAGTGTTTGTCTCTGCGATCCCGGCGTTTCCAGTTTCGTTAAAATCTGAGTACGTATGAGTTCGTTATGATAATACAAAGTTTTGAATTGAAATTTAAAAACAATTTCTTTTATTTAATTTATACCAATCACGGCCCACCCTCACGAAAACAAGCCCGTTCCCCTGCTCCTTCCTCTTGCGAACTCGTACAGGAAACAAATCGAACCCAAAATCACGATTAGGGTTTGTCATCGCTCCACCCTCGATTCATACGAACTCGATCAACAACCACCATGACGAAGCCCACTACCTCCTTCACCATCGCCCACGAACACGTGCAGCTCGGCTGCCTCCCAAGCTCGAAAAACGAGATCAACTCGGTGAGGAACGGCACCACCTAGCACCCCCTCTGGTTGACTACAACCCATCTCCACCGTACGGATCTGAAGCTATCGCCGAGTACTTCGATTCTCATGTAGAAAGTTTTGAGCGAAAGCAATTAGATTGAATGGAAATTGGAGGAGAAGATCGTTTACTCCCGGCCATTGAAATGAAAGGAAACGACGGCTAACGTATATGCTAGGGTTTAAGAGAATAAATGAATATATATAATTGTTTTAATATTATTAAATTAATAAAATATCTCAATTTAACAGTTAAAGCACACGACATCCAATTCTCACGTTCCGACAGGCGTTTCTAGGGTTTTTCCGCGTTCCGAACACGATGGAACAGGTTTCGTAAGCTAATTTGATCGTATGTGCGAGATATGAAATTAAACAATCAATTTAAAATTAAATCGGTTAAATCGATTTCTACGCGTTTCGAGCTGCCACGGTCAAACGACAACTCCGATTGCTACGAAAATTGAAATCCGATAATAACTAACTATTTCGGATCCAATGGAACTGGTTTCGTCGAATTCCGAGACTGCGCCCCGGAAGGCTATTTTAACTCGTCTATTAATTCGGGCGATTTCTAAAATCATCGAAAACGCTTCAAATTTCACTTTTAAAATTTTCTTAACTTAATAATAAATCATATAAAATTTATAAACACATTAAAAATCATTCTGGCTCATCCCAGACTCAAATCTGATTAATTTGCATTTTAATAATATTAAATTCATTTTTAAATTAATATAAAATTCCAAATAATAATTTGTCGACTTTTAAATTCATCTAAAATTACCACCACACTATTTACACTCCAATAACTCCAAATAAATTTTTAAAACTATTTTTATCACTATTTACACTCAGATTTACCTTTTATCTCAATTTTGAATATTTAAATAGTATCTTCCCGTTATTCAAATTCAACCCGAAATTACTATAATTAAAAATTACAGCTTATTTCATTGATTGAATCTGAATCTATTCATTTTAAAATCAATTAAGAATCCACATTAACATTTAAAATGAATTAAATGTTCAAATTCAATGGCTTAAAAATACGGGATGTTACAGTTGTATTGTATTGAGTTGTATATTGACTCTGATTGATGTATGTATAAACTGATATAGTTCTTTGTTTTAAAAGACTAGTGATTTTCTATTATATATTGTTCCGCTGCGATATGTGAGATTCTGATATTGTTTCTGTTTCTATTGTTGTTCTGTTGTTCTTCCTTCTTCTTCCTTCTTCTTCTGTTTTCTTCTTCTTCTACCTTTTTCTTCTTTTTAAAACCATAACTTTTCGGGTTTCCGGCGTTCGATGGCTCGGCAGTCGATAAAGTGAGTATCGATGTCGAATTTTCGAAAGTCGAAAATTTCGGGATGTTACAGCTGGTATCAGAGCATATGGTTAAGCGACAACCCTGCTCTGTTGGGTGTTACTCATTAGAGATGGAGTCAGTAGTGCTCTAGAATGAGTTGAGTGTAATAATATATACGAGCGCATATTTGTTAGTGAATATAAAAATGTTTTATATTGTGTTTGCTTATCCGTTGAGATGTTTATGAATTTTGGTCGGTATGTGGGACGCCATATTATCGATAGGGATTTCTAAACACTTAAACGAGGCAAGACGACATAATATTGTTTTAAATAGGGTAAATGAAATAATTTTACCCAAAGCTATTTTTGTATAGAAAAGAAACGATTTTCTATGAATTACTATAGTATATGGTTGCATGGTTGCTAGAAATGATAACATTAAACTATTATCATTGAAATTAAATGAGAAATTGGAATTATAACTCCAAAGTTAAAATAAATTCACATACTAATGAAATTTAAGAATGTAAATTATAAATGTGAATTGTAAATTGAAACGGAATTCCAGAGAAGTATTTGGAAATGTTTTGAAAAGAATCTGAAAATTTTGGAGATTTGGAAAGTTTAAATCCTTTTTGATTTGAAAGTGATTTTCAAAGGTTTTGAAAAGTCTTTTGAAGAGATGAAAAGCTCTAAACTCTTTTAGGTTGCTGGAAAATAATTCCGATGATGACCGCGGCATCATTGGTGTTCATTTTCGGGTTTCCAAAAGAGGATTTGCTGCCAAATGGTTTTAAATAGAAGTTGTTTGAAAAATTTGGATTTTGTTTTGGAAATTAAAAGGATAATTTGAATTGTTTTCAAATGGTTTTGAAAAAGTTGAAACGACTCTGGAATCCTATTTAAAATACTTACGAAATATTAATAAGTTGATAACTTATAAAATATTGAAATTTGATTAGAATGAAATTCAAATTGAAAAACGAATGAATTAGTGAATGAATGAATAAATTGCGATTGCAAGTGCCAGAAAATGAAATTGAATGTTAAAATTCATTTTGAATTTGGTAGTAAATGAAGTTGAAACCGAATTTGAATAAATAAATTGGAGTAGTAACAAATGAATTGGAATGAGAGTTCAAATTGAATGAAATAGATATATAACTTCAACAGTGAAGTAAAGAATGTATAAGCAGTTTATATTGAAAATTTTGTAACAGAATTTGCAAAATGATTTGAAGCTGTAACTAGATATAATGGCTAGTAGATATACAGGTGTAAAGGAATTGGAATTGAATTGCAAAGATAAATTTGAATTGCTCGAAAAAGGTATGTATTTGAGTTTTAATATGAGTTTTTGATGACTTCTCTCTAGCCGCTTGGCTTTTTCTTTTTCTTTTTGAAATCTGAGAGTCCGTAGGGACGTTTTGTAGTCGTGCCGTATTAGCCGCGCAAAGGAGACGCTGGCGAAATTTTTCGAAAATTTAGGGCGTTAGAAAAATTTTGAGAAAATTTGAAAGTTTAAAAGGTGAATTTGAATTTAAATTTGAATAGAATAGTAAAACAAAGTTGTTTTGAAACTTATAATTGAAGTTGGAAAACTAGTTAAGCTAATAACGAATCTTTAGTAGGAAGATTTGTTTTGATAAAATTAGATAAAACTATTAGATTGTGAAAAATAGTAGACGAGTTAAGGACCACTTTTCCTAACTTGTAATTTCGAGGACGAAATTCTTTTAAGGAGGGAAGTCTGTAACGACCCAGAATTTTGAACGAATTAAATTGAGAATATTTAATTTATTTTAAATATTTGAACGATGATTTAATTTGAATCCCCGATTTAAATTTGAATTTGACGATTAAATTATAAAATTTAATCTATTGAATGTTGAATAAAAATTTAAATCTCCAGTTTACAGCTGAAGAAAAATATTTCTAAAGCTTTTAAAATTCGTGTTGATATTACTGAAGATAACAGAAGCTTCAGAATTGAGTTTGAAAACGATTTGTTCAATTTTGAAATTTAATCGTTCGAATTGATATTGGAAAATAGCCGTCCGAGGCACAGTCTCGGAATTCGACGAAACCAGTTCCATTGGGTCCGTAATATTGATTATTGTCGGATTTCAAATTTCGTATTTTTCGAAGTTATTCTGTGAGCACACGACACCTAAACGCATTGGAATTTAATCAAATTCAATTTAATTTTAAAAATTCAAATAAGTCAATATCATCGGCACATTTTCTTCCCTTAAAACGCGCCTGGAATCACGATACAAAATCATGTAAGCACGTTGTTCTGCAAAACCACGATCTCCTATCTCCCTCCATCTCTTTTTTTTTATAATCACGCAACTCCGTTCAATTCAAAATCACAGGAGGAAAACAAAAATGGCCGAGCGTTGTGATATCAAAAAGAAGCTGTTTTCCCTTTTTATAAAATCCATAGTCGAATTTAAATAATCTCTCCCGTTTGAAATTCATACTTTCTCCCTCAGAGCTAAAGCCGTTCAAAGAAAAAAAAATCGAACAAAGTTCGTTCGACCGAGTGTAGGTGGCGATGAATTTGGGGCTCCCGCGGTTCGACTTCGACGACGAGGTTGGAAGTGAATCGAGAAAGTGGTTGTGGGTCCGACCGTGGGTGTCGAGCAGTAGAGTTTCGAGCTAGCGCACGCGAGAGGCGAGGTGGCCAGTGATCGCCAGAGTAGCCTAGGACTTCACGAGTGGAGGGGGGTGTTGGTGGCGGCGGGTCGATAGATTCGAGTTCGATTAGGGTTCCGTTCAAGGGGGTTGGCGACGCAGTTAGAAGGCGAGTTCTGCAGTGCTTCGCGGGGTGGGCCGCGTCGATGAAGTGTGGGCGATCTGCTGTTGATGGAGACGAGGCTCGCGTGAATATTGGGGGTCGCGTGGCTTCGTGGTAGTTGATGTGGGTTGCGATGTTCGTCTCCGGCGATGGTGGTTGGGAGACTGTTCGTGGTGGTCGATCGATTTCGATCTGGGAATGTTCGACAGTGAAGGTATGAATTGCAGTTAATTAAAAATATATATGCCTGTAAATACATTAAAGAAAAGGTTATTGATATTTGCTAAAAAGAAAGTTAGAAAAAGAAAAAAAGAAAAAAAAAGTTACTGTAATAATTTTTGGTTAATAGGCAGAAGTAGTTAAAATAAATCAATAGTTGATTTAAATTGTTAAAATGGAGATTATTTATAAAGATTTTCAAAGGGAATTTGTTGGGAATTAAAATCATGAAATGAAATTTATTATTCGATTCAGTTCAGATATTAATTAAAATTGTACAATTGTTATATAAGGTATAAATCAAGAAATCGAGTCAAGATGGAAATTGGATGGCAAAATTTAAAACTAAGGTGAGATCTTCTCACTCAAATTGAATGTGGAATTTTTGCAGTTATTGATTGCTATTGATTTGTGGTATTAGATATAGTTGGATATATCTATTATATATAGCAATATATACATATTGGCATATGTATATATTGGATTGATGATTTCCCGCCTCGTATAGCGGATGAGACCCTATTGCGCCGTTAGTAAGCGGATTTTTATAAAACCCATATACCGCGATAATTCCGTACTGGAGCGGAATTGGTATTGTGCTAACGTCTTTGGATGCAGGAAAACAGGTTGGAGGGATCCAACTGGAACCCTCACATTGATTGAATTTATTTCTATTGTGATATGAGTCTGTGAATGATTATAGTGATGCTATTAATCATATTGATATTTGGAAATTGTTTGAAAGCTAAAATTAAGCTGAATGGATGTTTGACATCATTGGATTCCAAAGATAAACGAAATTGAATTTTTGAAATTTAAGTAGAAATTTCTAAGTGAATCAATTTTAGAAATTGAATAAATTTTGAAGAAAGGAATTTTAAAATATAAAAAGTTGATTTTTTTTAAAATCTTATTGAATTAATCCCAGAATCAAGTGAAAATGTTAGGTAAATGAATTTCGTATAATAGTGATTTTAAATTGAAGAATTTAATTAAAATTTGGATTTCTAAATAGTTTGAAAAAGATAAAAAGATTTATTTTCTTTAAGGGGAATTTATTTAAAAGGAAATAAGTTGGAAGTCCAACTATAAATTTAATTGGCAAATTGAAACGAATTTGGAAAGTCAATATAAAATGAGTTGGGATGGGAAATTTATTTAGAAATGAAGACTGAAATTGATTGGTTATTGAAGTAGAATTAGAAATTAATTTGGGATCTGATTTTGGGGTTAAAGTGAAGAATTGGAAAATGAATTAAATTGAAATAAGGGAAATTGGTGTAAAAATAAATATTGATTTATTTTTAAATTGTGGAAATAGATTTACGAATTTGGAATAAAGATTTAAATAAATCGATAAGGATTTATTTAATTGGTTTAAATGGACCATTGTGAAATAAAAGCATTATATAGAAGATTTATAAAATTTGATTTTGTATAAATCAAAGTGATGAAATTTTAAAGGAATTTTGTTAATATTGAAAATGAATACAAATAGAATTTATAAAAAGTGTTTATAAATTCGAAATCGATTGAATTTGACAAATTTAAGATAGGAGATTATTAAAGAAGATATATTCGCGATTTTGGATAGCGAATTTTTATTGAAATAATAAATGTGTAGAAAAGATTTAAATATGGTTAAGTGAAGTATATTCACGATTTTGGACAGTGAATATCTTTTTAAAGTAGAATGGATATGGTTTTGGGAAAGCGATATTATAAAAATGAAGTAACTGTTTTAAAAGATGTTTTAAAACGTGTTAAGTATCGAATACATAGATTTCAACATTCATTGTTGAAATAGACGTTTTCGAGGAATAAGGAAATGGTGGACTATAACACTGTTGTTATAGTAAATGATTTCCGAAAGGAAATGTTTTTATATAGTATTGGGATTTACATATCTATCTTAAAAATTCGAATCCCCATACTAGTGATTTTGAGTCGTCGTAACGATGTTTTACGTAACATTCGTTTTGACTCAAATAAATGTTGTTATAATAATGTTTTCCTTAAAGAATGAATATATACTTAATATTGATTTAAGTATATCGAATATTTTCAAACGTTGAAAATAAATGATTTGTGAAACACTTATTTTTAAATAAGTGTGGAAATGCTTTTCAAATATGAAATGAACTGTTTTGAGGTTTTATCTTCAAAGATAAAAAAAATGTGGGAATTGATTTGAAATTGTTTTCAAACGGTTAAGTGTGGAAATTCTATATCTAGTAAAGATATTTTTGAAGATAAATAATTTGGGAAAATGATTTGGAATCTTATGATGTTGCGCATCTTTATTGATAGTTAAATAACCGACTATCAATAATTACCTTGAATGGTATTTGTTGTGAATTGGATGAATTTGAATGCCACACTTATTTTTGAATAAGCGCTCACTATTCGGGTTAACCGGGAAAGGACCATGGGGTCGTATAACCCATTCCGAATATGTGATACGTCGTTATGAATTGCATTTGAAGACCGGTGTTGAAGACCGGATATTTTTGAAAACGGAAGGATGACCGTCGAGTTACTCTACATCGGCTGATCTCCGGTTTAGAGGTTTTATCACCCTTAGTGACGGGAAGTCCTGACGTGATTGAAAATTATCCGGATATGCAAGGGCTTCGTGAGAAGTGCCTTCGGTTCTGTTCGATCCCGGAACAGACTTGTATGGATTGTGTGTCTGACGTTACAATTTGAGATATAAAGCTGATTTCTTTCAAATACATTTCTGTTGGTGGCGGAGAATTTATTCTCTTAGCTTAACACCCTTCTCTGAGACGTACGAGCTCAGAGGTTATGTAGTTGAAATTTATCAGCGATATATCCCAATTTGGTAACGTGGCATACTGAGTGTTGCTGTGAAATGATCAGTGTTTGATCATTTGCGATATGATCATTTGTTTGATCTTATATCTTTGTGATCATAGGTTGATCATTTTTGTTTGACCCGAAGCAGGGCTTTTTGAGAAAGCGTAGCTTTGTGGACGAGACTTCGTCGAGCCTCACACCCCGGAAATGGTCGAAACAGGAAGGATGCGGCAAGGTTCTAGGGAGTAGCGCCCCTTAGTGTATGTCATTCCTTCTGGATAAAGGTGGTATCATGGTATGGAGCCCAGATACTTAACCTCTGTGGTTGCTGCAAAATTTATTTCTTTGTGGTTGTTGCGAATCGGGGATCCTCGGGAAGATCGGTGACGATCGGGGGATGGCATACGCGTGTCAGTAGTTACCTATTTTTGCAGAGGTAACTCGGCCTTGTGTTGGCAGAGATCCGGTTAGGTTCTCGGGTCGTCTATTCCAGGGACGTACCCATCGTGGAAAAGGAAGTTCCTTAGCCTGACCATTTGTTGGAAATCCAAAGAAACAATACGAGCCTTTACGATTTCAATTGTATAACCTGTCTCCTCAGGAGGCAGCTATAGCAGGCATAATATAATGGTACCTATGTTGGCTAAGATTTATATTATACTTTCGAAATGTTTTCCACTATGCACTAATAATAATATCAAAAAGAATTTGATTTTGCGTAGTAAGCATCTTTGACTATCATAAGAAGAAATCTCCTCCAAGTCTGCGTTTGCATTGTGTGTGTGGTGGGAGGTCTTATGGTAGTTTCATTTTCCAAAAGCATTGCGAATTGACTCTAAAAATATTCCCTTGTTGTTTTTAAAGATATAACTGTTTTATGATCTCACACCAGTCACCATGACTGACTCGGAGTTTATTATTCCCTTCTAAACTCTGGGTGCCCACCAATTTCCACACGGGCAGCCTAGAGTTATGTTATCAGGATATTCTGGATATTCTGGAGCTTTGGAAGCAAGCTGGATGGCGAGACGTAGTATTTGTATCTGATATATTTATTCCGCTGTGTATTCTGTATAAGGACAAGTTTATATAACTATCCATTGTTGTGTTGTATTGTATTAAGTTGTATATTGACTCTGATTGATGTATGTATAAACTGATATAGTTCTTTGTTTTAAAAGACTAGTGATTTTCTATTATATATTGTTCCGCTGCGATATGTGAGATTCTGATATTGTTTCTGTTTCTATTGTTGTTCTGTTGTTCTTCCTTCTTCTTCCTTCTTCTTCTGTTTTCTTCTTCTTCTACCTTTTTCTTCTTTTTAAAACCATAACTTTTCGGGTTTCCGGCGTTCGATGGCTCGGCAGTCGATAAAGTGAGTATCGATGTCGAATTTTCGAAAGTCGAAAATTTCGGGATGTTACATTATTGATTTTGGAAAGTACTTTATCTGAAAATGAAATCTTATATATAATGGAATTTATATAAGTGCGATATTTGAACCTATGATTTTGAAAGGGTACTGTATATGGTATGTTATATTTTGAAAGGGTACTGTAGACGTCATGTTGGTTGGGTTGTAGTAGTAAATGTTTGGTATGACTATATATATGTGTATGTGTATATGATGATGGTAATTGTGGAAGTATTCTAGTTGATACTAGGTGTAACTGATATTTGTGAATAAATATAAATATATATATTAACTTGTGTGATATGGGTGTTTATTAATTCATTAATAAATTAAATTCGGTTAGTTTTGGTTACTAACCTGGTTATGGAAATTTCGAGGACGAAATTCTTTTAAGGGGAGGAATGTAACGACCCGGGATTTTGACGTCTCGAGTTTTCAATATTAATTTTTAATATTCAATAATATGGTATTTTAATCAATCAAAAATTCTAGTTAATTGGTAATAATATACCATTTTTCAAACCAAGATAATATTTGAATTTCCAGTTTTTTATTTATAACATAGGAAATTGATTTAATTGGAATTTCTTATATATATATAAATATATATATATGTATTCGGAACAACAGAATTTATATATATATATATATAATTTGGAAATAGATTCATAGCAAATAAATGTAGAAGAATAAAAATGGATATATTATAAATAGAAATGAGTATGGTTTATGAACAATACAGTGTATTATAACTGGAAAGAGTTTAAAATTGGATTTTCTTATAGATATATATATATATATACGCATATTAGTTAAGAAGAATGCATATGTATATAAATATAAGTTCAAAAAGGAAAATAATAGTATTTATAAACAAATAAATATTGTATGATAAAAACTAAATAAAAATAGTATGTGAAAACAATATATGTAATGGTAAGTAATATATATATATAAACTAAATAAATATAGTTTATTAAAAATAATATATATACGTATATATTGAAGAAAAAAATTGAAAGAAGAGATATATATATGAAAATATACGATGATAGAAATGAGAGATATACATTTGTAAGATATAAAAGAAATGTAAAACATAAAAGTTATTTTTAAAATATATATATATATATATAATGACAAGCCTTTTAAATGCCTTGATTATATATATGTTAGTAGAATATATATATATATATGAGAAGACTTAAATGGTTATTTGAAACCACTATACATGTTGTTTAAAAATATATATGGCAGCATATTGAAATCAAAAGAAAGTTAACTAGGTAAAGTAAAAAGTAAATAAAGAGTAAAAGCATGAAGATAACAAATAAAAGTTAAACTAGTAAAAAGGTAAACAAAGTTATAATAAACATTTCCCTGGTAAGAAAGAAAAAAAATTATATGCAACCAAAAACAAGAACAAGTATATACATTACCCAGCAACAAAATGTACAAATAAAAGTGAAAACACACACACACACACATATATACTAGTGCGAACCCGTGCTTCGCACACGGTTATTCACAGAAAGATTGATCCATAATGTAAATCCAACTAAGCAAATAGTGGATACTTACAATAATACTATGTAAAATCACCGAAATTAACGGAAAGCTCTTAATTCTATGAATAAATTAGACTTATAGTTCGTAAAATATTCATAATCGCATCGATACTTGTTCAATAAATGTTAAGAAATTGTCATAGCTATTTTGAAGATATAAAATCGAAGGTAAAAAATATATTTAGTAGGTATGAGCTTAACCTTTTAGAGAGAACCCATGCCATGCACATGGATTGCATAAAATGTTAGTAAATAATGCATCGATTGATGTTTAGTCAAATGAACATGATACTATTTGTGGGTTGATCATACGTTTTTTCACGTTACAATCATCTTTAGCATATATTTTCTAATTTACTTTTAGAAATTATATTATTATCCCATAGTAAAAATTTGTTTCAAGGAAGGTTTGATACCGTAGAAAACATTTTCATTCTTAATATTTACTAAAAATGGCTTATGTGCTGACTTGGATAATTAACACCACTGGCAAAATATAATGACCACGAAGCCACGTAAATCATTTAAGGAAAAGTGAACTTTATCTATGTAGTACGAATGATATCAACATGTTACCTATGTAGTACGAATGATATCTAATGTAATGTAATATAATGTTATTCAAATCTTCTAGTATTTCCTATTCGAATTTATGCTATTGTAATGTACTTTTATTCAAATTAATTTTGGTACATTTGAACTATGTACATTCAAATTTAGGCTATTGTAACGTAATGTATTGTTGTTTGCTACTCAAATGTGGCTGCTGCTAGATATGCAGCAATGTAAAAGCAGAGTGGCATTTTGTAATGCCGCCCCATGTGCGGCATTTCAAATGCCGCCAACTAAAAAAATTTGGTTGCATTAGAAATGTTGCCCCTTGTGTGGCATTTCACATGCCGCAAACTTAAAAAATAGTTGGCGGCATTTGAAATGCTGCGCAAGTGGTGGTGTTTCCACTACCCTTTACTTTTACATTGCTGCATATGCAACAACTTTATTTCATATAATACAACTTTTCAAATATAAAAAAACTCAAATATCGAAATTTGATAACATAAACAATTATCATCAAATATATTCTACCACAGTAAATCTAAAAATACAACCAAACTCAAATAAAAACATTACGTTGTCAAAGTGCAACAATTTTTCTTATGACCCACAACACCACATTTGCTACACCTGTTTCATTTAGGAGTATGCATCTCGTTTGTAACAACCTGATTTTAAAGTAATAATTAAACAGCTTAATAATGGAAATTTATTTAATTAAATTGGAGTTGCTAGTTATTTGATAAATTGGGTTAGTAATAATTTTAATAAAGGGATTAAATTTGTGAAAATATATTATTGATTTTATAAAGGAATGATTTATATATATAGAAATTCATATTTATTTAAATTATGAAGAATTGATCTAGTATATAAAAGAAAGTTATGACATATTTATAATTATATTTGTTAAAAATTTGCTAACCCAAAACATCAAAGGCTCAAGCCCATAAATATTAACCCATACTATTTTCTAGAATTATATCTCTTCATCTTATCACTCACCTAAGCATTCCCCTATAAAACTTATTCTTTTGGAGGCTTAACGAGGGTCTCCTCTAACATTTAAATTAGAAAACAAATTATATAAATAAATAAATAAAATTATTACAGAATTAAGTATATGCATCTACATACCTGAGAGAATTTATGGCGTGAAGCTTAGTGTGCACGTGCGTGTGGACGGTGAAGGGTAGAGAAAGTGGCCACAGCGTTTTCAAGTGAGTTTTACTCACACAACCTATGTTAATATCAAGATGATCCTATACTCATAAAATTGCTCTAATTGTACTTATTAATACAATCCTCTAAGCAACTGTGTATATATGTTATTTGCTTATTTTGCTTGTGCAATACATCATCTCTGCTTTGTTATGCAACCCAGAGTTCAGTCATGGTATCTTTTCCTTTGACTTGTCCATATCAGATACAATTTTAGCTGAAGCAATGATTGCCTCTAGTATTCATCTCGCCCACATCCTATTTGTTCTTACCGCATGAAAAAACTAAGTTTTGGCAACATTCCCATTAGATAGCAGCAGCCATTCTTTTCCTCATCCAAATTTTCATACCCTGTGCAAGTATGTGTGTTGTGTGATGATGTATGTATGTGTGTTAGTGCCAGTCATCGGTGTTTATTTAGTTTATTTATATATAGAAGTGTATATTATGCGTGTATGTGTTTTGTGTATAGGTGATGTCATATTCTCCTCCTGCTTGTATTTGGATATGGTAGCCCATGTGCGCTCCTCTGCTTCTGTGTGTATGATGTGGTGATAGCGTCGTGTGTTTGGTTGTGTGAGTTGGGTCGGTAGATGTAGTGAGTAGAGAGGTGTGTGAATGAATATATATATAATATATGTGTGTGTGTGTGTGTGTGTGTGTATATATATATATGTGTGCACGTGTTCCCTGTGAGCAAATGTATGTGCTGGGTGCATCATACACATATAAATATATTTTAAGAGTGTTTGTATATTATATGTCAGGTGATATATAAATGTTTGTGTTAGTGGTCTTTGAATAGTTGTGTTTTCTTTGACTTTGACCTTGTCAATTTAAATATCTTGCCTTTATAAAGTTATTAGTGTGTTATTTCTTGCTGTATCTTACATTACTTGTCACATTGGCACATTAAATGAAATCATATATAGGAGACATCGAAAGCAAGAGGAAGACAATTCACCAAACTAAAAGCTGTACAGAAAATAATCAAGAAATAGGAAAAATAGCAGTACGCTATTCTAGGATAATTTCATACAAAATCATCTTGAAACTCAATTTGTAAATTGGTATTTTATAAATATGGTGGACAACAGCCTGTACTTTTTTGTGCAACATAGCGACTGAAAATTTGCAAACTTGGCAGGAAAACATAAATTTTTATATACGCTCACCTCCTATTCACTTTAACTCCTTTTATCTTTAGATTTCCATGCTAACAGTGTAGGTAAAAAATTACACAAACATCAATAGTTCTATTTGTTCGCCTTCAGATGCTCTTCTCTTTGAATCCTGTACACTATCAATTTTACACGTAATGCCACCAAATCTAGATCTTTCAAAAACTTTAGCATCAATAATAAATTATTCGCTGGCATTCAAATTTAGTGGCATTGATGATCGGTGCAATGGTATATAGTGTCACATCCCGAAATTTTCGACTTTCGAAAATTCAACATCGATACTCACTTTATCGACTGCCGAGAAATCGAGTGCCGGAAACTCCAATAGTGAGGGTTTTGAGAAAGAAGAAAAAGTAGAAGAAAAGATAGAAGAAAAGAGAAAGAAAGAGAACAACAGAACAACATCAGAACAGAAACAGAAAACAATATCAGAATCTTACACATCGCAGCGGAACAATATATAATAAATAAACACTAGTCTTTTTAAAACAAAGAACTATATCATTTTATACATACATCAATCATCAGAGTCAATATACAACTCAATACAACACTGGACAGTTATATAACTTGTCCTCATACAGAATACATAGCGGAATAAATATATCAGATACAGATACTACGTCTCGTCATCCAGCTTATCTCCAAAGCTCCAGAATACCCAGAATATCCTGATAATATAACTCTAGGCTGCCCGTGTGGAAATTGGTGGGCACCCAGAGTTTAGAAGGGAACAATAAACTCCGAGTCAGTCATGGTGACTGGTGTGAGATCGTAAAACAGTTATTCTTTAAAATAAACAACAGGATAATTTTAAAGTCAATTCGAAATGCTTTTGGAAAATGAAACTACCATAAGACCTCCCGCCACACACACAATGCAAACGCAGACTTGGAGGAGATTTCTTCTTATGATAGTCAAAGATGCTTACTACGCAAAAATCAAATTCTTTTTGATATTATTATTAGTGCATAGTGTAGAAAACATTTCGAAAGTAGAATATAAATCTTAGCCAGCATAGGTACCATTATAGTATGCTTGCTATAGCTGACATATTAGATGGCAGGTTCTACAACTAAAACCGTACAAGTCACGTATTGTTTCTTTGGATTTCCAACAAATGGTCAGGCTAAGGAACTTCCTATCCACGATGGGTACGTCCCTGGAATAGACGACCCGAGAACCTAACGTTACGGTTAGATCTCTGCCAACACAAGGTCGGGTTACCTCTGCAAAAATAGGTAACTACTGACACGCGTATGCCATCCCCCGATCGTCACCGATCTTCCCGAGGATCCCCGATTCGCAACAAACCACATAGATAATAATAATGCAGTAACCACAGAGGTTAAGTATCTGGGCTCCATACCATGATACCACCTTTATCCAGAAGGAATGACATACACTAAGGGGCGCTACTCCCTAGAACCTTGCTGCATTCGTCCTGTTTCGACCATTTCCGGGGTGTGAGGCTCGATGAAGTCTCGTCCACAAAGCTACGCTTTCTACAAAAAGCCCTGCTTCGGGTCAAACAAAATGATCAACCTATGATCACAAAGATATAAGATCAAACAAATGATCATATCGCAAATGATCAAACACCGATCATTTCACAGCAACACTCAGTATGCCACGTTACCAAATTGGGATATATCGCTGATAAATTTCAACTACATAACCTCTGAGCTCGTACGTCTCAGAGAAGGGTGTTAAGCTAAGAGAATAAATTCTCCGCCACCAACAGAAATGTATTTGAAAGAAATCAGCTTTATATCTCAAATTGTAACGTCAGACACACAATCCATACAAGTCTGTTCCGGGATCGAACAGAACCGAAGGCACTTCTCACGAAGCCCTTGCATTTCCGGATAATTTTCAATCACGTCAGGACTTCCCGTCACTAAGGGTGATAAAACCTCTAAATCGAAGATCAGTCGATGTAGAGTAACTCGACGGTAATCCTTCCATTTTCAAAAATATCCGGTCTTCAACACCGGTCTTCAAATGCAATTCATAACGACGTATCACATATTCGGAATGGGTTATACGACCCCATGGTCCTTTCCCGGCTAACCCGAATAGTGAGCGATTATTCAAAAACAAGTGTGGCATTCAAATTCATCCAATTCACAACAAATACCTATCTAAAGGTAATTATTGATAGTCGGTTATTTAACTATCAATAAAGATGCGCAACATCATCAGATTCCAAATAATTCTCCAAATTATTTCATCTTCAAAAATATCTTTACTAGATATAAAATTTCCACACTTCCAAAAATAAATCAACGTTTATTTTTAAACAACTTCCCATTTCTTTTTATAAATTCCATAGTGAATTTATATTTCAAAATATCTTCTGATATACGATTTTCAAATCGTTTTCAATATTCAATTTCAATTTATCTTTACAAAGATAAAATCTCAAAACGTTCATTTCATATTGGAAAAGCATTTCCATACTTATTTAAAAATAAGTATTTCACAAATCATTTATTTTCAACATTTGAAAATATTCGATATACTTAAATCAATATTAAGTATACATTTCATTCTTTAAGGAAATCATAAATTTTAACATCTATTTGAGTCAAAAACGAATGTTGCGTAAAACATCGTTACGACGACTCAAAATCACTAGTATAGGGATTCGAAATTAAAATAGATATATAAATCCCAATACTACATAAAAATATTTCCTTTCGGAAATCATTTACTATAACAACAGTGTTATAGTCTACCATTTCCTTATTTTTCTCGAAAACGTCTATTTCAACAATGAATGTTGAAATCTATGTATTCGATACTTAACACGTTTTAAAACATCTTTTAAAACAACATCATTTAACGATATTCCTTTTCCCAAAATATATTGATTTTATTCAATAATATATATTCACTGTCCAAAATCGTGAATATAATCACTATCCCAATTTTAACAATTTCTACACATTTAACTTAAAAGATAATTCGCTGTCCAAAATCGCGAATATATCTCCTTTAATAACTTCAATGTTAATTTATCAAATTCTATTGATTTTTACTTTGTAAAACAATGTTTATAAATCCCATTTCTATTTATAAAACTTCGATTTCTAAGTTATCCAATTCAACTTATATATCTCAATTATATACCGGAAGTCTATATTATAAGTTAAGAACTTATAATTCATTTATTTACAACATCTATTCATTTCTCATCTAAATGTCAAAATCCGATCTATAAGATAATTGCTTATAAATCTTTTTGTTTTACAAAATCTATTCATTTAATAACTTCACAATTTATAAATCTATAAATTTCTATCCACTTATGGAATCCATTTTATTTGACTTTAACACTTAATAAAACTCATTTCAAAATTCCAATATTTTAAATTTATAAAAATATCAATTTTTATAAATCTTTTTATATGAATTGTTTAAAATACTTCAACAATTCGAATTTAAACTATTTCATAATCTTTATCAATTATTTATTTCAAAAATAACATTTTTGTCGTATTTCACAAAAATCACAATTTTACTAACATTAAAATTTTAACATTTATTTATTTAAAATAAACCAATTCAAAAATTTCAATAAAACGTATATTTCTACAAATCACTTTACAAATCCTTTTAAAATCCAAAATCGTTATTTTTAGACTTTAAAAATGGATCCGATGATGCAACGCATCAAATAGTCAATCATGGCATTCAAAAACATCATATATCAATATGATAATCAACAAATATCACAATATCTGTAAACAATAAATACAGTTGAGGAATCCTGTTGGATCCCTCCAACCTGTTTCCCTGCATCCACAGACGTTAGCACAATACCAATTCCGCTCCAGTACGGAATTATCGCGGTATATAGGTTTTTATAAATCCGCTTACTAACGGCGCAATAGGGTCTCATCCGCTATACGAGGCGGGAATCAATCAATCCAATATATACATATGCCAATATGTATATACTGCTATATATATATAGATATATCCTATCATATCTAATAGCACATTCAAACATCAATCAATTCAGTCAAATCAATAACTGTAATACCAAATATATTTTGAGTGAGAAAAATCTCACCTTAGTTTTTATTGGCAATCCGTTTCCATTTCAGTTTCATTTTCTCGATTTTTTACCTGGTATAAATATTTTATACAATTTATTAATATTTGAACAATCGAATAAATCAATTACCGTTTTAATAGTTTTAATTAACAAATTTCCCCTTTCAAAAATTTATTTTAACTAATTTTCTTTTAAAACAATTTTTTTTTAGTGGTTAAAATAGATTTTTAAATAAGTTAATACTTCTAAATTTTTTTTTCTTTTATCACTTATCAAACAGATTAATTTCCAAATCCAAATTAAAGGAAATAACTTTTGGTAAAAATAATTAAATAAGTTTTATTAAATAAAACTACCTTTATAATGTATATATTTCTTATTTCCTTTCACAAAAATCTTATATATGTATATACACTGTTTTGGTAAAAATAGAAACTGGGTTTAAATTTCTGTTTAAAATATATATTATAACTTTATAAATCTGGATTCATATGCATATATAACATTTTCTGTTTAACTGTATAAACTCATATATACTTTCTAAGCTTATATATATATTATATTTAATTAAACAGACTGTTTTCTGCATTTCCTGTACATACGTATACAAATAAATCTGCACGTATCTAAATGTATACCTTATTGACGAGCTCGCTATCGCCCTCTTTGATTTGCCGATGAACCTCGCGAGCTCCAGACATCTCGATCCCGTGCGATTTCCAAACTCTAGCCCACGTGCCAGCGTTGTTGTTTCCCCAATTTGAAGTCGAAGTTGTCGACTTTGAGCTTCCTCCAGTGCCTCGTGCTCGCGAGCTCAAGTACGCTACCCAATCCCCTAGCCCAGATCGAGACCCCCCCTGTCACTCGCATGAACGTTCTTCGTCTTCAAGCCTATCGCGACATTGACGCCACCTTCCATCACCTCGCGTACGTGGCCGCCCCAGACTATTGCTCGACATTGCTCTCGACCACGCGAGAGCGCGCGCACGCCTCCGCGATTCTTACAGTGCCGATTTCCCCTCCAGTTTCGATCGAACGATCGATTTTGATCTCTCCAGGCTTCGGCCATTTTTTTTAGAGAAGAGGATTTTCCCTTTTTTTTTATTTTAGTTTCGAACTGAAATCAAAGGAGGACGCCTTTTTTTTATTTTGTTTTTGATTTCGTGAATTTTGAAGAAGGGAGGTAAGGAAATTCGAACGAGCGGCCATTGATTTGTATTCTATTTCTTTCGTTCATTTTGTTTACTGAAGAGAAAGGGGGGAGGTATTTAAAATTGAACGCAGCATTGTTTGCACGATTTACTGTCATGATTTAAGGCGTGTTTATAGGGGATAACGAGGTGATGTGTTGACCAATTACAAAATTTAAATTTTAAATTGAATTTCATTTTATTTCAACGCGTTTTCACATCGTATGGTCACATATCAACACCGAAAAATACGAAAATTGAAATCCGATAATAATTCAATATTCCGGACCCAATGGAACTGGTTTCGTCGAATTCCGAGACTGTTTGAAAATTGACTATTTTTAAATATCGGTTCGAACGATTAAATTTCAAACTGAACAATTTACTCCTAAATTCGATTCTGAAGCTTCTGTTATCTTCAGTAATATCAATACGAATTTTAAAAGCTTTCGAAATATTTTTCTTCAGCTTAAAATTGAAGATTCAAATTTAATTCAACTTACAATAGATTAAATTTTATAATTTAATCGTCAGCTTCAAATGCAAGATCGGGGATTCAAATTAAATTATCGTTCAAATATTTAAAATTTATTAAATATTCTCAATTTAATTTGTTCAAAATTCTGGGTCGTTACATATAGTCATGACGTCAGTGTATAGTTACCAGAATTTGCATCCTTATTCATGTTTAATCTACATAGAATAAAAGGTTAAATAATGCGAAAGTAAAACTACGCGATAAATTCTTGCTCAAAATATGTAGAAAATGTACCATTTAAAAATTATGCTATAACGTGTGTTACAAATACAGTACAAAGATATTGTAATTTATTCATAGTTGAAAACGAAATTGCACAAAGTATCTCTATAGCTATATCTTTCTTTGTTAAACTTCCAAATATTGGATAATGTCATATCTGTATAAATTTACACTTTTGAGGTATGAAAACTCAATAGGATGGTAACATATTCATTACGAAAACATTAAAGTATTATCTATATGCTATATGGAAAAACTTAAATAGCTAACTTTTCAATATATAAAGTCTAAATGGATTTATATTCAAATGAAGACTCACCGTACCTGCACATACAAATATATAATTTCATGATATTTATGCATCTCAAAATATGGTGTAAATCAGACTATTAATAGTGCAAGATTTTCTCTTATTTGTATTGCCCCAATTCTGTCTATTATTATTCATGTCCATAGCATAGTAATCATAATATAAACTATCTAATTCAAATTAATCAATTTAATCCTCATCTTTATGAGTTCTGGATGAAATAATGATAAAAAATTGAAGTTCAGAAATAAAACTATTTAACATGGCATATGTTAAAGAAAATATTTAATGACTGGCCATAGGTCCCTATTTTTAAGTGAAAATCAGGTAGATATGATTCCATCAGTTTCGTTTTTATATTTCAAAATCCTCCCCACATCATAAAGTTATAAATTACCGGCATTATGTATTGCAAAGAGCATGCGATTAATGAATTATCTGCATAATGAGGGCAATGTGTTGTAAATTACACATCTTGGAAAGTATGATATTTGATTGTAATAGGGAAACGATGTTATGGTGATAGTAGGTACAATAGATCTCAATTAAGCAAAATTGTGCTAATTGAGGAGAATATTTTCTAAGGTGGACATCATCATATCCATGACATCTATTGATTCACATTATATAAACTATTAATTCACAATGCCACTACCATGGGTACTAATCTCATCATTGAATTTTGAAGATTAAGAACACGAAGGGAATTTTGAAGATTTAAAAACAGTCAGGTGAGTCAATTGATCATCAATACCACTACCATGATTAACTCATCTCATCATGCAATTCAATCTATCTTTCCAAGAAATGAAATAAAATTTTAATGCACCTGCTTTTGTACATTGACGGGTAACAGTAACATCTGAATTGCTCAAAACTTGCATGTTTAATAATATAACATATCGTTAAAACAAATTTTTTTCACAACTTAGTCTTAGAAAACTTCTCATAAATCGGTTAAAAATAATAATTGTGACTATTAACTTTTCATATATGTGATACAATATTAGTATTTATCAAATGCTAAGTTCATTCAATCAAGGACAACAATCCTAGGTCGCTTACTTGGATTGGTACCATCTTTGATACTGCTATCATCATCATCTTTATCGCTGTCATCTTCTGAGTCTGAGCTAATTGTTTAAGTTATAATGGGTTGCTTATATTCACCTGTAGTGGCAGCCTCAGTTGATGCAACTGCTTATATTGTATTTAAATCTGCGACCCCTAACAGCATATCCAGTTCCACAAAATCTTCAGTAACAAACTAAGCCTTCCAAAAAACACACATATTACTTTTACCAGCACACTTTGAAAACTAATTAAAATTGAGGACATAGTTCACCTGTAACTACGGTCGTGAAAATTATGACCTATCAAGTGCTCCAATGGTTAGAGGAGCATATATTCCACAACAAATAGCTAAAACCTGATTGTATAAACCATTTGCACAACAGTTTCTACACTTGACTTATAGGTCCATTTTATCAAACTTTTTTTTTATATAAAATGTCGTGTGTTGGCTATTTTCATTAACATGTGCTTCCAATAAAGAATTCGACAAAACTTTAGAACTGTATATCATAACATAAACAATCGAGAATAACTTACCATATCGATGTATTAATTTTCATTTCCGTCGAGCAACTCAATGTCAATGTTCGTTTTACCCATTTTGATGGGAAGTACATAACGGACTGAAATTTGGGTTAAAAAAACATAATTCATATCTCAATCAGCATTGTACCACAAAATGTTGTATGGAGTAGTCGATAGTAAACCATCGATCGAAATCTTAGGTAAAATAGAGCCATTTTTTCTTTTTTTGACATATCACGCTATTAATTGAATATAAAATAGTAGTAGAGAACATCAACCATATCAAATTTACATTAACATAGAACTAATAAGGTGCCTAAAAGATAAATCTAAAATTAGAGTTTATATTTTGAAATATATACAGAAAGCAAGCAAAAATGGAAAAAGCTTGAGACCCAAAACTTCGGTATCGAATTGCGTATGAAAAATGAAAGAATGGCTCTAATGTGTTAGGAAATTAAATTTAACCTCTGCTTTCATGCTCCTATAATCCAATAGTTCAAAACTGTTTACGATATTGTACAGTATTGTATAGATCTTTAAATTTCAGAAAAAAGATTACTGACATCTTTGCATAGTTCTGACCTCGGATAATAGGGAAATCCGTAAAAACATCCTTACCCTGCTAATCATAGCATTCAGTTTTTCCACGATATATTCACCTTTGCTGAAAATAAAGTAGTTGATCACCCAATAATCACTTGTTTATATATAAAAAAGAACAAACCATTGCATCAGGCATGTTAGGGTAGTTCATCTGTAACTATTTCCAAAATAATTCTTCGATCCAGTTTTGTTTGCTGTGGCAGTATGAGTCAGAAGGTGTATAGAACTTATAGCATAATGCCCAAAGTCATATTGTTGTGGAAGTGGCATGCTAATAATAAGAAACATGATACTAATCCAAGCTTGCCGAAAGGACAGATGGGTATAAAATATACAATCAATCCAAATTTAAAACATTTTTAAAACAACAAAGTACATCAGATATGAGCAAATTATATCGAGATAAGTACCTACAAACCAAAGATGTTGAAATTACTTGAACACAAAGCTGAAGTTGTAAAAGAATTAAGCGATAACAGTAGTCAATTCCGGCTTAGAGTTGGCACCATAATTCTGAAATGACAGAGGAGGTATTTAGTGAATTATGTGAAACATTTCGGTGATTTAAATAAAAAGAAGGGAGAACATACCTGAAATAATTGAATCAAATTCCTTGATTTGAATTGAAGCCAAAGAAATTGTCTAATCCGCGACTATTAAATCAGGAAGATCGCCATCGCCTATCGCAGTGGATCAACATGTCAGTTACAATTATAATTCATATTTTTGAATTGATATGGTTGCAATTGTAATTATATAATAAAATGAATTGATAACAAAGCCATTTGGCAAGGGCTTCAAAACTTGAACACGCCAATATGAACTGAAAAGAAGTCAATGCCTCAGTTAGGCCGAAATATATTTTGGTGACGATTTAGTTTGTTAAACAAAGATTAGAGGCATCACATTCAAAAATCAAGATGATTTGCTATCAGTTCCATTATTAATTAAAATTCATCGTTACCAGCTCAAAAAATTTAAATACCTTGATAGTTACAATATAACAATTAATGTTTTTTCCTTGTTATTTTGCACGAAAGGGGCAAGCTGCAAATTTGCAGTAAAATGTAATATCAGTTCCATCAAGAAAATATGAAGTAGACCAAGTTCATAAAGTATAAAATTCATAAAGCATAAGATGAAAAAAGAGAACAGTCTGTATATGAACCTCCAAATCACCATGTTTGCTTTTAGGGAAATAAACGATTTGAATACAGCTTTAACTCATCATGATTCAAAACCAGAGTATACGTTATTGAATTCTAAGAATGTTATTCAGTAAGCCATTAAATTGAATAGGGAAAACATGATTAAAACTAAATGAAAAACCAAGCATAAGTTGGATCCAAAAGATAGATTTAGAAAACATTAATCTCCTATGAAACAGATTACATCTAGATATTAAATCCCAAAGTCAATATCTTGTAAAAGTAATAGAAGGAAATAATGTTGAAACACTAATGTTTAAATCCATCATCCTACTAATTTGACAGTGTTCTAATCTTTAAAAATAAAACTGACATAGTGGATGAATTGGTGACCAATCAAGATAATACGAACAAACAATTATCCAAATAGAGAATTGATTATTTAATGGATGGATTATTATATAATAAGTGAAATGGTCGAGTACCTAAAATAGAAGGAGTTCTGAGAAGTCATGAAAGAAGGAAATAGGTTTTTGCTGAGAGAATTGGTACGATTAGGGCACGCGACACCTCATGAAGGCAGTAGAAACGATGGAGAAGGGAGTGGAGACCGGAGGAATAGCGAAAATTGAAGGGGAGTTAATTAGGGAGGCCAGAAAGGGGGAAAATGGGTGCGGCATCAGGATCGCATGGGGAATGGGTAACGAAGAGAAGAGAGACGGTAGATTGAAACACGGAATAGAGAAAGGATTAAGCAGAAAGTGCGACCTTTCGTTTTGAAATTGGGGGGGGCTTCTGCGCTTTGGAAATCGAAGAAGAGGCGTAGTGGAGGAAGAAGAAAATCAGAATTGAGGGGAGAGGCTGCCTTTTTTTTCTTTACAAGAAAGGAGAATGAAGGAGAGAGAAAGGTCGGGAAAGGAAAAAGCATAATGCGCGACGCTCCATTTCACAAAACAGCACGGGGTTGTGTGCCCTCGAAATCTAAATCGATAATAATATAACAGCAAAGATAATAGTATAAATAATATAATAATATAGACATAAATTTGGTGATTGTTCAGTTGCAAAAATTCAATGAGGCTTGTGTGCTCTTAAAATTGAACTCACTAATAATATAATAGTATAGATACACACACACACATATAAGCATGTTTGGTTCAAAAGAGGAAAGGGTAAAAACATTTTCTTCACTTCTTTTCAACCTCAAACCAAAAATCAATTCAAAATCACCTCAAGTTTTTTATCCATCACTGTACAAACATTGTACAGCAAATCAAATCCTTCCTTAAGCCAAAAATTTATACGTATACATCATCACCTCATTCCTGCAAAACATATATATATATATATATGTAGGCATCTAGGTGTGTAGTTTCAGATGTTTTAACACCCTGTAAACAAACAAAAGCTTGTAAACAATAACCTGTAGCCAAAGCTCTGTAAAACAAAAACCCTGTAAAGTAAAAAAGAAGAAGAAAAGCATACTGTTCTTTCAAGACTTCAAGGAGCTTAGCAGGTAATCAAGTTTCAGATGAAGATAAAGTTTAAAGTGGAAAATTTAGAAGGGCTAGCATGTTTAAGGTGAGCATTTAGATCTTTGGAATGGCTGGAAATGCTATAATCTACTTTGTTATATTCAACAGGCTTAGAAATTTATATATATGCCCTGATTTTCAAAAATCAAAATCTCTTTGTCCGATTCGAATTAGTGAATGATGTAAATTAAGGAAAAGCGTGTTTTTGAGTATAGGTCATGGTAAAAATAGTTGGAACTTGTTTATTTTGTATATTGTTTGAAATATTCGATTTACAGTAAACAAAACAGTTTTTGTCAAATTTTACCATCCTTAAAACATGAAATTGAGTATGGATTCATGATTGTAGGATGAAGTTAGGAATTTTAGTAAAGAAATTTTGATTTTTAAAATATTAGATTGAGAGAAATTTTGAGTTGAACGTTTTCACTAAAAAAAAATTAATTTTTGAATTTGTGGTGTCGAGGCGATGGTTCATCGACTTTGGGTTGGCTGTGGAGTCGAGGGCGAGCTTTTGACCTTGGGGTTTTCACTCTAGCGTGGTGGTTTGGGCATATGATGTGAGTTTAGGGTTTTGGGGTGGTTGGGTTTAGGCTCTGGACACGGTCGAATTGGAGGAGGAGGGAACCTTAGGATTTGGACAGGGCATGGAAGAAACAACGTGGATGAGGCTTCTAATGGTGGTGGCGGCAAGTGATGCACCAGCGTAGGTTGGAAGCATTTCGGTATTGAGTGGAAGCAGGTATTCTTTGGGTTCGGGTTTTGGAGCCTCGACTTAGGATCGATGACGCGGAAGTTTCGGCGAGGTGGCGATGGGAATCAAGGGACGAAGAGAGGTTGGTCGAAGGTGTCGTGGTGGTAATGTAGGAATTAGGCGAGTGAGCATGTCCACAGCGTGGATGCAAGTTTTTGGCCATGGTGGTTGGAGTTTGGGAAGAAACTTCGGGTTTGGGTCCAGGCGAGGGTGGACTATGGCACACGGGTTGGGTCAAGTGTGCGTGCCTGAAGATTTGATGCAAGCAGGTGAAATTTTGGTGATCTGGGAAGTAAGGATTTCAGGCAAGAAGAGAAAGGGGAAGGGTGGATTGGGTTTGGGCTTCCGCCCAGACAAGAAAAATGAAAAAAAAAGTTTAATATTAGATGTCAAAATTTTATATGTGTACACATGTTAAAATATTTGAGTTATTTGCCCAGATAAAAATAGTGATGAGTTAATCCAAGTTAATTATGATGTTTTGATATCTGTTTAGTGGAATAAAACACCGTTCCACTAATTGTATTAAAATAGACCCCTGTTGGCAGAATAAATCACCGTTCTACCATTATTACTGAATATATCTGTTTTGTGGACATTTACTAGCAGAAATAAAACCATGTTCTGCTATTACGTTTGTATGGACATCTATTTATTATCTTGATAATTATATTGGACAATATGATGTTGAATTGATTGTTAAATAACAGTTTGATGTGAATATCTTTATCTGTTATTCTGGACTGTTATGGAATGAATGGTTATTTGATTAATTACCATTATAATTTATAAGTCTTTTTCAATTTGGAGGTTAACTTTTGAACCAAAATTGTTTAAAGATGATTATTATTTATTAATGATATTTTAAAGTTAATTGGTAAATATTTTGATAATAATTTAAAGTAACTATTTTATTATTCTTAAAAATTATATAAAAGTATTAATTTTTGTTTTAAAGTTATTAATTATCTAAATTGTTTAATGTATATTAATTATTAATTAAATTTATTTTATGGTGATTGTTAAAGTTAATTATTACTTAAGGGTTAATTAGTGTTAAAGTATATGTATTCCAAAGATAAATTTATTAAATGTTAATAATGTTTTAAAAATAACAAGGAATGGCTGCTAAGTCCATAAAATTGGAAGATGACGAAAGAAAAGTCCCTCCCGAATAAGTTATGAAAATTTGGTCCCTATTTTTAGTTTTTGATTAATTTATGCTACTTTTGCCCCTAATTTCAATGCTAGGTCGATTTTCTAGGAGGGGACAATTTGGTAAAAAATAACAAAATAGGGACCTAATTTACATGAGTTTATTAGCAAGGACTTTTTATGCATGGGCTTTGAGAATAGGGACCGTTGGTCCAAAACCCCATTATTTATATTGAAACTTTATAAGCATTATTTTGAAAATTTGTAAATAAAGTTTTCGAAAAGTAATGGTATACTTTCATGTTGTAATCAGAGGTAGAGAGTGCCTGCAGTTAAGTTTTGGATTTCTTTGGGATATAGACGTAACCATTGAGTTGTGAATCCATGGTTGATACCGCAGTGGTACATTCCAGATTTATTTTAAAAGGGTTTCAAATATTTTTAAATGAATGGTTTGTAAATATACTTATCTAGTGAGATATGCATATGCTGTTTTGATTAAGTAATTTAAATTTATCGAAATTTAAATTAATAAGGCTTAATGTTTTTGTAACAACCCGTATTTTTGATAATTAAAAATATTAAACTTAATAAGGCTTTGGACTATAATATTGTCAGAAATTAAAATTTATGATTTATTAAATTGAATCTTATTAGATTAGAAATTTGGACCATAAGATAAATCTTAAAACAACTAATTTTAATGGGATAAAAGATGGTAACACGTATTAACATATAATTTGCTAATATTGATTGAATGTAATTGACTACTATAATATGTTAACATAATTTCAATCAATTTAAATAATAAAGGTTAATAAGGAACAGAATAAATGATGTATAAATTAATGTAATCATATGTTATTAATTGCAATTGGTTTTAATATGGAGTATGAAATCAATTATTTTGTATGTAAATTTATTACAAGAAAAGTGTCACATGTCCCTATTTTTGATGTTGTTATAAGAAAAGTCCCTGTAGATAAGAATATGTAAATTTAGTCCCTATTTTTTGAAAAATAGAAAAGGCAAGGTGTTTTGCATTTTTCTGACAGAAAATGTGCAAGCTAGCTTGCAACTTTTTGACTATGAATTTTTTTTTGAAAAATTTAAAACTTTTGAAAAAATTAAAAAGCGCAAGTTAACTTGCGCTTTCTATCAGGAAAGCGCAAGCTAGTTTGCGCTTTTATTTTGAATTTTTTTGAATTTTTTGAAAATTTTAAAAATTTTGAAAAATGCAAGTTAACTTGATGGAAAGCGCATGCTAGTTTGCGCTTTCTGATTTTAAATTTTTTTTTTAATTTTCAAAAATTTTAAAATGTTTGAAAAGCGCAAGTTAACTTGCACTTATTATTTGGAAAGCGCAAGCTAGTTTGCGCCTTTTGATTTTGAATTTTTTTTGAAAATTTCAAAAATATTTAAATTTTTGAAAAGCGCAAGTTAACTTGCACTTTCTATAAGGAAAGCGTAAGATAGTTTGCACTTTCTGATTTAGAAAAAAATCAGGGACTTAATTTACATACTCATTATCACAGGGACTTTTCTTACAACAACATCAAAAATAGGGACCTTCAGTGCAAAGCCCCAATTTATTAACCTTTGTTTGTAAACAATAAGTTAACAGATATAGATTATTAATGTATAACCATTTTTTTATTTATTATCTTATTATTAAATCCGTTAGAAATTTATTTGGTAATTAATGGAGAATTAATGTAATTGAAATATTACAATTGATATAAGAAGAAACGTTAACTGTTGAGTGATGAGTGTAATAAAATGAAAACTTATGTTAATCAATTTCATAAGGGAATAGTTGATTTGATAATAAGAATGTAAATCAAAATAAAAGGATTTGGTTCGAATTTAAATATACAATGAATGGGTTTTATTACAGTTGTAACTAAATGTTGGAATTAATTTAGTACATGCATATTGGGTTTAACATGGAAAATTGGATTTCAAAGGAATACGGTTGGATTAATTATCTTCCCTGTATTAGGGTATGTTATGAGATTTAATTATTGTAATTAATAGTAATTATATCTTGCCATTAAGAAGAAATAGAAGTAAATGGTAATTAATTAATGATACGTGCAACTTACGTTTTGTGTTAAAAATATAATGAGAATTTCAATGAGAAATATTACGTTCAAATTGTAAGTACTTAAATTTGTTACAAATATAATGATAATAGGAAATCAATTGATAAAGAAACGATGTGGTTGGACGAAGTGTTATTTCTGTGACTCTTTAATGGGATAGTCTTTAAATATAAGTTGGTTTTAAAGGGGGATGTGTTAATTGTAAATTAATGTGTAATAAAAAGAAATATGTTTCAATAAAAATAAAATAAAAGGATTGGTTTCTTGAAAAGAATATTTTTATCAAATAAAGTGAATATTTCATTTGTGAATGTAAATTTAATTTCACTCAAACAAAGAATTTAATTTTGTTGTATGTTTCTAGTTGGAATATTTGATTTATTTAAATATTCAAACTTGATTTGAATTTAATTTATAAAAAAAATAACAATAATAAAATGGTAAGAAGACAACTTAAATGTTTGGTTAAATTTTTGATTTGGAATAGTTAGCATATTTACATAGGAAATTTATTCTGTTTCAAATTTGACTTTGGAGTCTCAGTTCGTCTTTTAATGTGTGGGGTGGCGGTCCTCATTATGTTAATTGCAGTGTTTATTTTATTTACTGTGTACTAAATATAAATACATATATGTGTGTAAATTTAAGCGTATTACGGTTAATAAAATATGTTAAAATGAACTGATTTTTTAGTATATTTGATTTGTGATTTCTATGTACGGTTTACGTTCTTAAATTTAAATCATCGATTTCATTTATTTTATTTTATTATTACTTTCTTTTATTAAATACATGCCTCTTTTAGTTTTCCAACATGTTTTATTTATTTACACGCGAGCCTTGCCTTGAAATGTTTCATGTGTGTTGATGAAATTAATTGAGGTAGCACATGTTTTGAAATTTTATACCAAAAGATTTGCTTGCCATGTAAACATGTCTTATCAAATTCCAACATGTGTCTTTCATCTTTTGTTAATTACCTACATGTTAGGCTCTTTTTATTTTGCAAATTTACATCTTCTTGTATCCTTCCCTTTCTTATTCCAATTTCCAAACCTGCTTTACCCTTATCCGTTTCCTATTTCATAAATCTCTTCCTCTAACTTTCCATTTCCAAAACGTGCTTCCATTATTTCTTTTGCATAAATTTTTCTTTCTCTTCTAAAAAAAGAAAAAAAAACGAACAAATGTGAGCAACTTATTTTCGTGAAGCCAATCTTTTCCATTTGTTTACAAATCCATTTTCTAAAGCCTCCTTCCTCCATGTGTGAACCATCGTGTCGTTTTTTTCGTTGATTCTCCAGAATTTAGAAACATGAGCAGGTTTCAAAATTCTTAATGTGAGTAACTAACTTGTTTTATTTTATTATTAAAATGTGTGTACATACTTTTCTATTTCATTTTCATAATATTCTTATAACTTGAATATCTTCTGCATATGAACACCGATTAATGTGTGGTTTCTTCCTTTGGGTTCGTATCAAAATTCCGGACAACATGAAACTAGTTTGGTTTAATGTAGAGACCGTTGAAATTTTGGGCTTTTATTGGATTTTCAGTTGGCTATAAATCAAAGGTGAGTGATTAAACCCACTCACGCAATACTAAAAATTCCATTGCAAGTTAAATAAAATATATGATGTGATATATAAATTTTTTTGTTGTTTATTGATTTCAGTTGACATTTGAATTGATATTGAATTTGAATTGACATTTAATTTTATATTGGAATTTAATTGATAGTTAAATCCCGATATTGATAGCTATTATAAGTTGAAATATATTGGTTGATTTGGATGTTGTTTGAAATAGATGCTTATTGATTGATATGTTGGATGTATGGTTGTTTATTTATTTTAATATGTCCTTCTTATCACCTTATATATTATTGACATCATTTAAATGGTCCTCCGAATCATTTTAGAATTGGATAATTAAGACATTTAAATTATGGGTTTAAATGATATATACCCATACAATTTCTTGAATTTGGATTATTTATTGAAACTTAATTATTTAAAAATTTTAAGTTTTTAGTTTAAACTTCGGATTTATTTTAAATAAAGTGGTCAAATTTGGTATTTCAAATTATTTGAAATCTCGTAAGTTATTGCACTCACGTTGTGCACTTGATAGGAGATGAAAAATCCAGTAACATCTTTGAAGCCATTGCACTCATATTTTTATTTGAGATTGATTTGACTTACATAGGAATTTTTTTAGTTCTGACTCGAGTGTATTATTTTTCATTATGCTCAGGTCAGCCTGAGTTTTTCAGTGTTGAAGACTATTTTCTGGTGGACGAAGATGAAGATTTAGTATATTGTTGCTATTTATTATTCCACTACATTCTGTGTTCCGTTGCATTATTTGTTTATTATGATGTATGTATAACTCTGATTTGAATTTGTAAAAGTGTAATCAAATGTTATTTGTAAAACAACTTCATGAACTATTTATTTGATTATTATATTTTGTCGTTCCGCTGCGAGATTCTATGTTTTGTTTTTTTCTTTCCCTTTTCCTTCTTTTCTTATTTACCCCATTAACAATCCTCCCTTTTGAATGGTTTGAGTCTGACATGTGTGGCTTATTGTCAATTTAAACCATCCAAAAAGGTGGGTCGTTACAGTTAGTATCAGAGCTTTGGTTTAGACATACCTTAGCATGTTGGGGTTAACTCATTTGAGATGGGGTAGTAATATCCTAGAATGAGTTTGTCTGAGTGTATATATATATACGAGAGCGCGTACTGGTTAGTGTTATAAAAATGTTTTATATAAGTTTTCAAACGAAATAATTTTCCTAATATTATATGTTATTATAAAAGAAAATGTGACGACCCGGGTTTTCCTGACGACCGTAATTGAGTAATTAGCTGATTTTAATTATTGAAATGTTGATTTTATAAGTCGAACAAATAAAATTCTAATAATTAAAATATTTGAATATATATAAATTGAATTAAAAACTATATTGAATATTGCATTATAAAATCTTTGAATCCTATAGAAAAATATATACAAGCTTTAATTGATGATAATATATAAATATATATATGAGCATATATGACCATAGGAATATAATGTATATGAAGAAATTGGAAACAATGCTTATGAAATAATAAAATATTTATACATGTATATAAGCACGTGTACTCAAATATATATAGTATAAGGTAAAACATGTGAGCAAATACATAGGTTATGCATATAAGATCTTTATATATGTAAGTGCAGGGTAAAAGCTTCATGATGGAGGATAGAATAAATATCTATGTATACATAAGCTTTATGATAATTAAAAATATACTAGTAAATAAGTATATATATGTGCCTATATGAAGGAATGCGTGTAGAAAGTATGTTTACAAGTTATAAAAATATATATGAGATATCAATTCATATAGAAGTTTTTGTAAACATGGAAGGAGACACTTGCATTTAATGCTATCAATTCTAGCACAAAAACAAGGTCATTTCGAAATGTTTATAAATCATTTCATTTTCCACAAAATTTCGTCTGGTCAAAGAAGAAAAAAAAATCTTTGACCAAAGAAACAAATTTGTACCAACAAATACATATCCTGTAAAACCTTTTCTATATATATATATGTAACGACCCGACTTTCTATGCCCAGAAAGTCGCATCATTATGAAGAAAGAAAGGGGTAGAAAATATAAAAGAAGAGAAAGAAAGAAACAACACATCAGAATCTCACAGCGGAAACGGAAAAAAATATAATATATCACATAACTAATACATAGTCTTTACATAATCAGAGTACACAACTTATACATCACTTACTAGACAGTTATAAACATCTGTCTAGACATTACAACTCAAATACAAGACAAGACACTATCACAGATATCAACACAGCGGAATACTATATCTACGAACGCCGAAGCCTCCTACTCCATTGCTCCTCCAGAATATTCGTCAAAACTAAACCTGAATCCCTTGGCTACTCGTAAAAATTTGAGTACCCAAGAGTTTAATAAAACAGAAAATTAACACTTGGGTCAGACATGGGTCTGGTGTGAGTAAACGGGTTAAAATTGTTTAACTTCAAAACCTTTTGAAAACAAAGGTATCATGTAATATCCCGGAAATTTTAACAATATCAATTTAATAATCTATTAAATAATTAAATTGATATTGATGATCTTTGATAATAAGATTTGAATTTAATTTAATAATCTGATTAAATTAGTATTAATTGATGATTTTATCTTTTAAAAGTTAATAAGATATTTCTATTTGAATATATATATTTATTTGTATATGTTGTAAATAGAAGCTTTGGTAAATTGGGAATTTATATTTAATTTAATCTGGACTTTTCAAAGATATTTAAATAAGTAATTTTATAGTTTTAAAATACTTCAGGTAAATATTTAATTAGTTTAAGATATTTTTACTTAAGCTTAAATATAAATAAGATTTACAAAAATGGTTTGTTTTATTTCTTTTTAAATATTTCTTGATAATATAATCTCTTGTTTAAATTATAAAATATGTTAATTTCAAATAATAAGTATAATGTATTATTTTTAATATGTATGAATTTTAATACTAAAAGGAATTGTTATTTTAAATTGAATAAATAGTGTATGTAAATATATAACTTGACTTTTAAATGGAATCTTAGGATTTAATTTTATTTAAATTTGAATTTAAAGTTTTGAAATTCAAAAGAATAAATATTTAAATTGATTTGGATTTAGAATATTTGTATAAACTTTTATTTATGAATATAATTGATTTTATTTCTTTTAAAAATTATATATATATAAATAAGTGCTTATTAACTAATTAATTAGGTATAATCTTACATTAACTTTTATTAACATTTAAAATAAATACTAATTACTTTTAAAAGACATGTGTTAATTGTTAATCAACTCAAATGACAAATGTCAATATTTGGGACAAGTGTCATTTTAATTTGTTTTCTTTTATTTTTAATCATTTCAACTTATATAAACCTATTTCTTTCTCTTCATTCTTTTTCTATTCCTCTTTTCAAAAACAAAAGAAACTCGGTCCTATTCTCAACAACAAATCTGATAACCAACATTTTCTAAAACCAGAAACATATTCAAATAAATTAGCCTGCATTCATCTTCAACCTGAGATGAACTAGCCTGCAAACATTTTCTTCCTGGGAATCAAGCAGTCCATCTCTTCTCCAAACCTGAGATAATCTAGCAAGCAAACATGAAATTTAAACAACAAGCATTCCAGTTCCATTAACAAGCAATTCAAGTTTTAAAAGCAAAAGCATATCAAGTTTAAAAGTTACAAGCTTTTTCAAAAATCAAAATGGAAGCTCTGTTCTCTGTTTCTTTATGACTGGTGAGTAAATTTCTTTTAAAAACAGATTAAACTGATCTTATGCTTGATGCTTGTCGAAGTAATATAGTATGTTATGTCTATATAAATGCATAGATGTGAATGTATAGGTATATAGTGTGGTGCATGTGAAATATTTGAAAATCTATATGGACATGTCCTCAGTTTTATAACCTTGTGAGCAAACTCAACTTAAAATATATCTAAATGATCTATGAATTGAAATCTCAGAAAAGTGAGTAACTTTATTTTTAAGAGTTAATTATAAAATATGGTTGCATGCAAATATTGTTGAAAATCTGTATGTATGAATGTATTTATGTGTGCATGTCTGATTGAATATGTGTTCTCCTCTGTTTTATATTACAGAGATTAAAATTAGCTCAAATTCCAATTTCTCTTCCTCTGATCTCTGTTAGGCTGTAGTTTTCAATCAAATTAAGTTTGTTTTAAACTTGAACTTGGATCTAAAAATAGTTTAAAAATGTTTATATAGATATAGTATCTGTAAATTAAGATTTACAGTAAAAAAAATATAAACATGTTAAAATCAATGGTAACAATTCTTTGATTCAAGTATATAACTTGAATCAGCTTGGGTAAATATGATTTTTAAGATGCAAATTATGATTTTTAAATTAGAATTGAGTGTGCATTTCGGGATTGTCTGGAAATTGGTTTTTGGGTGATTTCTGGTGATCAGATTGATTTAGGGAGTCATGGTTCTTCCTGGAGGTGGAGGAGTGATCGGAGAGAAGTGTAAAATTATCTGATGGTGATGCAATTCATTGTGGTGGCAGCGGTGATGGATTCTAGTCAGTAACCCTAGTTTTTACTGGACTTAATATTTTGATTTGTTTGGCATCTCTGGACGATCGAGTGTAGCCAAAGTTAGTGAAATGGTAGAGGATGAATTGACAATGGTATGACCAGAAGCACAAGTGTTCGGGTGATCGGAGGCGATGGCTATAGTGGTTTCTCCATCGATGGTTGGGTTCCTGAGTGTGGTCGGAAGTCTCGTTTTCATTTTCCGGCAAGTTAGACGAAGCTGAGTGGTCGAGTACATCAGCGAGTTCCTAGGCGACTGGCGGATGACCGGAGAGATGGTCAGAGTCGGGTAAGTTCAACGTGCACGTGCACGTGTGCACCTTCGAGAGTCTGGGTTGGTTGGTTTGGGAAAGAAAGAAGATGCTCGGGGATGGTCTCGGGGAAACGAGAGTGCGACTCGAAGTAATTGGTTGATCGCGAGAGACACGGGGTAGGCTCGGGAATTTTTGTTCGTTGGCTCGGGTATTTTGTAAGTATACAATCCTGGTTTTAATTGTAAAGTAAATTTAGTTGCCAGGTTTTAAAATTTTAAAAAAGGGAAATCGAGTTCAGGTTTTAAAAAGCAAAAGCAAGTTTAAATTAATTAAATTTCCAAAAAGAATGTTAGTCAAGTTTTAAAAGTATGTTTAAAATTGAATATGTTTTCAAAATTTTAGATGTTTAAAATTGTTTTTTTTTTTTTAAAGTAAATATAAACTAGATTAATGTTGTAATTGAATTCAAAAGTGTTTTCAAATAAATGTACTAGATCAAGTTTTTAAGAAAAGAAATTTAAACAAGTTCTAAGTAAGTTTCAAAAATAAAGATTAAACAAAGTTTTTAAATATACTTAAAGAAGATAATTTTTAAAGGATATTTAATTAGAGTGTTTAATTAAGGTAAATGGTTTATCTTAAATAATTAAGGTCTTAATTTAGTAATTAAAGTCTAGTTAATAAATTAATTGAAGACAGCTAATTAATGTAATTAATTTAAGATAATTACTTTAGTTTAATTAAGGATAATCACTTTGGAAATTGATTGAGTATAATTATTGAATGTAATTAATAAAAGAAAATTAGTAAAATAAATTAAAGGTTAATTACTTATTTGTAATTAAGAATAATTAATTAATAGAGCAATTAGTGGGTAGTTGATGAACTAAGAGATGAATCATTAACTAGAGGTTAATTAATGGAAATAATTAAAGGAATTTATTACTTAAAGTAATTAATTAAATAATTTTGATAAGTTTTAAATTAATTAATTAAGTTTAATTAATTTAAGATAATCACTTGGTAATTTGATAAGAATAATTACTTAAATGTAATTAATGAAGTGTAATTACTTAGTGTAAGTAATAAATGGATAATTACTAAATGTAATTAATGGTAATTACTGGATGTAATTAATGGAAGATGATTTAAGAATGAAAGTAATTTGAGTTTAATTACTTTTTGTAATTAATCAAGGGATTAATTAAAGATAATTAATTAAGGAGTAATTAATTTATGTAATGGAGTAATTAAGGGAAGTTAATTACTGGATAAGATTAATCAAAGGTGATTAATAAATGTGTTTAATTAAAGATTAATTATTAAATATAATTAATTTAACTTGAGTAATTAATAATTAATGTATAATTAAGAATCATTAATTAATATAATTAATGATGTAATTAAGATTTATTAATTAAGTAATAATTAATAAATGAAGTGATTAATTAATGTAATTAATTAAGGTTTAATATAATTAATTATAGTTAATTAAACTGAAAATTAGTAAAATAAATTAAAGGTTAATTACTTATTTGTAATTAAGAATAATTAATTAATAGAGCAATTAGTGGGTAGTTGATTAACTAAGAGATGAATCATTAACTAGAGGTTAATTAATGGAAATAATTAAAGGAATTTATTACTTAAGGTAATTAATTAAATAATTTTGATAAGTTTTAAATTAATTAATTAAGTTTAATTAATTTAAGATAATCACTTGGTAATTTGATAAGAATAATTACTTAAATGTAATTAATGAAGTGTAATTACTTAGTGTAAGTAATAAATGGATAATTACTAAATGTAATTAATGGTAATTACTGGATGTAATTAATGGAAGATGATTTAAGAATGAAAGTAATTTGAGTTTAATTACTTTTTGTAATTAATCAAGGGATTAATTAAAGATAATTAATTAAGGAGTAATTAATTTATGTAATGGAGTAATTAAGGGAAGTTAATTACTGGATAAGATTAATCAAAGGTGATTAATAAATGTGTTTAATTAAAGATTAATTATTAAATATAATTAATTTAACTGGAGTAATTAATAATTAATGTATAATTAAGAATCATTAATTAATATAATTAATGATGTAATTAAGATTTATTAATTAAGTAATAATTAATAAATGAAGTGATTAATTAATGTAATTAATTAAGGTTTAATATAATTAATTATAGTTAATTAAACTTAATTAATTTTAGTTAATTAATTAATGAAGTAATTAAAGGTTAATTATTATAAGTAGTTAAGGTTAATTAATTTGAGTAATTAATTAAGGATAAATTACTTAAAGGTAATTAAAAGATAATTAATCAAAGATGATTAATTGAAAAGGTAATTAGAGGATAATTAATTAATTTGTAATTAATTAATGGTTAAGTAAGAAGGATTTATAAAATGAAGTAATTAATTTAATTCTTTAAATTAATTAAAAGATAATATAAATCATTACTTATGAATGGGTGATAGTATTGAATACTTGGCATTGATTGATATCTCTGATGAGATATATGCTGTATGATATGGATGTTAGTTGAATTGTATGGACTATCTGATAATGTTGATTATCTGTTGTGAATTATCTTTCTATGTGTATAAAGATAATGAATTGAATTGTTTTAACCCTTAAAACAACTTGGCCTTAAAAGATACGCTTTGGATTTCGATGAGACCGGGATCGGGTTTCCGTATACTGGATTTCCAGGTCTGGAGACCCGAATACCACATCGATCCAAATTTACGATAGGTCGTGAATCTCAAGTGAAGATGAAGATTTAGAGTGCAAGGGTTATTGTCGTTAACTCTGAGGGTGATTCCAAAAAGAGTGTAACGAGATAATGCCTTCGGTTTCGTTCGAACCCGGAACGAACTTGTATGGATTGAATGCTTTCAGCACATCGTCAGGCGGACGATGAGCATTCTAAGTGATATGTTCTGATTAAAGGTAATCGTAACCTCAAGCCTCATCAACCGGGAATGGCTAAAACAGGGGAGGTGCAGCAAAGCTTCGTGGGTAGCACCCACTGAGAGCAAGATAGATCCCTGTCTAGAGGTCCCTTTTCTTTTCGGCTTAGTGTGTGGTTGGTCGCGCCAACTACGGGGTTATCTTGTTCGGGATTATCCAGTAAGGGATGGTTCCGGCTTTGTGTTGCAGGGGAGCGGGCGTACTCCTCGGTACGGTGATCTAGGCCACGTACTATGACGGGCGGTACCCCGGTAGCCCTTCCATTGTATGGAATCCAAACTCCAATAAGTGCCGTACGTATTAGTTGTGCCCAACTATGTTGGAATGTGAGATGTAAGCATTTCAGCTATTTCTGTATTTTACTTGAAAACCCTAGACCCTATTATAATACAATCGAATTTCCTATCAAATGTTTTGGTTAGCGTAAGGTAAAAACTTACCCATGTTTATTTATGGGGAGTCTTACGTGATACCTTTTCTTTCAAAAGGTTTTGAAGTTAAACAAGTTTAACCTGTTACTCACACCAGACCCATGTCTGACCCAAGTTGTTTATTTCTGTTTTATAAACTCTTGGGTACTCAAATTTTTACGAGTAGCCAAGGGATTCAGGTTAGCCTTGACGAATTGTGGAGGAGCAATGGAGCAGGAGGCTTCGGCGTTGTAGATAGATAGTAGTTTTCGCTGTGTTGATTTTGTATTGATCTCTGTATTGGATTGAGATGTAATAACTAGACAGATGATTATAACCGTCTAGTATATGATGTGTAATCTGTGTAACTCTGATAAGTGTTGTATATGATACTATGTAATATTTATGTGATATAATATATTTTGTTTCGTTCCGCTGTGAGATTCTGATGTGTTGTTATTCTTTCTTTCTCTTCTTTTCTCTTTTCTATCCCTTTCTTTCTTATTAGCGATACGACTTTCTATGGAGAGAAAGTCGTGGTCGTTACAGTAGGTTATTGTCGTTAACTCTGAGGGTGATTCCAAAACGAGTGTAACGAGATAATGCCTTCGGTTTCGTTCGAACCCGGAACGAACTTGTATGGATTGAATGCTTTCAGCACATCGTCAGGCGGACGATGAGCATTCTAAGTGATATGTTCTGATTAAAGGTAATCGTAACCTCAAGCCTCATCAACCGGGAATGGCTAAAACAGGGGAGGTGCAGCAAAGCTTCGTGGGTAGCACCCACTGAGGGCAAGATAGATCCCTGTCTAGAGGTCCCTTTTCTTTTCGGCTTAGTGTGTGGTTGGTCGCGCCAACTACGGGGTTATCTTGTTCGGGATTATCCAGTAAGGGATGGTTCCGGCTTTGTGTTGCAGGGGAGCGGGCGTACTCCTCGGTACGGTGATCTAGGCCACGTACTATGACGGGCGGTACCCCGGTAGCCCTTCCATTGTATGGAATCCAAACTCCAATAAGTGCCGTACGTATTAGTTGTGCCCAACTATGTTGGAATGTGAGATGTAAGCATTTCAGCTATTTCTGTATTTTACTTGAAAACCCTAGACCCTATTATAATACAATCGAATTTCCTATCAAATGTTTTGGTTAGCGTAAGGTAAAAACTTACCCATGTTTATTTATGGGGAGTCTTACGTGATACCTTTTCTTTCAAAAGGTTTTGAAGTTAAACAAGTTTAACCTGTTACTCACACCAGACCCATGTCTGACCCAAGTTGTTTATTTCTGTTTTATAAACTCTTGGGTACTCAAATTTTTACGAGTAGCCAAGGGATTCAGGTTAGCCTTGACGAATTGTGGAGGAGCAATGGAGCAGGAGGCTTCGGCGTTGTAGATAGATAGTAGTTTTCGCTGTGTTGATTTTGTATTGATCTCTGTATTGGATTGAGATGTAATAACTAGACAGATGATTATAACCGTCTAGTATATGATGTGTAATCTGTGTAACTCTGATAAGTGTTGTATATGATACTATGTAATATTTATGTGATATAATATATTTTGTTTCGTTCCGCTGTGAGATTCTGATGTGTTGTTATTCTTTCTTTCTCTTCTTTTCTCTTTTCTATTCCATAGAAAGTCGTGGTCGTTACAGTGGTATCAGAGCAGTAGGTTGAGTGAATACCTAGGCTCTGAAGTGGTGTCTATCTTGAGAGCGCGTAATTGTTAGTTATATAAAAATGGTTTTATATTGTGTTAATTGATCGGTTGAGTGGTATATGGATTCTGGTCAATACGAGTAGCTAACGTTATTGATAGGGATCGGGTTTGCTACATTACAGCGTGATAGGGGGTTCTCGCTTTGCGTTAGGTGGCGAACGGGAGACTCTTACCCCTACATGTCCCCGGGGGTAGTATAAGGCCTTTTGGGGTTGGTTGCGACTCGAGAGGGTGGCCGTAAAAGCAAACCCGAGGTATCACTGTAAGCCACAGCGGGGCTGGGATGGTTGAAAAGCCTACCGGTCGTGAACCGTTGCTGAAGGTTGAAAAGCCTAGGACATTACATATCACGTAAGACTTCCCACACATAAACATGGAAAAGTTTTTACCTTACGCTAACCAAAACATTTGATAGGAAATCCAGTTATATTATAATAGGGTCTAGGGTTTTCAAGTAAAATACAGAAATAGCTGAAATGCTTACATCTCACATTCCAACATAGTTGGGCACAACTAATACGTACGGCACTTATTGGAGTTTGGATTCCATACAATGGCAGGGCTACCGGGGTACCGCCCGTCACAGTACGTGGCCTAGATCACCGTACCGAGGGTCACTCCCAATCCCCTGCAACACAAAGCCGGAACCATCCCTTACTGGATAATCCCGAACAAGACAATCCCGTAGTTGGCGCGACCAACCACACACTAAGCCGAATAAAAGAAAAGGGACCTCTAGACAGGGATCTATCTTGCTCTCAGTGGGTGCTACCCACGAAACCTTGCTGCACCTCCCCTGTTTTAGCCATTTCCGGTTGATGAGGCTTGAGGTTACGATTACCTTTAATCAGAACATATCACTTAGAATGCTCATCGTCCGCCTGACGATGTGCTGAAAGCATTCAATCCATACAAGTTCGTTCCGGGTTCGAACGAAACCGAAGGCATTATCTCGTTACACTCGTTTTGGAATCACCCTTAGAGTTAACGACAATAACCCTTGCACTCTGAATCTTCATCTTCACTTGATTCACGACCTATCGTTAATTTGGATCGATGTGGTATTCGGGTCTCCAGACCTGGAATTCCGGTATACGGAAACCCGATCCCGGTCTCATCGAAATCCAAAACGTATCTTTTAAGGGCCAAGTTGTTTTAAGGTTAAAACAATTCAATTCTTATCTATATACACAAAGAAAGATAATTCACAATAGATAATCAACATTATCAGATAATCCATACAATTCAACTAACATCCATATCATACAGCATATATCTCATCAGAGATATCAATCAATGTCAAGTATTCAATACTATCACCCATTCATAAGTAATGATTTATATCATCTCTAATTAATTTAAAGTGAATTAAATTAATTACTTCATTTTATAAATCCTTCTTACTTAACCATTAATTAATTACAGTCAATTAATTAATTATCCTCTAATAATTCATTTCAATTAATCATCTTTGATTAATTATCTTTTAATTATATCCAAGTAATTTATCCTCAATTAATTACTTAAATTAATTATTCTTAACCACTTATAGTAATTAACCTTTAATTACTTCATTAATTAATTTACTAAAATTAATTAACTTAATCAACTATAATTAATTACATTAATCCTTAATTAATTACATTGATTAATTACTTCATTTATTAATTATTACTTAATTAATCAATCTTAATTACATCATTAATTATATTAATTAATGATCCTTAATTACAACTTAATTATTAATTACTTAATTAAATTAATTACATTAAGTAATTAATCTTTAATTAAACAACATTTATTAATCACCCTTGATTAATCTCATCTAGTAATTAACTCCCCTTAATTACTTTCATTAACTAAATTAATTACTCCTTAATTAATTTCTTAATTAATCCCTTGATTAATTATTCAAAGTAATTAACTCAAATTACTTCTATTCTTAAATTATCTTCCATTAATTACATCGAGTAATTACCATTAATTTAATCTTTAATTACTTAATTAGTTAATCTCTAATTTCTTTCATTACTTAATCTCCAATTACTTAATTAATTATTCTTTAACAATTAATTAATAGACCTTAATTATTAATTAATATCCCTTAATAACAAATTAATCAATACTTAATTACAAGTTGATTAATCCTTAATTAATCTTTAATTACAAATTAATTATTCCTTAATTATTAATTAATAAAACCTAATTATTAATTAATAAAACTTAATTACAAATTAAGTACTTTTTAATTACCAATAAATTTACTTCTAATATAAATTAATAAATTTTTAATTACTAAATTAATTAGTCTCTAATCATTAATTAATCCTTAATCATTAGTTAATTAAATTAATTAATTTCTCTTAATTAATTTCTTAACTAGTCCTCTATCATTAATTAATTACGTTAATTAATCATACTTTAATTTTCTTAATTAACTTAATTAATTTCAAATCATTAAACCTTAATTATCTTAAGATAAAACATTGTCTTATAATGATCTAATTATCATTAACATATTAAAACATTTTATCTTTAAAATTTAACTTCCTTAATTAAACATTTAATTAAGTTTTTAAATAAAAATAAACCTTTAACTTGATAAATTAAAATTACCAAATCATAGCTTCCTTTAAATACTTAAAATATTATCAAGTAGCAGTTTAAAACTATTTTCTATTTCAAAAAACCCTTGTTTTATAAAAACTTTCAAAAACAGCTACCCTCACGAACATACTCCAAAACGAACCCGAACAAAACTAGCTTTTCCCCGAGTCTTCCACCAAACTTCATCTGCTTCGAGTCGGCATGCAAACAACACGAGCGAAACTCCGAGTTGCTTTCCTTCTTCCCCATAACTTAACAACCCAGACACCCAAACGTGTACGTGCACGATCACTCCGGCCACCACCGATCAACGTCGCGATCCTTCCCCAGTCGACGACCATCTCACCAATTGCTCCGACCACCCAAATCGACAATTCGTCAGCGAAATTCGAAAACGAGCATACGACACAAACTGGACATTCAACTCTGGTTGAAAATCCTCCTGCCGCCGATGATCTAGTGAACTGGAACCCCCGGCTCCCCTTCCAGAGCAGCACCACGCCTCCACGCCGCGATCCCCTGCCTCGCGATCGAGTCCGATGCGCCAACGACATCACACGAACCTCAATTACATCATCGTCCAAGCAAGTCTTCGAACCCTAGATCCCCTTCGTTCGGCCACCATGGCCATCAATAAAACCTATCACTATTTTTCCGATGATCCCCATCCCTCACGCCTCCTTTGGCAACAACCACGGCCTTCAACTTGCCGCCGTTCATAGGAATTTGCCGAAAAACCCAAATCTGATCATCCCCAATTTTCTCACTGAATACTAACTTAAAAATCCTGATATATATATCAAAATTCATCATTTCGCATAACGTTTCAGTTTATATAATCAAGAATTGAAATTAACATTAACGATTTAAACCCATTATTGAACTTCACTGTTAATTATAAATTCCCGAAGTACATACTTAATATAAATTCTTGAAGTTATTTTTACAATTGAATTTATAGTCTTACAATCAAATTTTATTTAGAGATCGAAGCCTAAAAAGAATTAGAGGAAGAGAATTTGGATTTTGAATATATTTTTGAAACTTAAAATCAATAGCAGAGGCAAATTTTCCTGTTCCCAGACAAGCACACTCAAATTTTTGCCTATTGATATACATACAAGCATAATATATTCATACAAACATTTTCCACAACTAACTTCAAGTATAAATCACATGCATTAGGTTATTAAAACTGATTGGGGTTTTAAAAGAAATGGTTTCCTCACTAGGTTAAAAACAGAGAACATGTCTGTAGATTTCAAATATTTCATATGCATCACACTATATACATATACATTCACATCTATGCATTTATATAGACATAATATACTATATTACTTCAACAAGCATCAAGCATACGATCAGGTTTAATCTGTTTTTAAAAGAAATTTACTCACCAGTTTATGCAGAGAACAGAGACAGAGAACAGTAAATAGATTTGTTCCAGGCTTGCATATTCCAGACTGCTATTTGTTTTGAACTTCTTTTCAATTTGCTTTGATGATCTTTAATCTTTGAGTTGCTTGATTTCAGGTTATTTGTTGATAGATTATACTTGAAAATTTTGAAACAATTGTGGCCTCTGACTTTTGATTTCTTTTAGACTTGAGTTTCCAGATTTATTTCTTTAAATTTGAATTGTATTTTTAGTTGAAAAAATGAAGAGAACAAGAGTTCAGCTGAAAGTGAAAACAATCTCTTCTATTTCATATAAATTTATTTATTTTATTTTAATTATTAAAACAATTGTTGACATTTGTCCTCTTATAGGTTAATTTGCTTACACATATGCAATTTGATTTACAAGTGTCTTATAAGTGTTATTTAATGTTTACAAGTGTTAATACTTCATTATTGATTTACAAGTGTTAATTCTTTTCTTTATTAATTTATTTAAGTAATACATATTTATTTATGAAATATTTACAAGTATAAAATGTATTTATCTTTTATAAATTAAGCTTTTACATTTCTAATACATATATATTATAATTTGAAAACATAACTTTTATTTAACTTAAAGACTCCCTATTTATAATATATATATACCAATATATATATATACATTATAAATATAAAACATTTATATAAGCTTTAGAAAGATAAATTTCCCCAATTTAAAATGTTATTAGTTTTCAAAAGAAATAAACTTGCCAATTTAAAATATTATTAACCTTTAAAATGAATTAACTTGTCAATTTATAAAATAAAATCAACAAATCAATTTAATTATTAATAAAGATTATTAAATTGATATTGCCAAAATTCCGGGATATCACATTCCTCCCCCCTTAAAATAATTTCGTCCCCGAAATTTAAAAGCAAAGATAATTTAATAACCCAAAAGAATTTTTTTTTTTTAAAACAGCAACCATACATATCAATCATACATTATCAATCATATGCTAACAACCATAGCAACCAAATCATTCAATCAAACAATTCTATCTATCTAGACTAAATTCTAGATAAAATACCTCGAGTTTCCCCAAGTATATATATATACCGGGATACTCGCTCTACAAACAATCTAAACTACTAAGCTATAGATCTCCTACTCATCTAGATCTACAGAACTAAACAGAATATCAGACTACAGACGAGTCTGACTCAACTACCCAACTTCCAGAACTGCTGATTCTAAAACCAAAGATAGATCGAATACGTATTCCCTCAGAGATACGTAAAACTCAATGAATTCCAGTTATCCAAATTGACAATTCAATTCAGAAGTCCAAATACTTATCCAAATCAGAACACAGACGAGATCCAAACATAACTCTACCTCACAACATTAGTAGATTCCAAACTTACTTCTCCCATCCAGAGATACACTCCAAACTGCTTTCGCTGCACCATTCGGATATGAGGTAGGACACAAGCACAGACTGGACAACCCATTCCAGAAATAAGGTTCACTGATCCATAAAGAAAACTCGGATACTCCAGCAAAACTTGAGTTGCTTCGCCAACTCCATCTCTAGGAAACATCCTTCCACTAGACTGAACCACCGGTATCACTCCTGGAATCCAGTCGATAAGAAAACTCAACCTTCAGATGCGGACAAACTTCTGACTTCTCTGAAGACATCCAGAAAATTCAGACAACCCAAGAGAACACTCAGCAATCGCAAGTCACTTTTGCGATCAACCCATCCTAATTCCAAACAGACTGTTCTCTCTTTACCAATCAGAACAGCTTACACTTATTTATCCAATTTATCGAAGAAATGGATCCACTCTGCTGCTTCTGAACTTCACTTCCAGAAAAACTGCTCATCCAGAAAATTCCTGCCATCACAGAATACTTCGAGCTGCACTGCTGATACTGATGCCAAGGACTTCCTATTCCAAAGATCTTCGAGAAATTTGGACTCCAAACCAAACAGAAACACCGTGCTGAACTCAGCGACAACACCGAAACATTCACACTTCCTTAATCTTGTTCCAAAGAAAACATCTTCAGGAAACATCCATCGTCACTGTATCTCATCATACAGCTACTATTACCTGAGGTATCAAGGTACCATCACTCACTTCTGCCTCATCGACAGATCCAACTCTACTCATCCACATTTCAAAGGTAAACTCCGAACCATTACAGTTTCCTTCGGAGATCGATAAAATCCTTCACCACAGCAAAGCTTACTCGAGACAGTATTAGGTCTACAGTCTCGACAGATACACTTCCAACCTCAACACTCAAATTCTAACTATTTGTAGTCGTGTTACACACACCACTACTCTATCTACCTTTATATCCTATATTGGAAAACCCGAACAGGTAACCCAACAAATAGGTAGAAATATATATATATTTAAAATGATACTTTTTATATAGAAATTATTTCTGGGCAAAATTATTTCATTTACCTCTTTAAAACAATATTGTGTCCGTTGGCCTGGTTCAAGTGTTTAGAGATCCCTATCAATAACGTTAGCTACTCGTATTGACCAGAATCCATATACCACTCAACCGATCAATTAACACAATATAAAATCATTTTTATATAACTAACAATTACGCGCTCTCAAGATAGACACCACTTCAGAGCCTAGGTATTCACTCTACCTACTGCTCTGATATTCACTTAACCAAAAGCTTAGGCATTCGCTCAACCTATGCTCTGATACCATATGTAACGACCCGACTTTCTATGCCCAGAAAGTCGCATCATTATGAAGAAAGAAAGTGGTAGAAAATAGAAAAGAAGAGAAAGAAAGAAACAACACATCAGAATCTCACAGCGGAAACGGAACAAATTATAATATATCACATAACTAATACATAGTCTTTACATAATCAGAGTACACAACTTATACATCACTTACTAGACAGTTATAAACATCTGTCTAGACATTACAACTCAAATACAAGACAAGACACTATCACAGATATCAACACAGCGGAATACTATATCTACGAACGCCGAAGCCTCCTGCTCCATTGCTCCTCCAGAATATTCGTCAAAACTAAACCTGAATCCCTTGGCTACTCGTAAAAATTTGAGTACCCAAGAGTTTAATAAAACAGAAAATAAACACTTGGGTCAGACATGGGTCTGGTGTGAGTAAACGGGTTAAAATTGTTTAACTTCAAAACCTTTTGAAAACAAAGGTATCACGTAAGACTTCCCACACATAAACATGGAAAAGTTTTTACCTTACGCTAACCAAAACATTTGATAGGAAATCCAGTTATATTATAATAGGGTCTAGGGTTTTCAAGTAAAATACAGAAATAGCTGAAATGCTTACATCTCACATTCCAACATAGTTGGGCACAACTAATACGTACGGCACTTATTGGAGTTTGGATTCCATACAATGGCAGGGCTACCGGGGTACCGCCCGTCACAGTACATGGCCTAGATCACCGTACCGAGGATCACTCCCAATCCCCTGCAACACAAAGCCAGAACCATCCCTTACTGGATAATCCCGAACAAGACAATCCCGTAGTTGGCGCGACCAACCACACACTAAGCCGAATAAAAGAAAAGGGACCTCTAGACAGGGATCTATCTTGCTCTCAGTGGGTGCTACCCACGAAACCTTGCTGCACCTCCCCTGTTTTAGCCATTTCCGGTTGATGAGGCTTGAGGTTACGATTACCTTTAATCAGAACATATCACTTAGAATGCTCATCGTCCGCCTGACGATGTGCTGAAAGCATTCAATCCATACAAGTTCGTTCCGGGTTCGAACGAAACCGAAGGCATTATCTCGTTACACTCGTTTTGGAATCACCCTTAGAGTTAACGACAATAACCCTTGCACTCTGAATCTTCATCTTCACTTGATTCACGACCTATCGTTAATTTGGATCGATGTGGTATTCGGGTCTCCAGACCTGGAATTCCGGTATACGGAAACCCGATCCCGGTCTCATCGAAATCCAAAACGTATCTTTTAAGGGCCAAGTTGTTTTAAGGTTAAAACAATTCAATTCTTATCTATATACACAAAGAAAGATAATTCACAATAGATAATCAACATTATCAGATAATCCATACAATTCAACTAACATCCATATCATACAGCATATATCTCATCAGAGATATCAATCAATGTCAAGTATTCAATACTATCACCCATTCATAAGTAATGATTTATATCATCTCTAATTAATTTAAAGTGAATTAAATTAATTACTTCATTTTATAAATCCTTCTTACTTAACCATTAATTAATTACAGTCAATTAATTAATTATCCTCTAATAATTCATTTCAATTAATCATCTTTGATTAATTATCTTTTAATTATATCCAAGTAATTTATCCTCAATTAATTACTTAAATTAATTATTCTTAACCACTTATAGTAATTAACCTTTAATTACTTCATTAATTAATTTACTAAAATTAATTAACTTAATCAACTATAATTAATTACATTAATCCTTAATTAATTACATTGATTAATTACTTCATTTATTAATTATTACTTAATTAATCAATCTTAATTACATCATTAATTATATTAATTAATGATCCTTAATTACAACTTAATTATTAATTACTTAATTAAATTAATTACATTAAGTAATTAATCTTTAATTAAACAACATTTATTAATCACCCTTGATTAATCTCATCTAGTAATTAACTCCCCTTAATTACTTTCATTAACTAAATTAATTACTCCTTAATTAATTTCTTAATTAATCCCTTGATTAATTATTCAAAGTAATTAACTCAAATTACTTCTATTCTTAAATTATCTTCCATTAATTACATCGAGTAATTACCATTAATTTAATCTTTAATTACTTAATTAGTTAATCTCTAATTTCTTTCATTACTTAATCTCCAATTACTTAATTAATTATTCTTTAACAATTAATTAATAGACCTTAATTATTAATTAATATCCCTTAATAACAAATTAATCAATACTTAATTACAAGTTGATTAATCCTTAATTAATCTTTAATTACAAATTAATTATTCCTTAATTATTAATTAATAAAACCTAATTATTAATTAATAAAACTTAATTACAAATTAAGTACTTTTTAATTACCAATAAATTTACTTCTAATATAAATTAATAAATTTTTAATTACTAAATTAATTAGTCTCTAATCATTAATTAATCCTTAATCATTAGTTAATTAAATTAATTAATTTCTCTTAATTAATTTCTTAACTAGTCCTCTATCATTAATTAATTACGTTAATTAATCATACTTTAATTTTCTTAATTAACTTAATTAATTTCAAATCATTAAACCTTAATTATCTTAAGATAAAACATTGTCTTATAATGATCTAATTATCATTAACATATTAAAACATTTTATCTTTAAAATTTAACTTCCTTAATTAAACATTTAATTAAGTTTTTAAATAAAAATAAACCTTTAACTTGATAAATTAAAATTACCAAATCATAGCTTCCTTTAAATACTTAAAATATTATCAAGTAGCAGTTTAAAACTATTTTCTATTTCAAAAAACCCTTGTTTTATAAAAACTTTCAAAAACAGCTACCCTCACGAACATACTCCAAAACGAACCCGAACAAAACTAGCTTTTCCCCGAGTCTTCCACCAAACTTCATCTGCTTCGAGTCGGCATGCAAACAACACGAGCGAAACTCCGAGTTGCTTTCCTTCTTCCCCATAACTTAACAACCCAGACACCCAAACGTGTACGTGCACGTGCACGATCACTCCGGCCACCACCGATCAACGTCGCGATCCTTCCCCAGTCGACGACCATCTCACCAATTGCTCCGACCACCCAAATCGACAATTCGTCAGCGAAATTCGAAAACGAGCATACGACACAAACTGGACATTCAACTCTGGTTGAAAATCCTCCTGCCGCCGATGATCTAGTGAACTGGAACCCCCGGCTCCCCTTCCAGAGCAGCACCACGCCTCCACGCCGCGATCCCCTGCCTCGCGATCGAGTCCGATGCGCCAACGACATCACACGAACCTCAATTACATCATCGTCCAAGCAAGTCTTCGAACCCTAGATCCCCTTCGTTCGGCCACCATGGCCATCAATAAAACCTATCACTATTTTTCCGATGATCCCCATCCCTCACACCTCCTTTGGCAACAACCACGGCCTTCAACTTGCCGCCGTTCATAGGAATTTGCCGAAAAACCCAAATCTGATCATCCCCAATTTTCTCACTGAATACTAACTTAAAAATCCTGATATATATATCAAAATTCATCATTTCGCATAACGTTTCAGTTTATATAATCAAGAATTGAAATTAACATTAACGATTTAAACCCATTATTGAACTTCACTGTTAATTATAAATTCCCGAAGTACATACTTAATATAAATTCTTGAAGTTATTTTTACAATTGAATTTATAGTCTTACAATCAAATTTTATTTAGAGATCGAAGCCTAAAAAGAATTAGAGGAAGAGAATTTGGATTTTGAATATATTTTTGAAACTTAAAATCAATAGTAGAGGCAAATTTTCCTGTTCCCAGACAAGCACACTCAAAATTTTGCCTATTGATATACATACAAGCATAATATATTCATACAAACATTTTCCACAACTAACTTCAAGTATAAATCACATGCATTAGGTTATTAAAACTGATTGGGGTTTTAAAAGAAATGGTTTCCTCACTAGGTTAAAAACAGAGAACATGTCTGTAGATTTCAAATATTTCACATGCATCACACTATATACATATACATTCACATCTATGCATTTATATAGACATAATATACTATATTACTTCAACAAGCATCAAGCATACGATCAGGTTTAATCTGTTTTTAAAAGAAATTTACTCACCAGTTTATGCAGAGAACAGAGACAGAGAACAGTAAATAGATTTGTTCCAGGCTTGCATATTCCAGACTGCTATTTGTTTTGAACTTCTTTTCAATTTGCTTTGATGATCTTTAATCTTTGAGTTGCTTGATTTCAGGTTATTTGTTGATAGATTATACTTGAAAATTTTGAAACAATTGTGGCCTCTGACTTTTGATTTCTTTTAGACTTGAGTTTCCAGATTTATTTCTTTAAATTTGAATTGTATTTTTAGTTGAAAAAATGAAGAGAACAAGAGTTCAGCTGAAAGTGAAAACAATCTCTTCTATTTCATATAAATTTATTTATTTTATTTTAATTATTAAAACAATTGTTGACATTTGTCCTCTTATAGGTTAATTTGCTTACACATATGCAATTTGATTTACAAGTGTCTTATAAGTGTTATTTAATGTTTACAAGTGTTAATACTTCATTATTGATTTACAAGTGTTAATTCTTTTCTTTATTAATTTATTTAAGTAATACATATTTATTTATGAAATATTTACAAGTATAAAATGTATTTATCTTTTATAAATTAAGCTTTTACATTTCTAATACATATATATTATAATTTGAAAACATAACTTTTATTTAACTTAAAGACTCCCTATTTATAATATATATATACCAATATATATATATATACATTATAAATATAAAACATTTATATAAGCTTTAGAAAGATAAATTTCCCCAATTTAAAATGTTATTAGTTTTCAAAAGAAATAAACTTGCCAATTTAAAATATTATTAACCTTTAAAATGAATTAACTTGTCAATTTATAAAATAAAATCAACAAATCAATTTAATTATTAATAAAGATTATTAAATTGATATTGCCAAAATTCCGGGATATCACAATATATGTCACATACCAAAATTTTCGACTTTCGAAAATTCGACATCGATACTCACTTTATCGACTGTCGAATTTTCGAAAGTCGAAAATTTCGGTATGTGACAAAGTGGTATCAGAGCCAGGTTTCGATCCTGGGACCTGTGGGTTATGGATATAGTAGGATATATCTATATATATATAGCAATATATACATATTGGCATATGTATATATTGGATTGATGATTTCCCGCCTCGTATAGCGGATGAGACCCTATTGCGCCGTTAGTAAGCGGATTTTTATAAAACCCATATACCGCGATAATTCCGTACTGGAGCGGAATTGGTATTGTGCTAACATCTTTGGATGCAGGGAAACAGGTTGGAGGGATCTAACTGGACCCCTCACATTGATTGAATTTATTTCTACTGTGATGTGATAATCTGTGAATGATTATTGATGTTATTGAATTGATGTCTGGAAATTGTTTTGAAAGCTAAAATTTAGCTGAATGGATGTTTGATATCATTGGATTCCAAAAATAAACGAAATTGAATTTTTGAAATCAAAATAGAAATTTCTAAGTGAATTAATTTTAGAAATTGAATAAATTTTGAAGAAAGGAATTTTTAAAGTATAAAAAGTTAATTTTTATAAATTTATCGAATTAATTCCAGAATCAAGTGAAAATGTAAAATAAATGGATTTCGTAAAATAGTGATTATAATTTGAAGAATTTAATTTAAGAATTTGGATTTTTAAATAGATTGAAAGAAACGATTGAAATTTATTTTCTTAAAAAGGAATTTATTAAAAGAAGATAAGTTGGAAATCCAACTAGAAATTTAAATTGGTAAATTGAAATAATTTGGGAAATCAATGTAAAATGATTTCAATTTGAAGAACCCATTTAAAAATAGAATATTGAATGATTTGAGAAAAATAAGGAATTTATTTAGTAGTGATAAATAAATTTAGAAATCAATATTGAAATTGATTTGGTATTGAAGATTTTATAAATAGAAGTGAAATTTATAAAAGTTGTTTATAAATCCGAAATTACTTATTTTGATAAGTAAAATATAGAAGTTGATAAAAAGAAGATTTATAAGTCGAGGTTGTTATTAAAATAGAAATAGAATTTATAACCGTGTTTATAAATTCGAAATCGATTGAATTTGATAAATTAAATATAGAAGATTATTAAAGTAGATATATTCGCGATTTTGGATAGCGAATTTCTATTGAGATGAAAATGTGTAGAAATGATTGGAATTTGGTTATTGAAGTATATTCACGATTTTGGGACAGTGAATATATTATTAAATAAAATGGATATGTTTTGGGAAAGCGATATTATAAAATGAAGTAATTGTTTTAAAAGATGTTTTAAAACGTGTGAATTATCGAAATCATAGATTTCAACATTTATTGTTGAAAATAGGCATTTTCGAGAAATAAGGAAATGATGGACTATAGCACTGTTGTTATAGTAAATGATTTTCGAAAGGAAATGTTTTATATAGTATTGGGATTTATACATCTATCTTAATTCTGAATCCCTATACTAGTGATTTTGAGTCGTCGTAACGATGTTTTACGTAACATTCGTTTTGACTCAAATAAATGTTGTTAAAGTAAATGGTTTCCTTAAAAGAATGAAATATATACTTAATTTGATTTAAGTATATCGAATATTTTCAAATGTTGAAAATAAATGGATTTGTGAATTACTGACTTATTTTTAAATAAGTATGGGAATGTTTTCCAAAACGAAATGAAATGTTTTTGAGAATTTATCTTCTTAAAGATAAATTGAAAGTGAATGTTTGAAATCAATTGGAAATCGAATATCAGTAGATATTTGAAAAGTATAAATTCAATACGGAATTTATAAAGGAAATGAGAAGTTGTTTAAAAATAAATATTGATTTATTTTTGAAGTGTGGAAATTTTATATCTAGTAAAGATATTTTTGAAGATAAAATAATTTGGGAAAATTATTTGGAATCTGATGATGTTGCGCATCTTTATTGATAGTTAAATAACCGAATATCAATAATTACCTTGAATAGGTATTTGTTGTGAATTGGATGAATTTGAATGCCACACTTATTTTAAATAAACGCTCACTATTCGGGTTAGCCGGGAAAGGACCATGGGGTCGTATAACCCATTCCGAATATGTGATACGTCATTATGAATCGCATTTGCTATATTACAGCATGATAGGGGGTTCTCGCTTCGCAGTTTGGTGGCGAACGGGGGACTCTTACCCCTACATGTCCCTGAGAGGGATGGGTTGGTTAGGCAGATGCCGTGACAGTCGAGAGGCTGGCCGTAAAAGTAAATGCGAGGTGCCAATGTAAGCCACGGTGGGACTGGGATGGTATGTGACAAAGTGGTATCAGAGCATATGGTTAAGAGACAACCCTGCTCTGTTGGGTGTTACTCATTAGAGATAGAGTCAGTAGTACTCTAGAATGAGTTGAGTGTAATAATAGATATGAGCGCCTATTTGTTATTGAATATAAAATTGTTTTGTATTGTGTTGACTTATCGGTTGATTGTTTATAGATTTTGGTCGGTGTAGTCTAGCTAACTGTAATCGATAGGGGTTTCTAAACTCTTAAACAAGATAAACCGACACAGTATTGTTTTAAATAGGGTAAATGAAATAATTTTACCCAAACCTATTTTTGTATAGAAAAGAAATGATTTTTCTATGAATTATCAAAGTATATGAATGTTTGGTTGTTAGGAAAGTAATAATATTGAAATGTAATCATTATTATATGAAATTGAATAAGAAATTGAAATCGTAACTCAAAAGTTAAGAAATAAATCCACATACGAATGAAATTTAAGAATGTAAATTATAAATGTGACTTATAATTTAAAACAGAATTCCAGAGAAGTATTTGGAAATGTTTTGAAAGAATTTGAAAATTTTGGAGATCTGGAAAGTTTAAATTCCTTATTGGTTTGGAAATGAATTTCAAAGGTTTTGAAAAGTATTTTAGAGAGATGAAAGCTCTAAACTCTTTTCGGTCGCTGGAAAATAACTTCGATGATGACCGCGGCATCACCGGTGTTCATTTTCGGGTTTCCAAAAGAGAAATTGCTGCCAAATTGTTTTAAATGGAAGTTGTTTGAAAATTTGGGTTTTGTTATGGAATTCAAAGGATAATTTGAATTGTTTTCAAAATGGTTTTTGAAATGTTGGTAAACTCTGGAATACTATGTAGAAATATTTATGAAATATTACTAAGTTGATAACTTATACAAATTGATTGATAGGATAAATTTAACCTAAAGAAGGAAGTTAAATTAAAGTAAGTATAAGTGAATAAATTTGAATAAATTTACAATTATGATTAAACGAAAATGAAATTGAAAGTTGAGATTCATTTTGAAGTTGTAAGCATTGAATTGAATTGAATAATTACAAATGTGAATTGAAAGAAAAGTTAAAATTCATATGGAATTTGAATCCAGTTAAATGTGAGTGGTTATAAACCAAAATAGCAAACTGAAAATAAATTTTGGAAATGAGCAAAAGAATAAAACTGAATGATAAACTTCTTTTGAATTTGGTAGTAAATGAAGTTGAAACCGAATTTGAATAAATAAATTGGAGTAGTGACAAATGAATTGGAATGAGAGTTCAAATTGAATGAAATAGATATATAACTTCAACAGTGAAGTAAAGATGGTATAAGTAGTTTATATTGAAAATTTTGTAATTTGACGTGCAAAATAGTTGAATGTTGTAACTAGATATTATGGCTAGTAGATATACAGGTGTTGTAAATTGAATTTGATCTTCAAAGATGAATTTGAATTTGCTCGAAAAGGTAAGTATTTGAATTATAATATGAGTTTTTGATGATTTCCTCTCTAGCCGCTTGGCTTTTTCTTTTTCTTTTTGAAATCTGAGAGTCCGTAGGGACGTTTTGTAGTCGTGCCGTATTAGCCACGCAAAGGAGACGCTGGCGAAATTTTACGAAAATTTAAGGCGTTAGAAAATTTTTGAGAATTTTTTGAAAGTTTAAATTTGAATTTGAATTTAAATTTGAATTGTTAAGGAAAACAATGATGTTTGAAAATTATGAAAATGTTTAGAAAATTAGTTAAATTGATAACGAATCTTTAGTAGAAAGATTTGTTTTGATAAATTCGATAAAACTATTAGATGTGAAAAATTGTAGACGAGTTAAGGACCATTTTTCCTAACTTGTAATTTCGGGACGAAATTCTTTTAAGGAGGGAAGTTTGTAACGACCCAGAATTTTGAACGAATTAAATTGAGAATATTTAATTTATTTTAAATATTTGAACGATAATTTAATTTGAATCCCCGATATAAATTCAATTTTGGCGATTTAATTACAGAATTTAATCTGTTGAATGTTGAATAAAAATTTATATCTTCAATTTTAAGCTGAAGAAAAATATTTCGAAAGCTTTTAAAATTCGTATTGATATTACTGAAGATAACAGAAGCTTCAGAATCGAATTTAGGAGTAAAGTGTTCAGTTTGAAATTAGATCGTTCGAACCGATATTTATAAAATAGTCATTTTTCAAACAGTCTCGGAATTCGACGAAACTGGTTCCATTGGGTCCGTAATATTGAATTATTACCGGATTTCAGATTTCATATTTATCGGAGCTGTTATGTGAACGGACGGCACACAAACGCGTTGAAATTAAATCAAATTCGATTTAAATTAATTTTTAACAATTGTCAACATCAGCTGAAAATCTTTCTCCATCAACACGTTTTCAAAACACTGCTTCGACACTCAACCCATCCTTCTCCCTTCTTTCCGCCAGAAATCACGCCCCTCTACATTTTAAAAACTTCTCGTTCAAAAGATAAAAACAAAACTGTAACAACCCGCATATTTATCGATTTTATATTTAAATATTTTATCGTTAGTCGGATGTTAGACCGAAAAGCTACTTTTTGCATACGGTCAAATTGGGACTCGAGACCACCCCCATTGAGTTCAAAATGACGTTTGCGATCTTTTTGAGTGTAAACTTCGATATGTTTGGAGATAGTGAAATTTTCGTCACTTTTTGTGTTGAGCTTTTGGTTTGGGCTGCACCTCTTCTACCTCAGCCCAACCCCTTCCTTCTCTTCATCACTTCATCAACTTTGAAGCTTTAGCAACAATGGTGGAGGGAGTAGGAAATTAAAATTCCAAGCTCAAATTCTTTAGCAAATTCAACATCTAACTCCAAATTCAAAGTGAAGACATTGATTCAAGCTTGTGGTTGATCTTTGCTTTGCCCCGAGCTTCATCTTCATCAAATTCCGTGAAAAGGTGAGATTTTTGATCTCACATCTTGCCTATATCTATCTTGGACTGTTGGGAATGATCCCCTATTGTATTTGCATCAACATTTGCATTTGGTTTGGATTGAATTGGCGAAAAACTTCGATTTTCAGCGTTTTGGTGGTTTTTCTGGCGTTAAGTCGTTTCTGCCTTCGCTGAGTCGTCCACGAGTTAAGCCTAAGTCGTGAGTCGTTCACGAGTTAAGGGCTTAGGTCGCGCGCGTGCATTTCTGTTCGCCTGGCTTGAGTCGTTCGCGAGTTAACTCCTTGAGTCATTCGCGAGTTAACTTCTTGAGTCGTTCGCGAGTTAACTCCTTGAGTCATTCGCGAGTTAACTTCTTGAGTCGTTCACGAGTTAAAGGCCTGAGTCGTTCTGGGTGTTCTGCCTTCGCTAGGTCTTTCGCGAGTTAAGTGATAAGTCGTAGCTCGTATGGCTCTTAAGTCCTAGGTCGTTGGCTTTTAAACTGTTAAGTCGTATGACCTTAAGTCGTAGGTCGTCCCCGAGTTAAGACTTAAGTCGTTGCCTTCTGCTATCTCGTCCTGGCTTAGGTCGTACTGAGATAAGTCGTTAGGTCGTATAGACCTTAGCTCGTAGCTCGTATTTGAGCTTAAATCGTTAAGTCGTATTGACTTTAAGTCGTTCGCGAGATAAGCAAGTACTAAGTCGTTCGCGATTTAAAACCTTAAGTCGTAGGTCGTCTCCGACCTTGTCCTTAGCCTTGTTAAGTCGCGTGAACTCATAGGTCGTATGAACTACTTTTTCTTAGGTCGTTGGACCTTCTTAACTCGTTAGGTCGAAGACCCTGAAACTCTTAGGTCGCGCATCCCACTTAGGTCGCAGAACCCTCTTAAGTCGTAACTCGTTCGCGAGTTAGCACTTGGTCGTTTTGACCTGTTTTCCCCTAGGTCGTTCGACCTGTTATCTGCTAGGTCGTGTGGCATTCCTCTCTTAAGTCGTAAGTCGTTCGCGAGATTAGTACTTGGTCGTTTGACCTGCTCTTCTGCTAGCTCGCGTGGCATTCTCCACTTAGGTCGTATGACCTTATCCCTTAAGTCGTAAGTCGTTCGCGAGTTAGTACTTGGTCGTTTGACCGGTTTGGCTTCTCGTGACAGCTTGCCTTCACTAAGTCGTACTTTGATGGTTTTGGGATTGACTTCTTTGGACTTTACTCACGTCTTCGAACGTGAATTGATTTGTTCTACAATCGTTTTATGACTTGTCACTTTAAAGATATATGAAGGTTTCAATACTAATAGTAAATATCAAAACTCTTTCATCAAAGCGATTTCAACACTATTTTAAATATCTAAAGTTCGTTTTCTCAAACCGATTTTCAATCTACTAGTATATACAAGCCTTTACTTCACTCGAATGAGAAATCGACTTAAACGACTTAGTAAAACAAGTGGTATGAAACGCTTGCGTTCACTTCGTCGGTTAGCTCTTGGACTTGTTCGATTGAATCCTTTTTGTGACAATTTCCTAGTGAAGATTTACAGCTTGTTCGTAAATATTTAAGTTAAGCAAGTGGTTATGGGACATGAAGCTAAACTCATATATTTACTAGCTTGGTGTGATTGACACTTCTCGCTGATCATGATGATCATTTTATGATTTAGACTAGCAATTGTGCGATGTCTCTTTGTCCATATGAAGGACTGTACTTCATTTTATTGAGCTTCGTCTCATTTCTTTGTGGGCTGGCAACCCAAGTACTTTTAATGTGTTTCGATTCATCTGATGTACCGTTTGTACTACATCGATGTCTCTGTCTTTCTGATTCATTGGACGTACCGTTTGCACTGCGTCAATGTTTGATTCATCTGATGTACCGTTTGTACTACATCGATGTCTTGTCTTTCTGATTCATTGGACGTACCGTTTGCACTGCGTCAATGTTTGATTCATCTGATGTACCGTTTGTACTACATCGATGTCTTGTCTTTCTGATTCATTGGACGTACCGTTTGCACTGCGTCAATGTTTGATTCATCTGATGTACCGTTTGTACTACATCGATGTCTTGTCTTTCTGATTCATTGGACGTACCGTTTGCACTGCGTCAATGTTTGATTCATCTGATGTACCGTTTGTACTACATCGATGTCTTGTCTTTCTGATTCATTGGACGTACCGTTTGCACTGCGTCAATGTTTGATTCATCAATGTTTGATTCATCAATGTTTGATTCATCAATGTTTGATTCATCTGATGTACCGTTTGTACTACATCGATGTCTTGGCTTTCTGGTTCATTGGACGTACCGTTTGCACTGCGTCAATGTACCGGCTTTCATGCCCCTGTTTGGGATTGGCCATCCTTTTCATGTGTTTTCTGGATTTCTGATGATGATTTCTGGAATTTTGTGCTTCACCAATTTTCATGATTTTCATTGATATGATATCAGCTTTTGTGCATTGGTGAATTTATGTGTTATTGACTTGTTATGAATACAAGTTTAGGGTATGATGCTCTATTTTATCTTTGAGAAGATTCTTGTGATATTGATTAATCTTTTGTTGATTATCATTTACATACTTATAGTAGTATGTCGCTATGGTTATTACATGTTCATGTCATGCCTTTTACTGTATACCATATCATCTGATATTTATAGTTAGACTGATCCGTTTATTATTTTCTTATAAATAATACTCGGGTCAGACCGAGATGTTACAGGTGCTTCTGCTTGACTTCTCTTCAGGATTATTCTGACTTTTGGCTAACTACTTAGATTAGTAGTTTTTGGATGTACACCTTTGAGATATAGACTCTATGTTGTGTACTTATTCTTTTGTATAGCACGTGATGCTATTCTTTTGTATTATCGTGGATCTTTCTGACCACTACTCTGATGTACACTTTCATGTGTTATATATTTATTCATATCTTCTTCCGCCTTTGTGATATGGATGTCTGTGACTGATTTACGTTATGATTACTTCTATGTTTGTTTTCCGAAGATTATATATAGCCACCGTGTGATAGCTTTGTGTTTGTATCGGTATGTCGGATTTCCTCCTTAAAAGATATGCATCCTATTCTATCTGACGTATCGGTGCTCGCACAAAGAAGTTACATGGATGGTCGCTCCTCAACAGCCTTATTCTCCGCGCTAATTGACAGCACTACACCGTAGTGTTCTTGGTTAGCGTGGGTATAGAGGTGGGGCGTCACAGCTTGGTATCGGAGCCAAACTTCGGAACAATGTAGAATAATCTGGCAAGGATCATTGTCCTAAGTCTTTCTTAGGAATCGTGCCATAGGATTTGATTCGGGTCTTCGTACCATTCTATCCTATTTTCATTTTATGATTCCTTGTTCTATCAATCAAGATTGTTTGATATTCATTCTGAGAATAACATTTTCTTCTTCTTTCTTTCTTAAAGAAGAGAAATGGTTAGATCTGGCCGTCCCAGCGCCGGTCAATCCAGTGCTACTCCTCAGGAGGGAGTATTTATGTCTGCCCAGCAGCTTCTAGATCTTGTTAAGAATGCTCAAGCTATCGGACCCATTTCAGAGCCTACTCATCCTAGATCCGGTTTTGCACGCTTGTGTAGAGATTATACCGATTTGGGTGGAAGGCCATTCCGGGGATCCGAGAGTGTTATTGAAATCCAAGCTTGGCTTAGATCATGCGACCGCATCTTTTCTCGCATGAATCTTGTTGATCTCCACCGAGTCCAAGTGGCTTCTAGCATGCTCCAAGAAAGAGCATTGGATTGGTATGAGCTCCTTATTTCTGAAATTGTTGAAGCGGATCTCACTTGGGAGCAATTCCGGGAGCGATTCGAATTGAAATTTGTGCCGGAGGCTGAAAAAGTAACCTTGGCCCGGCGATTTATCGACCTTGTTCAAGGTGAATCTTCGGTGACGGACTACGTCGCATCTTTCGAATCTCTTTCTAAATACGGGGTTGAATACATTAATACCCCATTGAAGAAAAATCAGAGATTTGTCTATGGCTTGAATAAGAATCTAAAGAAGCCATTACTCCTGAAACTCGAGGTTTCATTTGATCAGCTTATTGATATCGCTCTTCGTCTTGAAGAGGCCGATAGAGAGTGTGATGTTGAAGTTGTGGGTGCTAAACAAAACTTCAACAACAACATGAAAAGGCCTACTAAGTTGAAAGGCCCTAATCCAATTCCCGACAAGAAAGGGAAGCAAGAATCTTCGGTAGCAAAGACTCCTACCTCTAGTCGTGGACGATGCTACAATTGTGGCCTTACGGACCACTATGTAAATGAGTGCCCGAAACCATTTTTCTGTCGTTATTGCAAAGGTTCGGGACATCTTTTATCTTCATGCCCCCAAACTTCCGGACAAGAGAGAGGGAAAGCTAAATGTGGTTCAAGTCCCTAGTGACACTTCCCATGGTCAAGGTATCCATTCTATCCTTGATGACATTTATTTCGTGAACATTTTTATTATTATTATTATTATTATTCGAGTTCTTTTGATATGGGTTTCGTCTCATTATTTTATAACAAAAGAACAGGTTGATTCCTTTTCTTTAGACATTTTTGGGCTTGTTGACTTCTTTGAGGATTGCGAATCCGGTTGGCGGATCCGCAACACTCAATTTTCTTTTTATTGATGTCGAAATTATTTTATGTGATTTTTCTTTCCGAACCGATTTCTACTTATGCTTCGGAATTGACTTTTGTAAGGACTGGCTTAATTACTGTGAAGCCATATCCTTTGTCCCGTGTGGGATATTCATCTTCGACATTTTCAATCTGTTAAACAGATTTCTGTTTTTCCTCTGAGATTTTGATTCCAATTTGAGGGCATCATTTTATTCTTGTAGTTTGAGAATTTCCGGTATTTTTGAGCGTGTCTTAGGATTATCGCCTAAGAAATCTTTTGAGTGATGTTAAGGTCTTTTTAGTTCGACCTTGCCCTCGATTTTCATTTGCTACGAGTTGCGGGAGTTAGCATTCCCTTTACCGCATTCCGCGCTCAATATGATTCTTATGAATGACTTGTTATGTCATTCAGTTTATCCAGCTTATTTCATCCATTTTATGAATCGAGTGTTTTACGATCTCGATGACTCCATTCTTTGATTTTGGATGAAAATAGCAATTTAAAATTTTGCAAATCTTTTTCATAAGATTTATTTATAAGTAAAATTGGATTTTTATTCTTTAAGCAAACAAAGAATATTCTTAAGAGTTTTTAAGAAACAATCTTGGAGATGATTTTGTGATTGTATTGCCCATTGAGTGCTTTAAGAATTTTGGTCGATGCGCTTGATCAACGTTATCGATAGAAATTTCCTAAACGCTTTGATGAGACAATCAGACACAGTAAAATGTAAATTTCTCTAGAAAGATTATTTGAAAGAATTCTTTTCCGCTACTTTTATTCTTGTGATTCCCGATGGGAACCAAGACTTTATCTTTTGTACCAATGCTAATTGTATTGGTTTGGATGTCGTTCTTTTTCTTTTGCTTCTAAATAGTTATAGCCTATCGAGACTAGGTATGCCACTCATGATCTAGTGCTCGCGGGTATTGTTTTTCCTTTTGAAAATTTGGCATCACTATTTTTGGGTGAGAAATTTGTTCTCTACCTTAATCATAAATCTTTGGAATATTTATTTTCTCATAAGGAACTTAATATTGGCTTGAGTTTCTTGCATCTTATGATTTTGATATTCCTTTTATTCCCAGAAGGGAAATCGTGTTGCCAATGCGTTTACTCATATGCAACAAGTTGCTGATTCTTTGATGATGTCCGAAAGGAATAATCTTTTTATCAAGTTCATCGGACGTTTTGACATACTTCATTTTTATGGAGTTTTATCTCATTTCTTTTATGGACTTGCGTCCGATGTTCTTTTATGGCCTTTGATTCATTGGACGTACCGTTTTTGTACTACGTCGGTGTTCGGAGATGTTCGGGTTTCCAGTTTCTTAGGCGTATCGCTTTTTGTGCTACGCCGTTCCACCAGCTCAATTTTCTGTTATTCATGACGTTTTCCACGTCTTCCAACTATGGAAATGCCTTAGGGATTCTAATTTTATTCTTGAGCCTGGTATTATTGTGGAAATTGAATTTTCGTCCGTTTGACTTTTGAGCAACATTTTATTCGCATCATTGCTTCGGAGGTTGAGCGTCTTCGAAATAAAGATGTTCTTCTTGTGAAAGTTCTATGGTTCTCAAATCCCAAGGATTGCTCTTGGGAAATCTAGAGAATTCATCGAGCGAACTCGTCCGGGTTTTCTCTTTCATGCTCTTTTTGGTGAACTTCTCATTTCAAATTTTCTTTGGTATTGATATGCTTTTATGGTTGTTACTCTTTTATTTCCATCTTACTTATTGCGAGGACGCAATTTCTTTAAGGAGGGGAGTCTGTAACAACCCGCATATTTATCGATTTTATATTTAAATATTTTATCGTTAGTCGGATGTTAGACCGAAAAGCTACTTTTTGCATACGGTCAAATTGGGACTCGAGACCACCCCCATTGAGTTCAAAATGACGTTTGCAATCTTTTTGAGTGTAAACTTCGATATGTTTGGAGATAGTGAAATTTTCGTCACTTTTTGTGTTGAGCTTTTGGTTTGGGCTGCACCTCTTCTACCTCAGCCCAACCCCTTCCTTCTCTTCATCACTTCATCAACTTTGAAGCTTTAGCAACAATGGTGGAGGGAGTAGGAAATTAAAATTCCAAGCTCAAATTCTTTAGCAAATTCAACATCTAACTCCAAATTCAAAGTGAAGACATTGATTCAAGCTTGTGGTTGATCTTTGCTTTGCCCCGAGCTTCATCTTCATCAAATTCCGTGAAAAGGTGAGATTTTTGATCTCACATCTTGCCTATATCTATCTTGGACTGTTGGGAATGATCCCCTATTGTATTTGCATCAACATTTGCATTTGGTTTGGATTGAATTGGCGAAAAACTTCGATTTTCAGCGTTTTGGTGGTTTTTCTGGCGTTAAGTCGTTTCTGCCTTCGCTGAGTCGTCCACGAGTTAAGCCTAAGTCGTGAGTCGTTCACGAGTTAAGGGCTTAGGTCGCGCGCGTGCATTTCTGTTCGCCTGGCTTGAGTCGTTCGCGAGTTAACTCCTTGAGTCATTCGCGAGTTAACTTCTTGAGTCGTTCGCGAGTTAACTCCTTGAGTCATTCGCGAGTTAACTTCTTGAGTCGTTCACGAGTTAAAGGCCTAAGTCGTTCTGGGTGTTCTGCCTTCGCTAGGTCTTTCGCGAGTTAAGTGATAAGTCGTAGCTCGTATGGCTCTTAAGTCCTAGGTCGTTGGCTTTTAAACTGTTAAGTCGTATGGCCTTAAGTCGTAGGTCGTCCCCGAGTTAAGACTTAAGTCGTTGCCTTCTGCTATCTCGTCCTGGCTTAGGTCGTACTGAGATAAGTCGTTAGGTCGTATAGACCTTAGCTCGTAGCTCGTATTTGAGCTTAAATCGTTAAGTCGTATTGACTTTAAGTCGTTCGCGAGATAAGCAAGTACTAAGTCGTTCGCGATTTAAAACCTTAAGTCGTAGGTCGTCTCCGACCTTGTCCTTAGCCTTGTTAAGTCGCGTGAACTCATAGGTCGTATGAACTACTTTTTCTTAGGTCGTTGGACCTTCTTAACTCGTTAGGTCGAAGACCCTGAAACTCTTAGGTCGCGCATCCCACTTAGGTCGCAGAACCCTCTTAAGTCGTAACTCGTTCGCGAGTTAGCACTTGGTCGTTTTGACCTGTTTTCCCCTAGGTCGTTCGACCTGTTATCTGCTAGGTCGTGTGGCATTCCTCTCTTAAGTCGTAAGTCGTTCGCGAGATTAGTACTTGGTCGTTTGACCTGCTCTTCTGCTAGCTCGCGTGGCATTCTCCACTTAGGTCGTATGACCTTATCCCTTAAGTCGTAAGTCGTTCGCGAGTTAGTACTTGGTCGTTTGACCGGTTTGGCTTCTCGTGACAGCTTGCCTTCACTAAGTCGTACTTTGATGGTTTTGGGATTGACTTCTTTGGACTTTACTCACGTCTTCGAACGTGAATTGATTTGTTCTACAATCGTTTTATGACTTGTCACTTTAAAGATATATGAAGGTTTCAATACTAATAGTAAATATCAAAACTCTTTCATCAAAGCGATTTCAACACTATTTTAAATATCTAAAGTTCGTTTTCTCAAACCGATTTTCAATCTACTAGTATATACAAGCCTTTACTTCACTCGAATGAGAAATCGACTTAAACGACTTAGTAAAACAAGTGGTATGAAACGCTTGCGTTCACTTCGTCGGTTAGCTCTTGGACTTGTTCGATTGAATCCTTTTTGTGACAATTTCCTAGTGAAGATTTACAGCTTGTTCGTAAATATTTAAGTTAAGCAAGTGGTTATGGGACATGAAGCTAAACTCATATATTTACTAGCTTGGTGTGATTGACACTTCTCGCTGATCATGATGATCATTTTATGATTTAGACTAGCAATTGTGCGATGTCTCTTTGTCCATATGAAGGACTGTACTTCATTTTATTGAGCTTCGTCTCATTTCTTTGTGGGCTGGCAACCCAAGTACTTTTAATGTGTTTCGATTCATCTGATGTACCGTTTGTACTACATCGATGTCTCTGTCTTTCTGATTCATTGGACGTACCGTTTGCACTGCGTCAATGTTTGATTCATCTGATGTACCGTTTGTACTACATCGATGTCTTGTCTTTCTGATTCATTGGACGTACCGTTTGCACTGCGTCAATGTTTGATTCATCTGATGTACCGTTTGTACTACATCGATGTCTTGTCTTTCTGATTCATTGGACGTACCGTTTGCACTGCGTCAATGTTTGATTCATCTGATGTACCGTTTGTACTACATCGATGTCTTGTCTTTCTGATTCATTGGACGTACCGTTTGCACTGCGTCAATGTTTGATTCATCTGATGTACCGTTTGTACTACATCGATGTCTTGTCTTTCTGATTCATTGGACGTACCGTTTGCACTGCGTCAATGTTTGATTCATCAATGTTTGATTCATCAATGTTTGATTCATCAATGTTTGATTCATCTGATGTACCGTTTGTACTACATCGATGTCTTGGCTTTCTGGTTCATTGGACGTACCGTTTGCACTGCGTCAATGTACCGGCTTTCATGCCCCTGTTTGGGATTGGCCATCCTTTTCATGTGTTTTCTGGATTTCTGATGATGATTTCTGGAATTTTGTGCTTCACCAATTTTCATGATTTTCATTGATATGATATCAGCTTTTGTGCATTGGTGAATTTATGTGTTATTGACTTGTTATGAATACAAGTTTAGGGTATGATGCTCTATTTTATCTTTGAGAAGATTCTTGTGATATTGATTAATCTTTTGTTGATTATCATTTACATACTTATAGTAGTATGTCGCTATGGTTATTACATGTTCATGTCATGCCTTTTACTGTATACCATATCATCTGATATTTATAGTTAGACTGATCCGTTTATTATTTTCTTATAAATAATACTCGGGTCAGACCGAGATGTTACAGGTGCTTCTGCTTGACTTCTCTTCAGGATTATTCTGACTTTTGGCTAACTACTTAGATTAGTAGTTTTTGGATGTACACCTTTGAGATATAGACTCTATGTTGTGTACTTATTCTTTTGTATAGCACGTGATGCTATTCTTTTGTATTATCGTGGATCTTTCTGACCACTACTCTGATGTACACTTTCATGTGTTATATATTTATTCATATCTTCTTCCGCCTTTGTGATATGGATGTCTGTGACTGATTTACGTTATGATTACTTCTATGTTTGTTTTCCGAAGATTATATATAGCCACCGTGTGATAGCTTTGTGTTTGTATCGGTATGTCGGATTTCCTCCTTAAAAGATATGCATCCTATTCTATCTGACGTATCGGTGCTCGCACAAAGAAGTTACATGGATGGTCGCTCCTCAACAGCCTTATTCTCCGTGCTAATTGACAGCACTACACCGTAGTGTTCTTGGTTAGCGTGGGTATAGAGGTGGGGCGTCACAAAAACCTTTCCTCAGTTCAAAAATTAAAATAAATGGCGACTGAAAACAAAATCGCGTGTTTGCTTTCCTAAACCCATGGCCGCGTATTCATCTCAACAGTCGTTTCCCCAAATTCAAGATCGTTCGAGGCGGTGGGATAGGCAACTGGAAGTCGCGAGTGGACGAGAGCGATCGAAATCGCTGTCGAAGGGATCGACTTCATCGATCAAATTCAGGGGCGCGTCATTGTGGGCTCGTCGAGGCTAGGGCATCGAGGTCGCTAGAGAAGGGAGCGCGCGCGCCCTTGCGTGCGCATGGGAAGACCAGAGTCACGATAGTGCGGCGACGCGTGCGCGCAGGCCGAGGCGGCGGTGGCATCGATACTAAGGGCAGCAGCGATGGATTAGAGCAGGGAGTCGATGGGCAGCCTGGGTTCGCATTCGATCTGGGCGAAGTGATGGCAAAATTCTGGCATGAAAGCAAGGCAAGTCGAGGCATTTCGAGTGTCTTGATCTTCGGCAGTGACACTCGCGAGTCTGGGTTTTCTTTAGCAATGAGGTATTGATCTAAAACAGAAAATAATTACAGTAGTTAAAGGAAAATTAAATATTTGGTGGTTAGTTTATTTCACAGTAAATACATATATGAAAATAGGCAGAAAAACAGTGAGGTATTTTCTTTTGAAATTTATTTATATAAATATATATATGCAGGAGTTTATAAAGAAAAATGTTACTGTGATAATTTTTGTTATTAGGCAGAAGTAATTAAAGTAAATAAATATATACACCGTTTAAAGAAAGTATATATGGTTAGACAATTTGATTATTTAAGGAAAAACAGTTCAAATTTTAATTTTCAAGGTTTAAAATAAAAAAAAATTGGTAATTAAATTTATAAATAAAAATTTAATGGTTCGATTTATTTCGAATATTAATAAATCGTATAAATGTTATACAGTTGAAATCGTAAAGGGAACAAGACGAAAAAGAAATGGGATTGCAAAATAAAAGCTAAGATGAGATTTTTCTCACTCAAAAATATGTTTGGTATTACAGTTATTGATTTGACTGATTTGTTTGCTATTGGATGTGATATTAGATATAGTAGGATATATCTATATATATAGCAATATATACATATTGGCATATGTATATATTGGATTGATGATTTCCCGCCTCGTATAGCGGATGAGACCCTATTGCGCCGTTAGTAAGCGGATTTTTATAAAACCCATATACCGCGATAATTCCGTACTGGAGCGGAATTGGTATTGTGCTAACATCTTTGGATGCAGGGAAACAGGTTGGAGGGATCCAACTGGACCCCTCACATTGATTGAATTTATTTCTACTGTGATGTGATAATCTGTGAATGATTATTGATGTTATTGAATTGATGTCTGGAAATTGTTTTGAAAGCTAAAATTTAGCTGAATGGATGTTTGATATCATTGGATTCCAAAAATAAACGAAATTGAATTTTTGAAATCAAAATAGAAATTTCTAAGTGAATTAATTTTAGAAATTGAATAAATTTTGAAGAAAGGAATTTTTAAAGTATAAAAAGTTAATTTTTATAAATTTATCGAATTAATTCCATAATCAAGTGAAAATGTAAAATAAATGGATTTCGTAAAATAGTGATTATAATTTGAAGAATTTAATTTAAGAATTTGGATTTTTAAATAGATTGAAAGAAACGATTGAAATTTATTTTCTTAAAAAGGAATTTATTAAAAGAAGATAAGTTGGAAATCCAACTAGAAATTTAAATTGGTAAATTGAAATAATTTGGGAAATCAATGTAAAATGATTTCAATTTGAAGAACCCATTTAAAAATAGAATATTGAATGATTTGAGAAAAATAAGGAATTTATTTAGTAGTGATAAATAAATTTAGAAATCAATATTGAAATTGATTTGGTATTGAAGTTTTTATAAATAGAAGTGAAATTTATAAAAGTTGTTTATAAATCCGAAATTACTTATTTTGATAAGTAAAATATAGAAGTTGATAAAAAGAAGATTTATAAGTCGAGGTTGTTATTAAAATAGAAATAGAATTTATAACCGTGTTTATAAATTCGAAATCGATTGAATTTGATAAATTAAATATAGAAGATTATTAAAGTAGATATATTCGCGATTTTGGATAGCGAATTTCTATTGAGATGAAAATGTGTAGAAATGATTGGAATTTGGTTATTGAAGTATATTCACGATTTTGGGACAGTGAATATATTATTAAATAAAATGGATATGTTTTGGGAAAGCGATATTATAAAATGAAGTAATTGTTTTAAAAGATGTTTTAAAACGTGTGAATTATTGAAATCATAGATTTCAACATTTATTGTTGAAAATAGGCGTTTTCGAGAAATAAGGAAATGATGGACTATAGCACTGTTGTTATAGTAAATGATTTTCGAAAGGAAATGTTTTATATAGTATTGGGATTTATACATCTATCTTAATTCTGAATCCCTATACTAGTGATTTTGAGTCGTCGTAACGATGTTTTACGTAACATTCGTTTTGACTCAAATAAATGTTGTTAAAGTAAATGGTTTCCTTAAAAGAATGAAATATATACTTAATTTGATTTAAGTATATCGAATATTTTCAAATGTTGAAAATAAATAGATTTGTGAATTACTGACTTATTTTTAAATAAGTATGGGAATGTTTTCCAAAACGAAATGAAATGTTTTTGAGAATTTATCTTCTTAAAGATAAATTGAAAGTGAATGTTTGAAATCAATTGGAAATCGAATATCAGTAGATATTCGAAAAGTATAAATTCAATACGGAATTTATAAAGGAAATGAGAAGTTGTTTAAAAATAAATATTGATTTATTTTTGAAGTGTGGAAATTTTATATCTAGTAAAGATATTTTTGAAGATAAAATAATTTGGGAAAATTATTTGGAATCTGATGATGTTGCGCATCTTTATTGATAGTTAAATAACCGACTATCAATAATTACCTTGAATAGGTATTTGTTGTGAATTGGATGAATTTGAATGCCACACTTATTTTAAATAAACGCTCACTATTCGGGTTAGCCGGGAAAGGACCATGGGGTCGTATAACCCATTCCGAATATGTGATACATCGTTATGAATCGCATTTGAAGACCGGTGTTGAAGACCGGATATTTTTGAAAACGGAAGGATTACCGTCGAGTTACTCTACATCGGCTGATCTCCGATTTAGAGGTTTTATCACCCTTAGTGACGGGAAGTCCCGACGTGATTGAAAATTATCCGGATATGCAAGGGCTTCGTGAGAAGTGCCTTCGGTTCTGTTCGATCCCGGAACAGACTTATATGGATTGTGTGTCTGACGTTACAATTTGAGATATAAAGCTGATTTCTTTCAAATACATTTCTGTTGGTGGCGGAGAATTTATTCTCTTAGCTTAACACCCTTCTCTGAGACGTACGAGCTCAGAGGTTATGTAGTTGAAATTTATCAGCGATATACTCCCAATTTGGTAACGTGGCATACTGAGTGTTGCTGTGAAATGATCAGTGTTTGATCATTTGTGATATGATCATTTGTTTGATCTTATATCTTTGTGATCATAGGTTGATCATTTGTTTGACCCGAAGCATGGCTTTGTAGAAAGCGTAGCTTTGTGGACGAGACTTCGTCGAGCCTCACACCCCGGAAATGGTCGAAACAGGAAGGATGCGGCAAGGTTCTAGGGAGTAGCGCCCCTTAGTGTATGTCATTCCTTCTGGATAGAGGTGGTATCATGGTATGGAGCCCAGATACTTAACCTATGTGGTTGCTGCATTATTATCTATGTGGTTTGTTGGAAATCGGGGATCCTCGGGAAGATCGGTTACGATCGGGGGATGGCATACGCGTGTCAGTAGTTACCTATTTTTGCAGAGGTAACCCGGCCTTGTGTTGGCAGAGATCCGGTTAGGTTCTCGGGTCGTCTATTCCAGGGACGTACCCATCGTGGATAGGAAGTTCCTTAGCCTGACCATTTGTTGGAAATCCAAAGAAACAATACGACACTTGTACGGTTTTAGTTGTAGAACCTATCATTCACTTATGGTGGTCACCACTGTTTGGATGGTAGCTATAGTAGGCATAAGTGCGGAATGCCTATGCTGGCTAAGATTAATATTATACTTTCGAAATGTTTTCTACACTATGCACTAATAATAATATCAAAAATGATTTGATTTTGCGTATCAAGCATCTTTGACTATCATAAGAAGAAATCTCCTCCAATTCTGCGTTTGCATTGTGTGTGTGGTGGGAGGTCTTATGGTAGTTTCATTTTCCAAAAGCATTGCGAATTTGTTTTATTTTCTTTGTGAAAAATAACTGTTTTACGATCTCACACCAGTCACCATGACTGACTCGGAGTTTATTGTTCCCTTCTAAACTCTGGGTGCCCACAAATTTTCCACACGGGCAGCCTAGAGTTATGTTATCAGGATAGTCTGGATATTCTGGAGCTTTGGAGATAAGCTGGAGGACGAGACGTAGTATTTGTATCTGATAGTATTTATTCCGCTGTGTATTCTGTATGAGGACAAGTTTATATAACTGTCCATTGTTTGTTGTATTGAGTTGTATATTGACTCTGATGATTGATGTATGTATAAAATGATATAGTTCTTTGTTTTAAAAAGACTAGTGTTTATGTAATATATATTGTTCCGCTGCGATGTGTAAGATTCTGATATTGTTCTGTTTCTGTTGCTGTTCTGTTGTTCTTCTCTTCTTTCTTCTTCTTCTGCCTTTTTCTTCTTTCTTAAACCCTCACTATTGGAGTTTCCGGCACTCGATTGCTCGACAGTCGATAAAGTGAGTATTGATGTCGAATTTTCGAAAGTCGAAAATTTCGGTATGTGACAAAGAGTGAGAAAACGGAAGGATTACCGTCGAGTTACTCTACATCGGCTGATCTCCGATTTAGAGGTTTTATCACCCTTAGTGACGGGAAGTCCCGACGTGATTGAAAATTATCCGGATATGCAAGGGCTTCGTGAGAAGTGCCTTCGGTTCTGTTCGATCCCGGAACAGACTTATATGGATTGTGTGTCTGACGTTACAATTTGAGATATAAAGCTGATTTCTTTCAAATACATTTCTGTTGGTGGCGGAGAATTTATTCTCTTAGCTTAACACCCTTCTCTGAGACGTACGAGCTCAGAGGTTATGTAGTTGAAATTTATCAGCGATATACTCCCAATTTGGTAACGTGGCATACTGAGTGTTGCTGTGAAATGATCAGTGTTTGATCATTTGTGATATGATCATTTGTTTGATCTTATATCTTTGTGATCATAGGTTGATCATTTTGTTTGACCCGAAGCATGGCTTTGTAGAAAGCGTAGCTTTGTGGACGAGACTTCGTCGAGCCTCACACCCCGGAAATGGTCGAAACAGGAAGGATGCGGCAAGGTTCTAGGGAGTAGCGCCCCTTAGTGTATGTCATTCCTTCTGGATAGAGGTGGTATCATGGTATGGAGCCCAGATACTTAACCTATGTGGTTGCTGCATTATTATCTATGTGGTTTGTTGGAAATCGGGGATCCTCGGGAAGATCGGTTACGATCGGGGGATGGCATACGCGTGTCAGTAGTTACCTATTTTTGCAGAGGTAACCCGGCCTTGTGTTGGCAGAGATCCGGTTAGGTTCTCGGGTCGTCTATTCCAGGGACGTACCCATCGTGGATAGGAAGTTCCTTAGCCTGACCATTTGTTGGAAATCCAAAGAAACAATACGACACTTGTACGGTTTTAGTTGTAGAACCTATCATTCACTTATGGTGGTCACCACTGTTTGGATGGTAGCTATAGTAGGCATAAGTGCGGAATGCCTATGCTGGCTAAGATTAATATTATACTTTCGAAATGTTTTCTACACTATGCACTAATAATAATATCAAAAATGATTTGATTTTGCGTATCAAGCATCTTTGACTATCATAAGAAGAAATCTCCTCCAATTCTGCGTTTGCATTGTGTGTGTGGTGGGAGGTCTTATGGTAGTTTCATTTTCCAAAAGCATTGCGAATTTGTTTTATTTTCTTTGTGAAAAATAACTGTTTTACGATCTCACACCAGTCACCATGACTGACTCGGAGTTTATTGTTCCCTTCTAAACTCTGGGTGCCCACAAATTTTCCACACGGGCAGCCTAGAGTTATGTTATCAGGATAGTCTGGATATTCTGGAGCTTTGGAGATAAGCTGGAGGACGAGACGTAGTATTTGTATCTGATAGTATTTATTCCACTGTGTATTCTGTATGAGGACAAGTTTATATAACTGTCCATTGTTTGTTGTATTGAGTTGTATATTGACTCTGATGATTGATGTATGTATAAAATGATATAGTTCTTTGTTTTAAAAAGACTAGTGTTTATGTAATATATATTGTTCCGCTGCGATGTGTAAGATTCTGATATTGTTCTGTTTTTGTTGCTGTTCTGTTGTTCTTCTCTTCTTTCTTCTTCTTCTGCCTTTTTCTTCTTTCTTAAACCCTCACTATTGGAGTTTCCGGCACTCGATTGCTCGACAGTCGATAAAGTGAGTATCGATGTCGAATTTTCGAAAGTCGAAAATTTCGGTATGTGACAAAGTGTTATCAGAGCATATGGTTAAGAGACAACCCTGCTCTGTTGGGTGTTACTCATTAGAGATAGAGTCAGTAGTACTCTAGAATGAGTTGAGTGTAATAATAGATATGAGCGCGTATTTGTTATTGAATATAAAATTGTTTTGTATTGTGTTGACTTATCGGTTGATTGTTTATAGATTTTGGTCGGTGCAGTCTAGCTAACTGTAATCAATAGGGGTTTCTAAACTCTTAAACAAGATAAACCGACACAGTATTGTTTTAAATAGGGTAAATGAAATAATTTTACCCAAATTATTTTATCTTCAAAAATATCTTTACTAGATATAAAATTTCCACACTTCAAAAATAAATCAATATTTATTTTTAAACAACTTCTCATTTCCTTTATAAATTCCGTATTGAATTTATACTTTTCGAATATCTACTGATATTCGATTTCCAATTGATTTCAAACATTCACTTTCAATTTATCTTTAAGAAGATAAATTCTCAAAAACATTTCATTTCGTTTTGGAAAACATTCCCATACTTATTTAAAAATAAGTCAGTAATTCACAAATCCATTTATTTTCAACATTTGAAAATATTCGATATACTTAAATCAAATTAAGTATATATTTCATTCTTTTAAGGAAACCATTTACTTTAACAACATTTATTTGAGTCAAAACGAATGTTACGTAAAACATCGTTACGACGACTCAAAATCACTAGTATAGGGATTCAGAATTAAGATAGATGTATAAATCCCAATACTATATAAAACATTTCCTTTCGAAAATCATTTACTATAACAACAGTGCTATAGTCCATCATTTCCTTATTTCTCGAAAACGCCTATTTTCAACAATAAATGTTGAAATCTATTATTTCGATAATTCACACGTTTTAAAACATCTTTTAAAACAATTACTTCATTTTATAATATCGCTTTCCCAAAACATATCCATTTTATTTAATAATATATTCACTGTCCCAAAATCGTGAATATACTTCAATAACCAAATTCCAATCATTTCTACACATTTTCATCTCAATAGAAATTCGCTATCCAAAATCGCGAATATATCTACTTTAATAATCTTCTATATTTAATTTATCAAATTCAATCGATTTCGAATTTATAAACACGGTTATAAATTCTATTTCTATTTTAATAACAACCTCGACTTATAAATCTTCTTTTTATCAACTTCTATATTTTACTTATCAAAATAAGTAATTTCGGATTTATAAACAACTTTTATAAATTTCACTTCTATTTATAAAAACTTCAATACCAAATCAATTTCAATATTGATTTCTAAATTTATTTATCACTACTAAATAAATTCCTTATTTTTCTCAAATCATTCAATATTCTATTTTTAAATGGGTTCTTCAAATTGAAATCATTTTACATTGATTTCCCAAATTATTTCAATTTACCAATTTAAATTTCTAGTTGGATTTCCAACTTATCTTCTTTTAATAAATTCCTTTTTAAGAAAATAAATTTCAATCGTTTCTTTCAATCTATTTAAAAATCCAAATTCTTAAATTAAATTCTTCAAATTATAATCACTATTTTACGAAATCCATTTATTTTACATTTTCACTTGATTCTGGAATTAATTCGATAAATTTATAAAAATTAACTTTTTATACTTTAAAAATTCCTTTCTTCAAAATTTATTCAATTTCTAAAATTAATTCACTTAGAAATTTCTATTTTGATTTCAAAAATTCAATTTCGTTTATTTTTGGAATCCAATGATATCAAACATCCATTCAGCTAAATTTTAGCTTTCAAAACAATTTCCAGACATCAATTCAATAACATCAATAATCATTCACAGATTATCACATCACAGTAGAAATAAATTCAATCAATGTGAGGGGTCCAGTTGGATCCCTCCAACCTGTTTCCCTGCATCCAAAGATGTTAGCACAATACCAATTCCGCTCCAGTACGGAATTATCGCGGTATATGGGTTTTATAAAAATCCGCTTACTAACGGCGCAATAGGGTCTCATCCGCTATACGAGGCGGGAAATCATCAATCCAATATATACATATGCCAATATGTATATATTGCTATATATATATAGATATATCCTACTATATCTAATATCACATCCAATAGCAATCAAATCAGTCAAATCAATAACTGTAATACCAAACATATTTTTGAGTGAGAAAAATCTCACCTTAGCTTTTATTTTGCAATCCCATTTCTTTTTCGTCTTGTTCCCTTTACGATTTCAACTGTATAACATTTATACGATTTATTAATATTCGAAATAAATCGAACCATTAAATTTTTATTTATAAATTTAATTACCAAAATTTTTTTATTTTAAACCTTGAAAATTAAAATTTGAACTGTTTTTCCTTAAATAATCAAATTGTCTAACCATATATACTTTCTTTAAACGGTGTATATATTTATTTACTTTAATTACTTCTGCCTAATAACTAAAATTATCACAGTAACATTTTTCTTTATAAACTCCTACATATATATATTTATATAAATAAATTTCAAAAGAAAATACCTCACTGTTTTTCTGCCTATTTTCATATATGTATTTACTGTGAAATAAACTAACCACCAAATATTTAATTTTCCTTTAACTACTGTAATTATTTTCTGTTTTAGATCAATACCTCATTGCTAAAGAAAACCCAGACTCGCGAGTGTCACTGCCGAAGATCAAGACACTCGAAATGCCTCGACTTGCCTTGCTTTCATGCCAGAATTTTGCCATCACTTCACCCAGATCGAATGCGAACCCAGGCTGCCCATCGACTCCCTGCTCTAATCCATCGCTGCTGCCCTTAGTATCGATGCCACCGCCGCCTCGGCCTGCGCGCACGCGTCGCCGCACTATCGTGACTCTGGTCTTCCCACGCGCACGCAAGGGCGCGCGCGCTCCCTTCTCTAGCGACCTCGATGCCCTAGCCTCGACGAGCCCACAATGACGCGCCCCTGAATTTGATCGATGAAGTCGATCCCTTCGACAGCGATTTCGATCGCTCTCGTCCACTCGCGACTTCCAGTCGCCTATCCCACCGCCTCGAACGATCTTGAATTTGGGGAAACGACTGTTGAGATGAATACGCGGCCATGGGTTTAGGAAAGCAAACACGCGATTTTTTTTTCAGTCGCCATTTATTTTAATTTTTGAACTGAGGAAAGGTTTTGTTTTTATCTTTTGAACGAGAAGTTTTTAAAATGTAGAGAGGCGTGATTTCTGGCGGAAAGAAGGGAGAAGGATGGGTTGAGTGCTGAAGCAGTGTTTTGAAAACGTGTTGATGGAGAAAGATTTTCAGCTGATGTTGACAATTGTTAAAAATTAATTTAAATCGAATTTGATTTAATTTCAACGCGTTTGTGTGCCGTCCGTTCACATAACAGCTCCGATAAATACGAAATCTGAAATCCGGTAATAATTCAATATTACGGACCCAATGGAACCGGTTTCGTCGAATTCCGAGACTGTTTGAAAAATGACTATTTTATAAATATCGGTTCGAACGATCTAATTTCAAACTGAACACTTTACTCCTAAATTCGATTCTGAAGCTTCTGTTATCTTCAGTAATATCAATACGAATTTTAAAAGCTTTCGAAATATTTTTCTTCAGCTTAAAATTGAAGATATAAATTTTTATTCAACATTCAACAGATTAAATTCTGTAATTAAATCGCCAAAATTGAATTTATATCGGGGATTCAAATTAAATTATCGTTCAAATATTTAAAATAAATTAAATATTCTCAATTTAATTCGTTCAAAATTCTGGGTCGTTACAATATATCTCCTCTTGTTCCATTTTCGTTCATCAAGAGTTAGCATATCAGAAAATAAGAAAGCATTTCATCTTACAACTGAAGCTGAATTAACAACTCAAATTTACAACTCAACTAAGCAGAACAAGAGGATCAAAGAAGATCAAGCTAACAGCTTTTCAAAAAAAAAAAGAGGAAGTTGCTATGTTCAAACTTTTCTCAAGTGAGTAAACTGTTCTTATCAAGGCTTAAAACTGTTAAATCCTGGTTTGCATGTGATAAATATTGAAATGATGTTGTGAAATCTGTTTGCATGGTTATAAATACGTCTGTATGTGCATATATATATATATATGACTGTGTATATCTCTGTTCAAGTTACAGGCTTGAACACACAAAAAAATTCAATTCCTCTTCCCCTGATCTCTTTTAGCATATGAAGTTTAAAAGGAATTTGTTTGTGTTAATGTAATACAAATTTTAAAAATAGATTCAAGTATTTATATCGAGTAATCATTTTTAAATATAGAATTTACAGTAATAATCCAAAATAAGGCAGAAATCGATCATTCCAATTTCAAGATTTGATTATAGTAACAGACTCGAATTAGAAAAATATGAATTTTGATCATAGTTTCATGATTTTTAAGATTGTATGCGATGGGAATTCTTGAGTTGATCGGTTTTTGTATTATCGTCAAATTTCGACGATCGGCAAAGGGTGGCATGCCGTGCTCGTCGTCGGAGGTAGGTGGAGGTCTGGGGAGCATCAAAAAAATATTCGGGGTATTTATCAATCATTGGAGTGGTGGAGCGGCATCGGTTTGGGGTTTAAGCCCAGTTTTTAGTTAACATCGGAAATGGGGTTGTTGCGTCGTCAAGGTTGGATCGGGCTCGATCGTGAGGGGTGGAATCGAAGCGTTGGCGTCTGGCGTTGCTTTGGTCATGATCGCGTGGCCTCTGGTGGTCGGAATCGACGACACAAGGAGGATCTAGTTGATCAGTTTTTGGCTCCAGGTAGTGTTGAATAGCCTGATTCTAATTTCAGGCAAAGTTGAAGGAGCTGGGTGGTCAGGTGTGTCGGCGAGGTCACCAGCGACTTGTGGATGATGAAGGCAGTGGCCGAAGCATCGGCGTTGGCGTGTGCACGTGAACGTGTGTGCGTGTGTCAGGTTTGTAGTTGCTGTATTGATTAGGGAATTGAAGAAGAAGGAATGCATCGGGGAAGTTAGTGTTTTACTCGGAGTCGTACGCGAGTTTAGTGAAGGGAACTCGGTGTTTTACTCGAGAATTTTGTAATGTGGCTCGGGTATTTTCATTTGGAAATCGGGTTTGCTTTGAAATTTTTAAAGGTTTAAAAACAAAAGAAAATTTGTAACCAGTTTTCAAAGCAAATAGAAATGAACAAGTTTTCAAAACCATTATCAAACAGGTTTCAAAATATAAGTATATTAAAAACTCTAATTATGAGGTGTTTGAATGAATTAATTCAAACATTTGAATTCAAATAAGTAATGATGAAACTAAGTAATTAATTAATATGAATGGTTAAAGGATAATTGATTTATGTAATTAATTAAAGGCTAATTACTTAATGTAATTAAAGAATAATTAATTAAGGTTGATTAATTAAGATGGTTAGTTAATTACTTAGTATAAGTGATCAAAGAGTAATTATTGAATGTAATTAATTAGAGGATAGTTAATGACTTAATGTGATTAATTAAAGGTTAATAAATTAATGTAATTAGTTAAAGATAATTAACTAATGGAAGTGATTAAGGATTAATTAATTAACTTAAGTATTATGGGATAATTATTTGATGGAAATAATTAAGAGATAATTAAATTACTTAAAAGATAATTTCTTAATGTAAGTAATTAAAGAGTTAATTCGTTATTGTAATTAATTAATCAAAGGTTAATTAATGTGATTAATTAAGAAATAATTAAGTAATTAAGGATAATTACTTAAGTTGGATAATTAAGAATGAATAATTAATTCAAATGATTATAGTTAATTAATGATTACCTAAGCAGGTTAAGGTGATTTATTCTTAAGTGATTAATTTAATTTGAGTTAATTAAATTAATTAGAAATGGTGTGACTAATTAATCTTGCTTATGAATAATTTAATGATATTGAATGCCTTGGATTATTTGATATCTCTGATTTGTGATTTGTGATGCTACGTGAGATGATTTGTTTGGGTTGAACTGTGATAATATGGATTATCAATCTGTAATGGAATCATTATGTGAATATGTTACTCTAAATATGAATTGAATTGTTTTCACTTAAACAACTCGGATTAATAAAAGATGGTATTGATTTCGAAGAGACCGGGATCGGATATCAGCGATATCTGAAACCACTTCGATTAGTAATCTATAATTCTTTATAGATTTGATTTGTAAATCGAATAGGCTGGAATGGAATAAATTAAGTAACTGGACAATTGAAAATAAGAAACGGTACTTAGATATTATTTGGTGAAATAAGTGTTTGACTAAAATAAGATAAGAACTCGTAGTGAGGTACGAGTTACCCTGGGTTTTCAAAGAAGCTTTACAACCTTAGTATTTCAAATTAAATGGGTTTACTCACGCTGGTTTCCAGGCTGACTCAGGTGTTACTTTATTGTAATGCTCGGGTCAGACCGAGTACTACAGGTTTTCAGGAAAGGACGTTCTGGAGTTCAGGTGGCGAGCTGGATGGCAGGAACGTATGGAGTATTTTCCGCTGTATATTGGTGTTATATTGTTGTAGACTGGGACAAGTTATTTATAACTGTCCAGTTTATTTGTGAATGGATGTAACTCTGATATATTGTATGTAAATTGACATTTACAGCTTTTCTTTGTATAAATGCTACTATTTGTATATTATATTTTGATCCGTTGCGAATGTGAGATTCGGTGTTGTTTCTGTTTCTTCTTCTATCTCTTTTCTTCTTTTTCCTAACTATCTGGAATTTTCGGGGTCGAAAATTTTCGGGTCATTACAGAAATTTTTTATAACTAATATAGTTATTTGTAATGTGTTTTTTTTTGAAATGGTAATATCTAATTATTATCATTTGTTGTTGACTTGTTGTATTTAGTCAAATTATAAACATTGGCTTGTTGATTGAATATATGGACTAAACACTAGTTTAATAATGGTGAATTAGGGAGGATGAAGTGGATAATTAGGATCTTCGGTATGAAATTTAAATGTTGTTGTGAATTTTGTTGTTTATTGACCGGTAGTTTCAACTATTGAAAAAAATTAAATATATGGATACTTTTGGATAATCGAAACCTTCTGAATTAATATATGAGTTGAAACAAAGAAATTGTGTTGAATTATGCAGTTGAATTTGATAACCTTAATTTGAAAGCAAGTGAAACAAGGTTTAATTTGTTATATCTATTTCTAGAAAATGAATAGAATTTTTGTATACATTCTTGGCATGTAATGTAATAATATACAAGTGTGAACTTTAAGCCTTGGGATGTTTAAATTAAAACCGTGATTAAGGAAATGTCGTTAATGAGATTAAATTGGAAAAAATATGTTTATAATTTAATTAACATTTATGAAGTGTGTCATAAATAAATGGAGAGGTAAAGGTGAAACTAAATGGGATAAGCAAATATAAATTAAAAGTGAATTGATTATAAATAAAGCCATGACTTGGAAATTGTTATGAAATAAATGGATGTTGCAATAAATGGTTATAAATAAAGTTGTGATAACTTTAAACTCGAATAATGTCTTATAAAAGGAATAAAGCCTTTATAAATTGGTTATAAACTGAAGGAAATTTCACATGAAATGATTCTCAAATTAATGTGGTATTAAATGAGAAATATTACATGTGAAAATGAATGTAATTTAAAATGAAGAGAAATATAAGCAATGTTGTGAGAATGAATATGTTAATGTTTTGTATTGAATAGAGAAATTCTATGAAACAAATATTAAAGTATGAAGTGATACTTGTATTAATCAATGAGATTAATAATGAATTTGATTAAAATGTAATTTTGATGAAACAAATTGGAATAATTATGTAAGTATTATGTATATTGTTTTATTCACAAAATTAATTTGATTCAGATTTGAGTACACAAGTTCTATGTGAATTACACCACTTCGTGTTAGGATTTTTCATTCGATTCTTAATGGCGAATATTTGATATGGATTTTTGGTTTAATTCTAGAATTCTCTATCATAGTATATGGCTATGTAAGGAGAATGATGGTTTCTAGCAAGAAACCTTATCGAAGTCCGCATTAGGGAAGTCGAATGAAAAATACTAGTTCGAAACGAACATGTGTAACCGAGCAAGCGATCAAATGTGATTTTGCGAAATGATGACATATGTACATCTTTTGTTCTAATATTATTGATATTCTTTGACGCTGAAATTGAAAGTTGTTGGGTTGGATATCTTTGTAATTTAAATTGGAATTTTTCTTGTATGCAAAACTACTATTAATTTAAAACCATTTTTCAAAACAATTTTCTTTTATTTTTCTTATACAAACTATCTTATTCTATTTTATTTACAAAACTGTTTTACAAACTATTTTATTTACAAACTATTTTATCTACAAAACTGTTTTACAAACTATTTTATTTACAAAACTATTTTACAAACTATTTTATTTACAAACTATTTTATCTACAAAACTATTTTACAAACTATTTTATTTACAAAACTATTTTACAAACTATTTAACAAAACTATTTTGTATACAAAACTATTTCACAAAATGATTTTATATACCAAACTATTCCAAATTCAAAACCTTTTATAAAGCAAAGATACTGAATCTCATATGGCTTTTCATACAGCGAAATTGATTTTGGAAAATTTTTGATTCTTGTACAAGACAGACTTTATATAAGTATAAGGTGATTTTCAAAACTGTTGATTTTGGAAGGTATTCGATCTGAATAGATAAATCTTATATATAACGAAATTTATATTAGAATGATTTGATATATTAGAGATTATTGATTTTGGAAAGTACTTTATCTGAAAATGAAATCTTATATATAATGGAATTTATATAAGTGCGATATTTGAAGCTATGATTTTGAAAGGGTACTGTATATGGTATGTTATATTTTGAAAGGGTACTGTAGACGTCATGTTGGTTGGGTTGTAGTCTAGTAAAGTATCTCAGTAAATGTTTGGTATGACTATATATATATGTGTATGTGTATATGATGATGGTAATTGTGGAAGTATTCTAGTTGATACTAGGTGTAACTGATATTTGGGAATATATATAAATATATATATATTAACTTGTGTGATATGGGTGTTTATTAATTCATTAATAAATTAAATTCGGTTAGTTTTGGTTACTAACCTGGTTATGGAAATTTCGAGGACGAAATTCTTTTAAGGGGAGGAACGTAACGACCCGGGATTTTGACGTCTCGAGTTTTCAATATTAATTTTAAATATTCAATAATATGGTATTTTAATCAAACAAAAATTCTAGTTAATTGGTAATAATATACCATTTTTCAAACCAAGATAATATTTGAATTTCCAGTTTTTTATTTATAACATAGGAAATTGATTTAATTGGAATTTCTTATATATATATAAATATATATATATGTATTCGGAACAACAGAATTTATATATATATATATATATATATAATTTGGAAATAGATTCATAGCAAATAAATGTAGAAGAATAAAAATGGATATATTATAAATAGAAATGAGTATGGTTTATGAACAATACAGTGTATTATAACTGGAAAGAGTTTAAAATTGGATTTTCTTATAGATATATATATACGCATATTAGTTAAGAAGAATGCATATGTATATAAATATAAGTTCAAAAAGGAAAATAATAGTATTTATAAACAAATAAATATTGTATGATAAAAACTAAATAAAAATAGTATGTGAAAACAATATATGTAATGGTAAGTAATATATATATATATATAAACTAAATAAATATAGTTTATTAAAAATAATATATATACGTATATATTGAAGAAAAAAATTGAAAGAAGAGATATATATATATATGAAAATATACGATGATTGAAATGAGAGATATACATTTGTAAGATATAAAAGAAATGTAAAACATAAAAGTTATTTTTAAAATATATATATATATATATATAATGACAAGCCTTTTAAATGCCTTGATTATATATATGTTAGTAGAATATATATATATATATGAGAAGACTTAAATGGTTATTTAAAACCACTATGCATGTTGTTTAAAAATATATATGGCAGCATATTGAAATCAAAAGAAAGTTAACTAGGTAAAGTAAAAAGTAAATAAAGAGTAAAAGCATGAAGATAACAAATAAAAGCTAAACTAGTAAAAAGGTAAACAAAGTTATAATAAACATTTCCCTGGTAAGAAAGAAAAAAAATTATATGCAACCAAAAACAAGAACAAGTATATACATTACCCAGCAACAAAATGTACAAATAAAAGTGAAAACACACACACACACATATATATATACACACACACACACACATATAAGCATGTTTGGTTCAAAAGAGGAAAGGGTAAAAACATTTTCTTCACTTGTTTTCAACCTCAAACCAAAAATCAATTCAAATCACCTCAAGTTTTTCATCCATCACTGTACAAACATTGTACAGCAAATCAAATCCTTCCTTAAGCCAAAAATTTATACGTATACATCATCACCTCATTCCTGCAAAACATGTATATATATATATATGTAGGCATCTATGTGTGTAGTTTCAGATGTTTTAACACCCTGTAAACAAACAAAAGCTTGTAAACAATAACCTGTAGCCAAAGCTCTGTAAAACAAAAACCCTGTAAAGTAAAAAAGAAGAAGAAAAGCATACTGTTCTTTCAAGACTTAAAGGAGCTTAGCAGGTAATCAAGTTTCAGATGAAGATAAAGTTTAAAGTGGAAAATTTAGAAGGGCTAGCATGTTTAAGGTGAGCATTTAGATCTTTGGAATGGCTGGAAATGCTATAATCTACTTTGTTATATTCAACAGGCTTAGAAATTTATATATATGCCCTGATTTTCAAAAATCAAAATCTCTTTGTCCGATTCGAATTAGTGAATGATGTAAATTAAGGAAAAGCGTGTTTTTGAGTATAGGTCATGGTAAAAATAGTTGGAACTTGTTTATTTTGTATATTGTTTGAAATATTCGATTTACAGTATACAAAACAGTTTTTGTCAAATTTTACCATCCTTAAAACATGAAATTGAGTATGGATTCATGATTGTAGGATGAAGTTAGGAATTTTAGTAAAGAAATTTTGATATTTAAAATATTAGATTGAGAGAAATTTTGAGTTGAACGTTTTCACTAAAAAAAATTAATTTTTGAATTTGTGGTGTCGAGGCGACGGTTCATCGACTTTGGGTTGGCTGTGGAGTCGAGGGCGAGCTTTTGACCTTGGGGTTTTCACTCTAGCGTGGTGGTTTGGGCATATGATGTGAGTTTAGGGTTTTGGGATGGTTGGGTTTAGGCTCTGGACACGGTCGAATTGGAGGAGGAGGGAACCTTAGGATTTGGACAGGGCATGGAAGAAACAACGTGGATGAGGCTTCTAATGGTGGTGGCGGCAAGTGATGCACCAGCGTAGGTTGGAAGCATTTTGGTATTGAGTGGAAGCATGTATTCTTTGGGTTCGGGTTTTGGAGCCTCGACTTAGGATCGATGACGCGGAAGTTTCGGCGAGGTGGCGATGGGAATCAAGGGACGAAGAGAGGTTGGTCGAAGGTGTCGTGGTGGTAATGTAGGAATTAGGCGAGTGAGCATGTCCACAGCGTGGATGCAAGTTTTTGGCCATGGTGGTTGGAGTTTGGGAAGAAACTTCGGGTTTGGGTCCAGGCGAGGGTGGACTATGGCACACGGGTTGGGTCAAGTGTGCGTGCCTGAAGATTTGATGCAAGCAGGTGAAATTTTGGTGATCTGGGAAGTAAGGATTTCAGGCAAGAAGAGAAAGGGGAAGGGTGGATTGGGTTTGGGCTTCCGCCCAGACAAGAAAAATGAAAAAAAAAGTTTAAAATTAGATGTCAAAATTTTATATGTGTACACATGTTAAAATATTTGAGTTATTTGCCCAGATAAAAATAGTGATGAGTTAATCCAAGTTAATTATGATGTTTTGATATCTGTTTAGTGGAATAAAACACCGTTCCACTAATTGTATTAAAATAGACCCATGTTGGCAGAATAAATCACCGTTCTACCATTATTACTGAATATATCTGTTTTGTGGACATTTACTAGCAGAAATAAAACCATGTTCTACTATTACGTTTGTATGGACATCTATTTATTATCTTGATAATTATATTGGACAATATGATGTTGAATTGATTGTTAAATAACAGTTTGATGTGAATATCTTTATCTGTTATTCTGGACTGTTATGGAATGAATGGTTATTTGATTAATTACCATTATAATTTATAAGTCTTTTTCAATTTGGAGGTTAACTTTTGAACCAAAATTGTTTAAATATGATTATTATTTATTAATGATATTTTAAAGTTAATTGGTAAATATTTTGATAATAATTTAAAGTAACTATTTTATTATTCTTAAAAATTATATAAAAGTATTAATTTTTGTTTTAAAGTTATTAATTATCTAAATTGTTTAAAGTATATTAATTATTAATTAAATTTATTTTATGGTGATTGTTAAAGTTAATTATTACTTAAGGGTTAATTAGTATTAAAGTATATTTATTCCAAAGTTGAATTTATTAAATATTAATAATGTTTTAAAAATAATATATTATATTGTAAACTTTCATAAAAGAGTATTTTACTTAATTAGAACTTGGAAAATTTATATTGAAACTTTATAAGCATTATTTTGAAAATTTTTAAATAAAGTTTTCGGAAAGTAATGGTATACTTTCATGGCGTAATCGGAGGCAGAGAGTGCCTGCCGTTAAATTTTCGATTTCTCTGGGATAGAGACGTAACCATTGAGCTGTGAATCCATGGTTGATATTGCAGTGGTGCTTTCCAGATTTATTTTAAAAGGGTTTCAAATATTGTGAAATGAATGGTTTGTGAATATACTTATCCAGTGAGATAAGCATGTGCTGTTTTGATTAAGTAATTTAAATTTATCGAAATTTAAATTACTAACGCTTAATGTTTTGAATGGGAAATGAAACCTTTGACTGGATGATTGTATATTTGATAGTTAAATAACCGACTATCAAATATGGACCCAAAAATATAACTATGGAAATATCTAGAAGAAACACAGGAATTATGTTACTGTTCGAGGTACTATACTGTACATATAAACTCATTCGTTCTTCTAGGACGATGTTAAGGAAATTCGTCCACTAATGGTTAGGAGGTGATCTCCGATCTTATTTTCATCGGTCTATTTCCTAAAGAGCCGGGGTTGAGTTTACCGGAAATGTCGAAAGTTGTTTCGAAGAGACCGGGATCAGATAAGTTATTCGAAAACCACTTCGATCCAACAAATACATTTTCGAATGAAGACAAGAGCATGGTGTCGAAGATGGAGCATTGAAGTGGAAGGGCTAATCGCTACTAATCCTGAGGATGATTCCAAAATGGATGTAGTAGAAATAGTGCCTTCGTTTTCGTTCAGACCCAGAATAGACTTGTATGGATGGACGTTATCAGTACATTGTCATTGAAGGACAATGAGTATTCTAAGTGAAAATTCCTTTAGAAGGTAATCGTAGCCTCTAGCTTCATTAACCGGGAATGACTGAAAATCAGGGAGGATGCAGCAAGGCTAAGAGGGTCGTACCAAATTAGGGTATGTTTATCACCTTTCTAGATAACCTCAGATATTATTTTATTACTACGATACGTGGAAGGAGCTCAAAAAGGGTGGGAACACACGGGGTGATAGCATATTCGGTCCATCTAGGTTAGGGATAGTCCGGTCTTGTGTCGCAGGGGATCCCGGCGTGGTCCTCGGTACATTTTTCTAGACATGTACTGTGGTAGGTGGTACCCTAGTTGTAACAACCGAGGTTTTTCCCCAGTCAGTTATCGACGTTAGACGACTAAAGTTGCTAACAAGGTGCTGTTTGGAATTTATTATCGGGTTTGGAATTCTTGTCAAAACAATTGAGTAAGAGTTGTGGGCTTTAAAATTAATCTCAGCCCACATGCCGTTTCCTTTTTTATTTCTAATCGACCCGTTCCTCTTTCACTTGGAAAAACCCTAAAATGTAAACGAACGAAAAGAAAAAAAAACAATAGTAATGGCGGCTCGTTCTTCGTTGATCTGGAAAAATTGGGCTAGCTCGTTCGTTCGTTCCTCCTCCTCCAATTACTCACGCAAAGCAGAAAGAGAAGAAGGGCGAACGAAGGAGATTTTGGAGTTCGATCGAGATCTAGAGCTCGTTCAAATCGAAGGCGCCGACCCTCGTTGATCGATCCCCCTCTTCGAGCATGGCCCCTTCTGATTTCGTCAGTCAAGGTGAGTGATTTTATCACTCACATTTAATTCAAATTCTTTAACCTCGTCTGCTTATTTCGTTTTCATTGTTTCGGTTTCGAATTGTTTTTGATGTGGATTTGGTTCGATTTTGGCACTGACTTAGATTGTGATAGTGTTGAAATTGGTTCGAACTTGTTGCCTCCTTGATTTTGTTTCACTGATGCATTGGTTTGGGATTTGCAGTATATGTTGGGTTCATGTCATTGGGCATTGACCCTCACGTTTTCATGTTGCATTGATATTTTGTTTCATTTCTGTTGTAATGGCTCTGCATGTATTTGAAAGTTCCTGCTTGCTTGTTTTGTTGGTTGTTGCATCTCGAAATGTTGCCAAGTTGTAATCTTGTGCTTACTTTGACCACGTTACAATTGTGCTCGAGTCAGTGGTATTCATCGGCTCATGTGTTTCCATTGTTTATGTAATTAAAATCCTTTCTTGATTTGGCTTTCGAACTTGTTTTCGTTTGTGATAAAATACTGCTTGGTTCGACTGTGATGGTGATTTTTGCCAGTTGCATTTGTTTTGGTACAACTGCCTTGTGCTTCTATTATGCACTTCATATTGGCACTGTTTTCATTAGTGATGTTCTGTACATGCACTATTATCACTAATTGTTGTTGTTTACCCAGCACTTGAGTTTGCATTGGCCATTGTTGCATTGACACTGCGGTTCCATGATTTTCTTGTTTATGTTGTTGCTTTTGGTTCACTATTTTCATCACTGGTCTTTGATGTTTGGACAGACCTGTACTTTGATGTTGTTATGGTTTAGTTGTTAGTCGAGTTGCCTACATGTGCTCTTGTAGTCGAGTCTGCGCATGTTCGGATTGCATATATGTACTGCCCTTGTACATGCTTCACTGCATCTTCTCCTACCTGTTTGATTTAGTTGTACTGCCCTAAGTTGTACACTTGTTTATGCATTAATATTCATGTCTGCACTGAAGTTTCATTTACTCTTGTTGCTTACTGTATAGTTCCTTGTAGTATTTCACTTGAGACTGCACTTGCCATGCTATGACTTGATCTCTGTTTCGTGTGTGCATTCCAGTCATACTTGTTGTCATAGTAGTTTGCTGCTGACCTGTAGCTTCACTTGAGTCATTTGAACTTGGGTTGTTAGACTTGACCTTGTGATATTTATGTAGTCCGATTCATTTGTATTACCATATTGTGCAGTTGCCATGTTTGTACTATTGGTCGAGGCCATTTGCACTTCTGTTGAATCAAATTTTGATTCGATCTTGTGCATTGAGTTGGCGAGGCAGTGCACGCGTGCGTGCACTGCAGCCACCCAAACTCGACAGTTTTGAATTGATTTTCCTTTTGCTTCTGATGCGTTGATATTTTATACCGTATTGGCGAGGCCGTACACGCGTGCGTGTACGGCAACCAATCGAACTCTGATGGTTTTAAAGTGACAATTTCAATTGTTTAAATTGGTTTAGTCGATTTGATAAATTGTTTATTTATCCCTGTTGATGATTTAAACCTGCTGATTTTTGTTAAACACTGTTAAGTGTTATATTGACCGTTATCCGGTTTCTTTGTTTAAAGAATCAGATAGACGGGAATTATTGTGACTGTCGTCTATTTAAATTATTACTGCCTATATGCACTAATAAACTGGTTTGAATTAGACTGACCTGGGTATTATTTTCTTTTGAATGTAATACTCGGGTCAGACCCGAGTTATTTCAGGTTGTAGATTTTCTTCTTTGAGTTGCTGTTCAGGATATGAAGACTTTTCACATCTTCTGAAGTTGTCCGTGTCATTTTGTAGTAGTCGTGTCATTATATAGAACGATATGTATTCATGTATATTAGTTGATAATGTACTTGTATATATAACTTCTAGAGTCGACAGTTGTAGTTGTATCATATGTATTGAGTCAACTATGTATTAACTGACATCAGTTATATATATATGAGACTTTTGTTTTTATCTGTGTTCCGCATTTATATTATCTGTGTTATTGTTATATCTAATGTCCTAAACTATTATGAACTATCGTAGTTTGTTTTATACTGATAATTGGATATGTCGATGGGAGTAAATAAATAATAGATGAAAAATAAAAAGTATATACCACTCCTACCGAGATAACCAATATTAGTGTAAGGCCAATTACGGATGGTCGCTCCTATCCAGCCTTATTCTTCGTAATAATAGACAGTATTTCTTTTAATACTCTTTGTTATTATGAGCATAGAGGTGGGGCGTCACACTAGTGCCTAGTCATTCGTATGGAATCCATTCTCCAATACGTGCCTTTAAGGTTTTGGTTGTAGAGCCTAGTATGCTGGAATTTAATTAATTTAACAATTTCAGCTATTTGAATAAGTATTTGTACTTAAACACTATTATAATATCATTAGATTTTCTATAAAAGTGTTTTGGTTACTGTAAGGGAAAAACCCGTCGTGTTTATGTTTGGCATGGTCTTACGGGATACCTTTGATTTTAAAAGGATTTTTGAAAGTTATAAAGAATAAAATTCCTTGTGATTTAAATTCTCACGCTGGTTTTACCAGACTGACCCGGGCATGGTTTTTCTTATATGCTTTGGTCAGTTCGAGCATATTTACAGGTTTAACTAGAAGATTGGAGCTTCATGAGAGGAGTTGGAGCCTAGAGTCGTATTCACTTAGATGATTATATTCCGTTGCATTTAGTTGTGTGTAACGACCCCGGATTTTAACCAAATTTAAATTGATAATTAATTTGATTTTTGAATAAAACTGTGAAATTAATCGATTAAGTGATGCGAGTTTCCCCGAATTAAAATAAATTTTGTATAAATCATTTAAATTTAAAAATATTGTACATATTGTATATATGTGAATATATATATATTTGGGCATATATGAGTAATATATATATATATAGATATATATTTGATTTGAATTTAAATTGTTAGTAAATGGTTTGAAAATAATTATAAAATATAGACATTTGACACAACATAAAAAAAATTGAATTTATAATTGATAAAAGTTGAAAATAAAAACAAATATATATATATATATGTATATCTAAATCTCATGTTAATAAATCAATACAAAATAATACACATTGAATAGACTACCAAAAATAATAAAAGAAAATAAAATAAAATTAAAGTTCACTTATATTATAAGATAATAAGATTTAAGAAAAAAAAAATATAAGATAAAATATAAAACAAATTACAGATATCTAAGAACGAATAAACTAGATAAGTATGTAAGCTTGTATAGGAATACAAAGAAAAGTAATAGAAAATCATCTCAAACACTAGCAACCAGACAACAAGACAATAAGATACATATATGCAAAAGCTTGCAAAAGAAACACAAGGTACATTAGCATTGAATGTATGCATCTTTAAGTACTTACTAATATCTTCTCAGCCGAAGCAAGAATCATATCAGCCTCCACTTAAAAGTAATAGAGGAAAAAAAATATGGCATGTTGTACAAACCACAATATCACTTGTACAAATATCATCATCAACCTGTAAATGTAAACTCTTTTCTTTATATCAGCTCCTCATTTCAATTCGTTCATCTTCAAAGCTAAGAAAAATCTGAAAGAAATAATATTTCAAATTTAAACAAAACTTCAATAAAGACAACAATACAAATCAAGATCAAACCAGAGATTAAGGAGAAGATTTCAGCAACCTAGATTTTCAACTTGCAAAATTTTAAAGCCTGTTCATCAAGCAAACTCTGTTTCTTCTGGGAAAAACAAAGTGAGTAAACTTTTAACTAAAATGCTCATAGTAATAAATTTCGTGTACATGTATGTTCTTGATGATATGTAATCTACATATTTATATATAGATATAAATCTCAGTGTATATATATGTGTGTGCCTGATTTGTGTATGATTGGGTGTCTGTAACTCTCTGTTTCAAAATACACAGTTCAAAACAAGTTAGAAATTTTAAAATCTACCTATCAGATCATTGTTAAGAATTGAATTTCAAGTAAAATATGTTTGTTTAAACATAAAACTTAGTTTAGAATTTTATCCAAGGAAAGTAGGTTTGAACTGTCCCTGAAATCAAGTAATTTAGCTGCAAATCTTAAAAATATGTTAAATTCAAGTATCATAATTTGTTGATTCAGTTATATAATTTGAATATACTCTGAGAAACAAGATTTTTAAAACCAAAATCATGAATTTTAGTTTAAGATCGAACTTGCATTATGGAAATGACTAGGGAGTGGGTTTTGAGCAAATTCAGATGGTCAAAGGACCTTGGGATGTCAGGAGTTGGACCGGGGATGGAGGAGTGACCAATGATGTCGGGAAAAATAGCCGGAGTCATTCCAGTTCATTGTGGTGACGGAAATTGGAGAGAGTAGGGTTCAGAAATAAGAAATGGTAGAGGTTGAAGAATTGATGATTGCGTCGTCTCTCTGGCATCGGAGTTCGCGTAACTTGGTGAATGGGAGCGTGGATGGGTGGAGACTGTGTGGCCGGAGTCTCGGAGCTTCCAATGGTCGGTGACGTGGTTACGAGGCAAGGTTTGGGTCGAAGTTCTGGTTCAAGTTGCTCGAGATATGTTCTATTTCGATCGTGGACCTGTGTGGATGTTTGGATGATCGGGATTCGTTGTTGAGACGATAATCGATGGGTCAGAAGTATCGTGGTTGGTCGGAGGCTGCTGGAGCGTCGATGAACGTGCACGGCCATGATTGGGTATCTGGAAGAGTTAGGTTGTGGTGTCTCGAAGGGGAACTCGTGTTTTCCTTGGAGATGGCTCGAGTATTTCCTGTGTTGCCTGGTAGTGTTTTAACTGTTGTACTTAAACTTCAACTTAAACTAACTGGAAATAAAAAAATAAAAAAAAGAGAAGAAGAAGTACGTGGGGAACGAGGGATGACTCGGGAAAGCTGGTGAGAAGCTCGAGTGTTACTCGAGTAAGCAAGGGAAGTTCTCGGATGAGTTTTTTTCAATTGCAATATCATAAAAAGTAAAGTTAAGCAAATTGTTTTCAACAAGTTTTAAGCATTTTAGACTTAATAAATGTTTAACAATTTAAGTTAAGACTTTAATACGAGTTTTAATTATTTTAGTTAATACTTTACAATGTTTAAAACTCTTAATTAATACTTTAATTAAGTAGTCAATTTAGGTTAAGTATTAAATTAATTAACATTAAAGTTTTCAAGTTAGGAATAAATTGATTTTCAAAGTTTAAAGGAGATTTTTAAATGTTAATTAAGATGAATAATTAATAATAAATAAATTATTTTAGAAAGAAATTAAGAATGATTACTTTATAATATTAATTAGAGATTGGTTACTTTATGATTAAGTGATAAATAAATTTGTAAGTAACTACTTAAAGTTAATTAATGTATGATTAGTAGTTGACCAATTTAGTAAGCTAATTAAGAATTAATAGTTAATTAAGTAATTAGTGATAAGTTAATGGGAAATTAAGTTTATTTAATTAATAATTAGGGTTATTAATTAATAATTAAGGAGTAATGAATTAAGCAATTAAGTATTGAATAAAAAGTTATTACTTAATTAAAAGTTGATTAAGTGATTAGGAATAATAACTTGTTGTAATTAATTAAGAATAATTAATTAAATGGTCATTAATTAGCGGTTGATTTATTTATTATTGTACTTAATTAAGGAAAATTTATTAAAGGATAATTAAATTATTAAAGGTTAATTAATAAATGATTAAAGAATAATTAATCAAAATGATTTGTAATTTATTAATGTTAATTAACCAGGATTTTTAATTCATAAGTAATAAATCTGATTTGAATAAATCAAATAATTAACTGATCTTACTTATGAATATTTGGATTTGATTGGATGATGGAATTTTTGATATTTCCTGATCTGTGATGTTATGTGGTATATTCTGATTGTGTGTGATATGTACTGTAGTTTATTTATCTGTGATATTTATATATCTGTGATCTATGAACAAAAGATAAGCGTTATAGTTATATCGCTTATCAACTATATTTCTGTATTCTGATCGGTGATGATTGAATGATGTTGCACTTCTGTGTGAAACCCCTGGACCACACTTTTACACACCCAAATATGGATTTCACGTGGGAATCGGTTAAGTCACAAATGATTTAAATTTAATATTTTTTAAATTGAAATTTTAATTTCAATTGATTTTGGAAATGAATTTGGGTTAAATATTAAAAGCTTTTGAAAAGGTGTTTTCAAAGATAAAAGCTATTTTGAATAACTTGGTAAAATTTCCAATTTAAATAATTTGAATTTGAATTTGAATTTGAATTCAAAATAAGGAATTGAATTCCATGGTTGGAAATTTTAAATAAAGATGTTATAAATATGTTTAAATGAATTTAAAACCATTTTGAAAATATTGGTTTGAGAATTTGAATCTAACCCAAGAACCTTAACCCGTATAAATGAATCAGATTTCAAAATGAAAACAGTTTGTTTTAAAAGAATAAAAGCTTTCAGATGAGAAATGAAATTCCTGTTTAATTAAAGGAATTTCAAGATTGAATTGAAAAATGGTTTTCCAAGTTATGAGTGAATTCTTTTTGAAAACTATGAATTGAATCTGTTCATTTTTAACAGGTTTAAAATGGTGATTGGTTTAAACCATCCGAAATGAAATTGTTTTGAAAGCTATAAGTTAAATCTTTGATTCTAAAGATTTAACGAGTTAATCCAATTTAAATGGAAATCGATTTGGAAAATCTATGAATGAATCCTTGTGAAACTGGGTGAACCTTGTGAATTTAATCTTTTTGTTTAAAGATTTGAAAATGGTAATTTGTTAAACCATTTGAAGAGAAGTTTTGGGTAAAAAGTTGTGACTTAACTGAAATCCCAATATCCATTTGTTTTTTAATATTACGCTCACTATTCGGTTCAGCCGGGAGAGGACCTTTGTGTCACATAACCCATTCCGAATAAGTGATACGTCGTATATGGATAGCAATTGAAGACCGGTGTTGAAGACCGGGTGTTTGCGAATATGATAGGTTAACCTATCGATTGTCTCTGCACTGGGTCGCTCCTGGTATAGATATTTCCTAAGTGATGGGAAGTCCGATCGGGATTGTGAATACCCGGAATTGCAAGGGCTTCTTCGGAAGTGCCTTCGGTTCTGTTCGAACCCGGAACAGACTTGTATGGTTACATGTGTGACATTACATTTTGAGATATAAAGCTGATTTCTTTCAAATACATTTCTGTTTGGTGGCGGAGAATTTATTCTCTTAGCTTAACACCCTTCTTTGAGACGTACGAGCTCAGAGGTTATGTAGTTGAAATTTATCAGCGATATACTCCCAATGTGGTAATGTGACATGCTGAGTGTTGTTGTGTGTTGATGATCATTTATTGATCATTTGTGATCAAAGCGTGGCTTTGTGAAAAAGCGTAGCTTTATGGACGAGACTTCGTCAGACCTCACAACCCGGAAATGTTCGAAATAGGAATATGCGGCAAGGTTATGAGGGTCACGCCCTTTAGGGTATGTCATTTCCTTCTGGAAAAGGGTGGTATCAGGTATGGAGCCCTGGTATTTAACCTATGTGGATACTCCGATCTCATTTATTGTGTGATTGTGTGTTTATCGAGGCGCCTCGGATAAAGGTCCCAAAGGACCGGGGGATGGCATAGTCGTGAGTTACCTAGTTACAAGGGTAACCCGGCCTTGTGTTGGCAAAGAGCAGTTGTCTCTCGGGACGTCCAGCCAGAGGAGATCCCATTCGACGGTAGGAAAGGAAGTTCCTTAGCCTGACCATTTGTTGGCAATCCATCTTCCAATACGAATCTTGTACGGTATCAGTTGTAGAACCTGCCATTTACTTATGGTGGTCACCACTGTTTAGATGGTAGCTATAGTAGGCATACGATACTGGTCGTATGTTGGCTAAGATTAATATTATACTTTCGAAATGTTTTCTTCACTATGCACTAGTAATAATATTCAATGATTTGTTTTGTGTAGTAAGCATCTTTGACTATCATAAGGAGAAATCTCCTCCGATTCTGCGTTTGCATTGTGTGTGTGTGCGGGAGGCCTTATGGTAGTTTCATTTTCCAAAAGCATTGCGAAATTCAATCTTACTTTATTTTAAAGATAAACTGTGTTTTTGTTGCTCACACCAGTCCCACGACTGACTCGGAGTTTATTGTTCCTTTCCTAAACTCTGGGTGCTCATAATTTTCCACACGAGCAGTCTAGAGTTGGGTTTTTTCAGATATTCAGGTTAGTAGATTATCTGGAGCTAGTTAAGTATTTGGAGTCCCTTCATCGGAGTTGCTTATCCTGGAATTGTGGATTCATTCTTGTCTGAAGATCATTTTGGAGTTATCACTTCAATTGATATTGTTCCGCTGCTGATGTTATCTTTTCTTTCCGCTGCTATTTCTTGTATCTCTGATATTGTTGTATCATATTGATATCATTGTTGTATATCATACTGGATATTGTATTCATTGGAGTTGTATATGATATCGTATTTTTCTTTATTCCGCTGTGTTGTTGTACTTAATGGTGTTATAAGCTCCGGAGAACCAGATTCGGCGTTTGAATCTACGACATTTTGAGTACCAGTGAAGTACGGATGCCGATTTTCGAAGGCCGAGTTTTTGGGTCTTTACAACGTGGTATCAGAGCTGAGGGTAAAACTTTAGCTCAGGAGTATAACACATTAAGTAGCTCATTAGAGATAGGGTGAAGTATATCCTAGAATGAGTAATCCTTAAGATATCCGTCCGTATGCCTCAGTAAATTCTCTTGCTATCCACTGATAGTGAGTATGAGTGCAAGAAGAGGATGAGATAGGGGACAGGGGGATACCACTATGAAATGGTCAATACTTTGTAACAACAAGGAAACAAATTTTCTCTATCAATCTCTTTTGTTCGTCGTTTTTCCTCAATTCTTCGATAATTTCTGGTAGATCCAGGAAGAGATTCGATATATTAATATGGGACATAAACTCCAAATAAGCCAAAATTGTTTGTTTGAATGAATTAGTTGCTATAGTTGATAGGTATAATTTTGTTTCTAAACTAAAAGTTTTGAAAAATTGTATCTATATATCTATTTATTCTTTGGGTCCCAATATATTCTACGAATGGTTAGTTATCCCTTCGAACTAACCGATGCCACTGCATATTTCGTAGATCTGGATAACCCGAGTATTTTGTGAAGAATTCAATAGATTCGTTCTTGTATCTATTATTGATATTCTGATTTGGTAAGCCAAATGCAGAATAGATGTTCAGTTGATTTGATGAAATATTCTTCATCTATATTTTTGGTCTCCTTGGCAATTTCGAGGACGAAATTCTTTTAAGGGGGGAAGTCTGTAACGACCCCGGATTTTAACCAAATTTAAATTGATAATTAATTTGATTTTTGAATAAAACTGTGAAATTAATCGATTAAGTGATGCGAGTTTCCCCGAATTAAAATAAATTTTGTATAAATCATTTAAATTTAAAAATATTGTACATATTGTATATATGTGAATATATATATATATATATATATATATATTTGGGCATATATGAGTAATATATATATAGATATATATTTGATTTGAATTTAAATTGTAAGTAAATGGTTTGAAAATAATTATAAAATATAGACATTTGACACAACATAAAAAAATAAATAATTTTGAATTTATAATTGATAAAAGTTGAAAATAAAAACAAATATATATATATATATATATATCTAAATCTCATGTTAATAAATCAATACAAAATAATACACATTGAATAGACTACCAAAAATAATAAAAGAAAATAAAATAAAATTAAAGTTCACTTATATTATAAGATAATAAGATTTAAGAAAAAAAAAGATAAAATATAAAACAAATTACAGATATCTAAGAACGAATAAACTAGATAAGTATGTAAGCTTGTATAGGAAGACAAAGAAAAGTAATAGAAAATCATCTCAAACACTAGCAACCAGACAACAAGACAATAAGATACATATATGCAAAAGCTTGCAAAAGAAACACAAGGTACATTAGCCTTGAATGTTTGCATCTTTAAGTACTTACTAATATCTTCTCAGCCGAAGCAAGAATCATATCAGCCTCCACTTAAAAGTACTAGAGGAAAAAAAATATGGCATGTTGTACAAACCACAATATCACTTGTACAAATATCATCATCAACCTGTAAATGTAAACTCTTTTCTTTATATCAGCTCCTCATTTCAATTCGTTCATCTTCAAAGCTAAGAAAAATCTGAAAGAAATAATATTTCAAATTTAAACAAAACTTCAATAAAGACAACAATACAAATCAAGATCAAACCAGAGATTAAGGAGAAGATTTCAGCAACCTAGATTTTCAACTTGCAAAATTTTAAAGCCTGTTCATCAAGCAAACTCTGTTTCTTCTGGGGAAAACAAAGTGAGTAAACTTTTAACTAAAATGCTCATAGTAATAAATGTCGTGTACATGTATGTTCTTGATGATATGTAATCTACATATTTATATATAGATATAAATCTCAGTGTATATATATGTGTGTGCTTGATTTGTGTATGATTGGGTGTCTGTAACTCTCTGTTTCAAAATACACAGTTCAAAACAAGTTAGAAATTTTAAAATCTACCTATCAGATTATTGTTAAGAATTGAATTTCAAGTAAAATATGTTTGTTTAAACATAAAACTTAGTTTAGAATTTTATCCAAGGAAAGTAGGTTTGAACTTTCCCTGAAATCAAGTAATTTAGCTGCAAATCTTAAAAATATGTTAAATTCAAGTATCATAATTTGTTGATTCAGTTATATAATTTGAATATACTCTAAGAAACAAGATTTTTAAAACCAAAATCATGAATTTTAGTTTAAGATCGAACTTGCATTATGGAAATGACTAGGGAGTGGGTTTTGAGCAAATTCAGATGGTCAAAGGACCTTGGGATGTCAGGAGTTGGACCGGGGATGGAGGAGTGACCAATGATGTTGGGAAAAATAGCCGGAGTCGTTCCAGTTCATTGTGGTGACGGAAATTGGAGAGAGTAGGGTTTAGAAATAAGAAATGGTAGAGGTTGAAGAATTAATGACTGCGTCGTCTCTCTGGCATCGGAGTTCGCGTAACTTGGTGAATGGGAGCGTGGATGGGTGGAGACTGTGTGGCCGGAGTCTCGGAGCTTCCAACGGTCGGTGACGTGGTTACGAGGCAAGGTTTGGGTCGAAGTTCTGGTTCAAGTTGCTCGAGATATGTTCGATTTCGATCGTGGACCTGTGTGGATGTTTGGATGATCGGGATTCGTTGTTGAGACGATAATCGATGGGTCAGAAGTATCGTGGTTGGTCGGAGGTTGCTGGAGCGTCGGTGCACGTGCACGGCCATGATTGGGTATCTGGAAGAGTTGGGTTGTGGTGTCTCGAAGGGGAACTCGTGTTTTCCTTGGAGATGGCTCCAGTATTTCCTGTGTTGCCTGGTAGTGTTTTAACAGTTGTACTTAAACTTCAACTTAAACTAACTGGAAATAAAAAAATAAAAAAAAGAGAAGAAGAAGTATGTGGGGAACGAGGGATGACTAGGGAAAGCTGGTGAGAAGCTCGAGTGTTACTCGAGTAAGCAGGGGAAGTTCTCGGATGAGTTTTTTTCAATTGCAATATCATAAAAAGTAAAGTTAAGCAAATTGTTTTCAACAAGTTTTAAGCATTGTAGACTTAATAAATGTTTAACAATTTAAGTTAAGACTTTAATACGAGTTTTAATTATTTTAGTTAATACTTTACAATGTTTAAAACTCTTAATTAATACTTTAATTAAGTAGTCAATTTAGGTTAAGTATTAAATTAATTAACATTAAAGTTTTCAAGTTAGGAATAAATTGATTTTCAAAGTTTAAAGGAGATTTTTAAATGTTAATTAAGATGAATAATTAATAATAAATAAATTATTTTAGAAAGAAATTAAGAATGATTACTTTATAATAGTAATTAGAGATTGGTTAATTTATGAATAAGTGATAAATAAATTTGTAAGTAACTACTTAAAGTTAATTAATGTATGATTAGTAGTTGACCAATTTAGTAAGCTAATTAAGAATTAATAGTTAATTAAGTAATTAGTGATAAGTTAATGGGAAATTAAGTTTATTTAATTAATAATTAAGGAGTAATGAATTAAGCAATTAAGTATTGAATAAAAAGTTATTAATTAATTAAAAGTTGATTAAGTGATTAGGAATAATCACTTATTGTAATTAATTAAGAATAATTAATTAAATGGTCATTAATTACCGGTTGATTTATTTATTATTGTACTTAATTAAGGAAAATTTATTAAAGGATAATTAAATTATTAAAGGTTAATTAATAAATGATTAAAGAATAATTAATCAAAATGATTTGTAATTTATTAATGTTAATTAACCAGGATTTGTAATTCATAAGTAATAAATCTGATTTGAATAAATCAGATAATTAACTGATCTTACTTATGAATATTTGGATTTGATTGGATGATGGAATTTTTGATATTTCCTGATCTGTGATGCTATGTGGTATATTTTGATTGTGTGTGATCTGTACTGTAGTTTATTTATCTGTGATATTTATATATCTGTGATCTGTGAACAAAAGATAAGCGTTATAGTTATATCGCTTATCAACTATATTTTTGTATTCTGATCGGTGATGATTGAATGATGTTGCACTTCTGTGTGAAACCCCTGGACCACACTTTTACACACATAAATATGGATTTCACGTGGGAATCGGTTAAGTCACAGATGATTTAAATTTAATATTTTTTAAATTGAAATTTTAATTTCAATTGATTTTGGAAATGAATTTGGGTTAAATATTAAAAGCTTTTGAAAAGGTGTTTTCAAAGATAAAAGCTATTTTGAATAACTTGGTAAAATTTCCAATTTAAATAATTTAAATTTGAATTTGAATTCAAAATAAGAAATTGAATTCCATGGTTGGAAATTTTAGTTAAAGATGTTATAAATATGTTTAAATGAATTTAAAACCATTTTGAAAATATTGGTTTGAGAATTTGAATCTATCCCAAGAACCTTAACCCGTATAAATGAATCAGATTTCCAAAATGAAAACAGTTTGTTTTAAAAGAATAAAAGCTTTCAGATAAGAAATGAAATTCCTGTTTAATTAAAGGAATTTCAAGATTGAATTGAAAAATGGTTTTCCAAGTTATGAGTGAATTCTTTTTTAAAACTATGAATTGAATCTGTTCATTTTTAACATATTTAAAATGGTGATTGGTTTAAACCATCCAAAATGAAATTGTTTTGAAGGCAATAAGTTAAATCTTTGATTCTAAAGATTTAACGAGTTAATCCAATTTAAATGGAAATCGATTTGGAAAATCTATGAATGAATCCTTGTGAAACTGGGTGAACCTTGTGAATTTAATCTTTTTGTTTAAAGATTTGAAAATGGTAATTTGTTAAACCATTTGAAGAGAAGTTTTGGGTAAAAAGTTATGACTTAACTGAAATCCCAATATCCATTTGTTTTTGAATATTACGCTCACTATTCGGTTCAGCCGGGAGAGGACCTTTGTGTCACATAACCCATTCCGAATAAATGATACGTCGTATATGGATAGCAATTGAAGACCGGTGTTGAAGACCGGGTGTTTGCGAAAACGATAGGATAACCTATCGATTGTCTCTGCACTGGGTCGCTCCTGGTATAGAGATTTCCTAAGTGATGGGAAGTCCAATCGGGATTGTGAATACCCGGAATTGCAAGGGATTCTTCGGAAGTGCCTTCGGTTCTGTTCGAACCCGGAACAGACTTGTATGGTTACATGTCTGACATTACATTTTGAGATATAAAGCTGATTTCTTTCAAATACATTTCTGTTTGGTGGCAGAGAATTTATTCTCTTAGCTTAACACCCTTCTTTGAGACGTACGAGCTCAGAGGTTATGTAGTTGAAATTTATCAGCGATATACTCCCAATGTGGTAATGTGACATGCTGAGTGTTGCTGTGTGTTGATGATCATTTATTGATCATTTGTGATCAAAGCGTGGCTTTGTGAAAAAACATAGCTTTGTGGACGAGACTTCGTCAGACCTCACAACCCGGAAATGGTCGAAACAGGAATATGCGGCAAGGTTATGAGGGTCGCGCCCTTTAGGGTATGTCATTTCCTTCTGGAAAAGGGTGGTATCAGGTATGGAGCCCTGGTATTTAACCTATGTGGATACTCCGATCTCATTTATTGTGTGATTGTGTGTTTATCGAGGCGCCTCGGATAAAGGTCCCAAAGGACCGGGGGATGGCATAGTCGTGAGTTACCTAGTTACAGGGGTAACCCGGCCTTGTGTTGGCAGAGAGTAGTTGTCTCTCGAGACGTCCAGCCAGAGGCGATCCGATTCGACAGTAGGAAAGGAAGTTCCTTAGCATGGCCATTTGTTGGCAATCCATCTTCCAATACGAATCTTGTACGGTATCAGTTGTAGAACCTGCCATTTACTTATGGTGGTCACCACTGTTTAGATGGTACTATAGTAGGCATATGATACTGGTCGTATGTTGGCTAAGATTAATATTATACTTTCGAAATGTTTTCTTCACTATGCACTAGTAATAATATTCAATGATTTGTTTTGCGTAGTAAGCATATTTGACTATCATAAGGAGAAATCTCCTCTGATTCTGCGTTTGCATTGTGTATGTGTGCGGGAGGCCTTATGGTAGTTTCATTTTCCAAAAGCATTGCGAAATTCAATCTTACTTTGTTTTAAAGATAAACTGTGTTTTTGTTGCTCACACCAGTCCCACGACTGACTCGGAGTTTATTGTTCCTTTCCTAAACTCTGGGTGCTCATAATTTTTCACACGAGCAGTCTAGAGTTAAGTTTTTTCAGATATTCAGGTTAGTAGATTATCTGGAGCTAGTTCAGTATTTGGAGTCCATTCATCGGAGTTGCTTATCCTGGAATTGTGGATTCATTCTTGTCTGAAGATCATTTTGGAGTTATCACTTCTATTGATATTGTTCTGCTGCTGATGTTATCTTTTCTTTCTACTGCTATTTCTTGTATCTCTAATATTGTTGTATCATATTGATATCATTATTGTATATCATACTGGATATTGTATTCATTGGAGTTGTGTATGATATCATCTATTTCTTTATTCCGTTGTGTTGTTGTACTTAATGGTGTTATAAGCTCCGGAGAACCAGATTCGGCGTTTGAATCTACGACATTTTGAGTACCAGTGAAGTACAGATGCCGATTTTCGAAGGCCGAGTTTTTGGGTCTTTACATTGTGTATATCAGCAATTGTAAGGACAGGTTGTTATAACTGTACGTGCTGAATAGGTTAGTATACTCTGATTGTTGTCTGTAAATATATATATATATATATATATTAATTACAGATTCTGTTTATGTAAAGATTTGTTTTATATTATAGATTATTCATTTCCGCTGTGAGATTCTGTGTTGTTCTTTTTTTCTAACTACTTTCTACTTTCTTTTCTTACTATCCGCCTTTCTGTTCAATTTGGACTGGACAAGTGCGGTAAAGTGTCCGTTCGAACTGTACGGAAAAGTGGGTCATAACACCAAGTGACATTTTTCTTCTAGTTCTCAAGCTCTTTTACTCGATAACTCAATTCTCACTTCAGTAATCTATTTTCTCTAAGAATTCTACGCCAAAGTTCTTTTATGCTTGTTGATTCTAAAATGCTCGCCCTTAATTTTTAGTTTTGTTTGTTATTTTTTGTAACGACCCACCAATTTGTCACTTTGATAAATTATATTTATTTTTAAATAAATGGTTGATGATACAAGTAATATTGTTTTGAGTGATAATAAGTAATAGTACTCATATTTTGAATAAATATGTACAAAAATCTTTTCCTCGAAATCTAAATCGATAAAATGGTCGAAAACTGTTTTATTGATAACCAACTCTATATGTCGTGCAAGGAGCTGAATACATACACTTTTTTTATAATTAAATAATAATATGAAATAAAATCAATTGATTTGTTTCTGAAAATAAAATGTGTTTTTGACATTGTTAATAACGCCCTTAAATATGATAACTGATTTATTTAATTTAAATTGAGATTTAATGATCAAATAATTATTATAATTATTCAAATAATGATTTCGAAAAAATTATAATTTATTTTTAATTGTTATAAAGTGACAATAAATCATTTATAATATTTTTACAAAGAGATATATTTTATTTGAAAATATAAGGAAAAACCGATATCGCTTTATCGTTATAAAAGCAATTTCTATAAATAATTTTTAATATAAATTTATATGGCTTTATAAATCAAATATGATTATTTTAATTCATTTAAAATGATAAGAAATTTATTTTGAATTTTTTACAAATATATGAATGTTAAAGTATAAGTGAAAATGTGACCGGGAATCGGTTCTCCGATCGGCAACGATTTATTGAGCGAAAGTTGTTCGAAATCAATGCAACATGGTTTATATCATGTACACATATGTAACATACACATGCAGCTTCTTACATGCACATGAACATATGTGTACATACATATATACTTATACACTTATATAAGACAAAAATCTAAGATATATTATATAAAGCTTCCTCCTTAAGCTTAAACAAGTCAACATATGCACATGTGAGTGAATGGAAGTGATGGGAACATTATGGGGGAGGCTTTAGCTGTGTATTATAAAGAGGAAGTGTGTTGGAGAAGCTTGGAAAAAGTTGTGCATGCATACCTTTTATACTCCTCTTTTTTCCTATAAATACCCACCCATATACTCCTTCATTCTTCTTCTTCTTTACTATTCTTGAGCTTCTTAATGTTCTCTAATGGCTTCTCCTCTTTAAGAGGGGTAGGAGGGTTAAAAACAATGAAGTGCTTAAGCACCAATCCGCTAATTAATCTCTAACCCCTTCTTAATCAACTTCATTCTCTTCTCTTCTTTAATGGCACTTGGCCGAGAGTTTGGAGATGATGGGAGCATGGGCCATGATCAAGGAGGAGGTCGAAATGGTGGCCAAGCACTTTGAAAGCATGGTTAAGTTGTTTAGTAATGATTTAGATGAAGTATTATGGTGATTTGAATGTTGGTGGGAAGTTTGGTTTGATTATAGTGAGAACTCCTAAACAATATTAAATTATATTATATGTTGAATGATGATATGATGTTTGCAAATGGATGTTTAATATGCTTTGATCATCAAGTTTGGTCGTTTTGATATGAATGTTGAAATATATGCAAGTCCTGAATATACACGTCGATAAGCACAAAAGGAAATCATTTTCCTTAGATTGATGAAGCGGCATATATGGAAGTGTTAAACCTCTTAAAAATGGTTTAAAATGTATTTGAATTTTTTATAAACATTTAAAAGTGTTTTGGTAAAGTTTGAAAAGAAATAGAAAATTGGTTAAAAATAAGCGTGTCACGTATAGGTAGTTCGCGATTTCGCGCTATAAAAGTCAATCAAGTGTAAAAGTTGGAATATAGCTCGAAATTCTTCGAGTTAAGAATTTTCTGAACTATTGTATTCATTGGTTTCCAATGAAGAAAGAAAATCGATAAGTATTTTCAAATATGAGTAAAACAAGTTTTTAAAAAATCCTAAATTTTCAATTCGGAATCCAAAACTGGATATTTTTACAAATATAGTTTTAAATTGTTTAAAAATGTTAAATAAATCTTATAAATATTTAAAAATGTTTTAAAAGTGATTCAAGTAATAAAAATGGATTTTTAAATAATAAAAGGTCGTTTTGATCAATATAGCTTAAAAGGCACTTTCTGCAGCACTTTTCTACAACTTTTGAAATATGGTTTTAACGTAACAATTCTTATCCAAATCTTTTATAGACATTGTCAAATGGATAATTAAGAGTTTAAATAATGATTTGGAGGTATTCTAGCTTATTGAAAAAAGTTCAAATAAATGATTTAAAGAAAAGCTATTATAAATATAGTGGTTTAATCTTGCCTCTAAAAGCCGACGAGTAGACTGGATTTTTCTATTCGTGAGATCCGGATGTGAGGTTCTTAAACTAAGGAGATGTTCAGGAGAAACCAGTGCCCTGGCTCAACTGTCCTCTTTCCTGGGTGAGGGATAGATAGGGTGGAAATGTCGGAAATGAGTAAAAGATTTAATTTTCCAAATTTAATTACAACTTGGATATTATGGAGATGACCTTCTTGTTCTCGGTGTTAATGTCTGAAGAGGGAACTCGTACTATCCATGGAATTTAAAAGGTGATTTCATCGTTATTCTGTCTATAGTTTTTGTTGAATACGGGGATTGATATTGAATAGAATTAGATGATTTCTATAGATTATGCTCATTCGATATTTACTGGTTTTTGGATTAACATCCTAAATAATGTGGTTTTAACTCAATCAAAATTAAGAGTTTTGAACTAAGAAATCTTTATTAAGATTTAATGAGACGGTTCAGAATTAATTTAATTCCTATATTTAAAATTTATTGGTTTGGATTTATAGTAAACGATGTCTTGGATAACATTATTTTTGATCCATGTTAAAAGTTATGATTTGGAAATCTTTGCTAGGATTTAAGTAAATGATTTTGGGGATATTTCCCTAAGAATAAAGGAAATGATTTTGAATTATTCCAAGTTTAAAATGATTTTAAGTAATTAAAGATTTGATAAGAGAGGGTTAATGATTCCATATATATCGGAAAGGACGTTTTAGAAAAATATATCTCCGAGGGAGATTTTTTGAAAATAAGACCTTGTTAAATTATAGAATGATTTCCCTATTCACAAAGCCACTTTTTATCAATAATTGGATTTGTGGGAACCGGGGTCGAATTTGGATAATTCCTATCCAAAAACCACTTCGAACCAATGTATGCATTCGAAAAATATAGACCTGATAGAGAGAATGAAGAATGAAGACCATGGATTTTCGGGATGAAAGGATTGCTTGTTGATAATTCTGGTTAGCTCCCAAATAATAAAGTAGTACTGGTCTTTTCATTTATGAAATTCTTTAGGTTACAAGGACTTCGAGCTACTAATCCTAGGGTTGACACCAGACAGGATGTGGTTGAAGAGTGTCTTCGGTTTCGTTCAATCCCAGAACGAACTTGTATGGACGGATGTATGACATTGCATTCTTGAGATTTACATCGTTTATTTTTATAAACTACATCTGTTTGGTGGCAGAGAAGGCAACTTCTCTTAGCTTAACACCCTTCCCTGAGACGTACGAGCTCGAAGGTTGTATGTTTGTGGAAGTTAACAAGTGATCTATCGAAATGGTACTATGGCATTCAAAGAAAGATGATGCGCTATGTGAAAAGGTAATCGTTACCTCATGCCTCACACCCGAAAATGACCAAAACAGGGTTGGATGCAGCAAGGCTTTGTGGTTCACAACCATTAGGGTATGATCATCCCTTTCTAGATGTATTTCTTCCCACTATGACATTCGGGATGTAAATTTATGTGGATGTATGCTATGAGGTACCTCGGATAGGTCGGTAACGACTGGGGTGATGACATATTCGGTACTAACTATGGAAAGGTAGGCCGATCTTATTGGTAGAAGACCATCTATTTGGCCTCGGTACATTCCTTTAGAGATTTACTGCCAGAAAGTAGTCCCTTCAACTAGTCATTTGTATGGAATCCATTCTCCAATAAGTGCCTGCCAGTTTTGTAGAACCTGCATTTGTGGCTAGTATTGCTGGAATTTAATCAATGTAACAATTTTGGCTAAGACAAATAAGTTTACATGCAAATGTTTTCAAAGATATGTCATTCAAAATAACATCAAGTATTTTTGATGTAAAATGTTTTAGTTATCATAAGGTAAAAACCCATTTTGTTTTTATGTGCGGCGTGGTCTTATGAGATGCCCTTTTGTTTTCAAAACGCGTATTTTGAGTTCTCATACCAGCCCCATGATTGACCTGGAGTTTATTTTTCCTCATCCTTAAACTCTGGGTGCCCTAATTTTCCCTGGCTAGCGAAGTAGTCAGGTTAGTTTAGAAGAAGATGGATGGAGCTCAAAGCATGGAGTCAGAAGATTTACTAAATATTTTGTCTATTTCCACCGCACTCTTGTAGTATTGTATCCGCATTTGTAAGGACGGGAATTTATAACCGTCCATGTTTAACACTGACAAATGTATTTTAATTCCTACTGTAATGATTATTTGTGGAAATAACATATATGAGATTTTGTTCTGTCTTATTTTCCTTTCTTACCCTTAAGAATCCGCTTCTCCGGCACTTGGATCTACGGCACGTGAATACCGAGGATGTATTAGTGTGAATTTCTGAGGGTCGAAGAAATGGGTCCTTACAACGTGGTATGAGAGCTTAGGTTAAGCCAACACCTGAGCCTGATAGGGGTAATAGACTCATCAGAGATAGGGTTAGTAATTCCCTAGGATGAGTAACTCATTAGAGATGAGGTTAGTAACACCTTAGAATGAGTTGAAGAGTGTTATATATGAGCGTGTATGTAACGACCCGTAAATTTAACTGGTTTTAATAACGTTATTAATTGAAATTTTGCGAAATTTTAAAAGATAAAATTTTGAAATATAAATTTGATATTTGGAATCCGTCTAGTTAAACATAACAACTGGTAAATTTTCGTCCGAAAATATGAAAGTTTATTTCGCGCGTAAATTTACTTCAATTTAATCAGTTAAAAAGCGATGAAAATAAAATGTTTTCGCAACCTAAATATTTTTACATAGAAAAATCCTAAACCATCTTTTGAGCAAACGTTATTTTTCGTTTTTCCAAATTCGGACTTCTTTGGCTCCGTCAATCTTATTTTTCTACAATTTTCTTGCATTTTCCGCCAGTAGAAAAATTCGAATTTTTATAATTCAATCATACAACTGATACCTGTATACCGTATTGATCGCCTCATCGTGCTGATCTCTACGGTATATTCAATTATCAATTTCGGAGTCCGAAAGACAGCGAAATCTACGGAACGATTTTCGTATCGGTACCGGTTTTAAAATCTTTTGGGTTCTTTCCAGTTACCCACGTGAATTGATGAGCTTAATAATTTCAGCCAGCTGTTAATTGATGACTTTTGCTTTTCCATAGCTTTAATTGTTATTTTGGTTCGTTCAAAAATTCTATGTGACTTTTGGTTTGAGCATACACGTTACATATAATTTATATCCTTTTGCCTGGCTCCTCTTCTCCCCTCGTTATCTCTTCTTTCTTTCTTTTTTTGTACAGGAAGTTTTCCATTGTTCTTTCTTCCTTCTTCTAATTCTTCTCCTCCTTCCTTATGGGTTAGGCCATCAAACTCTTGCAACACTCCTCCTGTCCATAGCCGGTCACCATCACCACTTGCTAGCCGATCAACTCCACCATTATAGCCTAAACCTCTCCACTCTATCTTGTCTGAACCTATGGCCAAACCTCTTTGATCGGCCACCTCCTTAAAAAAATGCAGGCCGAAACCATCACCTACCCGAACCCAGCACCTCTTCCCATCCTCTCATCAACGAGCAACCACCATCCTCCTCCTCACGTGTGCCGCTTACTCTCCACCACTCGCAGCCTACCTGCCGTGAGCCACCTATGCAACTTCAAGCTCACGCGCTCTCCCCTCCGACCCGACCCCGACCCTCTGTCTTACGCCTCGCCTTCCCTTCACCTCGTGACCGGCCGAGACCACCCCATAGCAGCCGCAAGCCTTCCACGTTCTCCCCTACCTCTTCCTCCATTCGCCTAGCTCCAGATCTGAACCACCACCACCAGGCTAGCTTCTCCAGCCGAGATCACCCGCCGCCTCATGCTTCCCTACCTCCGCCTTCATCACACAAGCCACCTCCAAAATAATTCCAATCTTCTACCCCGAGGAAGTACTTTCAACTATATTCATACGTCAAGGGCAACCTTTAAATTCATCTTCCTAATGGCCGTTGCTTTGGCTCTCTCTTTGGCTGTCGCGACCACAACACAAGAAAGTGAGATGGCGATAGCGCCTGCTCCTTCTCCAGCTTCTGCTGCTTCCGTTTTAGGTGATTCTGCTTTTACTGCTTTCTCTTCTCTATTCTTCGCTGCTTTCGCTCCTTTTCTTTTGAAGTAGATGTTCATCTTTCTATTGTTCATTGACACACGTGTGAGTTGTTGTTGATATCCTTTTGAATTATTGGTTATTACCACGATGATTATGAATGATTTGCGAAAAAAAGAAAAAGAAATAAACAGTTAATTTAATTTGTTAAGTTATAAAATTTATTATTATATATATTTTTACATATATCAGTTTATATTCTTTCGCCTGTAGCCTGCGGGTATAAGTTAGGTGAACATTTTAATATATATGATGTTTGTATATGTTGGGATAGGTGAATAATTTGTATATCGGTTTGCGTGTATATGTATACCTCTAATCTAAGTCCTATTGTTCGAATATATAAAACTGTTCTTTATACATGCGTTCCTATCATATATAGATTTATATACAAGTTATATATATAGATTTTGAAAATTATATATTTACTTTTTGCATTGGGTACTATATGTGTGGTTGCTTTTAAAGCATAAACTAGTTGAGTTTATGGCTATATTATATTTTATAATTTGTGTAAGTTGCGAAAATCTTGTACTAGTCTGTACATATATCTTATGTTTATAAGGTATAAAAGCATATGATTATAAAATCTGCATATATTGGTCAGTGTATATGTTTTATAAGTTGTTGTTTTATGTTGGAGTCTCTGTTGATTTCATTCGTATACTATATGTTGATATATATATTGATTTTATTTTTGAGCCTTGTTTATATAAAAGTATACATATTTTATAACAGTCTATATATTATCTGAATATAATGTCTATGAAGATTAGTTTGTATATATATGTTTATATGACATGTTTGTATTTTATTCGATATATATACTTATTTATAAGTATATATATATATAAATTGTCGGGAGTATTGTTTTGAAATAAGTATATATCTTCCATTCATATCAAATTTGATCTGATCTGTTTTATAAATTCCTTTTATCAGCTTTGTCGTCAAATTCGCATTCAATCTTTCTTTGATTTGGAATTCGAGCTTGGATCCGTAACTCATTCTATTGTATATTCTCTCTAGCCTGGAAAGGTGAGCAATCACTCACGATTAATGTTCTTTTATTTATTAAATTTGATTTCGATTGAAACGAAAATTGAAATATGTTGCTATTAGTTATTTACACTGTTATATGCTATTATCTATATCTATTCACCTATGACATCTGACACCATTATCTGCTATTTATACAATGATAATCCAGTTTAGTTGATAAATGATTGATTGTTGATGTTTATATTGGACGTTAAATTGTTAATGTTTAAGTGATAAATAATATGCAATTGAATTGATATATGATAGTTAACGATTTAAATTGGATCTATATGTTGAATTTGATTAGTTAAAAATTCGTATAATGTGACCCCTTTAAGGTTAAATTAATTGACACGTAGTATTTGGTTAATTACACCTTGAACCATTGAATGTAGGTTGTTTAAATTGATGATGGATGAAATTGTAATAGATGACAAGTGAAAAACCGTAATGTAATAATCTTTAATCTACATGAAATGATAGTGTAGATTCTAGAAATAATTATATTAATTTGCACAAACAATAATGTAAATTAATACGATTATTTCGGGATTATTTGAATTGATTATTGGATTGATATTGATTGTTGTTATTGCTTGTTTATTTACTTTGACACCATCCCAGTTATCACACTACAAGTTCCCTTATTATGCTTCGATTTTTGAATTGAATTGGAATCGGGTTGAAATGATAAATACCCATATTAAACTTTGACCTAGGATAGAGAATTAAATAAAAAAACCGATTGGTCATAAATTTGATTTAAAATAAAATAAAGATTTTATTCGAATTAATAACAAAGTTTTGAAATGAAGTTGGAATTTGAATTTTTAAGAAAGGAAAATGTTAATATTTAATAATTCGAAACAAAATATTAACATAGTAGTTGTTGAAAGAATGTTGGTTTAAAATTAATTATTTAATAATTAAATTTGGAATTATTAATAATTAAGTTTTGAAATTAGTTAATAATTAAGTTTTGAAATTATTTGATAATTGAATGAGATTTAATTATTTAATTGTCAAATAAAATTTAATTCTTTGTTAATTGGAATTGAACTTCTTTGATAAGTGAAATCAAGTTTCTTTATAAATTGAGTTTTGAGATTTGTAACTAAGTAAATAAATCAGTGAAATTGAATTTCTTTAACAAGAAATAAAAATGTGATTTATGTGTTGAAATGAATATAAAACTTGTAAATTTAAGAATTTGATTTGACAATATAATTTAATTCAATTTGAAGTTTTGATATAATAAAGTTGAACTTAAGTAATTGATTTAATGAATTGGAAGTTAAAAAGAATTGTTTGAATGATAAATTAACTTGACAAATATTGAATGAAGTCGATCAATGATTTTAAATTGTTTTGAATGTTAAATTAAATTAATTAAAATGATTTCGAAATGAAACTTGTATCCGAACTTGAATCAATATTTGAATTGTTTTAAAAAGAAATTGAAATTGAATTATAAGATTTTGAAATGGTAATTTGGATGTTTTGAAATGTAAATTATGGAAATTGATTTAGAAAGTGAAATGAAATGTTGATTTACGAATTCTAATTGAAATTGAAATTGATTTGGTTTGAAATATATTAACGACCAATCGGTGTTATAATTACGAAAGTTATTAAAGAGACCGGAATCGGTTAGGGACATACTCTCTGTCTAAACCGAAAACCACTTTAATAACTATACGCGGAGTGTGATCCAGAATGAAGTGGTTGGATTGACGAACGCGATGACTGAAGAAAGAGAACGATAATGGATAGCCTTGACACTTGTGTCAAATTGGAAATGACTAAAACAGGAGCCGTGCCGGGCCAAATGGAGGTCAGCTACCTCAAGCGAACACACTTCTTCGAAAACTATTCATACTTGTTGTCGATTGGTGCACCCTTGATTTGGGAGTGTTGTTTCGCGGTGTTGCGATCGCTGCGGCGATGCGTTCTCACCAGTCCGGATCAGGCAAACGGTAGTTTCACTACCTTGGGTATTGCCTCACGTGCCTTGTCATACTTGTATCCCTATATACGCGACCCCTACGAATTTGTTTTGTGTTATACCTATGGAGTACTCCCTGATAGCCCACTAGTTTACGGTGGAGTTTACAGTGCTGTATAGACTATAACGCTTATATAAAATGTGTTAAGGGGGATAATGGTAACGCCTTAACACTATCTTGATACTTTATATTACTGATAGACATTATCTACTTATCGTACACTACTACATAGTAGATAGTTTAACGGATCCTTAAAGGATGGTTATTCCAAACATCCTTTGAGTTACTTGTATTTCAGTTGCTATTTCACTTGAGTTGGATTTATTAATATAAGAATGTTAATCCTGACTCGAGTGTTTTGTGTTTTGCTTTACGCTCGGGTCAGACTGAGTGTACCAGTATTCGAGACTCACCTTTGAAGTTGGAGCTTTGCTTGAAGATCCAGCCATCTATTCTGCTTTCAGTATTCGGTGATTCCAGTGATGTATTCTGATTTGTATCTGATGTATCGTATTACTCTTCCGTTGTATCTGGTTTAACTCTGATGTAACTTATATATTTATATAGTAGCTTCATGAACTACTATCTCTTTTATTTCCGCTGCAATTATTTCTCTGTGTCTATGATCTGTGATTATTTATTTACTGTATATGTTCAGTTTTGCCAAATTTAAATTAACAACGCGGTATTTTGAATTATTTAAGTCCGACATGTGCAGATGCGAATGGTTGAAAATACCGGGTCGTTACAGTTGGTATCAGAGCTTTGGTAGCTCTAGGCAAAACTCAGCATATATGGAAAATGTATTTACAGAATCACTCTCATTCGAGTTCCAATCTCTTCTTTTTGACTCAATTCCCTTGAATTTTGGAACGTTCCCTCGGTTCCGAAATTCCTTCTTGTCCCTCACTATTCGTATTCGTCTGAATTCTGGAGTATCCCATAACTCCACTTCGAATGACCCTTATAATGAATCGGCAGTCTCGCCAAACTTCGAATGATTTGTAAAGGGGTGAAACTCCTTTACAATTGGCATTGATTTACCGGAGATTTCTGTATCCTCGGTTTACGATGCTATCTATCTCCTGCTATACATGAATTCTATTTCTTGAGATCGAAGGTCGATTTACCTCGGAATTCCACATAGATCTTATTCTTGAAGTCACGGTCGACCCGGTTATGGTTGCCCGTGATTTATATAAGTTTATCTATTTCCTTATTCGGTTAAATAATCATCTTATCTTTCGTTCCAACTTATTCTCAAATCAAAATTTTCTTTGATTGAATTAATCAAATTCGAATCCCTATCCTTGCTTTGAAATCCGTTACTGTATCGTTGAGCAAGGAAGTGTATTTGTAAATTAATATTTTAAAATGTTTTAATATACATTGTGCTGTTTGAGTTGTTGATGTTGATTTGGGTTTTCGATCGATTCGTCTGATCAACGCCATCGATAGGATTTCCAAAAAACTTGAGCAGAGCAAACTGACACAATATTGTTTTTCAAATTTGGTAAACAAAATAGTTTTTGATGATTATATTATATAAATATAAGTTTTCTGAAATTAAATTCTTAATGAATTTGTAGTAAAAAATGATAATATTTGATTTGCATTTTTTTTTTTAAACCATTGATTATCGCATAATATAAATAAATTTATAAAACTTGGTTATAATTTGATTTGAAATTTGAAATGAATCAAGAATGTGAGAATTTAGTTTCCGGTGTTTTCAAACTTTGGGTTTAAATTTTAAAATGCATATTATAAAAAGAAATTTCGAACAGAAATCAATTCTAAAGAGTTTTAAATGATTAAATCAGTGCTCTTCTCTTTTGTCGCTGGAAAATAATTTCGGTGATGACGGCCGCATCATCGACATTCATTTTCGAGTTTCGAAGTGGAGAGACCATCGGTAGCTGCTACACTTTTGTTTTGAAATAAAATTTTATTTGAATTTCTCAAGTATGACTCGATTTAAAATATATATATATATATATATATATATATATTAGTATTCGATTTAGATTTGACTTGGATATATTGTATGAATATAATTATCTCTAAATTGTTTGAAGTTAATCAGAAATTTAATTCTTAAAAATCTGGGTAAAAGATGATTTCAGTTATAAATGAAACCAAAATTTTGAATTAATATTTAAACTTGAAAGAATTGAATTAGAAATTTACTTTTATAATACTCAATTTGCATTCGATATAACTTACCTAAAATTCAAAAGTTAACTATGTAATTGAATATTATACAGTAGGAAAGGATATCAAAGGAATTTTAAACAAATTTGAGTAGTTATAATAAATGTAAATAAACTTAATATATGTGATAGGATACATTAAGTAGAATAAATTTAATAATAATTTGGAATAAAGAAGAATTAAATTTGTTGAATAAAGTATGATTATAATAAATGACTATTCAAATTTAGGACTTTTGAAATTGTTAATTTAAGAAAATTGGATAATATACAATAAATTGTCTTTATAAATTAAATGTGAGTGCGTATAATAAATGTTATTCACCTAAATTTATTATAAAACGTTTATGGAGATAAACAGAATAATAAGTTAAATAAATAATAGGTGTGATTAATAGTAGAAAAAAAATTTGATTTGAAAGTTAATAAATTGAATCAACTTAAGAGAGTATCTGGAAATAATTGAATTTAAATTGAATTTCATTTGAAAGGAATCTTTGTACCTAACATTAATAAATGTGAAATCAATTCAATTTAATGGAAAACCTTGAATTTAAAAGAAATTTGTTGAATATAAATTTATTTAAATTAAAATTTATATGGTTTAAATTGATTGTTTATTTTGGTAATTCGAGTCTATTTTCTTCTAGCGTTTCTATTCTCCTACCTCGTTCCTTTTCGGGGACGAAAAGTTTTGAGTGGGGGAGAGTGTAACGACCCGTAAATTTAACTGGTTTTAATAACGTTATTAATTGAAATTTTGCGAAATTTTAAAAGATAAAATTTTGAAATGTAAATTTGATATTTGGAATGCGTCTAGTTAAACATAGCAACCGGTAAATTTTCGTCCGAAAATATGAAAGTTTATTTTGCGCGTAAATTTACTTCAATTTAATCAGTTAAAAAGCGATGAAAATAAAATGTTTTCGGAACCTAAATATTTTTACATAGAAAAATCCTAAACCATCTTCTGAGCAAACGTTATTTTTCGTTTTTCCAAATTCGGACTTCTTTGGCTCCGTCGATCTTATTTTTCTATAATTTTCTTGCATTTTCCGCCAGTAGAAAAATTCAAATTTTTATAATTCAATCATACAACGGATATCTGTATACCGTTTTGATCGCCTCATCGTGCTGATCTCTACGGTATATTCAATTGTCAATTTCGGAGTCCGAAAGACAGCGAAATCTACGGAACGATTTTCGTATCAGTACCGGTTTTAAAATCTTTTGGGTTCTTTCCAGTTACCCACGTGAATTGATGAGCTTAATAATTTCAGCCAGCTGTTGATTGATGACTTTTCCTTTTCCGTAGCTTTAATTGTTATTTTGGTTCGTTCAAAAATTCTATGTGACTTTTGGTTTGAGCATACACGTTACATATAATTTATATCCTTTTGCCTGACTCCTCTTCTCCCCTCGTTATCTCCTTTCTTTCTTTTTTTGTACAGGAAGTTTTCCATTGTTCTTTCTTCCTTCTTCTAATTCTTCTCCTCCTTCCTTATGGGTTAGGCCATCAAACTCTTGCAACACTCCTCCTGTCCATAGCCGGTCACCATCACCACTTGCTAGCCGATCAACTCCACCATTATAGCCTAAACCTCTCCACTCTATCTTGTCTGAACCTATGGCCAAACCCCTTTGATCGGCCACCTCCTTAAAAAAAATGCAGGCCGAAACCATCACCTACCCGAACCCAACACCTCTTCCCATCCTCTCATCAACGAGCAACCACCATCCTCCTCCTCACGTGTGCCGCTTACTCTCCACCACTCACAGCCTACCTGCCATGAGCCACCTATGCAACTCCAAGCTCACGCGCTCTCCCCTCCGACCCGACCCCGACCCTCTGCCTTACGCCTCGCCTTCCCTTCACCTCGTGACCGGCCGAGACCACCTCATAGCAGCCGCGAGCCTTCCACGTTCTCCCCTACCTCTTCCTCCATTCGCCTAGCTCCAGATCTGAACAACCACCACCAGGCTAGCTTCTCCAGCCGAGATCACCCGCCGCCTCATGCTTCCCTACCTCCGCCTTCATCACACAAGCTGCCTCCAAAATAATTCCAATCTTCTACCCCGAGGAAGTACTTTCAACTATATTCATACGTCAAGGGCAACCTTCAACTTCATCTTCCTAATGGTCGTTGCTTTGGCTGTCGCGACCACAGCACAAGAAAGTGAGATGGTGATAGCGCCTGCTCCTTCTCCAGCTTCTGCTGCTTCCGTTTTAGGTGATTCTACTTTTACTGCTTTCTCTTCTCTATTCTTCGCTGCTTTCGCTCCTTTTCTTTTGAAGTAGATGTTCATCTTTCTATTGTTCATTGACACACGTGTGAGTTGTTGTTGATATCCTTTTGAATTATTGGTTATTACCACGATGATTATGAATGATTTGCGAAAAAAAGAAAAAGAAATAAACAGTTAATTTAATTTGTTAAGTTATAAAATTTATTATTATATATATCTTTTACATATATCAGTTTATATTCTTTCGCCTGTAGCCTGCGGGTATAAGTTAGGTGAACATTTTAATATATATGATGTTTGTATATGTTGGGATAGGTGAATAATTTGAATATCGGTTTGCGTGTATTTGTATACCTCTAATCTAAGTCCTATTGTTCGAATATATAAAACTGTTCTTTATACATGCGTTCCTATCATATATAGATTTATATACAAGTTATATATATATAGATTTTGAAAATTATATATTTACTTTTTGCGTTGGGTACTATATGTGTGGTTGCTTTTAAAGCATAAACTAGTTGAGTTTATGGCTATATTATATTTTATAATTTGTGTAAGTTGCGAAAATCTTGTACTAGTCTGTACATATATCTTATGTTTATAAGGTATAAAAGCATATGATTATAAAAATCTGCATATATTGGTCAATGTATATGTTTTATAAGTTGTTGTTTTATGTTGGAGTCTCCGTTGATTTCATTCGTATACTATATGTTGATATATATATTGATTTTATTTTTTAGCCTTGTTTATATAAAAGTATACATATTTTATAACAGTCTATATATTATTTGAATATAATGTCTATGAAGATTAGTTTGTATATATATGTTTATATGACCTGTTTGTATTTTATTCGATATATATACTTATTTATAAGTATATATATATATAAATTGTCGAGAGTATTGTTTTGAAATAAGTATATATCTTCCATTCATATCAAATTTGATCTGATCCGTTTCATAAATTCCTTTTATCAGCTTTGTCATCAAATTCGCATTCAATCTTGCTTTGATTTGGAATTCGAGCTTGGATCCGTAACTCATTCTATTGTATATTCTCTCTAGCCTGGAAAGGTGAGCAATCACTCACGATTAATGTTCTTTTATTTATTAAATTTGATTTCAATTGAAACGAAAATTGAAATATGTTGCTATTAGTTATTTACACTGTTATATATGCTATTATCTGTATCTGTTCACCTATGACATCTGACACCATTATCTGCTATTTATACAATGATAATCCAGTTTAGTTGATAAATGATTGATTGTTGATGTTTATATTGGACGTTAAATTGTTAATGTTTAAGTGATAAATCATATGCAATTGAATTGATATATGATAGTTAACGATTTAAATTGGATCTATATGTTGAATTTGATTAGTTAAAAATTCGTATAATGTGACCCTTTTAAGGTTAAATTAATTGACACGTAGTATTTGGTTAATTACACCTTGAACCGTTGAATGTAGGTTGTTTAAATTGATGATGGATGAAATTGTAATAGATGACAAGTGAAAAACCGTAATGTAATAATCTTTAATCTACATGAAATGATAGTGTAGATTCTAGAAATAATTATATTAATTTGCACAAACAACAATGTAAATTAATACGATTATTTCGGGATTATTTGAATTGATTATTGGATTGATATTGATTGTTGTTATTGCTTGTTTATTTACTTTGTCACCATCCCAGTTATCACACTGCAAGTTCCCTTATTATGCTACTATTTTTGAATTGAATTGGACTCGGGTTGAAATGATAAATACCCAAATTAAACTTTGACCTAGGATAGAGAATTAAATAAAAAAACCGATTGGTCATAAATTTGATTTAAAATAAAAAAAAGATTTTATTCGAATTAATAACAAAGTTTTGAAATGAAGTTGGAATTTGAATTTTTAAGATAGGAAAATGTTAATATTTAATAATTCAAAACAAAATATTAACATAGTAGTTGTTGAAAGAATGTTGGTTTAAAATTAATTATTTAATAATTAAATTTGGAATTATTAATAATTAAGTTTTGAAATTAGTTAATAATTAAGTTTTGAAATTATTTGATAATTGAATGAGATTTAATTATTTAATAGTCAAATAAAATTAAATTCTTTGTTAAGTGGAATTGAACTTCTTTGATAAGTGAAATCAAGTTTCTTTATAAATTGAGTTTTGAGATTTGTAACTAAGTAAATAAATAAGTGAAATTGAATTTCTTTAACAAGAAATAAAAATGTGATTTATGTGTTGAAATGAATATAAAACTTGTAAATTTAAGAATTTGATTTGACAATTTAATTTAATTCAATTTGAAGTTTTGATATAATAAAGTTGAACTTAAGTAATTGATTTAGTGAATTGGAAGTTAAAAAGAATTGTTTGAATGATAAATTAACTTGACAAATATTGAATGAAGTCGATCAATGATTTTAAATTGTTTTGAATGTTAAATTAAATTAATTAAAATGATTTCGAAATGAAACTTGTATCCGAACTTGAATCAATATTTGAATTGTTTTAAAAAGAAATTGAAATTGAATTATAAGATTTTGAAATGGTAATTTGGATGTTTTGAAATGTAAATTATGGAAATTGATTTAGAAAGTGAAATGAAATGTTGATTTACGAATTCTAATTGAGAAATTGATTTGGTTTGAAATATATTAACGACCAATCGGTGTTATAATTACGAAAGTTATTAAAGAGACCGGAATCGGTTAGGGACATACTCTCTGTCTAAACCGAAAACCACTTTAATAACTATACGCGGAGTGTGATCCAGAATGAAGTGGTTGGATTGACGAACGCGATGATTGAAGAAAGAGAACGATAATGGATAGCCTTGACACTTGTGTCAAATTGGAAACGACTAAAACAGGAGCCGTGCCGAGCCAAATGGAGGTCCGCTACCTCAAGCTAACACACTTCTTCGAAAACTATTCATACTTGTTGTCGATTGGTGCACCCTTGATTTGGAAGTGTTGTTTCGCGGTGTTGCGATCGCTGCGGCGATGCGTTTTCACCAGTCCGGATCAGGCAAACGGTAGTTTCACTACCTTGGGTATTGCCTCACGTGCCTTGTCATACTTGTATCCCTATATACGCGACCACTACGAATTTGTTTTGTGTTATACCTATGGAGTACTCCCTGATAGCCCACTAGTTTACGGTAGAGTTTACAGTGCTGTATAGACTATAACGCTTATATAAAATGTGTTAAGGGGGATAATGGTAACACCTTAACACTATCTTGATACTTTATATTACTGATAGACATTATCTACTTATCGTACACTACTACATATTAGATAGTTTAACGGATCCTTAAAGGATGGTTATTCCAAACATCCTTTGAGTTACTTGTATTTCAGTTGCTATTTCACTTGAGTTGGATTTATTAATATAAGAATGTTAATCCTGACTCGAGTGTATTGTGTTTTGCTTTACGCTCGGGTCAGACTGAGTGTACCAGTATTCGAGACTCACCTTTGAAGTTGGAGCTTTGCTTGAAGATCCACCCATCTATTCTGCTTTCAGTATTTGATGATTCCAGTGATGTATTCTGATTTGTATCTGATGTATCGTATTACTCTTCCGTTGTATCTGGTTTAACTTTGATGTAACTTATATATTTATATAGTAGCTTCATGAACTACTATCTCTTTTATTTCCACTGCAATTATTTCTCTGTGTCTGTGATCTGTGATTATTTATTTACTGTATATGTTCAGTTTTGCCAAATTTAAATTAACAACGCAGTATTTTGAATTATTTAAGTCTGACATGTGCAGATGCGAATGGTTGAAAATACCGGGTCGTTACAGTGTATTTGTTAGTAAATAAACGAATGAATTTGCTTTTATACGAAATCATTTTTATCTAAATATATATATATATATATATATATATATATCTGTATTTGAAAGAAAAGAATACTTTGGTAAAATTTTCAAAGGATTTTTGAAATAAATAAACAATGTACAAAGAATTTTAAAAGCTATCTTTAGAAACCTCAGAACACTTTCTAAGTATTAACCAAACCTCTCCGCTTAAGAATATGCTAGAAATTACCTACTACTTGTGTCTAAAAGAATGATTGTTTTTCCTTGTATTAACCATATAGAGGAAGTTAAGCGAAATGGGAGTCCTCTACAGCAAATTGGGGCGAAAAAAACAGCCTTGTAGTTCTCTCCACGATGAGGAAGAATAGCCAGAATGTCTGCCTAGCAATAGCAGAACTCCGATTATGGAAGACTATGCCCTTATACTCGTAGGAATGAAGATGGGTACCCTGTTGTAGGAATGCTTGTACCACCTCCAGCTGCGGAAATAATAATAATCTCGAGCGACAACGAACTCGGGCAAGCCTCGGAGGGAAATTGGGTAACGGATCCCACTAGTTCCATTCTGTAATCAATTGAGGAAGAGGATCCAATGAAAGAAAAACCGAAACCTGTAGAAGAGGAGGAAGAACCAATGGAGAAGGAATCTGAGCCAATGGAAGAACTGAACAATGCAAGCGAATGTAGCAATATGATATGGGATATGAGTGGGGAAAATGTTATATGGTAGGTGGCATCATCCAATTCATACATCAACTGGAGCACAATAGGAAGACGACAACAGGGCCGATGATGGGTTGGATAGTGAAGAAGAAGGATAAGGGGAGGTAATGATTGATTTGGGATGTTGGAGTCCGCCATTGTAGTCGGACTCAGAAGATAGGAATAAAATCTGGTTAATTAAGTATTTATGAGTAGTGTAATTGTAATGGTTTAAGGAATGAGGGGGAAATCATTTTTGGACCCTAGGTTGGAAGGATTTAATAGTGTATTGGTGCGAAGTTTTGTAAAATGGTAATTGTCTCCACTTTAGTACCACTCTTTAAAAGCAAATATTTAAAGTTAGATGAATTTGGCTTTGAAAAATTGGTAAACAAAATAATTTTACCAACGATTATATTTTTGAGACAAAGAATAATTTTCGGGAAATATGGTTATTTGATTAAGGAAAGGATAATACTCAGTTATTATCATAAATAGATCGGTTGTTTAATTTTAAAGTTTAAGCACGAACACCTCATGAATTTAATTCCACAATTTGACTATGAGGTATTCAATAAATTTTTATTAAAGGAATTTATTTATGATAAATAAATCTTATGAATATGTAATTTTTTAAACTGGATTTATAAAACATGCTTTACAAAGAAATTTTAAAATTTTAAATTTTTGTATTTTTGAAAGGAATTTCAAATGATTTTTGAAAAAGGACTAATAATAGTATTATTTCTGAAATGGGATTTTTGAAAAAAAAGAATCTTATGATTAATTAATCCGAGTAGCTCAAAAGTAACTAAAAATGGGTAGGAGATGTGTTCGGATGGTAAACGCTTCTCTTAAAATATTCCTCTTCTTGTTAAGGAATATGCGATACTATTGATAGTACTCGGTTCCTTGGTATCATTTCTGAGTTACTCGATCAATATAATTTTCTAAAGTTAAAAAGGATAACGTGAATCAATAATTGACAAATTAATGGTTGTCAATTTTTATCGAATTATATTATCTTAATTGATAAGTATGTGTATGCTTTGATCTTTAAAATAAAAATTTGAAGTTATTAATGAATGGTCTTGGGTTTGTAGTAGACGATGTTTTAGCAACATTTGTTTTTAAACCCTTGAATGACACTTTTGAAGAAATCTTATAAGTATATTTAGATCCTTAATAATGGTAATAACAAGAATTAAAGTCTTTTATAAAAATATAGAAAATATTATAATTATCATGTTATATAACAAAAGTTCATTTTAATAATGTTTTGGTAGTAATTGTTTTAGTCTCTTCGATTATAATTTAAAGTAATTAAAACTTGTTAAGTAAATTATGAATATACTTAAAGCAACTTAATAAGTATATGAATACTCTTACATATTGAAACTATAAAGGTAAAGAGAATATATTTATATAAAGGAATTTTTAATTTATAAAGGAGTGTTAATTGATAAAGAATGTTTTCACATTCGAACTTAGCTAAAGGAAGTTCATGGTGATGTATCGATTAAATGAATTATTTTGAAAATGAGTTTTTAAGAAAGATAAGTTTAGAAATACATGATATTAAAAAGATTTTGTAATATAAAGAAGTAACTTTAGAAAAAGTGTTTAAATTAAGAAATTATTTAAGAATATATTCTATAAAAGTATATTTTATAAAAGAAAGTGTGATTAGCCAAAATAAAATGATGTTTGAGAAAGATGGATATCCTAATGGTTTGAAAAAGTATAAAAGGGAAAGTTGTGTAATATAAAATAAGTTTGGAATTAAATTTATAAGGAGAATTATTAACAAAGGAATTTCAAAGGAATTTTTGAAATAAGAATTATCATTTTATTACTTCAAATAAAGGATAATCGATTTCTTTTGGGGAAAAAAAGATAGAAATATTTTAGTGAATAAATTTTTTGGAAATAAAAATGTCAAATGGTTATTCATAAAGAAGTATCTTTATAAAAGTCTGAATAAAGATGAAAGTTTTATGAAATATTTTCATAAGAATTTTAGGAAGGTTAATAAATACAAATAAAGTATATGGATTGTTTCATCGCACGATTTAATTCAAGATTCGAGTACAGAAATTTGACGTGTTTGACACTTATCCGAAAGAGGATTTATTAATTGATTCTTGATGACAAACATTGATGAGGGTTTGTGATTGGACGGATGAGTTTCCTATCATAGTTGAGAGCTACGCAAGGAGAACTAAAGTTCTGATTAGAAAGCTTGATTAGAGTCTGCATTAAAGGATCGAGGGATCAATACTAGTTCGGAAGTAAAGTTATGAATTCGAATAGTAGATCGAATAAGATATTTTGTATGGATAATCTATATACCTCGAGCGGATATAAGTTTAAAAATAAATATTTTGGATAAAATTTCGGGGACGAAATTCTTTTAAGGGGGGAAGTCTGTAACGACCCGCCAATTTATCACTTTGATAAAGTATATTTATTTTTAATAAAAGTTTGATGATACAAGTAATATTGTTTTGAGTGATAATAAGTAACGGTAATCTTATTTTGAATAAATATTTACAAAAATATTTTGCTTGAAATCTAAATCGATAAAATGGCCGAAAACTGTTTTATTGATAACCAGCTCTATAATCGTAAAACATCATGCACGGAGCTGGATACACACACTTGTTTTTATAATTAAATAATAATATGAAATAAAATCAATTGATTTGTTTTTGAAAATAAAATGTGTTTTTGACATTGCTAATAATGCCCTTAAATATGATAATGGATTAATTTAATTTAATTTAATTTAGGATTTAATAATTAAATAATTATTATAATTATTCAAATAATTATTTTAAAAAGATTATAATTCATTTTTAATTATAATGTGACAATAAATCATTTATAATAGTTTTACAAAGAGATATATTTGATTTGAAAATATAAGAAAAAATTGATATCGCTTTATCCGTATAAAGGCGATTTTCGTAAATAATTGATAATATAAATTTACATGGTATTATAAATCAAATATGATCATTTTAATTCATTTAAAATGACAAGAAAATTATTTTGAAATTTTGTTTACAAATATATGTACATTAAAGTACAAATGAAAATGTGATCGGGAATCGATTCCCTGATCGGCAATGGTTTATCGAGCGAAAGTTGTTCGTAATCAATGCAACATTGTTTATATGTCATGTACACATATGTAACATACAAATGCATCCACTTACATGCACATGAACATATGTATACGTACATATATACTTATACACTTACATAAGACAAAAATCTAAGATATTTTATATAAAGCTCCCTCCTTGATCTTAAACAAGTCAACATGTGCACATGTGAGTGGATGGAAGTGATGGGCATATGTGGGGGAGGCTTTGGCTACGTATTATAAAGAGGAAGTGTGTTGGATAAGCTTGGAAAAAGTGGTGTATGCATATCTTCCTTTATACTCCTCTTTTTTTTTATAAATTCCCGCTCATATCCACCTTCATTCTTCACAAATTCATTCTTGTTCTTCTTTACCATTCTTGATCTTCTTAATGCTCTCTAATGGCTTCTCCTCTTTAAGAGAGGTAGGAGGGTTAAAAATAGTAGATTTCTTAAGTACCAATCCGCTAATTACTCTCTAACCTCTTCTGAATCAACTTCTTTATGCTCTCTTCTTTAATGGCACTTGACCGAGAGTTTAGATATTGTGGAAGCATTGACCGTGAGCATAGAGGAGGTAGAAAGGGTGTCCAAGCACTTTGAAAGCATGGTTGAGTTGTTTAATAATGATTTAGATGAACTATTGTGGTAATTTGAATGTTGGTAGGAAGTTTGGTTTGATTACGGTGAGAACTCCTAAACTATATTACATTATATGTTGAATGATGATATGATGTTTGCAAATGGATGTATAATAAGCTTTGTTCATCAAGTTTTGTTGTTTTGATATGAATGTTGAATATATATGTAGGTCACGAATATACACGTCGATAAGCACAAAAGGAAATCACTTTCCTCAGATGAATGAAATGGCATATATGGAAGTGTTAAACCTCTTAAAAATGGTTTAAAATTTATTTGAAATGTTTTATAAATATTTAAAAGTGTTTTGGTGAAGTTTGAAAAGAAATAGAAAATTGGTTAAAAATAAGCATGTCTCGTATCTGCCGTTCGCGATTTCACGCTACAAAAATAAGTCAAGTGTAAAAGTTGGAATATAGCTTGAAATTATTCGAGATAAGAATTTTCTAAACTATTATATTCATAGTTTTCAAATGAAGATTGAAAATCAAGATTTCGTTAAGTAGATTTTGGTCGATTTTGAAATATGAGTAAAACAAGTTTTTGAAAAATCCTGAATTTGCAGTTCGGAATTCAAAATTGGATTTCTTTAAGAATGATGTTTTAAATTGTTTAAAAATATGAAATAAATCTTTTAAAATGTTTTAAAAGTGATTTGAGTAATAAAAATGGATTTTCAAATAATAAAAAGTCGTTTTGACCTATATGGCTTAAAAGGCACTTTCCGCCGCACTTTTCTACAACTTTTGAAATATGGTTTTAAACTTAATAATTCTTATCTAAATTTTTTATAAATGTTTTCAAATGGATGATTAAGATTTTTAATAATGATTTGCAGGTTTTCTAGCTTATTGAAGAAAGTTCAATGAATGATTTAAAGAAAAGCCATTGTAAATAAAGTGGTTTAATCTTAGCTCTAAAAGCCAACGATTATGCTGGATTTTTCTACTCTTGAGATCCGGATTGAGGTGCGTAAACTAAGGAGATGTTCAGGAGCAACCAATGTCCTGGCTCACCTGGCCTCTTTCCTAGGCGAGGGAAAGATAGGGTCAAAATGTCGGAAATGAGTTAAGTATAAAAACAAAGATTTAATTTTCCAAATTTAATTATAACTTGGATTTTATGGAGATGACCTTCTTGTACTCGATGCTAATGCCCGAAGAGGGAACTTGTACTATTTATGGAATTTAAAAGGTGATTTCATAATTTTTCCGCCCATAGTATTTGTTGAATACGGGGATTAATATTGAGTAGAATTAGATGATTTCTATTGATTCTACTCATTTGATATTTACTGGTTTTTGGATTAACATCCTAAATAATGTGGTTTTAACTCAATCGAAATTGAGAGTTTTGAATTAAGAAATCATTGTTAAGATTTAAATGAGATGATTTGGAATTAATTTAATTCCTATATTTAAAATTTATTGGTTTGGATTTATACTAAACGATGCCTTGAACAACATTGTTTTTGATCCGTGTTAAAAGTTATGATTTGGAAATATTTGCTAGGATTTAAGTAAATGATTTTGGGGATATATCCCTTAATATAAAAGAAATGATTTCGAATTATTCTAAGTTTAACATGATTTTAATAAATCAAATATTTGATAAGAGAGGGTTAATGATTCCGTATATATCGGAAAGGATTGTTTTAGAAATATATATCTCCAAGGGAGATGTTTTGATAAAAATAACTTAATCAATTAAAGAATGATTTCCCTATTCACAAAACCTCTTTTTATCGATAATTAGATTCGAAGGAACCGGGGTCGGATTTGGATAATTCCTATCTGAAAACCACTTCGAACCAATGTATGCATTCGAAAAATGATGACCTGATAGAGAGAATGAAGAACGAAGACCATGGATTTTCGGGATGAAAGGACTGCTTGTTGATAATTCTGGTTAGCTCCCAAATAATAAAGTAGTAGTGGTCTTTTCATTTCTAAAATTCTTTGGGTTGCAAGGACTTCGAGCTACTAATCCTAGGGTTGATTCCAGACAGGATGTTGTTGAAGAGTGTCTTCGGTTTCGTTCAATCCCAGAATGAACTTGTATGGACGGATGTCTGACATTGCATTCTTAAGATTTACATCGTTCATTTTTATAAACTACATCTCTTTGGTGGCAGAGAAGGAAACTTCTCTTAGCTTAACACCCTTCTCTGAGACATACGAGCTCGGAGGTTGTATGTTTGTGGAAGTCAACAAGCGATCTATAGAATGGTAGTGTGGCATTCAAAGAAAGATGATGAGCTATGTGAAAAGGTAATCGTTACCTCATGCCTCATACCCGGAAATGACCAAAATATGGTTGGATGCAGCAAGGCTTTGTGGTTTGCAACCATTAGGGTATGATCATCCCCTTCTAGATTCATTTCTTCTCGCTATGACGTTTAGGATGTAAATTTATGTGGATGTATGGTATGAGGTACCTCGGATAGGTCGGTAATGACTGGGGTGATAACATATTCGGTACTATTTACGGAAAGGTAGGTCGGTCTTGTGTTGGTAGAGGACCATTTATTGGGCCTCGGTACATTCCTCAAGAGATGTACTGCCAGAAGGTAGTCCCTTCACCTGGTCATTTATATGGAATCCATTCTCCAATAAGTGCCTGCCAGATTGTTTGAAGAACCTACGTTTGTGGCTAGTATTGCTGGAATTTAATCAATGTAACAATTTCAGATAAGATTAATAAGTTTACTTTCAAACGTTTTCAAAGAAATGTCATTAAAAATAATATCAAGTATTTCTGACGTAAAATGTTTTGGTTACCATAAGGTAAAAAGCCCATTTCGTGTTTACGTGCGACATGGTCTTATGAGATACCTTTTTGTTTTCAAAATGCGTATTTTGAGTTCTTACACCAGTCCCATGATTGACCTGGAGTTTATTTTTCCTTATCCTTAAACTCTGGGTGCCCTAATTTTCCTTGGGCAGCCTAGTAGTCAGGTTAGTTTTGAAGTAGCTGGATGGAGCTCGAAGCATGGAGTCAAAAGATTTACCGAAGATTTTTTCTATTTCTACCACACTCTTGTAGTATTGTATTCCGCATTTGTAAGGATAGGAATTTATAACTGTCCATGTTTAACTCTGATAAATGTAATTTAATTTTCGATGTAATGATTATTTGTTGAAATAACATATGTCGGATTCTATTTTGTCTTGTTTTTCTTTCTTACCCTTAAGAATCCACTTCTCTGGCACTTGGATCTATGGGACGTGAATACCAAGGATGTATTAGTGTCGATTTCTGGTGGTCGAAGAAACAGGTTCTTACATTTTTTTGTTGAATAATATTATTCTAGCTATGATCTTGTTGATGAATTATATAGAGAGAAATTGAAATGACACAAATGTACATGTTTTTGATTAGCTTGCATCTGATTGAACTTGCCTGATTTCCACATTGTTTACATTTGAAATGTTAAGCCTGTTAGCACCAAAATTGGTCACTAACCTCGTAGAGAAAGATTATGCAGAGAAATAAGTGATGAAGGTAAATTAAACAGAGAAGACAATGCTAATTTAAATGCATAAAGTAAGAACACCAAATTTATAGTGGTTCAGTGTAATTGCCTACGTCCACTTTGAGGTTAAACTTTATTGATCTTCTTAATGATTGATTACAAATACAATTCGTAGATCAAATGCTTGAATGAAGTTGTTAAGTAAAGAAGATGAGTCTGAAAAATGGCAGAGTCTCCCCAGTGTTCTCCAAAAAAGGTCCCTTTTCACTGTGACCCTGCCCCTCTATTTATAGACAAAGATGGGCTGGACTTCCCAGGTGGGCTCGGTAGCCGAACACTCTAGCTCAAGTATAGTGGTCGTTGTATGCCGAACCAAGTAGGCCGAACACAATGATGCCGAACCACCCTTTCTATGCCGAACGGTATGTTTGATGTGTGGGAAGTGTGGAATGGTTGTTAGTCGAAGCCGAACGTGCCTCTATCCGAACGAAGCGCTTGACCGAACAATGCTCTCTGGCCGAACGATGCATTCTGGCCGAACGATCCCTTTGGCCGAACGACCCTCCTTGGCCTAACGTGCCTTCTGGCCGAACGATCCTTTCTGGCCGAACGATCCCTTTGGCCGAACGATCCCTTTGGCCGAACGATACTGCCATGTCGAGTAGTCATATACGCCGAACGCCTTCTAACGCCGAGTACTCCTGGATGCCAAGTGCTACGCCGAGTACTCCTAGATGCCGAGTGCTACGCCGAGTTCTCCTAGATGTTGAGTGCTTCTGGATGCCGAGTGCTACTAGATGTCAAGTACTCCTGTTGCCGAGTTCCACTGGATGCCGAGTACTACTTGATGCCGAGTACTTCTGTTGCCGAGTTCCACTGGATGCCGAGTACTACTTGATGCCGAGTTCTCGTAGTATGCCGAGCACTAGTTGCCTGGTCAAATCTCCAGGAAACACTTGCCCCCCAAAGTGTATCACGTGACCGAACGTGGTACGCTTTGTGTCATGTAACCATTTCATTTCGTTTTAAATCCTTGACTAACCTCGAGCGGAGATGCCTTTTTGAGAATTCCAGTGGTTTAGGTGTGTGCCGAACGTGTTCTAAATGCCGAATGAGACATTCGTAATCGAACGATGCTTTCTGGCCGAACGAACCTTTAGTGCCGGACATCATTATACGCCGATGCCGAACGTTATGACTTTGACCGGTTCCACCGGATGTAGCCTTTTCGACTTCTTCTGTTTTCCCTATAAAAGCCAGCACCTATACCCTTCTTTCTCTTTTCACACTTCTAACCTCTGCCTTGCACATGCCGAAGCTACCAGCCAACATACAACTAGCCGATTCTTCCCAAGTCTTTAACTTACTCTCTAGGTACTGATCCTCTCACCTAACTGCAGTCTTTACGCTCGAACTCCCTTAATTGATGGGATAAATCAAGCCTTGACTAAAGTGTCGAGTCACGTGATGAGGGTGGTAGGAAATCATTGGTAGTCACACCGTGGTTCGGCATAAGTATTTTATGCCGGGCCAGATTGGTGGAAGGAGAAACATGGAGGAAATAGGAGATGATCAGGGGCATCGAGCGGTATGGTCTGGCGCAACTTGCCGAACGAAGTGCCCTCGTGGTTCGGTGTGGATGGAGGAAGAGATGAGGCCGATGTTAAGGACAGCGTGCCGATTGTCATCTCAGCCGAACAGTCATAAACACCGTACCATACTCAGGCTAAAACATGCCGAACAAAACATGGCCGAACATGACTTACACACCGAATAATGACTTGGCCGAACCAAAATTTAGCCGAACACAGGTTTAGCCGAACAATGACTTAGCTGAACAAAGACTTAGCCGAATAATGACATAGCCGAACAAGGTCTTAGCCGAACCATGACTTAGCCGAACAATGACATAGCCGAACAATGTCTTAGCCAAACCATGACTTAGCCGAACAATGACATAGCCGAACAATGTCTTAGCCGAACAATAGACTTAGCCAAACAATGACTTAGCCAAAGAATGACTTAGCCGAACAATGACATAGCCGAACAGTCGTAAACGCTGAACATTTATTGACTATATCTACCCGTATAGCAAAACAAGAAACAGGGCCCAAGCACTCTAGCATATGTGAAGCCGACCTGGATCACCAACTTCTTAGCTTCCGTAAACGTAAATCTGAATCTTAGATTACCATACGTTTTCTGGATCTGGAATTGTAATCGCCAAAAGGCAGGCTTCTGGGGACGGTCAGCGATGACGGTCTCCGAAGGCGATGACTTGATGCTCAGTTTTATAGCAACAACTTTGCGACCTTCAAACTTTCAACGCTTTTACACGATTGTTTGCACTAGATCAAACACTACACGGGGGGGATATTCGTGTTGTTAACTCTAACGTTCAACGTTTTTCAAGTATAGTTTTCGCATGCACTTAAACAGATTCATTATTTATTGGGGATGTCTATGAAGTCTAGCTCCGCCACCATATCTGACAGGCCTGGGCCATCATCACGGCAAGAAGCCGCTGATACTTCAAATCCGTCGACTTCCCCTGCCCATAACTTAGCACCCGATGCCCTGGAGGCAACAATTCTTTTAGACAACCCGATCGATTCACAAGCTTCGAAGATCAATGAAGCCGCACTTCGACGGATATGCTCCATTCACGGGATTCCTTTCGCCGATGTGTTAGTCCCTTCGTGACACGGTCGTCCTCACCTGGCCCTAGTCGGATATACCACCTGCAACAAGTTCATGTGTTGGATGGGCAGCGTGCCTCCATTTAATTTATTCCTCCGGGACATGTTGCAGTACATCGACATTGCTCCGTCGCAGCTGCATCCGAACGGTCACGCGTTTCTATAAGGGACCTATCTACTCTTCATGGCCGTCTTCTCTAGACCTCCAACCTCTGGCGACATCAGATACATCTATATGATCAAGAAACGGAAAGACAGCCCTTCCTTCATGTTCCTCGAGCCGTACCACAAATGCCAAATCTTGACAGGAGCATGCAGTAAATTCGCCCTGTACAAACAGGAATGGTTCTATGTGCGTTGCCCTCCTGGTTTTGCGAGGAGATGGGTTGAAGGCAGTAAGTCTCTTCGTTGATTCGTCATTCGCGTTTAATTGGAGTCATGCTTTTCCTAATTCCTCGTTTCATCTTTTCAGGTATCAACCCGCATCCGAAGGGCCGAGGATATTCTGAGGCCGTTGAGGCCATTAGAGCTCTTCCTGCCGAGGAACGAGACATCCGAACCATTATTTTGAATGAATCATTGTCAAGGTTTGGCTTGCTAGCCCCAGGTCGTCGGATTAGCCTCCCGGAGGGCGTCTCCATTCCCAAGCCAGCATCCGGCAAAGGGAAAAAACAGGCTGGATCGTCATCACGCCGCACTCCCGATACGCACGAAGAAGGTGAGCACAAAGAGGATGAAGCTCCTGAGACTCAAGGCGAGAATGTGGGTCCCGCTTGGAATCCGGCGGTCGAAGTTCATGACATTGAAACGTCATCCTCCCCTTCGAAGGGAAAGAAGAGGTTAAAATACAAGATTCGGAAGGAGAAAGTTGGCGGCACTTCAAAAGTTATGCCTATCCCGCCAGAGAAAGAGGCTTCCTCACAGCACCTGGAGAGTTCTCTAAGGGGTTTGTCGAATCTCTCTATCCCCGACGATATACTTAATTATGGGTTTGACGATCTTGAAGCCCTCAGGTTTTCTTCGCCCGCTAGAGGCAATGCGGGAGTTCAACTCCCAGTCTAGGGAGACAATACCCCGATTAGTAAAGACAAAAGAACTGGTCCGTCGGAGGGAACACTAGGACACACACGCACATATGCATTCCATCATACACTTCAAGTTTTTTCTTGTTTCCCGGATCTTTCTTAACTCGTTGTTTATCTCTATTCTTTGTAGGTGACATGGGGCGCTCTCACGGATTCGATCGCCTTCACGGCTCTTCCATATTTCATCATTCCGGACGGGATTCAGGTTCGGGCAGACGCAGGGACAGAGATGATTATGAAGATAGAGACAACCGTCCCCGCGATTCGTCTCATCGTAAGAAGGCATATTCCCAATCTTCACAGTCCTGTGATCCTCTTCCTCCAACTGAGCCGGATAGAGAGAAGTCTTTACAGAAGGGGTCCCAACCCGATGCTCCTCGAGAACAACACTCCGGTTCGTCGAGTACAAGGCAAATTCAGGAGCAACGAAAAAGAGCAGAACTTCCAAGGCCTCCTCCCCTTACTCCCGCGGTTGACCCAACTGTAGCAGAAAAGATGGTCGATCTTAAGGCCAAATTTCCAAAAATTTGCTTTGATGGTCTGAAATTCTTCCCAGCTATCCATCATATTCCTGGGCACGTGAAGCAGAGTGCCATTGCCTGTAACAACGACGTCTATGTTCAACATGAGGCGTTTTTTCACTTGGTTGAAAAGATCTCGGAGGTGTCTGTTGAGTGACAATATGAGATTAATCGTCTGAAATTGGAGGCTGGCTGTGACAAGAACATCATCAAGCACCAAGACGAGGAGCTCGCTTCGTACAAGTCGAAGCTGGAAGCCGTTGAGCAAAGCGCAAAAGATACTGCTGAGGCAGTCGCTCGTTTAGAGGTGGCTCACAAGAAGGAACTTGATGAAGCAGTCCAGCGTAGCAGTGCCCTTGCCTTAGAAAAAGATTCCATCCAAAAAGAAAGGGACGCGCTCGCTATACAAGTCAAAGAGTTGAAGGAATTACTTTCCAAGGAGAAAGAGGACAAAGTAGCTGCTCAAGAAGAGTCACAACGATACTGTGATGAAATTGTTGCTACTCGGCTCCTGAAAACGAAGCTCGATGACGAACTTGCTGGGGTTGAAAAAATGAAGGACGAAGCCCGTGAAGAGGGCAAAAGAAAAGCTGCGAAGGAGATGGACTCTCGCCTCGAGGCGGCCGCATAAGCCGGCAGGGAAGAGGTCAAATGCATGTTTGACCCGTTGATTGCTGAGTATGGAGCCCGCGTCCTTATGCACCGTGACTTAACATTCTTGGGCGAGGGCTATCTCGAATCCCTAGCTGAGGCCTGGGAAACCTTATTGAAGATTAGGAAAATCGAGTCGGGCTCTGAAGAGGTCGATGAGGATGCCTTGGTGAAGGAGTTTCTTAGGGGGAATGAGCCGGCGGATTTATCCGCAGCTTTGGTGCTTTATAACAAAGGCTCTCCCCTTCCAAAAGAGAAAAGTGATGAAGCTGGCCCGTCTAGGGCTGAGACTACGGCTCCTCATATTGCTGCTCCTCCCATTGCTCAGCCGGCCGGTCGTCCGACACTTGACCCGTTCGAGCAGCATGCCGGCTATGATCCTGAAGATCCCGGGCTTGGCGTTCACGTGCTATCTCCTATTCTGGATGGTGAAACCCCACGCGCAACCGATAGCCAATCAGAACCCGGTAGGAAACTTTTCTTTTCTAGAAGTCGAAAGATCTTGTTATTTTCCAGCATTGGTTATTCGTTCTAATGTTCATTCTTTATGTTTTCATGCAGGCTGCTCTGATCCCGAGCCAACTCCGAGGAGCGATGGCGCCAAGGAGGAGGCAGAGAAAACAAGCGATGTTGCTCACGCGAGAGTAACTCCTGGCCCTAACGCTCAAGTGATCGGGGCGCTAGATGATGATAAGCTTGACACTTCGTCTCCTGCCGAAGGGAGTGATGAAATCGAAATTACTGGCTCCTCTGAGCATACCTGAAAGATGAGCATGAAGGAACGCCTCGCCGAAGAGGAGAAGAAAAAGGTCGAGGTCAAAGTCGAACCTGAAATACTTGAACTTACCGACCCGCGGAACAGACCTCTGAAAATCATTCTCCCGGGCAGGTTTAAACCACTGGATGTTCCATCTCCTACTCCTGACTCCGCTTCTTTAGTGAGCAAGAAATCCAAGAAAAAGCGTGAGGGAGAGGAGTCGTCGAAAAAAACAAAAGAAGACAAGAAGAAGAAACCGAAGAAATAATCGCTACACTCGTTCAACGAGTTCCTTGCTTAAGTCTTGTAATTACTTTTATCTTTTGTCTCTGTAGTTTGTATAGATAGGTTCTTGACTCTAAGCTTTGGAGGGATAACTGTGTAACCCCATTTTGAACTATTGAACGAAGTTTTAGTTTCTTTTTCGCTTGAATAATTCTCTTACTTTTCTTTGGTTTGCTGACTGACCGTGGTCATAACTCAAGTTTTTAGGAGTTGCATTATTTCCCAGTCCATTCTCGTGTTGTTCGAACATTTCCAGATGTGGCATACTTCTTGTCCCACATTTCTTGAGTACTTGGACTTCTTTTTTTAAATCCGTGCTCCAGGGATTTAGAGTAAGTTGATCCGCGTTCAAGGGATTTGGAGGTTCGTAACATTTATACTCTAGTCCTCGCTCCGGGGACTTAGAGTACTCCGGTCCGCGCTCTGGGGACTTAGAGATTTGAAATCGTTTATGCTCTAGTCCGTGCTCTGGGGACTTAGAGTACTCCGATCCGCGCTCTAGGGATTCAGAGATTTGACATCGTTTATACTCTAGTCCTCGCTCCGGGGACTTAGAGTACTCCGGTCCGCGCTCTGGGGATTCAGAGATTTGAAATCGTTTATACTCTAGTCCACGCTCTGGGGACTTAGAGTACTCCGATCCGCGCTCTGGGGATTCAGAGATTTGAAATCGTTTATACTCTAGTCCGCGCTCTGGGGACTTAGAGTACTCCGATCCGCGCTCTGGGGATTCAGAGATTTGAAATTGTTTATACTCTAGTCCGCGCTCTGGGGACTTAGAGTACTCTGATCCGCGCTCTGGGGATTCAAAGGTTTGAAATCATTTATACTCTAGTCCGTGCTCTGGGGACTTAGAGTACTCCGATCCGCGCTCTGGGGATTCGAAGATTTGAAATCGTTTATATGAGTGTGTGCATCGTACAGGATAATGTAGTTCTAGTAATTCATCACCCGACTACGAGATATAGAAACATTAGTAATTCGTGGAAAATACGGCTTCAAGCCTTTATTAATGAAAAACAACTAAACTGCTTGATTACATAGTTGAAAGGAAACTAAGTCGCGACTGAATGAAAACATACATGAAATAACTATGCCTAAAACAGGAAAGAAACATACTAAATGTAATAATGTCGCAAATGCTCGCTGTTCCACGCCCAAGGGAGTGTCACGCCATCAACGGTCGCTAGCTTGAATGTTCCCTCTCCAAGCTTCCATTCAATGACGTACGGACCTTCCCAGCTGGGATTCATACGCGAAGGTACTGGGAAAACTCGTTTCAAAACGAGATCACCCACATCAAATATCCTTGGGCGGACTCTGCCGTCGTAGTAACGCTTGACTCGGTGCCTATGTGATGCCGCCCTTAATTCGGCCTCTTCACGTTTTTCATCGATACAATCCAGTGATTCCAACAAGAGGTCCTGATTCGTCTTGGGATCATAATATGTCACCCGGTGCGATGGAACTTCAAGTTCCACGGGTATAACGGCTTCAGAGCCGTATGCCAAGGCAAATGGAGTGTGACCGGTCGCGGACTTGTGGGTAGTTCTATAAGCCCATAATGCTGTCGAGAGTTCATCTACCCACTTGCCTCCGACCTTCTCCAGACGCTTCTTCAGTATTGACTTGATTATTTTATTAACGGCCTCGACTTGTCCGTTAGCCTTTGGGTGTGCAACGGCGGCGAACTTCTTCTCGATGCCATACTTTAAACAGAACTCTTTGAACTCTCTGCTTTCAAATTGCGTCCCGTTGTCCGTAATGATGGTGCGAGGAAGGCCAAAGCGGCATATAATGCTTCGTACAATGAAGTTAATGACCTTCTTAGTGGTGATTGTGGCCAAGGGTTCTGCCTCAGCCCATTTTGTGAAATAGTCGACTGCAACTATTGCGTATTTCGCACCACCTTTGGATATAGGCAAAGAGCCGATTATGTCGATTTCCCAGATTGCAAATGGCCAGGGACTAACCATTTGTGTGAGTTCCGTTGATGGAGTCCTCGGGATTTTCACATATCTTTGACACTTGTCACATTTCCTTGCGTAGTCTGCAGCGTCCTGATTCACGGTCGGCCAGTAGTATCCATAGCGGAGGATCTTTTTTTCTAGCGTTTGCCCCCCAGTATGGTCGCCACATTCCCCTTCGTGAACCTCTTTCAAGACCCTCTTTGTCTTGTCATGAGCGATGCACCGTAATAAAGGGACTGAGAACCCTTTTCGATACATTAATCCATTCTGCATCACGTATCGCGCGGCCTTTCGAAGGACCTGTCGTCTTTCGCTCCTTTTTTCTAGTAAAGCCCCGGTTGTCAGGTACAGTTTGAACGGGGTCATCCACGACTCCTTTTCGATTTCTGTTTCCAACACACGGTCAACTTTCATCTCGTCTATGCTCGGGGCATGCAAGGCCTCAACGGGATACAATCCCATTTGCTGTGCGTTGCCTGTGCTTGCAAACTTAGCCAACAAGTCGGCTTCTTTATTCTGTTCGCGTGGGACATGTGAAATGTCATAACGCTCAAGATTTGACAGTAGTTCTTGGACCTGAACAAGGTACGGAGCCAGCTTCTGTCCCTTCGCTTGGTAATCTCCCCGCACTTGGTAAACCACCAACTGTGAGTCACAAAAGATTTCAACTGATTTGATCCCGAGTTCTCCGATAAGCTTCAAGCCAGCGATCAGTGCTTCATATTCTACTTCGTTATTTGTAGCTGGGAAATCAAGCTTCAAAGCATAATAGATTGATCGATTTTCCGGAGTTATAAGAACTACACCCACGCCGGAGCAACGGTCGTTTGATGCCCCATCAGTGTATAATTTCCAACGAACGGGGGGAATGACGTCATGATTATCTGGTTCTATGGGTATGGTAAACTCAGCGATGAAATCTGCTAATGCTTGCCCTTGTATGGCCCTCCATGGCAAGTAGGCGATATCGAACTAGCTCAACTCGATGTTCCATTTTAGCAATCTTCCGAAAGTTTCTGGTCGTTGGAGTACCTGCCGCAGGGGTTGATCGGTATAAACACTGATTGAGTGCGCTTGAAAATATGGGCGTAGCTTACGTGATGCAATCACCAAGCAATAGGCCAATTTCTCGATTTTAGGGTAATTTCTTTCTGCCCCCGTTAAACGCTTGCTAACATAATACACCGGCTTCTGGATTCGGTCCTCCTCGCGAACTAAAGCCGCACTTATCGCATGTGGGGATACAGCCAAGTATACATATAGCATCTCGTGGTCTACTGGTTTTGACAGCACTGGTGGACTCTCCAGATGCCTCACCAGATCCCGGAATGCTTCCTCACAACTAGACGTCCATTCGAAGTTCCTCTTCCCTTTCTTTATTATATCAAAGAAAGGGATGCACTTGTCAGTTGCCCTGGATATGAATCGACTTAGCGCAGCTACTTTTCCATTCAAGCTCTGTACCTGCTTTATAGTCCTGGGTACTTGCATATCTCGAATAGCTTGGATCTTTTCGGGGTTAGCTTCAATTCCCCTAGCATTGACGATGAATCGCAAAAACTTCCCCGACGCAACGCCGAAGGAACACTTCAGAGGGTTGATCTTCATCCCGTAATACCTGAGTATGTCGAACATTTCAGCCAAGTCTCGAATGTGGTCGTTTGACTGTCGTGACTTCACGAGCATGTCATCCACATAGACTTCCATCGTCCTACCAAGCTGGTCCTTGAACATTCGATTCACCAAACGCTGATAAGTCGGTCCTGCGTTCTTCAGTCCGAAGGGCATTACTACATAGCAATATAGCCCGACATCTGTAACGAAGCTGGTGTGTTCTTGGTCCGGAATATGCATCGGGATTTGGTTGTATCCCGAGTATGCATCCATGAATGATAACAGCTCATGTCCTGCGGTGGAGTCGACCAACTGATCTGGTTGTATCCCGAGTACGCAAGTTCTCCATTTCCCATTTGCCTTTTTCACCAGTACGGGGTTCGATACCCATTCAGGATAGAGGGCGTCGTGGACGAACCCATTGGCTTTGAGTTTGTCCACCTCCTCTTTGAGAGCAACGAACCTCTCCGGGTCCATTTCTCTCCTCTTTTGTTTAACCGGGACGTATTTCGGGTCTATGTTCAACATATGACTCGTGATGGCAGGAGAAATCCCACACATATCAGAATGCGTCCAAGCGAAAACATCAAGATTCGCCTGGAGGAAGTCACTAAGGTCTTCAGTCATTGCGGGGCCAAGCTGTGATCCGATCTTCAGTATCCGCGAAGGGTCGTTTCGGCTAACTGAAATGTCAACCGTTAGTTCAGCCGGCGCTGCCATTTCTTCCCTGGGTTTCTCATCGTCGTCTCTCGGATCTATGTCTCTGAAGATCCGAGAATTATGCCCGAGCCAGGGCTCGGGACTTACTTGTCAATTATCCGTGTTAAGGATGCGGACGGGATTGTCCACAACCTTTCCTTTCTCCCTCCGATGGGCCTCCCGGAGCTCAGCCACATAACAGGAACGACCAGCTGCTTGGTCGCCATGAACAATACCTACCCCTTTGTCAGTTGGGAACTTCAAATTTAAGCACCACGGGGCTAATGTTGTCCTAAACTCAGCCAGGGCCGGTTGGCCCAAGAAAACTTTATACGGAGAATCCACATCCAAAACTACGAAGGGTAGGATTCGCACCCTCCGACGTTCGCCTTGTCCCAGTTCAACTGGTAACTCAACATAGCCCACTGCATCGGTCGCTGCGCCATTAAAGCCGTGTATGCGAGCTTTGGATGGTTTCAAGTCCTTTGTTTCCATTTTCATCTGGTCATAAGCCTTCTTGAAGATGATGTTGACAGAACTTCCACAATCAATCAAAATTCTTTTCACATACGCCGGTCCGATCGTTGCAGATATGACCATCGGGTCGATGGTTGGAGCCTCCACTTGGTCAGCATCTCTGTTTCTGAACACTATATCGTCTGTCATTACGCGTTGTTGCTTAGCAGGGGTCCCATCCTCCGTGTTCGAACAACATTCGAAACCTGCATGCTTCAGGGCACTAGCATACCGCTCCATCTCCTGCCAATTCTTATCCGCGGGGTGAGGCCCGTCGATGATCGTGTTTATGACTAGCCTACCCACAGTTCGGGCAGGCTCCTCGAGATGGCGCGGAGCCGGTGCACGACCTGGGTTGGACGTTCCCTGTCCTCCTTCCTGTGGATCCTTCACAAATTCTTGCAACTTCTTTTGCCTAATCAACTTCTCGATAGCGTCGTGCAGGTGTCTGCACTCTTCCGTATTGTGCCCATAAGTCTCGTGGAAGCGGCAATATTTCCCGGTCCGTTTCTATTCCTCGGTTGATTCTTTTGGACGTGGCTTTCTGTACTGAAAGGCATTGCAGGTTGATAGGTAAATGTTCTTAAGAGACGCGTTCAGCGGAGTATACTCATTGTAGCTTGGAATTCTCGATTTCCACTTCCCCGCTTCTCTCTTCTTCCCTTGATTTCTTCCTCCGGACTCCTTAGGCTGCCCGGACTTATTCTGGACATTGACTTGGACCTTTCCTGAGTTGTCCCCGGACTGTTTCACAGCAACGTTGCTTTTCATGGACTCTTGGACAGGTCCTGGTGTCTTATCTCGTCTTACCCACCTAGCTTCCTCTCTCCTTATGAACTGGTGTGCCTTTGAGTAGAAACGCTCTAGCGTAGTCGGAGGTTTTCCTGCCAACTAGTCTCCAAACTCAGAATCTGGATCCACACCTCTCATCACAGCCATTAGGATCGCATGATCGTTGGGATTACTGACTTCAGTTGCCGCAACATGGAACCTTTGTAAATATTCCTTCAATGACTCCCCGGGACTCTGGATTACACTTGACAGAGACATTACGTCCTTTGGACGAGTAGTGTGTATCCTGAACTGCTCAATAAACTTCTTTGCCAATTCCTCGAAATTGGATACAGACCGCGGAGGAAGTCGGGTAAACCACATAGTAGCTTTCCCAGATAGAGTAATTGGAAATCATCTACACTTGGTGGCATCATTTGCCCTAGCTGAATCCATCATCCATTCGTACCTCCTGACATGCTGTCTGGGGTCAGTCTTTCCCTCGTACGCAGGGATAGTTGGCATACTAAACTTTCTGGGGTACGCCGCTTATAACACAACATCTGTGAACGGAGTGTGACTCCTTGATACTCCCCAATCTTCATTCGACAAGCCCTGATTTTCTTTCATCAATTGCCTGACCATGGCTGTCAGGTCTGGTGTCTGTATGGAAGGTGGAAGGTTAGAGTCTGTTCTACGTGACTGTCCATGTTGATGCCTCCTATCCTGGCGATCTGCCAATCATGCGTCTTGAGGTTCGACATCATTAGCGTTTTGATGGTCTGGGCCTCCAGCCTCCATCTGTACTCCAGTTCCTAGGTTTCCAGCTCCGACTTGGTCACGTTTTCCAGCTGTTTGAACAGCAGCACCCGTCCGTGCAGCTTCAGTCTTACGGCGTCAGTGCCTGGGAGGTTCATCAGAAGTAGTTGAGCTGTCAGATGAGGAATAGGGAGCGGGATTGCCCCCAGCATTCTGTTGCTGCTGTTGAGTGGGTTATGCCATCAGGTTGGTGTTAGCTTGCATCTACTCTCCTAGTTGTCTCCTGCTTTCCCTGAGTTCTCTCATCAAGTCGTTGAACTCTATTCTGGTGACAACTGGAGTTTTGTCCTGGGTGGCAATTCCTACACCCGGAATCGCTGGTTGATTGCTAGGTCCTGCTTGTTGTACGCTAGCAGTTTCATGGGCATCCGCATTATGAGAAGCTGACCTGGTACGTGGTCTAGCCATTGTAGAGTTATTGGTTGGAACTCTGAGTAGAATCAACGGATGTCCTATCAATGAGTCGGATCTTCTTTGGGGGATTTGTTCAATCCAGTAGCTTCAAAGCACATCCTTGAGGTCTGAGAATTCAATTCTCAGCGAAAGCACCAAAGTGTTAGCACCAAAATTGGTCACTAACCTCGTAGAGAAAGATTATGTAGAGAAATAAGTGATGAAGGTATATTAAACAGAGAAGACAATGCTAATTTAAATGCAGAAAGTAAGAACACCAAATTTATAGTGGTTCAGCGTAATTGCCTACGTCCACTTTGAGGTTAAACTTTATTGATCTTCTTAATGATTGATTACAAATACAATTCGTAGATCAAATGCTTGAATGAAGTTGTTAAGTAAAGAAGATGAGTCTGAAAAATGGCAGAGTCTCCCCAGTGTTCTCCAAAAAAGGTCCCTTTTCACTGTGACCCTGCCCCTCTATTTATAGACAAAGATGGGCTGGACTTCCCAGGTGGGCTCGGTAGCCGAACACTCAAGCCCAAGTATAGTGGTCGCTGTATGCCGAACCAAGTAGGCCGAACACAATGATGTCGAACCACCCTTTCTATGCCGAACGGTATGTTTGATGTGTGGGAAGTGTGGAATGGTTGTTAGTCGAAGCCGAACGTGCCTCTGTCCGAACGAAGCGCTTGACCGAACAATGCTCTCTGGCCGAACGATGCATTCTGGCCGAACGATCCCTTTGGCCGAACGACCCTCCTTGGCCTAACGTGCCTTCTGGCCGAACGATCCTTTCTGGCCGAACGATCCCTTTGGCCGAACGATACTGCCATGTCGAGTAGTCATATACGCCGAACGCCTTCTAACGCCGAGTACTCCTGGATGTCGAGTGCTACGCCGAGTACTCCTAGATGCCGAGTGCTACGCCGAGTTCTCCTAGATGCCGAGTGCTTCTGGATGCCGAGTGCTACTAGATGCTGAGTACTCCTGTTGCCGAGTTCCACTGGATGCCGAGTACTACTTGATGCCGAGTACTCCTGTTGCTGAGTTCCACTGGATGCCGAGTACTACTTGATGCCGAGTTCTCGTAGTATGCCGAGCACTAGTTGCCTGGTCAAATCTCCAGGAAACAAAGCCTATTAAGGTATGTTTAATTGGTGGATAATTAAATTGTATATTTAAGCTGGTATGTAAACGTACACACCAATATTGTATATATATAAGTTCATAATATAAAGAAAACAGATTTCTTACCTTGTATATATTTCCTGGGCTTTAGAATCATTTGCTGGTGTAAAGTATGCACGTTACTCCTGATTTGTAATTTTCCTTTGATTTGGGAAATATTAATGCGTATATTTATATATTAGCATGTGTAAATTAACTGAAAATTTGGTGAGGAACTCGTTTATGTTATATTCGTAGAAGAGATATTTTACATCGTGTACACTATTAATTAATTGTCATTATTTTAGTGCATATACGCTAGTATATTCCTTTTTTTGAATTAGATACGTTAATAGTATGATATTTAGAATATACATTAAATCAATTAATGAGCAACTTTTTGAAATTTTTGAAAAAATACCATTTAATATGATGGTGTATATTTAAATTCATAATTCCATAGGAAATTTTTTGAAAACATATATATATATATATAAGTTAATCAACTGAAAGAAGCTAGAATAGAAATTTAATCAAAGAAAAAACAATCATGAATACAGTCATACAAATGTATGAAGAACAAAGATGGAAAACATATCCTATAGTGCATCATATAGTCAAATGATATATAAAAAGATAAGCATGAGAAATTACCTTTCTAGACAGTCATTTCTTTTATATAATTTGTTTTGTTAAAATTTAAAGGGTTTTCTTAATGTGTGCCTTAAAGGAACATTTTAAGAATGATAGTTATTAGCTAAAAATATTTATTTCAAATAACTAATTTATCCTTTTATATTTTAAACAAGATGGAATTTGGAGGGGTTATATTGGTAATTTAATAACCTTAACATGTGCTCTTTGGGCACATTTAATGTTTTCCAAATTTAAATATGTTATTCTAAAATTGGGAGCTTATAAGTAATAATACCGAGAGTGTTATTGCGCAGCACTATAGAAGTAATGCCGGCTAGTATTTTGCATAACAAAATCATAAGTATCTTATTTCAAACATATATATGACTTATCAGAGTAATATGATCCATAACAAAATTGTTAATATCTCATTTTAAACACATTCGGTGATGAATTTCTTTGATATCCAGTTGAAATTCCAAAACAAATTATATTATATAATATTTTAGGCATATGTATTAACGGATCTATTTGGAAACTTGTTTTATTGTCATATGTTAGAAATGTGCACTTTAGACAAGATATTTATAAACTAAGGGGAAACGATCATGGCAAGAAAACGACCATACAACTGGTTATTTACAACGTTTTGCAAAACGGCAGTTTTAATAAAGGATTTTTAACAACTGGTTTTTCTTGATAGTTGTAATAAACGTATTTTCAACAACTATTTGTTTTAGCCAGTTGTAATAGAGATCTCTAACAATTTACTAGTTTTGACCATTGTAAATATTGATATTTCCCATAGTTTATAAAAAATTGAATGAATTCTAATTATTTATAAATTAAGAATAATAATTATTTTTTATTGTTTTATTTTCTTTCACTCAATTTTTTTTACATTTGTCATTTTAAAATGTTGTAATAAATATATTTAATAACTATTAATTGTTAATTAACGAATAATACTTAATAATTAGTAATTAATGAATAATAATTAGTAATTATGAAGAAATATTTAATAATTAATAACTAGTAATTACTATTAAATAATTAATGTTCAATAATTAATATTGATTATTTAACAATTAACAATTAATAATTATACTTATGATTTGGGTAGTACGTATTCTTCTTAAGCTTTAGGTAGCTTGTCTTCTTCTGAGTTTAGTCAGTTAGCTAGTGATACTTCTTTCATATATTCTGATGTTGAGGTTGATCGTGAGTATATTAGAAGTAGGGAATTCGATAGGGCTAGATCTATTAATATATGAAGATCATTAGTTGGAACATTAGAGGTTTGAATGATTTTGATAAGTGTGACAAGGTTAGAGCTTTTTTTAAAGACTATTCTTTTGACATTATCTCCTTCAGGAGACTAAAATTGAATGTCCTGATATTTGTTTCTATAGGAGAGTATCATTTTAGAAAATGGGCTTTTTTACCCTCTGTGGGCGCTTCTGGGGTTTACTGATTGGGTGGCGGGATAATTATTTTAAATTGCTCCAATGTATTTCCAAGCAACATTCTTTAGACATTATTCTAATTAATCTTGCTGATAATTCTTTTCTAAATATTTCTACTGTTTATTGGCCAAACTCAAAAATAGGTCGTCGGATTCTTTGGGATGAATGCCTTGAGTTTAGATCTTTAGCGCCGGGTTCTTGGATTTTGGGGGGGTGATTTTAACATTACTCATTTTATAGGTGAGCGATCACCACGAGAGGGTGATTTCTCTGCTATGGAGGAATTTGACCAATTTATTATTAATTCTAATTTGATTGAAATTCCTCTTTCTAATAGAGAATTTACATGGAGTAATACTAGGGAGTCCCCGTCTATGGCTCTTCTGGATAGGTTTTATGTTAGTGATGAAATAAAGGATAAATTTCCTACCTGTAGAGTGTCTAGTTTGCCTTACACTTATTCCAATCATTGTCCCATTATTCTCACTTATGAACATCATAGGGTTATTAGTTGATCATTTAAATTTGAAAAAATGTGATTATTAGAATCAAGTTTTTCGAATTTAATAATTAATAAATGGAATTCTATGAGCTTTTATGATATTAGAAATTGAGCTAATTCAGCTAAAAATTTTGTTTTAAAACTTAGGGATCTTAGGATTTTTCTTCAAAACTGGAATAAATTTTTTTTTGGTAGTATTAAAATTAAAAAAAGAAAATATTCTTTCTGAGATGCTTAAATTAAATAGGATAGAAGAAACTAGACGATTAAATTTAGGTGAGAGTATTGTTCTCGCTAATCTAAAAGAAAAACTTAACTCTATTTTAGAAAAGGAGGAAGTTATGTGGAAACAGAGATCAAGAATCCAGTGGATTAATGAAGGTGACAATAATACTAAATTTTTCCACAATATGGCTAGTGGTAGAAAATGAAGTAATACGATTAATTCCATTTTTGTAAATAATGTAGAATTAGTTGACCAAAGAGACCTTAATGAGGCTTTTACAGACTATTATAGACATATTTTTGGTAATAGAAATAAACATAGAATTAATGTTAGATGGAATGATCTTTATCCGGCTGATTCTAATGTTGATCTTTCTGAGTTAGATAATCCTTTTACTGAAGAGAAAATTCGAAAAGCTATTAATGATTTGCTAGGTGATAAATCCCCAGGTCTGGATGGATTCCCAAATTTCTTTTATAAAACATTTTAGGATGTTTTAAAATTAGATTTAATTAGCATGTTTATTGACTTATATAATGGAAATTTGCAGTTAGGAATATTTAATTTTGCAAATGTTATTCTATTACACAAAAAAGTAAGTGCTAATAACTTAAAAGATGTTAGACCTATTTCAATAATTAAATGTTCCGTTAAAATTATTTCAAAAGTTTTAGCTAATAGACTTAGTATAAGAATGAATGACCTAATTGACTGTTCACAGTCTGCTTTCATTAAAGGGAGAAATATCACCGATGGTGTGGCAGTTGTTCAAGAATATATTAATCACTGTTGTAAGAATAATATTACATGTGCGATTTTAAAATTGGACTTCGCAAAAGCTTTTGATTCAGTAGATTGGAATTTTCTAGTAGATATATTTCATGCTAGAGGTTTTAGTCATAGATGGATTAGCTGGATCATGAATTTTCTTAGAACTGGTAACTCTAGTATTATGGTTAATGGTATTTTAGGTAATAAAATTCTATCTAAGCGAGGTTTAAGGCAAGGGAATCCTTTATTGCCTCTTTTGTTTAACTTAGCCGCAGATGTTTTCGCTAAGATAAATAAAGAAGCGATTGATAATGGATCTTTGGGAAATGTAGGGAATGATATATCGCGTAACGGCATATCTGTCCTTCAATTTGCAGATGATACCTTGCTTTTTTCTTCTCATTTACCAAGACACATTATTTCTCTTAAGTTTATTTTATATAGTTTTGAACTTCTATCTGGTTTAAAAATAAATTTTGATAAATGTTCTATTTAGTTTTAAATGATTTTTAAAAATTTGAAAATTTAGTTGCTAATACGCTAAATTGTAAAACTATGAATTTTCCTTTTGACTATCATGGTTTTGTGATTAGACCAACTAAACTAAAGAATGACGACTTGTAATGACCCACTATTTTGGACCATTTAAATCGACAATAAATCCACACATGTCGGACTTGAATAATGCAAAACAATAGATTGTAAATAAAATTTGGCAAAACTCAGAATATACAGTAAATAAATCACAAATCGCAGACACAGAGTAATATAACAATGCAGCGGAAGCAAATAAATAGTAGTTCATGAAGCTACTATATATAAAATAACAGAGTTCAACAAGATACAACAGAAATCACGAATACAAAGATGTCTCAATACAATAGTCAAATACAAGATCTGAATCCATCACTGGAATCAACTGAGTGACTGAAAGCAGAATCAGTGGATGGATCCAAGCGAAGCTCCAACTCCAAAGGTGAGTCTCGAATGCTGTATCACTCAGTCTGACCCGAGCGTAAAGCAAAACACAAAACACTCGAGTTAGGACATACATACTTATACAATGTAAACCAACTCAAGTGAACTATAATGGAAAAGTACAAGTAACTTAAAGAATGCTTGGGACCGCCCATTCTTTAAGGATCCGTTAAACTATCTACTATGTAGTAATATTCGCTATTGTAATAATGTCTATAATAAAATAAACTTACTTTTAAATAGCGTTAAGGAGTGACCCAATATTCCCCTTAACACATAATAGTGCCAATAGTCTATACAGTACCTACATACCTCGAGAGGCTACGAGAAGATACTCCATAGGTACGACACAAATAGAAACTTGTAGTAAAGCTCGGTATGGTAGGTGACACGGCACAACTAGGCAATGCCAGGGTAGATATACCAATTATGCATCCGGGCTGGTGGAAACGCATAGCAGCCACTACCGCCCACCTCGAAACACACTCCCAATCAAAATCGAAGGGTGGTCACCAAATCAATCACAAAGTAATAGAATGGTATCGAAGAAATGCATCCGATCAGAGGTGCTACCTCATTGGCCCGTCAATCGCTCCTGTTTTAGCCACCTTATGCCAACTCATGGGAGTTGGGTCCACATTCATACCTTAATAGGATCGTCGCCACCATCCTACTTCATTCTGGAATCTCCATCGCGTACACGGTTGTCAAAGTGGTTTTCGGTATCGACAAAGAGTATGCCCATATCTGATCCCGGTCACTTTGCCAACCAATCGTTATTATAACCAATGGATATTTATTTCAAAATCATTTACTTTAAAACCCCAAAATATCATATCCTTTAAAAGGTAATCATAGCCTCTAGCCTCATCAACCGGGAATGACTGAAAATCAGGGGGGATGCAGAATGGCTAAGTGGGTCGCACCCAATTAGGGTATGTTTATCACCTTTCTAGATACCCTCGGATATCATTTTATTACTACGATACATGGAAGGAGCTCAGAAAGGTTGGGAACATCTGGGGTGATAGCATATTCGGTCTATCCAGGTTTGGGATAGTCCGGTCTTGTGTTGCAGTGGATCCTGGCATGGTCCTCGGTACATTTTTCTAGACGTGTACTGTGGTAGGTGGTACCCCAATGCCTAGTCATTCGTATGGAATCCATTCTCCAATACGTGCCTTTACGGTTTTGGTTGTAGAGCCTAGTATGCTGGAATTTAATTAATGTAACAATTTCATCTATTTGAATAAGTATTTGTACTTAGACACTATTATAATAACATTGGATTTTCTATAAAAGTATTTTGGTTACCGTAAGGGAAAAATCCGTCGTGTTTATGTGTGGCGTGGCCTTACGGGATACCTATGATTTTAAAAGGATTTTTGAAAGTTATAACGAATAAAATTACTTGTGATTTAAATTCTCATGCTGGGTTTACCAGACTGACCCGGGCGTGGTTTTTCCTATATGCTCGAGTCAGACCGAGCATATTTCCTGGTTTAGCTGGAAGTTGGAGCTTCGGGAGAGGAGTTGGAGCCCAGAGTCGTATTCACGTAGATGATTATATTCCGTTGTATTTAGTTGTGTATATCAGCAATTGTAAGGACATGTTATTATAACTTTCCGTTCTGAATAGGTTAGTATACTCTGATTGATGTTTGTATATATATTAATTACCGATTCTGTTTATGTAAAGATTGGTTCTATATTATAGATTATTCGTTTCCGCTGTGAGATTCTGTTTTGTTCTATTTTTTTCTATCTTCTTTCTACTTTCTTTTCTTACTATCCGCCTTTTTGTTCAATTTGGACTGGACAACTGTGGTAAAGTGTCCGTTCGAACTATACAGAAAAGTGGGTTGTGACATCGTGGTATCAGAGCTTAGGCTGCGCGAATACCTAGGCTTTGGTGGGGTTACTCATTAGAGATAGGGTCAGTAGTATCCTAGAATGAGTCTGAGTGTATATATATACGAGAGCGCGTATTTGTTAGTGATATAAAATGTTTTTATATTGTGTTAATTGATCTGTTGAGTGGCATATGGATTCTGATCAATACGAGTAGTTAACGTTATTGATAGGGATCTCTAAACACTTGAACAAGGCCAACGGACACAATATTGTTTTAAGTAGGTAAATGAAATAATTTTACCCGGTATATATTTTATATATTAAAGTCATGATTTTCAAAATATATTGTATTTTGAGATGTTGTTTGATAAGTGATGATAATATTTTATCATCTATAAATTGAGTGGTCATAACCGTTAGCTTTGAGTATCCTTTATTGCCTGCCCTTTTGACCAGGATATTCCTTAGAAACCCAAGTCTTGTAAGATAGGAACTTTGGAAAATTGGGATTTTTAGTAAATTTGGTTTACTAAAGGAAATTGAAATATTTTAAATAAATATTTTAGGAAAAAATTTCACAGATAAAGGCTAACTTTATAATAATTGATTTGTAAAGAGATATTTGAGAATTAAAAACTCCGGTGATTTCGGAAAAAAAATTTAAAATAAATTTTTGAGGAAAATGATTTTTGTATTACCTAAGTAAAGTTTTTGAATGGTAGCAATTTAAAAAAGGAAAAGTCATCTGAAGTGTGTGCCTATATATTAGTCTTTAGCATATATGAATTCCTAAAACCTTAGGATCTCATTCTTGGTTTTGTTAATTGATTGTAGATAACCCGTAGTATCGTTCTAGAAGGAGCACTTTCGAAGGCTAGGAGAGATGACGATCATGACTTAGCTAGAAGGATTCTGAAGGATCTTAACGAGCCATCGATATATGAGGAAGATTTAGAGGAGGAAATAGAGCCTATCGAGCAGCCATCGCATCAAGAAGAGGAGCCCGAGGAAGAAACAAAAGAAAAATTCGAGGATAAGGAAGAATTCGAGGACGAGGAAGAATTCGATGTTGAGGAAGAATTTGAGGATGAAGAGGAATTTAAAGCAGAGGAAGAACCCGAATCAGAAAATGATGACGCTGTCATCTGGGAAATGAGTGAGGTTGAAAATGAGCTAATTGCAGATGGGGATAACCGTCAAAGGGAACCAAGCTTGGTGTTTGCATGGGTTCCGGATAACGATGTTGAATCTATGGAATTGAAAGGACCCGAAGTGGATGACTCGGATGGAGAGAGTCCGTAGTGAGTGTTGGTTTGGGTTGAGTGATCTCTTGGTAGTGTATACCCTATTAGTATGTATTAGTAACCTGTAGATGTCATGTTGGTTGGGTTGTAGTCCAGTAAAGTATCTCAGTAAATGTTTGGTATGACTATATATGTGTGTATGAATATGATGACGGTAATTGTGGAAGTATTCTAGTTGATACTAGGTGTAACTGATATTTGGGAATATATATAAATATATATAGTGTAACGACCCGTGAATTTTAATAATTTTTTTTGTTTTATTAGTAGATTTAATTTAAATTTTGTGAATTTTTAAACAATAAATTTTTGAAATATAAACTTGATATTTGGAATACGTCTACTTTAACATAGCTACTGGTAAATTTTCATCAAATAATATGGAAGTTTATTTTCTTATGTAATTCTATTTCAATTTAAATCAGTTAATATTTGATGATAATAAAATGTTTTCCAAATCTGAATATTTTTATATAATAAATTTGTAAATCATCTTCTGAGTGAGACTTCATCTTCCATTTTGTCAAATTTTGACTGTTGTTGCTTCGTTCATCTTATTTCCGGCAAATTAGCCGCATTTCCGGTACCGATATCGACTTTTGATCAGATGATTGTACCACTGATATCTATATACCGTTTTGATCGTCTTGTCGTGTCAATCTCAACAGTGTATTCATCTGTGTATTTCGGAATCCGATACGCGTTGAAAACCTTAAAACGGTCAATAGTATCGGTTCTATACTTGTGACTGCTCGATTTCCTCTGTCCATTCACATCTACCCGTTGAAAGCCAACTGTCATCGCTTTTATTATTTTCTGAATTTAATTATGACTTTAGCGATTCCTTTTCTTTTTATTCAATATATACATATTTTAGTTTGTTCGTTTTCTCTGAGCCTAGCTTCCGTTATTATTTTATAAATTCTTATATTTACTTTCTTCTACCTGATAACGCGTGAACACTATTCCTCTTCTTTTTATTTCCTTGAAGTTTTTTTTCATGGCCGTAGCCTGCTCCTTTCCTCCACCCCCTGCTCGTCCTTGCCATCGTACAACGCGACCCACGCACCTTTCCCCTTCTACTTTTCCTCACGCAAGACAAACCCACTCCACCGCCAATGCTCCACGTTCATCAACCTTCCTCCATCCACGCGGCAGCACAGTTTTTCCCACCACCTTCTTTTCTTTCCCTGTCGTTGCCGAACTTCCCAAGTAAATGCCCAGCCTCTTCCCCTTCGCCTCGCGCAGCTGAACTGCACCTCATCTCATCATGTCGTGTCTCTCCTCTCAGACCCACCGTACCTGCAGCCGCATATAATATGAGGTGTGCATATATATGTATATATAGTGATGTAAGTGTATATTTGGTTGCAATTCATGTATTAGTACATATATAAGATTTACTTTAAAGTATTCATATTTGAAGGTGTATATATATATATATATATTCGAAATCTTGAAATAATATGTATGTTGTCTATGTGTTAGCTTCTGGTCTGCATGTATATTTTCTGGTATTTATTTATAATATGGTTAGATTTCATAAATTTTACAGTAGAGTATTATATATATATATTGTTTTATATATATTGTATCATGTAGCTCGGCCTATGGCTTCCCTTGTATGTTTCAAGAACAGGATGTACTATGTATATATATTTTAATATATATTTGAGTCTGGGTTTCAAATCACATATATATTGAGGTGTAATTTTGTATGTGATTTGAAATTTAATTTATAGAGATTAGGCATATAGTTATTTACAAGTTATAAAACCATGTTGTCTGTAATGTTTGACAAGTAGAAGAAAATATATGTTTACATATTGAACTTATAATTTGATAGGTATGAATAGTAAATTGGTTATTTTAACCGAGAGAGCTTAAATATTAATATAATAAATATATTATACCATAGTATATATAATTTTATGTATATATAGAAAGCTACTTTACATATTATATGTATATGTACTTGTTCTTATATATTATGTTGTTCTGTTATAAAAGATATTTATATATATCTATGTTATAAAGTATAGGCCTGTACTTATGACAGCCTGTGCACCATTTTGCAAGTCTTGTTCATTTTATATATATATAAGAATATTAACCTTAAAGTTCTATAATTTGTTGTATATAAAGTTATAATTTGCTAAATTTAATTATATATATGTATTTTATATGTTATACGGAAAAAATTTACATTTACAGTAATAGATAAACTTACTGTAGTATATTCTCAAAATATATGCACCTTATTGTAGTATACATATGTTGTGTTGTATTATACAAGAGATTTGAACGGTATATAATAATATAGTAAGTTTGTGTAAAATGAATTTGTTTAATGATTTTGCTGTCTATATATATATATATATATATATTAGCTTATAAATTGGTATAAATATGTGGTGGATTTCAAAGTGTATAGGTTATTGTATATTAAAGTATATGTTAGTTTATATATATATATATATATATAAAAGTTAGATTTGTTATAAACTTGTTATATATTAATATATATTATGTTTTGTTACTGTATGATGTTGTATATACCTTTATTGATATATATATATATATATTATTTTATTTTATTTTATAATTGTCGTATTACTTTTAATAAAATATTAATAATACCATAATATACCTTTTTGTTTCTGTTATATCAAACTGATTTTGATTCTTGATTCCATATCTATCAGCTTTGTTCGTCGAATCGTGTCCATCTAGCTTCGATTTTGAAGTCGTGATTGCATTTCGTAACTCAAATTCATTGTCTATCCCATATAGCCTCTAAAGGTGAGCAATCACTCCCGATTAACATTCTTTTATTTATTAAATTTGATTTCAATTGAAACGACAATTGAAATATGCTGCTGTTAGTTATTCACATTGCTATATATATGCCATTATCTGTATCTATTCACCTGTGACATCTGACACCATTATCTATTATTTATCACTGATGATATATGCATGATACCGATTGTTATATTATTATCGTATATGTTATCACTCTGCAAGTTCCCTGTTAGTATAGAATTCACTATGGGTTGAAATGATACATACCCGAACGATCTATAGAATAGGAGAAAATCGTTATGGGTTGAAATGATAAACCCAAGCGATTTTCATTGACATTGAATTTGGGATTGTGAATTGAAAAGATATATACCCGTATATATTTAAAGTGCGGACTCAAATGATAAAAATCCATATCACTTGACCATAGGGTAAAAAATTATATATAGACACCGTTGGTCTATATATAAATATTTTGAAATGATTTCTATGGTTTTGAAAAGAAATACATGGTTTTAATAAATATTGATTTCAAAGATTTAATAAAATTGGTTTAATAAAGTTGATTTAATCAATATAAAATATGTTTAAGTATTTATTTAAAATTTATATTTTCAAATATAGAGTTTATAAGGTTTCAGGTTGAAAGATAAATTTGAAATTGGTTTGGAATTTTAATTATTTAAGAATTATACCTAAATAAGTTTGATTTGAAATTTATTAAATTTGAAATTTTAAGATGTGTTTTATAACTTAAATTTGATTAAAAGTGACTTAAATGAATATTTCAAACTTATATAAATTTAAATGGGATATTTTGTTTATTTGAATTTGTAAATTAAAGTTGTATTTAGATGTTATTGAAATGATTAAATAAATATTTCAAAAACTAAATGTAATGAAATTAAAGTGAGATATAAATGGAATTATCAAATTTAGTTTTGGAAATGTGGAATATTTAAAGCTTTGAAATATATATACCGAAATTGAAATGGTTTATTTTGGTGTTTCAAATCTGTATTTGAAATCGATATAAATTGAAATGATTTATTGAGAAATTGAATTAAGTTTAAATTTATGAATTGAAATTGAATTAAATTAAATTTGGAAGTCGAGTTGATTTGAATCGATTTGTGAATTTGTGGAAACTATCTTTATTATATAAAGTATTTTAAATTATATTTAAACTATTTTATATTATTTTATAAACTATTTTTAATATAAATTATTTTAATACAACTATTTTTAATATAAACTATTTTAATATAAGCTGTTTAAATATACTAATTATTTTTAATATAAATTGTTTTAACTTATAACTATTTTATATAAACTATTTTATTTATAAACTATTTTATTATATATACTATTACTAATATCTAAACTAATTGAAGGGAAGTGTTATGATTTCCAAAATGCTATGATTTCAAAGCTGTGATTTCCAAAGTATTTTGATTTTTAAAGACTATGATTTTGAAAGCGTTATAACTCTTGAAAGTGATATGATATTTTTGAAATGGATATATTTGAAGTGAAAATGATATCGTATTGATTTGGTTTTGAAATGGAAATGATATTTTAGTTTTAAAGTATAAACTATTTTGAAATGACCGTGGTGTTATAATCACGTTTGGTTGTTAAAGAGACCGGGATCGGATATGGGCATACTCTCTGTCGATACCGAAAACCACTTTAACAACTGTGTACATGGTGGAAATTCCAGAATGAAGTAGGATGGTGACAATGATCCTAAGGTATTTACGTGGACCTAACTCCCGTGAGTTAGCATAAGGTGGCTAAAACAGGAGCGATTCCGGGCTAATGAGGTAGCTCCTCTTATCGGACACATTCCATCATATGCCATTCTATTACTTTGTGATTGATTTGGTGCGCACCCTTGATTCGGGAGTGTGGCTCGAGGTGGGCGATTGCTGCGGCTCTGCGTTACCACCAGTCCAGATGCGTAATTGGTATATCTACCCTGGCCTTGCCTCGTTGTGCCATGTCACCTACCATAGCGAGCCTTACTACGAGTTTGATTTGTGTCGTACCTATGGAGTATCCTCTGGTAGCCTCCCGATCTGGAGGTACTACAGTACTGTATAGACTATTGGCACACCTAAAAATGTGTTAAGGTGGAAAATGTAAAGCCTTAATGCTATTTTTAAATAGTATACTTTACTGTAGACATTATTATAATAGCGTATAGTACTACATAGTAGATAGTTTAACAGATCCTTAGGGGTGGTTATCCCAAACATCCTTTAAGTTACTGTATTTCAGTTGATATTTCACTTGAGTTGGATTTATTGATATAAGAATGTTAATCCTGACTCGAGTGTTTTGTGTTTTGCTTTACGCTCGGGTCAGACTGAGGGGTTCAGTGTTCGAGACTCACCTTTAGAGTTGGAGCTTCGCTTGGAGATCCAGCTATATCTATTCAGCTTGCAGTTATTCAGTTGATTCCAGTGATGTGTTTGACTATTGTATTGAGACATCTATGTATTCGAGACCTCTGTTGTATCTTATTTAACTCTGTTATATATATATATTAGCTTCATGAACTACTATTCTTTTGTTTCCGCTGCTTACTTTTATATTACTCTGTATCTGTGATTCTGTGATTATTTATTTATTTACTGTTGAGATTTTCCAAATTTAAATTAACAACCTGATATTTTGAGCAATTCAAATCCGACATGTATGGATGCGAATGGTTGAAAATTTCAGGTCGTTATAGTTGGTATTAGAGCTCTGGTTTTAGGCAAAAATCAGCATATATAGTAAAATTCAATTACAGAATCACTTTCGTTCGAGCTTGAATTCCTTCTTCTTTGACCCGGTTTTCTTTGAATTTTGGAACGTTCCCTTCGATTCCAAAGTCCATTCTATCTCCCCCATTCAGGTCTTCTTGATTCTGGAGTATCCCATAACTCCACTCTGAATGATCTCTATAATAAATCAGCGTTCTTACCATGCTTTGAATGATTTCTAAAGGGGTGAAAATCCTTTACAATCGGTATTGATTCACCGAAGATTTCTGTATCCTCGGTTTACGATGCTGCCATCTTTTGCTATACCCGAATTCTACCTCTGGCGATCGAATGTTGATTTGTTCCAGAATTCTGCCTCGATCTTATTTTAAGTCACGGTTGATCCGATTAAGGTTGCATGTGATTTGTATTAGTCTATCTACCTTTTCTCTTTTGCTATTTAATAATTTTATCTTCGTTCGAGTCTAGCTTTCTAGTTGGAATTCTTTTGATTTGGGTATCCCTATTTGGATCTCTATCCTTGTTTTGGAATCCATTCTTGTATCATCGAGTAAGGGAGTGTATTTGTAATTTATATTAAAACTGTTTTACATATTGTGTTGTTTGAGTTGTTGATGTTGGGATGGATTTTCGATCGATTCGTCTGATCAACGCTATCGATAGGATTTCCAAAACACTTGAACAGAGCAAATTGACACAATATTATTTTAAAATTTGGGAAATGAAATTAATTTTTATGATTATATTATAAATATATAAGTAAAATTTTCTGGAATTTAATAAGTTAATTAAATTGGTTGTTTGAAATGATAATATTTGGTTATCATTTATTGTTCTATAAATGAATTTATAAACATTGTTTATAAATTGATTTGGAATTGGAATGAATTTAAATCAGAAATTTGAGAATTTAATTTTCGATGATTTCAAACTTTGGTTTTTAAAAGTTTTAAAGTGTATATTATTTAAAGTATTTTCAAATAGAAATCGTTTCCAAAGAAATTTTAAATTTTTTAAATTAGTACTCTTCTCTTTGTCGCTGGAAAATAATTTCGGTGATGACTGTAGCATCACCGATATTCATTTTCGAGTTTCGAAGACGAGAGGCCACTCAGTAGCTTTGCTACACTTTTTTTTTGGAATTTGAATTTGATTTGAATTTCTGTAGTATGATTGATTTATAATGTATATATAGGTATATGTTTATAAATTTGATTCGAAAATATAGTATATTTATCTCTAAATTGTTCGAAGTTAATCGAAAATTTAATTCTTAAAATTTGGTTAAAAGATGATTTAAATTATAAATGAAACCAAAATTTTGAATTAATATTTAAACTTGAATAATTGATTTGGGAAAATTTTGCTTGTATAATACTCAATTGCATTTCAATATAACTTACCTAAAATTTTCAGAAGTTGAATATGTAATTGGATAATATACAATATAAAATGATTTTATAAATAAGATTTGAGTGTTATAATAAATGTTATACACTAAAATTTTATTATAAAGATGTTAATAGAGATAAATAGAATAATAAGTTAATTGAATAATAGATGAGACAAATAAATTTGTTTTGAAGGAATTAATAAATTGAAGTTAGATTAACTTATGGAAATATATTGAAATTAAAAATCAATTATTGAATATAAATTAATTTAAATTGAAATTTATATGGTTTAAATTAATTTATATGGTTTAAATATATATGATAAGATATATATTGAGTGGAATAAAGTTAAGAATAACTTGGAATAAAAGAATTAAGTTTGTTGAATAAAATATGAGTATAATAAATGATTATACAAATTGATGATTTGGAAATTGTTAATTGAGGATGACTAGACAATAAGATAATGAATTTAGAAATAGATAGATTGATTTAACTTAAGTGAACTCAAATGGATTAATCCAAAATGTTGAATATTAATTAGTTTAATTTGAAATTTATATGGTTTTAAATTTATTGTTTATTTTAAATTTCAAATCTATTCTTTCTTCCTGGTAGTTTTATTCTCCTACCTTCTTCCTTTTCGAGGACGAAAAGTTTTGAGTGGGGGAGAGTGTAACGCCCCATGAATTTTAATATTTTTTTTGTTTTATTAGTAGATTTAATTTAAATTTTGTGAATTTTTAAATAATAAAATTTTGAAATATAAACTTGATATTTGGAATACGTCTAATTTAACATAGCTACTGGTAAATTTTCATCAGATAATATGGAAGTTTATTTTCTTATGTAATTCTATTTCAATTTAAATCAGTTAATATTTGATGATAATAAAATGTTTTCCAAACCTGAATATTTTTATATAATAAATTTGTAAATTATCTTCTAAGTGAGACGTCATCTTCCATTTCGTCAAATTTTGACTATTGTTGCTCCGTTCATCTTATTTCCAACAAATTAGCAGCATTTCCAGTACCGATATCGCTTTTGATCGGATGATCGTATGTAACAACCCTGAGATTGCAATTACCGAATAATAAATTAAAATTATGATTTTAAGTTAAAAGGGGGGCTAAATAAATTTTTGGGAATTTAAATTTGTAATTGGTTTGCAAATTAAAATATTTTGGGTTGAAATGAGGAATTTTTAAATAAAAAGTGATTATGGGTTAATGGGCCAAATGAGACAATTACATGGTTAATTAAAACTAGGATGCTTACTAGAATTTTGTTCACATGATAACCTTAGAAAATAAACTAAGTTCTAATGGGTTTCTAAACATCTTACCATAACCCATTAGCCTACCCACTCTATATAATATCTTAAACCCATTTCATAACCCTAACCCTCATCCTCTTCATAAATTCCTAAACCTAAATCTAAGCAAAACTAATGGCCTCCCTTTAGAAGATCCATCTCCTTCTCTTCATAATTAAATTAGTTTAAATCCTATAAAAAAAAGGTAATGCAATATCTCCTAATCTCTAATCCTTCTTAATCCTATTTATCTCAACCATCTTGTGTAATCATTGTTTTGTTTTTTTGTTGATTTTGGGTCTTTGAAGTCTCTTGATCTTTGCTTTGGGGGTTGAGGCTTTTGGCTTGCTTGATTGTGCACACATACTATTTGATCTTTTGCTCCATTGAGGTAATTACTAATTATTAGTAATTATTGCTAGTTATATTATTGATGAAAAATTGATGCCAAAAACTGGAAAAAAAACACCCCTAAAGCACTAAAAACTGCAAATTAAGTTGGCTGGAAATTGCTTCAGCCTGAAAACAGGCTAAAACACAATTCTGAGTGCACTAGGGCAGGCCTGGGCTGCACCCAAGCTGCTGCCCAGTGCAGCAGGCTATCCCGGTTGGGCTAGCCAGTAGTTGGGCCACAAGTCCCCAGCCCACACGGGCTGGGGCGGGTCCCCAGACCCCAGCCCGCTTGGGGCTGGGGCGGGCCACAAGTCCCTAGCCCACACGGGCTGGGGCGGGTCCACAGACCCCAGCCCGCTTGGGGCTGGGACGGGCCCCAAGCCCCCAGCCCGAGTGGGCTGGGGCGGGTCCCCAGTCCCCAGCCCGAGTGGGCTGGGGTGGGTCCCTAGACCCCAGCCCGCTTAGGGCTGGGGCGGGCCCCAAGTCCCCAGCCCGAGTGGGCTGGGGCGGGTCTCCAGACCCCAGCCCGCTTGGGGCTGGGGCGGGCCGTGTTCCCCAGCCCATGCGGGCCGAGGAAGTTGCTTTATTCCCCAGCCCGCATGAGCTGGGGCGGGCCGCAGGTCTCCAGCCCGCGTGGGCTGGGGCGTCCCCAGCCCCGGGCGGGCTGGGCTCTTAAAAAAAAAATTAATTAATCCTGTTTTCAGACTTTTTACCTCTACTTCGCGATGCCGCCACGATCGCATCCGATGTCGGAATTTGACATTTTTGGTCTCGTTGGAAAGGTGGAGTTTCGAACTCCATCTCTGGAAAATTTGGACAACATTGGAGTTCGTTTAATACTTCGAATTTCGTGTCGAAGTTGAACTCTGGTCGCTGTTGGTAAACAGTGTGAATCTTGTTCTGGGTCCAACTTTGAGACGTCACTGCCACTTCGTCTCAACTCGGAATCCAGAAATTCTTTTTGCATCTTAAAGTAGGGATGTTGGAATACAGGCCTGCAAATTTTCATGACATTTGGACACTGTTTTCTGGTCCAAATAAATTTCCGAACTTGGGTTCGCAGCTGTTTTTGAATCTTTACAAACACTTAGAATATTTTTCAGTGATTTTCTGATTTTATTGATTTCTTTGAGATTTGTCCCTAAATTTCGTACACGGGTTTTATGAATCATTTTCAAAAGATTTTTCACTCCTAAATGGCTTTATAAATTATTATATAATATTATTTTTAAATATTAAATTAATTACTCCATAATAGGAGAGTTTTCAAAAGCCGTTTTAAAGTGATTTAAAAATCAATTATAAATCTGTTTCGCACCATTATTTTCTATAATAAAAATCTCACACTCACTTTTTAGCACGTCGAGCGAAGTGGAAAGGTGCTTAAACGATTAGGAAATCTCCGGCCTATGGAACCGTGTGTATTTTCTTTCCGGTTAATCCCCGACCTATTCGATTGATCGTTTTGACTTTGGGTCTAGTTTACCGATGATACGAGGTGGACTTTTTATTGTTTGGAGTGTGAGCTTGCTATTGGTTAGGAAACCATTTAGTGCGAACGTGGGGTATGGGATTCATTGTTAACACTTTACGGGTTCCTCTCCAAGAAGTTAGTGACACATTAGCCTCTGGGCGGCCAGTACTGGACCTCTGGGTCACCACGCCTCTGGGCAACCGTCTCTGGACACCTGCTCTATGGAGCAGTTTATTTTTCGGCATACGCCTCTGGGCCTTTATCCTTCTGGGAAGGATCTTGCCGTCTCGCGCGTTCCGCATCTGTGCGAGTGATCGATCACAACTCTACAGTACTTGGCAACAACGACTCTGGTCGGTGCACGTGCAATATTGGTATTATTTGATGATTTTTATATCCATTCGAGTACCGCCATTCGGTGTTGGTTCTATGGAACCATACGATGTAAGTGCGATTACCTTGTGGATTCACAGTGTCTCTGGACACTGCTTTTCAGTGTTGGATTTCATTGACTTTTCAGTATATCCCCATTGCTCTTTGGAGCATCGATCTTTGCTTGGGCATTGATTACAGACTCTGGTCACTCTTGGGATTATTGCCTATGGGCATCTTTTTATAGCTTTGGCTACGCCGATGATATGAGGCGATTTTATTTATTCTACACTTTGGTGTTGATTTCTCTTTGGAGATTTTTATTGTTTATTGATGATTAGGGATCGTCATTATATTCATGTGGTTCATAATATACTTCTCTTTGGATAAGTACTGTTTTATTTATGTACCGCATTACTATATATCTCAGTTATTACTGATTGTTTAGCTAGCCTGACCCGAGTGTTTTCGCTCGGGTCAGACCGAGTTGTTTCAGGTTAGGTCTCTGGACTTAGCCTCTGTGCTTCCGCTTTGGACTTATCTGCTATTCTTTTGAGATAGCTTATCTTAGTGTCTGCTTATGTTATTATTCAGACTTTGATATGTACATATTTTTGACTCACATGTGTGAGCAGTGGCTTTGTACCCACTTATGATATTTGGATCTGTATTGACGATGTATTGTTCTGGGATTTTATATCTGTTATGTGATTCTGTTCTGTGATGCTATTTCATTATGTTATTATGCTTTGTCCTGATAGCTCTTTAGCCATTTGTAATTTCGTTATAAGTATTTACCAAGTATGTCGAACCACCTGATTGAGAAAAAATTAAATAGATTCCACCTTTCGACGTATTCGGTAGATAGTTATAGCTTGATTACAAATGGTCGCTTCCACTATACTCTATTCTCCGCTTTAACAGACAGTATTACTCCCGTAATACTCTTTGTTACAGTGGGTCTCAGAGTGGGGCGTTACAGTTTGGTATCAGAGCCTGGTTTCAGGAATAAGCATAATAAACACAGAACATATACACTTAGTACAATACATTTTAAATTAGATCCGAATTAAATCAAATCCCTTCCTTAGGTTTATTGATAGATAAGTTAGGAATATGTATAGGAATCCGTTATATTCCGTAGTATTCCTTAATTAATTATCTATCATTGAATCATGTCTAACTCTAATTCCCGTTACGACATGTTTGACCAATTGAGCGGTGCGAAGGTCTTCTCTCAGCTTGACCTTGCCACCGTATTCTATTAGCTACGAGTCGTGGAAGACAGCATTCCTCTTACAGCATTTCGCACTCGTTATGGTTCTTTTGAGTGGTTGGTCATGCCGTTCGGCTTGACGAACGCTCCGGCTTTCTTCATCGATCTCATGAATCGAGTATTCCGGGAATACATCGATAGATTCGTTCTGGTTTTCATCGACGATATTCTTGTTTATTCTAGATCTGAGGCAGAGCATGCGCGTCATCTGCGGATCATCTTGGATACTCTTCGTCAGCATTAGCTTAAGGCCAAGCTCTCCAAGTGCCATTTTTGGGAGAGCAAGGTCAAGTTCTTGGGTCATATTGTATCGTCTGAGGGTATTTTTGTCGATCCTGCCAAGATCGAAGCTATTCAGAATTGGAAGCAGCCCGAGAACGTTCATGATATTTGCAGCTTCCTTGGGCTAGCGGGTTATTACCATCGGTTTATCAAGGATTTCTCTCGAGTTGCACTTCCCCTTACGACGCTGACTCGTAAGGGTGTTCGCTTTATTTGGTCTGATAAGTGTGAAGCTTCCTTTCAGCGACTGAAAGAACTTCTCACTCATGCTCCTATTCTAGTGGTTCCCGAGAGTAACCATGATCTTGTTGTTTACACCGACGCTTGTGGTAGCGGCCTCGGTGCTGTGCTTATGTAGAAGGATCGGGTAGTTGCTTACGCTTCTAGGCAGCTACGTCCGAATGAGGTTTGCTATCCTACTCATGATCTTGAGTTGGTTGCTATCGTCTTTGCCTTGAAGACGTGGCGTCATTATCTATTGGGCGAACGTTTCATTCTCTACACCGATCACAAGTCGCTGAAGTATCTTTTCAGCCAGAGAGATCTCAATATGAGGCAGCAGCGACGGCTTGAGTTTCTCGCCTCATATGACTTAGATATTCAGTATACCCCTGGCAAGGGGAATCGTGTTGCAGATGCGCTCAGTCGCAAACACTCGGCAGTTGTTTCTATGATGATTACCGAGTGGGATATTCTTGAGACTCTTTCTATGTGTGATATTCGAAATCGAGCTCCGTCTTCTGATTCTCAGATCTTGTTATTCAGCTTGGAAGCTCGACCTATTCTATTGGATCGCATTGCCCATGTTCAGCGGAAGGATCCAGACTTGTCGCGATATATTCATCTCCTTGAGTCGGGATCCAGTAATGAGACATTATTGGATTATTCTATTGATTCTCATCGGTGTCTTCGCAGGAAGAACCGTATTTTGGTACCATCTGATTTATCACTTAGGCTTGACATTCTGGACGAGTGTCATCGCACTAAGTACACCATCCATCCCGGCTCGAGTAAGATGTATGCCGATATGTGTCGGGTATATTATTGGGAAGGGTTTATGTAAGCCGTTGCATGACTTGTCAACAGATCAAAGCTGAGCACCAGCGTCCATCCGGTCTTCTTCAGCCGCTAGAGATTCCATTGTGGAAATGGGATCAGATATCCATGGATTTTATTGACGGTCTGCCTTGATCGAGGTCAGGCCATACTTCTATTTGGGTCATCGTCGATCGCTTGACCAAATCAGCTCATTTCATTCCTATTAAGTCCACTCGGACTGCTCCTCAGCTTGCCAAGTTATATGTGAAGGAAGTCGTTCGACTTCATGGCATTCTGAGCTCTCTCGTCTGTGATTGAGACACTATCTTTAATAGTCACTTCTGGAAGTGCCTACAGTCAGCTTTGGGCTCAAAGCTGAATTTCTCGACTGCTTATCATCCTCAGACCGACGGTCAGAAGGAGAGGGTGAATCGTGTTTTAGAGGATCTTTTGCGCTGTTGTATTATGGATTTCGGAGGTAGTTGGGAGGATCATGACTTACCTCTTGTAGAGTTCTCCTACAACAACAGCTTTCAGTCAAGTATTGGCATGGCTCCTTTCGAGGCTCTATACGGAAGGCCATGTCGTTCACCTGCTTGTTGGTTAGAATCTGGTGAGAAGCACCTTCTTGGTCCAGATTCAGTTCGGGAATCTTCTGAGAAGATTATTCTTATCCGTCAGAGAATGAAAAAGGCAAAGGACCGCCAGAAATCCTACGCGGACAACCGTAGGAAGCCTCTTGAGTTCTCCATTGGTGATCTTGTCTTTATTCGGATTTCTCCCATGAAGGGGGTTGTGCGTTTCAGCTCTACAGGGAAGTTGGCTCCTCACTGTGTCGGACCATTTCCTATTACGGAACGCATTGGCCCCGTTGCTTATCGTGTGGCTCTACCTGCTCACTTCTCTGGAATACACGACGTGTTCCATGTTTCTCAGCTTCGCAAGTGTGTGCGCGACCCTGATTCTATTATCGAGCCTCATATCGTGCCTGATTTGGAGATCTCACCCGATCTATCTATAGAGCAGCAACCTCTTCGTGTTCTTGATTGGAGATCAGATGTCTTCGAAATAAAGAGATTCCGCTTGTGAAGATTCAATGGTCGTCTAATCCTAAGGACTGCACTTGGGAGACCAGAGAATTTATCGAGTGTACTTATCCTGGTTTTCTTTCATCTTCCGGCACGGGTGAGCATCTATATCTTATCCTCTGTATTCCTTTGTGGATTAGATGTTATAGACGACTTCTATATTTAAGGAAATTGCGGGGACGCAATTTTTTTAAGGGAGGGAGTCTGTAACAACCCTGAGATTGCAATTACCGAATAATAAATTAAAATTATGATTTTAAGTTAAAAGGGGGGCTAAACAAATTTTTGGGAATTTAAATTTGCAATTGGTTTGCAAATTAAAATATTTTGGGTTGAAATGAGGAATTTTTAAATAAAAAGTGATTATGGGTTAATGGGCCAAATGAGACAATTACATGGTTAATTAAAACTAGGATGCTTACTAGAATTTTGTTCACATGATAACCTTAGAAAATAAACTAAGTTCTAATGGGTTTCTAAACCTCTTACCATAACCCATTAGCCTACCCACTCTATATAATATCTTAAACCCATTTCATAACCCTAACCCTCATCCTCTTCGTAAATTCCTAAACCTAAATCTAAGCAAAACTAATGGCCTCCCTTTAGAAGATCCATCTCCTTCTCTTCATAATTAAATTAGTTTAAATCCTATAAAAAAAGAAGAAGAAAGGTAATGCAATCTCTCCTAATCTCTAATCCTTCTTAATCCTATTTATCTCAACCATCTTGTGTAATCATTGTTTTGTTTTTTTGTTGATTTTGGGTCTTTGAAGTCTCTTGATCTTTGCTTTGGGGGTTGAGGCTTTTGGCTTGCTTGATTGTGCACACATACTATTTGATCTTTTGCTCCATTGAGGTAATTACTAATTATTAGTAATTATTGCAAGTTATATTATTGGTGAAAAATTGATGCCAAAAACTGAAAAAAAAACACCCCTAAAGCACTAAAAATTGCAAATTAAATTGGCTGGAAATTGCTTCAGCCTGAAAACAGGCTAAAACACAATTCTGAGTGCACCAGGGCAGGCCTGGGCTGCACCCAAGCTGCTGCCCTATGCAGCAGGCTAGCCCGGTTGGGCTAGCCAGTAGCTGGGCCACAAGTCCCCAGCCCACACAGGCTGGGGCGGGTCCCCAGACCCCAGCCCGCTTGGGGCTGGGGCGGGCCACAAGTCCCCAGCCCACACGGGCTGGGGTGGGTCCCCAGACCCCAACCGGCTTGGGGCTGGGGCGGGCCCCAAGTCCCCAGCCCGAGTGGGCTGGGGCGGGTCCCCAGTCCCCAGCCCGAGTGGGCTGGGGCGGGTCCCTAGACCCCAGCCCGCTTGGGGCTGGGGCGGGCCCCAAGTCCCCAGCCCGAGTGGGCTGGGGCGGGTCTTTAGACCCCAGCCCGCTTGGGGCTGGGGTGGGCCGTGTTCCCCAGCCCATGCGGGCTGGGGAATTTGCTTTATTCCCCAGCCCGCATGGGCTGGGGCGGGCCGCAGGTCTCCAGCCCGCGTGGGCTGGGGCGTCCCCAGCCCCGTGCGGGCTGGGCTCTTAAAAAAAAAATTAATCCTGTTTTCAGACTTTTTACCTCTACTTCGCGATGCCGCCACGATCGCATCCGATGTCGGAATTCGACGTTTTTGGTCTTGTTGGAAAGGTGGAGTTTCGAACTCCATCTCTGGAAAATTTTGACAACATTGGAGTTCGTTTAGTACTTCGAATTTCGTGTCGAAGTTGAACTCTGGTCGCTATTGGTAAACAGTGTGAATCTTGTTCTGGGTCCAACTTTGAGACGTCGCTGCCACTTCGTCTCAACTCGGAATTCAGAAATTCTTTTTGCATCTTAAAGTAGGGTTGTTGGACTATATGCCTGCAAATTTTCATGACATTTGGACACTATTTTCTGGTCCAAATAAATTGCCGAACTTGGGTTCGCAGCTGTTTTTGAATGTTTACAAACACTTAGAATATTTTTCAGTGATTTTCTGGTTTTATTGATTTCTTTGAGATTTGTCCCTAAATTTCGTACACGGGTTTTATGAATCATTTTCAAAAGATTTTTCACTCCTAAATGGCTTTAGAAATTATTATAGAATATTATTTTTAATTATTAAATTAATTACTCCATAATAGGAGAGTTTTCAAAAGCCGTTTTAAAGTGATTTAAAAATCAATTATAAATCCGTTACGCACCATTATTTTCTATAATAAAAATATCACACTCACTTTTTAGCACGTCGAGCGAAGTGGAAAGGTGCTTAAACGATTAGGAAATCTCCGGCCTATGGAACCGTGTGTATTTTCTTTCCGGTTAATCCCCGACCTATTCGATTGATCGTTTTGACCTTTGGGTCTAGTTTACCGATGATACGAGGTGGACTTTTTATTGTTTGGAGTGTGAGCTTGCTATTGGTTAGGAAACCGTTTAGTGCGAACGTGGGGTATGGGACTCATTGTTAACACTTTACGGGTTCCTCTCCAAGAAGTTAGTGACACATTAGCCTCTAGGCGGCCAGTACTGGACCTCTGGGTCACCACGCCTTTGGGCAACCGTCTCTGAACACCTGCTCTATGGAGCAGTTTATTTTTCGGCATACGCCTCTGGCCTTTATCCTTCTGGGAAGGATCTTGCCGTCTCACGCGTTCCGCATCTGTGCGAGTGATCGATCACAACTCTATAGTACTTGGCAACAACGACTCTGGTCGGTGCACGTGCAATATTGGTATTATTTGATGATTTTTATATCCATTCGAGTACCGCCATTCGGTGTTGGTTCTATGGAACCATACGATGTAAGTACGATTACCTTGTGGATTCACAGTTTCTCTGGACACTGCTTTTCAGTGTTGGATTTCATTGACTTTTCAGTATATCCCCATTGCTCTTTGGAGCATCGATCTTTGCTTGGGCATTGATTACAGACTCTGGTCACTCTTGGGATTATTGCCTATGGGCATCTTTTTATAGCTTTGGCTACGCCGATGATATGAGGCGATTTTATTTATTCTACACTTTGGTGTTGATTTCTCTTTGGAGATTTTTATTATTTATTGATGATTAGGGATCGTCATTATATTAATGTGGTTCATAATATACTTCTCTTTGGATAAGTACTTTTTTATTTATGTATCGCATCACTATATATCTCAGTTATTACTGATTGTTTAGCTAGCCTGACCCGAGTGTTTTCGCTCGGGTCAAACCGAGTTGTTTCAGGTTAGGTCTCTGGACTTAGCCTTTGTGCTTCCGCTTTGGACTTATCTGCTATGCTTTTGAGATAGCTTATCTTAGTGTCCGCTTATGTTATTATTCAGACTTTGATATGTACATATTTTTGACTCACATGTGTGAGCAGTGGCTTTGTACCCACTTATGATATTTGGATCTGTATTGACGATGTATTGTTCTGGGATTTTATATCTGTTATGTGATTCTGTTCTGTGATGCTATTTCATTATGTTATTATGCTTTGTCCTGATAGCTCTTTAGCCATTTGTAATTTCGTTATAAGTATTTACCAAGTATGTCGAACCACCTGATTGAGAAAAATTTCAATAGATTCCACCTTTTGACGTATTCGGTAGATAGTTATAGCTTGATTACAAATGGTCGCTTCCACTATACTCTATTCTCCGCTTTAACAGACAGTATTACTCCCGTAATACTCTTTGTTACAGTGGGTCTCAGAGTGGGGCGTTACATCGTACCACTGATATCTGTATACCGTTTTGATCATCTCATCGTTCCAAACTCAAAAGTGTATTCATCTATGTATTTCGGAATCCGATACGCGTTGAAAACCGTAAAACGGTCAATTGTATCGGTTCTATACTTGTGATTGCTCGATTTCCTCTGTCAATTCACATCTACCCGTTGAAAGCCAACAGTCGTCACTTTTATTATTTTCTGAATTTAATTATGACTTTTGCGATTCCTTTTCATTTTATTCAATATATACATATTTTAGTTTGTTCGTTTTCTCTGAGCCTAGCTTCCGTTATTATTTTATAAATTCTTATATTTACTTTCCTCTGCCTGGTAACGCGTGAACACTATACCTCTTCTATTTTTTTTCTTTGAAGTTTTTTTCATGGCCGTAGCCTGCTCCTTTCCTCCACCCCCTGCTCGTCCTTGCCACCGTACAACGCGACCCACGCACCTTTCACCTTCCACTTTTCCTCACGCAAGACAAACCCACTCCACCGCCAATGCTCCACGTCCATCAACGTTCCTCCCTCCACGCGGCAGCACAGTTTTTCCCACCACCTTCTTTTCTTTCCCTGTCGTTGCCGAACTTCTCGATTAAACGCCCAGCCTCTTCCCCTTCGCCTCGCGCAGCTGAACTGCACCTCACTCTCATCATGTCGTGTCTCTTCTCTCAGACCCACCGTGCCTGCAGCCGCATATAATAGGAGGTGTGCATATATATGTATATATAGTTATGTAAGTGTACATTTGGTTGCAATTCATTTATTAGTACATATATAAGATTTACTCTAAAGTATTCATATTTGAAGGTGTATATATATATATTCGAAATCTTGAAATAATATGTATGTTGTATATGTGTTAGCTTCTGGTCTACATGTATATTTTCTGGTATTTATTTATAATATGGTTAGATTTCACAAATTTTATAGTAGAGTATTATATATATATATATATATTGTTTTATATATATTGTATCATGTAGCTCGGCCTATGGCTTCCCTTGTATGTTTCAAGAACAGGATGTACTATGTATATATATATATATATTAATATATATTTGAGTCTGGGTTTCAAATCACATATATATTGAGGTGTTATTTTGTACGTGATTTGAAATTTACTTTAGAGAGATTAGGCATATAGTTATTTACAAGTTATAAAACCATGTTGTCTGTAATGTTTGACAAGTAGAAGAAAATATATGTTTACATATTGAACTTAGAATTTGATAGGTATGAATAGTAAATTGGTTATTTTAACTGAGAGAGCTTAAGTATTAATATAATAAATATAGTATAGCATAGTATATATAATTTTATGTATGTATAGGCTGCTACTTTACATATTATATGTATATGTACTTGTTCTTATATATTATGATGTTCTGTTATAAAAGATATTTATATATATCTATGTTATAAAGTTACAGGTCTGTACTTATGACAGCCTGTGCACCATTTTGCAAGTCTTGTTCATTTTATATATATAAAAGAATATTAACCTTAAAGTTCTATAAGTTGTTATATACAAAGTTATAATTTGGCAAGTTTAATTATATATATGTATTTTATATGTTATACAGAAAATTTTTACATTTACAGTAATAGATAAACTTACTATAGTATATTTTCAAAATATATGCACCTTATGGTAGTATACACGTGTTGTGTTGTATTATACAAGAGATTTGAACGGTATATAATAATATGGTAAGTTTGTGTAAAATGAATTTATTTAATGATTTTGCTGTCTATATATATATATATATATTAGCTTATAAATTGGTATAAATATGTTGTGGATTTGAAAGTGTATAGGTTATTGTATATTAAAGTATATGTTAGTTTATATATATATAAAGTTAGATTTATTATAAACTTGTTCTATCTTAATATATATTATGTTTTGTTATTATATGATGTTGTATATACCTTTGTTGATATATATATATATATATTATAATTGTCGTATTTCTTTTAATAAAATATTAATAATAACATAATATACCTTTTTGTTTCTGTTATATCAAACTGATTTTGATTCTTGATTCCCTATCTATCAGCTTTGTTCGTCGAATCGTGTCCATCTAGCTTTGATTTGTAAGTCGTGCTTGCATTTCGTAACTCAAATTCATTGTCTATCCACTCTAGCCTCTAAAGGTGAGCAATCACTCATGATTAACGTTCTTTTATTTATTAAATTTGATTTCAATTGAAACGACAATTGAAATATGCTGTTGTTAGTTATTCACATTGCTATATATATGTCATTATCTGTATCTATTCACCCGTGACATCTGACACCATTATCTGTTATTTATCACTGATGATATATGCCTGTTACTGATTGTTATATTATTATCATATATGTTATCACTCTATAAGTTCCCTGTTAGTATAGAATTCATTATGGGTTGAAATGATACATACCCGAACGATCCGTAGAGTAGGAGAAAATCGTTATGGGTTGAAATGATAAACCCAAGCGATTTTCATTGACATTGAATTTGGGATTGTGTCACGACCCGCCCTTCTCGACTCTCGAAAATCGACACAGATACACCACTGTATAATATGTCGACAATCAAGTGCCGGAAAAGATAGATTGTTGAGGAAAATGAAAGAAGATAGAAGAAAGAAGGAACTAAACAAAATCAGAATCACACAATCGCAACGGAATAAAATATAATAAATAATAACATATCTTTACACAAAATGAAAACTATATCTGTTGTATACAATACATCATCAGAGTATCCCACAAACAAACAAAAATTTCCAGTCTGACAATTTCAAACAATCACAGCAGCGGATATAAACAAGTACGGATAATACGTCTCGGATTCCAGCTCCACACCTGAGCTCCACATCATCCTATCATGAACCTGTAATACTCGGTCTGACCCGAGCATTATAATGAATAACACCCGAGTCAGTCTGGAATATGAGCGTGAGAGAAATACATCCAAACTGGTTCTTAAAGTTTCAAAAATCCTTTGAAATCAAAAGCATCTCCTAAGACCATGCCACAAATAAACATGTCGGGTTTTTACCTTACGATAGCCAAAACATTTTTTATCAAAATCCTATGATATTATAATAGTGTCTATACACAAATACTTATTAAAATTGCTGAAATTGTTACATGATTAAATTCCAGCATACTAGCCACAAAGTGGGTTCTACAAACAAAAATCGTAAAGGCACGTAGGGAGAATGGATTTCCAACTAATGACTAGGCACTGGGGTACCACCTGTCATAGTACCTGGTCTAGATCAGCGTACCGAGGACCACGCCCGATCCCCTGCAACACAAAGCCGGAACCATCCCTTACTGGATAATTTCGAGTAAGATCACCCCACGGTTGTGATCAGCAACCGCACCACTAAGCCGAATAAAAAGGGACATCTAGACAGGGATGACCTCACCCTAATGGGTGCGACCCACATAGCCTTGCTGCATAACCCCTGAATTTTAGTCATTCCCGGTTGATGAGGCTTGAGGCTAAGCGTTACCTTTATAGAACACATCCCTTAGAATGCCCATCGTCCACCTGACGATGTTTCGAAAGCATTCATCCATACAAGTCTGTCCCGGGTTCGAACGGAACCGAAGGCACTACTCCTACTACATCCATTTTGGAATCACCCTCAGGATTAGTAGCGACTAGCCCTTACACTTCACTGCTCCATCTTCGATTTCAAACTCGTTTTCGACGAAAACGTACAAACCGAATCGAAGTGGTTTTCGGAAAATAAATCCCGATCTCGATCTCTTCGAAACGATCAGCGCATTGGCCAATATTGATAGTCGGTGATTTAACTATCAATTTAACATCCACAAGCAACCATCAGACTTTTAAATAATTTCCCCCAAATTATTTATTAACCTCAAAATATCTTCGCAAGATCTATTTCCAATTTCAACCCTTGAAAACAGTTTCAAACCATCTTTCTTCCATGGAAATAAATCCCAAATATTTATTTCCACTGAAACACCAAGCACAAAACTTTAGATTTCTAAATTAATTTAAAACACTATATTATAAATTATACTTTAAACCATTAAAATTTAATTACTTAAACATTTATGTAAAAAAAATTTAAGAATATCCAAGGCAAATTCCTTTATGAAATATTAATTAATTTAAAATAAAAGTTAAGTCAAACTACATTTTAAAATAAGAGTTACAAAATCCTATACAAGTTTCAAATAAAACTTCAACCAATTTATCATTAAAACAAATCTATTTTATATAAAATATAAATATTGATAATATTTCCTTAAAACATAATACCAATTAACCCTTAAAAATAATTACTACAATAACTAATTTAGTAAATATTTATCTTTAAAATTTTTACAACTTAAATAATATTTTCTTGAAAACATACTTTTAAAAACAAATTAAAAACCTTTAGCTTTTACTTAAAAATCTGCTTTAAAACGTACTTGGCATTTCAGGGAAATACTCTCCCATTTTAGAATAAACCAAAGAATTCATTTATAAATTCTTTATTCAAAATGTACTTTTTGAAAAAAACTATAAAAGTTTATATTGGGTAACTTAAATCAAAAATTTCTTTTTAATATAAAATTATTATATTGAATATTTATAATAAATTTTCCTTTAGAAAACATAATACCAATTTACCTTTAAAATAATTAAACACCATAATTACTTAAATAAATATTTACCTTTCTCTTAAAAATAATTAAAATAATTATTTATCTAAACATCCCAAAAATCACATTTTTAAACTTCTATTTTACACTTTGAAAGCTTTCCTTTGAAAACTTACTACATTTTCCAGGAAAGAAAATACACTTTCCACCTTAAAAGTGATTCCATTATTTCTTTTAAGAAAATTTGCACTTATTATAGAAAATCCTACCGGAAAATCTATACTTTTTATATTTATCCTCCGATAAATATCCCAATCCATTTATAAACCCAATTTATAAATTTCCGTTTCCCATTTCCTTTCCAATCACATTTTCAAACCCATTTATAAATTCAAACCAACTTTACGAACTTAATTCCTTTAAATTCATTACTTAAAATTACCTTTCATTTCCCTTTTTACTCCCATTTCATTTTAGTGATATTTAAGATACCAAATTGTATTATCCAACCATAACTCGGTATAACAAAACTCCAAATAAATCTATCATAGTATATCAATGAAATATATTATGGATTATAAATATAATTTCTATTTTGTGAGGAATCCAGTTGGATCCCTCCAACCTGTCACCCTACATCCACAGATATTAGCATAACAAATAATATTGATTCAATTTGATAACAATTATCACATTCAGCTAATCAACCAATCAATCATTTAAATATTAGCTAATTTAAAATTTACTGGCATCCAGATGTGAGTGAGATTAACTCACCTTGAGATTTAAAACGCCGAGCGTTTAAATTTTAAATTAAATCGAGTCCGTTCGATTTATCCAAAATTTCTGCTAACTCCGATCATCTCCAAACTTGTACTGCAGCGTGCTACTCGTCGCTGCGATTCCGGCGCTTCCGGTTTCGTCGAGATCTGATAACGTATGTAAAAGATATGATTGTTTAAAGTTTGTATAAAATTTTATAAAACAAATTTCTTTTTTTTTCTTACAAATCTGGGCCGCTACTTTGCAACTGCAAATCAGGACCGCACAAAGCCCTTCTTCCTTCATCACGCAAAGCTACAGGCACACGCGAACCCAACCCTACTCCACGTTGACTAAAATCGCACCCCACCACGTCGCGATCGGCGACGATCCAACACCTTCACGCCGAAGCCCTAAGCGACGCGCACCCCCGGCCAGAAAAGCTCCGAGCTCGGCAACCTGATTATCTCGAAAAACGCGCCCAAACGCTTCACCATCTCGAGCAGATTCCGGCCTCCACGACGTTCCGTTGGCGATCTCCACCGTTGGATGCCTCGAGCTCGGAGAGCTCTACACCTTTGCTGTTGAAAGTTTTGTGTAAAAATGTTTGGATTGAATGAAGATTGGAGAAGAAAGGAATTGAATATCGGCCATTAAACACTATAGAGGCGGCGGCTGAGAAAACGAGGGTTTCGAACCCATATGTATATATATAAACGTTTTATAATTCTTATTTTAATAATTTTTCTCAAATTTTACAAGATTTCCGAACAAACTCCAAATTGGACCTGCCGCCAGGCGTTTATAAGGTTTTACCCGCATTTCGAACACAATGGAACGTGTTTCGGAGGCTAATTCGGTCATATGCGCGAGTTACCGGAAACATACGATCAAATTTAAATTAAATCGATTAAAATCGTTTCTATGCGTTTTGAGTTGCCACGGTCAAACGACAACTCCGATTGCTACGAAAATTGAAACCTGATAATAACTAACTATTACGGATCCAATGGAACTGATTTCGTCGAATTCCGAGACTGTGCCCCGGAAGGCTATTTTAACTCGTCGATTAATTCGACCGATTTTCGAAATCGTCGAAATCGTTTAAAATTCCACTTTTAAAATTTTACTAACTTAATTATAAATCATATAGAATTTAAAATCACATTAGAAATCATTCTGATCAATTTCGAATCAAAATCTGATTATTTACATTATTATAATATTAAATTCCATTATTAAATTATTATAAAATTCAAAATTTTACTTATCGATCTTTTATTCCATTCAAAAGCCCAACATCGTTATTTAAATCCAAATACTGAAAATAAATTTTAGAACCCATTTTTATAACTATTCACATCCAAATTCACAAATTATTCTGATTTTCAAATATTAAATTATTCAAATTTTCAATTGGATTTCCATATCGAAAATTATAACTAAATTCTAATGATTTAACAAAATTCCTTATTTCAAATCAGATTATAATTCACATTCAACATTTAAAATGAATTAAATGTTCAAAATCTAACGACTAATATTCCGGGTCGTTACATTCCTCCCCCCTTATAAAAATTTCGTCCCCGAAATTTGCTAAGGTGGGAAAATGCTACTAAACTCATTTACTTACCCAACTTACGAAGTTAAAACTTACATTCACTTCACCAAAATTCTTAGCTCAATTCCAAAACAGTTTTGTTTACAACTTCATTTCAAAAACAACTTTCTTAATAAAACCAAATTCCAAAATTCCCAAAAAATTTCTATCTCCCAAAATTTTTGAAATTTTTTGACAACGTCTCCTTTGTATGGAGAGCCTTTTACAATATCACAATAGATATAAATATGTATACATCGACCCACACGGTCGGAAAAACAAAAACAGTTCATATTCCTATTTGTATTGCGTAGGCGTACCTTTTTATTAGCATTTTAAAAGCAAGCGGCTAATATATTTAGCATTTGCGCGCTCCAACTCTATCGATTGCCTCCCGTACCTGTACTTACTCAAGCAAGCACATTAGTTTTCATAAATATGAGATTTTAGCAACATTTCATTCATTACTCTTACCAAACATATCAATTACAAAGCCCAAACAACTAATTTCATACTTCTACAAGAAAACCATCTTTATAAGCAACTATAAGGTTTCAACACTATTTAAATTTCTTTTACAAATCCAAACTTCATTTTATTCCACTCGAATGATTTACATTCAAGTTTACTACATACAATTCATCTTTGCACCAATTATTCTCATTTTCATTACAATTTGATTAACATGTGCCTTACTTACAAAATTTCACTTTATTCCACATTTATATATTTGCATTACATTTATGATCCACATTCATTTATATGTAAATCCAATTAATTAAATTTCAACCTATTCCAATTGGTTCAAAATCCAACTTTATTCTCTTCTTTTAATTCTATTAACTTTGTTTACAATAAAACGTTTAATCTCAATGCAAATTTGATGTTATTCATGTAAATAACAATTACTTACGCTTTATACCCATTTTAAATCAATTCCAACACAATCTATGTTAATCTTATTCCATTTGGAATTTATTCACAACCCAAACATTCTCCTTTCCAATATTAGATTAAATCCTTATTATTTCAATCTCATTATCCATATGGGTTTATTTAAACCATTTCTTAAGTTGTCTCAACTCTATTACATCCCATTTCTTTTATTCAATCAATTTTATTTCATTTTAATTTGATTCTCATTCAATCAAATTCCATCCATTTGCAAATTTTAATTCAATTCGTTTATATACTCTATCCAATTTTAATTTTAATTCACCTTCTCAATTCATTTCTGAATTTTATTTTATTAATAACATGGTCATTTCAAAGTATCATATATCAAATATTGGATTTATTTTGCTTTTCAAATTTTTAACAAGCTACCAAATTTATTTTTTTGGATTTAGTTGACTGAGCATCAACTTCATTCAATATCATTTCAATTAAATTAAAATTTCTTTCAATTCAATTTTTATTCAAATTTAATTCAAGTCCAACTAAATTTTATTTAGCTAATTTAAATTCATTCCATTCAATACTATTTATAACACAACTGAATCTTGATATCAATTCAGTCCAAATTCAACTCAATTACTTTAATTTAAATCAAATCCAATTCGAATAAATTTTATTTCTCCATATATAAGTTCAAAACTTATTTACTAACTTAAGTCCATCCACATTTTATATTTCACTATACCTTATCTCACCTTACATTTCACTTAGGATTTAAATTTGGATTTTCCATAAAATACCAACCATTTAATTTAAGTTTTACAATTTATTTCCTATCCATAAGTTCACCACTTATTTATTTTAAAGCTTGTATTGCTAGTTTTATTCATTTTCATCATATAATCACAATTCCAGATTTTATATATATATATATATATATATTACTTAATAGCTTAAGGGTATAAATTTTCATTTCACAATTATAACCCACAATTATAATTATTTTACCTTTCAACTTTATATCCAATTTAATTCAATCCCAAATTCACATTTTATATTTATCTTATCCTGAGTTAAATGTAAATATATTTTATTCACTTCCATACTCCAGATAAATTTTAATTCCAGGATAAAAATTTCTCTTTCCTTCCTTATTAATATCAAACTCACTTATAAATTCAATAGTTGCTTTATTTTAACTTTCACATTTTTATTTTAAATAGAATACCCAGAATTCAATTTCCCGGTCTTATTTCAAAACCAATTTGAAATAATAATCAACACATACCCACTTGGTATATCAATTCAATTTTCCAGATTCCAAAACAATTGATTTCATCAAACAAATTTCCCTTTTGAAATTTCTAAACAACTTGTATACCCAACAAGTTCAAATAATATCATAACCAATTACCTCGGTAGCAATCCATCACTTTAGAAACTCGAAAATGAATTCTGATGATGTGGCCATCATCATCAGGATTATTTTCCAGCGACTAAAGTGAGTTCAGTGCTCCTTTACTTCCACAATTCCATTTCAAAACAATTTCCATTCAAAAATATTTCCCAAAATAATACTCCATTATTTTCTTCAACACTTTGGGAAAACATTTCAAACATTCCCAAAATTTAAATTTCCAAACTTTTTGTTCAAATTCATTCAAAACACTTTCCAAAATTTCCAGGATTTAAATTCTGGTTTAAATCAAATCTTAGTTATACTTCATTGGATAAGTCATTTATAGAAATTTATTTAGTTATAAATCATTTCAAATTTATATTCTTATTTGATTATAATATTAACAACCAAACATCCAAATATATATATAGTAATTTCAGAAAATTATTTCTTTTATATCAAAATATAATTTTGGGTAAAATTATTTCGTTTACCCACCTTCAAAAACAATACTATGTCGGTTTATCTTGTTTAAGAGTTTAGAAACCCCTATCGATACGGTTGTACTTCCCGTACCGACCAGAATTCATAAACACTCAACCGATAAGTCAACACAGTATAAAAACAGTTTTTATATTCACTAACAAATACGCTCTCATATCTATTATTACACTCAACTCATTCCTAGAGTACTATTGACTTTATCCTTAATGAGTAATTTTCCCCACCAAAGCCTAGGTTGTCGTCAACCTATGCTCTGATACCAAGTGTCACGACCCGCCCTTCTCGACTCCTGAAAATCGACACAGATACGCCACTATATAATATGTCGACAATAAAGTGCCAAAAAAGACAGATTGTTGAGGAAAAAGAAAGAAGATAGAAGAAAGAAGGAACTAAACAACATCAGAATCACACAATCGCAGCGGAACAAAATATAATAAATAATAACATATCTTTACACAAAATGAAAACTATATCTGTTGTATACAATACATCATCAGAGTATCCCACAAACAAACAACAATTTCCAGTCTGAAATTTTCAAACAATCACAGCAGTGGATATAAACAAGTACGGATAATACGTCTCGGATTCCAGCTCCACACCTGAGCTCCACATCATCCTATCATGAACCTGTAATACTCGGTCTGACCCGAGCATTATAATGAATAACACCCGAGTCAGTCTGGAATACGAGCGTGAGAGAAATACATCCAAACTGGTTCTTAAAGTTTCAAAAATCCTTTGAAATCAAAAGCATCTCCTAAGACCACGCCATAAATAAACATGTCGGGTTTTTACCTTACGATAGCCAAAACATTTTTTATCAAAATCCTCTGATATTATAATAGTGTCTATACACAAATACTTATTAAAATTGCTGAAATTGTTACATGATTAAATTCCAGCATACTAGCCATAAAGTGGGTTCTACAAACAAAAATCATAAAGGCACGTAGGGAGAATGGATTTCCAACTAATGACTAGGCACTGGGGTACCATCTGTCACAGTTGCTGGTCTAGATCAGCGTACCGAGGACCACGCCCGATCCCTTGCAACACAAAGCCGGAACCATCCCTTGTTGGATAATTTCGAGTAAGATCACCCCACGGTTGTGATCAGCAACCGCACCACTAAGCCGAATAAAAAGGGACATCTAGACAGGGATGACCTCACCCTAATGGGTGCGACCCACATAGCCTTGCTGCATAACCCCTGAATTTCAGTCATTCCCGGTTGATGAGGCTTGAGGCTAAGCGTTACCTTTATATAACACATCCCTTAGAATGCCCATCGTCCACCTGACGATGTTTCGAAAGCATTCATCCATACAAGTCCGTCCCGGGTTCGAACGGAACCGAAGGCACTACTCCTACTACATCCATTTTGGAATCACCCTCAGGATTAGTAGCGACTAGCCCTTACACTTCACTGCTCCATCTTCGATTTCAAACTCGTTTTCCATGAAAACGTACAAACCGAATCGAAGTGGTTTTCGGAAAATAAATCCCGATCCCGATCTCTTCGAAACGTTCAGCGCATTGGCCAATATTGATAGTCGGTGATTTAACTATCAATTTAACATCCACAAGCAACCATCAGACTTTTAAATAATTTCCCCCAAATTATTTATTAACCTCAAAATATCTTCGCAAGATCTATTTCCAATTTCAACCCTTGAAAACAGTTTCAAACCATCTTTCTTCCATGGAAATAAATCCCAAATATTTATTTCCACTGAAACACCAAGCACAAAACTTTAGATTTCTAAATTAATTTAAAACACTATATTATAAATTATACTTTAAACCATTAAATTTAATTACTTAAACATTTATGTAAAAATAAATTTTAAGAATATCCAAGGCAAATTCCTTTATGAAATATTAATTAATTTAAAATAAAAGTTAAGTCAAACTACATTTTAAAATAAGAGTTACAAAATCCTATACAAGTTTCAAATAAAACTTCAACCAATTTATCATTAAAACAAATCCATTTTATATAAAATATAAATATTGATAATATTTCCTTAAAACATAATACCAATTAACCCTTAAAAATAATTACTACAATAACTAATTTAGTAAATATTTATCTTTAAAATTTTTACAACTTAAATAATATTTTCTTGAAAACATACTTTTAAAAACAAATTAAAAACCTTTAGCTTTTACTTAAAAATCTGCTTTAAAACGTACTTGGCATTTCAGGGAAATACTCTCCCATTTTAGAATAAACTAAAGAATTCATTTATAAATTCTTTATTCAAAATGTACTTTTTGAAAAAAACTATAAAAGTTTATATTGGGTAACTTAAATCAAAATTTTCTTTTTAATATAAAATTATTATATTGAATATTTATAATAAATTTTCCTTTAGAAAACATAGTACCAATTTACCTTTAAAATAATTAAACACCATAATTACTTAAATAAATATTTACCTTTCTCTTAAAAATAATTAAAATAATTATTTATCTAAACATCCCAAAATTCACATTTTTAAACTTCTATTTTACAATTTGAAAGCTTTCCTTTGAAAACTTACTACATTTTCCAGGAAAGAAAATACACTTTCCACCTTAAAAGTGATTCCATTATTTCTTTTAAGAAAATTTGCACTTATTATAGAAAATCCCACCGGAAAATCTATACTTTTTATATTTATCCTCCGATAAATATCCCAATCCATTTATAAACCCAATTTATAAATTTCCGTTTCCCATTTCCTTTCCAATCACATTTTCAAACCCATTTATAAATTCAAACCAACTTTCTGAACTTAATTCCTTTAAATTCATTACTTAAAATTACCTTTCATTTCCCTTTTTACTCCCATTTCATTTTAGTGATATTTAAGATACCAAATTGTATTATCCAACCATAACTCGGTATAACAAAACTCCAAATCAATCTATCATAGTATATCAATGAAATATATTACGGATTATAAATATAATTTCTATTTTGTGAGGAATCCAGTTGGATCCCTCCAACCAGTCACCCTACATCAACAGATATTAGCACAACAAATAATATTGATTCAATTTGATAACAATTATCACATTCAGCTAATCAACCAATCAATCATTTAAATATTAGCTAATTTAAAATTTACTGGCATCCAGATGTGAGTGAGATTAAATCACCTTGAGATTTAAAACGCCGAGCGTTTAAATTTTAAATTAAATCGAGTCCGTTCGATTTATCCAAAATTTCTGCAAACTCCGATCATCTCCAAACTTGTACTGCAGCGTACTGCTCGTCGCTGCTATTCCGGCGCTTCCGGTTTTGTCGAGATCTGATAACGTATGTAAAAGATATGATTGTTTAAAGTTTGTATAAAATTTTATAAAACAAATTTCTTTTTTTTTCTTACAAATCTGGGCCGCTACTTTGCAACTGCAAATCAGGACCGCACAAAGCCCTTCTTCCTTCATCACGCAAAGCTACAGGCACACGCGAACCCAACCCTACTCCACGTTGACTAAAATCGCACCCCACCACGTCGCGATCGGCGACGATCCAACACCTTCACGCCGAAGCCCTAAGCGACGCGCACCCCCGGCCAAAAAAGCTCCGAGCTCGGCAACCTGATTATCTCGAAAAACGCGCCCAAAAGCTTCACCATCTCGAGCAGATTCCGGCCTGCACGACGTTCCGTTGGCGATCTCCACCGTTGGATGCCTCGAGCTCGGAGAGCTCTACACCTTTGCTGTTGAAAGTTTTGTGTAAAAACGTTTGGATTGAATGAAGATTGGAGAAGAAAGGAATTGAATATCGGCCATTAAACACTATAGAGGCGGCGGCTGAGAAAACGAGGGTTTCGAACCCATATGTATATATATAAACGTTTTATAATTCTTATTTTAATAATTTTTCTCAAATTTTACAAGATTTCCGAACAAACTCCAAATTGGACCTGCCGCCAGGCGTTTATAAGGTTTTACCCGCATTCCGAACACAATGGAACGTGTTTCGGAGGCTAATTCGGTCATATGCGCGAGTTACCGGAAACATACGATCAAATTTAAATTAAATCGATTAAAATCGTTTCTATGCGTTTTGAGCTGCCACGGTCAAACGACAACTCCGATTGCTACGAAAATTGAAACCCGATAATAACTAACTATTACGGATCCAATGGAACTAGTTTCGTTGAATTCCAAGACTGTGCCCCGGAAGGCTATTTTAACTCGTCGATTAATTCGACCGATTTTCGAAATCGTCGAAATCGTTTAAAATTCCAGTTTTAAAATTTTACTAACTCAATTATAAATCATATAGAATTTAAAATCACATTAGAAATCATTCTGATCAATATCAAATCAAAAATTGATTATTTACATTATTATAATATTAAATTCCATTATTAAATTATTATAAAATTCAAAATTTTACTTATCGATCTTTTATTCCATTCAAAAGCCCAACATCGTTATTTAAATCCAAATACTGAAAATAAATTTTAGAACCCATTTTTATAACTATTCACATCCAAATTCACAAATTATTCCGATTTTCATATATTAAATTATTCAAATTTTCAATTGGATTTCCATATCGAAAATTATAACTAAATTCTAATGATTTAACAAAATTCCTTATTTCAAATCAGATTATAATTCACATTCAACATTTAAAATGAATTAAATGTTCAAAATCTAACGACTAAAATTTCGGGTCGTTACAGATTGCGGGTTGAAAAGATATATACCCGTATATATTTAAAGTGCGGATCGAAATGATAAAAATCTATGTCACTTGACCATAGGGTAGAAAATTATATATAGACACCGTTAGTCTATATATAAATATTTTGAAATGATTTCTATGGTTTTGAAAAGAAATATATGGTTTTAATAAATATTGATTTTAAAGATTTAATAAAATTGGTTTAATAAAGTTGATTTAATCAACATAAAATATGTTTAAGTATTTATTTAAAATTTATATTTTCAAATATAGAGTTTATAAGGTTTCAGGTTGAAAGATAAATTTGAAATTGGTTTGGAATTTTAATTATTTAAGAATTATACCTAAATAAGTTTGATTTGAAATTTATTAAATTATAAATTGTAAGATGTGTTTTATAACTTAAATTTGATTAAAAGTGACTTAAATGAATATTTCAAACTTATATAAATTTAAATGGGATATTTTGTTTATTTGAATTTGTAAATTGATGTTGTATTTAGATGTTATGGAAATGATTAAATAAATATTTCAGAAACTAAATGTAATGAAATTAAAGTGAGATATAAATGGAATTATCAAATTTAGTTTTGGAAATGTGGAATATTTAAAGCTTTGAAATATATATACCGAAATTGAAATGGTTTATTTTGGTGTTTCAAATCTGTATTTGAAATCGATACAAATTGAAATGATTTATTGAGAAATTGAATTAAGTTGAAATTTATGAATTGAAATTGAATTAAGTTAAATTTGGAAGTCGAGTTGATTTGAATCGATTTGTGAATTTGTGGAAACTGTCTTTATTATATAAAGTATTTTAAATTATATTTAAACTATTTTATAAACTATTTTTAATATAAATTGTTTTAAGATAACTATTTTTAATATAAACTATTTTAATATAAACTATTTAAATATACTAATTATTTTTAATATAAATTGTTTTAACTTATAACTATTTAAACTATTATATTTATAAACTGTTTTATTATATATACTATTACTAATATCTAAACTGTTTAAAGGGAAGTGTTATGATTTCCAAAATGCTATAATTTCAAAGCTGTGATTTCGACTATGATTTCGAAAGCGTTATAACTCTGGAAAGTAATATGATAGTTTTAAATGGATATATTTGAAATGAAAATGATATCATATTGATTTGGTTTTGAAATGGAAATGATATTTTGGTTTTGAAGTATAAACTATTTTGAAATGACCGCAGTGTTATAATAACGTTTGGTTGTTAAAGAGACCGGGATCGGATATGGGCATACTCACTGTCGATACCAAAAACCACTTTAACAACTATGTACGCGGTGGATATTCCAGAATGAAGTAGGAGGGTGGCGACGATTCTAAGGTATTTACGTGGACCTAACTCCCGTGAGTTAGCATAAGGTGGCTAAAACAAGAGCGATTCCGGGCTAATGAGGTAACTCCTCTTATGGGACACATTCCATCGTATGCCATTCTATTACTTTGTGAATGATTTGGTGCGCACCCTTGATTCGGGAGTGTGGCTCGAGGTGGGCGATTGCTGCGGCTCTGCGTTACTACCAGTCCGGATGCGTAATTGGTATATCTACCTTGGCATTGCCTCGTTGTGCCATGTCACCTACCATAGCGATCCTTACTACGAGTTTGATTTGTGTCGTACCTATGGAGTATCCTCTGGTAGCCTCCCGATCTGGAGGTACTACGGTACTGTATAGACTATTGGCACACCTCAAAATGTGTTAAGGTGAAAAATGTAAAGCCTTAACGCTATTTTTAAATAGTATACTTTACTGTAGACATTATTATAATAACGTATATTACTACATAGTAGATAGTTTAACGGATCCTTAGGGGGCGTTTATCCCAAACATCCTTTAAGTTACTGTATTTCAGTTGATATTTCACTTGAGTTGGATTTATTGATATAAGAATGTTAATCCTGACTCGAGTGTTTTGTGTTTAGCTTTACGCTCGGGTCAGACTGAGTGGTTCAGTGTTCGAGACTCACCTTTGGAGTTGGAGCTTCGCTTGGAGATCCAGCTATATCTATTCAGCTTGCAGTTATTCAGTTGATTCCAGTGATGTGTTCGGATCTTATATTTGACTATTGTATTGAGACATCTATGTATTCGAGACCTCTGTTGTATCTTATTTAACTCTGTTATATATATATAGTAGCTTCATGAACTACTATTCTTTTGTTTCCGCTGCTTACTTTTATATTACTCTGTATCCGTGATTCTGTGATTATTTTTTTATTTACTGTATATGCTGAGAATTGCCAAATTTAAATTAGTAACCTGATATTTTGAGCAATTCAAATCCGACATGTATGGATGCGAATGGTAGAAAATTTCAGGTCGTTACATATATTAAGTTGTGTGATATGGGTGTTTATTAATTCATTAATAAATTAAAATTCGGTTAGTTTTGGTTACTAGCTTGGTTATGGAAATTTCGGGGACGAAATTCTTTTAAGCGGGGAGGAATGTAACGACCCGGGATTTTGACGTCTCGAGTTTTGAATATTAATTTTTAATATTCAATAATACGGTTTTTAATCAAAAAAATTCCCGTTAAATAACAATTGGTAATAATATACCGTTTTTCAAACCAAGATAGTATTTGAATTTCCAGATTTTTATTTATAAAATAGGAAATTCATTTAATTGGAATTTCTTATATATATATATATATGTATATGTATATGTATATATGTATGTATATGTATGTATGTATTCGGAACAACGGAATTTATATATATATATATATATATATATATAATTTGGAAACGGATTCATAGCAAATAAATGTAGAAGAATAAAAAAGGATATATTATAAATAGAAATGAGTATGGTTTATGAACAATACAGTGTATTATAACTGGAAAGAGTTTAAAATTGGATTTTCTTATAGATATATATACGCATATTAGTTAAGAAGAATGCATACGTATATAAATATAAGTTCAAAAAGGAAAATTATAGTATTTATAAACAAATAAATATTGTATGCTAAAAACTAAATAAAAATAGTATGTTAAAACAATATATGAAATGGTAGGTAATGTATATATATATGAACTAAATAAATATATTTTATTAAAAATAATATATATGTATATATTAAAAAAAATGAAAGAAGAGATATATATGAAAATATATGATGATAGAAATAAGATATATACATTTGTAAGATATAAAAGAAATGTAAAACATAAAAGTTATTTTAAATATATATATATATAATGATAAGACTTTTAAATGCCTTGATTATATATATGTTAGTAGAAATATATATATATATATATATATATGAGTAGACTTAAATGGTTATTTAAAACCACTATACATGTTGTTTAAAAATATATATGGAAGCATATTGAAATAAAAAGAAAGTTAAAGTAAAAAGTAAATAAAGAGTAAACGCTTGAAGATAACAAATAAAAGTTAAACTAGTAAAAAGGTAAAACAAGGTTATAATAAACATTTGCCTGGTAAGAAAGTAAAAAAATTATATGCCACCAAAAGTAAGAACAAGTATACACATTACCTAGCAACAAAATGTGCAAATAAAAGTGAAAATATATATATGTACATATAAGCATGTTTGGTTCAAAAGAGGAAAGGGGAAAAACATTATCTTCACTTCTTTTCAACCTCAAACCAAAAATCAATTCAAAATCACCTCAAGTTTTTCATCCATCACTGTACAAAGATTGCACAGCAAATCAAATCCTTCCTTAAGCCAAAAATTTATACGTATACATCATCACCTCATTCCTACAAAACATGTATTTATATGTAGGCATATAGGTGTGTAGTTTCAGATGTTTTAACACCTTGTAAATAAACAAAAGCTTGTAAACAATAACCTATAGCCAAAGCTCTGTAAAACAAAAACCCTGTAAAGTAAAAAAGAAGAAGAAAAGCATATTGTTCATTCAAGACCTCAAGGAGCTTAGCAGGCAATCAAGTTTCAAATGAAGACTAAAGTTTAAAGTGGAAATTTTAGAAGGGCTAGCATGTTTAAGGTGAGCATTTAGATCTTTGGAATGCCTGGAAATGCTATAGTCTACTCTGTTATATTCAACAGGCTTAGAAATTTATATATATGCCCTGATTTCCAAAAATCAAAATCTCTTTGTCCGATTCAAAATAGTGAATGATGTAAATTAAGTAAAAGCATATTTTTGAGTATAGGTCATGGTAAAAATAGTTGGAACTTGTTTATTTTGTATATTGTGTGAAATAGTCGATTTACAGAAACAACCAAGTTTTTGTCAAATTTCACCATGCTTAAAACATGAAATCGAGTATGGATTCATGATTGTAGGATGAAGTTAGGAATTTTAGTAAAGAAATTTTGATTTTTAAAATATTAAATTGAGAGAAATTTTAAGTTGAACGTTTTCACTAAAAAAAATTAATTTTTGAATTTGTGGTGTCGAGGCAACGGTTCATCAACTTTGGGTTGGCCGTGGAGTCGATGGTGAGCTTTTGACCATGGGGTTTTCGCTCTGGTGTGGTGGTTTGGGCATACGAAGTAAGTTTAGGGCTTTGGGGTGGTTGGGTTTAGGCTCTGGATGCGGTCGAATTGGAGAAGGAGGAGGGAATCGGAGGATTTGGGACAGGGAATGGAAGAAACGGTGTGGATGAGGCTTCTAAAGGTGGCGGCGGCAAGTGAAGCACTAGCGTAGGTTGGAAGCATTTTGGTGTTAAGTGGAAGCAGGTATTCTTTGGGTTCAGGTTTTGGAGCCTCGACTCGGGATCGATGACGCGGAAGTTTCGGCAAGGTGGCGATGGGAATCAAGGGACGAGGAGAGGTTGGTAGGAGGTGTCGTGGTAGTAATGTAGGCGACTGGACGAGTGTGCACGTGCATAACACGGACGCGATTTTTTGGCCATGGTGGCTGGAGTTTGGGAAGAAACTTCGGGTTTCGGTCCAGGCGAGGGTAGACAATGGCACACGGGTTGGGTCAAGTGTCCGTGCGTGAAGATTTGACGCAAGCAGGTGAAATTTTGGTGATCTGGGAAGTAAGGATTTCAGGCAAGTAGAGAAAGAAGGAAGGGAGAAAAGAAAGAAAGGGGAAGGGTGGATTGGGTTTGGACTTCGGCCCAGACAAGAAAAAAGAAAAAAAAAGTTTAAAATTTGATGTTAAAATTTTATATGGGTACACATGTTAAAATATTTGAGTTATTTGCCCAGATAAAAATAGTGATGAGATAATCCAAGTTAATTATGATGTTTTGATATCTATTTAGTGGAATAAAACATCGTTCCGCTAATTGTATTAAAATAGACCCATGTTGGCAGAATAAATCACCGTTCTGCCATTATTACTTAATATATCTGTTTTGTGGACATTTACTAGCAGAATTAAAACCCTGTTCCGCTATTACATTTGTACGGACATCTATTTATTGTCTTGATAATTATATTGGACAATATGATGTTGAATTGATTGTTAAAAACAGTTTTATGTGAATATCTTTATTTGTTATTCTGGACTGTTAATGAATGGTTATTTGATTAATTACCATTATAATTTATAAGTCTTTTTCGATTTGGAGGTTGACTTTTGAACCAAAATTGTTTAAAGATGATTATTATTTGTTAGTGATATTTTAAAGTTAATTAGTAAATATTTTGATAATGATTTAAAGTAACTATTTTATTATTCTTAAAAATTATATAAAAGTTTTAATTTTTGTTTTAAAGTTATTAATTATCTAAATTGTTTAAAGTATATTAATTATTAATTAAAGTTATTTTATGGTGATTGTTAAAGTTAATTATTACTTAAGGGTTAATTAGTATTAAAGTATATTTATTCCAAAGATGAATTTATTAAATATTAATAATGTTTTAAAAATAATATATTATATAGTAAACTTTCATAAAAGAGTATTTTACTTAATTAGAACTTGGAAAATTTATATTGAAACTTTATAAGCATTATTTTGAAAAAGATTAAATAAAGTTTTCGGAAAGTAATGGTATACTTTCATGGAGTAATCGGAGGCAGAGTGTGCCTGCAGTTAAGTTTTCGATTTCTCTAGGATAGAGATGTAACCATTGAGCTGTGAATTCATGGTTGATACTGCAGTGGTGCTTTCCAGATTTATTTTAAAAGGGTTTCAAATATTTTGAAATGAATGGTTTGTGAATATACTTATTCGGTGAGATAAGCATATGCTGTTTTGATTAAGTAATTTAAATTTATCGAAATTTAAATTATTAGGGCTTAATGTTTTAAATGGGAAATGAAACCTTTGATTGGATGATTGTATATTTGATAGATAAATAACCGACTATCAAATCTTGACCCAAAAATATAACTTTGGAAATATCTAGAAGAAACACGGTTATTATGTGGTACAGTTACCGTTCGAGGTACTATACTGTACATATAAACTCATTCGTTCTTCTAGGACGATGGTAATGAAATCCGTCCACTAACGGTTAGGAGGTGATCTCCGATCTTATTCATCGGTTTATTTCCTAAAGAACCGAGGTTTAGTTTATCGGAAATATCGAACGTTGTTTCGAAGAGACCGAGATCAGATAAGTTATCCGAAAATCACTTCGATCCAACAAATATGTTTTCGAATGAAGACAAGAGCATGTAGTCGAAGATGGAGCATTGAAGTACAAGGGCTAATCGCTACTAATCCTGAGGATGATTCCAAAATGGATGTAGTAGAAATAGTGCCTTCGGTTTCGTTCAGACCCAGAACGGACTTGTATGGATGGACGCTATCAATACATTGTCATTGGAGGACAATGAGCATTCTAAGTTAAAATTCCATTAATAGGTAATCGTAGCCTCTAGCCTCATCAACCGGGAATGACTGAAAATTAGGGGGGATGCAGCAAGGCTAAGTGGGTCGCACCAAATTAGGGTATGTTTATCACCTTTCTAGATACCCACATATATTATTTTATTACTACGATACATGGAAGGAGCTTAAAAAGGGTGGGAACACCCGGGGTGATAGCATATTCGGTCCGTCCAGGTTAGGGATAGTCCAGTCTTGTGTCGCAGGGGATCCCGGCGTGGTCCTCGATACATTTTTCTAGACGTGTACTGTGGTAGGTGGTACCCCAGTGCCTAGTCATTCGTATGGAATCCATTCTCCAATATGTGTCTTTACTGTTTTGGTTGTAGAGCCTAGTATGCTGGAATTTAATTAATGTAACAATTTCAGCTATTTGAATAAGTATTTGTACTTAGACACTATTATAATACCATTGGATTTTCTATAAAAGTGTTTTGGGTACCGTAAGGGAAAAACCCATCGTGTTTATGTATGGTGTGGTCTTACGGGATACCTTTGATTTTAAAAGGATTTTTGAAAGTTATAACGAATAAAATTCCTTGTGATTTAAATTCTCACGCTGGTTTTACCAGACTGACCCGGGCATGGTTTTTCCTATATGCTCGGGTCAGACCGAGCATATTTACAGGTTTAGCTAGAAGATTGGAGCTTCAGGAGAGGAATTGGAGCCTAGAGTCATATTCACTTAGATGATTATATTCTGTTGCATTTAGTTGTGTATATCAGCAATTGTAAGGACAGGTTGTTATAACTATACGTGCTGAATATGTTAGTATACTCTGATTGATGTCTGTATATATATATATATATATATATCAATTGCAGATTATGTTTATGTAAATATTTGTTTTATATTATAGATTATTCGTTTCGGCTGTGAGATTCTATGTTGTTCTATTTTTTTCTATCTTCTTTCTACTTTCTTTTCTTACTACTCGCCTTCCTGTTCAATTTGGACTGGACAAGTGTGGTAAAGTGTCAGTTCGAACTGTACGGAAAAGTAGGTCGTGACACCAAGTGACATTTTTCTTCTAGTTCTCAAGCTCTTTTACTCGATAACTCAATTCTGACTTCAGTTATGTATTTTCTCTAAGAATTCTATGCCAATGTTCTTTTATGCTTGTTCATTCTGAAATGCTCGCCCTTAATTTTTAGTTTTGTTTGTTATTTTTTGTAACGACCCGCCAATTTATCACTTTGATAAATTATATTTTTTTAAATAAATGGTTGATGATACAAGTAATATTGTTTTGAGTGATAATAAGTAATAGTAATCTTATTTTGAATAAATATTTACAAAAATATTTTCCTCGAAATCTAAATCGATAAATTGGCCGAAAACAGTTTTATTGATAACCAGCTCTATATGTCGTGCAAGGAGCTGGATACATACACTTTTTTTATAATTAAATAATAATATGAAATAAAATAAATTGATTTGTTTTTGAAAATAAAATGTGTTTTTGACATTGTTAATAATGCCCTTAAATATGATAACTAATTTATTTAATTTAAATTGAGATTTAATGATTAAATAATTATTATAATTATTCAAATAATGATATCAAAAAAATTATAATTTATTTTGAATTGTTATAAGTGACAATAAATCATTTATAATATTTTAACAAAGAGATATATTTTATTTGAAAATATAAGGAAAAATCGATATCGCTTTATCGTTATAAAAGCGATTTCTATAAATAATTGTTAACATAAATTTATATGGTTTTATAAATCAAATATGATCATTTTAATTCATTTAAAATGATAAGAAATTTTTTTTGAATTTTTTTACAAATATATGAATGTTAAAGTATAACTGAAAATGTGATCGGGAATCGGTTCTCTGATCGGCAATGGTTTATCGAGCGAAAGTTGTTCGTAATCAATGCAACGTTGTTTATATCATGTACACATATGTAACATACACATGCATCAGCTTACATGCACATGAACATATGTGTACATTCATATATACTTATACACTTATATAAGACAAAAATCTAAGATATATTACATAAAGCTTCCTCCTTAAGCTTAAACAAGTCAACATATGCACATGTGAGTGAATGGAAGTTATGGGCACATTGGGAGGGAGGCTTTAGCTGTGTATTATAAAGAGGAAGTGTGTTGGAGAAGCTTGGAAAAAGTTGTGTATGCATATCTTCCTTATACTCCTCTTTTTTCCTATAAATACCCACCTATATACTCCTTCATTCTTCACAAATTCATTATTCTTCTTCTTTACTATTCTTGAGCTTCTTAATGCTCACTAATGGATTCTCCTCTTTAAGAGAGGTAGGAGGGTTAAAAATAGTGAAGTGCTTAAGCACCAATCTGCTAATTAATCTCTAACCTCTTCTTAATCAACTTCATTCTCTTCTCTTCTTTAATGGCACTTGGCCGAGAGTTTGGAGATGATAAGAGCATGGGCCATGAGCAAGGAGGAGGTCGAAATGGTGGCCAAGCACTTTGAAAGCATGGTTTTGTTGTTCAGTAATGATTTAGATAAAGTATTGTGGTGATTTGAATGTTGGTGAGAAGTTTGGTTTGATTATAGTGAGAACTCCTAAACAATATTATATTATATTATATGTTGAATGATGATATGATGTTTGCAAATGGATGTTTAATATTATTTGATCATCAAGTTTGGTCGTTTTGATACGAATGTTGAAATATATGCAAGTCACGGATATACACGTCGATAAGCATAAAAGGAAATCATTTTCCTTAGATTAATGAAATGGCATATATGGAAGTGTTAAACCTCTTAAAAATGGTTTAAAATGTATTTGAATTTTTTTATAAACATTTAAAAGTGTTTTGGTGAAGTTTGAAAAGAAATAGAAAATTGGTTAAAAATAAGCGCGTCACATATAGGCAGTTCGCGATTTCGCACTATAAAAGTCAATCAAGTGTAAAAGTTGGAATATAGCTCGAAATTCTTCAAGTTAAGAATTTTCTAAACTATTGTATTCATTGTTTTCCAATGAAGAAAGAAAATCGATATTTTGATAAGTAGATTTTCAAATATGAGTAAAACAAGTGGTTGAAAAATCCGAAATTTTAAATTCGGAATCCAAAATTGGATTCTTTAAAAATAATATTTTAAATTGTTTAAAACTGTTAAATAAATCTAATAAATCTTTTAAAATGTTTTAAAGTGATCCGAGTAATAAAAATGGATTTTCAAATAATAAAAGGTCATTTTGATCAATATAGCTTAAAAAGCACTTTCCGCACCTCTTTTCTACAACTTTTGAAATATGGTTTTAAACTTAACAATTCTTATCCAAATCTTTTATAAACATTTTCAAATGGACAATTAAGAGTTTTAATAATGATTTGGAGGTTTTCTAGCTTATTGAAAAAAGTTCAAATAAATGATTTAAAGAAAAGCTATTATAAATAAAGTGGTTTAATCTTGCCTCTAAAAGTCGACGAGTAGACTGGATTTTTCTATTCGTGAGATCCGGATGTGAGGTTCTTAAACTAAGGAGATGTTCAGGAGAAACCAGTGCCCTGGCTGACCTGTCCTCTTTCCTGGGTGAGGGATAGATAGGGTGGAAATGTCGGAAATGAGTAAAAGATTTAATTTTCCAAAGTTAATTACAACTTGGATTTTACGGAGATAACCTTCTTGTTCTCGGTGTTAATGTCTGAAGAGGGAACTCATACTATCCATAGAATTTAAAAGGTGATTTCGCCGTTATTCTGTTTATAGTTTTTGTTGAATACGGGGATTGATATTGAATAGAATTAGATGATTTCTTTAGATTCTTCTGCTTATTTGATATTTACTGGTTTTTGGATTAACATCCTAAAAAATGCGGCTTTAACTCAATCGAAATTAAGAGTTTTGAACTAAGAAATCTTTATTAAGATTTAATGAGACGATTTGGAATTAATTTAATTCCTATATTTAAAATTTATTGGTTTGGATTTATAGTAAACGATGTCTTGGATAACATTATTTTTCATCCATGTTAAAAATTTTGATTTGGAAATCTTTGCTAGGATTTAAGTAAATGATTTTAGGGATATTTTCGTAAGTATAAAGGAAATGATTTTGAATTGTTCCAAGTTTAAAATGATTTTAAGTAATCAAAGATTTGACAAGAGAGGGTTAATGATTCCGTATATATCGAAAAGCACGTTTTAGAATAATATATCTCCGAGGGAGATTTTTTGGTAATAAGAAGTTACTAAATTATAGAATGATTTCCCTATTCACAATGCCACTTTTTATCAATAATTGGATTCGAAGGAAACAGGGTCGGATTTGGATAATTCCTATCCGAAAAGCACTTCAAACCAATGTATGCATTCGAAAAATAAAGACCTGATAGAGGGAATGAAGAATAAAGACCATGGATTTTCGGGATGAAAGGATTGCTTGTTGATAATTCTGGTTAGCTCCTAAATAATAAAGTAGTAGTGGTCTTTTCATTTCTGAAATTCTTTAGGTTGCAAGGACTTCGAGCTACTAATCATAGGGTTGACACCAGACAGGATGTGGTTGAAGAGTGTCTTCGGTTTCGTTCAATCCCAGAACGAACTTGTATGGACGGTTGTCTGACATTGCATTCTTGAGATTTACATCGTTTATTTTTATAAACTACATCTGTTTGGTGGCAGAGAAGGCAACTTCTTTTAACTTAACACCCTTCCCTGAGACGTACGAGCTTGAAGGTTGTATGTTTGTGGAAGTCAACAAGTGATCTATAGAATGGTTGTGTGGCATTCAAAGAAAGATGATGCGCTATGTGAAAAGGTAATCGTTACCTCATGCCTCACACCCGAAAATGACCAAAACAGGGTTGGATGCAGCAAGGCTTTGTGGTTCGCAACCATTAGGGTATGACCATCCCCTTCTAGATGTATTTCTTCCCACTATGACATTCAGGATGTAAATTTATGTGGATGTATGCTATGAGGTACCTCGGATAGGTCAGTAACGACTGGGGTGATGACATATTCGGTACTATTTAAGGAAAGGTAGGCCGGTCTTGTGTTGGTAGAAGACCATCTATTGGGCCTCGGTACATTCCTTTAGAGATTTACTGCCAGAAGGCAGTCCCTTCACCTGGTAATTTGTATGGAATCCATTCTCCAATAAGTGCCTACCAGTTTTGTAGAACCTGCATTTGTGGCTAGTATTGCTGGAATTTAATCAATGTAACAATTTCGGCTAAGACTAATAAGTTTGCATGCAAATGTTTTCAAAGATATGTCATTCAAAATAATATCAAGTATTTTTGATGTAAAATGTTTTAGTTATCACAAGTTAAAAACCCATTTTGTTTTTATGTGCGGCATGGTCTTATGAGATACCCTTTTGTTTTGAAAACGCGTATTTTGAGTTCTCACACCAGCCCCATGACTGACCTGGAGTTTATTTTTCCTCATCCTTAAACTCCGGGTGTCCTAATTTTCCCTGGACAGCCTAGTAGTCAGGTTAGTTTAGAAGAAGCTGGATGGAGCTCAAAGCATGGAGTCAGAAGATTTACTAAAGATTTTGTCTATTTTCACTGCACTCTTGTAGTATTGTATTCCACATTTGTAAGGACGGGAATTTATAACTGTCCATGTTTAACACTGACAAATGTATTTTAATTTCTGCTGTAAAGATTATTTGTTGAAATAACATATATGAGATTTTGTTCTATCTTATTTTCCTTTATTACCCTTAGGAATCCGCTTCTTCGGCACTTGGATCTACGGCACGTGAATACCGAGGATGTATTAGTGTGGATTTCTAGGGGTCGAAGAAATGGGTCCTTACAACGTGGTATCAGAGCTTAGGTTAAGCGAACACCTAAGCCTGATAAGGGTAATAGACTCATCAGAGATAGGGTTAGTAATTCCCTAAGATGAGTAACTCATTAGAGATAAGGTTAGTAACACCTTAGAATGAGTTGAAGAGTATTATTTATGAGCGCGTATTTGTTAATAAATATACAAATGAATTTGCTTTTATATGAAATCATTTTTATCTAAATATATATATATATATATGTATAAATCTATATTTGAAAGAAAAGAATATTTTGGTAAAATTATCAAAGGATTTTTGAAATAAATAAACAATGTACAAAGAATTTTAAAAGCTATCTTTAGAAACCTCATAACACTTTCTTAGTATTAACCAAACCTCTATACTTAAGAATATGCTAGCAATTACCTACTACTTGTGTCTAAAAGAATGATTGTTTTCCTTGTATTAACCATATAGAGGAAGTTAAGCGAAATGGGAGTCCTCTAGAGCGAATTAGGGCGAGAAAACAGCCTTATAGTTCTCTCCACGATGAGGAAGAATCGCCAGAACGTCTGCCTAGCAATAGCAGATCTTCGATTAGGGAAGACTATGCCCCGTATACTCATAGGAATAAAGATGGGTACCCTGTTGCAGGAATGCTTGTACCACCTCCAGCTGCGGAAATAATCATAATCTTGAGCGACAACGAACCTTGGCAAGCCTTGGAGGGAAATTGGGTAACGGATCCCACTAGTTCCATTCTGTAATCAATTGAGGAAGATGGTCCAATGAAATAAAAACCGAAACCTATAGAAGAAGAGGAAGAACCAATGGAGGAGGAATTTGAGCCAATGGAAGACCTGAACACTACAAGCGAATATAGCAATATGATATGGGATATGAGTGGGGAAAATGTTATATGGTAGGTAGCATCATCCAATTCATACATCAACTGGAGCACAATAGGAAGACGGGAATGGGGCCGATGATGAGTTTGATAGTGAAGAAGAAGGATAAGGGGAGGTAATGATTGATTTGGGATATTGGAGTCCGCCATTGTCATCGGACTCAGAAGAGTAGGAATAAAATCTGGTTAATTGAGTATGTATGAGTAGTGTAGTTGTAATGGTTTCAGGAATGAGGGGGAAATCGTTTTTGGACCCTAGGTTGGAAGGATTTAATGGTGTATTGGTGCGAAGTTTTGTAAAATGGTAATTGTCTCCACTTTAGTACCACTCTTTAAAAGTAAATATTTAAAGTTGGATGAATTTGGCTTTGAAAAATTGGTAAACAAAATAATTTTACCAACGATTATATTTTTAAGACAAAGAATAATTTTCAGGAAATATGGTTATTTGATTAAGGAAAGGATAATACTCAGTTATTATCATAAATAGATCGGTTGTTTATTTTTAAAGTTTAAGCACGAACACCTCGTGAATTTAATTTCACAATTTGACTATGAGGTATTCAATAAATTTTTATTAAAGGAATTTATTTATGTTAAATAAATCTTGTGAATATGTAATTTTTTAAACTGGATTTATAAAACATGCTTTACAAAGAAATTTTTAAGAATTTAAATTTCAGTATTTTTGAAAGGAATTTCAAATGATTTTTGAAAAAGGAATAATAATAGTATTATTTCTGAAATGGGATTTTTGAAAAAAAAAGAATCTTATGATTAATTAATCCGAGTAGCTCGAAAGTAACTAAAAATGGACAGGAGATGTGTTCGGATGGTAAACGCTTCTCTTAAAATATTCCTCTTCTTGTTAAGGAATATTCGATACTATTGATAGTACTCGGTTCTTTGGTATCATTTCTGAGTTACTCGATCAATATAATTTTCTAAAGTTAAAAAGGATAATGTGAATCAATAATTGACAAATTAATGGTTGTCGATTTTTATCGAATTATATTATCTCAATTTATAAGTATGGGTATGCTTTGATCTTTAAAATAAAAATTTGAAGTTATTAATGAATGGTCTTGGGTTTGAAGTAGACGATGTTTTAGCAACATTTGTTTTTAAACCCTTGAATGACACTTTGGAAGAAATCTTATAAGTATATTTAGATCCTTAATAATGGTAATAACAAGAATTAAAGTCTTTTATTTAAAGATAGAAAATAATATAATTATCATGTTATAAATGAGAAGTTCATTTTCATAATGTATTTGTAGTAATTGTTTTAGTCTCTTCGATTATAATTTAAAGTAATTAAAACTTGTTAAGTAAATTATGAATATACTTAAAGCAACTTAATAAGTATATGAATAATCTTACATATTGAAACTATAAAGGTAAAGAGAATATATTTATATAAAGGAAGTTTAATTTATAAAGGAGTGTTAATTGATAAAGAATGTTTTCACATTCAATATTAGCTAAAGGAAGTTTATGGTGATGTATCGATTAAATGAATTATTTTGAAAATGAGTTTTAAGAAAGATAAGTTTAGAAATACATGATAATAAAAAGATTTTGTAATATAAAGAAGTAGCTTTATAAAAAGTGTTTAAATTAAGAAATTATTTCAGAATATATTTTATAAAAGTATATTTTATAAAAGAAAGTGTGATTAGCCAACATAAAATGATGTTTGAGAAAGATGGATATCCTAATGGTTTGAAAAGGTATAAAAGGGAAAGTTGTGTAATATAAAATAAGTTTGGAATTAAATTTATAAGGAAAATTATTAACAAAGAAATTTCAAAGGAATTTCTGGAATAAGAATTATCATTGTATTACTTCAAATAAAGGATAATCGATTTCTTTTGGGGAAAAAAAGAAAGAAATATTTTTTTGAATAAATTTTTTGGAAATAAAAATGTAAAATGGTTATTTATAAAGAAGTATCGTTATAAAATTCTGAATAAAGATGAAAGTTTTATGAAATATTTTCATAAGATTTTTGGGAAGGTTAATAAATACAAATGAAGTATATGAATTGTTTCATCGCACGATTTAATTTAAGATTCGAGTATAGAACTTTGACGTGTTCGACACTTATCTGAAAGAGGATTTATTACTCGATTCTTGACGACAAACATTGATGAGGGTTTGTGATTGGATGGATGAGTTTCCTATCATAGTTGAGAGCTATGCAAGGAGAACTAATGTTCTGATTAGAAAGCCTGATCAGAGTCTGCATTAAAGGATCGAGGGATCAATACTAGTTCGGAAGTAAAGTTGTGAATTCGAAGAGTAGATCGAATAAGATATTTTGTATGGATAATCTATATACCTCGAGTGGATATAGGTTTAAAAATAAATATTTTGGACAAAACCTTTGGGTTTTTGTTTCGGGTAATTTCGGGGACAAAATTCTTTTAAGGGGGGAAGTATGTAACGACCCGCCAATTTATCACTTTGATAAATTATATTTATTTTTAATAAAAGGTTGATGATACAAGTAATATTGTTTTGAGTGATAACAAGTAATGGTAATCTTATTTTGAATAAATATTTACAAAAATATTTTGCTCGAAATCTAAATCGATAAAATGGCCGAAAACTGTATTATTAATAACCAGCTTTATAATCGTAAAATATCATGCACGGAGCTGGATACATACACTTGTTTTTATTATTAAATAATAAAATCAATTGATTTGTTTCTAAAAATAAAATGTGTTTTTGACCTTGCTAATAATGCCCTTAAATATGATAATTGATTAATTTGATTTAATTTAATTTGGGATTTAATGATTAAATAATTATTATAATTAATCAAATAATTATTTTATAAAGATTATAATTCATTTTGATTTATAAGGTGACAATAAATCATTTATAATAGTTTTACAAAGTGATATATTTGATTTGAAAATATAAGAAAAAATTGATATCGCTTTATCCGTATAAAAGTGATTTTCGAAAATAATTGTTAATATAAATTTATATGGTTTTATAAATCAAATACGATCATTTTAATTCATTTAAAATGATAATAAATTTATTTTGAAATTTTGTTTACAAATATATGTACATTAAAGTATAAATGAAAATGTGACCGGGAATCGGTTCCCTGATCGGCAACGGTTTATCGAGCGAAAGTTGTTCGTAATCAATGCAACGTTGTTTAGATGTCATGTACACATATGTAACATACAAATGTATCCACTTACATGCACATGAACATATGTATACGAACATATATACTTATACACTTACATAAGACAAAAATCTAAGATATTTTATATAAAGCTCCCTCCTTGGTCTTAAACAAGTCAACATATGCACATTTGAGTGGATGGAAGTGATGGGCATATGTGGGGGAGGCTTTGGCTGTGTATTATAAAGAGGAAGTGTGTTGGAGAAGCTTGGAAAAAGTGGTGTATGCATATGTTCCTTTATACTCCTCTTTTTTCCTATAAATTCCCGCTCATATCCACCTTCATTCTTCACAAATTCATTCTTGTTCTTCTTTACCATTCTTGAGCTTCTTAATGCTCTCTAATGGCTTCTCCTCTTTAAGAGAGGTAGGAGGGTTAAAAATAGTGGATTTCTTAAGTACCTATCCGCTAATTACTCTCTAACCTCTTCTGAATCAACTTCTTTATGCTCTTTTCTTTAATGGCACTTGGCCGAGAGTTTGGAGATGGTGGGAGTATTGGCTGTGAGCATGGAGGAGGTAGAAATGGTGTCCAAGCATGTAACGACCCGTATTTTTACGGATCGAAACATCGTAAAACAGTTGACATTTGGTTACATCGTTGATAAGTCGTTGTGGTTCTAAGTCTTAGGTCGTAGTGTGGATAGGTCGTAATAGACGACCTAAGGTTTTGAGCGACCTAAGGGATAGGTCGGCAGCGACCTAAGGAGAACTAGTAGTTAGCGACCTATAGTAGTTCGCGACCTATAGGAGTTAACGACCTAATTGTTAGCGACCTAAGGGTTAGCACAGTAGTTAGCGAGTTAGTGAAGTTAGGTCGTGAGCGACCTAACATGTTAGGTCTTATCCTAGCTAAGAGTTAGGTCGTGAGTTCTGTGTTGAGTTAGGTCGTAGGCGACCTAAGATAGTTAGGTCGCGTGTGTGTTAGGTCGCGAGTTTGCTAAGTCATAGGTCACGTGAGTTGTTAGGTCGCGCGTACGATAGGTCGTTGGGTTTTGGCTTAGTGTTAGGTCGTATTATAGTTAAGTCTTAGGTCGTGATATTTTAGGTCGCGTGAAGGCTTAAGGTGTTAGGTCGCTGGGTGTTAAGTCGTGAGCGACCTAGGAGTTGTTGAGTCGAATGAGTGTTAAGTCGCAGGATGTTAGGTCGCAAGGAAGCGGTCTGTGTTAGGTCGCATATTCGTTAGGTCGTAGGCCGCGGATGTGCATTGTCGTATGAAGGCGCTGATCTACTAAGTGCTAGGTCGTAGGTCGTAGAAGCTTTGGTTGTTAGGTCGTAGGGTTTTGTTAGGTCGGAGATTTTAGGTCGTGGGGTTTAGGTCGTAAGTCGTGGACGACCTAACTCCGAGTGGCCGACCTAAGGGGGATTTAAGCCTATAAATAGGAGGGTTCCTCTTCATTTTTGGGATCCGGATTTCGAAGCGACGAAGTGCTGCCATTTTGAGAGCTCGACTTCTACACTTCTTCACTTCTTTTCTCCACTTTAATCTAGTGATTTCTTCCATCCAAATCGAAGATCAAGTTGAAGATTCAAGAGCTTATCTACATTCTTCGAAGAGAGATTTCATCGTTTGAAGCGGATTCGTGATAGATCGAGTTAGATACTTCGCTGTCCAGATCTGAAGCGTGTTGATTTGGGGTTGTTTAGGTGATTTTGTGAGTGGTGATTATCTCTCACACGGATCCAAAGGAGTATATCGGATCGCTTGCTTGATTTGATGTTAAAGTAGTGATTTTCATGCATTTTTGTAAACCTAAGTATAGATCCATGTAGATCCATTATTCATGATGATTTGACAACCATTTTACTAAGTGTTAACCTATGCAAGTTCATTTATCAAGATTATAGAGATATTTTTCATGTTTTCATGCTTGTTAGACTTTAGACTCTTTAATTACGAAATTGCCATTATTGTTATAATTGTCTATTTAGATCATATTTGAATGCTTGTTTACTTGGATTAATGTTTGACTTGATTGATTGCTATGAATTAGATGATTGATGATTTGATTTAGACAAGTTGGTCGAAGATGATTCAAAAGCTAAGGGAAAGGCTCTTGAATTGGAAAAGCTGCTCGTGGCATATGTAGCGGATGATGAAGCTCATATGGATAGATTTGATGATGATGTTGAGATGAAGCTTTGCTATGATGATGATGAGGCGAAGCATGATATGAGATAGTCTTGGTCTAATCCAGACGGGATCATTCCAAGCAAGTTGATAACTCGGTGATATGGTTAGAGTTAGAGGATAATGGTTTGCTCGAGAGGCGCTTGAGCTAGTATGGAAATAGTCGTCGAGGAGGATGACTAGAAGGCTGAGATCTCATCATTGTTGAAGGTTCTAGCATGCTCAAAGCAAGAGTACGTTGGGCAGATTCGATAGTCCCTGAAGGCTAATGATCGATAGTCAAGTACTCTGGGCAGATTCGATAGTCCTAGGCACGGGTCACGATGACGTGCAGAGTTATGTCTAGAACCGGGGTTTCCATTAGCCCTTGACGGACGGCTAAAAGAATGTGCCGGTCATTCAATTAACGATGATATCGAAGAACTGATAACAGTGATAGCCAGAGTCATGGATGTTTGGTTGTATCGTCATTCGGTCTCAAGTGCGGTCTTTTCTGGGTGCTTATCTGATCTTGGTTTAGGCCTTGGGGGTTTGTACTTGGAAAACATCGCCCTTGACTCGAGTGATAATTGCTTTACTTTAAATTGTATGCTCTGCTATGTTTGCTTCTGCTTAGTGTGTGTCTGGGGGCTATCACTGTAGAAAGAGGTTGGAGTGGGAGGGTTGTATTCCTATTCCTTTTCCTTTATGCTCTTTTGGTATGTCGTTAGTTAATTTACTGCTCACTAAGACTGTTGTCTGACTCAAGACTTTATGTTTTAACTCTTATTGCCTTGGGCTGTTCGTCCATTTTGGGATGGGCAGACTAGGTAGCAGGTGACAGGTGCTATTCTTGCTTTCCACGGTGTTGATATCGAAGACGAGCTGGAGGGTTGCATATTATCTTCTTACTATATGTACTGGATGTTCCGTTGTTTTTATATTCTCTGAGTGTTTTGTAGTGAGGCTTGATGTATTGACTATTCATATGTTTGTATTCAACTATTATGAAGTTTTATTGATGAGATTCTATTCTGTGAAGCTTCACTATGTATATGTTCTATTGTATTTGTCCATGCGCTGTGAGTAATACGATAGATTATGTTGCTTTAACTTTACTCTGACAATCGTCCATGGCTGTCTGGCACACTTTACAGCGCATTATGTCTAGGTTAAGTGCGGGGGTCATGGGCGGTCGTCACATTTGGTATCAGAGCTTTGGTTAATCGATTTTACCCAACGCTCGCTGACGTAACTACGTATGAGAGACGTAATTGTATTTTGATGGATGATTACTATATATAATATAGTAGCTTAGTAGAGTTTAAGTCCTTTATGCAGTTGTTTCTCTAGGTGTGCTAATCATTCCTTTTTATAGATATTGAGAATGAGTCGAAGAGGGAGACCAGCTGCTAGGGAAGGTCGTGCTACTGAAGGGGCTGCTGATTACGCTGCTATGTTCGAAGCAATGATGACTTCGATCATGAGAAGGATGCCAGCTCCGGGGCCATCGGTGGATGTTGGAGTTCAAGTTCAAACTCCAAGACCGGTGGATTTTGCTAAGTTATGTAAGGATTATACTGCTCTTGGAGGGAAGGTTTTCTTAGGGACAGAATCGACCATTGAAGTCCAGAGGTGGATAGATGCTTGTAGAAGGATCTTTAGTGATTTGGGAATTAAGGATGCAACTAAGAGGAAGTTAGCATCAAGACAGCTTCAAGGAAGAGCTTCTGATTGGTGGAACTCTATCACTATTGATACTCCGGAGGAAGAGATCACTTGGGAGCAATTCCAAGCCAGATTTGAAGCTAAGTTCATTTCTACAGTTCAGAAGTCTGTTCTATTCAAGAAGTTTGTGGAGCTCAAGCAAGGTGGAAGACCAGTCCTTGAGTATGTTTCTGAGTTTGAAGCTTTGTCCAAGTATGCCCGGTCGTATATCGAATCTTCATATCAGAAGAATGAGAAGTTTGTAACAGGCTTGGACAGTTATCTTGGGAGGCAGTTGGTGGATCATTTGGACGATTCATTTGAGAAGCTTGTGGAGAAAGCTCTCAGGCATGAGAGTCTGTTTCCTAAGGAAGGATCTGTTGTTGCTGTGACCAGGGAAGAGTCTAAACCACAGCAGGGTGGAAACAAGAAGAGGAAGCAGCAGCAGCAGAAGGGTAAGGATGGCCAGAAGAAGCCGAAGGGCGAAGTGACCTGCTTCAACTGTCAGCAGAAGGGCCATTTCTCTACAGATTGCAAGAATCTGAAGGTGCCGATGAAGTGTCACAACTGTGACAAGCCGGGGCATATCAGGAAGAATTGTCCAGAACCGCGAAAGGACAAGCAGATTGTGCAAGCTTATGCTTTGGAAGATGTTCCATCATCTTCGAAAGCTCCTACCGCTGAAGAGAAGGGAAAGAGTGTGGTGGTTCAGGGTACTCTCTCCATTTATGGTGTTCCAGTTAGAGTGTTATTTGATACTGGGGCATCGCATTCGTTTGTTTGTAATGAACTTGTAGGCCGGTTGGGTTTAGAACCGGATATTGTTGATAGGCCATTGGTTGTGACTAATCCAGTTGGGGGTTCGTCTTGTTTGTGTATGTTATGCCGTGGTATGATTGTATCGAGTCATGATTGCTCTTTTGTTTGTGATTGCTTTGTTCTGAACTTTGCGGGGTTCGGAATTATTTTGGGTATGGACTGGCTTAGGAAGTATGCGGCAAAGGTTGATTGTGAGGGGTTGGAGGTGACAGTCGAGAATGTGGAGGGGCGAAGGATTGTGATACGATGTAAGCATGAAGAAGGCGTCTTCATGAGCTTCATGTATTCGCTGGTTGTTCCATGGGATGGACTGTCATCTGTGCCAATCGCTAATGGATTTGAGGATGTCTTTGACGAGGTCAAAGGGTTACCGCCGCATAGGGAGATCGAGTTTAGTATAGATCTAGTTGAAGGAGCCAGACCTGTTGTGATGCCTCTTAGGCGGATGGCGCCTAGGGAACAGCAGGAGTTGAGGGTGCAGGTTGATGATCTTTTGCAGAAAGGATTCATTCGGCGTAGTGTGTCCGAATGGGGTGCACCAGTTGTGTTCGCAACCAAAGCGGATGGATCGCTGAGGTTATGTGTGGATTATCGTGAGCTGAATAAAGTGACTAAGAAGAACAGGTATCCATTACCGAGAATAGATGACTTGTTTGATCAGCTTCACGAAGCTAAGGTGTTTTCTCAAATGGATTTGGCAACGGGATTTCACCAGTTGAGAGTGGCTAAGGATAGTGTGCCGAAGACTGCTTTTCGAACACCATCCGGTTTCTTTGAGTGGCTGGTAATGCCGTTTGGATTGACTAATGCGCCATCATACTTTGTGGATCTTATGAATAGAGTGTTCAGAAATCAGTTGAACAAGTTCGTACTTGTGTTCGTGGATGATATTCTGATTTATTCTAGAACTGAAGAAGAGCACAAGACACACTTGTGTATTGTTTTGGAAATCTTGCGGAAACATCAGCTGAAGGCTAAGTTTTCGAAGTGTCACTTCTAGAAGAGTGAAGTGAGGTTCTTAGGCCATGTTATCTCTGGAAATGGAATAGCGGTTGATCCCGCTAAGGTGGAAGCAATCCAGGATTGGGTTAGACCTAAGAATGCATCTGATGTGAGAAGTTTTCTTGGATTAGCAGGATATTATCGACGGTTTATCAAAGACTTCTCTAAGGTAGCTGCACCGTTAATAGGATTGACAAAGAAGTACCTAGTGTTCAGATGGGATGATAAGTGTGAGCAAGCTTTCAGAATCCTGAAAGAGCGACTGACAAGTGCTCCTGTTTTGACTATCCCAAGTGGGAATGATGAGATGGTGGTTTACACCGACGCATGTGGTACTGGACTTGGAGCAGTGCTGATGAAGAGGGATAAAGTTGTTGCGTATGCAAGTCGACAACTTAAGCCGCATGAAAGGAATTACCCGACTCATGATTTGGAGTTAGCGGCGATTGTTTTTGCTCTGAAGATGTGGAGACATTATCTATTGGGAGTTCGATTCGAGTTGTTTACAGATCATAAGTCGTTGAAGTATCTTTTCTCCCAGAAGGATTTGAATCTTCGGCAGCAGCGGTGGCTAGAGTTTTTAGCATCGTATGACTTTGGTATAGCTTATACTCCGGGAAAAGGTAATGCAGTGGCAGATGCGTTAAGTCGAAGACATGCAGGATTGGGAGCCATGTTTTCAGAATGGAAGAGTCTCGAGTATTTAGCTGGATTCGACTTCAGGCCCAGATGTGAATTGGAACCTGAGATGTTGGAAAACTTATCGATAAGATTGACTCTTGTGGAAAGGATTGGCGAGAGCCAAAAGCAAGACGATATGCTTGTCAAGATTATCCAGGAATTGGAATCTGGATTGGACCCAGAAAAGGATAAAGGATTCGAGGTCGATCGAGAGGGTTGGCTTCGGAAGCAAGGACGACTAGTTGTTCCCGATATTGATGAATTGAGGAATGAAGTTCTGAGGGAAAGTCATCACTCGAAGTTGACAATTCATCCAGGTGGAAATAAGATGTATCGGGATATGAAGAGAACCTATTACTGGGAAGGTATGAAGAAGGATGTTGGAAATTTTATTTCCAAATGCATGAACTGCCAGTTGGTAAAGGCCGAATAGAAGAAGCCAAGTGGATTGCTTCAGCCATTAGAAGTTCCTACATGGAAGTGGAAGCAAATATAGATGGATTTTATTGATGGATTACCTAGAACAAGAATGGGAAATGAAGGGATTTGGGTCATCGTAGATCGTCTGACTAAGAGTGCAAGATTCATTCCTGTTCGATCGACTAGGACTGCATCAAAGTTGGCTGAGTTGTATGTTAAGTGGATAGTTCGATTCCATGGTATTCCGAAGAGTATAGTGAGCGATCGAGACCCATTGTTCACTAGTGGATTTTGGAAGAGCTTCCAGGAAGTTTTGGGAACCGAGTTGTGTTTGAGTACAGCTTATCACCCTCAAACAGATGGTCAGACCGAGAGAGTCAACCGAGTTTTGGAAGATCTCCTCACAGCTTGTGTCTTGGATTTCGGAGGATCATGGGAAGATCATCTTCATTTGGTGGAATTTTCATATAACAACAGTTACAAGTCGAGCATTGGTATGGCACCGTATGAGGCATTGTATGGAAGACCGTGTAACTCTCCGACATGTTGGTTAGAGACAGGAGAAAAGTTGATGCTTGGGCCAGAGATGATTCGACAGACTTCAGATTGTATAGAGATTATTCGGCAACGAATAAAGGCAGCCCAAGACCATCAGAAGAGTTATGCCGATAAGCGTCATAAGGATTTGGAATTCGACGTAGGTGATATGGTTTTTGTGAAGATTTCTCCATTGAAGAATGTTATTCGATTCGGGAAGAAAGGAAGATTGACTCCGAGATTTGTTGGACCATTCCCGATTATCGAGCGAATTGGAAAGCTCGCCTATAGATTGGAGTTACCAGAGAAGATGTCGAGCGTGCACAATGTTTTTCACGTATCGTATCTACGGAAGTATGTGCACGACTCGAATACAGTGGTTTCTACTATTAGCTGTGAAGATTTAGAGGTTGATCCAGTCGATAGGAGACCCCGTAAGCCGCTTCGTGTTGTGGAAACCGACACGAAACAGCTTAGGAGGAGGGTAGTTAAGTTGCTCAAGATACAATGGAGTGACGATGATAACGACTGTACGTGGGAGATGGAAGAGAGGATGAAAGCAGCTCATCCTGAACTCTTCAAAGTATGGCCCTAAGGTGTTGTGTCATCTAACGACATTGTAACTTGTTCTAAGTTTTAGAATTCTGCATGCTAAGCTAGAATTGGATGCATGGTTTGTTGATTGCTATGGATGGTAGGCATGCAGAATAGTCTTTGATTGCTCTTGTTGTTTGGAATTTCGAGGGCGAAATTCCTAAGGGGAAGAGAATGTAACGACCCGTATTTTTACGGATCGAAACATCGTAAAACAGTTGACATTTGGTCACATCGTTGATAAGTCGTTGTGGTTCTAAGTCTTAGGTCGTAGTGTGGATAGGTCGTAATAGACGACTTAAGGTTTTGAGCGACCTAAGGGATAGGTCGGCAGCGACCTAAGGAGAACTAGTAGTTAGTGACCTATAGTAGTTCGCGACCTATAGGAGTTAACGACCTAATTGTTAGCGACCTAAGGGTTAGCACAGTAGTTAGCGAGTTAGTGAAGTTAGGTCGTGAGCGACCTAACATGTTAGGTCTTATCCTAGCTAAGAGTTAGGTCGTGAGTTCTGTGTTGAGTTAGGTCGTAGGCGACCTAAGATAGTTAGGTCGCGTGTGTGTTAGGTCGCGAGTTTGCTAAGTCGTAGGTCGCGTGAGTTGTTAGGTCGCGCGTACGATAGGTCGCTGGGTTTTGGCTTAGTGTTAGGTCGTATAATAGTTAAGTCTTAGGTCGTGATGTTTTAGGTCGCGTGAAGGCTTAAGGTGTTAGGTCGCTGGGTGTTAAGTCGTGAGCGACCTAGGAGTTGTTGAGTCGAATGAGTGTTAAGTCGCAGGATGTTAGGTCGCAAGGAAGCGGTCTGTGTTAGGTCGGATATTCGTTAGGTCGTAGGTCGCGGATGCGCATTCATTAGGTCGTAAGTCGTATGAAGGCGCTGATCTGCTAAGTGCTAGGTCGTAGGTCGTAGAAGCTTTGGTTGTTAAGTCGTAGGGTTTTGTTAGGTCAGAGATTTTAGGTCATGGGGTTTAGGTCGTAAGTCGTGGACGACCTAACTCCGAGTGGCCGACCTAAGGGGGATTTCAGCCTATAAATAGGAGGGTTCCTCTTCATTTTTGGGATCCGGATTTCGAAGCGACGAAGTGCTGCCATTTTGAGAGCTCAACTTCTACACTTCTTCGCTTCTTTTCTCCACTTTAATCTAGTGATTTCTTCCATCCAAATCGAAGATCAAGTTGAAGATTCAAGAGCTTATCTACATTCTTCGAAGAGAGATTTCATCGTTTGAAGCGGATTCGTGATAGATCGAGTTAGATCCTTCGCTGTCCAGATCTGAAGCGTGTTGATTTGGGGTTATTTAGGTGATTTGGTGAGTGGTGATTATCTCTCACACGGATCCAAAGGAGTATATCGGATCGTTGGCTTGATTTGATGTTAAAGTAGTGATTTTCATGCATTTTTGTAAACCTAAGTATAGATCCATGTAGATCCATTGTTCATGATGATTTGACAACCATTTTACTAAGTGTTAACCTATGCAAGTTCATTTATCAAGATTATAGAGATATTGTTCATGTTTTCATGCTTGTTAGACTTTAGACTCTTTAATTACGAAATTGCCATTATTGTTATAATTGTATATTTAGATCATATTTGAATGCTTGTTTACTTGGATTAATGTTTGACTTGATTGATTGCTATGAATTAGATGATTGATGATTTGATTTAGACAAGTTGGTCGAAGATGATTCAAAAGCTAAGGGAAAGGCTCTTGAATTGGAAAAGCTGCTCGTGGCATATGTAGCGGATGATGAAGCTCATATGGATAGATTTGATGATGATGTTGAGATGAAGCTTTGCTATGATGATGATGAGGCGAAGCATGATATGAGATAGTCTTGGTCTAATCCAGACGGGATCATTCCAAGCAAGTTGATAACTCGGTGATATGGTTCGAGTTAGAGGATAATGGTTTGCTCGAGAGGCGCTTGAGCTAGTATGGAAATAGTCGTCGAGGAGGATGACTAGAAGGCTGAGATCTCATCATTGTTGAAGGTTCTAGCATGCTCAAAGCAAGAGTACGTTGGGCAGATTCGATAATCCCTGAAGGCTAATGATTGATAGTCAAGTACTCTGGGCAGATTCGATAGTCCTAGGCACGGGTCACGATGACGTGGAGAGTTATGTCTAGAACCGGGGTTTCCATTAGCCCTTGACGGACGGCTGAAAGAATGTGCCGGTCATTCAATTAACGATGATATCGAAGCAATGATAACAGTGATAGCCAGAGTCATGGATGTTTGGTTGTATCGTCATTCGGTCTCAAGAGCGGTATTTTCTGGGTGCTTATCTGATCTTGGTTTAGGCCTTGGGGGTTTGTACTTGGATAACATCGCCCTTGACTCGAGTGATAATTGCTTTACTTTAAATTGTATGCTCTGCTATGTTTGCTTCTGCTTAGTGTGTGTCTGGGGGCTATCACTGTAGAAAGAGGTTGGAGTGGGAGGGTTGTATTCCTATTCCTTTTCCTTTATGCTCTTTTGGTATGTCGTTAGTTAATTTACTGCTCACTAAGACTGTTGTCTGACTCAAGGCTTTATGTTTTAACTCTTATTGCCTTGGGCTGTTCGTCCATTTTGGGATGGGCAGACTAATTAGCAGGTGACAGGTGCTGTTCTTGCTTTCCACGGTGTTGATATCGAAGACGAGCTGGAGGGTTGCATATTATCTTCTTACTATATGTACTGGATGTTCCGCTGTTTGTATATTCTCTGAGTGTTTTGTAGTGAGGCTTGATGTATTGACTATTCATATGTTTGTATTCAACTATTATGAAGTTTTATTGATGAGATTCTATTCTGTGAAGCTTCACTATGTATATGTTCTATGTATTTTGTCCATGCGCTGTGAGTAATACGATAGATTCTGTTGCTTTAACTTTACTCTGACAATCGTCCATGGCTGCCTGGCACACTTTACAGCGCATTATGTCTAGGTTAAGTGCGGGGGTCATGGGCGGTCGTCACAAAGCACCTTGAAAGCATGGTTGAGTTGTTTAGTAATGATATAGATGAACTATTGTGGTAATTTGAATGTTGGTAGGAAGTTTGGTTTGATTACGGTGAGAACTCCTAAACTATATTACGTTATATGTTGAATGATGATATGATGTTTGCAAATGGATGTTTAATAAGCTTTGTTCATCAAGTTTTGTTGTTTTGATATGAATGTTGAATATATATGCAGGCCACGAATATACACGTCGATAAGCACAAAAGGAAATCACTTTCCTTAGATTAATGAAATGGCATATATGGAAGTGTTAAACCTCTTAAAAATGGTTTAAAATGTATTTGAAATGTTTTATAAACATTTAAAAGTGTTTTGGTGAGGTTTGAAAAGAAATAGAAAATTAGTTAAAAATAAGCGCGTCGCGTATCTACCGTTCGCGATTTCGCGCTACAAAAGCCAGTCAAGTGTAAAAGTTGGAATATAGCTTGAAATTATTCAAGATAAGAATTTTCTGAACTATTATATTCATAGTTTTCAAATGAAGATTGAAAATCGAGATTTCGACAAGTAGATTTTGGTCGATTTTGAAATATGAGTAAAATAATTTTTGAAAAGTCCTGAATTTGCAGTTCGGAATCCAAAATTAGATTTCTTTAAGAATGATGTTTTAAATTGTTTGAAAATGTGAAATAACTCTTTTAAAATGTTTTAAAAGTGATTGAGTAATAAAAATGGACTTTCAAATAATAAAAAGTCATTTTGATCTATATGGCTTAAAAGGCACTTTCCGTCGCACTTTTCTACAACTTTTGAAATATGGTTTTAAACTTAATAATTCTTATCCAAATCTTTTATAAATGTTTTCAAATGGATAATTAAGATTTTTAATAATGATTTGCAGGTTTTCTAGCTTATTGAAAAAAGTTCAAATAAATGATTTAAAGAAAAGCTATTGCTTCTGTGGTTCTTACTTCTCCCTATTCTGAATCTGAGCACTGCTTACCATCCACAGACCGACGGTCAAACAGAAAGGGTGAATCAGATTCTCGATGATCTTTTTCGTGCTTGTGTTCTTGATTCTGGAGGATCTTGGGAAGATCATCTCCACCTTGTTAAACTTACCTATAACAGCAGTTATCAGGTATAATTTCAATCTTCTTGCCATCTTGTCTTAATCCTTTTTCATTCTATCTTTTTCTGTGTTTCCCCGTACCTCATTCCTTTTCGGGGATGAAAAGTTTTGAGTGGGGGAGAGTGTAACAACCCTGTATTTTGCAATTATTTTTAAATTGAATTTCCTAATTTAAAAACTTTATTATTAAATGGAAAATTTTGTTATTTTAGATATTAATTATGATTTGTATGTGAATTAGAATTCCAAACATGAATAAATAGAGTATTTTCCAAAACAGTGAATTTTGGTCAATATGGTCAAACTTTGACTTTTAATTTAAAATTTAAAAGTTTTAAATTTTGAAATCTATCTTTATTTTATGTAAGTAAATAATATTTTAAGAATACTGCTTTTCATTTCATTGAAATCTGATTTATAATGTGAAAGTTATGCCCTTTTAGATATTGTGTGTAATTTGCTGTATTTAACAAAATTGTTTATTTTAAATTATATAAATAATATTTTATTTGGTCAAAGTAATGTTCTAATTTATGTTTATATGGGTAAAATAACTTGTTGTGTATATATTTTGGTTTTAAAACATTTTTCAAAGTGTAATTGACATTTTCCAATGTTAGTTGTATTCTGTTTATAATTTCTAATTTCCAGTTTCATTTAATTAAAGAAATTCTTTATTTTTTCCTCTATTTTCTTAAGACCTTATTTTATTTAATATCCACTGTTAATTCCTTTATCTCAGCAACCTAAAACTCTGCGACCTAAGAGAAGTTCGCGACCTAAGGAATTCTGCGACTTAAGGAGCCTTGCGACCTAAGGACTTAAGAGAAGCTTGCGACCTAAGGGCTTAAGGAACCTTGCGACCTAAGGACTTAAGAGAAGCTTGCGACCTAAGGGCTTAAGGAACCTTGCGACCTAAGGACTTAAAGAACCTTACGACCTAACTACAGGAAGAGCTTGCGACCTAAGGGACTCAACGACCTAAGGTAGCTTGCGACCTGAGGGACTTAACGACCTAAGGTAGTTAGCGACCTAAGGAACTTGATGACCTAAGGTAGTCAGCGACCTAACTATTAAAGCAGCTCAGCGACCTACGACCTAAGAGGCAAACGAGCTAGGACTTCAACGACCTAGAGCTCCCACAGCTATCCCTTAATTCGCCTGCGACCTACCACTTGTTCAAATGAAGCCAAGTGCAACTTCACCAGCTAATTTCTTAAGTCGCAAGGAAACTGCGACCTAGCTTAGGTCGCTCGCGACCTACGACCTAACTAAGGTCGTACGCGACCTAAGACTTAGGCGAATTTTCTGCTCAGAAATCAGCTCCTATAAATAGGGCCCAAACTCCAACGAGAAGGGGACTTTTGGCAATTCATTTCTTCAAGCGTCGTTACTCTGTCGAAGTCTCCATTCATCCAGCAATCAAAGATCTTCAAACATTCAAGACGCTACAACAAGCTTCAAGAGAAATTCCTTACATCCAACACGGATTCATCGAATTTCATCGACGAAGATTGAGCTAGTAGTCAAGATTGTTTCTTGCGATCAAATTGTACTGTTTTGATAAAAGATTTGTATCGATTTGTAACCGGATTCAGTAATAAAGAGATTCAAAGTGGACGTAGGCTTAATCTCAAGCCGAACCACTATAAATTGCTGTCTTCTACTGCTTTTTCTGCCATTTTACTGCTTAAATTCTGTTCCCGTCACGCGGGTGGTGCTTTCACAATTCTATTACACACACCGGGTGTTAGCGTTCACTTTTTAACGTTAACATTTTGGTGCTTTCATTGAGAACCCAACTCAGGCTACTACTCACCATTGCTTCGCAGAAGTTTGCTGAAAGAATTTCCTACAAAACCAGAAGTTTATCAGACATAATGGCTCCTGGAAGGAAACGAAAGTCTGTCAGAACTGATGATGACCGTGACAATACTGCCACTTCTCTCTCTCCAAATCAGGCAGCTCCAAGCGTCGGTGTGACGCGACAAGAGTTAGATGCTGCTGTATCCGGACTATACCAGCAGATTGAAACTCAGAATAATCTGATGATGGAAAAGCTGATTGCTCTATTTGGGGCGAATCAAAAACCAGTAAGTAATGAGGAAAACTTTGCTAATGCTGCTCCCAATTCCGAGGGGAGAAATATCCCTCACGGGGGATCAGGTGCTGCTGAAGGGGCACCCCTCCAGGCCGAAGGATCCAGGCCGTCACCAGTTCTTCGTGAGCATTTACCTGGACAAACCCCTGAAAAGATGGCCGAGGTCTATTCTGCGAAATCTCTAAACAATGAGGAATATCTTTCTGGTATGATCAAGCAAATAATGAAAGAGAGCATGCAAAGAGATGAAGATGAGAGCGAATGGGGATTCGCACCGAGTAGAACTCCGTTTACCGAGAAGATTCTAAAGGCTGAATTTCCTAGAAAATTTGTTCCCCCCACCATTCCTGCTTATCGGGGAACAAGTGATCCAAATCAGTTCTTGTATAAATACGACTGGCACATGACCGGCGCAAGAGCAACTGACGAAATAAAGTGCCGATATTTCCCAGTTTATTTGGAAGGAGTGGCACTTCTCTGGTTTACCAAGCTTCCTGTCCGATCTGTAGATCAGTTTTCCGATCTGACCCGAAAATTCAAAGAGCAATTCAGGCTATACGCTTCAAAGGCAAAAGACATAATGTCATTGTCCAGTCTTGAACAGAATCCGGGAGAGCCTATTAAGTCATTCTTGAACCGCTTCAATTTAGCTCTGGCAGAAGTTGATAACGCAGAGCCACGAATGATCTTGACCTATTTGATGCGTGCTATCGACAAATCGAGCAAATTTGGAAAATGGCTGAAGATGAAGGAGCCAAATTCGCTGAGAAATTCTACAAAAAGGCTGACGAATTTATACGCCTAGAGAATCTTTCCGCATCAGCTAAAGTTGTGACAACAGTGGTGGAAAATAATGCTACAGTTCAAAGCAAGAAAGAACCTGCAAATCAGAAAAGGGAAAGTAATGGTGGGAAGAGGCAAAAAGATCTCAAAAAGCCCTGCTTCCTTAAACCTTCAGACTTTACTCCTCTGACCGATACCCCGGAGAATATTTTCATCGCCACTAAGGATGCTGTTGAATTTCCAAAACCACCGGCCGTGAAAGTTGGGAAGAATGCTGTTCAAAGCGGAAGATTTTGCAAGTTTCACAACCAACCAGGGCATGATACCAATGAGTGCCGCCATTTGAAAAGCCTGATTGAGGAATTGTTAAGAGAGAATAAGTTGCAGCAATACGTCAAGAGGAACAGAAAAGACCCGTCTTCATCTAACCAGGGGCAACTACCCCCAGCTCATTCATCTGGTTCAGGAGAGAGGCCTACTGAAAAGGAAAGACCTGTTATCAATGTGATCACAGGAGGACCTCATCCAGCTGGCAGGAGTTGGGGTGAGATGGAAAGGTATGCTAGAGCTTTGAAGTATGCTCCGACTGAAGAAAGTGTCTTGATCTTGGAAGATGATGCACCTCTAAAGCAGCAGAAGACTTTTCACGATGATATTATGTTCAGAACCAGGGATTCTATTAATGTGGAAGCTCCTACTGAGGACCCTTTAGTTGTTTCTGTCGGTATTGGGCCGGCTATTGTCAGAAGAGTTCTGGTTGATAGTGGTGCTTCGTGCAACATACTCTTTAAAAGGACATTTGACCAAATGAAAATTCCTATGACAGATGTACAAGCCTCTTCACACAAAATTGCCGGATTTACAGGAGAACTGAAACAGCCAATTGGAACGGTAGACTTGTTTGTTGAAATGGGCGAAGGGCAGAAGAAGTTGGTTCGGAAGCAAACTTTTGTAATTTTTGATGGATTCTCCACCTATAACGCTTTCTTGGGTCGGCCCACTCTTGCTGCTTTCAGGGCCGTCCTCTCTCCATGGTGCTTAACAATGAAATTTCCTACTGATAATGGGATTGCTGTTATTAAAGGAGATCAGAACGCAGGACGAGAATGTTATCTTGTAGAACTCCGAGAGGCCAGGAAAAGAGAAATGGGGAAAGATGCGGTAACTCCGCTCCGCATCAAGGAACCAACCCTGTAGCAACTACGGAGTGGCCCCTGTACTGGCGAACACAGCAATGCGAGGAAAGAAATGGATCCCAGGAAAGCCAGTACAGGGGAGAATAGAGTGGTACCCGTGGAAGTAACGGTACCAATATTTGTTGACTCGAAAGACCCGAACAAAGTACTCAATGTGGGTTCACAGCTAAGCATAACAGTTCAAAACACGCTGATATCATTCTTAAAAGCCAATCTAGATGTGTTCGCTTGGTGTCACGCTGATATGTGTGGGATCTCCCCGGAAATTGCTGTACATACTCTGAACATAGATCCAAAATTCACGCCAGTGAAACAGAAAAGAAGAACTCAAGGCCCAGAAAGATCGACAGCACTAAAGGAAGAAGTCGATCGGCTCATGGAGAACGGATTTATCAGAAACTCCACTTATCCAAATTGGGTTTCAAATCCAGTATTGGTCAAGAAGGCAAATGGAAAGTGGAGAGTATGCATAGATTTCTCAGATCTAAACAAAGCATGCCCCAAAGATTGCTTCCCGCTGCCCAGAATTGATCAATTGGTGGATGGAACGGCTGGGCATGAGTTGTTATCGTTTATGGATGCTTACTCCGGATACAATCAGATTATGATGCATGAGCCGAATCAGGAAGACACAAGCTTTATTACAGATGTGGGTCTCTACTACTACAAAGTTATGCCTTTCGGATTGAAAAATGCTGGGGCAACATACCAAAGGCTCGTCAATGCAATGTTCAAGCCTCAGATTGGTAGAACCATGGAAGTTTATGTCGACGATATGTTGGTAAAATCAAAGAAAGCTGTAGATCACATGGGACACTTGGAGGAAATGTTCGCAATTCTTCGAAAGTACGGAATGAAGCTCAATCCATTGAAGTGTTCATTCGGAGTAGAATCCGGGAAATTTTTGGGTTTCATTGTGAGCGCCAGGGGCATTGAAGCCAATCCTACTCAAATCACAGCTCTAAGGGAGGTCAAAGCCCCTAAAACAAAGAAAGAAATGCAAAGTCTCAATGGAAAAGTCGCTGCTCTGAGTCGCTTCATTTCCAAAGCCACAGACAAATGCATTCCCTTCTTTGACGCTCTAAAGAAAGGAAAGAAAATTTTTGAATGGACTCCCGAATGCCAGAATGCTTTCGATGAACTAATTCGTCATATGGAAACACCTCCGGTTCTTTCCAAGCCCACTGATGGTGAAGACCTTTTCATCTATTTAGCAATTTCATCTCACGCCCTCAGCGCAGCACTTGTACGGGAAGATATGAAAATACAGCATCCAGTCTATTACATCAGTAAACGGTTCACTAGGGCAGAGATGAATTATTCGAAGATAGAAAAGCTCGCCTATTGTTTGCTAATTGCTTCCAGGAAATTGAGACCATATTTTCAAGCTCATCCTATCAAGGTTCTTACTGATCAACCTCTAAAGCAAGTCCTGTTTCGTCCTGAAACTTCGGGTCGTCTTTTGAAATGGAACATTGAACTTAGCCAGTATGACATCACTTATCACCCTCGAAGAGCAATCAACGGACAAGCTTTAGCAGATTTCATCGCAAAATCTACTGACAAAGGCGATAGTGAAAATGAAACAACTGACGGCATTCCAATCCAGTGGAAGTTGTATGTTGATGGATCGAGAAATGATTACTGTTCTGGGGCAGGGGTTGTGCTTGAAACCCCCGAAGGACGATCATTGTGTTATGCATTGAGACTGGAATTTCCTTCAACAAACAATGAAGCAGAATATGAAGCACTTATTGCCGGTTTAAAAATCGCCAAGGAACTAAACATCAAAGTGTTACAGATTTTCAGCGATTCTCAGCTTATTGTTTGCCAGGTGAAGAAAGAATTTCAAGCCAAAGGAGGAAATTTGCCTGCATATTTGACAAAAACTTCCGAACTCCTCAATGATTTCGATCACTATTCAATAAGCCACATACCCCGAGAGGAAAATATGAAGGCAGATTCTTTAGCAAAGTACTCAAGTTCCGGAGAAGCTCAATTACTGGGATTAGTTCCTGTAGAAGTTTTGTCAGCTCCAAGCATTAATGAAATGGATGTTGATTGGATTATGGCTACGTCTCAAGAGCATGAATCATGGATGACTCCAATCAAAGAATACCTACTCAGTGGTTCCCTGCCAGAAAGTTCTAAGGAACGTCGAAAATTATTGAGGAAAGCGTCAAGGTATATAATTCAAGATGGCCGACTATACAGACGGGGATTTTCAATGCCTCTGCTCCGATGTGTAACTAAGGAAGAAGCCAAGACAATTCTAGCCGAGATACACGGAGGAGAATGTGGAGATCATTCAGCTGGTCAAACTTTAGCCAAGAAAGTTCTCCGATACGGGTATTTCTGGCCTGACATTAACCGAGATGCTGCTATTTACTCTAGAAAGTGCGACAAATGTCAAAGATTTGCAAATATCCCAAAAGCACCTTCCACCGAACTCACACAGATAGTCAGCCCATGGCCGTTTGCCATTTGGGGGATAGATCTAATCGGACCATTACCAGTTGCCAAATCAGGAATCAAATATGCCATCGTAGCCGTTGATTATTTCACCAAGTGGGCTGAAGCAGAACCTTTGGCCACCATTACTTCTAAAAAGATGATAAATTTTGTAACGAAAAATATCATTTGCAGATATGGTGTGCCACAGAAAATAATCACAGACAACGGTACTCAGTTTGAGAGTGAAGAGTTCCAGGATTTTTGCAAACGGTTCAGAATTCGGAAAAGCTTTTCAGCAGTGGCTCATCCGCAGGCAAATGGGCAAGTGGAAGCAGTAAATAAAATCATCAAGTCAACCATCAAAAAACAACTCTAAAGAGCAAAAGGTGGTTGGGTTGATAAGCTTCCATTAGCACTATGGGCATACAGGACTACTCACAAAACTGCAACTGGGCACACTCCATTTTCACTGGCATACGGATCAAAAGCAATGATTCCAGTGGAAGTAGAAGTTCCTTCACATAGAAGAGTTCATTTCAACAAAGCTGAAAATGAAAAGCTACAACTTGAAGCACTTGATTTTCTTGATGAGAAAAGAGAAGAAGCTAGGCTCAGAGTTTCAGCTTATCAGCAAAGGATAGCCAGGAACTTTAACTCTAAAGTCCGCCAATGCAGCTTTGAGGTCGGAGACTTAGTTTTGAAAAGGATCATGACGGCAACTGGTGTGTTTGGACCAAACTGGGAAGGACCATATGCCATTGGTAGTAAACTTCTTGATGGCACTTTCAAGCTCATAACTGTTGAAGGAGATCCAATTCCAAGAGCCTGGAACAGCAACCACTTATGTCCTTATTTTACTTGAAAGAAAAAGCTTTGTTCAAAATTGTAGAATAATGATGAATGTATCAGTTGTATTGTAAAACATTGTAAATCAGTGTGAATGAATGAAAGCTATAAAGTGGATGTAGGCCCGATTCTTGGCCGAACCACTATAAATCTTGTGTTCTTTACTATTTCATAATGCCTGTTTTATTTCGATATGTAAATACTTTAAATGTATTGCTAAAATGTCGATTCAAAATTGCAGGACATCAAAACAAGGCTTGCTCGTCACAAAACAAAGCGACCTCTATAAATCACCTGTTATGCAAATACCAAGCGACAAGAAATTCCAAATACAAATCCTATACAAGGAGAACTTCACATAAAAAGTTGGCGACTCCACTGTGACAAACCTTTGTTAATTGGTTGAGATTGTCGATATAAACAGACATCCAACTAGATAACTTGCGTTTGTCCCGTGAAGTCGTTCAACAGTGAAGTCCACTTCTTCGAACATAGCAATGTAAGGAAAGAAAATGCGCTTGGAAACGATAATAAAAGATCACTAATGAGCAGATGATGAGAGAACATTGCCAAGCAGACAAAGGAGCAGCCAAAAGGAGGTATGCTTCTCAATAAAAGGGCCAGTAAGAACAACCGAAGGGACACCTTCCCAAGCAGAAGGAACAGGGCCCTTGCTAACTGATCGTGATGCATCCGATCAGGCAGCTTGCGTCCATCCCGTGGATCTACTTGCCCCTGAGACGCAACCTTCCTGGCACCCCAACCAACCAACGCTCCTTCCCAAAGGTCTACAAAGCCCTCTGACGAGGCACGCCAAAAAATGAAAGTACTTCTCTCAGTCAAAAAAGATTGATGGAACCACCGGAGGGGCACCTTCTTAAACTGAAGGAACAGGGCCCTTGTTAATTGATTGCGATCGTTTGTGCAAACGAGCATCCAATCAAGCAACTTGCGTCCGCCCCATGGATCTACTCAACCATGAGAAAGTAACTTCCAGGCAATCAAAAAGCCCTCTTCGGAGGCACAAGCCCTCTTCGGAGGCACATGACCTCTTCGGAGGCAAAAGCCCTTTCCCAAGGCACCACAAGCCCTCTTCGGAGGCACATGACCTCTTCGGAGGCAAAAGCCCTTTCCCAAGGCACCGCAAGCCCTCTTCGGAGGCACAAGCCCTCTTCGGAGGCACAAGCCCTTTTCGGAGGCACAAGACCTCTTCGGAGGCACAACTCTTTAAGAGGAGCCCTCTCCGGAGGCATGTCCCAAAATGGAATACTCGAACGAAAAGCATTCTCCGGAAGCACAATTCAACTCTCAAAGGAAGGATTAACTTGTTCATCTCAAAAAAATTCCTCCTAAAAAAGTTGAAATACTACAAAATTCTTTCAGAAAAGTTCATTTCACTTCATAGGAAAATTCACTTTTTAATAAATAAAAGTGATTATCCCCGAAAGTTGAAGCATTCTTCAGAAAGAGAAAATAAAAATTTCTCTAAAGACTAGATATACTCTATTAAAAGCAGAATGATTCTTCCCTTAAAAGCGGAGTAATTATTCTCTGAAATAAGAGTATTAGTCTTAAAAAAGCTAGGAATATTGCAATGCACTTACGGTATGGGGGCAATACTATACAATTCAATTATATTAATAAAAGCAACATCCCACAAGTTCATTGCAATATCACGAAAAATAGATGTAGAATAAATGTATTCCCAAACACAGACAAAAAGTTTGTACAAGTAAAAGGAATCGTTTATTCTACACTAAAAAAGAGAAACAGATGCGTTTTCACATACACAAGAAGTTGTACAAGTAAAATTACTATTTTATTTAGTACTATGAAAATTCTTTACATGTGCAGATATCTCAAAAAAGCAAAAGCAGGGACCGGTACCTGCACAATCTCCGGTCTATACATGTAAAAAGCAAAATAAGAAGTAGAAAGTCCAGCTTGTCACTCTTTCTTTCCGTCACCCTTGGAGCCTTTGCTTGGCCTAATAGTTAATTTCGGAATCCGATGTGGATGGGACGGAGAAGGAGGAGTGGTTGGGTCTTCTTCTGTTTTGTCTTCCCCAGTCGAAGCACTTCTCTTCTTCTTCCTTACGGCGCGCTTCCCCTTCCTCTTCGAAGAAGATTCGCTCCCCGGAGTAGCAAGCAATGTTGAAAGCTTCGGGTCATCATCTAGAGACCGCTCCGGGGTCTTCTCAATGTCTTCAAGATCCTCCGCCTTCTGCTCCTGCGAAACAGCCGGGTCGTCCAGGCCTTGAAGAGCTACGATTTTTTCTGCCTGCGATCCCGGTTGGGAAGCAGAAGGAGGAGTAATCTGTAAAGATGGAGGGACAGCAACTGAAGGAGTGGAAACTTGTGCAGTGTTTGGTGCCTCCGCTGTAGAAGAAAAGAAGTTAAAATCAATATCTCCCGAAAATAGAGAAGGTATCGGTTCACCAAAGTTTAAGTAACAAGTAAGAAAGTCATCAAACTCGGTTAAATCAAATAACTGGTTCATTGGGCCCGGGACGACGCCAAAATTACCTGGAGGAGTTGGCTTCGCAAGGTCAATCTCGAATTTCTCGGCCTCAGTATCGTCCGGTGCCTCATCCTCAGTGGGAGTGGTCGCAGTTTCTTGGGCAATTTTAGCTGGGGGTGAAGAATGGGAGCCGGAATCCATAATGTTTACATCGGCTGAAGTGGAAGTATGAACAGGGGCAGTTAAAGGAGCTTCCTCTTTTGAAAGCTCTTCTCCCAGTGATTCAGCCCGTGCTTTAGCAAGCTGCTCCTTCCCCTTAACAAGAGCGGCACGAGCCTCATCATCAAGATAGCGCTCCTCAAGTTCCGACTCATCATAGCCGGCACCGCCAAGCATGTCAATTGCAACTTCCCACACTTCAGCCAGTGTAATTTCATAATCAGGACCCAGAAAAGCGAGGCTCCCACGACCCAGAACGCTATGCAGGTAAAAGTCAAATAAGGTAGAGCTGACATTGGCTTTTGTCTCCGCATGAGCTTGCTCGGCCGCTTCTTTTTCGGCAACGGCAGCAACCCGACCAGCAATAGCCGCATCACGCTCTGTCTCAGCTTTAGCGAGTCGAGACTTTAGTAACTCAATCTCTACGTTCTGGGAGGTGACCTTTTCCCGCAGTTCGGCGTTTTCTGTGCGATATTTCTCAGTAATGTGCTGTTCAGCGGCAAGCTTCATTTCGACATCTCTTTGTGCAGCATGTGCATCCCGCACTTGCTTCTGAAAGACTTCTTCTTTTTTAGTATATGATGCAGAAGAAGAAGCGAGAATTTCCTTAAGCTGCTTAACTTCAGATCCAAGCTTTGCGTTGTCGTCTGCAATGCTCGTCATCTCCGCATCATGCTGCTTACGCCATTTGTCCCATTCTGATTTATCGTTCTCCATGGTCATCATCACCTCAAGATTCATGTGGTTGACCCTTTGAAGTTCGTCGACAAGTTTCTGCCATTACGACATCCTCTCCATATTAAGCCTGACCGCGTCAAGACTTTTAAGCATGTCTTGCTTATCAATCGGAACCAAATCCAAGTCAAAGCGCACTCCTTTTAGGCACCAATTCGGAAATCGGCTCTGAAGCGTTGGAGGGCCGTCTTTAACTTGATATTGTGGCCTTTAATGATTGTTTGAATATCAGATTCCTTTAGAGGAGGAGAGCCGGCCGGAATATCCGAAGAAATGGGAGCGTTAGTCTTCTCAGAAATAGCAGACGCGTCACTTGGCTTAGACCGTTTGCTCGATTCGTCAGTAATCTGAGTTTTTCCCTTATCATCATAAGACTTTCGCTTATAAGAATGGTCACTTCTGTGAGAAGAATCATATCGTTCAGCATCTTTTCTTCTCTGTCACTGATCATAATCCCGCTTCTCTTGAGCTTTCCTTCGAGCTCTTTCCTCATCTGTCTCGCTCGGGGCATCGAGATATTTCCTAAAGTTATAAGATCCACGGCCTCCATGGCGATGAAATGAGTCATAATATGAGCCAGTACGCCCCATCGGAGAATCTGAAAACAGAAAAGAAGTAAAGTTTAGAAATTTCCAGAAAAGAAGGATAAGTGCTTATAAGTGCTGAAAAAATCCTAAGTGTGTGCGGCGTGCAAACTATATGCATCAAACTACAGACCACGCTTTAGTGTGGAAACAGGGACGACTGGTGTAGAAGGCATCAGGGCCTGTTTAAAGGTGGAAGTCGCTTCAACGACGGGAGAAGTCGCTTTTGGAATATTATCCCTGAAAAGCTCTTGAGAAGTTATCATTATATCACTCAAGTCATCAAAGGTGTCATCACCCTGGTATTCAGCAGACTTCTCTTTTTCAACTTCCACATCAATTGATTTTTCAAAAAATCGAGGATTTTCTTCCTCTTCGATAATTGGGGCAAGTGTCGACTTGCTGACTGACCCTACAACATTAGTGGATGCGGAACACTTTATCAAAGCAGCCTCTACGACGGGTGCTTCTGATTTAATTTCTTCTACAGAAGCTGGGGCATTCGAGGCCTCTGCTCGAGAGCCCGAAACAGCTAACGTTTCCGCATCAGAACTAGAAATTTCATGAATCTGAGTCGATCTAGAAGGATGTAAAAGACCAAACTGGTGCAGAAATTCATCTTTCAGCAAGAATTTGGCACTCCTCTCTTCAACATCAACGGCACTCAAAGTATCTAAAATTAACTTGTGACCGGTATCTCGAAGTGGAGGAGGAAGTGTTGCAAAAAGAAAGAATGGAGTTAAGCATTTGACAGTTCGAGTTCTGAAAAGTCTTAGAAACAAATCGGAAAGAGGCAATCTTACTTCCGACTCTCCAGATGGCATAAAATCCCGAAGGACAGCGGACGTAAAAGAATTGAGTCAAGAACCCATGGGCACTTTCGGGCAAGTCCAGAATTAGTTTACGGTTCCTGGCACTCCTCACAAGTGTAATAGAGGGATGATCTTTGTTCTTTGCAAATGTGCACAAGAAGCGAATTTCGGCAAAACTGGGAAAACGGTCCAACGTTCTCTTGAATAGCACACACAGTCCCAGCAGGATGGAGTATCCATTAGGGTGCAGTTGAAAAGGGGAGATAGATAGCCGAAGGAGAAGTTCTCGAAGATAGTCGTTAAAGGGGGGAATAGCTCCACTCGAACACATTTGACGGTTGACTGCGACAAAGCCACGGGGCGGCCTATCAGCAGTATCATTTATTCCAGGGAACAAAGCGTCAGCTTCGGCAATGCCAAATTGGATGCATAATTGACGGAAAACTTTATGACTCAGAGTAGTAGAAGTCCGTTCCGGAGGGTCATTCAGTGGAGTAGCAATTGGAAAAGCTTCTCCAGCTATTTCCAAGTCTTCCTGTTGAGATGCCATTCTACACAAGGAACTGGACGATCAAATATTAAGGTGCACGTTTCCTAAAAAAAAGTGAAGTGTTGTGCAAAACTAATGCAATAACAAGCAAACATAAATGAAACTAAATTAATTGATACTTGTCGATTATGAAGTTTCAGGGCTTGATATCTTAAGTCCGAGAACAGTGTTGTATTGATACAAATAAATCAGCTTTAGTTGATCATTTAATACTTCACTTAGATTTGTTAGTTCACAGCATTTCATTCACAAAGTTCATTTAAGTTTGATATTCTTTGTCGACTAATCTGTCAATTGAAGTGGGCAATCAATGGCAGTATATTCATCCCATTTTTCTATGAATGTTGCTTCTAAACGGGTTATCAGCGTTAAAGTTAAGGCAATCTGAAAAGAAGTACAACAAAGTCCAAAACAATTCAAATTCAAAATCTGTCAAATTCTGCTCAGAATTCTAAGTATTAGGGCGCTCACGACCTAACATAGGTTGCAGCGTTCTTAAGTCGTGTTGTTCAGATTAAAAGTTCAAGACTGTGAAAATTGTTTAAGTGCTAGGTCGTTCAGCGACCTATTATAGGTCAAGATGTCTATAGGTCACGCATTGCAACTGGGTGGATTAAGATGATGCAATTTTCTCTAAGTCCTAGGTCGTGCACAACTGTTCTTAGGTCGAAGACTCTTTAGGTCGCAAATGTTGTCAGATCGCAAAGGCTTAAGTCGCTAAGCATTCCCAAGCAACCTAACTCTTAGGTCGCCCAAATCTGATAGGTCGTTGACTTCCTCACCAAGCAACATCATATTGGATCCGATAACCCAACACCGCCAATTCAGAGGAATTCATCTTCCCCTTCATTCTACCTCAACATACCATCAAATGACTAGCAACTCGATTGAAAACCCCACAGATCTATAGTGAAAGCTTCCAGATGATCACGAATCACCACAACGCGTCAAACGATGAACAAAAGACAATTGAAACCACCATTCAGAAAGCATGATGCACAAAATTAAGCTTAGAACAGGTGACAGCGATTCGCGATCGAGTAGTGATTATGGATGAATAAAGATTGATCCACTTACGAATTATGTTGGAGAGGAAAAATCGACGACAGACTGGGTCGAATTTGTCTTTGGAAGCTCGAAGAATCGTCAATGGCGATGGAGGCTCAAAACAGTAAGGTGAGGAAGAAGGAGCGACCTAACCAATTTATATGAAACTGAGAATGGGAGGCGAACAGGCATGCGAGTTCTAGGTCGTTCGCGACTTAGCAAGGTTGAGTCGAAGTATACGACCTATGGCATAGTCATATACCTCGAGGGGCAAATGTTAATTCCTTTATCTCAGCGACCTAAAACTCTACGACCTAAGAGAAGTTCGCGACCTAAGGAATTCTGCGACTTAAGGAGCCTTGCGACCTAAGGACTTAAGAGAAGCTTGCGACCTAAGGGCTTAAGGAACCTTGCGACCTAAGGACTTAAGAGAAGCTTACGACCTAAGGACTTAAGAGAAGCTTGCGACCTAAGGGCTTAAGGAACCTTGCGACCTAAGGACTTAAAGAACCTTGCGACCTAACTACAGGAAGAGCTTGCGACCTAAGGGACTCAACGACCTAAGGTAGCTTGCGACCTAAGGGACTTAACGACCTAAGGTAGTTAGCGACCTAAGGAACTTGATGACCTAAGGTAGTCAGCGACCTAACTATTAAAGCAGCTCAGCGACCTACGACCTAAGAGGCAAACGAGCTAGGACTTCAACGACCTAGAGCTCCCACAGCTATCCCTTAATTCGCCTGCGACCTACCACTTGTTCAAATGAAGCCAAGTGCAACTTCACCAGCTAATTTCTTAAGTCGCAAGGAGACTGCGACCTAGCTTAGGTCGCTTGCGACCTACGACCTAACTAAGGTCGTACGCGACCTAAGACTTAGGCGAATTTTCTGCTCAGAAATCAGCTCCTATAAATAGGGCCCAAACTCCAACGAGAAGGGGACTTTTGGCCATTCATTTCTTCAAGCGCCGTTACTCTGTCGAAGTCTCCATTCATCCAGCAATCAAAGATCTTCAAACATTCAAGACGCTACAACAAGCTTCAAGAGAAATTCCTTACATCCAACACGGATTCATCGAATTTCATCGACGAAGATTGAGCTAGTAGTCAAGATTGTTTCTTGCGATCAAATTGTACTGTTTTGATAAAAGATTTGTATCGATTTGTAACCGGATTCAGTAATAAAGAGATTCAAAGTGGACATAGGCTTAATCTCAAGCCGAACCACTATAAATTGTTGTCTTCTACTGCTTTTTCTGCCATTTTACTGCTTAAATTCTGTTCCCGTCACGCGGGTGGTGCTTTCACAATTCTATTACACACACCGGGTGTTAGCGTTCACTTTTTAACGTTAACATCCACTTTATTTTGTTCATCATTTATTTTACTTATTTGACTTTTTATTTGTTTTAAAGTGAAATAGAAATTTTATAAAGCTAGTGATGTTTTATTTGTAATTTTAAGCCTTGTTTAAATTAAATAAACTATTTCTTTATTCTTTTTCTATTTTCTCTAAATTTAATTATTTATTTCACTTTAGAAATGATAAATGAATTATTTATTTCAAATTTTTTCTTTAGAACATTTTTAAAATGAAGTAGATATTTTTCCAAAGCCAATGGTGATTTATTTGTAATTTCTGGACCCTGTTTTCAATTTTTAAGCAATTTCTTATATTCTTTTCTATTTTCTTTAAATTTAATTATTTATTTTTATTCTATTTTACTTAGTTTCAGTTTTTAAATTCATTTACTAAAATTTTATTTTGTTTTATTTGAATTAGAGAAAAGGAAATATGAAGAGACTAAAGACTTTAAAACTCATGACTTTTCATTAACCAAACTTTTCATTTTCCATAACTTTTCATTTACTTTAGATTGGCCGTACATTTTTCTTTGTAGCCATGAGTTCCTCAACTCATATTCACGTGAATAGTACTCTTCCTCATCTCATTTTCATGGCTAGAGAAACTGGTAATGGCCTCTTCTCATTTTTCTACTTTTCTCTTCACTTTTTCTTCGATTTTTACATTGTTTTGCCTTGTTTCTTGCTTGTTTTGCTCGGCCTCCCCTTGCTAGCCACGGCCACCACCTCCAACACCTCCTCCTTTTCACCACCACCACTTACCCCTCTGGTCTTGACCATGACCGAGACCATCCATGACCAAAACTCCTCAAAATATGCAACTATACCTTGAATTACACCATAACCGACCACCCCTTGCTTCAATACTTCCTTGTTCACCACCACCACCACCATAGGCCGCCACCACCACCTTGTCCAGACCTCCCCTCACCACTCCAGCCACTGACCTGACCCACACCCCACTGGCCAAGCCCATGGACCCATGGCCGAGCCTTTTGTTTGACCAAAAACCATGCTACATTACCTAAACCCCTTCACATTCCTACCTTGTAACTTCCTCCACATATTCTAGCCTTTATGCCATGCATTCCTATGTTCAAACCTGAGCCAAAGTCATGCCAAACCTGAGCCAAAACATCCCCTAGACCTTGCAAGCAATTGTAGAAAACAAGGCAAAAGATAGTGTATTCATATTGCTTTTGTTTCAAAGTTATTCTATTCAATGTCGTATTGAATTCTAATTTTTTTGTCATGTTCATGGGTTGTGTACAAGATCAATAAGCTTGGTTCTCATCCACTTGAATCCATCGTTGTGTCATCGTGCTTTCTGGTATCCGTTTGTGTAGTTTGAATTGATATCTCCAGCTTATAGAGGTGAGTAAATCTCACCCGACATTTATACTTATGCAAATGTGAATTGACAACAATTGAATGTGTAGAATATTATATATGATGTTATAACTGCCTATGATTATTAATTATATGATGTTAAACCTGTTATTTTACCTGTCATATTATCTGTTACTGTTATTTATTGTTAAACTGTTCATTTATTCCTGTTTATCACACTGCAAGTTCCCTGTAGATTAGATTCACTATGGGTTGAAATGATACATACCCGAATGGACTTTAGAATAGGAAAAAATCATTATGGGCTGAAATGATAGGCCTGAACGGTTTTTATTTATTTATTTTAACTTGGGATTGCGGGTTTAAAATGATAGAACCCAGATTTTTTCTTTTTAAACTGCGGATTGAAATGATACATATCCGTATCCTTGACCTAGGTTAGAAAACTATATACAGGCCTGTGGTTATTTTTATAAAGTATTTTGAATATTTTAAATATTTTTAAAAGTGTAAAATTATGAAAATTTGATTTAAATTGGATTTTTAATGTTTAAATAAAGAAATTTGGATTTTTCTAGAAGTTAAAAATGTAATTTAAATGAATGGTAAAAGTGAATTTTTGAAATATAACTTAAGTTTAGAAATTTGGAATTTTGGTTTTAAAATGATATTTAACTTATATAAATAAAATGGAAATTTAATTATATTTGGAAAATGGTAAATATGATAATTTGATTTGAATTTGAATTTAAATGATTTAATAAAGTGTTATTGAGTTTTCTATGTATTAAAATGGTTAAATAAATGAATGCTTAAAAGTGTAATTTTAAAATATAACTTGACTTGGAAATGTGAATTTGGTTTTTATTAAAGGTTTAAGTTAATTAAATAAAATTGAAAATTTAGTTTAATTTGTGAAATGGAAATAAAATATAAGTGTTAAGTTTATTTGTTAAAAATGTGAAGAAAAGAAAATTGAACATTTGGATTTGTTAAGTAAAATTATTGGAAATTTGGATTTTACTGTAAATGTTTCTTATAAAAATCATAAATTAAAAGAGTAATTTTAATAAACATTTTTGAATGTAAAAATATGATTTTTATAATGTTTAAAAGGTTTAATATTGAAGGTTATTATTTGTTGGAAATACACTAAAATTAGGAAATTACTTTTTATAGCATTCAGAAATGTTATGATTTCTGTAAATGAACTAAAACTTAAATAAGAGGCTATTACAGCAGTTCTGTAATACTGTAGTTCCTGAAGTAAATTAAAAGGCTAAAAACTTAATAAAGGCCTATTACAGCAGTTCTGTAAATGCTGTAGTGGTCTGCTGTCTTTGCTGAATTTAATTAAAATCTTTAATTTGAAACCTGAGCTATTATAGCATTTCTGGAAATGCTGTCTTTGCTGTTTTAAACTAAATTACAACTAAACTAAGATTTAACAGCAGTTTTAAAATGTTGTCTTTGCCGAATTAAAATGTTTTCAAGAATAACTTATAATAGCTTTTTCTGAATGCTGTGAAAGGCTGAAATTTTCAATGTTTATGGTTTTAACTTAGTAAATGAACTCAGAATAGTTTAAAACTTTGGAAATTGAATACTTGATTGGAAAGTGTAAAAATTACACTTTTAAACGGTTTAAATGAATTAATTTAATTGGAATATAAACTATTTAAAAGGTGACTTGAAATAATAATAAATGAATGATATCTTTGAATTTAAAAGATATTTAAAGTTGAATATTTGGATTTGAACTCAAATGATGATTTGATAATGAAGTTTTGAAATGATATGATGTTTTGATATATTACAATGATTTGAAATGAAGTTTTGAAAGGATATGATATTTTGATATATTGAAATGATTTCAAATGAAGTTTTGAAATGATATGATATTTTAAATATATTGAAATGGTTTGGAATTGATTTAATCTTTATTTTGATAAAGATTTGGATTTGAAATGATATTTAATTTTGAAGTATAAACTGTTTTAAATTATAACCACGGGTTATAATAACGGTTGGTCGTTAAAGAGATCGGGATCGGATATGGACATACTCTCTGCCGATACCGAAAACCACTTTGACAACTGTGTACGCGGTGGAGTTTCCAGAATGAAGTAGGATGGTGGCGACGATCCTAAGATATATGCATGGACCCAACTCCCGTGAGTTGGCATAAGGTGGCTAAAACAGGAGCGATCGACGGGCCAATGAGGTAGCACCTCTGATCGGACACACTTCTTCGATACCATTCTATTACTTTGTGATTGATTGGGTGCACCCCTTGATTTGGGAGTGTTGTTCGAGGTGGGCGGTAGTGGCTGTTATGCGTCACCACCAGTCCGGATGCGTAATTGGTATATCTACCCTGGCATTGCCTTGTGTGCCGTGTCACCTACCATATCGAGCTTTACTACGAGTTGTGATTTCTCCCGTAGCCTGTGGAGTATCGAGGGTAGCCCCCATTTTGGGAGTATGCTAATACTGGATAGACTACTGGGACTATTACGTGTTAAGGGCTATATGGGTAACCCCTTAACGCTATTAAAAAGTATGTTTATTTTATATTAGACATTATTATAATAGCGAATATTACTACATAGTAGATAGTTTAACGGATCCTTAAAGAATGAGCGATCCCAAGCATTCTTTAAGTTACTTGTACCTTTATTACAGTTCACTTGAGTTGGTTTACATTGTATAAGTATGTATGTCCTGACTTGAGTGTTTTGTGTTTGCTTTACGCTGGGGTCAGACTGAGTGATACAGCATTAGAGACTCACCTTTGGAGCTGGAGTTTTGCTTTGAAGATCCAGATATCTATTCATTTTGTTATCTTTTTTATTCCAGTTGTATTCTGAGTTGTACCTGATTTTCATACTGTTACTCCTGTTGTATCTTGGTATTCCTATTGTATCTTACTTAACTCTGATGTATTTATATAGTAGCTTCATGAACTACTATTTCTTTGTTTCTGCTGCATTATATTACTCTGTGTCTGTGATCTGTGATTATTTATTTACTGTATATTCTGAGTTTTGCCAAATATAAATTAACAATTCGGTATTTTGAGCATATGCGGATGCGAGTGGTTGAAAATATCGGGTCGTTACAGTTTTGAGGTAGGGAATGATGATTGGTGGTGTCTATTAAACTGAAAACCAATGTGAGTAAAACATTTGATAATATACACTTTGACTAATTGAAAACAATATGTCAAATTACACATTTTATTTGTAATTTCAAATCATAGTCATACTACTTTCATTTAATGTATAACATCTCTGTTAAGTTAAATTGATATGACCTATTTAAATACAAATCCGATTAAGATTTATATATTTTAATCCAATATTCTAGGTTCATTTAATGCATCTAACAAATTTATGCATACAATATTGATTTATTTGACGACCAACTAATCATTATTGATTGTATGTGTTTTTAACCATTCATCCTTTATATTTTGTATCAATTAGGATTTGGATGGATGGTCTAACTAGCTTTGATAAGCTAAAGTTTTCAATATAGATAAGAAAAGATTTTGATTGATTTAAAAATATTTGGAACTACTTTTTTACCTTTGATTCAATAGTGTATCATTTGTGCAATGCAACTAAGTTGAGAAGGATCATCGATGGGACCCAGCCCGCTGCCCGCCCCACTAGTCGGGCCTACTGGACGCGACCCAACCCGTCTCACTAGTCGGGCCTCCTAAATGCACATGAGCAATACGTTTTGAATTGAATTTTTATCCGTGGCAACATCCAATTCTTCTCATCTCTTCTTGGAGCAAAAGAAGCAGAGAAGAAGGCTACCGTAAGCATTACTTTTCAAAATCCAAAGAGTGGGAAAGATTCCGGGAGGGTTTTGCTTGAAATTCGAGAGGATGCCAACAGTCACGAATTTGTATTCAATGAAAGAAGCCGCCCAGCACAATACTAGAGAAGATTGCTGGGTCATTATCGACGGCAAGGTGCTCTTTTTATGTGAAATAAGTGTGATTTGATTTAATGGATGTATTGATTGACTTGTTATCAAATTATATACAGATTCTTATCCGTACTTGTCTGAAATCTGCTATTGCGTTTCTTTTTCCTTTTGGGATTCCGGTTCTTACACCTTTGAATCTAATTGCCACTAAAAGTTGCAACCTTTTCTTTTACTTGAATCTGGATAAAGAGATTATTCTTGCCATGATCCATTATCACAGGCTCTATTAAAAGTTTCTGATTTGATTACTACTTATTAGTAGCCAATGATTACTACTTATTATTAGTAGTCAAAAATATTACTTATTTCAATATTAGTGTTTGACAACTTCTTATGAGGAGCTTGTGAAAGCACTAGTAAGTTTAAATATGGACAAAACAACTTGTTCATTATGACTTATGAACATATTTGATAACTAGTCTTGACAAATTAGTTTAACCTAAAAGCCAAATTGTATCCGGACACTTCTACTTATAAATCACTATTTAAAACCAGTTAGAAGTTAATATTCAAAACTGCTTTTTGAAAGTATCAAAATAAGTTGTTGCTAAACGTGCAAGCTTACTCTTCTACTAGTATTTTAGCTGCTAGGGGAATTTAATAATAGTTTTCTTACGACATTGCGTTGTTTTTCAAACGTAAAGCTCAAAGTTTAACTGACATACAAACATTATACTTATTGTAAATCAGCAAGTAAATAAATAAATTGATGCCAACAAGTTGTGTTAAGCATAGATTATTACAAATAGTGCAAAGCTCAGTAATTAGCTTGGACTACCTGGTGAAAATCAAAATCGTTTTGCTGTTGTGCTACATAAAATAATTTATCTAAACCCAGTGCACTACACTTTTATTGATTGAGCATGGATGCTATTTCTGACAAAAAATTGTTCATTTTTCCCTCTTCAACGATCTCCCTTCATCAATGAGAAGAAAATGCTTTGAGGGCAACATATCAATGATTATGATGTTGCTGGTGCTAGATGGTAATTGTGGATAGGATCTTATTTGGTTTGTTGATATTCTATGTATTGTTTGGTTCATGTCCAATCCATATTAACTAATTGGATGTCTAACTTTATTGACATGTAGTAAATTACATATTACATGAGCCACAGTTTGTTTAGAATTTGTAAGCCCATTGTGAGCTTTAATCACACATCGTTGGATTTAGTTTTTATGGATTCTGGGTTTGTGCAGTTAAAAAGCTTAGTAGTACTATAATAATAGAGATGCAAAAAGTATATTAGGGATAAAGTGGAAATATAATGGAAATGGTGGAGGTGTAAAAAGTTATATTGGAAATAAAATTCAATTTCATAAATAGATTTATTGTATCTCCCACATATTATTGTACGAAAAAAGCGCATTGTTTACTTTTGATATAACAAAATGCAAGAACGTCTTAATCAATACAATTCAAACTTAGGCACTATAAATGGTGTTTTAACTCATGTCAAACTCTTTGGTCTCTTAATCCCAAAAAATAAAAATAAATAAAATAAAATGAAACTCTTAGGTCTTGAACTTAGACATATACCATAAGTTTGATTGTGTTCTGATTTCTTTATATTTAAAGTACTAAAACAAAGGCTGAAAAACTTTGGTTAGATGGACTTAGTAGTTAATGGCGGAGAATTTAGCACATATGTTTATTTCATTAGAACTGCTATGATAATGATAAATTTACCATTACCATACCAATACCAATACCAGACAATTAGTAATCGATACTGAGCTACATCGGTACCGATGTTATTGGTACGATAATGGTAAATTTACCGTCAGCGGTAAAGAAATGTCAAAACCATTGGTAATAGTAATTTTATCAGTCATATTAATTTTTGTTTTTTTTCACTATTTAATCTATGCTAACCATGGACAGATATGAAGAAATGTCGTATTTAAGAAGATATTCCTAGTATTATTCATAATAATGTTTCATTTTGTATTTTTTTAACTTCAAATTCTAAGATTAGCAACGTTATTGTTTTTTACTATAGTAAATAATTTGTGATAAATTGAGAAAATTTCCAATATCAACTAAAATAAATCAAAATATCGATAAAATCGTTGATGGTGTTTGAATTTGCAACAAAACAATAACCATTTTATCATTATCAAAATCTGCATGCAATAAATTTTTAATATATTTATGTATTGGTAAATTTACTATTACTAATCAATGATTTACCAAATTATCGGTACAACAACGATCATTTTGCCAATGGTAACGGTAAAATCGGTAGTCACTTTCGATTTACCAGTAGTATTGGTATGGTAATGGTTTTCTTGTACTGGTTACAGTTACCAATACCACGACAATCCTATATTTTATAGTGCTAAACTCTGAAATCATAATGGTCGAAGAGCGTTAAATGCTTTAACGAGTTTTAATTAGACTTTTGTGCGGCTTTAATTACATAGGTGCTTGGTTTAGTTACTAAATTTTGGAAATAGTCTTATCTAGCAATGAAGGTAAAAACAACGTACAAGTTATCGTCTTTAGGCTCCATTCAAACGAGAGCCTTGTGCATTGGGTAGATGATGACGGTGATGATCTTTATATTGCTTTTAGCGCCTGACAAAAACTTATTTAGTCCGCATGTGCTAACTCTACTTGTTAGCTAAAGAAATACATGTATTACTTTTTATAAATTTTATGTACTGTTTGATAATTCTCTTTAACAGAAATAAATCGCTTGCAAGAGAAGAAAATGTTCGGCTAGTTAAGAGACTGCTAAAAACATAGTTAAATATGCCTAAACTCTTAGGATAGAAATGTCTTCAGTAATTTAAACAGGATATGTAACGACCCACTTTTCCGTACAGTAAGCTGACAATAAACCACATATGTCCAACCTAAATTGAACGGGAAAGCAGATAGTTAGGGAAAAAGAAAGAAGACAAGAAGAACTAAACAACACAGAATCTCACAGCGGAACGAATAATTTATAATAGATAACAAATTTTTACATAAAACAAAACTGTAATATATGTATATACAGACATTAAGCAGAGCATACTAACCTATTCAGCACGGACAATTATAACAACCTGTCTTCACAATTGCTGAATAATATACAACAATGAATGCAGTGGAAGCAAAATAACCATCTACGTGAATACGTCTCAGGGCCTCCAACACATCTCCTGAAGCTCCAAATATCCAAGTAAATCTGGAAATATGCTCGGTCTGGCCCGAACATTATAGAAAAACAACGCCCGTGTTAGTCTGGTAAAACCAACGTGAGAACTCAAATCACAAGGAATTTTATTTATTTTAACTTGTAAAATTCTTTAAAATCAAAGGCTTCTCGTAAGACCATGCCGCATATAACCATAGACGGGTTTTTACCTTACGATAACCAAAATCTTTATATCAGAAAATCTAGTGATATTATAATAATGTCTAAGGGCGAAAATAATAATAATCAAGTAGCTGCGATGCTCGTGAGTGTACATCGCAACAATACTAGATATATAATCGAAAACCGATAAGGCACGTTCGATAATTGTGTAGAATTTCCATGGAGGTGTCATCAGTACTTCGAGGAACGGTCCTCCGGCACAAGGATCATAGATACCCTTTCGAAGCAGCATACATCCCTAGTGATGTACCATAGGAAAAACATAGCTGGTCTCGCTAAGACCGAGTGCATCGCCCTATGCATGCATAACAACTGTAGGTAACGTCTAGGTGGAGCCGACTACACCCTATGGGTTTGCCAACCCTACTGGTCATGCCTTCTACCTCTGGTTTTAGTCATTTCCGCTGATGAGGCTACGTCCGGCATTCCAGCTTACGCACCACTACCAATTAGATCACAGAATCGCACATGGATTCCAATACCCAACGGGTCTTGGAATCACGCATAGATTTCCACATCTCAATCTGTGTAGTTAATGCCCCGCTATTACCCCGCTATAACCCTGCTATATCTCATAGCGGATTTCTACAGCTACGATTTTTTCATATAGCCCCAAATATAGCATTTTCACTTTAATCCCCGCTATTTCCGCTATATCCCGTTATTTCTGCTATATTTCGTTATTTCCTCTATATCTTCTTTAAAAGAAATGAATTGAAAAATGACATTTATATATTATAAAAATTATGAAATTAATTTATTTAATTGAATTTTTAATATATTTTCAAAAATGAAAATACTCTAATATTCTACTAAATTCAATTATGTTATATAACAGTTTTACGTTTATTTACAGTATATTCGCACATGCTTTTATTTAAAATTATTTATGTATTAATTATAATTCAATTGAATGTTAATTTTTCATTTAATTACCATTTATATATTTGTAAAACATTAGGTATGAGTTTTATATGTTATTTTAGAGTCATCCGCTATATCCTCGATGTATCCCCGCTATGACTTTTTGCACCTCCACCGCATTGAATCTGTCGAGCGCTTTAACTGCACGGATCTCAATTAGATCTTGGAATCATACCCGGATTCCCATACCCCAACGGGTCTTGGAATCACACATGGATCCCAACATCTCAATATATCACGAAACTCCTCCATAGAACCGTATATAGTGTTCGGAGTGGTCACGGGTTCGAGTCATCTCTTACGAGTACACTCTTCCGTTTCTCGGGTGTTCCACAAAACCAAACGTCGATTTTCGGAATGCTCAATATCGGTTCTTTAGGAAATAATCAGACAATACATAAGAGCATGGATCACCCCCTAACCGTTTAAGCGGACGGATCTCCTTATCATTTGCCCTAGAAGAACGAAATGAGTTTACACGTACAGTATAGCACCACCGATGGTAATTGTACCGTATAATCCCCATGTTTTCCCTAGATATTTCCAGAGTTAAAATCCTTCGGTGTTAAGTAGGGAATATTTCCGTACCACCATAATTAAGAAGGATTGCATATTTAGATCAAGATTTGATAGTCGATTATTTAACTATCAAATGAACAAACATTCAAAACAAAGATTACATTTCCCACGAAAATCACTAAGCCTCTTAAATTAATCTTTCATTGATTTAGAATCACAGTTCAAAATCTTTGGAAATCACTTTCATATACTTATCTCAACATGATAAATATATTCACAAACCACTGTATTTTCGATACTTAGAAAATATAAATATATACTTTTCAAGGTTCGAGAACTCGGTTTCGGTCATTTGAAATTTTCTTAGTTTCGGACGATTTCGGAAATTTCGAAAGTTTTGGTTTCGGTTTCGATTTTAAATAGTTTGTTAATGAAAATATAACAAAAATCTTTGTAAATAAAACAATCAATTAAATTTTACTAAATTATATTCAACCTAAAATTGTCTGTAGATTCAATTTAATAATAAGTTAGGTTCAATTAAACAAGAACTTAAAACCTAATAATAAAAAGTACAGCCTACCACAAAAAAACCCTAAGCCCAAGTTAACAAAAACTAGCCCAATCAAAACATACTAATAAACCACTGTCACTCTCAAAAAATAGCCCAATCCGAACATAGTAAAACAGCTGCTCTCTTCTCCCTCTCAAAATCGATTGTCGCTCTCAAATCGATTGCCGAATCTTAAAAAAAAACAAAAAAATATTCGTTCTTAACATTGCTCTCTAAGCAACTTTCACTCTCAAAATCGACTATCGCGAGCTGCTAGATGGTCGAGGACGAAGCTGCTGCTCTCAAAATGGGGTCGAGAATGCTAGGGCAAGGAAGAAATCTGAGTCGACGATGCTAGAATTGAGGTCGAGTATGCTGATTTAGATGGATTTTGATTTCGAATTTTTTTCTAAAACCCTAACCGAAATCGATTTTTGCCTTCGATTTCTGCTCGGTTACGATCGATACCGGTACGGTACCCCCGAAATTTCGGGATACCGTCCGATACCTCAAACCCTAATACTTTCAAAACTTAGAAACTTTTCCATATACTTATACAATGATATAAGTATATTCACCAAACACTTAGATTTTCTATTTTGAAATCATATTTGAATGATCAAACCCAAATGTCATCTAAAACGGAGAAACCCAAAACACCAACCCCTTTATAAAACATTCCTAATAAATTCCAAACCCTATTTATTAAACTTCTCCTTCTCATATTCTTTAAAACTCATTTATAAATTCTTTTATAGTTATCCAAAGCCATTTATAAAACTATTTCCATATTTAATCCAACTCACTAATAGACTCTTTTAAGTTAATAACGTCTTCTTGATAACCATAAGTTATTTAAAATAGCTTTAAATAACAAATTACTGTTTAAATATCCTTCTATTTCATTCAATTTAAATCTCATTTAAAATAATAACTTTAAAATTTCATTAATAATATATTAAATTAATTTCAAAACACTATTATTGTATTAATAAGTTAACTTCAAAACAATATTAATATAATAATTAATTAACTCTAAACGTTATTAAAACAACGATTAATTAGTCTTAAACTAATATTAATATGAAAATTAATTATCCTTCAAATATAATCAAATAACTTAAATCAATATAATTAATTAACTTAAATTAAAAATTAAAGTATTGTTAAATCCTTTTAAATAAGTAATTAAATTAAAATTAAAAATATTTTTAAAATAATAACTAAATAACTTTAAAATAATAATTAAACATTTATAAACAACATTGTAGAAATAACCTTTAAGGATCGTAATAATAAAATAATTAACTTTAACTATTATTAAAACAATTATAAATTATCTTTAAAATATTATTATTAATAAGTTATTACCTTTTAAAATCTTATTACTAAATAAAAATAATTATCTTTAAATCTTATAATAAAAATAATTATTCTTAAAATAACTTTCAATTAAATAATTAATTTTTTGAATTTGAAGGAGGCTTAACGATCACCATGGTACTTAACAAGCTATCATATTATTCAATTAACTTTTCAAATCAATAACAGATATTTCCATAATCTACGACTATGTAAATAAATCCAACACTTAACCATCACTGGTTAATATATCACTTATACAAAGCGGGATATCAATTTACGATATATAATCAAATGTCCAAAACTATAAAATAGCAGAGCGGGGATTTATTCTGCTAATTAATTGCCAAATTAATGTAATTAGCGGAACAATGTTTTATTCCGCTAATCCAATGTCCAATTACCATATTCGATCCAGTTTAACTCAATAGTAATTTATTTGGCCAAATAAACATCAATAATTAATGTATATAAATTTAAACGACGTTATTCATTAAAATAACGTGATTTAAGCCCAGTCTGTTTAAATATGTCACAAATTTTTACATGTCCAAAGCTATCAACAAGTTGCACTATAATGTTGTACTCGTCAATACGAGTACAACGCTAAAATCCGGAGGTTAATCGGATTTCAAACGAGCCGGTTATCAAGTTTCAAAGTTTACGACATTTATTAAATAAATAAAAAGAAAACAAAGCAAAATGTTCTCACCCAAGTCATGGCCCAAGGCCCAAAGCCATACAACCACACCCGTACCCACTCGAACAATGCCGTCTTCTTCTCCCCCAAATCATTCACTCCAGGCATCAAAAACATGCACAATTTCGTGCACGTGCACACACGATTCCGACCACTATCTCGCAAACCGAAGCCACCAATGTGTCTCTCTCCTCAAGCTTGCCCTTTCCGACCAAGCGCCACCACCTCCTACCCCTTGGATCAAAATCCGAGCCCATCGCCGTGAAAAATAATCACGTCCATGCATATAAAGACGCGACACTTTTTGTCGCTAAAATCCGCCAAATCTCCACCGCGAGTGCGCCTCCCCTTGACGAACAACTCCATACCCTCCAATTCGCCCAACGTCCCCTCGATCATCGGAAAATCCAAACCCTAACTATGAACAACCGTCGTCGTCCATCTTCGATTGCCGCCGAAATTCCATCAAAAATCCTACGACTTCAATGGCGCAGACGACAACGATCAATTCTCAACGGATCAAGAGAAATTGAATTTTAAAGTTATGAACATTTTTTTCACTCTTTGCTGATTTTGACGATTACTTGGTCGTTTCTCGATGAAAACTCGAGCGACCAATTTTAAAAAAACTAGACACGAAGATGAGCAACTTTCTTCTTGTACGATTATGCTAATATTGGATAGTTTGAGAGCAATTGAATTTTAAATAAGAGTGAGTGAAGTAGTTTCATTTCCAGGCAAACAAAATAAGAGAATAAGTAAACATGTGTGTGTATGCATACATACCGTGGCATGTTGAAGAGGGAGTAGGCAAAGGGGACACAATGTACTATGGCAGGGGAGACAACGGCGTCTAAGGTGAAGGAGAGCAGGTAAGCAAAGTGGCTGCACTGTTTCTGCTGTTGATTTGAAGAAAAATGACCGTGTACAATTTATATTTGATACTGTGTGTGCCTGTGTGTGATTTAGGGTATCCGCAACACGATACAACGTTCGCGTACAATTTATATTTGATACTGTGTGCCTGTGTGTGATTTAGGGTGTCCGCAACACGATACAATGTTCGCGTACAAGTCGCGAGCGATAGAAATAAAAGTATGATTGCGCACAACAACGTTACGTGATCATAAAACAGTAATAAAATAGATAAGTTATTAAATTCTGTGAAGTTTCAAAAGTACCGACGTTTGCCGCAAGAAGCGTCAAACGAAAATTCAAATATTTTCCAAACTAAAAAATATGAAAAAATTCTAAAAATTAAATTAAAAATACGTCTTCAAAAATCGGGTCAAAATTTGAAACATAGATTTTATTATAATTTAAATTCAAATCAAAATATTTAAATAAATTAAATATTCCAATTCGAAGACAAAAAATTACGGGTCGTTACATGATACATCTTAGTATTAAAGCATCGTGCTTAGTGCACTCTCATTACAGCTGACTTTGTACAGTTAAGACAGATAAATCCACTATAGAGTGTAGACTCCTTTTACTCTATTATTATTGTTGTTTGTGAATTGGTTTCTTATTTGGATTAGAAAATACTTTAGTTTTCTGCTATAATAGACATGACCCTAACTGGTTTATTTTATTTTATTTTTAATTTTAATTTTTTAACTTTTTTTTTAAACTGGTTAGGTATACGATGTAACAGACTATCTGTTCGAGCACCCTGGTGGTGATGATGTTCTCCTTTCAGCAACTGGTACATTACACCATTGATTATATATCAAAATTAGTACTTTTGTACTTGCTACATTTGTAATAAAATCTTATTCTATCTAAAACTACTTGTAAGCCATGTGTTTCAATTTTAGTGTTTAACAACTTGTTGCAAGTAGTTTTACAAAAGCGACTAATAAGTAGAAATATGAGTAGTAACAGTTTATTGTTTTTTATGACTTTTGAACATGTCTTATAACTGGTTTTGACAAGTTATTTTACTTATTTTAACTTAAAAGTCAAATTTCATCCAAACACTCCTACTTATAAAAGAACAAGTATTCCGTTTATATCTTATATATTTCTAACACAACGATAATCTTCTCCAAAGGTAAGGACTCAACCGAAGATTTTGAGGATGCTGGACACGGTTCTGATGCTAGAGACTTAATGAAGGAATATTTAATAGGCGAAGTAGATCCTTCTACCATTGTTCCCGAGCTTATGATTGATGAAAAGGAGCAACCGTCGAATTTACCATACGATTTGTTGATGGAGAGGATGCAATATTGGGCACTGCCTGCGTCTGCAATTGCAATGGCTGTTTTGGCAGCTGGTGTTTTCTATGCACGCAACAGATAGGAAATCATGAAATTATTGATATTATTCTGAGTAATTTCAACTTTGATACAGGAAATTTTGAATTGGAGGAATGGTGTTTCAACCTGGTGGAATTATATACATACTTGGGGAGCAAAGCTTAACAATGTTAGGTTTATATTATGCTTATATGCACACATTGAAACATCTTTATTTGTTACCAATATCAATAATGAATAATGTTTGTTTAGTTGAGTTATGCAAATTGTTGAAATATATTGTTCATGCAGGGTTATTATTATTTCAGTTAGCTGACCGTTTATAGACCACAATATTTTGTATTGTAATATTAAGAACAAGAAGAAATTTAATGTACTGGCATACAATGTTGGTGGTTTAATTCTTGTCAACCACATATGCCTATATGGTTAGGTGGAGTATTTAATTTTTAAACAATAAAATCAATAAAATGCTGTCAGAAGAGCTACTAGAATTTGAAGGCAACCGATTTGTATTTCGGATGCAGCTGATGTTGGTTATGCTGGTCTATCACGTCCATTGTCATAGAAGGGTGCGTTTGTAGATGATACTGGAGTTTTAACATCGTTACTCGGATTATATTTGCATGTATCACAAATGCTGCCATTTTTGGAGAAGTAACCTTCCTACCTTTGAGTTAGGAAGATGAAGTCTTTGTAGATTCTCTTTAGCATCCATGGACTCCACCAAAAAGAGTGATATAAAGTGGATCTAGGTTATAGATTTTTGAATCGCTATGAATTTATGCGCATTTTCTTTTTTACTTTTATTGTTTTATTTGTGTTTTTTTGCTCTATTCGTACTCATTGTGAGTGTTAAACAATTATTTTTACATATATATATAATTGAATTGAGAAGATGTTGATCTTAGAAGCCAAGATGATCATCATAGCCATTTCGAAGTTGATCATAGAGAGCCTGGCTGAAGATGTCATCACCATGAGCATGAGCGACATCATAAGAGAAATGCTTCTTTTCTCCACAACTATCGAGAGCATATCATGGCAACAACCATGCCTTAATTATTAGCACAACACAATAATGTGATGAAAGATTTGTCAAGGAAGGTGGCACACACGAAGAACACAAGAGCCCGTCCACTCCCTGGATTCAGCATGCTTTGAACTTGGAAAGATAAAAGGTGCCAATGATGGAATCTTACGATGGAACTACATATCCTAATGTTCAATTTGTATGATATATGTATCGAATAGGTGTTGCACCAACAATAGAGGAGACTGTGTGAAAATGCTTCTATATTTATTTGATGGGTTTATCGACTATGTGATTCTTCCATTTGATTGCAGGATCAATTGGTTCGTGGATCGAGTTGGTAAGAGCATCCATAAAGAAATTTAGGGAGAACATAAACTTGATTAAAAGTGGCTATATTTTTGGCAAATATAAAAGAGTGAGATATTGAAGCGTTTAGAAATTACATTGGGAGGTTCAATGTTGAGGATGCATCTGTACAGAAGTTGGGTCCTTCCTTGGTCCGCATGGACCGTGTGAGCGGAAGATAGAGTATTCGAGACATTAACTATGGGGAGAAGCATGATTTGAAAATTTTCTATAGTCCGATTGAGAAGCATGTACGTTTTGAAGATGCAAAAGAGGGCTAGGAACTACAACTAACCAATTCAAAGACCAAGAGCCAAACTTAGATTTAATATACAGGTAAGAAAACCTAGGAAAAAGTGTTCGGTTGATCGAAGTTACGAAAGAGTTCATAATCATGAGTATTGGATCATACAGATAGAAACTTATCCTAAAATGTTCCTATTCAAATGTGTGTTAAGGATGATAAATCAATACACTGGCCAGATTAGTGTTAGGAGTTGCAATAAGACCCACCTGATGGATCCGGATCCGACCCGACGGGTCTCGGTTCTAGACGGGTTCAGTTTTGTCGGATCCAAACTATACATTTTATAAACCTAGATCCGAATTTTGGTTCGGGTCTGGTCGCGTTTGTTCGGGTCTGATTGGGTAATAACACTAAAAATGCATATATTTCAATGTTTTTTGGTCAGGTCTTTCGAATCGGATTTGTTCAGTTCGAATTTGATCGGTTCTTTATTGTATTTTTCATCATCCAGACCCGATCCAAGTTCGATTTGGGTTCGAGTCTTTTCGGTTCGGTTTTATAGTTCTCAATTCTAATTGTCAACCCTAACTAGTGTATGTGATGCTAGCCATATGATGGACTCTGATCTACTCATGATTTTTTGAGAAGATCAAGAGGTTGTGTAGTTGTAGTCATTTAGTACAATTATAGAATGACACTTTGAGGGTTTTCTAATGGTTACTATATTTAAGTCAAATAAAATATTTTATGTGACGATGTGCCAGTAGTCTTTCAACTTAAGAGTACCGTGATCTTATGTGTGGATATCTTACTTTGGTTATGGTCAATCATATGATATTGGTTCATGACACGGCAATTTTTGAGTATGCGTTGAAACACATGACGTAAAATACTGCTCGAGAGAGGATTTTCCTCCTTCGATATAAAAGGTTAATGTTACAATAATTGGAAGTTGACATGAAATCATGAATACCTTGTCTAAGCCATAGGATTAATCGAAAAATGTTATTAGACTAAACCGAGTGATTTTGAAAGTTAGTATTCACAAATAGCTACAGACATTAGATTATTGACCATTGACTAAGCTTTAGAGTTTAGTAACACTATGTGCCCTTGCATCCACTACTATTCTTTTGCAAAGTCCGTACATTCTTCAATGTTTAAATTGTTCAAATATTACCAGTAATTGGGAGTAACATCTAGGAGTCTCACAGCCATACTCTCATCGTTAGTCTAAAATTAATTCAATGAAATAATTTATAAATTATTTTGTAGAAACTAATATAATATAATATTAATAAGTTTATTATTTATGGACATATATTTTAGTTAATGAATATAAGATTGTAATGTAATTATTTAACTAAATAAATGAGCCCAAAATAATTAATTTAAAAGTGCATATTGTATTTACTTTCGGGTGTGCGAAAATAAATAAATTGATTTACTTAAATTACGGTTTGGCCTGATAGATGCAGAGGCGTTTTGGCATGTGGAAAATTGTATCTTGACTAGCAAGTAAAGTAATTATATTGGATACTATAAATGCACAGGCAAATTCCTTAGTTGTAAAACTAGGAAAAAAACATTAGCCTCCATTTTCGTTCTATCTCCATCTTCAGACCATTAAATTATAACTTAGTTGCAACTCCTTGTTTGAGATTGAGAAGGGGTTTTCAAATAGGATACGTTTTTAATTTGATGTGACAAACTTTCAGCATGGACATGTTATTGCGTTGTACTTTATGAATATTATATTTGCAAGCTTATATAATTATGGGGTAGGACTTAACCAGGATCGACAAACACAGGGTAATAAATCGCAATAACTATGTGTGTACGTGCGTACATGTTGGTGATTTTCAGACAAGATTTGTCGCTCCAAGGTACGAATGAATCATTTTTTTTCAAGCATGTTTTCCCCTCTCATTATCGCAACCTTATTTCAGGATACAATGGAGAATATTTATTCAAGTTGTGATAAGAGCACTCAAAAGTTTTTCTAATGATGCTTATTTGATAGTTCTGAAATTAGAAGAAAAAAAAAATTGTGTACATTCAAAAATATCAGATTTGTATTTATAGGAGGATCCATTCACCAATGGACATGACTATTTGTCAACCGCCATGACCGTTTGCTAACGAACCCCCCTCCGTAGCACTAACGATTGACAAAATTTTATGAAAAAACTTTCAACAACAGAGACATCTTTCATTATATCATTGGATATATGATGTTCATTATGACATTATATTAAATTATTATCATTGCTCAAATTAAAATATTTAATTTGTTTTTCAAAACAAAACTATAAAAAATGCTAAATGCGATATAGTAGAAAGAAATAATAATGCAACACAATCTTCTCCAAACTTTAATAAATGGAAAATTTTGATATTGCCCATTTCACCCAACTAAATAATGCACCTGATGGTCCTGATCTAGCCTAAAGCTCATGGATGGACCAGACCAGTATAACCTTATGGTGACAAGGATAAGAGTAATGAGAGATTGAAGCTAGAAATTGAGGTTGCAACCACCCAAGAATAAAGGTTACACTAACCGAATGATCTTCATCGATAAAATATTTCTTACAACCCAAGGGATGATTTTATATATGAAGCCACCTCCAAGGAATGTGATCCAACTTAAAAGATGGTGAGGAAGTCGTTTCCACGAAACTCCTGGACACATTAATAAATGTAGGCACATAAAGGATGTGATTAAGGAATAATTAGGAAATAAGAAGCTACTGTAGTATGCGAAGAATCCACTACCTAAATATCAGGTCTACCTTTATTCTTAGTAGCAACAACCTAGAGATATACAGGAGCAATGTTGAAGATGCGATACGCTTCTATCTATAACTTAATGAGAAGGAGTGCATGTTAAGTTTATCTGTAGATATTAACTAAGAATGTTTCTTGAAACTTATACACATGTATGCGGTCTATGAGAGCCTCATAGGCATGCTCTAAGTTAATAGAATTAGGGGTATGCCCTAAGGACAATTATGTATTTTGTTACATATACTCGATAACCAATCTTGTTCGAAATAAAAAGTATTTTCTTTCTATTATATACTTGATATAATGTGTTATATATTAATTAATTAATTTAGTTAAAAGTATATTTAATAGAAAATCCATAAATTGTATGTTTTATGATAATAGTTACAAAGCTTGCAACTGTGAGTAATTTATCACAATGAAAATAAATATACCATTTTAAATATTTCTAGACAAGATGTATCTAGATCGAATATAAATATATCTTTTGAGACTAGAGTACGTAACGCTCTCCAAATATTGGGCGGTGTATTACTCATGGTTGTTGGAGGCACCAAGGGGTTATGTATTGATAGTTATTGTATAACTATGAAATGACTCACTCGATAGTTTTTTGTTGGCTAATATAACTAAGTCGAACAGAAAATATCAATATGACAAATTTACATAGTTTGCTCGACTTGATAATACTGTTGATCTTCAATGTGGAAGCTCTGCTTTGATTATAGTTAAATCGTGACACGACGTCCATCGAACGACTATAGTTGGGTCAAGTAGAAGCACTGGAAGTGAAACACTATTCAAGAGAGGATTCGTCTCCTTATATGAGGTTAGTATCATGGTTAACTAAAGTCAACTCAAAGTCAAAGTCTTTGGCCAAAGCATTTCGATTAATAATAATTGTTATCATTAACTAGGGACTTTGTGTTTGGACTATAAAGTTGAATATGGATAATATTAGAATTTTGACCATTACCAAATTTCATAAATCCTAATGTGACATAATTTTGACGAAAAAAATTGGTGTAAATAATTGTCACTATTGGGTACCGCTTATAATAAGTAAAATTGGATTTTGCCAAAAGATTTCTGTACGTCATTTTTTCTTTCTTCCTCTCTAAAGAAAACTTCAAGCCAAAATTTAATGGTGGAAAAGACTTCCAAACTCTCAAATTTTATCAAGCAATATTAAATAAAAATTGCACGGTTGACTCTTGATTGTAGCAGATCTAGAGAGTGATCATTCAGATTTAAGAATTGTTCTATCATTTAAGGTGTTTCCATAAGCTTCATCTAAAAGGCGAACTCTTGTTTTATTTATATATTATTTAATTATGATTATATGTTTATATTCTTCACCTATTCCATTCATTTATTTGTATGTATTTGGACAATGTTTTGAATATTTTATTTATTCTCTTGAATAAGCTTTACCCTCATCATGTTAATATGATTAAAATCATTGTGGATTCACATGTTACCAACGATAATTTTTGTGGATTCATCCCTATTTTGTTTGGTTGTTTATGTTGTATTTTTATATAGATATGTTTTTCATTATTACAATTCATACATGCCAATGCTGTCCAATTCTTTCATATAAAAACTCTTGTATGAACAACATTTTGAAATAATTTGTTTACATAAAGTTTAGTTTCATATTGTAAAATTGAAATCTGAAGATCCTCACTCAAGTCATTTTGAAATAATTTTATTTATTGTTTACATAAAAGGTAGACCTGAAATGCATAAGTTGATAAAAAAAGGAAAGTTAGCAATTTGATTGAAATCTAATGTTAAATTACTTAATATATTTTTATTGCATGTTACATTTTGTACAAATCTGAACAAACTACGCCTAGTATTTATTTGAAAATATTTTGGAATATGATTAAAAGTTTTGTATAGTTATTGATTTGGATATAAATCTTTTCTATCATTGTACGCTTAAGAAAAGGGATTTTTTAATTATTATAAGTGAACTTTTATGCAAAATGTCACATGCCCCTTTTAACCATTTTGTTTAGGTAGGATTTTTATTACTAACCATAATTTTCAAGTATACACACATATAATTGCATGTTGCTTTGACTTAAAGTTAATAAATATAATCGTGTTTGTAACCATCAATTTAGTTCTAAAATCTTATCAAATTGGATATTGTTTTAAGCTTTGATTTCATAGTAGTTAATCATAATTTTAATATATATGTATATGTATGTATATACATATGTGTATGTGTGTGTAAGATACACACATATATTATTAATCAAAATTTTGGACATCAAAGGCTTGTATGAATTAAGTAGGAATGTCATTAATTTGTCAATTAACTTAATTAAAGAGAGAGAGAGAGAAATGATAGGTTTCTCTCTCTACGTTTATGGCCCCATCTTTCTCTAAGAAATAAAAGGTTTCTTTCTTTAAACTTTTACATGTTTATTTAGATACTTTTATGTGCTGCTCATATGCTGTCCTTATCATTCAAAACACATGAATGTATTTGATACATTCATCATATTACATATTTATTGAACTAAATTTAAAACTCCTTTAATTATGAATAAAATAAAATATTGATTTTATTTAAAAAAAACCTCTGGCTGGTACAGTCTCAACAATGGTACCAGAGTCCAAGTTCTATGCGGTCTAAATTAGTCATGTTATGACTAACTAATTAAGCTTGCCCACTTAGTACGACATCGAGAAAGGTAAAGTAGAATTGGAATTGTAAATCAAATATCATGTCCTACTTGGTTATCGGCCTTGCCTTAAAGGTGAAGTGAGCCCAAATGTTGGGCCTTGGGCTAATTTTCAAAATAGTTTTGAAAATTAAAACAACATTTTAAATTTAAAAGTTAAATTTGAAATTAAAACATGTTTATTGTAAAATGTTATAATATAACATAATTTTTCAAAATGTTTGAAAAGGTAATGAAATTTTCAAAATGTTTGAAAATATATAAATATTTATTTTCAAAATTTAAAATTTATTAATAAGATTAATAAAATAAGTTAATTAGTTAATGCTTAAATGCATGTAATATATATATATTGATATATGTTAAGTTATTTTAAAGTGTTTAAGATAACATAAGTATACGTGTATGCATATAAGACAAATTTTTGAAATTAATATAATTTAATTAAAGTTATTTAATTAAATAAATTAATTAGAGGTTAAGTAATTAAATAAAAATACACATATATAAGATATATGTCATATACTATAAAGGTCATAACATGAATATATATTGTTATCCGGGATTTTAACCCAATAGAATTCAATGGAAGTTAGAACATCTGCATTAAGTCAAAACAACTCAAGAATCAACCAAAAGGATCAGAAGAAGGAACCAAGAAAGATATAAGAGGAAAAAGAAAAAAAAAGCCTGAGGGGATGGATCGCCAATAATCCATCACCCATGGATCGCTAGCGATTTATAAATATTGCTCATGGATCATCTATTCTTCTTGCATCATGAAACGTTATCTTTTCCAGGGATGTCTGCTAAGTTTCATGGTATTCCAAGCAAGCTAGATCGAGAAGTGGCACTCATCTGATTCTAGTAATAGTTCAATGAAACATGTGCATGAATTATCATCAAAACAAAGCATCTAGTCATGAAATTACATGGCGGGCATCTACACAAGGCAAGGGACACGATCCAATTGAAACGAGCTAAAAATGCGCTAACTTCATGGATCGCTAGTGATCCATGCTCTATGGATCGCCAACGATCCATCATATAGGGTCAGTTCGCTGTGAAACTTTTGGAGCATTTTTGCACCTTCAAATGTAGGCTTATGACAAAGCAACTTAGCCCAAAAGCTCTCCAATCCCTATAAATACTCACTCATCTGCAACATAAGGAGGATCTTCTTTATTGGTTGTTGAAACTCTGCAGAAACTATTCTTCACTCTTCTCCTCACACACAATAGTCATTCAAAGGATTCACTGTGATTCTACAGTGAACTCTAACATTGGTGACTTAATCTAACTTACCAGATCCAATCAAATTATAATCAGATTCAAATTGTGTTTGCAGTCAGTTCATAACAAAAGTTATAAAGTAGACACATGCTTCGTTAATAGCCGAACCACTATAAAATCTCTTGTCTGTTTACTTTATTTGAAAGTCATTATTCCTTGTTTCTATTTTGTTTGCCCTGATAAACAGGGCCGGTGCTTTCACACTCAGGCCAGGATGTTGGTCCATTTTTGAGGTTAACATTTTGGTGCTTTCACCGAGAATTGAACTCGGGCATAGATCTAGCTATCTGCTTTGGATCAGATAGGTTCAGAAGTTAGATCCTTAATCTCTACTCAGAAGATCTACTGTTGAGAATAAATGGCACCGGGAAGGAGGAGAACTACTTCCGGAAGATCCATAGGAGCTGTAATTGCTGGAGAAGAGATCAATCCTCAGCAAATTGAAGTTAATGGTGCCAACATAGGAGATCATTGTCGCAATCCTCTATTCAACGTGAAGTTGTCACTAGAGATGAATTAAATAAAATGGTTGATGAAATTAATCAGAGGATGGGAAACAGCCAATGATCTCTTATGGACAAATTGAATGCTCTATCGACCTTAGTCACATGCTACTCCAAGAACCATGACAGAGCCCGCGGCTGCCATGGAACAAGAAATTTCTTCCGTCTTTGGCCTAAACAAGAGAAACAGAAAGTAGCAGCAGAAAGGAGTGATAGGTGGAACCATATGAATTAATATGGAAGGAATTGTAAACATTCCATCAACTATAAGGCAACCAACTACAAACTTGAATCTAGGAGCGAAAACCCCATGGGAAGATATAGCTATGGATCTCTCCGACTCAGAAGACGGTGAGCGACTTGATGACGACAAGTTGGAAGGAAATACCAATGCATTCAATGACACTAGGGAGATCCAAACTGCCCCCATCGTACCCACCGCAAGCCAATGGAACACTGAGGGAGTGGCTCTCCCGAAGATAGGAGAGCCTAGGCTTCATCTTACTCACCAAGATCGTTTGCAAAATCAAACACTTGGTGTAGTCACTGACAGCCGACCCCCACATTACTGGACATCTGAGGCATATATCGCGGACATGGTCAAGCAACTAATGGATGAAAGTAAGGATAGAAAGGATGATGAATGGGGATCCGCTCCAAGTCGGACTCCTTTCACTGATGACATTCTGAATGAGCGGTACCCCGAAAAGTTCACTATGCCAACTATTCCATCCTATGACGGAACGAGAGACCCAAAACCTCACTTGTATAAGTACAGTTAGTACATGGATGGAGAAATGCTTCGGATGCCGTTCGATGTAGATGTTTCTCGATTTTTCTTGAGGGAATTACTTCCATGTAGTTCACCAGGCTTCCGCCAAGATCCATCTCCACCTTCAATCAACTAGCAATAAGATTCCTTGATCAATTTAGACTTTACATGGAATAACCAAAAGATGTGATTTCCTTATCCATCCTATTCTAGAGAAAGAATGAAACTCTGAAGTCTTTCATGAATCGGTTCAACATTGTGGCAACTAAAGTAAGTAATCTGAACGAGAATATGGTTTTCATGGCCTTAGTCCGCTCATTTCATCCCGAAATTGAATTCGGAAAATAGATCAAAATGAAATAACCTGCCACTAGGAATAATTTCAACTGAAAGGCGAACTAGTACTTGAGATTGGAAGAGGAAGAGGAATTAGAAAGGAAATCTGCTGACTTACAACCAATTAGCATTGGGCAGAGTGGTATGGTGACAAACCAAGACATAAATACCTCCAGGACCGTAGGAAAAAATGGGAATCAGGAAAGAAAGAAAAGAATTCCAATAAGCGAAACGGAAGTAGCAAGCGATTCAAAGGTTTGAGGCTCGAAGAATACACCCCGCTCAACAATACTCCAGAAAACATCTATCTCGTGACACTAGGGACGGAAGAGTACAAGAAGCCTCCTAAAAAGGAAACAACTGAAAATCAAAAGCGTTACTATTGCTTCCATGAGACACATGGACACAATACAAATGAGTTTCATCACCTGAAGGACTTGATTGAGAAGTTGATTTGGGAAAACAAGCTTCAGCAGTATGTGAGGATACCACTGAATCCTGACCGACCCGTAGAGCCCTAAACTCCTAGAGATCAAGGGAATCAAGCTAGAACCAGCAAAGAGGAACCTAGATGGACTGACCAGGGACTCATTATTGGAACGATATCTAGAGGGCCTCATCCCGCGTAGAAGAGTTTGAGAGAAATGGAGTAGTATGCGAGCTCATTAAAGGATGCTCCGAAAGATGCATGCTTTGTGATCAAAGATGGAACCTCAACAAAGCAGCAAAGAACCCTGAACGATGACATAGTATTCCAGAATTAAGACATTGAAGGGATAGAAGCTCCAACTCTCGACCCTATGGTCGTGACAGTAGGATTCGGACCCGCTATGGTCCGACGAGTATTGGTAGACGGTGACAGTTCTATGAATATCCTTTTTAAACACACCTTTGATCAGATGAAGATCAGCATGCAAGATGCATGTGCCTGCCGAATAAAGATTCAGGGATTCACTGGTGAACCCAAACAACCTATTGGAACGATTGACTTACTCATATAACTCGGAGAAGGAGACCGGAGAGTCACCCTTATTCAAACCTTTGTGATCGTAGATATAGTTTTCGCCTACAATGCCTTCCTAGAGCGCCTCGCCTTAGCAGATTTCAGAATTTCTCTAGCTCTATAGTATCTAACTATGAAACTTCCGACATAGAAAGGAGTCGGGGTGATCAAATGAGACCAAAGTGCCGCTAGAGAATGCTATATCGTGGAACTAAATAAGACTAAAAGAAGGGAAAAAAGGAAGAATGTGGAGAGAACCTTCTACATTCGTGAACCTACTGAATAGCAACTACAGAGCCGCCCCTGGCTTGGGGACCATAGCCGATTCGATAAGGCTTCGGACCCTAGGAAGAAGATTTTAGGGGAGGAACAGGCAGCACCAGCAGAATTGATGATGTCTATTCTAGTTGATATGGATGACCCAACACGGGTCCTCAAAATTGGATCGCATCTTGGAAACAGGATGCGAAAGGAACTCATCAAATTTCTTCATGCGAATCTGGATGTATTCGCTTAGACACATTTCGATATGCGGGGTGTCGCCGGAGATAGTATGCCACGCACTTAAAATTGATCCCACGTATACGCCAGTGAAGCAAAAAAGGCACAGCCTAGGGCCCGAGCAGTCCAAAGCGCTAAGAGAAGAAGTGGATAAGCTGATGGCGAATGGTTTTATTCATGATGCAACCTCCCCTGAATGGGTATCTAACCCGGCCTTGGTCAAGAAGTCCAATGGGAAATGGCAAACCTGTATCAACTACTTGGATCTGAACAAAGCTTTTCCGAAAGACAACTTTCCTCTACCTAGAATCGATTAGCTTGTGGACAGGACGGCTGGACATGAATTGCTATCATTTATGGATGCATACTCGGGATATAACCAGATCATGATGCACGAACCTGATCAAGATAATACCAGTTTCATTACTATATGGGACTATACTGCTTCAAAGTACTGCCATTTAGCTTAAAGATTGCTGGGGAAACTTACCAACGACTAGTGAACGCCATGTTTAAACATCAGATTGGGAAAATTATGGAAGTTTATGTAGATGATATGTTGGTTAAATCGGGCATAGCCGCAAATCACCTGGACAACCTTGTCGAAATGTTCGAAGTACTCCGTAAATATGAAATTAAGCTCAATCCACTTTAGTGTCACTTTGGGGTAGCCTCTAGAAAGTTCTTGGGATTCATTGTAAGTGCCAGAGGCATCGAAGAAAATCCCGAACAATTAACCACTTTACGGGAAGTTGAAGCCCCGAGGAATAGGAAAGAGTCGAAAATCTTGAATGGAAAAGTTGCTGCGCTGAGTCGGTTCATCTTGAAAGCAACCAATAAATGTATACTGTTCTTTAACGCGCTAAAGAAGGGAAAGAAGAACTTCAAATGGAATCAAGCTTGTCAAACTACATTCGAAGAGCTGTTGCAACATATGGAAACCTCGCCAATCCTATCCAAGCCAATAGACGGAGAAGATTTGTACATCTACTTAGTAGTCTCCCCCCATGCATTGAGTGCCATGCTCGTATAAGAAGAAGCTAAGGTCTAGAGACTCGTATATTACATCAGTAAACGGTTCACTGGAGCAGAAAAGAGCTATGTGAAATTGGAAAAACTGGCATATTGCCTCATGATGGCATCCAGAAAGTTATGACCTACTTCCAGGCACAACTGATCAAAGTGTTGACAGATCAACCCTTGAAGCAAGTGCTATACCGCCCCAAGACCTCTGGACGGCTTATCAAATAAAACATCGAATTAGTCAGTATGAAATCACATACCATCCTCGAAAGGCGATGAATGGGAAGGCGCTAGCAGATTCATTGCCGAATTTACAATACGAGATAACAAAGAAGAAATGGCTCCAGAGGTGGAGACATGTTGGAAGTTGTTCATCGATGGTGCATCTAACAACTTTTGCTCGGGAGTAGGGGTCGTGCTCGAGACTCCTGAAGGACGATCCATTTGCTATGCCTTGTGCTTGGAATTCCCTACAACAAATAACGAGGCAAAATACAAAGCATTAATAGCTGAGCTAAAGATTGTGAAGGAACTCGAGATAAAATCCATACACATCTATAGCGACTCTCATCTAGTAGTCGTCTGTCGAGTAAAGGCGAATACCAAGTTCGGGGGGAGAACCTTGCCCCGTATCCATCTAAGGTGTAGGAATTACTGAGCGACATTGAGCATTACACCATAACTCATATCCTGAGGGAACATAACACGAAGGGGGATTATCTGGCCAAACTGGCCAGTTTCGGAGAAGCTCAGTCATTAGGGCTAGTCCCAACTGAAACCCTGACTACTCCAAGCATAAGAGAAATAGATATTGACTGGATTTTTGAGACAACCAAAGAACCAGAGACATGGATGACGCCGATCAAGGATTACCTGCTCACAGGAATTCTCCCCACAGACAGGAACTAGCTGAAAAAGCTTCTTCGAAAGGCATCACGATTCGAAATACAGGATGAGATACTCTACCAAAGGGGATTCTCTACCCCCTTGCTCAGATGTGTGACCAATGACAAAGCGCGAAGGATCCTAAAAGAAGTTCATGAAGGCGACTGCGGAGATCATACCGAGTGGCAAACCCTTGCAAGAAAGTTCTCCGGTATGGGTACTTTTGGCCAATAGTAAACCGCGATGTAGCAGATTATGCCAGACGGTGTGATCAATGCAAAAGATTCAGTAAGATCAAAATAACCCCCTCAACGGAGCTAATACAGATGGTCAACCCATGGTCATTCGCAATCTGGGAAATCGATTTGATTGGTGTATTACAAATGGCTAAAGGAGGAGCCAAATAGGCTATCGTTGTTGTTGACTATTTCACCAAATGGGCCAAAGCGAAACCGCTGGCCACTATTACCATAAAGAAAGTCATTAACTTTGTTACTAAAAATATTATATGCAGGTTTGGGGTGCCACAAAAAATCGTCATGGATAACGGGACTCAGTTCGAAAGCGCTGAGTTCAAAGACTTTTGCAAACGCTTCCGAATCAAGAAAACTTTTCCGTTGTCGCATATCTGCAAGCAAATGGGCAAGTGGAAGCGGTAAATAAGATTATCAAGTCCACCATCAAAAAGTGGCTAACTAAAACAAAAGGAAATTGGGTTGATGAACTTCCAGTTGCACTATGGGCCTATAGGACAACGCATAAATCTGCAACTGGGCACTCTCCGTTCGACCTAGCATATGGTTCAAAATCAATGATCCCGGTTGAGCTAGAAGTCTCATCCCTTCGGAGGCGAAACTTCGATCAAAGGTAGAACGAAGAGCTCCTACTTGAGTTGCTCGATATGGTCGATGAGAAGAGGGAAGAAGCTGAATTAAGGACTGTCGTCTACCAAAAAAGAGTCACACGGTACTTTAACTCCAATGTTCATAACCGCACCTTCGAGGTGGGAGACCTTGTCCTCAAGAGGGTCTACCCTGTACCGGGAGCATTCTGACCAAACTGGGAAGGACTCTATGTGATCGATTAGAAGCTAGGGGATGGCACATTCAGGCTAATAACTGTTGATGGAGCCCAAATTCCCCGAGCATGGAATAGTGAATCGCTGCGTCCTTACTTTATCTAAGACTATCTTATGTATTTCCTATTTCCAATAAATAAGCCACCCCAAAATACTGGAGGCATTGTAAATAGGCAGAATTTTCCCAACTTTCATTAATAAAATTGCTTTGCTTTTTGAACCAATAAAACTGTGTTCACAAAAGTAACCTGTTGAGTCGATAGTGTCAAATTGACTCAAAATCATCCGATCGTTACTTGAGATAGTAGAACCACGCTCAAGTATGCCCCGCCTACCCGCTGGGTCAATGGAAGCAAATCGACTCAGACCATTGGATCGACGGAACCCAATCCTGGCCTTCTAAGAACCGGTGTCGCTCCGGTGATGCCGGGAAAGTCCAAATAAAAGCCGTGCATTTTGTAAGTCGTGCACCGCTTCTTGGATTGTGGAATCACACCCAAGCAAGCATGACCTTAAAAGTCGCGCACGCTCATAAGTCGCACATTAATTTTTGAGCCGTTGACACGTTCTCGAAACATGAACTCCTCACGTTGCCCGAAGATTGGTAACATTGATAAATCCCAAACTGTTCCGGATAGACGAGTCATATCGATCCTAAAAGCCGCGCATCCCATAAGCCATACATACTCTTAAAAGCCGCGCATTTCATAAGCCACGCACACTCTTAAGTACCGGTATTACCCTAGTAGTGCTAGAAAACTCGTCTATTGCAGGACTAACAGGAATCAATCTACTCCCACTATCAGGAGTTATAGGTATGTATCCCGCAATGACAAATGACTACGAGCCGGCAAAGAATTCTGATTGTTGACCTACAAAATCTTTGAAATCGAGATGGTCAAACCATAAGTTTCGAAGATAGGAACCGCAAAATAGACTCGGTTGCGACATCCGAAGAGTCACATGGATCAACCGGTCATTTGTCAAGTATTTGAAGTAAACAACCACATGAACTGGAGGGAACACACACCGATACTCAAAAACAAAAACCAAGTACTTCATGGTTTTGTCACTCCAAACAAAGAAACCCAAACAAAAAATTTGGTGGTAATTACATGACTAGACAGAATAGTAGTAAATAAAATTGGCATAAGTGCATGAAACATAGATAAGTGGAAAAATAAGGTTACAATCAAAAAGTCAACACTGTATTACTTACAACATTTTCTATACAAGGTCAAAATGTGGGCGCCGTACCCATACAATATCGGCCAACAAAAATTGAAAATACAGATGCTACAACAACAAAAGCAATAAGTGCAGGCTCTGTACTTGTACAAAACACATATCAAACAAATCGGAATGTCCTAAAATCTGGCTCCACTGCTACTCGAGCCTGTCAATGTTTCTTTCCACTGCTCCCCTTACCACCTTCGGTCGGAAGTTTCTTCTTCCTTTCAGAATCCCTGCCAGGAGTTGTGTCGCTGCCTAAAATATCAACTATCTCCTCCGTGCCAGTATCTACTCCTTGTTCTTCAACCTTTTCGAAAGACTCCCTCTTGATCCTACGCTTCTGGGACTTGCGGGAGCTCCTTGAGGATTTACTCTCCCCGATCTTTTCCTTCTTAATGACTACCATCTACTGTTTAGTTTTATCTAGCTGGTTAGTCTGGTCTTCCTACTCTCGAGCTTCAACTACTGTGAAATCACCCTCCAAAGATACGGAAGGGTCGTCCAGACCGTGCAATGCAGCAATCTTCCCGGATTTCAACCCTGGTTGTGAGCTAGATACAAGTGCAGCAATCGAAGCGGCTATGAAAACAAGCATTGAGGTAGTTGAAATCGTAGCAAGCCCAAGGATCAAAGAGATTGGCAGGTCGGTAGGTAAAGAAGAGTAACCTATAAGATCAAAAACGAAAGCATTCAGTTCGTCTTATTCTTGTGGCGTGAGCTGAAAATTTTCAAACACGAGGGAAACAAGAAGGTTACCTGCATTAGAAGAATGGCCAAGAATTTCAACCTCATACTCCCTACCTTATCCTTCTTTGGATGGCTGTACGATCTTTGGAGAAGTTCTGGAACAGCCTAAGGCTTCCGAGATAGCCGTTGGAAGGGCAGACAACAAGGCAGTACCAGCTGAGCTTGCTAAGCGATCATGAGGTTGTTTTGATGATTCGCTAGGCCAGGGAATGAAAGGCTCTGGCAGTGCTTTAGTAGTTGCAGTCCCAGCAGCATCTACGGCCTCCTGTTTCCTATTAATTCGAATGATCTCCCGACCCTCTATCAAAGATTTCTTCGAGACTTTTTAAGATAGGCATCCTCCAACTCTTACTCGGTCTATACATCCCCGTTCTCTTGGAAACGAGGTAGAACTTCTTCCCAAACCATAGCGAGAGTATTCAGGCCCAGATAGCTAAGGCTCCCCTAATACAACAAGGAGTTAACATAGAAATTCAAGATGGTGTCATCCATCTTCTATATTTTCCTTTCAAAAGTATCCTACAACTTCAAGTAGTCCGCTGTCACGGCGGCCTTCTCAACTTCAACATGGGTTTTCTCAGCGTTAAGCTATGTGACTCTTTCTTGGAGCAAAGCAATCATTTGAGTCTGATAAGAAATGGTCTTGGCATGGGATTCCACCATTCCCACATAATCAGCAATTGCCCTTTTATAGCCTTCGATGACTTCTTTATGATCAACGATAGTTTTCTTCTGAGCTTCAATGATCATGTCACGGGCTTCAAGCTCCTCTTTTAGCTTAACTTCATCCACGTGGGCCTTCTTGATTTCATCTTGGAATATAATTTCTATTTTTGTGTGGGCCTCTTTTAATTCCTTCAACAAGTTGGCATTGCTTTTACTCTCTCAGAGTGCAGCATCCCTCTCCTTTGTCAATCTCGATTTTGGCATCACGTTCCACTAGTTCCCTCTCATAATCGTCCTTTTCTGATTTAAAGGAATGGATCTCTTAGTATTATTATGGTTCATGTCTGCCAGTTGCTTGCATAACTATTCTCATCCTTCAGCTTGATCCAAATCGCTTTGAATCGGCTGGAGATGGGGCATATAGGAATCTTTACGGATTGGGGGTAGGTCGCGATCAAATTTAACTTTCTTTAGAAACCATCCAGGGAGCACAGTTTCGAGTCTAGAGGGGATTGGATAGGAGAATATAAGTCGGCCTCCTGCGAGGACGTGAAGAGATAGAAGTAGGCACTACATGAGTTGACGGAGTTTGGGATGAAGGTGAAACTTGAACAATGGAAGTCGGAACTTCAATTTCGATAGAGATTGGAGCGGGGGAAAATGCTTGGTGCTCGGAGGGATGAGAACCGCGTTCTACGTTCGGCTTCTTAGACCGCTCTTCTCGATCGTCAGGAGTTTTTCTCTTCTCATAACCACTCTGGTAAACCCTACCCCATTCTCTGTCGTCCCGATGACGTACTTCGGCTTCCAAGTCTTTCCTCCTTCTCCACTCATCCTCGGTTTCATGGGGCTGATGGCGGCTTGAAGACCATCTTGACCAGTGTTGTGAATCAGTGAATTGTTCAAGGTCCTCGTAAAGTCCATGGCCTTTCATAGTACCTAATATAAAAACTGTGTAGTTAATGCCCCGCTATAACCCCGCTATATCTCATAGCGGATTTCTACCGCTATGATATTTCCATATAGCCCCAAAATATAGCCTTTCCGCTTTAAGCTCCGCTATTTCCGCTATATCCCGTTATTCCTGCTATATTCCGCTATTTCCGCTATATCTTCTTTAATAAAATGAACTGAAAATTTGCATTTATACATTATAAAAATTATGAAACTGATTTATTTGATTTAATTTTTAATATATTTTCAGAATGAAAATACTCTAATATTCTACTAAATTCAATTATGTTATATAACAGTTTTACGTTTATTTAAAATATATTCGCACATGTTTTTATTTAAAATTATTTATGTATTAATTATAATTCATTTGAATGATATTTTTTTCATTTAATTACCATTTATATATCTGTAAAAACTTTATGTACGAGTTTTATATGCTATTTTAGAGTCATTCGCTATATCCCGCTATATCCTCGCTATATCCCCGCTATGACTTTTTGCACCTTCACCGCTTTGAATCTGCTGAGCACTTTAACTGCACAGTATAAAAAATAAATAAAGAGCTTTAGCAATAAGAAACGAACCTAAATAATGCATATGTAAGTGGACGTCACCCTAGTGAAATGTGTAACATGTCATAAGTGGCCTAAAAGGACTTCACAAACCGAATCGGGAAGCCATCACGGTGGGAATCGAGCTAACTCTAGACATGGCATGATCGAGACGAGGAGACAATCCATCAAACTAAAAATCTTCCCCCATGAGCTCATCGATATCTGCATAAACGTTGCTTAAATCCCCAAAATTAATATCAGTCTCCTTAAGCGGAGAACCATGAAGTCGCTTGGCTGTTGGGGGAGCGTCTTTATCACGAATCTCTTGAGGAGGGGAATTCGGGAGAATGGGACTCATTCCCGGAGTTTGATCACACGATTTGAAGTTTCCATCGCTAGAGTTTGCATCAAATTCTTCATCACTAGAGGAGGAATCATAGTTGCTGCTTTTCTCAACTTCACCCTCCTCCTTTTCCATTGTCACCACTACCTATCCTTCATGCTGCTTGAATTCTTCTTACTCCTCCGGGATCGGGGGCATCCTAAGCGAGCAACTGGCTTCAATCGTAACTCCTCTTCCTTCATGAATTTCTTCGATTGACCCGCCAAACGGACCTTCTCCTTCTGGGAGGCCACCATTTTCAGAGCCGTGCAATGAAGAAGTGGAACGTGTTCAAATTCTGGAACGAGAAGGAGATGGAACTTCAATGGCCACGGCGGATCTCCCGGGATTCAAAAGCCTGTATCAAAGCAAATTCCCATCCGTTAGCAAAAACTTGACTGATCTCTCTTTGGCGTGTATGGCCTTCAGAGTATGGAAAATTGGATCGAGTGATGGATCTTTATTCAGCTTACGACACTGAAGAAGTAGGAGGTACTAAAACTGTTTGTGAAGGCACAACTGATGACAATTCAGCTTTTGAAAGTGCCAGACTTCCTTCACTGGACTTACGACGAGATGATGGGTGCTTCATTCTATACAACAGAATTTGTACCTAATGCGGTCAGGTAATTATATTTTTTACTAAAAGTCGCCCTACGCCACTTGAACTCCGAAAAAATGTTGATTTATGCCGACACATCGGGTTCCAAGTGTTGATTGGGGCAAGTGCAGTGTGTTATCTATGTGGAAAGGGCTCGGTGTCCTGAAAACTACAAACATTTTATCCTATGTAGATAGTTCACTCGCAGTGAAGAAAGAAAAGAGCTTCTCGTATCACCCATTAAAGTTATTATTCCTTGTTTCTATTTTATTTGCCTTGATAAATAGAGCTGGTGTTTTCACACTCAATTCAGGGCGTTGATCTATTTTTTGGAATAACATATATCTAATATATAGTAATTACTATGAAGCTTATAGTATATATTATAAAGGTTATAGAAGACATGTCAATATAAAAGTTGTAATAGAATGCTAATATAAAATTAATTAAAGAGATAATTAATTCAAAATTAATTGAATAAGATTTAGTTAATATAATGTTATACATAAGATTATTATACAAGTTAATTAAAATATAAAAGTTATATAATAATGAAATTTATATAATATAAGTGTATAAATTAAAGGTGAAACATTAAGAAATCCAAAATAGACTTAAGGGATAAATACATATGTATAGTCTGTAAACCATAATTTCAGATGTGTCCAACATTTAAATCACGAGGGTATTTCATAAGAAATATATTATTCCATAAGTCGATATCACTTGATTTAACATATTGAAGGTTATGAATCGTTAATATAAATTTGTCCTCTATCATTTATATATTAATAGATTACTTGCATACTCTTTAGTTGTTGAGCTTTCCTAAAGTTGGGAGGATATATTGAATAGACGAGGTACAATAACTACATGTATTTGTTGAGCTTTCCTCAAGGTACGTGCATTATACTTAGGTCGTCATGAAATGTTAGGTCCAAGTGAATAGTTCCAGTTTACTTGTTGAGCCTTTCTCAAGGTAAAGGCAGGATTAGGACAAAGAAACATGGATTAGGAGTTGTATGTGATACCGATAAAGAGTTATCCATCATATATAGGCCTATGTTGTTGAGCTTTCCTCAAGGTCAAAATCCCTAGGCATACGAGTCCTAACACCCACTAGTGAAGTCAAAAGACTTCTATGTTCCGCTTAGGGTTTGGTGAAACATAAAAGACTAATGGGAGTCTTATTAGAAAAATGAAATGATAACATTTAACCCTTCTGATATTGTAAGAAAATATGCTATATAATGTTATAATAATCTACAATGGTAACTTTATGTATTAAATATGATTGATAAAACGTTTATCTATTAAGATATAGAATTGAAGATTGACAAATAGAAATATAAAATATATTTACTAATAAATGCTTATTGCATGTTAACGTTTCGATACCCATGCAAGCGCCCGATTTTACAACTACTTAATACGTTCGTAATTTGGTCTCTTCGCGTTTATTTGGTCATAACCATGTATTGCATTCTATGAGTTCCGAACTCAAAAGCAATATGAGAATATGGATATTTAATCCATATACGATCACATATAAGTGTTATATGGTGAATGGTCAATGTTCATAATGTACGATACTTCGATGAAATTAGTTCATTCGAAGAAAACAAATGAACCATACTATGAGGTCGAGTATTCAATTTGATTGATTACAATAAATATCTTATTGTATTAAATGTAATGTAAGACCAAAACTACAATATAAATCTAAGAACTTGATCGCTAAAATGTCAGTTTAATCAGTTTATGCAAAGTGCAACATATTTGATGTCCTTAAATGTTAAGAATGATTGTGTGTGCTTTTGTAAAGGGTTTGTTATGATACTGTAGTAATGGGTATTCTTTTGAATGATTCGACTGTTTAGAAAGAAAAATAAATGGTCTGACTATATGAAAAAAAAATGAATGTACAAAAGTAGATGTGATTTAAGGTATAGTTGGAATAAAGAGAGTGAATGGTTACTCCTGCTTCAAAAAGAAACATCAGAAATGATAATTGTAATAATAGTGATGAATACTTAACATTGGAAAAAATGATTTCTATTCCAAAATTTATTTTTGTGTAGAAAATTGTTTTCTATAAGATTTATTTCTTTAAGTACAAGATATTTGATCAAAAAACTTTAACAACCCAAATTTTAAATAACAATTAATTAAAGTTAATAATGGTTTTCAGTAATTAAGATAGAATTTGGAGATTTATTAGATAAATTGAATTGGAAAATATTTAATAAAAGGACTTAAATTGTGAAAATATGATAATTGAAATTTAAATAAGATAAAAATGCAAAAACCTTATTTTATAAAGATGATTTATTTTGAATAAAATATAGTTTTGGAGAAGAAGTGATCTGATAAAAACTTGTGTTTATTTAAATTAAAAGGAATTTTGTTTTATTTATAAAAGAAAAAATATATTTCTTTTTACTCAACTTTAATACCCTAAAGCCCAAGCCCAATTCCTTATAACCCAAATTCATTTCCAGACATCTCCATTCGAGACGTATCCATTGTCAGTAAAACATACGCATACTTCATTATTTTATGCTTCATCATTTTGAGAAAAAATAACAAAACCCTCCTCTCTTTAAAAATAAGAATCAAATCAAACAAATTACCAATATTCACCAAACTCGAACATGTTCTTCTTGATACTAATATGCATCTATGGCGAGAGGGATATTGGGTTGTGTTGCTGAGATGATGTGATGTGTGCGTGCATGTGCAAGGGTAGAGGAAGATGAAGAATATTATCCAAGTGAGTGTTTTTCACTCACGCATCTATGTTGATGGCAAAAATGGTCACTAACACCCAAATAATGTGAGCACCAACAATCCAATATTCAAATCCAAACAGAGTGATGTAGAGAACAAAATATGAAGAATAGTCAATTAAAAATGGTAAGAAAGTAAATGAACAAGAGATTTATAATGGTTTGGCTGACTCCGGCCTTCGTCCACTCCAAAAGTTTTCCTTTATTGATTTGTACTACTGATTACAGTTACAATTCATGAAAATTAAGAATAAAAATGGTGGAGTATAGCCTAGGGAAGAAGATGAAGAGAGCCAAAAAGAAGATCCCTTGTAATGAGCCAACAATCCTGTATTTATAAAAGAAGACGTGCAAATATCCAGCTGAAAATCCACATGCAGAAGACCAAAACCAAGACGGATCGATCCATAAAAAATGAGGCCCACCAGAGGCCATATACCGATCGACACCGATCCCTATAGAGAGGATCAGCACCGATCGGTGTAGATCCAAGATTGGGGATCGAAGATCCCCCATATGGGTCCCTCTCCTTCTGCTCTTTATATTTCAGTAGTTGTTTCCTGAGTTGATGCGGCATTCGTCGAGTTATTGAGTGATCATCGTTGATTTAAACTGCCATTTCAAGTGATCCATAGGCATAGTGATCTGATCCGATCCTTTCCTAGCCATATTGATCTAATCCGATCCCCTGCCTAAGGGAAGTGCAAATCCATACTTAGTCATTTTCAGGATGCTATTCGCTTGAATCCGCTTGACTACCATCCATAGTCTTGTTTATAACTGTTCTTCGATCCTGATAATCATTTTTCGGGCTTCCTGCCTTAATAATCACGAAATCCATTTAGCCAACTCCATGGTATCACGACCTTTCCAAAAGGAGGGATAACATTTGCCCCCCCGCAAAACATGCTTTGCGATAAGAAGGTGTGTTTTGAATTGCCTTAAGTCTGAAGCCCAAAATCCATAATCCATCGATAGCCGAATTTTCCAATTCGAAATCCAATCCTCTATGAATTTGAATCATCGATCTTTCCAGATTGTCAGCCAAATCCAAGATCTCTCTGGGTCATTATCCAAATCCATGGTCATTTGAAATCTTGGAAGTCAGTAAGTCAATCTGCGATCTCTCTGAATCATTATCCAAGTTCATGGTCTCTCCTGACCGATCGATGGTCTCTCCAGACCCTTGCCAAGTTCAATCTAAACTCAACGATGAGTAGGCCGATCATGTCACTCTTTGGCGGAGCAACCTACCCCTTTCTCTCCGGCCCTTTTGGGGGCCTATAGCAATGTCTTGATCCTCTTGGAACGATCAAAGCCTCTCCGAGCTCTTGCTGGATCCCATCTTGTCACTCTTCGGTGAAAAGAGGAATAACGACAAGTAAGCCGATTCCGTCGCTCTCCGATGAAGCGGCATTGCTTCCTGCACTCCGGTTTAGTTCCTTGAACATATCACAATGTCATGGCCTTCCTAAGCCGATATGGACTCTCCAGACCCTATCAAGTCATTCTCCAGTGAAAGGGGGAACAACGATAAGTGAGTCGATCCTGTCACTCTCCGACGAAGAGACACACTTCTTGCACTTTAGTCCCTAACTCTCCGATCAGGGACATAAAGCGATCAGTTTAGTACTGACTTCCTTTCTCCATCCTTGACTCTTCGGTCGAGGGCTTAATCCATAACTTATGAATCCGTTCCATCGCTCTCCGACGAAGGGATTAGCACCTTGCGGTATCACCCCATCTCTCCAATCGGGACAACTACGACCTGCTTTGTTCATCGCATTAATGAAGATTTAAATTAAATTATTAAATTTAAATTCTTACAGCCTTAAAAAAGAAAATAAAGAAACCAAACATTGTCTCTCCGGGCATGTTGGTTCATCATCATCTCGAAGCATGCCTAGAGACTGACCTTGATCCCGTACATGTGTAAGTGACTTAGCCGTTTTATTATGGAGTTTATTATTATTAGGTTCATGCCATCCCAATCAAGAGATGACGATCTATGACCTCGATCCAAGGCCATTTCCATTTGACGTGGACACTGGCCGCTCCTGTTCCATCGTCTAGCCCGAGTCTTTACATACTTTGATAGCGTGCCATCCCTAACATGTTCCTCAACCATATCCTGTAAGTGCCTACATTCATCCATATTGTGCCCATCCAGTTTGTGGAATAGAAAATACTTTCCAAACCTCTGTTCTCATTCCGTAGGATCCCTCCTCAGCGATTTTTGATAGGGGAGTTACCTCCTTATTTCTAGGTAAAAGCTTTCCGTCAAATCTGAATAAGATGAGAATTTCGGCTCCCATTCCTTGCTTTCCCTTTTTGATCCATCATAACCATCATCCATTTTTCATTTACCCTTATTCTTTCTAGACCCTTCTCCAAATGGTCCTTTACCTCTCATAGCACTTACTTCCTATTTGTTGGCTCGTGCTTCATCCTACCGCAATAACTTGTCCACTTCATGGAAAAATTCTCTGAGATCCATTGGTGGATCCCACTCCAATGCAACCTTAAAATTCGTGCCGTTAGTAATCCTAGATATTGCCGCCATTAAAATCATCGATGGATCCGATCGATCCTCCTAAGCAACTACCGCATTAAACCATGTCAAGAAACTCCTTAAGGTCTCTCCGGTCCTTTGCTTTAGTGCTGCCAATGTCATTACATTCTTGGGTCTTAAAATGTGGACCCTAAACTGCCTCATGAACCGATCTACCAACTCGCTCCATGTCCTGATCGAACCATTCTCTAACTGCCTAAACCAAAGCGCGACAAATTCCATCAAATAAAGTGGAAAACATCATGCCATGACCTCCTTCGATCCCCTCGACACTTCCATGTGCCGTATATACCTCATCAAGTGTACCATAGGATCCAACTTCCCATCATACACCTCCATTGTTAGTAGTTTGAACTCCGGTGGGTTCCTAGCTTGCCTGATGTTCGGAGTGGATGAACTTCGATTGACATCTTCCAGGTTACTGTTGGGCAGTCCGCCTCTTATTATCCATCGTATCAGCTCAACCATCCTGTCCTTCTCATCTATAGGTGATCTCCAATCCATATTAGCAGCCTGCCCCCGACTCCACAAGGATACTTCGGAATATACTCTTCCACGTTCCGATCCCCAGCTATAGGTCCTACATTAACTACCAGTCGAACGACATCCCCACCAACACCCATACTAGCCTGACCTGGGGGCATACTCCCAGGCCTTGGGCGATCGATGCCGATCCTTTCTTGTTGGACAGGGACAGCCCCAGCTGTTCTTTTCCATTCTCCTACCTACTGGCTTCTTTTCCCTGTTTTTCATTCTGATATTCTGCAGCTTCTACTGCTCCAACCCCTTGATCCACATTTCCAATAGCTCCTGCGGCTCTAGCTTGTCCAATTTGCCTAAGGAAATTCTGCATCATCTCCTCTTGCCTCTTCATCATCCGCTCTTGCATAGCATTTATCATAGTCTCTATCTCGTTCCTTATGATGTAGATGGAGGGTTGATTAACTCTAGATCCAGAGGAAGCCACCTGACATTCTCCATGGTGACTCCTTTCTGCCAACGGTCTCCTTACTGATTGCCTCACCATTGATCCAAATCCAAGCTCCAAATCTTTTCCAGATCAGCGGAGGCTAGTGCTTCTCAGTGAAAGCACCAAAATGTTGACGATAAAAATGGTCATTAACGCCCAAATAATGTGAAAGAACCAACAATCCAATAAATCTAAACAGAGTGATGTAGAGAACAAAATATGAAGAATAGTCAACTAAAAATGGTAAGAAAGTAAATGATCAACAAGAGGATTTATAGTGGTTCGGCTGACTCCGACCTACGTTCACTCCAAAAAATTTCTTTTATTGATTTATACTGCCGATTACAATTACAATCCGTGAAAATTGAGAATAAAAATAGTGGAGTATAGCCTAGGGAAGAGGATGAAGAGAGCCAAAAAAAAGATCCCCAACAATGAGCCAACAATCCTTTATTTATAGAAGAAGACGTGCAAATATCTAGTTGAAAATCCACGTGCAGAAGATCGAAGCCAGGACGGACCAATCCATAAAAAATAGGGCCCACTAGAGGCCATATAGACCAATCGGCACCGATCCCTACAGGGGGATCAACACCGATCGATGTAGATCCATGATTGGGGATCGACACCGATCCTTGTAGAGGGGACGACACTGATCAATGTAGATCCATTATTGGGGATCGACGATCCTCCATGTGGATCCCTCTCCTTCTACTCTTCGTATTTCCGTAGTTGTTTCTTGAGTTGATGCGGCATTTGTCGAGTTACCGAGCGATCATCGTTGAGTTGAACTGTCAATCCAAGTTATCCATAGCCATAGTGATCCGATCTTATCTGTTCCCAGCCGTATTGATCTGGTCCGATCCGATCCTCTGCCTATGGAAAGTGTAAGTCCATACTTAGCCATTTTTGGTATGCTATTTGCTTGAATCCGCTTAACTACCATCCATATTCTTATTTATAATTGATCTTCGACCCCGCTAATCATCTCTTCGAGCTTCCTACCTTGATGGTTATGAAATCCATTTAGCCAACTCCATAGTATTATGGCCTTGCCAAAAGGTGGGATAATATTTTACATCATATAATTCTCGATATACATGTTGTTTGGAATGATGCTTGATTGAATTTCATAACTATGCTTTGAATTAGAGAGGAAACGATGGAAGGGGAAGGGAACATTAGCTAGAACAACAATCATTCACCTAGAATAGCCCTTCACCGTTCAACCAATTAGGTCAACCGGTCGACCGCATACGGTAGACAGTGAGGTCGACCAGTCAAGTGCTGTTGTGAGTGCGTGATAATTTTTATGTTTGTGTGTGCGTGGTAGTGTATGTGTTTGTGTGTGTTTGCATGAGTGAGTAATCATGTACCTATGTGTGTGCACATGTCTAGCCTCTGTGTGTGTTTTTCACTCACGTATCTATGTTTACATTATATAATTCACGATATACATGTTGTTTGAAATGATGCTTGATTGAATTTCATGATTATGCTTTGAATCAGAGAGAAAACAATGGAAGGGGAAGGGACAATTGCTAGAATAGTGATCGTTCACCTAGAATAGCCCTTCATCGGTTGACCAACTAGGTCATCCAGTCAACTGGGAGGTCGATCGGTCAAGTGCGGCTTTGTGCCTGGTAGTGTTTACGTTTGTGTATGTGCGGTGGTGTCTTTGTGTGTTTGCGTGAGTGAATAATAATGTACCCATGTGTGTGCATGTCTAGCTTGTGTGTAACTTCATGTGAGTTCAAGCACTTGATATTCACCATTAGAAAATAAATATATTTATTTATAAATTAAAATAAACTAAAATAAATATACTTCAACTTAAAAATATATATAGTTAGAAAATTATATATAAATGGAAATATAGTTTAAAGTTTACTAACATTTAAAGATATGAATTAAATTTGTAAAATTTATTTAGATATTTATAAATAATAAATAATCTTAAGAAATTAGATATTTGCTTTTAAAAACCATATTAAAAATTAAATATATATTCTGAAAAATAAGTAATATATTTTAATTAATATCCTGAGTATTTTTAAAGTAAGTTTGTTGGTTTACAAATATAATTGGAGTTATGTTGTGTTTTTTTAAATATTTAAATAATATTTTGATATTCAGTGCAAGGTTATAAATAATTATCATTCGTTCTTAATGTTTTCTCTGTGTTATTAAATGTTAGATGTGTAACTAATTTAAATGTACAAATATATAAAGTGATGTTTTAATCTAAACATGGAGATATAATTGATTATATTTTAAAAGTTACTAACTTGTTTAAGTGGATATATTTAGTTTTAAATTGTTTGTTTAAAAGACTAATATATATGTATATTATTTTGAAATAAGAAATTATTATTTAAGGGTTTCCAGTGTATAGTTATGAAATTCTAACACACACAGATATATATATATATAAACCATTTAAGTTTTGAAAAAAATATTTATGCCTGATTTCTAAGCTTTTTGATTTCTCATCTTCTCTATATTGATTTCATTGTTATGAGTGATTCACCATTGATATTGATTTGTTTAATGTTTTAATATGATATGGAGATGACATCCTTCTGCTTGATTTTATGATATGTCATTCTGTGTGACGAGAAATATGAATAAACGGAGTTATAATACCATCTGGTATGGGACTTTCAGTAATATCTCTCCAGTTATTCTTTGGGCTCATTATATAGAATATTGGTGATTGAGTGGAACAGTGAGTAAATGTTTGAGTATCACTCTGTAATATGAGACAATGTTGTGATATTTGTTCGATTATTCATTGTAAGTAGATGACATTCATGTAATGGGAATAAAGTAGATAGTGTGAGGTGATACACGTAGTGATGAGTATGGATCTATGCTAACGATGCCTAAGATTCCGTGTCTTTATGTATTAGTTCTATATGCCACTATTATGATGTACTCCTATTATGTTTGTTGGAGAGGATCAGATGGCTAGAATCCACCATAATGGTCTGATCGTGGGGTCGCACCCCAGATCCATGACACTATATTATATAGTTTCGTGCTACTCCCATGCACGCATTTTCCTTTGTGTCACCTAGGCTAGCAGTCTGTTTAATATAGGGGCAAGTGTAGTGTCGTGACTTATACATCCTTGGCTTTGACGAGCAACCGGTGGATAGATGTTATGATGACTGTTTAGGTAACTAAGATAGTGGAGACTCGTGTCTCTAAAGCTTGCTTTGTGCTGTCAGCCTCCCTTCAGGTACTGATAGAGCAGTAGATTGGCATATATTATTGATACACCTCACTTGAGTATAGAGATGGGTTTGATGACCCACATATTATTATATAAATGTATGGCTCTACTTGGGACAACGTGTCTGTCATATAGTCATATCCCATCACGATACTTTTTGATAGTATATATATGAGGAGATGAGATTATACCTGTGATATATGACTAAGGTATAGTGGATTTCCATTTATGTTGATAGGCAACATATCCTATCTTATTTTACATGTATTGATGATGATGTTTTATAGAGATTGAGAGATATACTTAGGCAATGTTCCATGCTAGCCTAATATACTTAATGATATCTCACTTATTTAAAGGAAGATTTTTGGATATGTATGATTCACCCATTTATGTTAATTCTGTGATTTCTGATTTGATGCGTTTCTATATGGGTGATGACATCTTTTGATATCAGAGCCGATTGCTTTGTATGGTTTTGGGTTATTCATGTATCATGATACTTTGATGGTTATTTATGATTTTATAATTATACTTCATGCATATGATCCTATAGTTTCATATATATTAACATGTCATCTGATGAATTGAATATTTATGGTAGTGTAATCATATTATTATTATTTGTTTAACCTATGTTACTCTATTTTGGATTCTTGATTAGACATAGTCTAACCCGTGTGTTATCTATATAGGTTAATCCGAGACATTTCAGGTATATGGACGACATGACCAGCGTTTGTTATATTAAGCTTAAAGGAGTCATATTAGGATTGTTACATGATATTTATAAGACATTGATTCATTATATCTTTTGACATTGAAATGTATATTGATTATTCATCACTTTACTTTGAGATAATTGACCTTTAAGATGAGTTGTACCCTTATTGTATTATTATATTACATATTACATGTTATCACTACAATTCTAACTCTGTATTCTCTGCGATTTACTATATATTATGCATTGTTTTGTCCAGGCACACATGCTTATTGCTTTGTACCGATACTGTGTACATATAGGTGAGATATATATTTTTTGTTTAATATGTATCAGAGTTAGTCAAAGGGAACATTCACATATGCACCCCATATAGCCTCATTCTCTGTATTATCTGATAGTATTACTTTGTAATACTCTTAGATTGTATGGGTATAGAAGTGGGATTTTTCAATTTGGTATCAAAGCAAGTTTAGAATAATACATCGTATATTAGAGACATGAATCGAGACCTTAGATGAGACTTAGAGTCCCTAACCCTTGGGTGAGTTGGGTAATTTTCTATAATAAGAGATAGTATATGCATGCACAAAAGATGATTACTAGGGTAAACATTAAGGGACGTATTTGTGGATTAGAAATATATGTACTTTAAGCATGAAGTATAAAATGGTTGGAGTGGCAAGGACGAAAGGAGTTAGTCTAAACAGTAGCATTTGTATTTATGGTTTTGAGTGATTTAGTATTGAACTGTTATGGTTTGGCTTGACATTATGTCATTGAGATTTGACTTGATTTTGATCAGAGTGCACAGTAGGAAAATCTATTTATTAGTTTTCGCTAAGTACATTTATTTTAGTCTATTATATTTGTTTGGATATTTGAAAGTTTTAGGTATTGGATTAACGTTGAAGATTTGTATGCATTTATCAAAGTTGTGAAAATGAATTTAAGTAGTGATTTATACTAATTATAGATAAATAGGAATGGTATATGTTTGATTTTATAAAAATGTCTATTGTAATAGTTTATTGTGTGGCATACTAATATACATGTGGTTGTGATTAAAGCAGTTTGAAAATGTTTCAAAGTTATGAAGTATTTGATAATAATAAAGACTCTTATTATATGAAAATGTAGTTAATTATTATTAAATGATTTTAAAAGCCAAATGACTGCTTTATTTAAAAAAATTTGTAAAGTATACATATATATCGTAGGTATAATACTAAGTTAAGATTTAAAGATGAATTGGAAAAAGTTTTATTGAAAATAAGTATATTTACTTATAAATTTTCTAAATGAAATTATGTTAATCTGTCCGTTGAGTGGTTTAAGAATTCTGGTCAATGCGCCTGATCAACGTTATTGATAGAGATTCCTACACACTGGAACAAGATTGTAACGACCCGTATTTTTACGGATCGAAAAGTTTGTCAAAATCTGGAATTTTAGCATTTTTGAGCCATTTCAGATTTTAGGCGAAGATATGGCTAAGTCCTAAGTCGTTCACGACTTAGTATAAGTCGTAAGTCGTATACGACTTAGGGGATTGGAGATACCCAGGTAGATGGCGAGTTAAGGCAGTTAGGTCGGCAACGACTTAGAGCGTAGAGAAGTTAGGTCGGTTGGACGAGTTAGCGAGTTGACCGACTTATGGTTGTAGGCGACTTAAGGATAGAGGTGAGTTAAGTTGTTACCGAGTTAAGGGATCAGCGAGTTAGCGAGTTAAGGTGGTAAGTCGTGGACGACCTAGTATGTTTGTCTTTTCGGTTATATTTGTTTAAGTCCTAGGTCGTAAACGACCTAAGAGATAAGTCGTGACCGACTTATAGAGGCTAGCGACTTAGGAGATAGGCAGCCTTATAGTTAAGTCGTAGGCTGTGTTAAGTCGTAGACGACTTAGGTGTTCGTTGTTAAGTCATAGAGTAGCTGAAATCTTTAAGTCGTATCCTCTTAAGTGTTAGGTCGTAATACTGTTAAGTCGAAGGATGGGTTATCTCGTTAAGTCGTCTGACCAGTTAAGTCGTAACCTAGCTAAGTCGTGAGGTTGATGAGTTGTAGAGCTGTTAAGTCGCTAAGGCGTATCCCGGTTAAGTCGCGCGTATGTGTTAACTCGCGCAAGTGGTTGAGTCGTTAAGTCGTATAGACGTAGGTGTTAAGTCGCAACCGACTTAGAGGTTAGCTGCTAAGTCTTAAGTCGAGAGATCACTGAGTCGTAGTCTGTTAGGTTGAAGGCTTTGTTAAGTCGAAGGTTATAAGTCGGAGACGACTTATAGAGGCGGACGAGTTACGACTTAAGGAATTTTCTGCTATAAATAGGAAGGGTTTTTCTCACTTTTTGGGATCCGGATTTTGAAGCGACGAAGTGCTGCCATTTTGAGAACTCGACTTCTACATTTCTTCACTTCTTTTCTCCACTCTAATCTAGTGCTTCCTTTCATCCAAATCGAAGATCAAGATTGAAGATTCAAGAGCTTAGATTGAAGATCTTCATCTTTTCAAGAGAGATTTCTTCATTTGAAGTGGATTCGTGATAGATCAAGCTTGATCCTTCGCTGTCCAGATCTGAAGCGTGTTGATTTGGGTTTGTTTTGGTGATTTGGTGAGTGGTGATTATCTCTCACACGGATCCAAAGGAGTAGATCGGATTGTTGGCTTGATTTAGTGTTAAAATAGTGATTTCTATGCATTTTTGTAAACCTAAGTGTAAATCCATGTAGATCCATTGTTCATGATGATTTGACAACCATTTTTGTATATGATTAACCTATGCAAGTTCATTCATCAAATTGTAGAGATAATTCTCATGTTTTCATGCTTGTTAGACTTTCAACTCCTTAATTACGAAATTGCCATTATTGTTATAATTGTCCATTTTGCTTACATTTGAATGCTTGGTTACTTGGATTGATGCTTGACATGATTGATTGCTGTGAATTAGATGATTGTTGATTGGTTTTAGACAAGGTGGTCGAAGATGATTCAAAAGCTAAGGGAAAGGCTCTTGAATTGGGAAAGCTGCTCGTGGCATATGTAGCGGGATGATGAAGCTCTTATGCATAGATTTGATGATGTGATGTTGAGATGAGGCTTTGCGAGGATGTGATGAAGCGAGGCAATCATGTGATGAAGACTTGGTCTAATCCAGACGGGATCATTCCAAGCATGTTGATAACTCGGTGATATGATTCGAGTTGAGGATAATGAATGGATATGAGAATAGTCGTCGAGGAGGATGACTAGGAGGCTTGGATAGCATCGTTGTTGAAGGTTCTAGCATGCTCTAAGCAAGAGTACATTTGGGCAGATTCGATAGTCCCAACGGCCAACTGTTGATGGTCGAGTACTCTGGGCAGATTCGATAGTCCTAAGCACGGGCTGCGACGACGTGCGGGAGTTATGTCTAGAACCGGGGTTTCCATTAGCCCTTGACGGACGGCTGAAAGAATGTGCCGGTCATTCAATTAACGGTGATATTGAAGCATTGATAACAGTGATAGCCAGAGTCATGGATGTTTGGTTGTATCATCATTCGGACTCAAGAGCGGTATTTTCTAGGTGCTTATCTGATTTAGGCCTTGGTACTTGGAAAACATCGCCCTTGACTCGAGTGATATTAGCTTTACTTTAAATTGTATGCTCTGCTATGTTTGCTTCTGCTTAGTGTGTGTCTGGGGGCTATCACTGTAGAATGAGGTTGGAGTGGGAGGGTTGTATTCCTATTCCTTTTCCTTTATGCTCTTTTGGTATGTTGTTAGTTAATTTACTGCTCACTAAGACTGTTGTCTGACTCAAGGCTTTATGTTTTTTAATTCTTATTGCCTTAGGCTGTTCGTCCATTTTTGGGACGGGCAGACTAGGTAGCAGGTGACAGGTGCTGTTCTCTTCTCACGATGCTGATGTCGAAGACGAGTTGGAGGGTTGCATATTATCTTCTTATATGTACTGGATGTTCCGCTGTTTTGTATTCTCTGAGTGTTATGTAGTGAGGCTTGATGTATTGGCTATTTGGATGCTTGTATTCAACTATTATGAAGTTTTTATATGATGGAATTTTAGCTTCAATATATATATGTTCTATTATATTTTGTCCATGCGCTGTGAGTAATACGATAGATTCTGTTGTTTTAATCCACCCTGACAATCGTCCATGGTCGCCTGGCACACTTTACAGCGCACTATCACTAGATTCGGTGCAGGGGTCATGGGCGGTCATCACATTTGGTATCAGAGCATTGGTTAATCGATTTTACCCAACGCTCGCTGACGTAACTACGTATGAGAGACGTAATTGTACTTAGATGGATGATTACTATATATAATGTAGTAGTTTAACAGTAAGTTAGTCCTTTATGCAGTTGTTTCTCTAGATGTTCTGATCATTCCTTTTTATAGATATTGAGAATGAGTCGAAGAGGGAGACCAGCTGCTAGGGAAGGCCGTGCTACTGAGGGGATTGCAGATTATGCAGCTATGTTCGAAGCTATGATGACTTCGATCATGAGAAGGATACCAGTTCCGGGGGCAGCAGTTGATGTTGGAGTTCAAGTCCAAACTCCGAAACCTATGGATTTCGCTAAGTTGTGCAAGGATTATACTGCTCTTGGAGGGAAGGTTTTCTTGGGAACAGAATCAACTATCGAAGTCCAGAGATGGATAGATGCTTGTAGAAGGATCTTTGGTGATTTAGGAATTGATGATGCAACTAAGAGGAAGTTGGCATCAAGGCAGCTTCAAGGGAGAGCCTCTGATTGGTGGAATTCTATTACCATCACTACTCCGGAGGAAGAGATTACTTGGGAGCAATTCCAAGTTAGGTTTGAAGCTAAGTTCATTTCTACAGCTCAGAAGTCTGTTCTGTTCAAGAAGTTCGTGGAGCTCAAGCAAGGTGGAAGACCAGTTCTTGAGTATGTTTCTGAGTTTGAAGCGTTGTCCAAGTTTGCCCGGTCATATATTGAATCTGCATATCAGAAGAATGAGAAGTTCGTGACTGGTTTGGATAGTTATCTTGGGAGGCAGTTGGTGGATCATTTGGATGATTCATTTGAGAAGCTTGTGGAGAAAGCTCTCAGGCATGAGAGTCTGTTTTCTAAGGAAGGATCTGTTGTTGCTGTGACTAGGGAAGAGTCTAAACCCCAGCAGGGTGGAAACAAGAAGAGGAAGCAGCAGCAGCAGAAGGGTAAGGATGGCCAGAAGAAGCCGAAAGGCGAGGTGACTTGCTACAATTGTCAGCAGAAGGGCCATTTCTCGAAGGATTGTAAGAATCCGAAGGTGCCGATGAAGTGTCACAACTGTGACAAGCCAGGGCATTTCAGGAAGAATTGTCCAGAACCGAGGAGGGATAAGCAGATTGTGCAAGCTTATGCTTTGGGAGCTGTTCCGTCATCTTCAAAAGTTCCTACTACTGAAGAGAAAGGAAAGAGTGTGGTTGTTCAAGGTACTCTTTTCTTATGTGGTGTTCCAGTTAGAGTTCTGTTTGATACTGGAGCGTCGCATTCGTTTGTTTGTAATGAACTCGTAGGCCGGTTAGATTTGAAGCCGGATATTGTTGATAGACCATTGATTGTGACTAATCCAGTTGGGGGTTCGTCTTGTTTGTGTATGTTATGCCGTGGTCTAGTTGTATCGAGTCATGGTTGCTCTTTTGTTTGTGATTGCTTTGTTCTGAACTTTGCGGGGTTCGGAATTATTTTGGGTATGGACTGGCTTAGGAAGTATGCGGCTAAGGTTGATTGCGAGAGGTTGGAAGTGACAGTCGAGAATGTGGAGGGGCGAAAGGTGGTGATACGATGTAAGCATGAGGAAGGCGTCTTCATGAGCTTCATGTATTCGCTGGTTGTTCCACGGGACGGACTGTCATCGGTGCCAATCGCTAATGGATTCGAGGATGTCTTTGACGAAGTCAAAGGGTTGCCGCCGCATAGAGAGATCGAGTTTCATATAGATCTAGTTGAAGGAGCCAGACCTGTTGTGATGCCTCTTAGGCGGATGGCGCCTAAGGAACAGCAAGAGTTGAGGGTGCAAGTTGATGATCTTTTGCAGAAAGGATTCATTCGGCGTAGTGTGTCCGAGTGGGGTGCACCAGTTGTGTTTGCAACCAAGGCAGATGGGTCGTTGAGATTGTGCGTCGATTATCGTGAGCTGAATAAGGTGACTAAGAAGAACAAGTATCCATTGCCGAGAATAGATGACTTGTTTGATCAACTTCACGAAGCTAAGGTGTTTTCTTAGATGGATTTGGCAACGGGATTTCACCAGTTGAGAGTGGCTAAGGATAGTGTGCCGAAGACTGCTTTTAGGACACCATCCGGTTTCTTTGAGTGGCTGGTAATGCCGTTTGGATTGACTAACGCGCCAGCATATTTTGTGGATCTTATGAATAGAGTGTTCAGAGATCAGTTGAACAAGTTCGTACTTGTGTTCGTGGATGATATTCTGATTTATTCCAGAACGGAAGAAGAGCACAAGACGCACTTGCGTATTGTTTTGGAAATCTTGCGGTAACATCAGCTGAAGGCTATGTTTTCGAAGTGTCACTTCTGGAAGAGTGAAGTGAGGTTCTTAGGCCATGTGATTTCTGGAAATGGAATAGCGGTTGATCCCGCTAAGGTGGCAGCAATCCAGAATTGGGTTAGACCTAAGAATGCATCTGATGTGAGAAGTTTTCTTGGATTAGCAGGATATTATCGACGATTTATCAAAGACTTCTCCAAGGTAGCTGCACCGTTAACAGGATTGACGAAAAAGAACCAAGTGTTCAGTTGGGATGCTTAGTGTGAGCAAGCTTTCGGAATCCTGAAAGAGAGATTGACGAGTGCTCCTGTTTTGACTATTCCTAGTGGGAATGATGAGATGGTGGTTTACACCGACGCATGTGGTACTGGACTTGGAGCAGTGCTGATGCAGAGGGATAAAGTTGTTGCGTATGCAAGTCGACAACTGAAGCCGCATGAAAGGAATTACCCGACTCATGATTTGGAGTTAGCAGCGATTGTATTTGCTCTGAAGATGTGGAGACATTATCTGTTGGGAGTTCGATTCGAGTTGTTTACGGATCATAAGTCGTTGAAGTATCTTTTCTCTCAAAAGGATTTGAATCTTCGGCAGCAACGTTGGCTAGAGTTTTTAGCATCATATGATTTTGGTATAGCTTATACTTCGGGAAAAGGTAACGCAGTGGCAGATGCGTTAAGTCGAAGACATGCAGGATTGGGAGCCATGTTTTCAGAATGGAAGAGTCTCGAGTATTTAGCTGGATTTGACTTCAGGCCTAGATGTGAATTGGAACCTGAGATGTTGGCAAACTTATCGATAAGACCTTCTCTTGTGGAAAGGATTGGTAAGAGCCAAAAGCGAGACGATAAGCTTGTCAAGATTATCCGCGAATTGGAATCTGGATTGGATCCATAAAAGGATAAAGGATTCGAGGTCGATCGAGAGGGTTGGCTTCGGAAGCAAGGACGATTAGTTGTTCCCGATATAGATGAATTGAGGAGTGAAGTTCTGAAGGAAAGTCATCACTCGAAGCTGACAATTCATCCAGGTGGAAATAAGATGTATCGGGATATGAAGAGAACCTACTACTGGGAAGGTATGAAGAAAGATGTTGGAAATTTTATTTCCAAATGCATGAACTGCCAGTTTGTAAAAGCCGAACAGAGGAAGCCAAGTGGATTACTTCAGCCATTAGAAGTTCCTACATGGAAGTGGGAGCAAGTGTCGATGGAATTTATTGATGGATTGCCTAGAACCAGAACGGGAAATGAAGGGATTTGGGTCATTATAGATCGCCTGACCAAGAGTGCGAGGTTCATTCCTGTTTGATCGACTAGGACTGCATCAAAGTTGGCTGAGTTGTATGTTAAGTGGATAGTTCGATTCCATGGTATTCCGAAGAGTATAGTGAGCGATCGAGACCCACTGTTCACTAGTGGATTTTGGAAGAGCTTCCAGGAAGTTTTGGGAACCGAGTTGTGTTTGAGTACAGCTTATCACCCTCAAACAGATGGTCAGACCGAGAGAGTCAACCGAGTTTTGGAAGATCTTCTTAGAGCATGTGTTTTGGACTTCGGAGGATCATGGGAAGATCACCTTCATTTGGTGGAGTTTTCATACAACAACAGTTACCAGTCAAGCATTGGTATGGCACCGTATGAGGCATTGTATGGAAGACCGTGTAACTCTCCGACATGTTGGTTGGAAACTGGAGAAAAGCTGTTACTTGGGCCAGAGATGATTCGGCAGACTTCAGATTGTATTGAGATCATTCGGCAACGAATGAAGGCAGCCCAAGACCGTCAGAAGAGTTATGCCGATAAACGTCGTAAGGATTTGGAATTCGACGTTGGTGATATGGTTTTTGTGAAGATTTCTCCACTGAAGAATGTTATCCGATTCGGGAAGAAAGGAAAATTGACTCCGAGATTTGTTGGACCATTCCCGATCATCGAGCGAATTGGAAAGCTCGCCTATAGATTGGAGTTACCGGAAAAGATGTCGAGTGTGCACAATGTTTTCCATGTATCGTATCTACGGAAGTATGTGCACGACTCGAATACCGTGGTTTCTGCTGATAGCTATGAAGATTTCGAAGTTGATCCAGTTGGTAGAGGACCTCGTAAGCCGCTTCGTGTTGTTGAAACCGACACGAAACAGCTTCGGAGGAAGGTAGTTAAGTTGCTCAAGATACAATGGAGTGATGATGATAACGACTGTACGTGGGAGGTGGAAGAGAGGATGAAGGCAGCTCATCCTGAACTCTTCAAGGTATGACCCTAAGGTGTCGTGTCATCTCACGATATTGTAACTTGTTCTAGTGTTAGAATTCTGTACGCTAAGCTAGAATTGGATGCATGGTTTGTTGATTGTTATGGATGATAGACGTACAGAATAGTCTTTGATTGCTTTGTTTGCTTGGAATTTCGGGGGCGAAATTCCTAAGGGGGAGAGAATGTAACGACCCATATTTTTATGGATCGAAAAGTTTGTCAAAATCTAGAATTTTAGCATTTTTGAGCCATTTCAGATTTTAGGCGAAGATATGGCTAAGTCCTAAGTCGTTCACGACTTAGTATAAGTCGTAAGTCGTATACGACTTAGGGGATTGGAGATACCTAGGTGGATGGCGAGTTAAGGCAGTTAGGTCGGCAACGACTTAGAGCTTAGAGAAGTTAGGTCGGTTGGACGAGTTAGCGAGTTGACCGACTTATGGTTGTAGGCGACTTAAGGATAGAGGTGAGTTAAGTTGTTACCGAGTTAAGGGATCAGCGAGTTAGCGAGTTAAGGTGGTAAGTCGTGGACGACCTAGTATGTTTGTCTTTTTGGTTATATTTGTTTAAGTCCTAGGTCGTAAACGACCTAAGAGATAAGTCGTGACCGACTTATAGAGGCTAGCGACTTAGGAGATAGGCAGCCTTATAGTTAAGTCGTAGCCTATGTGTTAAGTCGTAGACGACTTAGGTGTTCGTTGTTAAGTCATAGAGTAGTTGAAATCTTTAAGTTGTATCCTCTTAAGTGTTAGGTCGTAATACTGTTAAGTCGAAGGATGGGTTATCTCGTTAAGTCGTCTGACCAGTTAAGTCGTAACCTAGCTAAGTCGTGAGGTTGAATAGTTGTAGAGCTGTTAAGTCGCTAAGGCGTATCCCGGTTAAGTCGCGCGTATGTGTTAACTCGCGCAAGTGGTTGAGTCGTTAAGTCGTATAGACGTAGGTGTTAAGTCGCAACCGACTTAGAGGTTAGCTGCTAAGTCTTAAGTCGAGAGATCACTGAGTCGTAGTCTGTTAGGTTGAAGGCTTTGTTAAGTCGAAGGTTATAAGTCGGAGACGACTTATAGAGGCGGACGAGTTACGACTTAAGGAATTTTCTGCTATAAATAGGAAGGGTTTTTCTCACTTTTTGGGATCCGGATTTTGAAGCGACGAAGTGCTGCCATTTTGAGAACTCGACTTCTACACTTCTTCACTTCTTTTCTCCACTCTAATCTAGTGCTTCCTTTCATCCAAATCGAAGATCAAGATTGAAGATTCAAGAGCTTAGATTGAAGATCTTCATCTTTTCAAGAGAGATTTCTTCGTTTGAAGTGGATTCGTGATAGATCAAGCTTGATCCTTCGCTGTCCAGATCTGAAGCGTGTTGATTTGGGTTTGTTTTGGTGATTTGGTGAGTGGTGATTATCTCTCACACGGATCCAAAGGAGTAGATCGGATTTTTGGCTTGATTTGGTGTTAAAATAGTGATTTCTATGCATTTTTGTAAACCTAAGTGTAGATCCATGTAGATCCATTGTTCATGATGATTTGACAACCATTTTTGTATATGATTAACCTATGCAAGTTCATTCATCAAGTTGTAGAGATAATTCTCATGTTTTCATGCTTGTTAGACTTTCAACTCCTTAATTACGAAATTGCCATTATTGTTATAATTATCCATTTTGCTTACATTTGAATGCTTGGTTACTTGGATTGATGCTTGACATGATTGATTGCTGTGAATTAGATGATTGTTGATTGGTTTTAGACAAGGTGGTCGAAGATGATTCAAAAGCTAAGGGAAAGGCTCTTGAATTGGGAAAGCTGCTCGTGGCATATGTAGCGGGATGATGAAGCTCTTATGCATAGATTTGATGATGTGATGTTGAGATGAGGCTTTGCGAGGATGTGATGAAGCGAGGCAATCATGTGATGAAGACTTGGTCTAATCCAGACGGGATCATTCCAAGCATGTTGATAACTCGGTGATATGATTCGAGTTGAGGATAATGAATGGATATGAGAATAGTCGTCGAGGAGGATGACTAGGAGGCTTGGATAGCATCGTTGTTGAAGGTTCTAGCATGCTCTAAGCAAGAGTACGTTTGGGCAGATTCGATAGTCCCAACGGCCAACTGTTGATGGTCGAGTACTCTGGGCAGATTCGATAGTCCTAGGCACGGGCTGCGACGACGTGCGGGAGTTATGTCTAGAACCGGGGTTTCCATTAGCCCTTGACGGACGGCTGAAAGAACGTGCCGGTCATTCAGTTAACGGTGATATCGAAGCATTGATAACAGTGATAGCCAGAGTCATGGATGTTTGGTTGTATCATCATTCGGACTCAAGAGCGGTATTTTCTAGGTGCTTATCTGATTTAGGCCTTGGTACTTGGAAAACATCGCCCTTGACTCGAGTGATATTAGCTTTACTTTAAATTGTATGCTCTGCTATGTTTGCTTCTGCTTAGTGTGTGTCTGGGGGCTATCACTGTAGAATGAGGTTGGAGTGGGAGGGTTGTATTCCTATTCCTTTTCCTTTATGCTCTTTTGGTATGTTGTTAGTTAATTTACTGCTCACTAAGACTGTTGTCTGACTCAAGGCTTTATGTTTTTTAATTCTTATTGCCTTGGGCTGTTCGTCCATTTTTGGGACGGGCAGACTAGGTAGCAGGTGACAGGTGCTGTTCTCTTCTCACGATGCTGATGTCGAAGACGAGTTGGAGGGTTGCATATTATCTTCTTATATGTACTGGATGTTCCGCTGTTTTGTATTCTCTGAGTGTTATGTAGTGAGGCTTGATGTATTGGCTATTTGGATGCTTGTATTCAACTATTATGAAGTTTTTATATGATGGCATTTTAGCTTCAATATATATATGTTCTATTATATTTTGTCCATGCGCTGTGAGTAATACGTTAGATTCTGTTGTTTTAATCTACCCTGACAATCGTCCATGGTCGCCTGGCACACTTTACAGCGCACTATCACTAGATTCGGTGCAGGGGTCATGGGCGGTCGTCACAAAGATATTTGGACATAGTGTTATGAAATGATATGAATATTTTGAGAAAATTAAAGTATTTTGTAAATGTCAAATATTTTAAATAATATTTTAATTAAAGTTAGTTTGGAAAAGTGATTTTTGGGAGCAAATATTTGAAATGATGTGTAAAAATAAGTGTTATATATATTATTTTGGCAAAATGTATTAATAAATGATATTTATATGTTTGTATGTATTCTATGTGATGTTTGCTTCCGTTGGACATTAGTGACGACTGAGCTTACTAGAGAGGCAATATTGATTGTGTAGTCAATATTGTAGTCAATTGATAGTAGTAAATCATTATAATAAATGGCAAGGCAACATGAGTGTATTTTATAGTGTTTGGATTTTTTTGAATATAAGTGTGTTTATTGGGTTTGTATGTATGACTAATTGCTTAAGAATGAAAATTTGATTTGGGCTTTGTTTTAAAATTTGATAAAGTATGGGTTTTGATAATTTAAACTTTTGGATGGAAGAGAAATTTCTGGTAATTTAGTATTTTGGAATATATAAAATTTATGAAATTTAATGAAGTTATTAATTGAGAATTATTTTAATGAAAAAATATAGAAATAGTTTTTAAATGTTAAAATTTGAGAATAAGTTTAAAACTTCCCTCCAACTATACATATTCGAGGAGTGTTAAATATTTATATTTATGACAAGAGTTTGCAAAATAGTATTTGATTTGATTTTGTTTATAATAAGATTTATGAAACTAAAAAATATATTGAGAAGTATTTTATTAAATAGTGAAAAGAGATTTTAGTAGAAATTTCATTGATAAAATTTTGGATATTTGTTAAAATAGTTTAAAGTTATTTGATGAACAATAGAATTTGAATTGTGTTCAAATTAAAATGTAATAAAATCTGGGAAAATATATAATATTTGTAAAGTGAATTGTTTAAATAACGTAATTTTGTAAATTGGTAAAGTAATATTCACTTTTGGAAAAACGTTTTAGTTATATAAAATAAATTGGAAATGAATGATTAACTTTAATATAATTGGTTGGTTATAGATTTTTCCTTACGTAAAATTGTGAGGACGTAATTTTCTTAAAGGGGAAAGTCTGTAACAAATCGAATTTGAATAATAATTAATTAACGTTAATACCGGTAATTTAGTGATTAAAATGGAATTTGGAGATTTATTATATAAATTGAATTGGAAATTATTTAATAAAAAGATTTAAATTGTGAAAATATGATAATTGAAATTTAAATAAGATAAAAATGTGAAAATGATATTTTATAAAGATGATGTAATTTGAGTAAATAATTAATTTGGAGAAAAAGCGATTTTAATAAAAACTTGTGTTTATTTAAATTAAAAGGAATTTTGTTTTATATATAAAAGAAAAAAAAATCTTTTTACTCAACTTTAATACCTTAAAGCCCAAGCCCAATTCCTTATAACCCAAATTCATTTCCAAACATCTCCATTTCAAGACTTATCCAGTGTCAGATAAACATACACATGCTTCATCATTTTATTTTTCATCTTTCTGAACAAAAATAACAAGACCCACCCCTCTTTAAAAATGAGAATCAAATCAAATAAATTACCAATATTTACCAAACTAGAACATGTTCTTCTTGATACTCGTACACGTCGATGATGAGAGGGATATTGGGTTGTATTGCTGAGATGATGTGCTGTGTGCGTGCATGTGTAAGGGTAGAGGAAGATAAAGAACAATATTCAGGTGAGTGTTTTTCTCTCACACATCTATGTTTACATCATATGATTCACGATATACATGTTGTTTGGAATGATGCTTAATTGAATTTCATGACCGTGCTTCGAATCAAAGAGAAAACGATGGAAGGAGAAGGGATGATTGTCAGATCAGCGATCGTTCACTAGAATAGCTCTTCATCGATTGACCAATTAGGTCATCCGGTCGACTGGGAGGTCAACAGATTAAGTGCAGCTTTGTATGCGATAGTGTCTGTGTCCGTGTGTGTTTGCATGAGTGAATAATAATGTACCTGTGTGTGTGCATGTCTAGCCTGTGTGTAACTTCATGTGAGTTCAAGCACTTGATATTCACCATTAAAAAACAAATATATTTATTTATAAATTAAAATAAACTAAAACAAATATACTTCAACTTAAAAATATATATACTTAGCAAATTAAAATATATATACTTAGAAAATTATATATAAATGGAAATATAGTTTAAAGTTTAATAACATTTAAAGATATGAAATAAATTTGTAAAATTTATTTAGATATTTATAAATGTAATATAATAAATAGTCTTGAGAAACTAATAAAATAAAGAATAAATTAGATATTTGCTTTTAAAAATCATATTAAAAATTGAATATATATTCTAAAAAATAAGTAATATGTTTTAATTACTATCCTGAGTATTTTTGAAGTATGTTTGTTGGTTAACAAATATAATTAGAGTGTTTTTAAATATTTAGATAATATTTAGATATTCAGCTCAATGCTATAAATGATTATAACACATTATTGATGTTTTCTCTATGTTATTAAATATTGGATGAGTAACTAATTCAAATATACAAGTATATAAAGTGATGTTTTAATCTAAACATGGAGATATAATTGATTATTTTTTAAAAATTATTAACTTGTTTAAGTGAAAATATTTAGTTTAAAATTGTTTATTCAAAAGGTTAATATATATATTATTTGGAAATAAGAAATTATTATTATTTAAGTATTTTCAAAGTATTGTTATGAAATTCAAATATATATATATATATAATTTAAGTTTTGGAAAAGATATTTATTTGAGTATGAATATATTAAATAAATTTAGATATTTCAAAGTTATTTTCAAATAATATTTTGCTATAGAAATTATGAATTAATTATTATTTGAAATGCTTAGCTTTGTAAACTATTTTTGGGGGTTCCAATAGCAGTAAATGTGTTTTCTGAGATATAAATATATTTATGCCTAATTTCCAAGCTTTCTAATTTCTCATCTTCTCTATATTGATTTCGTTGTCATTAGTGATTCACCATTGATATTGATTTGTTTGATGTTTTAATATGGTACGGTGATGACACCCTTCTATTTGATTTTATGATATTTCATTATGTGTGATGAGAAATTTGAATAAACAGGGTTATAATACCATTTGGTATGAGACTTTAGGTAATATCTCTTTGGTTATTCTTTGGACTCGTTATATAGAATATTGGTGAATGAGTGGAAGTTATAAGCAGTGAGTAAATGTTTGAGTATCACTCAATGGTATGGGACACTGTTGTGATATTTACTAGGTTATTCATTGTAAGTAGATGACACTCACGTGGTGGAAATAAAGTAGATAGTGTGTGGTGATACACGTAGTGACGAGTCTGGCCATGTGCCTATATTTAGCAAGTATAGCTCTGTGCTTGTTAATGACCAAGACTCCATACCTTTATGTATTAGTTATATATACCACTATTATGATGTACTCCTATTGTATTTGTTGGAGAGGACCAGATGGCTAGAATCCACCTTAGTGGCCTGATTGTGGGGTTGCACCCCAGATTTGTGACACTAATTATATAGCTCGTGCTACTCCTATGCATGCGTTTGCCCTATGTCACCTAAGCCATCAGTCTGTTACCTATAAGGGCAAGTGTAGTGTCATGACTTATGAGTCCTTGTATTGACAAGCACACCAGTGGATACGTGTCATGATGATTGTTGAGGTAACTAAAATTGTAGAGACTTTGTGTCTCTGGAGCTTGCTTTATGATATCAGTCTCCCTTCTGGTACCGATGGAATAGTAGATTGGCACATACTATCGATACACCTCACTTGAGTATAGAGATGGGTTTGATGACCCATATATATATAGCCCTATATGGTGCTACATTCTATTGTACAGTCATATCCTCTCACGATACTTTCTGATAGTATATATACGAGAAGATGAAATTATACTATGATATATAACCATAGTATAGTGGATTCTCTTTTATGTTGATAGGCAGCCTATCCTATCCTATTTTATATGTATTGATGATGATGTTTTATTGAGAACGAGGGATAGATTAAGGCAATGCTCCGTGCTAGCCTGATATACTTAGTGATATCTCACTTATTTATATTTTGTGGATTTAGAGGATGATTTCTTAATATGTATGGTTCACCCATTTGTGTTGATTCTGCAATTTCTGATTTGATGTGTTTCTATATGGATGATGACATCTTTTGATATCAGAGCTGACTACTTCATATAGTTTTGGGTTATTCGTGCATTATGATACGATGGTTATTTATGATTTTATAACTGTACTTCTTGCATATGACCCCATAGTTACATGTATATTGACATGTCGTCTGATGAATTGGTTGTGTTATCATATTATTATTATTTATTTACCATGTGTTATCCTATTTCAGGTACAAGGACGACATGACCAACATTCGTTATATTTGACTTAGATGAGTCTTATAGTAGGATTGTTATATGATATTTATAAGACATTGATTCACTATATATTTTGACACTAAAATGTATATTGATTATTCATCACATTACTTTGAGATAATTGACCTTTGAGATGAATTATACCCTTATTGTATTATTGTATTATATATTATATGTTATCATTGTGATTCTGACGTTGTGTTCTCTGCGATTTACTGTATATTATGCTTTATTTTGTCCTAGAGGCACATGTTTTTATTGCTTTGTACCGATACTATATACATATAGGTAAGATATTTATTTGATGTTTAATATGTACCAGGTCAGTCCAAGGGAATATTCACATGCGTACCCTATATAGCCTCATTCTCCGTATTATCTAATAGTATTACTCTATAATACTCTTAGATTGTATGGGCATAGAGGTGAGGTGTTTCAGGAACTCTCCACTGTAAACTAGTTGCAGTGTATGAAATAAATAATATATATTAAGTGAATAATGGACCTCTGAATTCAATACGCTATTATAGGAATGGCAAAAATAGTGGGAGCTTCCCATCTAACACTTATTAATTACATCTAATTACGAAAATTATTTTCGTAAAACATACCAAACATTACTTATGTAATAATGACTATTTTTGGCCGCCGATTGAAAAAATAGACATAGATATATTTTAATGTGAATATTATGAATATTCGTAATGAAATAAAACTACGATATGGTATTCATTTTCGTAACTAAAGTGATGCATTGGAAAATACAAAGTATATGAAATTATTTACAATTATTTCAGAATTATATACTAAGCCATAGTTTTGAGAAATATTTTTTATTATATGATTATGATTCATATGATACTAGTTAACAATATATCAAACAATTAAGGGCTATGCACCCATTTAGTGGGAGCATCATAAGAGTCGATGAATCCTTCGGATTGATGCATATTAATGTATGCAATCACAAGTCTATTAATACCAAATCGGTTCCATGTACTTGGTTATATTCATTGATGATTTATCATTGATATGGACATGTGTATTTGATACACATGTAGTATGTCTATGATAAAATCATAGAATATAAAACAAAATTAAATAAAACAATGTGAAATAAAATAAAATGATTCGATTTGAACGAATATGTGAGTATATTTGAAAGAGTTCCAAAAGTACGTAAAATGAATAAAGATTCAATCTCAAAAGTCACTCCTCCCTATAATACATAATGATCTATCGATAAAGAGCAATCAAACTTTGTTGAAAAAAGTACGATTAATTGTGAATGAAGTTGAAATTAACTATTTTCTATAAGGTTGTGTAAATAAGAGTAGTACATAAGATTAAAATTAATTTCATCTAAATTATGGTTTCCAGAATCATACAAGATAAAGGTTTATAAGTAAACCCAACATATCATAGGCCAAGTAGTTGGCAGGTTATGCGAGCCGAAAGACTACACATAATAATGATTCATGAGGGATCTTATATGAATCTTCTAAAAGGAGTTTGGGAAAGACTTTCATTGGATGGCACATTTATGTTTTAAACATAAGTTTTGTAAACTAAAACAAAATCAATTTTATATATAAGGAAATTCATAAAATGTTTATGAATACCTATTTCATTTCACTTAGAGACAACTGTGTTTCAAGAAATATCAACTTCATATTAAAAGAATTACTTATGGAAATTATTGTTATTAAAATGGATTTGGATACGATCCAAAAATAAAATTAATGATGCAGGATGAAATGAAATGAAATTAATTTAACCTATACAAACACATTGCATTAGAGTGTTTAATTAGTATTCTTACTCATTGAAAGAAACTATGAGTTTCTTATTAATATCGAGAATAAACAATTCTTAATTGTCAGTTAAACCATTAAGAGTACTGACTTTATGATATAGTATGATGCGAAAATCTGAATGGATTCCAAGTACGTTATCAAAGTATGATTTTGATAGTCGTAACCAAAGGGATGCGATCCATCGACCACTTGTGTCTTTAAGAGCAAGACTAATGTAGTTGGAATTTAATAAGCAATGTTGAGAAGAATAATCTTGTAAATTTCAATTGTATTAGCGTAACTGATTCGTTATTCACTGTGCTCAAGTTAATTCAGACTCACTCACAAAATTTTTGCTTGGTAAGACTTAGTAATTTGGTACATATGTGCTAAAATGGAGAATTCAAAATAATGATTTACAATAGACCGTTTTCACATAACAGCCAAAGTATTTTGAAGTCAGTGGGAGCAATATTGAATTTGTGAGTTTTCGGATACGATCCGAGAACATATACGAAAGTATCTTTCAAAAAAGCATCAAAAACGAACAAATGTTTTGATAGAAATATCAAATAGTTTGATTACAAATCAAAATACAGAGGAAGCATGTGTTCATAAGAAAGAACATTAAAAGGTACATTAATATTTCTAAATTATATGTAAATAACACATTGTTGATTTTTAAAGATGTATTTGGGTTAAAATCAGCCTTAATTGCTTTAACACTAGATGTAGAATTTGCAAACGATGTGTTTTATAGTAAGTATAAAAGATATTAGAAATTTCCCAAATCAATATGCAAGGACACCTATTAAAAATGTTTAGCACGGAACATGTAAGACGGATTCCTAATGCATTGACAATCTAAATTATAATACATGATATGTTGTCTATAATATCTTGATTTGTTTATGTATTTGATACATAAGGCAAATATCAAACCTAAACCGATATCACGAAATGGTTATTTGAAGTATTCTCATGTATTTATGAATACTAGAGAATTGTTTACAGAAACAACGAACTCCATATAAAGGAGTGTTCGGACTCAAACTTTCATAAGTGATATTGAGTACAATATGTCAATAATAAATTCAAGCTAAAAATCTTTCAATTGGAAATATTAAAATGAAATACTATGGCCGATTCGATGAAAAAGGCTAAGTACATCGCCTTAGATAGCTCCACAATAGGAGCAATGTATATAAATATAAATTCACAAATTTATAACTGAGCCGAGGCTGATTCCAAATGTTGGGAATTCCATAACATTGTTATATGATAACGATGTCTTGATATGGTTTATAACAGAACACAGATCTCTCTAGAAGTCGAGAGACATACTTCAAATTGTTCCACATGATAAATGCAGTTTATTATCATCGAAGAGAGTTGATTGATAGAGTAGAAAATTGAAACATAATAGTGTTTGTACCAAAATTGGGCACAACACTCTTCGAGCGTGTTTGAAGAGATTAAAGTGAAGAATATAAATGGAAAATGAGGTAGATCTAACAAACACACCAAAAACAGACATACAGAAGTATGAAAACACAGAGATTTAGAGTGGTTCGGCATTGTAGCCTACATCCACTATAGAAAGTTTGCTATTTATTGATATTACTCACTGGTTACAGATGTTTACAACAGTACAATCGAGGTACAACAATGATTTTGGCAAAGTATCGGCATTCCAGCGTCCAAAAGTCCATTTTCTGAAGGCCATGGACTGCTATTTATAGGTGTAGGTTGCAAATATCTCGCTCAGATCTCAGAAGACTCCTTCTCTCACGTGGATGGGCCCATGTGATCAATCCCTGGACACTTTGACTTGATCTATGATCAATACGTACCAAATTCATATCGATCCAAAATTGCTCTTTTTGGGTTAAGATCGATCATGGACATTCTTGTGGTTGTACGCAAGCTCCTGTGAAAATTTGGTAGCATTTGGACTTGTAGATTTTGAGTTATTATCGATGCAAGTTTGGATTTATGCTATGCTACCGAGCTCGTATCGATATGTTCATATCAATCTCGTTCGTATCCATAATTTTGCACGTGTTTGCTAGATGACGTGGCGCTATCTTCTAGGATCGATCCACTTTTCATGCCGAGTGATCTAGTCTTCCTCTTGATCGTGCCTTGTTCGTATCCATTGGTATGGCTTCGTTCGTATCCATCGATCACACTCCATCTCACATCGATAGTTTCGTATCATACATTTTAGATCACTTCGTATTGGTATGTACTTGATCACTTCGTAATGATGGGAGAGGACCGCTTCGTATCGCTCGAGGGTTGTATAGATCGTATCGATTCTTTGGCCGATCGATATGAATTTTGGAGGAACCGAGTGATATGAATCGTGTATTGGGGGGAACAATACGAGGCGCCTCTAGGTGATGGATACAAGTTGGAGCATGCGTGATGGATTCGAACTGATGGACGTTTGGTGGATACGAATGAGGCTTTTTTGATAGGATAGATACAAGCTTAGATGGATACGAATGATGTTGATTTTTCAACTTTGACCGATCAATATCTTGAGCAAACAAACTCCGATTGACTTGAAATTTGGGACGTTGGCTTTCATAGCTTTGCTTGTCATGTCATATCGATTGTACCTCGAACCGGACTCAGACAAAATTTGCCAGTATCTATAGTAAACTTGTGTGTGACCGATCTTTAGGACAAACTGTCCTTGGTTTCTAATCAAGTTCTTGGTGTCACGGCCTTGCCAAAAGGCGAGATAACATTTCCCCCCAAAGTACGCCTTATGTGAACATGACGTGCTTTGAAAAGCTGAAACCTTCTGTCTGAAAAGTCCTATCCGATTTGTTGTGTAGTCGTTGTCTTTTCGCCAAAAGATGTAACTTTTGATTGTTTCTTGGTAATATAAAGACTGAATTGTTGACTGCCAACGATTGTACTGTGCATTGTTGTAATTGAGTGTTGAGTGCCAGAAATCTGTTATACATCGTTGCAATTGTCACTAGGTGAGCATTCAATTCCTATGAATTTTGAAAATTGAATGTTAATTCGTTGCACATAAAATGTGTGTTAACCTGACTCTCGTTAACGTTTGTACGTTCATGAGTCGTTGCTAATTTTCTTTTTGTATCGAATTCCGTATCGATCCTCTCCTGAATCAATGTGAAATTTTAGTTATAACAGCGCTTGATGGTTGTTTCAGAGTATATCTTCATATCGATCCTCTTTTGGATCTATGTGAAAAGTTGAAAAACCATTTTTGTATCGACGGATACGAGCCTTTATGGGTTTTATGTCGATGGATACGAACTAGAATTCGAACAGCTCAGATAAGCCTTGGTCTTGCATTTCATATCGATAAACCAATGGATACGAAGGGCTTCATTTCAAATGGGTCGTGGATGGATACGAAACTGGCTTCGTATCCGTGGCGTTCGATGGGTACGAACACGACAATGGGCATTTGCTTCGTGATTTATCTTGGTTGCCTGATGGGTACGAGTAGTTCACACAAGCTTTGATTTTGTTGCTTTGTCTCGAAGTAGGATGGATACTAAAAAAAACCGCCTTCGCATCAATTGGATGAGGAACTGTTTCAACCGGTCACAGTGACTGGGAGACGAACGGACACCTTCCTAGGTATAAAAGGCTTTCGTACTTAGACAATTTTCACTTTCTTGCTTTTCATTCTTTCTGCCTTGCTTCGTATCGATTAAAAGATTGAGAAATAGAACTTGCTTTCATCCCCAAATTAACACAACTCCTTAATCCCTTGAATCTGCACTTTGATTTAGGTAATTAGTTAGCGAACTTATGTCAAGAACGATGAGACTCGAATTCGATTGCTAATTCATCTGCGTTCATGGCTGATTCTGGTGATGTGGAGGCTGGAATGAAGTCGAGGACGGTGGAGGCAATGCCTGAGTGGATTTTGAGAAGAAGAAACATGTGGATACGAAGTGTTGATGGAAGAATTGCTCGGCCTAATTCGTATCGATGGGAGAAGGGGGGAAGTAGCACATTCATGTCGATCTGGGAAGTGGGGTTCATATCGATCAACGACCGAGGGTTACGAGGAGGGAACTCTTATCGCTTCTAGAGTTATGGAGTTTCATATCGACCCATAGCTGTCGTTACGAAGCGATGTAAAAATGATCGATACGAAAATGACTTAGATGATCGATACGAAACCCTGGAAGGTGATCGATACGAACTTTTGGCTTCTGATCGATACAAAGTGATGCATAGGTGGTCGATACGAACTGCTTCCTCTTCTCATTGATGCGAATTGTCCATGTGGAGATCGTCTATGTTTGAACTCGATGGAGACAAAATCCTTCGCACACTCGAACATTTGACTCTGACGAGCTTCTGCCTTGCAAATTGGACTTAACCGTTTCACTTCATATCTGACTGCCTCTCAAAGCTCGTCAATGGAACTATAACTTGACAAAATTTAACGAACTTTAACGTGGATCGGTTTCCATAATCTGGATGGCACGGTTGTGACGATCAGCGATGACGGTAACTCCAGTTGAATTTTGAAGTCTCGTCGTTCAAACACTCTTTAAATCTCGTAGCATTTCATAAATTATATACAGCACTGCATTGCACAACACATTCATGCACTTCACACTGGGGAAAACACGGGATTATTGTCATCTAACGATGATTTTTGCTGAGTTGATTAGCTATGGAACTCGGAAGTTCGCAACAACAGGAGGCTCAAAGTCCGCCTCTTCCCATAATAGAGATGCCAGCTATCGTAGCCGAAGTTATAAGTCCAGCTCCGGATGAGCTACCAGGAGCAGCCTTCATCAGGAATCCACAAGATTCTGTTCCATCCAATATCTCTGAGGAAATGCTAGGTAGGATTTGCACAAGGCATGGATTGTCAAGGGATGACGTCCTGCTACCAGAGGCAGAAAACATACCCCACTCTCCTCCGGAAGGGTATACCGCTTTTAATAGATTCTCGTGCACAGCCGGGACACTCCCTCCATTAAATCAATACATCCGAGAAGTGTTATCCTACTTAAGGATTGCTCCGTCACAGATGCACCCGAACGGATATGCTTCGCTGAACAACTTATTTATCGTCTTTATGGAGCATCTTTTTCGACCCCCAACTCTAGAGGAAATCTGGTACCTGTTCAATATAAAGAGCCGAGGGGATAATCCATCTTTCACCTTCTTAGAGGCAGTTAGGAATTGTTAGGTCATGATCGAAGCATGGACCAAGCTAAGTTATTTCAAGACTGAATGGTTCTATGTCCAATGCCCACCAGGTATCGCTGGACGGTGGCTAGTCAGGCGTAAGTACTTCAACTTTTATGCCGATTGACTGGATAATCTAATTTGATGTCGAATCTAATACTTTCTTTCTTTCACAGCTTCGATTTCGCGACCCGAAGGCGACCAGTTCAAAGAGATTGTAAGGGTTCTTCAAAGAGTGCCCATTGTGGATAGAGAAATTGATGAAGTACTAACGGACGAGAATTTGAGGGTCATCGGGTTGATTGTTGGAAATCAAAGCATTGGGCTTGAAGGGTCTGTTAGGGTGGTTCTGGCGAGGCAAGTTAGGAGGAGAGTTCCTGGAATCGTGATCGCGGAGCGAGGTGATGATGAAAATATGCTTTCTGGAGATGAGCCCGCACCCGGGCCTTCACAAAGCCATCAACAATCTTAGAGAATAAAAAGAGGCAAGGTTGCTGCCCATAAAGCTCCGAGACGTAAGTCTGTTGTCATGTCTTTACCAGCGGTGGGTGTGGTAATTTCAGAGGCTCCCTCCTCGCACATAAAGAGTCCTTTCGAGGGACTTGCAAAAATTCCTATTCCGGATGATGTTTCTCTTCACCAAGATACCGGACTAGAGGGGCTTCAAAGTGCCTTAGATTTAGGAGAGCCAACCCCTCCGAATACGGTTGCTACATCCGGTTGGTTGGGGGGTTTTACACATGCATGCACACACTTCACAACACCACACACCCAATATTCATGAGCTGTTCAATCTCCGGAGATAACTAACTTTGTTTCTTATTCCATTTTACAAATACAATGTTGAAGAAAGGATTTTTGGACGGTAGCCTTCGTGTCGCATGCCAATCCTCCAGTTCATACCGAGAGTCTCGCAGGCATGAGTTTGAGTATGATCGCTGCTATTCTAGTTTGGATAGGGATCGTTATGATAGGGAGAGGGACATGGAGAGAGATAGAGAAAGAGATAGAGAGAGTGAAAGAGAGTGGCAAGATAAGTGATGCTCCCGATCGCGCTCTCCTCCACCCAGAGTTCCCTTGCCACCCTCCGGTCCTGGAACACGCATTGCTAAAACCCCACGCCATCAAGTGCCTCCACAAACTTCAAGGCCTGGCGAGCAGCGCCACAGAACTAGGGCGGATGCTCCTATTGTTACCACATCAACGGCTACAGAGCTCACAGGGGAAGGAGCTACTCGAATTGCTAGCTAAAGAAGGAATTCCCCAACATTTGTTTTGATGGCTTCCACTTTCCTCCAAATTTGCAGTTGATTCCAGAAGAGGCGGAGAAAACTGTGCATGACTATGTTTACCATGCCTACAGCCAATACCAGGAATGGAAGAAAACTACAGAGAAAGCCTCGGTTGTGGCATTCGATCGGGCCAAAACAATTGAACAGCTACAAGAAAGTCTCGCCCAGAAAGATCGCATAGTCCAAGTGCTTACTAACGAGAATGAAACCCTGAGAAACTCAAAAATAGAAGCCTTGAAGAAAGTCGATGAGCCCAACAAGGAAATGGAGCGAATGAGGCAAGAGCACCTGAAACTTTTAAACGATATGGGCAACAGGAACGCCATCGTCACAGCCGAAAGAGACACTGCGCTCAAAGAGCTTAAGGCGAAGTACGTCGAAGTCATCAAAGAAAAGAATGATGCAAATAAGGCTGCTCAGGAGGCGTGTGACCAGACGGTGGAGCTTAAGGGAGAGTGGGATGCAGCAGTTCTAAAGGTTCAGGAAGCTGAGGCTAGGATTGAGTCCGATGTCGGGGCAGCGGAGGCCAGGTTAGAAGGCGATATGGAAGACCTTTTGATTACTTATAACGCCAATGTCCTGAAATACCACAGTCTGAGCTGGCTCAACGATTATCTGATCCATTTACATAATGCCTGGCGTCGCTTAGTGAATGATGAGAAGGCGGCACACTATGCTGAATCTATCGATGAGTTTGACTTGGAGAATCGGGTGCTAATTGAAGATGAGAGGAGAGTTCTCCATGAGGCCATCATTACATTCGAAAAAGAGAAACCCGCCACTCAGCATACGGAGGTCGGAGAGGGTTCTGATGTTGATCATCATATCACAAGTTCTGAAATTCCCATGGCAACCCAACCTGAATCTACCCCTACAGTCGATCCTCAACCTGTGCCTGCTTACAATCCCGATCGAATGCAATTGTCTCCGGCTCGCAAGCACATCTCCGAAGGAATCCCGGCTTCACCCGTGAGCCAATCTGAGGAAGGTATTCTGAACACTTCTCAAATTCATTCTAAGTCGGGAGTATTATCAGAAGTAGTCACTGATATTTTCTCTTATCTTCATTTAGTGATAGGAGCTGCACCGGCCTTGCCCCCGCAACCCAAGTCCAGCATCAAGAGCAGGAAGCTGTTGTGACGGAAGCGACGACTACCACAGTCACCACATCGATCGAGGAAGTTCATGTGAGCGCTTTTATCTTCAATAAACAGATGATGGAAGAACTCCTCGGTCATCAAAGCGATCCACTTACAAATTTGCCTTTTGTCACGGGTGAAGGCGTGTTCGCAGCCAGCTCTTCGGCCCCAACTGCCAGCATCCTACCGAACACTTAAGCAGCTCATGATGAGGCGATAATGGCGGAGATCAGTGCCGAGATGGCAAGTGCCACGCTGGGTGGTAGTATGGAGGTGGTATGGCAGGTCCTGACCCTGCTCCTTTACGCATGGTCCCTCCGGGTGGTACAATCATCATCACCGGGGTACCCCCCGTGTCTCCTCATGTAGAAAGCGCCCCCTTCCCTCCGACCATGCATTCTGAAAGTGTTCCAATTTCCATGAGTTCGGAGGAGGAGATTACGATTCTTCCCCCGGTTGGGGACAAGCCGGGTAAAGGCAAGAGTTCGAAATGGCACCACAACGGTAGCTTCAGTGGATCGACGCCGAAGGGGAAGAAGAAGAAGAAACATAGGGAATATGCATATCTCTTTGTGTCCCTTTTTGGTATATAAGTAGGAATTTCTTTTTTGCTTTCAGTAGGCCATGTATAGATGCGGGTTCGTCCCCTGCTAGTAGGAATTTTTGGAATAAGCTTTTTTGTACTTTGTCTCCAAAGAATAGATGAAATAAAACCTTCTTTCGCTTTTTTGGCATAACTATGAGTTTATTTGCCTAAGTGTTTCGGCACTTGAATCTTTATTCAGTACACTTGTGAAGCTTTAATCTTTTGGATAGGACTCTTGTTCAGTCGTTAAGTCTCGAAGTCATAGCTCCGAGCCGTAACCAAACGTTAAGTCGAGCCCCAATGTTGTACTATCTCAAACGGCAACTAGTGCTTGAGTTATGCCACCAGTCCTGGGGACGAGTTGAAGTGGTCGGACGATGATAGCTTTTCACCTTCGACACTCTTTAATTTCACTTAGTTGGAACCAAGTGGCGGTGAGATGAGTTCGAGTGGTCAGATCACACTCGTTCATGTATTGATAATCGCCTCCCCACTCTAGGGATTGAACTCGCATGCAGGCGGTCGATCACGCCTGCTTAATGTTTAAGGTTACGTCCATGCTACAGGGACTTAAGTTTTTTTCCGGACAGTCAGTCACACCCGTTTTAATAATCGAAATTGTGTCCAAACTTTGGGGACTTAGGTTGATTTATGGGCGGTCAATCACACCCAATTTTATGTTGATACTCCAGTCCACGCTCTGAGGACTTAGAGTTAGTTGTGGGTGGTCAGTCACACCCAATTAATTTTTATACTCCAGTTCGCGCTCTAGGAATATGCAGTTAGTTAACAGACGGTCGATCATATCTGTTTTGAGTTTCGAGATCTCGTTCGCACTCTGGGAACGATAAACTGATCAGGATCATGGATGGTTGGATCACATCCATCCTGAATAAACAAGCGAAGTCATAGATGGACGGATCCATCCTCCTCGAGTTTAGATTACACATAGGTGAAGTCGTGGGTGGATGGAACCATCCTCCTCGAGCCCACATTTTTGGATTTTAAGTTTATACTCCAGCTCGCGCTCTGGGAGCCGGAGTTAGTTAGAGGATTGTCGTGTATCAGTACTTTTTGGCTTCAGTGTGACAACTTGCCCCCGAGCTCGGGTTTCACTTAGCGAGTGACCGGTCGTATCATAGTCACTCCCTACTTGAAGAAGTCCCACCATGGGATGGAACTTAGCTCTTCGTGCATTGTGATGGTCGCATGACGCATTTCAAAAAATCACTACTCTGGCTCAAAGAGATTGCATTTTATTGCTGAAATAAGAAAGTATAGCAAAGTCAGTTGCCTTATTACAAGTTCAAATTTCGAAATGCATAAAAAAATTGCAAATGGAAAGCAGACTAAATGAATAAACAAAGCCTGTTATGTGTAGTAGTGACGGAGACTCTTGCTGTTCCAAGCTCTCGGCAAAGTGAGACCATCAACAGTAGATAATTTGAATGTGCCGTATCCATACCTCCGTTCAATAACATACGGTCCTTCCCATGTTGGCTTCATATGTGAGGGACCAGATAAATTCTCTTGAGCATGAGATCGCCAAGTTCAAATGTTCATGGTCGGACCTTGGCATTGTATAATCGGATGACTCGACTCTGGTGCGCGGCTGCCCTCAAATCAGCCTCTTCACGCTTCTCATCTAATAAGTCCAGAGATTCGGTAAGCAATATAGCATTTGTCTTCGGATCATAGTAAGTCACACAATGAGAAGGTACTTCTAGTTCGACCGGAATGACGGCTTCCGAGCCGTAAGAAAGTGAAAATGGAGTGTGGCCAGTCGCGGACTTGTGGGTAGTTCGATATGCCCATAGGGCCATGGGAAGCTCATCGACCCATCTGCCTCTGGTTTTTTCCAATCGCTTTTTTAGAATGGATTTGATAACTTTGTTAACAGCTTCGACCTGTCCATTCGCCTGAGGGTGAGCAACTGCTGAGAATTTTTTTTGAATATGGAAACGTTGATAGAAGTTCTTAAACTCGGCACTATCGAATTGGGCTCCATTGTCAGTGATGATGGTATGTGGGAGTCCAAAATGCCAGATGATGTTGCGAACAAAAAAATCGATTACTTTCTTCATCGTGATAATAGCAAGGGGCTCAGCTTCTGCCCATTTGGTAAAGTAGTCAACTGCAATGATGGCGTACTTCTCACCACTTTTAGCTAGAGGTAAAGATCCAATTATATCGATGCCCTACGTGGTGAACGGCCATGGACTAACCATTTGAGTAATTTCAGTAGGTGGGGATCTTGGTATCCGAGCATGTTTCTGACATCTGTCACACTTCTTGACATAGTCTAATGCGTCCTGATTCGAAGTTGGCCAATAATACCCATATCAGAGTATCTTCTTAGCAAGGGCTTGCCCCTAGTGTGATCGCCACATTCTCCCTCGTACAAATATGTAATACTCGTTTGATTTCGTCATGGGCGATACACCGGAGTAAAGGAATAGAGTATCCTCCTCTATACATGACTCCATTCTGGATAATGAATCGTGAAGCTTTCCGAAGAACTTGTCTTTTCTCACTTCTGCGCTCGGGCAAAGTTCCATGCTCGAGATAGTTTCTGAAAGGGGTCATCCATGACTCTTTCTCGGGTGTGGCTTCATGAACCCATTCTTTCTCCATCTGATCGATACTCAGAGAGGTAAGTGTCTCAACAGGGACAAGTCACATTTGCTGTGCTTCACCGGTGCTGGCCAGTTTTGCTAGAGAATCGGCCTTCTAGTTATGATCTCGGGGTATGCAATAGATGGCATAATAATCGAACTGATTCAATACTTCCTGGACCCGAGCAAGATAAGATACCAACCTCTGATTTCTAACTTGGTATTCTCCCCGAACTTGACATACAACCAATTACGAATCGCAGTAAATCTCCACAGTAATTATTCCCAAGTCTCTGGCGAGTCTGAGTCCGGCAAGTAAAGCTTCGTATTCGCCTCGTTATTGGTTACATGGAAATCAAACCTCAAAGCATAGCATACGGATCGACCTTTTGGGGTTTCAAGCACAACTCCAGTGCCTGAGCAGTGGTCGCTCAATGCACCATCGGTATAGAGTTTCCATATGTATCTAGGAGATTCACTGGTCTCGGGCAAGTCCTCTAGGATAGTGAATTCAGCAATGAAATCCACCAGAACTTGTCCTTGAATAGCCTGCCTTGGTGTGTAAGGAATATCAAACTAACTCAACTCGATGTTCCACTTCAGCAACCTACCATACGTCGCGTAAAGACCTGTCGTAACGGTTGGTCGGTGTAGACTGTGATAGAATGAGCCTGAAAGTACGGATGGAGCTTTCCCGAGGCAATGACGAGATAGTAGGCCAGCTTTTCCAACTTCAGATAGTTTCTCTCTACTCTGGTCAATCGTTTGCTAATGTAATATACCGATCTTTGTATCTGATCCTCCTCCTAGATTAATGCAGCACCGATTGCATTCTCTGACACTGCCAGATAGATGTATAGACTCTCATGATCAATCGGCTTTGATAGAATAGGCGGCGTAGCTAGATGCTGAACTAGTGCTCAGAATGTGCCCTCACACTTCTCAGTCCATTCAAAGTTTCTCTTTCCTTTCTTGATCAGATCGAAGAAGGGAATACATTTATCGGTGGATTTGGCGATAAACTTGCTTAATGCTGCCACCTTCCCTTTGAGGCTTTGCACTTGCTTTATAGTTCTGGGAGTTTCAAGATTTCGAATCGCCCAGATCTTCTCGGGATTGGCTTTAATTCCTCAAGCATTGACAATGAATCCAAGGAACTTTCTGGAGGCGACTCCGAAGTGACACTTCAATGGGTTGAGCTTCATTCGGTATTCTCGGAGGATGTTGAACATTATTTCAAGGTCTTTGTCGTTATTGATGGAGAGTCGCAAATTTACACGCATATCGTCCACGTACACCTCCATAGTTTTTTCAATCTGGCTGGCAAACATTCGATTGACAAGTCTTTGATAGGTCGCCCCAGCGTTCTAAGCCCGAACGGCATCACTTTTTAACAATAGAGTCCGAGATCGGTGGCAAAGTTAGTATGCTCTTGATCGGGTAGGTGCATCAGTATCTGATTGTAGCCAGAATACGCATCCATAAAAGCTGATCAATTCTAGGAAGCGGAAAACTATCTTTGGGGCATGCTTTATTTAGGTCTGAGTAGTTTACACAAGTCCTCCATTTCCCGTTTGGTTTCCTGACAAGCACTGGGTTGGATACCCATTCTGGATATAGTGCATCTCGAATAAGTCTTGAGTTTATCCACCTCTTCTTTCAAGGCGACAGATCTCTCTGTATCCATACCGCGCCTTTTCTGCTTGACCGGGACATGCCGTGGGTCAATATTCAATATATGGCTCGCGATGTCCGGCAAGATCCCACACATGTCTGAGTGTGTCCAGGCGAACACGTCGAGGTTTGCCTGGAGAAATCCAACCAATTCCTCTTTCATCTTTTGGCTTAGCTGAGACCCGATCTTTATCATTCTGGAGTCATCATCATCATCGATCGGAACATCGATCGTCAACTTTGCCAGGGAGCCTGACTGTCTTTGACTTCCTCTTCATTATCATCGTCTTTTGGATCAAGATCTTTTAGGAATTGGTTGTGGCTTGTTAGCTGTCAATTATCGGTAAAACGGATGTAGAGAGATTCCTCTACGTCCTTGCCCTTCTCTTTCCACTGCGCCTCCCGTAGCTCAGCAACATAACAGGCGCGTACAGCCGCCTGATCTTCCCTGAACAACTCCAACCCCATTGTTAGTGGGGAATTTCAAAGTTAAACACTAAGGGGCAATGGCTGCCCTGAATTCAGCCAGGGCCGGTCGGCCCAAGAAAGCATTATACGGTGAATTAATATCCAACACAATGAACTACAACATCCGGACTCTCCGACGTTCTCCAACTCCCAACTCCATCGGTAATTCTACCATTACAGTGGGTATAGTCGCACTTCCATTGAAACCATATATACGGGATTGACACGGCTTCAGGTCCTTTGCTTCCATCTTCATTTGATCATATGCTCACTTGAAAAGAATATTCATGGGGCTTCCACTGTCCACTAAGATCCTCTTCATCCAAGCAGGACCCATTTGAGCTGATATGACTAGTGGATAAATGGTGGAGGCTTCGACTCTATCGGCATCTTTGTCTCAAAAAACGATGTCATCTGTCATCATTTTTTGTTGTTTAGCCGAATCCCCATTATCAAGATTACTACAACACTCGAAGTACGCATGCCTAATCGAACTGGCATACGACTCCATTTCCCTGCAGCTCCGATCCGCTGGGTGAGGACCACCACTTATTGTGTTAATAACCAACCTCCCGCGAGTACGCGCAGGTTTCTCCGGTCTAGCCTGATTCGGTACTTGATTCTAGTTTGATAGGCCCACACCTCTAGCCAGCGGCGCCCGAACAAATTATTCCAACTTCCTATCTCGGATTAACTTCTCAATGATATCCTATAAATGACGACATTCATTGGTATTGTGACCATAGCAATCATGGAATCTACAAAACTTTCCAGATTGAATCTGCTTTTTGGATGACGGCTTCGGAGCAGGCTTCTTATATTGGCCAGTATTACAGGTCTGCAAGTACACATTCTCCAGGGATGTATTTAAAGAAGTATAGGTGTCAAACATGGAAGCTCTACGTCACGATCCACGATTCTGATCTTGCTTCTTACCCTGATTTCCATCGCCTTTCTACTGATTCTGGATCAAGGTGTTGTCGGGTTCCACAATGCGAGGATGGCCCAAGCGCGGTCGCCACTCCATATCTCGCCTCCTTGGCTCCAGGTCATCGGGCACATAGGGTTCAGGAGTACGATGCGTGGATGGAAGTTCGGATCTGTTCGGTCTTGAATGTCAGCTTCCAAGTCGATAGTGGCGGCAAAAGCACGGTTATAAGTGAGGTGATAAGGAATTGTCCCTCCTTGGGAGGAGGGTCCTACCTGGTGGCTAGAAGATGGACCAAGTCCTGCTTGTCCAAGATTCAAAGTGCACTAATGTCTAGGGGCTTGAGCGTAGCTTCCATCCAATCGTGGACGTGTGGATCTGTGATGGTAACCAGAGGAAGCCGAACTCTCAGTGGATGAGTAGGAAGCTTGATCCCTTCTGGATCTCCTTCATCTTTTCCGATTCAATTGGTTGGTTAACTCCATGTTTGAACGGATCTGCTGAGTAAGCTGTTGGCGACTTTGGGTCAGTTCTTGCATCAACATCTGAAACTCCTCCCTAGTGATAGGGCCTTGTGGATCTGAAGGTCCAACCGAGTTCTGGCCTATAGCGGGTAGTTGCGCAGGGTTCTGTCTATCTCTTCCTTCCTGATCTGCAGCGGTCGAGGCAGTCCTTATAGTAACCTTGGTGAATGATGTAGCTCTCTCCTAGATTTGATGCAATCTGAATAGGATGGAAGAAATACTAAATGTGAGATCTGGATCTTTTCCTTAGATTCTTGCAATCCAACGGTGGTAGTAGATCCAAAGAGCAGGAGAAAAGCTGGGTTTTCTCAGTGAAAGCACCAAAGTGTTTGTACCAAAATTGGGCACAACACTCTTTGGGCGTGTTTGAAGAGATTAAAGTGAAGAATATAAATGGAAAATGAGGTAGATCTAACAAACACACCAAAAACAGACAAACATAATTATAAAAACACAGAGATTTAGAGTGGTACGGCATTGTAGCATACGCCCACTATAGAAAGTTTGCTGTTTATTGATATTACTAGCTGGTTATAGATATTTACAATAGTACAATCGAGGTACAACAATGATTTCGGCAGAGTATTGGCGTTCCAACATCCAAAAGTCCATTTTCTGAAGGCCTTGGACTGCTATTTATAGGTGTAGGCTGCAAATATCTCGCTCAGATCTCGAAAGACTCCTTCTCTCATGTGGGTGGGCCCACGTGATCGATCCCGGTACACTTCAACTCGATCCATGATCGATACGTACCAAATTCATATCGATCCAAAATTGCTCATTTTGGGTTAAGATCGATCATGGACATTCTTGTGGTTGTACGCAAGATCCTATGAAAATTTGGTAGCATTTGGACTTGTAGATTTTGAGTTATGATCGATGCAAGTTTGGATTTGTGGTATGCTGTCGAGCTCGAATCGATACGTTTGTATCGATCTCGTTCGTATCCATAATTTTTGATGCAGCCCAGAATGGCGAGGTAATAGGTCGCGAGCGACCTATCCAATTCTTGAGTCGTTCACAACCTAACGAGCCACAAGGTAAAGAGTTCCGACCTAGTGAAGGCCGCTTGCAAGTACAAACTAACGTAGTCTTAGGCCGCGAGCGACCTAACGAGAAGGAGGATGGGATGCAACAGATACTTAGTGCATTGTTCAGTAAGTCGCAGCATTTTAGGTCGCGAACGACCTATATGGAACGACCTAGCGAAGAGTACTTGCGAGCTAACAAGCAACCTGTTTTAGGTCACTTGCGACCTAGTGGAGACTCGCGACATAACGAAGGTCGCTCGCGAGTTAACAGGCTAAGCATGAAGACCCTCGAGCGAGTTAACGGGTTAAACACTCCAGCGCACAATTCCTTAGGTCGGTTATCCAACTGTGACTTAACGAAACTCCAACTTATCAAGCCACGACCTAAGCTCTTAGGTCGCGTTAATGTTAGGTCGCAGGAAACAATTACCTTAGGTCACTTCCCAGAGATGTTGAAGTACATTAAGTCGCATGAAGATTCTTGTTGCTGTAAAGAGATAAGTCGTTTGATATCTAGGTCGTAACTCGCATAACGTTGTTAAGTCGTTATGTACTAGGTCGTATGTCGTTGATACTATGTTGTAATGTGTTTGTATTTTTTTCTTTAAGTCGTAGGTCACGTGAGTTGTATTTTAGGTCGAGGCCGATCTATGTGTTGTAAATATGTGATATCATGTGTTGTAATGTGCTATAGTTCGTGCTGTATTACTGTGTTGTTTCTTTAGGTCGCAGACGACCTTAGTTAGGTCGTAGGTCGCAAGTGTTAGGTCGATGCCGACCTAGGTGTTGTAATATGTGGAGTCGTGTGGAGTTGTAACATCTATAAATAGCGGGGTGGTGTCATTTGTAATAGTAGTTGATTTTGAAATAAACTTTGTTTATTAGCTTTGTGCTTTCATTAAATTAGTAGTTGAGTGTGATCTCCTATCTCCTCTTTCGGCATTCGAGTGCGCTCGGATCAACGATCGTAGAAGCCAATTCACGGTATCAAGTGCGCTTGATCAATGTCTGAAGAATTGTAGATCTTTAAACATGGTATCGTGCGCGATCAACGTGTTTGGGATAGCTAGAATCCGGCATCTTTGGATCAACGGATTTGGGCCTTCGGCATTCTTCAATCCACCGATTTCTACTTTCACCATTTTATCAATTTTGTTATCCGCTGCTGCATCAATTTTGTGTTTGCTAGATGACGTGGCGCTATCTTCTAGGATCGATCCACTTTTCATGCCGAGTGACCGAGTCTTCCTCTTCATCGTGCCTTATTCGTATCCATTGGTATGGCATCGTTCGCATCCATCGATCACACTCCATCTCGTATCGATAGTTTTGTATCGTTCGTTTTAGATCACTTCGTATCGATATGTACTTGATCACTTCGTAACGATGGGAGAGGGCCGCTTCGTATCGCTCGAGGGTTGTATATATCGTATCCATTCTTTGGCCGATCGATATGAATTTTGGAGGAATCGAGCGATACGAATCGTGTATTGGGGCGAACGATATGAAGCACCTCTATATGATGGATATGAGTTGGAGCATGCATGATGGATTCGAACTGATGGACGTTTGGTGGATACGAATGAGGCTTTTTGATATGATAGATATGAGCTTAGATGGATACGAATGGTGTTGATTTTTCAACTTTGATCGATCAATATCTTGAGCATACGAACTCTGATTGACTTGAAATTTGGGACATTGGCTTTCATAGCTTTGCTTGTCATGTCATATCTTTTGTAGCTCGATCCAGACCCAGACAAAATTTGCGAATATCCATAGTAAACATGTGTGTGACCGATCTTCGGGACAAACTGTCCTTGGTTTCTAGTCAAGTTCTTGGTGTCACGGCCTTGCCAAAAGGCGGGATAACAAATAGCAATCCCATTCATTTAGGGACTAGCTCAATTGGTTTTGAGAAAACCGATTGGAGAAGTTAGAATGAGATTCCATAATTGACCCTAAGTGCAAGTGGGAGATTGATAGAGTTAGGGGTACACTCCCTGGAGTAATTATGTAATATGTTACATATATCTAACTCGATAACCAATCTTGTTCGAAATAAAAGGCGTTTTCTTAATAGAAAATCCAAAAATGTGTTATATATTAATTAATTAAATTAAAAGTATACTTAATATAAAATCCATAAATGATATGTTTTATGATAATAGTTACAAAGTGTTGTAACCATGAGTAATTTATCACAATGAAAATAAATATACCTTTATAAATATTCCTAGACAAGATGTATTGAGACTGGATATCGATATATTTGTTGAGACTAGAGTACGTAATACTCTTCAAATATTGGACAGTGTATTATTCATGACTGCTAGGGGCACAAGAGGTTATGCATTGGTAGTTATTGGATAACTATGGAATGACTCACTCGATAGTTTTTTGTTGGCTAATATAACTAATGTCAAATAGAAAATACCGATGTAACTAGTTTGCATAATTCTCTCGACTTGGGAATACTATTCATCTTCAATGTAGAAGCTTCGCTTTGATTATTATTAAATCATGGCACGACATCCATCGAACGAGTATAGTTGGGTCAAGTAGAAGCATTGGAAGTGAAAAACTATTCAGGAGCGGACTCGTCTCCTCGGTTACATGAGGTTAGTATCACGGACAATTGAAGTCAACTCAAAGTCAAAGTCTCTAGCCAGAGCATTTCGATTAAAAATAATTGCTATTATTGACTAAGGACTTTGTTTTTGGACTATAAATTGAATATGAATGATATTAGAATTTTGATCATTACCAAATCCCATAAGACATAATGTGATATATTTTTGATGAAGATAATTGGTGTAAATAATTTTCACCACCGTGTACGCTTATAATAAGTAAAATTGGATTTTGACAAAAGATTTTTGTACGTCATTTTTTCTTTCTTCCTCTCTACAGAAACTTCAACCCAAATATTTTAATGGTGGAAAAGACTTCCAAACTCTAAAAATTTATCAAGCAATTATTAATTAATAATTGCATAGTTGTCTCTTGATTGTTGCGGATCTAGAGAGTGATCACGGATCTAGGATTTGTTCTATTATTCAAGGTGTTTCTGTAGGCTTCATCTAAAAGGTGAACTCTTTTTTTATTTATATACTATTTCATTACGATTATATGTTTCTATTCTTCACTTATTCCATTCATTCATTTGTATATATTTGGAGAATGTTCTGAATATTTTGTTTATTCCCTTGAATAAGCTTCATCATCATCATGTTAATATGATTAAAATCATCTTGTTTACATTCTTTGTAATTCATATGTCACCAATGATCATTGTTATGGATCTATCCCTATTTTGTTTGGTTGTTTATGTTCTATTTTTAATTAGATCCCTTTTTCATTGTTACAATTCGTACAAGCATGTGTTATCCAATTCTTTTACATAGAAACTCTTGTTTGAACAACATTTTGAAGTAATTAGTTTACATAAAGTTTAGTTTCATATTTTAAAATTGATATATGAAGATTATCTCTCAAGTCATTTTGAAACAATTTTGTTTATTGTTTACATAAAATTTTAGGTAGACTTGAAATACAAAAAAAAGAAAAGTTAGCAATTTGATTGAAATCTAATGTTAATTACCTAATATATTTTTATTGCTTATTATGTTTTGTAAAAATTAAACAAACTACACGTATTATTTATTTGAAAATATTTTGGAACATGATTATAAGTTTTGTATCGTTATTGATAGATATAAATCTTTTCATCATTATACACTTAAGAAAAGGGATTTTTTATTATTATAAGTGAACTTTTATGCAAAATGTCACATGCCCCTTCTAACCATTTTGTTACGGTAGCATTTTTATTACTAACATAATTTTCAAGTATACACACATATAATTGCATGTCCCTTTAACTTAAAGTTAATAAAATATTTTCTTGTTTGTAACCATTAATTTAGTTCCAAAATCTTATCAAATTAGATATTGTTTTAAGCTTTGATTTCATAGTGTATAAACAGGTTAATCAAAATTTTAAGATGAAAACAAAAACTTCGAATCGGACACAAAGCCTGGTATAAATAATAATTTAACATCTCAAACCATTTGGATATTTAGTGAGACCACGCCGCTTAGCGGAACGGGTTTTCTCTCCACTAGTATCCTAAAATATTTATAAAACCGTATATTGTGCTCCTGCACCGTAATGGTTAAAACATAGTATTTCAAAACATTATGATGATATGCAAAACAATTAAATCAATTCTGGATTACCCATGTCCATTTATTTTGACTATCTGTCTCAATTATAGTTTTTAGGATTACTATTAACCTGTAAAATGTTAAGGACTATCTATCCAATTACTTAGTTTTCATGAGATCACTAAGAACCTATTGGTAATTCCAATATCTTATTTCTTATCCTAGTTTTCATGGGTGAACTAGGAACCTATTGTCTGACTGCCAATATCTTAATCTGGATATAGTTTTCATGGGCTAACTACAAACCTATTGGCCCCTACTAGTATCAAATCATAGTTTTCATGGGTTGACTATGAACCTATTGTCCCCTGCCAATATCATACAGTTTTCATAGGCTTACTGCAAACCTATTGGCCCCTGCCAATATCTTTAAACAAATTTTTAACATCTGTTAAGTTATATTCACTACTGGGTTAACCTGACTATTTATTCTGCCTTTTCCCTAAAATACAATTATGGGTTATTAACAAAGCGAATAACATTTCAAAATCTTTATTTATGCAATGGTTATTACTTTAAATTGAGATGTGTTTATGTTTTGAAATCAAAAACATCTCTTTCGAACCCTTTGGATGGCCTCCTTTCAAAAGCAAAGATCTCTTTTCAAAACATTGAATACATACCTTTCGAAGCCCTTAATAAACATTCTCTTTCGAAACCTATTATACCTTTCAATGGTATCAAATCATCTTTTAAAAATATAGAGCTTCGAAACAAATAAAAGTACCCCTTTTGAAAGCATTGGGTTTACTCCTTAAAAATCATTTGGGCCAAAATGGTTATATAAGAAAGTATCACTTTCAAAATCAACATAAATTAGTTTGGGGGAAAACTGATGGTGTCAGAGTCATCTGGTTCGAAAGCAAAAGACTTAAAAATCAAAACTTCGAAGGTCTGGGTCGAAACCCCCTTTTGACTCCATCTCTTTCGAAACCCTGATCCCTTTCGGATACAATCTGGAAAAAGGTTTGGTTTAAGGTAAAACAAGAGCAACACCTTCGAAAGCATTGTTGGACAACATGGTCGAAAGTTAGAGTAGAGGCTAGGCTTCGACAAGGATGAAACCAACCCCTTTCGAAAGCTTTTACTTAAACAAAAAAGATCTCCTTCGAAAGTTAATACTTTCAGTATAACATGGCAACTTTCTTTGAAAGCTAAGCATACACCCTTTCGAAAACAATAAGTTTCGACTAAGTCGAAAGCTTTGAGCAAAATAAGGCAAGGACTTTAACTTAACTTATAAAACAAAGTAGGGTTTCGACCCCATTGGAGGCTTACCCTTCGACACCAAAGCTTCCGCCCATCTTCCAATCCACTACGTACCTTCCAGGAGATATCATGTGTATTGGTTTCACTTATGAAGGTTTCGACTTTGATGGTTTCGACTATAATAGGGCGGAACCAAAGGTGTCGGAAGGTATCTTCCATTAGAGGTGAAACACCTTTTTTTGATTTAAATTGAATCATAGCAACTTTAAGTAATTTCTTTTTAACAACTTGCATAGTTGGAAAACACTGATTGGCTGCCATAAAATTTTTCAGTTACTTTACTTCTAACACTGCTGCATTTATTTAGATCCTAAATTAAAGGATTTAAACGTTAAAACCATTCCAAATAACCTAAATCTGACATTTGCAGAAAAGCTCCTCTTTCAAAATAATTTATTTTCCCTAGTAAATCAATTGGGATCCCCAAAAATCACAGAAATTCAAATTAATCATGTAATCAAACATATTAAAATTTTAGATCCAATATCTTCCTGAAATTCACAAAATAATTATTTAACCCAATCGTGTCATGTTTCCAATTGAAATTCATAATAAAATTTTCATAGCTTGAAAATTTCTGAAAATCAAAACCCATCTCCAAAATCATGTTTTACTTAACATAAAAATTTTCCATGGCATTTCAAAATCAATATCTCACGGTTTTACTCTTAAAACCATACGAATTTGGGCATTTAAATAATTATTTAAATCAAACAATCCATAACTTTTAGCATATCATCATCCAATATGTCATGAAAAAAATATATATTCAAATATGAAATCACATGATTATAAAACCAAAAAGAAATGGTAAGAATTATTATTCACCTTAGATTTGATAAGGAACTTGAGATTTGTTATTGATTAATCCAACCTAGCTTGATCTTTGGCTTTTGATAAAAAATCCTCTTTTCTTCCTTGGTAATGACCGGCTTTGACTTAGGTTTTAGATTTTGTGACCGTGAGAAAAATGAAACGTGAATGGACATAGAGGAGAAGTAATAGCCATATAAAATAAATGGCTATTTACTAATATGCCCATGTGTAGTTTAAATCAACCAATAATCCATTTTAAAGCCCATTTACTTTGTTAATAAGCACGACCCTATTATGTAATTTAATCAAATCTCAATCTCCTTATCATCATTATTCTATTTAATTTATCTAATTAAATCTTCTGCATAATGTTATCAAAAATTAGGGATGTTACAGGCTCCCCCCTTAAAGAATTTCGTCCTCAAAATATAGTAATGACTAAATACTAAACATAGCAATCATCTGTAACAACACCTAATAACCATACTAGTCTAACTGACTAGCTACTATCTATATAAATCTGATATAGACATACCCTTAAAGCAGATCAGGATAAGTACCTCTAAACCTATCCTCTGTCTTCGAAGCATAGTCCTTCTCGTTGTTGCTCCACTGAACTTTCACCAACCTGACTGTCTTGTTCCTTAATCTTTTCTCATCTCTAGGTACAACCCGAACTGGTTTTCTAACAAAAGTCAAATTAGGCTCTACTGCTAAATCATCAAACCCTGTCGGAGGAATAGTAGTCTCCAGATCATGCATATACTTGAGATGATGAGATACATGAAATACTGTATGAACACCTGCCAAACTACCCGGCAACTCTACTCTATATGCGAGCTTTCCAATCCTCTCTATAATCTGGAATGAACCTACATATCTTGGGGCTAACTTCCCCGACTTCCCAAATCATACCACACCCTTCATAGGTGGTACCTTAATGGAAACCTTATCTGCAACTGAGAATTCTAAGTCCTTACGCCTCTTATCTGCGTAACTCTTCTATCTGGATTGAGCTTCCTTCATCCTACCTCGGATTAACTCAATTTTCTCTGACGTCTCTCTAACCAAATCTTGACCTAAGACTAATCTGTCTCCAGTCTCCAACCAACATGCTGGTGATTTGCATGGCCTTCAATACAAAGCTTGAAACGGCGTCATTCCTATACTAGTTTGATAACTATTATTATAGGAAAACTCAACCGAATGTAGGTGATCTTCCCAAGATCCACCAAAGTCCAATACACAAGCTCTCAATAAATTCTCGAGTACTTTGTTGACTCTCTCTGTCTACCCATCTATCTGAGGGTGATATGCAGTACTCCTATTAATCTTGGTACCCATCACTTCCTATAGACTCTTCCAGAATTCACTAGTGAATAATGCATCTCTGTCATTGATTATACTACTAGGAACTCCATGCAGTCTAACTATGTTCTTCAGGAATAACTTTGCTAAAACAAGTGTCGTTCTGGTTGACTTAACTTGAATGAAATGGGCACTCTTGGTCAATATGTCCACTATAACCCATATAATTTCATTACCTCTATTTGACCTTAGCAACCCGTCTATAAAATCCATGGATATCGTATCCAATTTCCAAATTGGAATCTCTAAAGGCTGTAGTAACCCACTTGGTTTCTGATATTCAGCTTTCACTTGTTAACAGTTTGCACACTGTCTAACTCACAAGCCAACATCCCTCTTCATGCCTTCCCAATAGAAGCTCCTCTTCATATCTTGATACATCTTGCTTCCTCCAAGATGAATCGTAAACTTCGATCGATGACACTCTTCTAGAACTTCCCTCCTTAAGTTCTCTACATCCAGAACGCATAATTGTCCCTTCTTTCTTAACTATCCTCTTTGGTCAAGACTAAAATCCTTTAGGTCATCAACCTTTGATTCTACCTCAAGCCTTCTAATCCTCTCGGCTAAACTGGATGCTCTCTCTGCTTAGTAGCTATTCTCTCAATCAATACTGGTCGAAATTCTAAACAAGACAACCTAGCGGTACTCTGACTAGAACCATCAGTCGATCTTAACTGCACATCACAACTGACTAAAGCTTCTAAATCTCTCCATTCCGCCAGCATCGCTAACACCACATTCTAAAGTCTCCTGCTAAGGGCATCTGCCACCTTATTACCTTTTCCTGGTGTATATTCTATACCAAAATCATAAGCAGCCAAAAACTGCAGCCACCTCTGCTGTCTCATATTCAACTCATTCTGAGAGAATAAATACTATAAAGACTTATGATCGGTATACAACTCAAATCTCTCACCAAAAAGATAATGCCTCCAAATATTCAAGGCAAAGATTATCGCAGCCAAATCTAAGTCACGAGTAGGATATCTTACTTCGTGCAGTCTAAGCTGCCTGGATGTGTAAGCAATGACTTTTCACTTCTACATCAACATTGCTCCCAATCCAGTCATACATGCATCAGTGTATACTACCAACCCTTAGTTTCCATTTGGAACTACTAACACTGGTGCATTGGTCAACGAATGATTTAACTTAAGGAACCCTTCCTCACATTTGTCGGACCAAACATACTTCACATCTTTCCTGGTCAACTTAGTCAAAGGTGCCGCTATCCGCGAGAAATCCTTAATGAATCTCCGGTAATACCCAGCAAGTCCAAGAAAGCTCCTGGTCTCGGTTACCGTCTCTGGTCTCTTCCAATTATTGACAGCTTCGTTCTTAACTGGATCAACTGACAATCCCTTCTCTAAAACCACATGACCAAGAAACTTAATCTCTTTCTTTCAAAACTGACACTTGAAAAATTTCGCCTTAAGCTGATTCTGCCTCGGCGTCTCTAGCACCACTCTAAGATGAATCTCATGCTCTCTTTCATCTTTTGAGTACACTAAAATGTCATCTATGAATACCAACACGAACCTATCCAAGTGCTCTTGGAAAACCCTATTCATCAAGTCAACGAAGAAAGCAAGTGCATTCGTCAATCCAAACGGCATCACCAACCACTCATACGAACCATATCTATTCCGAAATGCTATCAAGAGAATACTATCATCCGCCACCCTCAACCGATGGAACCTCATCTCCAAATCCAATTGGGAGAACACTCTGGCTCCACTCAACTTATCAAACAGATCATCTATCCTCGGCAGTGGGTATCTATTCGTGTTCGTCCTTTTGTTTAACTTATGATAGTCGATGCACATCCTTTATGACCAATTGGCTTCTTCCCAAAAACCGCAGCCGGTTCCCAAGGCGAACTGCTTGGTCTAATAAAATTCCTTCCTTCTAGGTCCACTAAATGCACCTTCAATTCCTTTATCTCAGATGGTGTCATCCTACTAGGTGGTCTACTAACAGGTTCAGCCCCTGGCACAAGATCTACTCTAAACTCAACAGCTCTTTTCGGGGGTAGTCCAGTGACTGGTTCAAAAACATCTGTAAATTCTCTTGCTACCTGAACCAGACTTAACTCATTTTCTACCTTCATAGCATTAAGTATAACACTAACATTCCGTCAGTATTCTTCACTGAGAATATCACTCGATTATGACTTTCAGAGTGTCTCAGTGATATTTCTCTATCCTGGCAAAATATTCTAGCCTCATACCTACACAACCAATCCATACCAAAAATGATCCTGAAATCTACAAAATCAAAAACAAACAAACTGCATACAAACTTATGACCTAACAAGTCAAGTGTTAGTCCCTGAGGAGTTGGTTTTGATGACAACAACCTTACTTAGAATTAGATTATAAAATATATAATACTAACATTATTGTGTAGATATATATAGATATGTTTGCAGGTACTAAAGAATGAAGAACTGTACAGTATAAAGATTCAAGATCAAAGATTGAAGATTTCAAGATTCAAGACTCAAGAGTATCAAGAATTTCAAGAGTTCAAGTTTCCAAGATAAGTTATATAGTTAGGAATATTGTTAAAACTCATAGAAAGACACTGACATCTTAAAATCTATTTTATTCGTGGAATGGAATCCACTTCGTGCTCGTTAAAGGGATGGAACCCTAAGTAGGATGGAACCTACGAAAAATCTAGTGGAACATCTTTTTGTATCTACTTACTTTTATTTCAAAATGATTTTCAAAATATATATAGCTTGTTTTTCAAAATGATTTTAAATATTCCTATTTAAAAACCAAAATCATCTGTCCTGGTTTTTCAATATATTTTAGCCTAAAAAATATCCTTAGTTTTAAATATCCTTAATTTTAAATATCTTTGATTTTAAATTATTATCCTAAGTTTTTAAACTATAATTCTGATATTAATATATTTAGCTATTTTATATATTTATACTTAAGATTTAAATATAAATGTATGCAATATTCAGACACAGATATAATCACAGATGTAGAAATAAAGTAAATGCAGTAAAGGAAAGAACACACCTGATTTTATACTGGTTCGGGGTTACCCTACATCCAGTCCCGCACAACAAAGTACGAATTTCCTTTCAAAAGCATATCAACAATTACAACCCTCGGTTTCACGGCTATGAGGTACACCCTCCAGAATCACAATCCTCTGGGTAGAGATACTTGATTTCCGGGGCAACAAGTTCACCCAATTGATTTCCAAGGCTACAATCACACCTTTTCTCGCTTAATTGGTTTCCAAGGCTACAATCACACCTTTTCTCGCTAGATAGATTACAAAGAAGCCTATAACTCTGAATAGCACTTAGATCATGTTGAGATAGTGATAGAGAATCAAACCAGAGATAATCTAGTTAGATTCAATGTTGACTTCAGCAGAGTGATGATAGGATTTTGAGTAAGAAAATGTGGAAGAAGAAGAGAAGTGAAAAACCAGAAAAACTAATTAAAAATTCGTTGAAACTAACCCCTATTTATAGAAGAACAACAGTCATGTCCATTCGTAAAATGTTATGACGAATAGACACTACTTTTGAAATTTAAATTTTGAACTCAACTGTCACCATGTCGACATGGTCACCATAGGCATGTCGACATCCCAAAGCAATTTTCGATAGTTTGATTTTCTTTGAAAATAACCTTTATCTTATATTAAAACTATTTTAAACTTTATAAATATACTTGACTATAGATAAAATATATAGATAAATATAGAGAACACTATATATATAATTTTACTATAATTTTATATTTAAATCTAAGTATAAATATATTATATTAAAATATAGTTTAAAACAGAGGAAGTTTAAAAACAAGAATATTTAAGGCTAAAACAACTTTTTGAAAAATCATTTGAAAAGATAATTTTTAAGGCTAAAACATTTTGAAAAAAAAATTTGAAAATCATTCCGAAGTTGTTTTGAAAAAAACATTTTGAAGTAGTTTTGCAAGCTTCTTCCTGCAAAGTATCTCATCATGTCAGGACTCGAGAACTTGTACAAAACTAGGATGTTCGTGGGTTTGTAAGCCACTTGTCGTAGGTTTGTAAGCTACTTGTCGTGGGTTTGTAAGCCACTAAAAAGGTAGAAATGGGTTCCATCCAAAAAGAAAAATGGAGTGAAGATTTCAGTGCTATTGTGAAGTTTTAATAAAATTCTCGACTCAATACTTATCTTGAAATCTTGAACTCTTGATAATCTTGATACTCATGAGTCTTCAATCTTGATATCTTGAATCTCTATACTGTACAGTCTTCATTCTTGGTACCTGCATGGTTAAATCCTACATATACATATATATCTAAACTATAATGTTAGTATTTATATTTTATAATCTTATTCTAAGGTTGTTGTCATCAAAACCATCAACTCATAGTCTAACAATCTCCCCTTTTTGATGATGACAACCTTTGTTTATAAAATATTAATTCTATCCTATTTACTCCCCTAAAACTAATAACTCCCCCTTAATCTATGCCTAACTCTCCTATTTTATATTTCTCCCCCTTTGTCATCAACAAAAACAAACAAACTCTAAACTATACAACTCCCCCTCATTCTTGTACTGAAGTACCTGCATTAATAAACTATATAATAAAGTATATTAAGAAATAACTATACTTATAAACATGATATTCAATCAACGATTATAAATATATCAATGTATATTTATACAAACCACACCAAGTATAAATCAAATCAATCAAAACAACCAATTTCAACCAAAACAATCAATTCAAAAAAAGTAATAAAGCAAACAAATTAAACGTTACGGGGAACTTCCACCCATCCTTCTTCTCCGAAAATAGGGTCTGCTTTGATGGCATCCCAATTTTCATTGTCATTTGTGAGAGAGACAGGAGGATGTGCTTCGTTATCATCCTTGTGCAAGGAAGAAATCATCCATCGAATTGCATCGAAATGCCTTTCTTTCTCCTTGATCATCTGCATTTGACTCAACTCTAAGTGTCGCTGGTTACGAAGAATGAACGAGAGAATATTCTTGAATGAATTAAGAGTTTCTTCAAGATTATCGGATAAGTTATGAATTGGATTAGCCATTTTTGAAGTTGAGAGAAGAATGAGAGATATAATAGATAAGAAATAATATTCAGTAATGATTTCTAGAAGAAATGGGTATTTATAGGTGTAGAAATTCGTTTGAAATGAATAGACATATGGTAGTTATTCAGATTTCAAATTCAAAATGAATTGTCATTTCTGACTAGTATATGTCGACATGGTCAAGGGAGGTATGTCGACATACTACAGTGAATTTTGATGGTAATTTTGACTTTGTGAATAATTGTGTATATATATAAATTTATATAATATACTAACATTTATTCAAGAGATAAGATAAGCTAGATAACAGAAAGGAAATTCAATTTCATTGCATAATAGGATAATACAATGATTAAACATAAAGAACTACATAAACACTCAAATTAAAACAAACTTAAACTAATTCGATATGATATGAAGATATAGAACTAGTTAGAGGATGATGAAGATGAAGATAATCCAAGTTTCTTGCTGACTTTGGAGAAAAACTTATTCATCTTGGATGATACTTTGTCCAACTTCTTACTAACGGATCTTTTAAGAACCCGTTGATTCTCAACAATAATCTTTTGGTTTTTGAGAAGGGTTTTGTTGGAAGGATTGGAGGGATATTCAATACTTTCTAGGGATGTTTCTCCTCCTTCTTCTTCTTCTATTTCCATTTCATCCCTTTTTTCTTCTTCTTCCTCTTCCATTTCTTCATGAGCCAAACGCTCTTCCTTTTTGGCAAGAGTTTCATAAGGTTGAAAAACATATGGGATTTTCATGAGAGAAATGTTTGAGATATTAAAAACTTTTCTTGAAATAAATTCTTCTCCTTTGAAATTTACTCCAAAATAGTTGAAAATCCGAGTAAGGTAAATTCCATGATATAAAGTGTTTTCTCCCATTTCAAAATTTTTAGGACGAAGTTCATCCAAAATAACTTGCGCCCAATTGATATCATAATTTCCGAAAATAGCAAAGAGTGCTTTGCACACTTTTGAAGAAGGATTGTTAAAATTTCCCGATCTTGGGGTCAAAGTATGTTGTAAAAGGAGATTGACAATTCTTGCTTTAGGACGAAAGTTTCGGTTTTTAAATTCAAAGTTTTCATCTCCTTCAAAAATATGATGAAATGTCTCACGATCATGTTCATCGATTTGAAAACTAGAAAGATCCATTCCTGTGTTTTTGCAATTGAGAATGGTACCCAAAAGATCACAATTCAAAACAATTTTAGTGCCTTTGACACTACTCCAAATTTCATTATCAATTCCTTCATAAAATTCTCGATTGTGATTTGCATAGAAAATTTTAACAAGATTTGGGTAACAAACAAAATCATTTTGAGAAGAATCAACAAGACTAAGAATTTGATTATTTGCGAAAAGAGTATCAATTTCATAAGAAGCAAAATCTTGAAAAATATCAAACTTTCCGGGATGGACTTTTCCATAATTAGCATAATTGATGTATGCTTTTATTGCTTCCAGAATATTGAGGAGTTACTCTTTCAAGTTTCTGGAAAGTCTCATGGTAGAGGGGTTGCTTGAAGAAGCCATTAAAGTAGAAAGTAGAGAGCTTGGAGTTTTGAAGAGAGAGTTTGAATTTGAAAATGAAAGTGAAAAGTTGTGATAAAAGATAGTGACTAAATAGATTTTTGAACGACATGTTCTCTGGTCAAAAGATGCCTTTTCAGAGTATTGAATGAAGTGAAAAGGTGGAGGGAAATTCAAGCATTTGAATTCAAATTTTGAATTTCAAAATTTGTACCCATGTCGACATCATGGTAGGGACCATGTCGACATGTGCCTGAAATATTTTAAGATTTAATTTTCCTAACTACTCTAATATATATATATATTTTTTGATATTTATGACTAAATATATATATCTGGAATAATATTATGATTATATTATATTCCATAAAATATATATATATAAATAATAATAAAAATAATAAAATTATAATAAAATAATAGAAAATAAATTTAAAATTCAATCAACACACCGGTTCAAAATCAATCAATCAAGCAATCAATCATCTAATTCTAAGCATGCAATTTCAATCAATTGTATTGTAAATGTGTACCTTTTTCTGAGTCCGTTTCCTTGAATTTGTTGAAGTCGTGAACTGCCGTAAAACACAAATTTGAGTTATCTGTCTTCTGATCATCATCGCTTGAGGATGAGTCTGAGTCATCTAGAGTAGCAGTAAATGCACGCTTCCGTTTCTTTACTGAATCATTGTTTATAGGAGGATTCTGCCTTTCTGGATACGGACAGTCTCTTTTGATATGGCCTGGTTCATCACAGTTGAAACATTTGACATTGTTTGGTACTAAATTATAATTTCCAGAATTCTTATAGTTGTTTCTCTTGAGATTATTCATCTTTCTGTATTTCATAAATTTCCGAAAATTCCTGGTCATAAATGCTATCTCTTCATCATTATCACTATTTGAGTCTAATTCATCGGTCAATGCATTGAATTCCATTGATTTCTTTTCAAATGCTTTGCTTTCTCTTCTCCCGATCATTTGAACTTCAAACGACATTAGATTTCCAATCAATTCTTCTATCTTTAAAGTACTGATGTCATTTACCTCTTCAATTGCAAGTGTCTTTTGATCCCATTTTGGAGTGAGAGAATTTAAAATTTTTCTGACTTGATCTTCTTCCGAAAATTCCTTTCCCAAGGATATTAAAGAATGCACAATATCCTAAAATCGACTATACATATCTGAAATAGACTCATTAGTATTCATTTTAAATAACTGAAACTGATTTGTGTGTATGGAAATTTTGGTCTGTTTAACTTTGCTTGTTCCTTCGTGAGTTACTTGCAAAGTTTTCCAGATTTCATATGCAGACTTACAAACTGACACTCTATTAAATTCATTCCTATAAAGTGAACAAAACAGAATATTCATTGCTTTAGAATTATTTTGTGCAACAGTCTTTTGCTCAGTGGTCCACTGTGCAATATTAGTTGTGGGTTCAGAATATTCAGTTTGTGTGATATTCCAAGTATCTAATCCTATAGATTGTAAATATATTTTCATCCTACATGCCCAATATGCATAGTTACTGCCATTAAAAAGTGGTGGTCTGGCAGTAGACTGACCTTCTACAAATGAACTAGTGACAGGGATACTAGTGTTAATAACAGTACCAGTGTTGGTAGCCATTTTTGAAATGTTTTCAAAAATCAGATTATGAAACTTTTGAAAACCTTGCTCTGATACCAAATGTGAGGAATGCGGATTACAGATCTTAAGGCTAGAATAAACACTAGAGGGGGGGTGAATAGTGTTTTTAAGAAATTATTAAATCTTTTTGAGTTATTGTTGATTTGTACACAAATGTATGCAATATTCAAACACAGATATAATCACAGATGCAGAAATAAATTAAATGTAGTAAAGGAAAGAACACACCGGATTTTATACTGGTTCGGGGTTACCCTACATCCAGTCCCGCACAACTAAGTACGGATTTCCTTTCAAAAGCATATCAACAATTACAACCCTCGGTTTCAAGGCTACGAGGTACACCCTCCAGAATCACAATCCTCTGGGTAGAGATACTTGATTTCCGGGGCAACAAGTTCACCCAATTTATTTCCAAGACTATAATCACACCTTTTCTCGCTTGATTGGTTTCCAAGGCTATAATCACACCTTTTCTCGCTAGATAGATTACAAAGAAGCCTATAACTCTGAATAGCACTTAGATCTTGTTGAGATAGTGATAGAGAATCAAACCAGAGATAATCTAGTTAGATTCAATATTGATTTCGGCAGAGTGATGATAGGATATTGATTAAGAAAATGTGGAAGAAGAAGAGAAGTGAAAAACCAGAAAAACTGATTAAAAATTCGTTGAAACTAACCCCTATTTATAGAAGAACAACAATCATGTCCATTCGTGAAAGGTCATGACGAATAAACACTTCTTTTGAAATTTAAATTTTGAACTCAACTGTCACCATGTCGACATGGTCACCATAGGCATGTCGACATCCCAAAGCAATTTTTGATAGTTTGATTTTCTTTGAAAATAAACTTTATCTTATATTAAAACTATTTTAAACTTTATAAATATACTTGACTATAGATAAAATATATAGATAAATATAGAGAACACTATATATATAATTTTACTATAATTTTATATTTAAATCTAAGTATAAATATATTATATTAAAATATAGTTTAAAACAGACGAAGTTTAAAAAAAAGAATATTTAAGGCTAAACATATTTTTGAAAAATCATTTGAAAAGATAATTTTTAAGGCTAAAACATTTTGAAATTTGTTTTTGAAAATCATTCCGAAGTTGTTTTGAAAAAAACATTTTGAAGTAGTTTTGCAAGCTTCTTCCTGCAGAGTATCTCATCATGTCAGGACTCGAGAACTTATACAAAACTAGGATGTTTGTGGGTTTGTTATCCACTTGTCGTAGGTCTGTAAGCTACTTGTCGTGGGTTTGTAAGCCACTAAAAAGGTAGAAATGGGTTCCATCCCAAAAGAAAAATGGTGTGAAGATTTCAGTGCTATTGTGAAGTTTTAACAAAATTCTAGACTCAATACTTATCTTGAAATCTTGAACTCTTGATAATCTTGATACTCATGAGTTTTCAATCTTGATATCTTGAATCTCTATACTGTACAGTCTTCATTCTTAGTACCTACATGGTTAAATCCTGCATATACATATATATCTAAACTATAATGTTAGTATTTATATTTTATAATCTTATTCTAAGGTTTTTGTCATTAAAACCATCAACTCATGGACTAACAATCTCAAGTTCTAACTGTTCACATCTTAACCCTAGAGTTGCATACCCTACTTTTGGATTCGCAACCGTTAAGGAAGTAACAAGGTAGGTGGGTCCTAGACTTAATCTATCAACTAAACACTGAGATATAAATGAATGTGATGCACCGGCATCAAAAAGTACTCTAACCGAAATACTCTAAATCAAAAGTGCACCTTCCATCATAGTCTTTCCCTTATCTGCTGCCGTAGGCCTTGGTGGTCCTATAGCAAAAACTTTTCCTTTTTCCTCCCTAATTGGCTCTGGACACTGATTCTTGTAATGTCCAACTTGATCACAGTTGAAGCATTTCACATTCTTCTTAGCTGCAGCTTTCCTCCCATTTCCTGATCAACATTCCTCCACAAAGTGACCCTTCTTATTACACTTATAACAAACTACCTCAGCCTTTGACCTCTTAGCTGTGTCCCCCTTCTGGGCTCCCTTCTTTTTAAAGAACTTCCTATTCTTCCCTTGTGAACCCTGGGTTTCCACTGACTTCTCTTTAGCTAAATCCGCAAGCAACTCCTCATGGCGAATAGCCATCTACACCACTATATTGCAAGGATCACGGACATGTGTCTTGGTCATTCTAGCAAGCTCGGGCCTCAGTCCCCGAATGAACTTCTCATTCCTTTTGATGTCAGTATATATAATAGCATATCCATATCTAGACAGCTCTTCAAACTTAGTAACATACTCAACTACTGACATATCTCGTTGCACTAGATCCATAAATTTCCTCATCAGCTAAGACTTAGCTAACTCAGATTCAAACATCTGCTTAAATCTTGTCTTAAAATCATTCCAAGTTAACTGTTCTTGCGGAACTCCGGAGGTGACATTATTCCACCAATGCAGTGCTGATCCCTGCAACTGCCTAGAGGCCAACCTCCTCTTTTTCCCATCATTCAGACCCAAATCAGTAAATATACGCTCACAATGCAACAACCAATTTTGAACTTCTACGGCACTCTCCGTTCTCAAGAATGGCTTCCCACCCAAACCAGTGTAATCTCTATTCAGCAAAGCAATATTCCCTACTGGAGCCATAGGATTTGCTCCTCCTCTATTTCCAAGAACTCCAGCTGCAGCACCAACTTGCATCAAGCAGGCTAAGAGATGATACATCGCCCCCATGTGTACTGGTGGATTTCCAACACCCACGTTACCTTCAGCAATTTGGTTACTAGCATTAGCCAATCGACCCGGGTTTCTCCTAGTGGTGGGTCGAGCATTTCCATTAGTTGTGATGCTTCCTCCACCGAGAACTCCTCTTCCATTTCTTGCTTCCATATCTCCTTTCTCGTAAATCTGCATACGAGCTTTAGTAAGATAAAGATGAACGGTCTAAGAGAACGGGGGATACACACTTATATATATAACTATATATATAGAAAATACAAGTACAATACTATGGCGTTAACCCAAACCCCAACCTTATTATCTGATTTATTGGATTATGTTTGGTAAAATCTTTTAGGTTTAAGTTACTTTTAAAGTTTCATAAACCTATGCTCTGATACCAACTTGTAACATCCCCCTACTTGGAGGCCCAAAACTAATGGCTATGGATGTTGCAGTCATCCATAGTTATTGACCCTCGGTGACCAAATACAACGATATTAGGTACATTGATACATAGAAACACAAGAATATGGAAAAAAATTAAACAACAAATAAGATCCACATTCCATCTCAAAATATTTCAAATTGATTACATAATCCCAGTTCGTAGACCAAGTTTAGATAACATATAATAACAAAATACGCTAAGAGCGACATATGAAGATGCCCTCTTGGTTGATCAGAGTACATAATAAGGCATTAAAACAGTTTTCCATTACAATCAAACATACAACGGAAACAAAAATAACTTTAAATAACTATGTGCCTTTTGCACGCCTCCGGAAGCTTTATTTGTCTAAAGAGAAACTTGAAAACCTTGAACTCTCAACCTACTCAAAATCAATTGAGTACCCTAGAGTTTATGCGGAAAATAAAAACTACGAGTCGGACATAAAGCCAAGTATGAATAATAATTTACCATCTCAAACCATTTGGATATCTAGTGAGACCATGCCGCTTAGTGGAATGGGTTTTCCCCTCACTTGTATCCTAAAATATTCATAAAACCATATACTGTGCTCCTGCATCCCCGTTGCCAAATCCAATTGGGAGAACACTCTGACTCCACTCAACTGATCAAATAGATCATCTATCCTCGGCAGAGGGTATCTATTCTTGATCGTCCTTTCTTTTAACTTACGATAGTCGATGCACATCCTTAACGACCCATCTGGCTTCTACACAAAAACCGCGGCTGCTCCCCAAGGCGAGCTGCTTGGTCTAATAAAATTCCTTCCTCCTAGATCCACTAGTTGCACCTTCAATTCCTTCATCTCGGTTGGTGTCATCCTGCTAGGTGGTCTACTTACAGGTTCAGCCCCTGGCACAAGATCTATTCTAAACACAATAGCTCTTTTTGAGGGTAGTCCAATGACTGGTTCAAAGGCATCTATAATTTCTCTTGCTACCTGAACCTGGCTTAACTCATTTCCTACCTTCATAGCATTAAGCATAGCACTAACACTTCGGTCAGCATTCTCCACTGAGATTATCACTCAATTATGACTATCAGGGTGTCTCAGTGATATTTCTCTATCTTGGAAAAATATTCTAGCCTTATACCTACCCAACCAATCCATACCAAAAATGATCCTGAAATCTACGAAATCAATAACATACAAACTCCAAGCAAACTTATGACCTAACAAGTCAAGTTCTAACTGGTCACATCTTAACCCTAGAGTTGCATACCCTCCTATTAGATTCGCAACCCTTAAGGAAGTAATAAGGTAGGTGGGTTCTAGACATAATCTATCAACCAAACACTGAGATATAAATGAATGTGATGCACCGGTATCAAAAAGTACTCTAACTGAAATACTTTGAATCAAACGCGTACCTTCCTTACAGTCTTTCCCTTATCTGCTGCAGTAGGCCTAGCTGGTCCTATAGCAAAAACTTTCCTTTGTTCTCCCTAACTGGCTCTAGACACTGATTCTTGTAATTCCCAACTTGATCACAGTTGAAGCATTTCACATTCTTCTTAGCTGCAGTTTTCCTCCCATTTCCTGACCGACATTCATTTGCAAAGTGACCCTTTTTGTCACAGTTATAACAAACTACCTAAGCCTTCGACCTCTTAGCTGTGTCTCCCTTCTGGGCTCTCTTCTTTTTAAAGAACACCCTCTTCTTCCCTTGAAAACCCTAGGTTTCCACTGACTTCTCTTTAGCTAAATCGGCAAGCAACTCCTCATGGCGAATAGACATCTCCACCACTATATTGCAAGGATCACGAACATGTTTCATGGTCATTCTAGCAAGCTCGGGCCTCAGTCCCAAATGAACTTGTCATTCCTTTTGATGTTAGTATCTATAATAGGATATCCATATCTAGACAGGTCTTCAAACTTAGTAACATACTCAACTACTTACATATCTCCTTGCACTAGATCCATAAATTTGCTCATCAGCTCAGACTTAGCAAACTCAGATATAAACTTCTGCTCAAATCTTGTCTTAAAATCATTCCAAGTTAACTGTTCTTCTGGAACTCCGGAAGTGACATTATTCCATAATTACAGTGCTGATCCCTGCAACTGCCTAGAGGCCAACCTCCTCTTTTTCCCATCATTCAGACCCAAATTAGTAAATATACGCTCATAATGCAACAACCAGTTCTGAACTTCTACGGCACTCTCCGTTCTCAAGAATGGCTTCCCACCTAAACCAGTGTAATCTCTATTCAGCAAAGCAATATTCCCAACTGGAGCTATAGGATTTTCTCCTCCTCCATTTCCAAGAACTCCAGTTGCAGCACCAACTTGCATCAAGCCGGCTAAGAGCTAATACATCGCCCCCATGTGTACTGGTGGATTTCCAGCACCCACATTAGCTTCAGCAATTTGGTTACTAAAATTAGCCGATCGACCTGGGTTTCTCCTAGTGGTGGGTCAAGCATTTTCATTAGTTGTGGGTGCTTCCTCCACCGAGATTTCCTCTTCCGTTTCCTGCTTCAATATCTCCTTTCTCGTAAATCTACATACGAGCTTTAGTAAGATACAGAAGAATGGTCTAAGAGAACTGGGGATATGCACTTATACATATAACCATATATATGGAAAATACAAATATGTTACTATAGCGTTAACCCAAACCCCAATCTTATTATCTGATTTATTGGATTATGTTTGGAAAAATCTTTTAGGTTTAAGTTTCTTTTAAAGTTTCATAAACCTATTCTCTGATACCAACTTGTAACATCCGCATACTTGGAGGCCCAGAACTAATGGCTATGGATGATGCAGTCATCCATGGTTATTAATCCTCGATGACCAAATACATCGATATTAGGTACATTGATACACATAATCGCAAGAATATGGAATAAATTTAAATAGAAAATAAGATCCACATTCCATCTCAAAATATTTCAAATTGATTACATAATCCCAGTTCGCAGACCATGTTTAAATAACATATAATAACAAAATATGCCAAGAGCGACATATGAAGATGCTCCCTTGGTTGATCAGTGTACATAATAAGGCATTAAAAAAATTTTCCTTTACAATCAAACATACAGCGGAAACAAAAATATCTTTAAATAACTATCTGCCTCCTGCACGTATCCGGAAGCTTTATTCATCTAAAGAGAAACCTGAAAACCTTTAACTCTCAACATACTCAAAATCAATTGAGTACCTGAGAGTTTAAGTGGAAAACAAAAACTTCGAGTCTGACATAAATCCTGATATGAATAATAATTTACCATCTCAAACCATTTCAATATCTAGTGAGACCACGCTGCTTAGCGGAATGGGTTTTCCCATCACTAGTATCTTACAATATTTATAATACCATATACCGTGCTCCTGCATCCACAATGGTTAAAGCATAGTATTTCAAAACAATTAAGTCAATTTTGTATTACCCATCCTCATTTATTCTGACTATTTGTCTTAAATATAGTTTCTAGGATTAATATTAACCTGTCAAAATGTTAAGGACTATATGTCTAATTACGTAGTTTTCATGGGATCACTAAGAACCTATTGGTAACTCCAATATCTTATTTCTTATCCTAGTTTTCATGGGCTAACTAGGAACCTATTGGCTGACTGCCAATATCTTAATTCGGATATAGTTTTCATAGGCTAATTACAAACCTACTGGCCTCTCAGTATCAAATCATAGTTTTCATGACCTAACTATGAACCTATTGGCCCCTGCCAATATCATACAGTTTTCATGGGCTTACTACAAACTTATTCGCCCCTGCCAATATCTTTAATCAAAATTTTAACATCTGTTAAGTTATATTCACTACCGGGTCAACCTGACTGGTTATTCTGCCTTTTCCCCAAAATACAATTGTGGGTTATTAACAAAGTGAATAAAATTTCCAAATCTTTATTTATACCATGGTTATTACTTTAAATTGAGATTGGGTTTATGTTTTGCAATCAAAAACATCTCTTTCGAAACCTCTAGATAGTCTCCATTCGAAAGCAAAGATCTCTTTTCAAAACGTTGAATACATACCTTTCGAAGCCTTTAATAAACACTCTTTCGAAACCAATTATACCTTTCAATGGTATCAAATCATCTTTTAAAAATATAGAGCATCAAAACAATTGAAAGTACCCCTTTCGAAAGCATTGGGTTTACTCCTTAAAAATCATTTGGGTCAAAATGATTATATACGAAAGTATCTCTTATGGAACCAACATAAATTAGTTTAGGGAAAAATTGATGGTGTCGGAGTCATCTAATCTGAAAGAAAAAGACTTAAAAATCAAAACTTCAAAGGTTTGGGTCGAAACCCCCTTTTGACTCCATCTCCTTCGAAACCCCAACCCCTTTCGAAAACAATAAGGAAAAAGGTTTAATTTAAGGTAAAACAAGAGCAACCCCTTTGCATGCATTGTTGGACAACATGATCGAAAGGTAGAGTAGAGGCTAGGCTTCGACTAGGACAAAACCAACCCCTTTCGAAAGCTTTTATTTAAAAGAAAAAGATATCCTTCGAAAGTTAATACTTTCGGTATAACGTGGCAACCTTCTTTGAAAGCTAAAAATACACCGAAAACAATAAGTTTCGACTAAGTCGAAAGCTTTGAGCAAAATAAGGCAAGGACTTTAACTTAACTTAACTTATAAAACAAAGTAGGGTTTTGATCCCATCAGAAGCTTACCCTTCGACACCAAAGCTTCCGCCCATCTTCCAATCCACTACGTACCTTCCAGGAGATATCATGTGTCCTGGTTTTGCTTATGAAGGTTTCAACTTTGATGGTTTTTGTTAGTCCTTGAGTTGATGGTTTTGATGACAACAACCATAGAATAAGATTATAAAATATAAATACTAACATTATAGTTTAGATATATATGTATATGCAGGATTTAACCATGTAGGTACCAAGAATGAAGACTGTACAATATAGAGATTCAAGATATCAAGATTGATGACTCATGAGTATCAAGAGTTCAAGATTTCAAGATAAGTATTGAGTCTAGAATTATGTTAAAACTTCACAATAGCACTGAAATATTCACTCCAATTTTCTTTTGGGATGGAATCCATTTCTACCCTTTTTAGTGGCTTACAAACCCACGACAAGTAGCTTACAAACCTACGACAAGTGGCTTACAAACCCACGAACATCCTGGTTTTGTACAAGTTCTCGAGTCCTGACATGATGAGATATTATGCAGGAAGAAGCTTGCAAAACTACTTCAAAATGATTTTCAAAACTACTTCTGAATGATTTTCAAAACTGCTTTTCAAAATGTTTTAGCCTTAAAAATTATCTTTTCAAATGATTTTCAAAAAGATGTTTTAGCCTTAAAATATTCTTTGTTTTTAAACTCTTGTTTTTAAAATTCGTTTGATTTAAACTATCTTTATACTTAGATTTAAATATAAAATTATAGTAAAATTTTATATATATTATTCTCTATATTTATCTATGTATTTTATCTATAGTCAAGTATATTTATAAAGTTTAAAATAGTTTTAATATAAGATAAAGGTTATTTTCAAAGAAAAACAAAACATCAAAATTTCCTTTGAGATGTCGACATGCCCTAGTACCCCATGTCGACATAGTGTCAATTAGGACCAAAAATTTGAATTTCAAAAGAAGTGTCTATTCGCCATAACCTTTCACGAATGGAGATGACTGTTGTTCTTCTATAAATAGGGGTTAGTTTCAACGAATTTTATATCAGATTTTCTGGTTTTTCACTTCTCTTCTTCTTCCACATTTTCTTATTCAAAATCCTATCATTACTCTGCCGAAATCAACATTGAATCTAACTAGATCATCTCTGGTTTGATTCTCTATCACTATCTCAACAAGATCCAAGTGCTATTCAGAGTTATAGACTTCTTTGTAATCCATCTAGCGAGAAAAGGTGTGATTGTAGCCTTGGAAATCAATTGGGTGAACTTGTCGCCCGGAAATCAAGTATCTCTACTAAGAGGATTGTGATTCTGGAGAGTGTACCTCGTAGCCTTGAAACCGGGGGTTGTAATTGTTGAATTGCTTTCGAAAGGAAATTCGTACTTAGTTGTGCGGGACTAGATGTAGGGTAACCACGAACTAGTATAAAATCCGTTGTGTTCTTTCCTTTACCGCATTTACTTTATTTCTGCATCTGTGTTTGTTTCTGTGATTATATCTGTGTCTGAATATTACATACATTTGTGTTCAAATTAACATAAACTCAAAAAGATTTAGTAATTTCTTATAAACGCTATTCACCCCCCCTCTAGTGTTATTCCTAGCCTTAAGATCTGTAATCCGCATTTCTCACATTTGGTATCAGAGCAAGGTTTTCAAAAGTTTCATAATCTGATTTTTGAAAAGTTTTCAAAATGGCTACCAACACTGGTACTGTTATTAACACTAGTATCCCTGTCACTAGTTCATTTGTAGAAGGTCAGTCTACTGCCAGACCACCACTTTTTAATGGCAGTAACTATTCATATTAGGCATGTAGGATGAAAATATATTTACAATCTATAGGATTAGATACTTGGAATATCACACAAACTGAATATTCTGAACCCACAACTAATTTTGCACAGTGGACCACTGAACAAAAGACTGTTGCACAAAATAATTCTAAAGAAATGAATATTCTGTTTTGTTCACTTGATAGAAATGAATTTAATAGAGTGTCAGTTTGTAAGTCTGCATATGAAATCTGGAAAACTGTGCAAGTGACTCACGAAGGAACAAGCAAAGTTAAACAGACCAAAATTTCCATGCTCACAAATCAGTTTCAGTTATTTAAAATGAATACTAATGAGTCTATTTCAGATATGTATAGTCGATTTCAAGATATTGTTCATTCTTTAATATCCTTGGGAAAGGAATTTTCGGAAGAAGATCAAGTCAGAAAATTTTAAATTCTCTCACTCCAGAAAGGGATCAAAAGACACTTGCAATTGAAGAGGCAAATGACATCAGTACTTTAAAGATAGAAGAATTGATTGGAAATCTAATGTCGTTTGAAGTCCAAATGATCGGGAGAAGAGAAAGCAAAGCATCTGAAAAGAAATCAATGGCATTCAATGCATTAACCGACGGATCAGACTCAAACAGTGATAATGATGAAGAGATAGCATTTATGACCAGGAATTTTCGGAAATTCCTGAAATACGGAAAGATGAATAATCTCAAGAGAAACAACTATAAGAATTCTAGAAATCAGAATGTAGTGCCAAACAATGTCAAATGTTACAACTGTGATGAACCAGGCCATATCAAAAGAGACTGTCCATATCCAGAAAGGCAGAATCCTCCTATAAATAATGAATCAGTAAAGAAACGGAAGCGTGCATTTACTACTACTCTAGATGACTCAGACTCGTCCTCAAGCGATGATGATCAGAAGACAGATAACTCAAATTTGTGTTTCACGGCAGTTCACGACTACAACAAATTCGAGGAAACGGACTCAGAAAAAGGTACACATTTACAATACAATTGATTGAAATTGCATGCTTAGAATTAGATGATTGATTGCTTGATTGATTGTTTTTTGAATTGGTGTGTTGATTGAATTTTAAATTTATTTTCTATTATTTTATTATAATTTTATAATTTTATAATTTTTATTATTATTTATATATATATTTTATGGAATATAATATAATCATAATATTATTCCAGATATATATATATTTAGTCATAAATATATAAATATATATATATATATATTAGAGTAGTTAGGAAAATTAAATCTTAGAATATTTCAGGCACATGTCGACATGGTCCCTACCATGATGTCGACATGGGTACAAATTTTGAAATTCAAAATTTGAATTCAAATGCTTGAATTTCCCTCCACCTTTTCACTTCATTCAATACTCTGAAAAGGCATCTTTTGACCAGAGAACATGTCTTTCAAAAATCTATTTATTCACTATCTTTTATCACAACTTTTCACTTTCATTTTCAAATTCAAACTCTCTCTTCAAAACTTCAAGCTCTCTACTCTCTACTTTAATGGCTTCTTCAAGCAACCCCTCCACCATGAGACTTTCCAGAAACTTGAAAGAGCAACTCCTCAATAATCCGGAGGCAATAAAAGCATACATCAATTATGCTAACTATGGAAAAGTCCATCCTGGAAAGTTTGCTATTTTTCAAGATTTTGCTTCTTATGAAATTGATACTCTTTTTGCAAATAATCAAATTCTAAGTCTTGTTGATTCTTCTCAAAATGATTTTGTTTGTTACCCAAATCTTGTTAAAATTTTCTATGCAAATCTCAATCGAGAATTTTATGAAGGAAATGATAATGAAATTTGGAGTAGTGTCAAAGGCACAAAAATTATTTTGAATTGTGATCTTTTGGGTACCATTCTCAATTGCAAAAACACGAGAATGGATCTTTCTAATTTTCAAATCGATGAACATGATCGTGAGACATTTCATCATATTTTTGAAGGAGATGAAAACTTTGAATTTAAAAACCGAAACTTTCGTCCTAAAGCAAGGATTGTTAATCTTCTTTTACGACATACTTTGACCCCAAGATCGGGAAATTTTAACAATCCTACTTCAAAAGTGTGCAAAGCACTTTTTGCTATTTTCGGAAATTATGATATCAATTGGGCGCAAGTTATTTTGGATGAACTTCGTCCTAAAAATTTTGAAATGGGAGAAAACACTTTATATCATGGAATTTACCTTACTCGGATTTTCAACTATTTTGGAGTAAATTTCAAAGGAGAAGAATTTATTTCAAGAAAAGTTTTTAATATCTCAAACATTTCTCTCATGAAAATCCCATATGTTTTTCAACCTTATGAAACTCTTGTCGAAAAGGAAGAGCGCTTGGCTCATGAAGAAATGGAAGAGGAAGAAGAAGAAGAAGAAGGGGATGAAATGGAAATAGAAGAAGAAGAAGGAGAAACATCCCTAGAAAGTATTGAATATCCCTCCAATCCTACCAACAAAACTCTTCTCAAAAACCAAAAGATTATTGTTGAGAATCAACGAGTTCTTAAAAGATCCGTTAGTAAGAAGTTGGACAAAATATCATCCAAGATGAACAAGTTTTTCTCCAAAGTCAGCAAGAAACTTGGATTATCTTCATCTTCATCATCTTCTAACTAGTTCTATATTCTCATATCATGTCGAATTAGTTTAAGTTTGTTTTTGAGTGTTTATGTAGTTGTTTATGATTAATCATTGTATCACTCTTCTATGCAATGAAATTGAATTTCCTTTCTGTTATCTAGCTTATCTTATCTCTTGAATAAATGTTAGTATATTATATAAATATATATATACACAATTATTCACAAAATCAAAATCACCATCAAATTTCACTACCTCATGTCGACATCCTCCCGTTGACCATGTCGACATGTACTGGTCAGAAATGACACTTCATTTTTGAATTTGAAATTTGAATAACTACCATATGTCTATTCATTTCAAACGAATTTCTACACCTATAAATACCCATTTCTTCCAGAATTCATTACTGAATATTATTTCTTATCTATTCTGTCTCTCATTCTTCTCACAATTTCAAAAATGGCTAATCCAATTCATAACTTATCCGAGAATCTTGAAGAAGCACTTAATTCATTCAAGAATATTCTCTCGTTCATTCTTCGTAACCAGCGACACATAGAGTTGAGCCAATTGCAGATGATAAAGGAGCAAGAAAGGCATTTCGATGCAATTCGATGGATGATTTCTTCCCTGCATAAGGATGATAAAGAAGCACATCCTCCTGTCTCTCTCACAAATGATAAGGAAAATTAGGATGCCATCAAAGCAGACCCTATTTTCGGAGAAGAAGGATGGGTGGAAGTTCCCCATAACGTTTAATTTGTTTGCTTTATTACTTTTTTTGAATTGATTGTTTTGGTTGAAATTGGTTGTTTTGATTGATTTGATTTATACTTGGTGTGGTTTGTATAAATATACATTGATATATTTATAATCGTTGATTGAATATCATGTTTATAAGTATAGTTATTTCTTAAATATACATTGATATATTTATAATCGTTGATTGAATATCATGTTTATACTTGGTGTGGTTTGTATAAATATACATTGATATATTTTCGGAGAAGAAGGATGGGTGGAAGTTCCTCGTAACGTTTAATTTAAATTCTTTATTTAATTACTTTGTTTGAATTGATTGCTTTGATTGAAATTGGTTGTTTTGATTGATTTGATTAAACACTTGGTGTGGTTTGATGATTGTATAAATATACATTGATATATTTATAATCGTTGATTGAATATCATAGTCATTTCTTAGTATACTCTATTATATAGTTTATTAATGCAGGTACTTGAGTACAAGAATGAGGGGGAGTTATATAGTTTAGAGTTTGTTTGTTTTTGTTGATGACAAATGGGGAGAAATATAAAATAGGAGAGTTAGGCATAGACTAAGGGGGAGTTATTAGATTTAGGGGGAGTCAATAGGATAGAAGTAATATTTTATAAACAAAGGTTGTCATCATCAAAAATGGGGAGATTGTTAGTCCTTGAGTTGATGGTTTTGATGACAATAACCTTAGAATAAGATTATAAAATATAAATACTAACATTATAGTTTAGACTTATATGTATATGCAGGATTTAACCATGCAGGTACCAAGAATGAAGACTGTACAGTATAGAGATTCAAGATATCAAGAATGAAGACTCATGAGTATCAAGAGTTCAAGATTTCAAGATAAGTATTGAGTCTAGAATTATGTTAAAACTTCACAATAGCACTGAAATCTTCACTCCATTTTTCTTTTGGGATGGAACCCATTTCTACCTTTTTTAGTGGCTTACAAACCCACGATAAGTAGCTTATAAACCTACGACAAGTGGCTTACAAACCCACGAACATCCTGGTTTTGTACAAGTTCTCAAGTCCTGACATGATGAGATATTCTGCAGGAAGAAGCTTGCAAAACTACTTCAAAATGATTTTTAAAACTACTTCTGAACGATTTTCAAAACTGCTTTTCAAAATGTTTTAGCCTTAAAAATTATCTTTTCAAATGATTTTCAAAAAGATGTTTTAGCCTTAAAATATTCTTTGTTTTTAAACTCTTGTTTTTAAACTTCGTTTGATTTAAACTATCTTTATACTTAGATTTAAATATAAAATTATAGTAAAATTTTATATATATTATTCTCTATATTTATCTATGTATTTTATCTATAGTCAAGTATGTTTATAAAGTTTAAAATAGTTTTAATATAAGATAAAGGTTATTTTCAAAGAAAAACAAAACATCAAAATTTCCTTTGGGATGTCGACATGCCCTAGTACCCCATGTCGACATAGTGTCAGTTAGGACCCAAAATTTGAATTTCAAAAGAAGTGTCTATTCGCCATAACCTTTCACGAATAGACATGACTGTTGTTCTTCTATAAATAGGGGTTAGTTTCAACGAATTTTATATCAGATTTTATGGTTTTTCACTTCTCTTCTTCTTCCACATTTTCTTATTCAAAATCCTATCATTACTCTGCCGAAATCAACATTGAATCTAACTAGATCATCTCTGGTTTGATTCTCTATCACTATCTCAACAAGATCCAAGTGCTATTCAGAGTTATAGGCTTCTTTGTAATCTATCTAGCAAGAAAAGGTGTGATTGTAGCCTTGGAAATCAATCAAGCGAGAAAAGGTGTGATTGTAGCCTTGGAAATCAATTAGGTGAACTTGTCGCCCGGAAATCAAGTATCTCTACCCGGAGGATTGTGATTCTGGAGAGTGTACCTCGTAGCCTTGAAACCGAGGGTTGTAATTGTTGAATTGCTTTTGAAAGGAAATCTGTACTTAGTTGTGCGGGACTGGATGTAGGGTAACCCCGAACCAGTATAAAATCGGGTGTGTTCTTTCCTTTACTGCATTTACTTTATTTCTGCCTCTGTGTTTGTTTCTGTGATTATATCTGTGTCTGAATATTACTTACATTTGTGTTCAAATTAACATAAAATCAAAAAGATTTAGTAATTTCTTATAAACACTATTCACCCCCCTCTAGTGTTATTCCTAGCCTTAAGATCCGTAATCCGCATTTCTCATAGTTTCGACTATAATAAGGTGGAACCTAAGGTGTCAGATGGTATCTTCCATTAAAGGTGAAACACCTTTTTCTGATTTAAAGGCTGAATCATAGCAACTTTAAGTAATTTCTTTTAACAACTTGCATAGTTGGAAAACACTGATTGGCTTCCATAAAAAATTTCAATTATTTTACTTCTAACACTGCTGCATTTATTTAGATCCTAAATTAAAGGATTTAAACGTTAAAACCTTTCCAAATAACCTAAATCCGACATTTGCAAAAAAGCTCCTCTTTCAAAATAATTTATTTTCCCTATTAAATCATTTGGGATCCCCAAAAATCACAAAAATTCGAATTAATCATGTAATCAAACATATTAAAATTTTAGATCCAATTTCTTCATGAAATTCACAAAATCATCAGCTCGGACTTCCCAAACTCATATACAAACTTTTGCTCAAATCTTGTCTTAAAATAATTCCAAGTTAACCGTTCTTCCGGAACTCCAGAAGTGACACTATTCCACCAATGTAGTGCTGATCCCTGCAACTGCCTAGAGGCCAACCTCCTGTTTTGCCCATCATTCAGACCCAAATCAGTAAATATACGCTCACAATGCAACAGCCAATTCTGAACTTCTACGGCACTCTCCGTTCTCAAGAACGGCTTCCCACCCAAACCAATATAATCTCTACTTAGAAAAGAAACATTCCCTATTGGAGCCATAGGATTAGTTCCTCCTCCATTTTGAGGAACTCCAGCTGCAGCACCAGCTTGCATTAAGCCGGCTAAGAACTGACACATCGCCCCCATGTCTACTGGTGGATTTCCAGCACCTATATTGGCTTCAGCATTTTGGTTACTAGCATTAGCCGATCGACCCAGGTTTCTCCTAGTGGTGGGTCGAGTATTTCCATTAGTTGTGGTGCTTCCTCCAACGAAATTTCCTCTTTCGTTTCCTGCTTCCATATCTCCTTTCTCATAAATCTGCATACGAGCTTTAATAAGATACAGAAGAACGGTCTAAGAGAACGGGGAATACACACTTATATATATAACTATATATATAGAAAATACAAGTACGTTACTATGGCGTTAACCCAAACCATAATCATATTATCTGATTTATTGGATTATGTTTAGAAAAATCTTTTAGGTTTAAGTTACTTTTAAAGTTTCATAAACCTATGCTCTGATACCAACTTGTAACATCCCCCTATTTAGAGGCCCAAACTAATGGCTACGGATGGTAAAGTCATCCACAGTTATTAATCCTCGGAGACCAAATACAACGATATTAGGTACATTGATACACAGAAACACAAGAATATGGAAAAAAATTAAACAACAAATAAGATCCACATTCCATCTCAAAATATTTCGAATTGATTACATAATCCCAGTTCACAGACCACGTTCAGATAACATATAATAACAAAATATGCAAAGAGCGACATATGAAGATGCCCTCTTGGTTGATCAGAGTACATAATAAGACATTAAAATAGTTTGCCTTTACAATCAAACATACAGCAAAAACAAAAATAACTTTAAATAACTACCTGCCTCCTGCACGCCTCCACAAGATTTATTTGTCTAAAGAGAAACTTGAAATCCTTTAACTCTCAACCTACTCAAAATCAATTGAGTACCCGAGAGTTTAAGCGGAAAACAAAAACTTCGAGTCGGACATAAAGCCTGGTATGAATAATAATTTACCATCTCAAACCATTTGGATATCTAGTGAGACCACGCCACTTAGCGGAACGAGTTTTCCTCTTACTAGTATCCTAAAATATTTATAAAACTATATACTGTGCTCCTGCATCCCCGTCGCCAAATCCAATTGGGAGAACACTGTGGCTCCACTCAACTGAACAAATAGATCATCTATCCTCAGCAGAGGGTATCTATTCTTGATCGTCCTTTTATTTAACTTACGATAGTCGATGAACATCCTTAACGACCCATCCGGCTTCTTCACAAAAACCATGGCCGCTCCCCAAGACGAACTGCTTGGTCTAATAAAATTTCTTCCTCCTAGATCCACTTGCTGCGCCTTCAATTCCTTCATCTCGATTGGTGTCATCTTGCTGGGTGCTCTACTTACAAGTTCAGCCCCTAGCACAAGATCTATTCTAAAATCAACAGCTCTTTTCGAGGGTAGTATAGTGACTAGTTCAAAGACATCTATGATTTCTCTTGCTACCTGAACCTGGCTTAACTCATTTCCTACCTCCATAGCATTAAGCATAGCACTAACACTCCGGTCAGTATTCTCCACTGAGAATATCACTCGATTATGACTATCAGGGTCTTGTGATATTTCTTTATCCTGGTAAAATATTCTAGCCTCATACCTACCCAACCAATCCATACCCAAAATGATTCTGAAATCTACGAAATCAATAATATACAAACTGCATGTAAACTTATGACCTAACAAGTCAAGTTCTAACTGGTCACATCTTAACCACAGAGTTGCATACCCTCCTATTGGATTCGCAACCCTTATGGAAGTAACAAGGTAGGTGGGTTGTAGACATAATCTATCAACCAAACACTGAGATATAAATGAATGTGATGCACCGGTATCAAAAAGTACTCTAACTGAAATACTCTGAATCAAAAGCGTACCTTCCATCACAGTCTTTCCCTTATCTGCTGCAGTAGGCCTAGCTGGTCCTATAGCAAAAACTTTTCCTTTGTCCTCCCTAACTGTCTCTGGACACTGATTCTTGTAATGCCCAACTTGACCACAGTTGAAGCATTTCACATTCTTCTTAGCTGCAGTTTTCCGCCCATTTCCTGACCGACATTCATTTGCAAAGTGACCCTTTTTGTCACAGTTATAACAAACTACCTCAGCCTTCGACCTCTTAGTTGTGTCTCCCTTCTGGGCTCCCTTCTTTTTAAAGAACACCCTCTTCTTCCCTTGAGAACCCTAGGTTTCCACTGACTTCTCTTTAGCTAAATCGGCAAGCAACTCCTCATGGCGAATAGCTATCTCCACCACTATATTGCAAGGATCACGGACATGTTTCATGGTCATTCTAGCAAGCTCGGGCCTCAGTCCCCAATGAACTTGTCATTCCTTTTGATGTCAGTATCTATAATAGAATATCCATATCTAGACAGGTCTTCAAACTTAGTAACATACTCAACTACTAACTTATCTCCTTGCACTAGATCCATAAATTTGCTCATCAGCTCAGACTTAGCAAACTCAGATATAAACTTCTGCTCAAATCTTGTCTTAAAATCATTACAAGTTAATTGTTCTTGTCGAACTTCGAAAGTGACGCTATTCCACCAATGTAACGCTGATCCCTGCAACTGCCTAGAGGCCAACCTCCCCTTTTGGCCATCATTCAGACCCAAATCAGTAAATATACGTTCACAATGTGACAACCAATTTTGAACTTCTACGGCACTCTGCATTCTCAAGAACGGCTTCCCTTCCAAACTGGTGTAATCTCTACTCAGAAAAGCAATATTCCCTACTGGAGCCACAATATTAACTCCTCCTCCATTACCAGCAACTCCAGTTGCAGCACTAGCTTGCATCAAGCAGGCTAAGAACTGATACATCGCCCTCATATCTGCTGGTGTATTTTCAGCACCCATATTGGCTTCATCATTTTGGTTACTAGCATTAGCCGATCGACCCGGGTTTCTCCTAGTGGTGGGCCGAGCATTTCCATTAGTTGTGGTGCTTCCTCCCCCGAGATTTCTTCTTCCGTTTCCTGCTTTCATATCTCCTTTCTCGTAAATCTACATACGAACTTTAGTAAGATACAGAAGAACGGTCTAAGAGGACGGGGGATACGCACTTATATATATAACCATATATATAGAAAATACAAGTACATTACTATGGCGTTAACCCAAACCCCAATCTTATTATCTGATTTATTGGATTATGTTTGGAAAAATCTTTTAGGTTTAAGTTTCTTTTAAAGTTTCATAAACCTATTATCTGATACCAACTTGTAACATCCCCCTACTTTGAGGCCCAAAACTAATGGCTAGATGCTGCAGTCATCCACAGTTATTAATTCTCAACGACCAAATATAGTAATATTAGGTACACTGATACACAAAAACATAAGAATATGGAAAAAAATTAAACAACAAATAAGATCCACATTCCATCTCAAAATATTTCAAATTGATTACATAACCCCAGTTCACAGACCACGTTTAGATAACATATAATAATAATACGCCAAGAGCGACATATGAAGATGCCCCATTGGTTGATCAGAGTACATAATAAGGCATTGAAATAGTTTTCCTTTACAATCAAACATACAGCGGAAACAAAAATAACTTTAAATAACTATCTACCTTCTGCACGCCTCCAAAAGCTTTATTCGTCTAAAGAGAAACCTGAAAACCTTTAACTCTCAACCTACTCAAAATCTATTGAGTACCCGAGAGTTCAAGGGGAAAACAAAAACTTCGTGTCGGACATAAAGCCCAGTATGAATAATAATTTACCATCTCAAACCATTTGGATATCTAGTGAGTCCACGCCGCTTAGCGGAACTGGTTTTCCACTCACTAGTATCCTACAATATTTATAAAACCATACATCATTCTCCTGCATCCACAATGGTTAAAACATAGTATTTCAAAACATTATGATGTTATGCAAAACAATTAACTCAATTCTGGATTACCCATCCCCATTTATTTTGACTATTTGTCTCAATTATGGTTTCTAGAATTACTATTAACCTGTTAAAATGTTAAGGACTATTTGTCCAATTACTTTGTTTTCATGGGATCACTAAGAACCATTGGTAACTCCAATACCTTATTTTTTATCCTAGTTTGGCTAACTAGGAACCTATTGGCTGACTGCCAATATCTTAATTCGGATATAGTTTTCATAGGCTAATTACAAACCTACTGGCCCCTCTCAGTATCAAATCATAGTTTTCATGGACTGACTATGAACATATTGGCCCCTGCCAACATCAAGCAGTTCTCATGGGCTTACTACAAACCTATTGACCCCTACCAATATCTTTAATCAAATTTTTAACATCTGTTAAGTTATATTCACTACTGGGTCAACCTGACTGGTTATTCTACCTTTTTCCCAAAATACAATTATGGGTTATTAACAATGTGAATAACATTTTAAAATCTTTATTTATGCCATGGTTATTACTTTAAATTGAGATTGGGTTTATGTTTTAAAATCAAAAACATCTCTTTCGAAACCTTTGGATAGCCTCCTTTCGAAAGCAAAGATCTCTTTTCAAAATACTGAATACATACCTTTCGAAGCCCTTAATTAACATTCTCTTTTGAAACCTATTATACCTTTTAATGGTATCAAATAATCTTTAAAAATATAGAGCTTAGAAATAAATGAAAGTACCCCTTTCGAAAGCATTGGGTTTACTCCTTTAAAATCATTTGGGTCAAAATGGTTATATACAAAAGTATCTCTTTTGAAACCAACATAAATTAGTTTAGGGAAAAATTGATGGTGTCGGAGTCATCTAGTTCGAAGGAAAAAGACTTAAAAATCAATACTTTGAAGGTCTAGGTCGAAACCCCCTTTCGACTCTATCTCTTCGAAACCCCAACCCCTTTCGAAAACAATAAGGAAAAAGGTTTGGTTTAAGGTAAAACAAGAGCAACCCCTTTGAAAGCATTGTTGGACAACATGGTCGAAAGGTAGAGTAGAGGCTAGGCTTCGACTAGGACGAAACCAACCCCTTTCGAAAGCTTTTATTTAAAGGAAAACGATCTCCTTCGAAAATTTATACTTTCAGTATAACGTGGCAACCTTCTTTGAAAGCTAAACATACACCGAAAACATTAAGTTTCGACTAAGTCGAAAGCTTTGAGCAAAATAAGGCAAGGACTTTAACTTAACTTAACTTATAAAACAAAGTAGGGTTTCGACCCCATTAGAAGCTTACCCTTCGACACCAAAGCTTCGGCCCCTCTTCTAATCCACTATGTACCTTTCAAGAGATACCATGTGTATTGGTTTCACTTATGAAGGTTTCGACTTTGATGGTTTCGACTATAATAAGGTGGAACCAAAGGTGTCGGAAGGTTTCTTCCATTAAAGGCGAAACACCTTTTTCCGATTTAAAGGCTGAATCATAGCAACTTTAAGTAATTTCTTTTTAACAACTTGCATCGTTGGAAAACACTGATTGACTGCCATAAAACTTTCCAATTATTTTACTTTTAAAACTGCTACATTTATTTAGATCCTAATTTAAAGGATTTAAACGTTAAAACCTTTCCAAATAACCTAAATCCGACATTTGCAGAAAAGCCCCTCTTTTAAAATAATTTATTTCCCCTACTAAATCAATTGGAAAAAATCACCAAAAATTACAGAAATTCAAATTAATCATGTATTCAAACGTATTAAAATTTTAGACCCAATTTCTTCTTGAAATTCACAAAATAATTATTTAACCCAATCGTATCAATTTTTCAATTAAAAATTCATAATAAAATTTCCATAGCTTGGAAAATTCTAAAAATCAAAATCCATCTCCAAAATCATGTTTTACTTAACATAAAAAATTTCCATGGCGTTTCAAAATCAATATCTCACATTTTACTCTTAAAACCATACGAATTTGGGCATTTAAATAATTGTTTAAATCAAACAATCCATAACTTTAGCATATCATCATCCAATATATCATGGAAACAAAATAAATATTTAAATCTGAAATCACATGATTATAAAACTAAAAAGAGATGGTAAGAATTATTATTCACCTTAGATTTGATAAGAACTTGAGATTTGTTGTTGATTAATCCTTCCTAGCTTGATTTTTGGCTTTAGATTAAAATTCCTCTTTTCTTCCTTGGTAATGGCCAGCTTTGATTTCGGTTATAAATTTTGTGACCGTGAGAAAAATGAAACGTGAATGGACATAGACGAGAAGTAATAGCTGTGTAAATAAATGGCTATTTACTATATGCTCATGTGTAGTTTAAATTAACCAATAATCCATTTTAAATCCCATTTACTTTGTTAATAAGCATAGCCCTATTATGTAATTTAATCAAATCTCAATCTCCTTATCATCATTATTCTATTTAATTTATCAAATTAGGCTCTACTACTAAATCATCGTATAAATGTGCTCTCATATTGTCCTTATTATTCAAACACATGAATGTATTTGATACATTCATCATATTACATATTTATTTGAATTAAATTCAAAACTCCTTTAATTATGAAATAAAATAAAATATTGATTTTATTCGAAAGAAACTTAGAAAAGTTATGAATATATTTAGACTTCATAGGCTCAATATAGACCTTAAATGGTAAAATTTTTGAAATTCACATATTTCTTCCGCTGTGGGCTGGCACAGTTCCAACATAAGTGTATCTTGCAAACATCTTGTGTTTTACGCATTTTTGATGTTAGTCTTTTATGTTTGCATTGTCAGCATATGTTGTATAGAAAATTTTCTAAATAAGATCGTATAAGACAGTGTTGCTATTGTTTATTTCCATTTATGAATGTGAATGAATGATTATGTTATCTTTTATATAACTCATGGACCTAAATAGTTGTTTATGATAAACCAATATTGGTTTCAATAAGTGTCCGAAGATTTATCCTACTTGTGAACAAAATTTATTTTACCAAGAATGATCCCCGTGGATGCTTAGTATAAGTCATGTACACTCGCTCACTATATCAAAGGATTAAATTAAAAATACATGGTTTTCTTGATCTAAAACACTGTTTTAATGTTGCCAGCCTTACTTTACATTTAAAGTGTTTCTACGTGTTTTTATGTGTTTCTATTTTATTTTATTATTTTTTTCAAAAATACTTTTCTATTGCATGCATAAAAGATATGACCGTAAATAATACAACCTTTTCCATTTCCAAACCCTAGTCGGTGATTTCTATGGATCAAATAAGGTATCCTCCCCAAATTTCTTCATCAATATCAAGATGTATCATTTAGCTGAGCTCCCTTCGTTTGACAGAGCCTTCTTTCATCTGACGATTGTTCATAGATCTAATCCAAAAACCTAAGGTAATATGTATATACCTCCAATAAAGTTTGATTTCTTCAGCTATTTAAATCTGGATGATGATTTAGTAATCACACTTCCAATGATTTTTAACAAAAAATTTTGATTCCTTCTACTATGTTTTTTCTTCAATAACTTTATTTAATCTTTGATCGTATTATTGCTAGCAGTTTGGTTGAGATATCCGGGGCATCAGTAAGAGGAAAGGAATTGTATTGCTACAAACTATTTACTGTGTGTCTCACTTACTATTGGTATTCATATATATATTTTCTCTTGTCACTAGTTTATGTGTGTAGAGATATTTTATTTGGTTTATTAGGTAAAGAGTAGTTAAGTAAGAAAATATGTTTGAGCTTGGCTATTTTTAAGAGATTATGAATTAATAATTAACACCAATGGAGATTTAAGAGAAATTTGTTTTGAAAACTAACTTCAATAAGAATTCAAATAAGATTAGAATTGGGATTAAAAGAAACCACTTCAGGAGTTGAGGGAAAATATTAATATAAAATTTGAAGTCAAAAGAAATTTTTTATTTGATAATTCAAACCAAAGTACATATGATTATTAAAACTTTGTATTAAAAGTAGAAAAATAAAAAATGTAATCAATTTCTTTTAGTTAAAAAGGCGGATAATATGGATGAAGGGAGAAACAAAATTTCAAAGAGTGGGCTCATAAAAGAAAAATTAAACAAGCGTGTTTGTGAATCTTGGTTTATTGTACACCTTTAGGATTGGGGAAAAATCCTTCCAGATGATCAGTCTAACTGAATAAAAAACCCAACGCAGCGGAAAACAACTGGATCGTGATTGTAGTAAAACGATACAAACAGAGATAAACACCAGAACATATAGTCACAGATCAATGCAATGCAGAAAATAAATAACACCAGTATTTATAGTGGTTCCACTACCGCGAGACAATGTACGTCCACTTGGGGAGAGGAGATTTTATTAATCACTAAAAGGTTAGAGTTACAAGATTGATTCACTTTTGGAGGCTATACATAAGAAGAATTAACAACACAGACAAAATTCTACAGAGTTTTAGCTCTCTAGGATGGCTTCCATTGTTGTCCAGAAGTTCTACTATTTATATAGTGAAGATATGAGAAGGGGTAGCTGCTATATAGCAGCCTTGGGGTTTGGTTCGGCATGCATTTGGTCCGGCACAATTTGGTTCGATAGTCCTGGTTTGGCATGCATCACTTGGTATTTGGTTCAGCAAAGCGCCGAGCGAAAAGTTTGGAGCGGCATATCGGCATCTCCAAAATACCGAACGAAAAATTTCGTTCGGCAAATCACCGCTCAAAATTACCAAACGAACTTCTTCCTTCTTTGCCGAACGACTACTCCAAATCACCGCTCCAAATATTTGGTTCGATCCTCCTCAATGCCGAACAAAGTTTCTACATCTTCCCTACCGAATGACTCCCTATCTCCAAAATCACCGAACGAAATCTCTACTTCCTCAAATCTCAACAATATTTTGATCGGCAGTATTTCGTTCGGCATTCTTCTAATCTCGTCGCTTCTTCTTCACCGCACCACCTAGGGTTTGGGCTTTTCTCGATTTAGGAATCTAGGTATCTATTTCTAACGATCTCCACCTTGATACCAGATTTTCAAACAGATCTTCCAACTTCATCTACACATTTATGCTCCAAGTAATGGATACTTACCCAATGAGCTTCGGCAATGCCATCACCCATTACACTCTATCAACGAACTCCGGCAAGGCCACTGCCCGTTAACAAAGTGTTCAAAGTACGCAGTCCATGTAGAATCTATCAATCTCCACCATGAAAACAAATGTCTCCATAAAGCATCTCACCCCCCAATGCCACCCCATGACACCTAGCGCTTCCTAAGCGAATAAAGTCCAAGCAATGCTCGAACTTAGCAACAGGCAACGATTTGGTAAACATGTTTGCTGCATTCTCCTTTGTGTGAACTTTCTGAAGACGAACTAGCTTCTCTTCACTCATCGAGACAAGGAACGACTCTCTCACTTCAATATGCTTCGTCCTCGAGCTGAATGCCAGATTTTCAGCTAAGTGAATTGCACTTCGACTATCACAGTACACATCCACTCCTTCACATACGAAGCCCAAATCACACAACAATCGCCTCAAATAAAGCGCCTCCTTAGCTGCTTCAACCGCAGCTATGAGCTTTGCCTCTATAGTAGACAAAGCCATAATCGTCTGCAACCTCGCTCTCCAACTGATCGCTGTCCCACCAATGGTGAACACATATCCGGAGGTTGACTTCCTTTGATCTCTATCACCGGCATGGTCGGAATCGCAAAATCCAACCAAGCTGAAATCTCTTCCTCTGCCGCCAAAGACAAGTCCATGGTTTGGAGTTCCTCTAAGGTATCTGAAGATACACTTCACTGCTTCCCAATGCGTCTTTCCTGGATTCGCCATGAATCTATTCACCAATCCAACAGCCCGTGCAATGTCAGGCCTAGTGCAGACCATGACATACATCAAGCTGCCAACTGCACTTGCATATGAGACATTCATCATATAAGTCTTGTCCTTTTCCGAGATCAGAGAGCCTTTACTACAAAGTTGTATGTGCAAAGGCATGGGTGTGCTGATTGCCTTTGCCCCTTCCATGCTAAACCGAGCAAACACCTTTCAAATGTACTCCTTTTGAGTGAGGCTCAAAAGTCCTAGCTTTCTATCCATTTGGATTTTCATACCCAAAATTTTCTTTACTTCTCCAAGGTCTTTCATTTCGAATTTCGCTTTAATCTTTCGCTTTAAAATATCGATTTCAGCCTTATCCTTGGAAGCAATCAACATATCATCCACATACAAGAGTAGGTACACCCATCTATCGTTCTTTAAATGCTTGAAGTACACACAAACGTCTTTGATGCTACGATCAAAACCAAGTTAAAGCATAAAAGAGTCAAACCTCTTGTACCATTGTCTAGGCGACAGCTTAAGTTCATACAATGACTTCTTCAATTTGCAAACCCAATTTTCTTTCCCATCTATAACAAATCCTTCTAGCTGCTTCATGTAGATGGTCTCATCTAAGTCTCCGTGCAAGAAAACGGTTTTCACGTCCAGTTGCTCCAGCTCCAAGTCATGAGCTGCGGCGATAGCGACCAAAATGCGGATGGACGTATGCCTCACTACTGGAGAGAATATCTCATCATACTCCAATCTCTTTCTTTGTGAAAACCCTTTAGCAACTAGTCTAGCCTTGTATCTCCCATCATCCTTCACCTTGAATACCCATTTGCAACCTATGGCTCGGCTTCCTTGAGGAGGTGGTACCAAATCCCAAGTCTTGTTCTTCTTCAATGACTCTAACTCCTCTTCCATAGTGCACATCCACTTCGAACTGTCACATGACTTCAAAGCTTCATCGAGGTCAAGCGGCTCCTTATGAACCACATGTAGGCCATAGTCAAACTGATCACCAAGACTAAGGTTTGCAAATTGCCAATCACCATACTTTTCAGGCGGCCTAATAGTCCTACGACTGACCCGGGTAGGTACTGGTTCGCCTAAACTTCTTTCAACTCCACCTTGAACTGAACTTCCTCTAGATTTATGCACATCACCAGCACTACTAGAAGTTAACTGTGGACTATCCTGTGATGTTTCATCAACTGCATTTTCCTCGACAACATCAACAAAAACTCTACTAATTGGTTGGAACATGGAAACTTCTTCCATCTCCTTAGACCTATCAGAATCTTCTGATGTGGTTGGTAGCTTCTCCTTTGGATTGAACATAGCAGACTCATCGAAAGTAACATGTTTGGAATGAACAATCTTCCAATCAACAGGGTTCCAAATTCGATATCCTTTGATACCATTGGTGTATCCCATTAGTATGCCCTTGTATGCTCTAGCCTCCAACTTGTCATCACCTATATGGTGAACGTACACAGGACAACCAAAAATTCAAAAGTAACCAAGATACACTGCTTTACCTCTCCACTTCTCCTCTAGAATCTTCCCATATATGGCCGAGAAATTCGATTTATGATATGCGTTGCAGGTGATAATGCCTCAGTACAAAAGCCTCTAGATAAGCCCGCCGTCCATCTCAAGTAACTAGCCTTCTCCAATAGAGTCATGTTCATCTTTTCTGCATTGCGGATCTCCGGGTGTAGTGAAATGTCTCTGAATGCCATGCTGTCTATAGAAATCGAGGAACTCCCTAGAGACAAATTCTTCGCCATTATCAGATATCAGCACCTTCAACCTAGAACCAGATTGGTTCTCAACAAGCGCTTTCCGGTCTTTGAACTTCTCAAAACTCTATGATTTGGCCTTCATCACATACACCCATAATTTCCGAGAAAAGTCATCAATGAAATAGATAAAATACTTTGCTCCTCCAAGAGAAGGAATAGCAACCGGTCCCCAAACATCTATATGCACGTACTCAAGTACTCGCTTCAATCTGTGGAGTCCAACTCCAAAAGATACTTTAGTTTGCTTGCCTAACACACACTCCTGGAAAATGTCCATCTTGTCAAAGCTTTCTCCTTTGATCATCTTCCGTCTTTGAAACAACTCTAATCCCTTCTATGAAATATGACCTAATTTGATATGCCAAAGCTTTGTGGCATCCAATGCACGAGAACTCTCTACTCCAACACATGACTCTCCAAGAACTTTGGTTCCTTTCAGCAAATACGGATTTCGGAACACATCTCATTTCATAAGAACTAGTGCACCTCTCGAAACCTTCAGACTATCCTTCTTGATAGTTACCTTTCATTCCAAAGATACCAATTATCCTAAAGAAATTAAGGACTTCCGAAGACCTGGAACATACCGAGCACCTGTCAAAGTGGGTATCACTCCATCAAATATCCTGGTCCTCACTGTACCTTCACCCATTGCTCTACAACTAGCATCATTACCCATAAGAATAGAGCTTTCCTCTTGTCCAACGAAAGAACTGAAGTAATCCTTATTAGGCATCATACGGAAAGACACTCTTGAGTCCAGCACCCAATGGTCTGAGACATTTGATATTGCTGCAGACAGACAACACATCGTCAGATACAGACTTCTCCACCGCAAATGATGAAGATCCGTCTTCTTCCTTCTTCTTCAAATTTGGACAATCTTTTTTCCAATGACTAGGTTTCTTGCAGATAAAGCACTTTCCATCCTTAGACTTTCCTCTCCAGCCATTACCGGGCTTCCTGGACTTGGAATGCCCTCTAGAGTGCCAATTCTTCTTATCATCTCTTCCTCTTTCAAGAAACAGGTCGTGACTACTACTTCCACCTTTACTTCCTTCACCTATCTCCTTCATCTGATCTCTCAAGCCCTCAGATAGAAGGTCTAACTTCACATCTTCCACTATCATGTGTCTCTAGCGAAGATAAGGCTGTTAGCGAAACCTGTGTAACGCTCCGGAAGAGAACACAAAAGAATCATTGCCATTTGCTCCTCATCCATCTTCAAGTCAACAGTCTTCTCCTTCATCACGAGATCATCAAAGAAATTAAGATGTTCCTTCACTAATGTATCCTCTCTCATCCGCATGGTGAAAAATGTCTTCAGCAATATCAAACGGTTAGTCATAGATTTTTTCAAGTAGAGATTTTCTAACTTTGTCCAAATGCCCCTAGCAGTGGTCTCACTACTAATCTCTGAAATGACATTCACTCTCATAGCTAGTTGTAAAGTAGTAAACGTCTATTTCTCCATCTCCTTCATTTCCGCGTCTGAGATGTCAACCGTCAACTCCTCAGGGGCAAACACTACTGGATGGACTTCATTCCTTATTAGAACAGCCTTCATCCTCCATTGCCACTTCTCGAAGTCTTTATCTCCATTCCATTTCTCAATTGCCAACTGTGATCCTGACGGGATATACATCCCTCTTGTGTAGGGTCATGTAACAACTGGAGTCGCTTCATCTCCTACCACAGTCTAACACTCCTCAATCAACCTTGCAGCTCTGATACCAGACTGTTGGGGAAAAATCCCTTCAGATGATCAGTCTAAGGGATAAAAACCCAACGCGGCGGAATACAACTGGATCGTGATTGTAGTGAGACGATACAAACAGAGATAAACACCAGAACAGATAGTCATAGATCAATGCAATGTAGAATAACACCAGTATTTATAGTGGTTCCACTACCGCGAGACAGTGTATGTCCACTTAGGGAGAGGAGATTTTATTAATCACTGAAAGATTAGAGTTCCAAGTTTGACTCACTTTCGAAGGCTATACATAAGAAGAATTAACAATGCAGACAAAATTCTCAGCTCTCTAGGATGGCTCCCATTGTTGTCCAGAAGCTCCACTATTCATAGAGTGAAGATATGAGGAGGGGTAGCTGCTATATAGCAGCCCTGGGGTTTGGTTCGGCATGCATTTGGTCCGACACAATTTGGTTCGGCAATCCTGGTTCGGCATGCATCACTTGGTATTTGGTTCGGCAAAGCATCGAGCGAAAAATTTGGAGCGGCATCTCGGCATCTCCAAAATACCGAATGAAAATTTTCGTTCAGTAAATCACCGCTCAAAATTACCGAACGAACTTCTTCCTTCTTTGTCGAACGACTTCTCCAAATCACCGCTCCAAATATTTGGTTCGGCCCTCCTCAGTGCCGAACGAAGTTTCTACATCTTCCTTGCCGAACAACTCCCTATCTCCAAAATCACCGAACGAAATCTCTACTTCCTCAAATCTCAACAATATTTCGATCGGCAGTATTTCGTTCCGCATTCTTCTAATCTCGTCGCTTCTTCTTCATCGCACCACCTAGGGTTAGGGCATCTCTCGATTTGGGAATCTAGGTATCAATTTCTAACATTTAGAATGAAAGAATAATGGACTACAATATGCTGCTTATTTTTACACACATACATACATAGATACACACGTGTGTGGTGTAAAAGTCTCTACTTTATCATGTTTTAGTGGTGGCCTACTATTGTAATTTTCACCATATACCGTGGTTTGATTATTTAGTTTGGCTTGTTTCTCATTCATTAATATTTAATACATATTTAACTTTGTTTTTGTCCAGACTCCAGGTATGGTTCAACCACCTACTGAACCAAGACATATGCAGAATGATGCTAGTAATAAAAGGTCAACCTAAGGTAATAAAAATGAAGTACACAATAAACATCTATTTGTATTTCCCTTAATACCTTTGTTTTTATGATGACTTGTTGAGGATTTTGCGGTTCGAGACAAATTTGATGGCGATTACGATGAAGATAATGCTGTACTTCTGACTTCAAGGATCTATGGAATAGATTCTTTCAGACAATAGTTCAACCCACCAGGTACAAACGGGTTATTGAACTATCGACTTTCAGGATTCAATGAAGCCCTATAACAGCGTAATCGGATTCAAAGTTTGCACGCCTTTGATCCGACCAAGAACACTTTAGCAAAGTTTCTGATGATGCAATTTGTATAGAATAGAAAGAAGAGGAAGAAGAGAGCAATTCTGCGACGTTTTTTGAGTTTGCAACACCTCGAAGGCGTCACAAAACAGAGTAATGGCGACGGAGTTCTGGCGTCGCAAAACTACTTCGACCAGAATGATACTTATTTTCAACGGTTTCTGGGCGTCACTATTTATAGTGGTAGAGAGGTGCCTATTCGCCAAGCGTCACAACCGTTTGCAACGGTCGCGTATATTCATTTTGTAACGTTTAAAAAACGTTACAATTAATTCAAATTTAGAAATTTCGGTTTTGGGTTCTTAACGGGCTGAAATCCAATCCGTTACTGTTTACATAGGATCCAAAAATATTTTCGAACTCGAAACCCGGTTCGGTTGGACGGTGGCGGCGCGCGTGTGGTGTTGCATGACTTCTCTCCTCACAATAATGCAAACATGTGGAAGACCCAAGGCCCCAACATCCACATGAGAAAACTATATTTATACAAATATTTTGTATAACTTTCTACCATGTGGGACTAATATCTCTTCTTCCTCTTTACTTCTTCTCTTCCAAATCAAAACCCAAAGCCCAAAGTTTATTTGAAAATTTTACAACATGACTTTCAAGCTGATGAGAAAATGTAAATGTTGAAATTTATACAAGGCTGTTACAGATTGGCGAAACATAGAATATGATGAACATGTAGGTTACCTTTAAGATTTTGTAGGATATTGAGAGCAGAGGTTTACTACATACTAGTTAGTTCTACGTAAGGCTAACCATATACTTTCTAATCATGTGTTCCATATCAAGGATACAATATATTGTGCACATTTTACTAATAAATGGTTTGGCTGTAATTATACGCCTGTAGTAATAATGATAAAATCATGTGGGTATAGGATATAATTGTGTGTCTGTACCTGTTCACCTGATAGAGTTATCATAATAAAGTATTTGCTAACTTTCGACCTTTCTAGTTTGGACTTCATTGGTTTTAATCCTTTCAGCTTTTGATTTTTGGACATGTTGATAGTTGTGTTATCGCAATAAAGCAGTTCAGATTTTTGATCTTGTTGGTAGTTGGGACACCATTGTAAAAAAATTCAAGTTGGTTGATCTTGTTGAAAGTTGGGTTATTTATATAAAGCAGGTAAGAAAATTTGTAAGATGATCGACATGCTCTAAAAAATGGCTATATGGATAACAACATTGTAATCAGGGACGGATCTATGTGTATTGTACCCTGGGCTACAGCCCGGGTCATTAATTTGCAAGAAAATGGTTACTTTGTATGGTTTGCTATAATGATTGCATTAAACAAAGATGTCATTTTCTGTAATTCTGTTTAGCACATATATGAAACTCATATTTTTTAATTTAGCAATTATTTTCTAGTGCAACGTTTCAATAGCCCGGGGTGATGTCAAATCCTAGCTCCGTCCCTGATTGTAATGGTAGAAATCTAGAGAAAAGAGTATTCCATTTCACCTAAAAATCATTGAATTAATTTAGTAATTCAATCTCAATGATGAAAGATGGAATCCTCTAACTTCATTCACTATTCAAATAGTTTCTACAATACAAGTATTGTAAGAGTCCACAAGTAAAAAATGGAGCACTACCTTGTGAGCTTAGAAAAAAAAATAAGATTTTTGCTCCTAGGTGGGGGTGATTTTAGTGTTTAGCTAGTGTAACTGGAGGGGAGCTAGTCATAGGTACAAAAGGGTGTGGAATCATTCAAGCAGTCGGATGGAGATGGTCCAGTGGTGTGAACTGTGAAGTGGGTTGTAGAAGCTGCTGCCATAATTGGCAAAAACAATGATCGACCGTTAATGATGGGGTTTCAGTAAGGTTCACTGGACGTATTGAACAGTGTACGACCATACCTCCTTTTAAGAAATTACTTACCTAGCTCACATCTGGGTGATACACCACTTATTTGAACTCGATATAATGTTTATTAATTTCAAAAATGCACTTAATTTTTATAGTTTTACAGGGATTCTTTGTCATACTTTCATGGATGCCCTTGTACATCAACACAGTATGTATTTAAACATGTGTGATACAAGGAAGAGCTTATGAATATTTATTTACTAAAGAATTTGTTTTTTACGGCTCTAAACATATATATCACATGGACCAAAGAGATGCAGATTGATTTGTGCACTTCCATACCTATGTTGATAGTTTTAAGGTGTGTTATGTTATGAAAATAGTAGCGCTTTGTGGAAGCTTTTATCAACGGATCTTTGTCACACAAATCACAAAGAGATAACTTGGATTGAAAACAAGACGGAATTGAAATCAAAACACAATAACATAAAATATTTCATCCAACCACCCACTTTATTGATTCACCAAAATTTTGTTTACAATTAACAGAACAAAACTAAAATAAACAAAATACCGTTGGAATCAATAACCAAATTGAGAAAGGAAGCAAATATCTATATGGCTAAAATTGTTGGAGAATAAGAACAAAGATGGAGAACGGTGAATTAGCAAATAGATTTTCCACCACACTTTTACACTCTCTTCTAGCCTCTAATTATATAATCAATTACTTAATGCCCAAGTTAACATTAGATGACAAAAAATAATTTGATTAGCAAATTAGAAAGAAAAATAAACATGCTCAAATATGCCTATTAATTAGGGGAAACAAAATCTTCTTTTTTTCATATTTATTTCCCTCTATTTGTGATTTTGTATCACCAAAATTTAACACTCCACCTTGATGCAAAATCACATATCTCCAACATATCAAGCATGTCATATCTAGATCTATCACAAATCTCCAAATCTCAACCGCACTAAATTACAAATCTCAACCACCGCTTGCAAGTGATGCATCTCCCACATGAGGTGCACCACACAAATCCGGTCTCAAAAACGTTTGTAATACCACAAAAATCTTCGACTTGTCTTTGTGGATTTTGCAACTCGACACTCGTCTATCACTCAATCTGAGCTCATTACCTGATCACTATCAATCCCTCGAGCATCATCAACATGAAGACCCCTGTTTAAAATATGATCCTCAATGCTAGAATCATAAGCAGTGACCATATTAACCTCTCCACCTTGCTGTGGACTAGATCCTTCAACCGTCACTCGCTTTCCATTGTCAACTACAGAACCAACCAAGCTATAAAGATTTCCGTCTTCCAATACTCCTCACATCCTTACACGACCGCCTTTCTTCACTCTCAAAACTCCACCTTGAGTCTCATAAGTGCAACCACGGTGATCCAACTGACCGAGAGAAATAAGATTATGCGAAGAAGTGGGTACATGTCTGACTCCAAAGACTTCTCTAACCACACTGTCATGCATACGAAACCGGATAGATCGAATACCACAAATCGGTAGCTCTTCTCCATTGGCTGTCCTAATCATGCCGACACTCTTCTCATAAGAAGAAAAACAATTCACATCTCTACAAATGTGAAAACTGGCTCCCGAATCAATCTTCCAAATCTTATTTTCACTAAAGAGGACATCACAAGAAGCATCACTATCGGTACCTTCAGCAAAACCTGCCTGTGCATCACCACTATTATCACCATGCACAGCCTTTTTCTGATCTCTTTTATAAGAATAACACTTGCTGCGTATGTGACATTTCTTATTACAATAATGACAAGTGATAACAACTTTACCATTAGCGTCATTCTTCTTCCAAATTGTATCTTTCTTCGAGTCCCTTGCCACCATAGCCTTACTTTGAATTGATTTCATACCTGACCCTTTTCTTCTAAGTTCCTCATTCAAAAGACTGCTTCGAACAGTTTCCGGAGAGACAGTTCCATTAGCATTGGAATTACTCAATGAAACAACCAAAATTTCCCAACTTTCTGAAAGCGAACTCATCAATAAAAGAGTCTGTAACTCATCATCAAAATTGACCTTCATATTTTCCAATTGATTTATTACATCTTGAAATTCATTCAAATGCTCTACAACATACTTCTCTTCATCTAATCTCAGTGGTACCAACTTTCGAACCAGAAAAGTCTTACTAGTAGCACTCTTTGACTCATACAAAGATACCAACTTGTCACATAAAGCCTTCGCGGATTCACAACTAGCCACATGATGGAAAACTGAATCATCAAGATACTGGCGAATCAAAGTAATCGCCTTCTTATCCATCTTCTTCCATTTTCCCTCATTTACATCAGAGAGCTTCTTTCCATCTCCATCAATCGAATCATGAAAATCATTGAGGTACAGAACATCCTCCATCTTAGGCTTCCAAATACTCTAATTTTTCTCATCCAAAATAGCCATCTTCGAAACGAAATCATATCCGACATCAATAATTTTTCAAACTAAAATTACTCTAAGCTTTGCGATGATCTGTGCTCCGATACCAAAATGTTATGAAAATAGTAGCGCTTTGCGGAAGCTTTTATCAACGAATCTTTGTCACCCAAATCACAAAGAGATAACTTGGATTGAAAACAAGACGGAATTGAAATCAAAACACAATAACACAATATATTCCACTCAACCACCCACTTTATTGATTCACCAAAGTTTTGTTTACAATTAATAGAACAAAGCTAAAATAAACAAAATACCGTTGAATCAATAACCAAATTGAGAAAGAGAGCAAATATCTATATGGTTAAAATTTGGTGAAAAATAACAAAGATGGAGAAGGGTGAATTAGCAAATATTTTTCCACCACACTTTTACACTCTTTTCTGGTCTCTAATTATATAATCAATTACTTAATATCCAAGTTAACATTAGATGACAAAATATAATTTGATTAGCCAATTAGAGACAGAAATAAACATACTCAAATATGCCTATTAATTAGGGAAAATAAAAAATTTCTTTCTTTTTTTTGCATATTTATTTCCCTCTATTTGTGATTTTGTATCACCAAAATTTAACATGTTACAGGTGTTATCTCAGATAAATTGATTCAAACTGGTAAAAGTGTTACTTTTACTCAAAAACTCATGTTGGTATCAGTCATTCATTTAGTAAAATTTCGGTTGTGTTTTAGAAATTTAGTCATATTGTTTTCTGTTTTCTTATTGGTGGGTTTAATCTAATTGGAATACTTTGTGTTTTCCTTATTATTGTGTTTTACCTTGCATTAAGACAAATATCTTATTCATGCTGCTAATCAAATAACTTAAGTTGATTATCCACTTAGGCTGGTCGTGAATTAAAACTATTAATGGCCAGATAGATATTAGATTCTTAAAATCGTTATTATTTCATCGTGAAATATACATACTAAATGTAACTATCTGACGCAGCACGGAAGTAGATCTAAACCAGCGGTCAAATCTATCCCGGATCCAATCACGAATTGCGGAAACAATAATCGATGAAACAACATAAACTGATGAATTGATGATACCCAAGTGCCCAAATCCGTTGATCTCTCGAGATACCGGATTCTAGCTATCTTCAACACGTTGATCGTGCATGATACCGCGTTAGAAGATCTATGATCCTTCGACATTGATCTCGCGCACGAGATTCCATGAATCGGCTTCAAGTTCGTTGATTCGAGCGCACTCGAATATCCGAAGATGGAGAAAGGAGATCACACTCAACTTCCAATTTTAAAAGAGGCACAAAGCTCTCAACAAATTTTATTCAAAAATCAACGCCTTTTACAAATGACAACACACCCCTATTTATAGGAAATTACAACACATACTCGACTTAACATATGCGACATAACAACACATTACAATACAAAAGACTTAACGACATACAGCACATTGACAAATGAAACCAAGCAGCGACCTAAGGAAACTCGCGACATAAGGAAAGCTTTAGCGACCTAAACTTCGCGACATAAGAAATCTTCAGCGACCTAAGCTTTGCGACATAAGAACTTCGGCATCCAGGAGCGACTTAAAAAAGCGGCAGCGACATAAGGAACAATGCGGTATAATGGAAAAGCGACATAAGGATGAGCGACATAAGTATCTTCAACGACCTAAGGAAGTCGTTCGCGACCTAAGGCTGGAGGCGACTTAGGGTTTCGCGACATAAGGAAGTCGTTCGCGATTCTTTTCTTGGCATGGTGTGCATGTATGTCGTTCACGATTCAAGGTATGCCGCTGCATCATCCTCCCTTGGTTGAAAAGAATTCGACCCCGAATTCACACTTTCCTCTTCTTCGATCTGCTTATTCTCATGATATGGAATCAAGTGTTTGACGTTGAAAATGTCAGCAGTATGGATATGATCTGGCAATCTTAACCGATAAGCATTCTCATTAATCTTCTTTACGATTTCCAAAGGGCCAATCTTTCTAGCAGCCAGTTTGTTGTAAGTACCAATAGGAAATCGATCCTTAGTCAATACTGCATATACAAAATCTCCTTCTTTGAACTCAACATTTCGTCTCTTAATATCCGCGGATTGCTTATATTTCTCATTCGCCTTAACCAATCATTCCTGCACAACCTTGTGGCACTCTTTCAATTCATTCACAAAATGACTAGCCCGTTTGATCACTCCCTTCTGCTGTGGTACTGTAGATAAATCTAATGGTCCCTTAGGCATTGTTGAGTAAACGACCTGGAATGGACTGAACCCAGTGCTACGATTAACTGCATGGTTGTGTGCAAACTCAGCTTGACACAGCTTTGAATCCCAACTCTTCAAATTGTCATTTACGAGGAATCTCAATAGATTACCTAGGGATCTATTCACAACTTCTGTCTGTCCATCTGTCTGTGGATGATAAGCACTACTGAATTTCAGCTTTGTCCCGACCATTCTCCATAGACTCATCCAAAAATGACTCAGAAAACGAGTGTCTCTATCCGATACAATAGATTCAGGCAACCCATGAAGACGATAGATCTCTCTGAAATATAACTGTGCGACATTAACTGCATATGCCGTCTTCTTGCATGCGACAAAATGTACCATTTTTGAAAACCGATCAACCACCACATAGACAGAATCATTGCCACGTTGCGTTCTCGACAATCCCAATACAAAGTCCATACTAACATCCACCCATGGTTTAGTAGGTATATGCAATGGTATATATAAACCTGCATTTGTTGCGGTCCCCTTTGAAACTTGACAAATATGGCACCTCTGAACAAACTTCTCAACCTCCTTCCTCATTGATGGACAAAAATAAGATTTTGAGATCAACTGCATAGTACGGTCATGACCCACGTGTCTATCTTCATGTAATTCTTTGATGATTTTCATTCGTAGACTGCAATCTGGAATACACAACTGATTTCCTTTGAATAGAAAACCATCAACCAGCATATATACATCCGTGTTTCCCTGCTTGACTTTGTCTAGGATCTTGGAAAAATATGAATCTGAAGTAAGCAAATCTGGAAGTAAGTCAAAACCCATCACCTCTACTCGCATGGTTGTTAGTAAATTATTCCTCCGACTCAATGCATCGGCGACATGATTGGTTACTCCAGACTTGTGCTTTACGACGAATGTAAATTGCTGTAGATAAGCTATCCACGATGCATGCCTAGCTGCAATTTTATTCTGCCCTTGTAAATGTTTCAATGCTTCATGATCCGTATACAAAACAAATTCTTTGTGGAACAAGTAATGTCTCCAATGCTTCACGGCCTGCACAATAGCATAAAACTCCACATCATAAGTACTGTATCTCATCTTTGCTCCAGAAAGTTTTTCACTGAAATAGGTAATTGGACGACCCTTCTGACTCAACACTCCTCCAATTCCAACTTTGGACGCATCTGTGTGTAACTCAAATAGTAACTGAAAATCTGGCAACACTAGAATCGATGCTGATGTTAAAAGTTCCTTGATCTGTTCAAAAGCAGATCCTGCCTCTTTCGTCCATGAAAACTGCTTTCCTTTCATACAATCAGTAACAGGAGCCATCACACTACTAAAGTGCGGTATAAATCTTCGATAAAATGAAGCTAACCAATGGAAACTTCTGACTTCTGTTATAGTTTTGGGCTGTGGCCAATTTCTGATTGCAGCTACTTTACTCTGGTCCACTTGTATCCCTTCCTTGGACACGACATAACCCAGAAATAAAACACTCGGCGTCATGAACACGCATTTCTTTGTCGCTGCATAGAACTGTTCTTGACGAAGAATAGTTAACACCTTTCGCAAGTGTTGAACGTGCTCCTCTGTGATAGTACTATATATCAAGATATCATCAAAGTAGACTACAACAAACTTCCCGATGTAAGGTCTGAAAATTTGATTCATCACCCTCATAAATGTACTTGGTGCATTAGATCGACCAAATGGCATGACCAACCATTCATATAATCCTTCCCGAGTCTTGAATGTTGTCTTCCATTCATCACCTGGTCTTATGCGAATCTGATGATAACCACTCTTAAGGTTGTTCTTAGAAAAGATTATAGACCCACTAAGTTGATCCAATAGATCATCAAGTCTTGGCATAGGAAATCTGTATCTGACAGTTATTTGGTTGAGTGCCCTGCTGTCTGTACACATTCTCCACGAACCATCTTTCTTTGGCACCAACAGAGCTGGTACAGCACAAGGACTGAGACTCTCTCGAACACGCCCTTGCTCAAGCAACTCATCAACCCGTCTCCTCAACTCTTCATGCTCTTTCGGACTCATACGATAATGCGGCCTATGCGGTAAAACGACACCTAGCACTAGATCAATTTGATGTTGTATGTTCTTTAGTGGCGGTAAATCCTTGGGTAATTCCGTAGGAAAGACATCTTCAAATTCATTTAACACCGGTCTAACCTCCGCAGGAATTTCAAGATCTTCACTTGTTTCATACCCAATCAACATAAACAATTCAGCACTATCTTCCACTTCTTTAACAAATTCTCTCGAAGATAATAGACTAGTTGGTTCCACTTTCTTCTCTGACTTGCTTTCACTTTGTTCATGCTTCTTAGGAACTAAGGTGATTTGAGTACCTTCAAACATGAAACTGTAGCTATTAGTGCGACCATTATGTTGTATAGCTCTATCATATTGCCATGGTCTTCCCAATAGTAGATGACACACATCCATATTGACAACATCACACCATATTTCATCTTTGTACTTCTTCCCAATAGAAAATGTAACAAATGCTCGTCTTCCCACTGTCACTTCTCCACCTTTCTTTAGCCATGCCAGTTTATAAGGTCTAGGATGTTTTTCAGTCTTCAACCCTAACTTCTTGATGGCTTCTTCAGAAATAATATCGCAGCTTCCCGCATCAATAACAAATCGACAAACCTTTCCCAATATAGTACATGTAGACTGAAAGATATTGCTCCTCAGCCAACTAGAATCATCCTCATGCTTTGGCATTAAACAAGACCTCCTCATCATCAAGTTACACCCTTCATCTCTTGACACAACTTCTTCATCTTCATCAAACTTCGGTGGATGAGAATAGTCAATTTCAGCTTCCACATCCTCATACTCACATTCCTCTGCAACTAATGCTCTCTTCTTTGGCTTTGTACATTCATTACTTTTATGGCCAAACTCTTGACAATTATAGCACTTGATACTGTTATTAACCTTTGCTTTAGCGGCTTCATTGACAATTGGTTTATTGACTGTCTTGGAAACATTTGCACTGCTACTAGCACCCTTATTCTGGTTGTTGGAACTCGTAAACACACCACTTCCTCGTCTCCCTTGTTTCTCCCAAGCTAGAGCTTTCTGATATGCTTTAGCAACAGACATAGGATTAAACATATTAACCATGTCTTGAATTTGCATTCGTAACCTTCCAACATATCTAGCCGTTAGCTGTTCCTCGGTTTCCATAATATCATTCCTTGCAATCAATTGATAGAATTCATCTGCATAGTCATTCATTGTCTTCGTCCCTTGTCTCAAATTCTGCAAACGTTGACACATAAGAGATTGATAATTGTACGGCAAGAAAGTCGCTTTCATCATCTTTCTCATCTTCTCCCAAGTGACAACTTTTGATTTTCTCATTCTCTCCCGAGTTAGTTTAGTTTGTTGCCACCAAGCCATAGCTCTTCCCCTTAGTCTTGTAGCAATTAATTGGACTTTGTGATTCTCAGGCACATCCTTGAATTCCAAAATTTCTTCAACATTCGACAACCAATCAAGAAATTCTTCTGCTTGCATACCACCTTTGAATTCTGGAATTTCCATCCTCATACCTGACTCCCATTTACGATCATTTTCTGAATCCCGAAATTGATTTCGTACTTGGCCTTGATTTCGATAATGAAGACTACCTCCATCACCATCTTCCATAAAATCAGATGTATTTCGATATCGATCCTGACCATCCACATCCCTACGACCACGCATGTTCCTTCTACCTTGTCTTTCAGCATCACGATATGGTTCATTTTCAAAACCACGTTGAGTTCTTCCCTCTGCATTTTGGTACCCATTGTGGTCTCGCATCATTGAAACTGATGATTCTCTCCTATCTCGATAAGACTGGGGTGACATCCTTCTTTCTTCCGAAATCGATGGCGAAACCCTGTTTCCACCCTAGTTCGAAACTGGTGACGTTCTCCTTTGATTTTGATTCATGTCATTCATCAATTTCTCCAATTTTTCAATACCCTCATTGAACTTTTCATTGATACGCTGCTCCATCTGCTCAACTTCTAGTCTTCTATACAAATCTTCAATATTTTGATAACGATTAGCACGTCTCGGAGGCATGATCAAATCTTCAACAAATTCAAACACAAACTTCACTTCGATCCAAAAAAATCTCGAATCAAAACTCCCCAACTTGTTTGAAATCTCACGAACACCCAACGAACTTGGAAAAATTTGTCTCCTTGCTTTGATACCAAAAAATGACGCAGCACGGAAGTAGATCTGAACCAGCGGTCAAATCTATCCCGGATCCAATCACGAATTACGGAAACAATAATCGATGAAACAAGATAAACTGATGAATTGATGATACCCAAGTGCCCAAATCCGTTGATCTCTCGAGATACCGGATTCTAGCTATCTTCAGCACGTTGATCGCGCACGATACCGCGTTAGAAGATCTACGATCCTTCGACGTTGATCTCGCGCACGAGATTCTGTGAAAGGAGATCACACTCAACTTCCAATTTTAAAAGAGGCACAAAGCTCTCAACAAATTTTATTCAAAAATCAACGCCTTTTACAAATGACAACACACCCCTATTTATAGGAAATTACAACACATACTCGACTTAACATATGCGACATAACAACACATTACAACACAAACGACTTAACGACATACAACACATTGACAAATGAAACCAAGCAGCGACCTAAGGAAACTCGCGACATAAGGAAAGCTTCAGCGACCTAAACTTCGCGACATAAGAAATCTTCACCGACCTAAGCTTCGCGACATAAGAACTTCGGCATCCAGGAGCAACTTAAAGAAGCGACAGTGACATAAGGAACAATGCGGTATAATGGAAAAGCGACATAAGGATGAGCGACATAAGAATCTTCAGCGACCTAAGGAAGTCGCTCGCGACCTAAGGCTGGAGGCGACCTAGGATTTCGCGACATAAGGAAGTCGTTCGCGATTCCTTTCTTGGCATGGTGTAACGCCCCACCTCTATGCTCATAATAACAAAGAGTATTAAAGTAAATACTGTCTATTATTACGAAGAATAAGGCTGGATAGGAGCGACCATCCGTAATTGGCCTTACACTAATATTGGTTATCTCGATAGGAGTGGTACATACTTTTTATTTTTCTTCTATTATTTGTTTACTCCCATCGACACACCCAATACTAGTATAAAACGAACTACGACGGTTCATAATAGTTTAGGACATTAGATATAACAATAACACAGATAATATAAATGTGGAACACAGATAAAAACAAAAGTCTTATATATATATAACTGATGTCAGTTAATACATAGTTGACTCGATACATATGATACAACTACAACTGTCGACTCTAGAAGTTATATATACAAGTACACTATCGACTAATATACATGAATACATATCGTTCTATACAATGACGCAACTACTACAAAATGACACCGACAACTTCAGAAGATGTGAAAAGTCTTCAAATCCTGAACAGCAGCTCAAAGAAGAAAATCTACAACCTGAAATAACTCGGGTCTGACCCGAGTATTACATTCAAAAGAAAATAATACACGGGTCAGTCTAATTCAAACTCAGTTATTAGTGCATAGAAGCAATAATAATCTCAAATAGATGACAGTCACAGAAATCACGTATATCCAACTCTCGATACGAGAATTGGATAACGGCAGATATAACACTAAGCAGTGTTAAACAACAATCACCAATCCAAATCAATTTAAACAATTGAAATGTCAATTTAAAAACAACAATCTTGGTTGGCTGTAGTACACGCTAACGTGTACTGCCTCGCCAATACAGTCTATGAAATACTCAAAGGATCAATGAATCCAAAAGCCAACGGATACAACTCAAATCAAAATGAACCATTTCAAATACAACTTCAAAATATTGCATTGAACCAACGAAATAATTTAACAATCGAAATATCAACTAAATCTGTCAATCCTACTAGGGCTGCAGTACACGCACGCGTGTACTGCCTCGCCACTATCCCGTTGAAATACACAAAGCTCAGTGAAGTTCAAGCAAAAGACTCCAATGTACAGCCTCAAACATATATGCAGTAAGACAGTTTCCACAAATGAATGATTCAAGTGGACAAGTGAACAGGTGAACAGGTGAACAGGTGACCAGTGAACCAGTGAACAGGTGAACAGGTGAACAGGTGAACAGGTGACCAGTGAACCAGTGAACAAGTGAACAGGTGAACAGGACACATGCAAATGAAACTGTCCAAGTTCAACTTCACTAGCTAATGCAGACTAGTGAACAACTAAATGAAACTGGGCAGCGCAAGTGCCAGACTCGAGAACAAAGGCGGTGGTACAGCTCAAATGCAACTATATCATACAAGACACAGCGACCATATGGATGCAGGCACATATATGTGTACAGGTCAGTGAAAACCCAAATCAAAATCCAAAGTCCAACGGCAGCTTTTATTTCAAGTGACAAAAGTCAACATCAATGCATATGAATAATATATATGACTCAATGCAATCATATTGAAACCAGGCAACATAGGTATGGAGGCAATGCACATGAATAAAACATCTCTGGGGATGCAGCAGAAAATGATACCGCAGCCTCTAAATTAATGCAGCAGTGTGAATATTACCTTGATAAAGGCAATATCGAACAAAGAATTTAAAGTAGCAACAAAAAACAAAACTGTGGCAAGTTCGAATTGAAGAGACAGACAAAAGCCAAGTAAACAAATCAATCAAAAATCATCAACGTCGAACAAATCGAATTGCCGAGTAAACCAATTAACAATTTCAGGGATTGCAGAATGAATTAGAGACGCGTGAGAAATAAAAATCACTCAAGAAAACCACAATCAAAAGACTACTTCTCCAACCACATGTATACACATAGGCACGTATATGTATACATGTATAGGGGTTAGATGCAGTGACAGTAGCCCATTCGAATCATCAAAATGCAACATATATAGCACTGTAAACTGGACAGTACTTAGTATCATAATTAAGAACCAGGCGCAAATGCCAAAATCATGGAACAACAAGTGATCTAACACTGATCAATACAAACTAGACGAGGCATCAAAACTCAAGAGAGTCAGATATGCAAAACTAAGCCCAGCAAATTATCCTAAAATAAATTTTTGCAAAACCAACCCATTAATTCCAGTGACCAAAAAAATCGACCAAGACCCTAAGTACTACGAAATCATCATATATATGAATCTACACAGTCGAAAGCATCTCAAGTATTTAAACCATAAACGAATGGCCGAAGCCCAACCTATACAAATTTACCAATTCAAAACAGCGACAGCCTATCAAAGGATTTAAAGTCAACTATGAACACGAATGGTCGAAGCCAAGGAGAACAAATCAACAAACAAGCTCATACTGTTTGAATTAGATGTGAGTGTGCGGTCACTCACCTTCTTCGAAGAGGCAACCGCGAGCGTCATAATGAATTCGACAAGAACGACATCTTTAATTCCCACAAGTCCTAAACGAACTAACTGGAAGGGATCGCAAGCAACAGAACGTCAAATACTTGATCGGTGATCACACTTCGAAAAGCCCTAAATTTTCAGATCTGATAACGAAGACGGAGCCACCATTTTTCTGTTGGATTTTAGCTTAGGGTTTTTCTTTTTCGAATGAAAGAAACCGGGTATAGGGCTGGTGATATTGGCCTCTTTGAGAATTCACGAAACCCTATTTCTCTGCTGGAAGAGACGAACGAGAGAGAACCGCCATTTCTCTTTTCTTTTGTCTAGGGTTTTGAAAAACGAAAAATGGAGGAACAGGGTCGATCCAATAACAAAAGGGAAGAGGGACGCATTGTTATCATCTAGTTTGGGCCGGTCATAACTTTCATTTGGGCTTGGTTTTACAAAGTAGGGTTTTTGCTTTTGATTTTCGAACGACTGAAAATGAAAAAGGAACGGGTCGGGGGAAAACAAGTAGAGATAGCCATCTCGGCAATGCAAAACAACACCGGCCCAACTACATTTTTAAGCCCGCGTATAATTTTATACAAACTTAAAAGAGAATTTAAATTCGATTCAAATTTCCAATAGCAACTGATAAATGATTTAATCGTCTGATGACGATGATTAATTGATATAAAACCCCAGGTTGTTACACATGGGGTGCGCGTATGTCGTTCGCGATTCAAGGTATGCCGCTGCATTACTATGTTAGTCCATAGGATAGTGGTTTTGATGACAACAACTATAGAAGTGTTATAAAATATATATGTGCAGGAAATCTATATGCAGGTATCAACAAAAGAAGACTGTACAGTAAAGAAAACAAAATTGATGAAGACAAAGATCAAGAGTTCAAGATTGAAGACTCATGAGATTCAAGATATTCAAGAGTTCAAGACAAATAATATAGTTAGGTTAGATATTTGTTAAAACTCCTTGAAAGCACTATCATTCTTTTTTATCCAATTTACTCGTGGAATGGAATCCACTTCGTTCTTGTTAAAGGGATGGAACTCACGAAATATCTAGTGGAACGGATAGTAGCCCTATTTCGTTATCCACTAATTTTGATTCAAAATGATTTTCAAAATTATCTCTTGTTTTATAAAATGATTTTCAAATATTCCTTTTCAAAAGAAAAACCTTCGTTCACATTTTCAAAAAATGTTTTAGCCTCAAAATCATATTTATCATTTTGTTATATTTTGATTTCAAAATTGTCCTTGATATTTTAGCCTCAAAATCTATTTTAATATTATATTTACTTTAGTTTATTTACTTTGATTTTAAATATATTTTAGTATATATACATATATACATTCATAAGTATTTCTACTTCTAAATACCTTCTACAAATACATAGAGTCCATTTGAATAAAGTTGCATATATTTTAAATCATCATTTTCAAAGTAAAGCAAATCATCACTTTTTACTAGACCATGTCGACATCCTATTTACTTGTCATGCCGACATGCTTCCCGTTACAGCAAAGGTTGTTTTCAAAAGAAGTGTCTATTCGTTTAAACCTCTTCGAATGGACACATCCATTCATTCTCTATAAATAGAGACTGTTATGGACGTTTTCAAAAAACTACTTTCATTATTTTCTCTCCTCTTTACTCTCTTATCTTATTTTCTAATCATCCTATCCATATTCTGCCGAAATCTTAAGTGAATCAAACCAGAATATCTCTAGTTTGATTCTCTGCCACTCTCTTCAAAGAATCTCAGTGCTTATCAGAGTTATAGATACATTTGTACTCAAAGAAACTTGTGTGGGGTTATAAAGGTGTGATCGTGTCCTTGGAAATCGATCGGGTGAACTTGTGTCCTGTGAATCAAGTGGTTCTACCCAGAGACCTGAGAATCTGGAGGGTGTACCTCGTTGCCTTGGAATCGAGGGATTGTAATCTAGATTATTATTGAATAGAAAGCCGTACGGGTTGTGCGGGACTGGATGTAGGGTAACACCGAACCAGTATAAAATTCCTGGTGTGTTCTTTCCTTTACTTGCTTTTTATTTATATTTGCATCTGTTTGTGATTCTGTGATTTGATCTGTGATTGTGTATTTGCATTAAGTTAGTTAATTCAATTTAAATCAAAGAAGTTTTAAAGAAATTCTTAAAACACTATTCACCCCCCCTCTAGTGTTAAATAGCCTTAAGATCATCTTCCGCGTCCCTGTCATTTGGTATCAAAGCAAGTTTTTCAAAGTATTCATAATCTGATTTTTGAAAAGTTCATGGCTAAGTTTGAAATGTTTCCTAAAAATATTTCTTTAATGATCAAATCATTGTGGTCTCATAAATTGATGCATGATAGTTATATAGAATCAGGTAGTCTACAAAAGTTGCTCACTGTGCAGGAATCTTGCTTCATGGTGACAAATGAATCTATTCACAATGGACAAGCTGTGCAAATAAGGAAAAACAAGTGGATACTTGATAGTGGATGTTCAAGACATATGACAGGAAATCCAGAGATACTCAATGACATTATTTACAAGGATGGAGGATTGGTTAATTTTGGGGATAATTCAAAAGGTTATGTGGTTGGCATCGGCAATGTAGGTAATTCTGAAACTCCTATTATTTCAAATGTTTTGTTAGTTAAAAATCTACAACATAATCTACTTAGTATTAGTCAGTTATGTGATAAAGGATATAGGATTAAATTTGAAAAAGACAAGTGTCACATCGAAGATAATAAATCTAATATTATCTTTGAGGGAGTTAAGAAAAAGAATATCTATATTCTTAGTATGAAAATTTCAAATAATAATCTATGTCTTTTGGCCAATACAAGTGACCCTTGGACTTGGCATAAGAGATTTGGACATTTGAATTTTAAACTCTTATCTAGACTATCCAAACTTGATCTAGTAAGAGGCCTCCCTAAGATGCAATTTAAAGTAGATAGTATATGTGATGCATGTCAATTAGGAAAACTTAGAAAAAGTTCCTTTAAACTTAAAGATATGATCTCTACTTCAAAACCTCTTGAGTTACTTCACCTAGATTTATTTGGTCCATCTCAGATTCAATCAATCAACCATAGTAAATATGTCTTTGTAATTGTGGATGATTATTCCAGATATACATGGACAATCTTTCTGAAACATAAAAGTGATACTTTTGATTATTTTAAAAGTTTTTCAAAAAGAGTTCAAAACCAACTTTCTTCCAAGATCATCACTATTCGTAGTGATCACGGTGGTGAATTTGAAAATGAGAAGTTTGAGGAATTCTGTAATCAGAAGGGAATTACTCACAATTTTTCGTTTCCAAGAACTCCACAACAAAACGGAGTAGTTGAGCGTAAGAATAGGACGATTCAAGAGTGTGCTAGAACTCTACTTTCTGATAGTAAATTACCAAAACATTTTTGGGTTGAGGCAGTTGCAACAGCCTGTTATATTTTGAATAGGATTTTAATTAGACCTCTAACCAATAAAACACCTTATGAACTTCTTTTCAATAAGAAACCTAAGGTATCTTATTTCAGAATTTTTGGAAGTAAATGTTTTATCTTAAATACAAAAGATAATTTAGATAAGTTTGATCCTAAATCCGACAAAGGAATCTTTATCGGATATTCTAACAGGAGTAAAGCTTATAGAGTTTTTAATCTAAGAACAAACACTATTGAAGAAACTTTACATGTTTCCTTTGATGAAAATTTCAAAGAAGTTGATCAGACTAATGATGAGGATGACTTAGTTATTTCTAATCATGAATCTGTAGATGCTACAAATGAAACTTTTCATCCAAATAAAAAGATTAGGCTTTTAAAAGATCACCCTGTAGAAAATATTCTAGGAGATATGCAATCTGTTGTTAAAACTAGGAATCAATTAAACAGTATGAGTCATGTTGCTTTTATATCCTCAATAGAACCTAAAAATCCAAAGGAAGTATCAACTGATGATTCATGGATTCTTGCTATGCAAGAAGAATTGAATCAATTCACCAGAAATGATGTTTGGGAACTTGTTCCTAGACCTGAGGATAAATCCATTATAGGCACTAAATGGGTATATAAAAATAAATCAAATGAATTATGTGAGGTCGTTAGAAATAAGGCTCGACTCGTTGCACAAGGTTATTGTCAAGAAGAAGGTATATAATATGACGAAACCTTTGCACCCGTAGCAAGATTAGAAGCTATTAGAATTCTGCTTGCTTTCGCTAATTTCAATAATTTCAAACTTTTTCAAATGGATGTCAAGAGTGCCTTTCTAAATGGTTTTGTAAAAGAGGAAGTTTATGTTGAACAATCTCCTCTCTTTGAAGATACAAAATTTCCAAATCATGTTTTTAAATTAAAGAAAGCCCTGTATGGTCTAAAACAAGCTCCTAGAGCTTGGTATGATAGACTTAGGTCTTATCTTTTGCAATCTGATTTTGAAATAGGTAAAGTAGATAACACACTTTTTATTAAAAGAAACAAAAATGATATTCAACTTGTACAAGTGTACGCAGATGATATTATTTTTGGATCAACCAATTCTGACATGAACAAAGAATTTTCTGACATTATGACAAAAGAGTTTGAGATGAGTCATATGGGTGAACTTAACTTTTTCCTAGGATTACAAATCAAACAATTAGATAATGGTATCTTTATCAGTCAAGAGAAGTATGTGAGAGAGTTAGTTAGTAAGTTTGGCTTGACCAATGTGAGTGGAAAACCAACTCCCATGGCAACCAATATAGCGTTAAGTAAGGATGATCTATCCAAAGACGTAGATCAAACCTTGTATAGAGGAATGATTGGATCACTTCTCTATATAACTGCTAGTAGACCAGATATCATGAACAGTGTCTGTCTCTGTGCAAGATATTAATCTCAACCCAAGGAAACTCATCTAAAAGCTGTGAAACGTATCATTCGATATGTTAAACACACCTTTGATTATGGATTGTTCTACCCTAAGAATGATTCTTTTGAATTAGTTTCCTACTGTGATGCTGACTATGCTGGGTGTAAGTCAGACCGAAAGAGTACAAGTGGAACTTGTCACTTTCTAGGTCATTCATTAATTTCCTGGTTCAGTAAAAAGCAGAATACTGTTTCCCTATCAACAACTGAAGCAGAGTATGTTTCTGCTGCTTTAGCTTGTTCTCAAGTTTTGTATATGCAACAAACCTTGAATGATTTTGGTATATATATCACGAAATCTCCAATTTTCTGTGATAACACTAGTGCCATTAGTTTGTCCAAAAACCCAACTATTCATGCCCGAACTAAACATATAGACATTAGACACCATTTTCTAAGAGATAACGTAAATAAAGAGAAAATTTCTCTTGATTTCGTTAAATTCTGAAAATCAAATAGCTGATATTTTAACCAAACCTTTAGGAGAACCTGTCTTCACCAAGTTAAGAAGAGAATTAGGTATATGTTCTCTTTCTGAAATATAGTATATAGTATAGTAGTATACATAAGGGTATATATGAATGTTTTCTTAACCATAGCATTTTACAACACCATGTCGACATAGTATTCATGCGTCATGTCGACATGAAACGGTAAAAATGACAATTCGTTTTTCCCTCTAATTTTTGAATGGGTGGTTATTTAACTCACCCATTCCGAGTTTCTCTTCCCTCCAATCATTATTTCTTCATTCTACTTTCTGGAAACATCAAATCCATGGCTTCCACATCCAATCCTAATCAAATTTCACTGGTTTCTTTCCCTTCTCATGGCTCTTTCCAAAACTCCATACTCGCTCGTGTCATCAAAATAGAGGAGAAAGTTAATGATTCGCTGCAGATGTTAACTGAAATACAAGTTCAACAATTGAGAATGGCAAGAGAGCAAGAGAAACAAGGGAAAATTCTGAGGAATCTTCAAAAATTCCTCATGGATAATCATGCCAATCCAATTGTAATTGAAGATTCTTCTAACATAGAAGCAAATGAAGAAAGAGAAGAAGACGAAGACGAAGAAGAAGAGGAAGAACCAATGGAGGAAGAAACTGATGATGAAGCAGTATGTGTAGGGGAAGTTTGTTTTGATGCTTATGGGAACATTGTGGAACAACATGGAAATTTCTGTTTCCATTACCCAAATTGTCCTGTCCACAAGTCTCCCATCATCAAAAACAACCGTTGAGTTGTTTATTTTCTTGTTTTAGTTATTTATGTGTTTATAAGTTTAAATAGTCATGTACATAGTAATATTGAAATGAATAAAATAATCTGTGGTTACACTTATTTTCTTATTCTTATATTGCTCATATATAACATTCTAAGTATACGATGTTTAGTGCATTGTTATATCTAGTTTCAGTATTATTAATGATAACACTATCATTAATATCATAGATTTAGGGGGAGTTAGTGTCATTTTTTTTTGTTGATGACAAAGGGGGAGAAGTATAAAATAGGTTAGTTAGGCATAGATTAAGGGGGAGTTATTAGATTTAGGGGGAGTTATAAGGAGAATATAAATATTTTATAAACAAAGGTTGTCATCATCAAAAAGGGGGAGAATGTTAGTCCATAGGATAGTGGTTTTGATGACAACAACTATAGAAGTGTTATAAAATATATATGTGCAGGAAATTTATATGCAGGTATCAACAAAAGATGACTGTACAGTAAAGAAAACAAAATTGATGAAGACAAAGATCAAGAGTTCAAGATTGAAGACTCATGAGATTCAAGATATTCAAGAGTTCAAGACAAATAATATAGTTAGGTTAGATATTTGTTAAAACTCCTTGAAAGCACTATCATTCTTTTTTATCCAATTTACTCGTGGAATGGAATCCACTTCGTTCTTGTTAAAGGGATGGAACCCTAGTGAGATGGAACTCACGAAATATCTAGTGGAACAGATAGTAGCCCTATTTTGTTATCCACTAATTTTGATTCAAAATGATTTTCAAAATTATCTCTTGTTTTATAAAATGATTTTCAAATATTCCTTTTCAAAAGAAAAACCTTCGTTCACATTTTCAAAAAATGTTTTAGCCTCAAAATCTATTTTAATATTATATTTACTTTAGTTTATTTACTTTGATTTTAAATATATTTTAGTATATATACATATATACATTCATAAGTATTTCTACTTCTAAATACCTTCTACAAATACATAGAGTCCATTTGAATAAAGTTGCATATGTTTTAAATCATCATTTTCAAAGTAAAGCAAATCATCACTTTTTACTAGACCATGTCGACATCCTATTTACTTGTCATGTCGACATGCTTCCCGTTACAGCAAAGGTTGTTTTCAAAAGAAGTGTCTATTCGTTTAAACCTCTTCGAATGGACACATCCATTCATTCTCTATAAATAGAGACTGTTATGGACGTTTTCAAAAAACTACTTTCATTATTTTCTCTCCTCTTTACTCTCTTATCTTATTTTCTAATCATCCTATCCATATTCTGCCGAAATCTTAAGTGAATCAAACCAGAATATCTCTAGTTTGATTCTCTGCCACTCTCTTCAAAGAATCTCAGTGCTTATCAGAGTTATAGATACATTTGTACTCAAAGAAACTTGTGTGGGGTTATAAAGGTGTGATCGTGTCCTTGGAAATCGATCGGGTGAACTTGTGTCCTGTGAATCAAGTGGTTCTACCCAGAGACCTGAGAATCTGGAGGGTGTACCTCGTTGCCTTGGAATCGAGGGATTGTAATCTAGATTATTATTGAATAGAAAGCCGTACGGGTTGTGCGGGACTGGATGTAGGGTAACACCGAACCAGTATAAAATTCCTGGTGTGTTCTTTCCTTTACTTGCTTTTTATTTATATTTGCATCTGTTTGTGATTCTGTGATTTGATCTGTGATTGTGTATTTGCATTAAGTTAGTTAATTCAATTTAAATCAAAGAAGTTTTAAAGAAATTCTTAAAACACTATTCACCCCCCCCCCCTCTAGTGTTAAATAGCCTTAAGATCATCTTCCGCGTCCCTGTCATACTATCCATCGAGTAATATGCAAGCAAAAATATTGATACAACTGTTATGCGGTGTAACTATTCATAATCTAGGGGTAAACTGGAATACTCAACTGCTATGTAATTCTGGTGTACATGAATTACAACTTACTGATGCAGAAAGGCAATGAATGCGATGAAGGCAGGTGATGTAATGGAGGTTCAGTTCTAATGCTTGATAAGAATTACCAGAATTGCAAAATGATGCAGAAATTGCAGTATTGAGGCAAGGCAGATGATGCATTAAAAAGTGTAGATCTGATCTGACAAGGCAGTATAATGGTTTTGACTAATAGTATAATGAGGCAAATACGTAATAGAACAATTGATCAATCTAGCAGATTTGAGGCCATATCTCGTAATGCAGTGCAAAACTGGGCATGTACAACTGATCTTGAATAACTGAGTAATGCAATAAGGCATGAAAATTGGTCTGAAGTCTGGTCATGTGCAAAATCGGTAATTTGCAAATTTGAAACCGATCATGCACACAGTGTTTGGTTAATACTGTCATTCTGTGAGAAAGAGAATCTCTGACTCTATATCTAAACTAAGATGAGCTGTATTAACGATCAAGTGGAGCTTGTACCATATCCAATCTAATCAAGTGCAACTCAAATTGTCAATGTAATTTTCACCACTAGGATAAACTAGAAAAATTGATATAATCTTTCTCATTATCACCTCAAGATGATAGCACCAGCACTACTACTATCATTCAAGGTTGTGCACTAGCATAAGCACTATCAGCTCAACATGCGCAACCTATTGCCTAAAAAGTGGCATATTGGTCAGAAACAATATACTTATACACTTGGATTCATAAAAATTGGTTTATTGTCGTGGCAAGGTATTGAAACTATATTACCACATGGACATTGACAAAAATTGGTATGTGTATTCTACTAATATATGCAACTTTTCTAGCTTTAGGCTCAAGTAAATAAATTATAACGAAATTCTCATTGATTTAGTATGTGTTTTTTCTTGTGATTAATGCAGCATTCTTTGATATTTTCACTACCTAAAGCAGTCTCTTCTTACCATGATCAGTTGGTTACACACGGTAAAGTGAATTAGTTTTTGTTGTTATAACAGAGAAATGATAGAAAAATTTAGAAAGGAGCAAGATAATATTTTAGGCAAAGAGAACTTCAACACTTTTTTATTTAATGAAACGATACAATATAAAGCTAAAAGAAAATGACGATCCTAACATTATGCCATGATATCAGCTAACAGTACTAAGAAAAAGTAATTATTTTGAAACATTCAACTATACTATGCAGTCCTAAACACATCAGCTAACACTCCTCCTTGTTTTAGGAATTGCATACACCAAGTTTTGTTCTAAAGAATTCAAACTTGCTGAGTGACAATGGCTTGGTGAAAACATCTGCAATTTGATCATCTATTTTGCAGTAAACAAGAATGATAGCTACCTTCTTTTGTACTTCTCTTAAAAAATATAACTTAATATTGAAGTGCTTGGTTTTTCCATGAAACACAGGATTTTGAGATATTGCAATAGCAGCTTGATTGTCAATATGAATCCTTGTGCTTTCCTCTTGCTTCAAGTTGAGATCAGTTAAAATCTTTCTCAGCCATAAAGCCTGATTAACAGCTGCTGTTCCAGCAATAAATTCTGCTCCAGCAGTAGATTGTGCCATAGTTTCTTGTTTTTTTGAGCTCCATGAGAAAACACCGAAACCAAGTGTAAAGCAGTAGCCGGAAGTGCTTTTCATATCATCAGCAGAACCTCCCCAATCGCTATCTAAGAAACCGACTAAATTGAACTCTTTGCTCCTCGTGAATTTTATACCAAAATCAAATGTGCCTTTAACATATCTAAGCACTCTTTTAGCAGCCTTAAGATGCCATTCACTTGCACAATGCATAAATCGAGACAAAATACTCACAGCATTCAAAATATCAGATCGAGTTGCTGTAAGATACATCAAGCAGCCAATCAAGCTTTTGAAATATGCTTGATCAATCTTCTCAGTTCCATCTTCTTTGCAGAGCTTCTCTTTTGAGTTCATCGGAGTGGCCATTTCTTTGCATTTTTCAAGTTTGAACTTCATCAGGATCTCCTTAGTATATTTCTTTTGACATATGAAAACTTCATATTCACTTTGTTTGATTTCCATTCCAAGAAAGAAAGTCATCAATCCGAGATCTGTCATCTCAAAAAATTCCATCATCTCTTGCTTAAATTTGTCAACAGCACTTATTTTGTTTCCTGTGACAAGCAAGTCATCGACATATAGTGAGATGATAAGAATGTCTGCACCATTAAGCTTGACATATAATGTTGGTTCAGATGGGCTTTTAATAAATCCCAAACTCTGAAAGTAATAATCAATCCTGCTATACCAAGCCCTTGGAGCTTGCTTCAAACCGTAAAGATCTTTTTTTAGAAGATAAACCTTGTCTTCGTTACCTTGCTTTACATAGCCTTCCGGTTGCTCTACATAAATCTCCTCCTCTAAAAAACCGTTCAAGAATGCTGACTTGACATCTAATTGGTAAACTTTCCAATTATTTTGTGCTGAAATAGCAAGCAAAAGCCTGATAATGTCAAGTCTAGCGACGGGCGCAAATGTGTCTGAGTAGTCCACACCGGGTATTTGAGCATATCCTTTGACTACTAACCTAGCTTTATACTTATTGATTGAGCCATCAACATTATGTTTAGTTCTGTACACCCACTTGACTCCAATCACCTTTCTGTTTTGAGGCCGATTAACCAACTCCCATGTTTTATTTTTTTTCAATCATGAACAGCTCTTCCTTCATTTTAGTAACCCAACTTGGATTAGTCTTAGCTTCTTCATAGTCATTAGGTTCACACACAGCAACATTGCAGCTTTGGTAAATGTGAGAAAGTGGTCTTGTGCCCCTGATAGATATGTCATCCACCATTTCATTCTCCAAGTCTTCGATGCTTTGATCTTTTGCATTCAAGACAGGAAAATTGAGATTTGACACTTTTAGGGCTGAATCTACCTTCTTTACATCATCCCAATTCCATTCTTCATCTTCTATAAAGTGCACATCTCTACTTACAATAATTTTTTGAGTTTGTGGATGGAAAATTTTATAAGCTTTTGCAACAGAACTATAACCAAGATGCCTGGAAGTGCTCATTTATCTAATTTATCTCTTTTGACCTGCGGAACATGAGTGAAGCACAAACATCCAAATATTTTAAGGAAATTTAAAGATGGTTTATATCCATACCAAACCTCAAAAGGTGTTTTATCCCTCACTACTCTTGTTGGAAGCCTATTTTGTAGGAAAACTGCAGTGCTTGCCGCTTCAGCCCAAAACTACTTTGGCAAGTTCTTCTCATGTAGCATACACCGTGTCATTTCTGGTATAAATCTATTCTGCCTTTCACTAACTCTATTTTGTTGTGGAGTGTATGGTGTGGTTAATTGATGTTGAATACCTTCTTCCTCGCAAAAACGATCAAATACTTCAAAAGTGTATTCCCTACCATTGTCTTAACGAAGAGTTTGAATTTTACAACCACTCTCATTCTCAACTCTGGCTTTGAATTTCCGAAACAATTGAGCTACTTCGGACTTGTATTTCAAAAAGAAAATCCAACACATACGTGAAAAATCATCAATGAATGCAACATAATAAAGACTACCATTCAGGGAAGGTGTTCTTTGTGGACCTGCAATGTCAGTATGTACTAATTGGAGCTTCTTTGTTGCCCTCCAAATTGCCTTGGGAAACGGTTTTCGGCTTTACTTCCCATATTGACATGTTTTGCAGTTTGGAATATGATCATCAAGTTCTGGAATATCATTTGCCATTTCCTTTGATTTCATTTGTAGCAGCCCCTGATGATGATAGTGTCCGAGTCTCTTGAGCCATAACTCGGTGATATTTTCTTTGATTTTAAAGGCCGTATGCTCCTCCTCCAATGGATTTAGAGAAAAACTTTTTCCTTTCATTTTTACTTTAAAAATATCTTTACCACTTGCATCTTTTATTAAACAACATTTGTCTTCGAATACAACTTTATTACCCCTTTCAATTAGCTGACCAACACTTAATAGGTTTTGATCAATTTCGGGAACATACAAGACATTAGAAATAAACTTGGTACCTGAACAAGTAGAGATTGCAATTGTTCATTTTCCTTTCACAACTATATATTTTCCATTTCCAACTCGAACTTTTAATGAACTTGTGTTGCTTAGTTGATGGAATAGATCCTTGTTATATGTCATATGGTTAGTACAACCACTGTCTATAAGCCAACTCTCATTTGACTCGATGCTAGAGAAACATGTAGCAACAAACAAGTGATCCTCCTCCTCTTGATCAATAGTCTTTGCCTCTTCATTGCTTTGTTGATTTCTGTTTCTGCATATAACAACTTCATGCTCCAATTGATTACATTTGATGCACTTAGCATTAGGTCTTTTCCAGCATCTAAATGGAGCATGACCTTTCTTTCCGCAGTGTTGGCATGGTGGATAATTTCTCTTCAGATTTTTGTTCTTCCCCCTTGCAAAGGTATATGTTGTACTTGCTCCATTTTCTTCAATATCCTCTTTTATATTTTTCAGCCATATTTTGATGCTTGGCTGGTAAAGCTCCTTCGGTTATTGTATCTTCCCTCATCAAGCTTCTTTGTTCTTGTGCTTGTAATGCATTTAGCAATTCTGCCAATGAAATTTTTGACAAATCTCTTGTATTTTCCGAGGTGGTGATGGTTGCTTCATATCTTTCAGGAACGGTAACAAGAATTTTTTCGACGATTCTCGAGTCAGTAAAATCTGATCCAAGAAGCCTCACTTTGTTTGCAATACTAAGAAGTCTAATAGAATAATCTTTGATCGTCTCAGAATCCTTCATTCGTTGAAGTTCGAATTCCCTAATCAATTTCATGACTTGCATTCCTTTAATTCTTTCATCTCCTTCATACTCTTTCTTGAGATAATCCCATATCTCTTTTACAGTCTTTAAGGACATGATGCGAGTGAAGATGGTGGATGAAACTGCAGCAAACAAGCAAGCCTTTGCCTTTGATTTCTTTGTTTTATTTTCTTTTTGCAGTTTTATTTGTGCCAAGGTTGGATTGTTGGGAAGTTCAGGAATTTCATAGTCTTCTTCCACTGCTTCCCATAGATCTAGAGCTTCTAAGTAAGTCTCCATACGTACTGCCCAAATCTGGTAGTTGTTCCCATCAAACACTGTTGGAGCAAATGAAGAGAGACTATTAGCTTCAGTTTCCATGGCTTTTCAAACTCAAACACAGATCCCTTAAGAAGAAAGCTCTGATACCAATTGTTGTTATAACAAAGAAATGATAGAAAAATTAGAAAGGAGCAAGATAATATTTTAGGCAACGAGAACTTCAACACTTTTTAATTTAATGAAACGATACAATATAAAGCTAAAAGAAAATGACGATCCTAACATTATGCCATGATATCAGCTAACAGTACTAAGCAAAAGTAATTATTTTGAAACATTCAACTAAACTATGCAGTCCTAAACACATCAGCTAACAGTTTTTGAAGTTTAGGCATTACACTTTCTCGTTTGAGGTTTAATTAGGGATTTCACTAGCTAAAGACGTGGCATCCACGAAATGAAAATATAACGATGTATTTGACATATATACTTACGGATAAAAAATGTATCAAATTCAAAATGCACTAATGGGATGCCTAAAATGTATTGCATTTCACAATCTTTGTTCACATGAATGTTGGAGTTCTTGTGATATCAAGTTATCTTTTTTATCAAACCATACCAATGTTAAGTATGAATGAATATTATTTGGTTTGTGTGGACAACAAATTATGTCACCATTTAAATATTGTAAGTACATAATGTCCATGCATTGGCTTAGACTAATCCATTGTTTATAGATGCTACTTTAAGATCAGCAAAGTAAACGTTTACTGAAAAAAGTTGAGCTACTTATTTTTCAATTGTACTGGTGATGCTGACCAAGTGAATCTCTGCTCTAGCTTTTGCCCAAGTGGAGAACTAAATCAAAACTTGGTTTTTCATGTATGTGGAGGGAGCCACAGACTTAAATATCTTATTCACTCTTTCTACCGTTTTAGGATATGAGTATGCTATCAGTAAAGATTCTTTAATTCTTTTGATCATTTCGATTGAAATGGGCGGAAGAAGAATAACTTTATTGTAGATACTTTTATGAAAAGAAAACAATACTAGTAATGTGATTATCATATAGTAGGATTAGAAGGAAGTTGCAAGTTGTTTCTTTGATTATGGTTTACCTAAAAGCTTCAAGAGAATAAAAATATTATGTAATGAAACTATGATTAATTTGTTTATAAGTATATTATTTGTATGTAAAATTATGTTGGAAAGATACAGAGATGGATGGGATTCGTGCACTGGTAAGAAAGTAGTCGCTGCTATGACCTTGGCCATCATATCGAGTATATCATCCACAGTTGCTAGAATTTGGGCCTGTAAGTGTTCATATTTGGGATAACTTATTCATATTTGATGCTTTCCTAATACAATCACAACATAATATGTTTAGATTAGTCATATGTTTCCACGATGCATATTATAACTTATCATCTTTTAAACGCAGGACTTATATTTCACTTGGAGACAATGCTACAAGAAGGCCGGTAATGCATATAAAAGATATTTTCTCATGTACTATTTCACTATTGCCAAATGTACTCATCTAACATTAGATATTAGAGATATATGATTTGTGTATAACTTGTTTTATCTATTATTTGTTCAGTGTTTCAGTCTTTTGTTGTTATTTTTTGGAAACAAGAATTCTAGTTGTGCATTATGTATGACATTAATCATGTATTGCTTAGATATCTCAGATTTAAAATCCAAACCACATATTTAGTGATTTAGATTTGAAATCAGCAACACCCAGGTTGTGTTGCAGATTTGAAATCAGCAACATTTGTTGGTGTTGCTGATCCTAAATCGGCAACCTCACTTGAGTGTTTCAAATTTTAAAGCACAACACCTAACGGATGTTGTGGATTCTAATTCCCCAACACTACTTTGGTGTTTTAGAATTTAGATCAATAACAACCAACTCGCAACTTCCAATAGGTGTTTCAAAAATGAGCAAAATACTACTCTAAAACTTAGAAAGTACTTCTAAAATTATTTGAAACATATTATAACCATTGCAAAATTACGTTTTTAGTGTTGTGGCTGTTTATCCCAGTGTCCTAATGATGGATTAAAAAAATTACATCCACTAGCGATCGACCTAAATGCTCATTGAGATGATGGATTAAAAAATTATGTCCACTCACAGTCATGTTGGATGGTTAGGCAAGATGATAGATCCAAAAATTATTTCCACTCATGATCGAATCTAATGTCTTAGCGAGTGATGGATTAAAAAAGTACATCAACTTCCCATCGAACCCAGTAGCTCAAACAGATGATGAATACATAACCAACCCTCCTAGTTATGTGTGCACCTGTATAGAGACTTGAAAGAAGTTCCTATAGGCACGCTCGGAATTCAAACGTAAAAAATTGAATCCATTTTCTATGAATGAGTCTAATGACTCAATGGGTGGAATATTTGAACAAGAGGGAATTGAATCGTGCAGTTTTCAATCAGTTGTGATTGACCCTACTTACACATGTGCTATGAGACTGGATCACATAAGCATGATATGAGTATTAATAATTACAACTTATGAACCAGTTGTCTCTCACAATTTAGTATTGGATCAGGAAGTGTGTTAGATTATGATGATCTAAATCCATTTTGAGTGTTAGGATATATGTGATTTATTTATAAAATAAATAGGTGTAAATACTTATACAAGTGTTTTAAAAGTTAAAGTTACATTGGTGCTAAGTAGTCTAGCATTTATACATGATAAGTGAAAAGATGAGTACGAAAAAAATTCACCATATGTAATTTATATATGAACCAAATAAAGTGCATGTAAAAAAGGTTTAAGATGGATGACAACACTCTAGGTTTATGCCCTTATTGTAGTAAACAGAAGTACATAATATACATGTTGAGTGGTTCAGGGACTTTTCTTTCTTCCTCTAACTTCCATCCTTTACCAAGGAGCTTGAAATGTCTTTAGAGTTGTCTCCTCATATTTTACATCATCAAAGCCAATTATAACCGACAATGATTTGAAAGACGTAGACTTCATTAGGTTCTTCTCATTCTTAGGAGATTTGGTTATAATGATCCCATGCATCGCTCAGATCTTCTCCTCTTTTGGTACTAAATGCTACATACTACTTTGGATTGGCTACCTCTTGGATCAGGTGCATTGGGAGCAAAGGTAAAATGGTAAATTTCAAAAAAGAATTTATTTACTAATTTGCATAAGATCATATTTTGTGTTTATATGAATAATAAATTTATATTAAACCATATTTAGTGTTTATTAATAAAAGAGTTAGGGTATATTTTAATTTATATATTTGTATCTAAAATATTCATTTACTTGTGATTGTTTAACAATAATATTTTATCACTTCCTTAACTTCATCAGGTTCTTCTCATTCTTAGGAGATTTGGTCATAATGATCCCATGCATCACTTGGATCATCCCCTCTTTTGGTATTGAATGCTACGTACTACTTTGGATTGTCTACCTATTGGATCATGTGCATTGGAGCAGATGTAAAATTGTAAATATAAAAAAGAATTCATTTACTAATTTGCATAAGATTGTAATTTGTATTTATATGAATAAATTTATGCTAGACAATATTTAGTGTTTATTAATTGGGGTATATTTTAATTTATTTATTTGTATCTAAAATATTCATTTACTTGTGATTGTTTAACAATAATATTTTATCACTTTTTGACTTTAATTTAATTTATTAATTTAATTTGATAACAAGAGTGGTACTTAATTTAAGCAGAGCACTCATTTTGGTGTTTTGAGGGAACGAACAGGAGACCTCTAGAACCACAATGTAGAGATCTTATCACTTGAGTAGCAGCCCTTGACTACTTTATTAATTTAATTATGATTTAATTTTATGTTTAAATTTTATTGTGTTTGTATTCACAATAAAAACATTGAATCTATATAAAAAGTGATCAATCAAACCTAGGGGTAATATGGAAAATTGCGTGATATATGTACAATTAACCATTGTGACTTACGGTTAAAGATCGTATAAATTATGATCATATGTAAGTGATGATGTCAAAGGAAATATATAAAAATACATTAAATGATTAAATATATTTACACTAGTATGAATTGTATATTTTTTTTAACATTTATATTCATAATGTGATATAATTATACCTATAATATATATATATATATACACACAACAAAATAATTTTGGCATGCATATATATATAGAAACTTATGTATATATACAATATCTTGTTTAGAATAAATAATATATATATATATATATATATTCATATTAAATTCAAAAGATCTTTGATATTTTATAATTTTAAAATCAAATTTGAATTGATTTCACTTTCTAAATAAATAAAATACCCAATTTTTTTTAGTTTTATTAAACAAGCTGCCAACAAACGATAACATATAAACATATATTTCCAATAAATTTTTTGAAATTGTGTATAAACAAATAAATTTTTCATTTATAATATTTTTGTTATGGCTATATATATATATTACAAAATAAAACAAGGAAAATAATTATATTTTTTATTAATAATAAAACTAAATTTTTTTAATAGTTAAATCTATAAAGAGTGTGTATACCAAAAAAAATTAGATCCGAAATAAAATTATATTTCTATTTTATTTTAAAAGCCAAAAATGATTTTATACACATAACACACACACAATAATGTTTTCTTAATTAAAAATTATGAATAATTTTCAAATTTATTCAAAATTCTTGATCATGGCTAAAAATAATATTATTCATATGTGAACATATATATATATATATAACTAAATAGAACAAAATAAAATATTACCTACTTCCTTGTGATCGTGCCAATAGTCTAAAACCTTAGTCATTTATTGTTTCCCCCATTTCCTTAGCTAGAGTTAGCAACACCGTCTCTTTTGCTTCACCAATGGTTTCTAGAGGGTTAGAGATTTGGCTTGTATCTTATGGTTAAATAGATAAGGATATATTTATAGGAACCTTTGTCCATGGATAAAAGAATCGCTTTCTTCATTCTCCCAAATCATTAATGTATTCACAATCCATCAAATCATTTTCCCCCGCCTACCTTGCATGGCCGTCCCTAATATAACCATCTTGTGACGCCATATATTGAGCCAATCATTGATTTAACACTTAAATCGATTTTATAATCCATATATCCAAAGTCATATATTAATTAAATCAACACGCAACATTTATATGTCGTTTTGAATAATTTTCCAACTTTCAAATAATTAATTAAATGCTATTGAAATTTTAATACAACATTCGTATCTAATTTTATTATTAACTTATATTATTTATAAGTTAATTTTAATTGGTTGAATTCAGAAATAACTAAGAACTCGGTTGTGTCGACTCTTGGTATGAACTTGGTCCTAAGTTGATATTTAAACAATTCAGATATTGAAGCCTATACGGACTTTGTTAAAGCACAATATCGGGCACAAGTTATCACTTACAGATCATTTTAGGGAAATCCAATTTCTAACATATTCTAAGCTCACCTAGTAATGATTTTTGGGCACGTGTTCTATTCATCATCATTGTACCACTTAGATATCTAGAGTATGGTCTAAGATCAAAAATCCTACTAATGTTTGTACATAATTTCGTAGACCGCTATAATGTCCTTTGTTCAATCCAATAACATTTATCAATTAACTGATTTACTATGTCCAAAGATTTCGACTTTAAGTTGACTACCAATTACAATGATATTAATCTGCTACAACAAAAGAGACGAATCCTCACATGAGTAGTGTTTCTCTTCAAATAGTTCAACGTGTACCCAAATATGCCCGTAGCATTGTTGACATGCCATGTTCTTGATCGTAGTCGGAGTATAGCTTACACCTACTTAAGATCGACAGTAGTCAAAAGTCCGAAGATCATTGTACGTTGTTACAATGAGATCTTCAATTTTGATTTAGTTGTATTAACCCGTAGAACACTCGTCGAGTCATTCTGTGTCTGTTTCAAACAATGATAAATACATAATCTCTTGGTGCCTACAACGGTCCTGAGGGATCCACAGTCCATCATTTAAAGAGTGTAACATTACTGGTCTCAAGGGATGTATCGATATCCTTTTTTCGATACACCTTGACTAGGGACATTTAAGGAGTAAGCATTTAAATATCGATTTAATACTAATGATTATGAACACATTCATAACTACAATCGATAAAATGCATTTTGTAACGATCCGAAATTTTGAATACTTCGTATTTAAATATATGAATTATTTAATACTTGTACCTTGGATTTAATGTGAATAAATATGATTTTATAATCTTATTAAACTCCTTTTTAATAATAACTAATGAAGGTAAAATCATTTTTGAAATGTATTTACCAAAATATACACTTTGAAGTAATATTGAAAATAAAATCAAAAAATAAAATGTTTTATTGAGAATCAACTTTTTATTCATTAAAAGTTGTATAAACATTTTGAAACTTGTATAGTAACATATGAATACATTAATAAGAATTAAACACCTCTCTTTTCATAACCAAAGATTAATCAAACTAAGTATTAATTAATAAAATAATGGAGACAAAGACCCTTGATTTAAGGAGCAAAACAAGGCATGGATTAAGCCATGTAAGAAGGCTTGTCTCAAGGCTTAAGATGCGGAAAGGAAGGTGCAAGGAAGCTTCCTTTGGAGGGTTATGGACAGACATTTTCCACATTTCCAAATTCTATAAATACATCCCCTTGCTCTCTCTTTTGTTCATTCATTCTTTGGAAAAGAAACTATTGTTCTTTTTCATGTCTTCATCCTCTCTTTCTCCTCTCTAACTTTCTCAAATCTTATTCAAACCAACTCCTTTCTTCTCCAAACTTTCACAAAGTTCTTATATCTCGTAAAGAACATGGTGTAGCATCCAACAAGGTGAAGAAAGATGGAGAAATGGGTGGTCCTTTCCCAGGCCGTGAGCATCATACTGGTGGAGGAGGCTTGCGTTTGTGTATTGATGAGCAAAGGTGGTAGCTTTGACGTCGGGGTGATGGTAGGAATTTGTTCCTAGGTTGTTTTGGCTTGATATGTTTGTCAACTTGGTTTTTAGGTGAGTTATCTCAACATCTTGCAAGTGTATATTGTGTTATACATGTTTGATTGCAAAAGCATAAATATTAAATGAAAACCAATGAAAGTTATAACTTTTGGAAACCCCTCTTGCTTTTGAAAGCAAATGATAACATATACGTATTATAACTTCTCTAATAAACCCTCTAAAAACTTGTAACGTGGCCATAACTTGATGTTTACATGTTTGAAAATGTTTTGTGTAAAGTTGAAGTTTTTTTGCGAATGTTTGAAGTGAGAAAGTCGCTATGGAAGTGCTTTGAAATCCCTTAATTTTAATTTGTGTAATCTGATGATTTATGAACATATCTGTAACGACCTATATTTTACATATCGGAGGACCGTATAATATTTTTATTTTATTCATATGAGGTCAAATGATTCTATTATTTTAGAATATGACTCTTGGGGATAATTTACACACTATTGATTTTTTTCAAATTTCTTTATGATCATTTTGACCCTGAAAACCTTGTTTGGGCTATAACTTTTGATAGCAGTCGAATTAGGGTCTCAAACCAATTCCATTGCTTCGAGATGATGGTTTTCCTTTTCGAAAAGTGGTTGTATTAGAAAAAAGGAGTTACAGCTAGAAAGTTATGGTGGTTTAAATTTTTAAGAATTGCTGGCCAGGATTAGTATGTAATTATTGAAGCCCATTAGTTGGTCCATTAGTCTAATTAGAGAATCACTATAAATAGGGGTTGTAGGAATCAAATGAAAACTTTCTCTCTTATTCTAAATCAGGTCTAAACCCTAATTAGCCTTAGATCCATCCTAATTTCGCCAATTTGCAATGCTTTGGTTTGCTGTTCAGATTAGATCTACACCCATATTGGTTGAATTTGGTAATTGGTGAGTGGTTTATACCTTCTCACTATTCCATGTATATTTATATGGTATAATTATAGGATTTAACATGTTTTAAATCAATTTTTTGCCATAAAATCTTTTCTAACTTTAATTACATTTTGAATTACGAAAGTGATCTAGATTGGCTAGAAAATACTATTTTGCTCATGCTCATATATTCATGTTATATGTAGATCTATGTTGTAAATTGACATGTGTATCTTGTTTTGATGGATTGCATGTTCGATTGAATGAAATTACTTGTTATTCTATGTTTGGATGATATGATTTGATGTTGTTTGCTATTGTTATCATTGCATAGGAAGTTAAGTTGGAGAATTGAGCAAATCGGAGACACAGATAGTCGGAGTTGGACAAAACTTAGAGGGGAAGCTCTGGAGAATAGGAAGAGCTTGGGGTCCAAGTCGCAAGCTCTAATTCCTTAAGTACAGAAGTCAGCACCGACATGAGAAGTCGGTACCGACATCTGTTGGTTAGTCCATGGTGGCAGCGACTTTGGGGAAGGTAGTGATATTGATAGTGGAGGTTGCATATAGTGTTGGATTGGTGATTGGTCAAGTGCTTAAGGCTACAATGGCTTGTTTCTAGGATATGGAGTTGGTTGCTTTGAAGAGTGGACTTGCTTTATGATGACATGTTTTGGGTAGAGAGGTCGAGGTCAAAGCACCTAGTTATTGTAACGACTCGATATTTTTGGACCATTCGCATCCATTATAAGTGTATAGGTAGACACTCATGTTGGAATTGAATTGCTCAAACTACCGCGTTGTTAATTTAAATTTGGCAAAACTGAACATATACAGTAAAATAAATAATCACAGATCACAGACACAGAGTAATAAATGCAGCGGAAATAAAAGAGATAGTAGTTCATGAAGCTACTATATAAATGTATAAGTTACATCAGAGTTAAACCAGATACAACGGAAGAGTAATACGATACATCAGATACAAATCAGAATACATCACTGGAATCATCGAATACTGAAAGCGGAATAGATTGCTGGATCTTCAAGCAAAGCTCCAACTTCAAAAGTGAGTCTCGAATATTGGTACACTCAGTCTGACCCGAGCGTAAAGCAAAACACGAGACACTCGAGTCAGGATTAACATTCTTATATTAATAAATCCAACTCAAGTGAAATAGCAATTGAAATACAAGTAACTCAAAGGATGTTGGAATAACCATCCTTTAAGGATCCGTTAAACTATCTACTATGTAGTAGTGTACGATAAGTAGATAATGCCTATCAGTAATATAAAATATCAAAATAGTGTTAAGTCATGGCCCATTCCACCCTTAACACATTTTTATTCCCAAGAGCATATACAAGACCGTAGTTTCCCCAAAACCGGAAGTCACCAGAGGGCAATCCATATACTAAAGGTACAAACCAAAATCGTAGTGGTCGCGTATAAAGGAATACAAGTATGACAAGGCACATGAGGCAATACCCAAGGTAGTGAAACTACCGTTTGCCTGATCCGGAATGGTGAGAACGCATCGCCGCAGCGACCGCAACATCGCGAAACAACACTCCCAAAATCAAGGGTGCACCAATCGACAACAAGTAATGAGTAGTTCGAAGAAGTGTGTTCGCTTGAGGTAGCTGACCTCCATTTGGCCCGGCACGGCTCCTGTTTTAGTCATTTCCAATTTGACACAAGTGTCAAGGCTATCCATTATCGTTCTCTTTCTTCAGTCATCGCGTACATCATTCCAACCACTTCATTCTGGATCATACTCCGCGTATAGTTATTAAAGTGGTTTTCGGTTTAGACAGTGAGTATGTCCCTAACCGATTCCGGTCTCTTTAATAACTTTCGTAATTATTACACCGATTGGTCGTTTAATAAATTTCAAAACCAAATCAATTTCAATTTCAATTAGAATTTATAAATCAACATTTCATTTCTCTTTCGAAATAAATTTCCATAATTTACGTTTCAAAACTCCAAAATTACCATTTCGAAATCTTATAATTCAAATTCAATTTTTATTTAAACAATTCAAATATTGATTCAGGTTCGCATATAAGTTTCATTTCGAAAATCATTTAAATTAATCTAATTCAACATTCAAATCAATTTAAATTCATTTATCTATTTCATTCAATATTCATTAAGTAAATTCGCCATTCAAAACAATTTCTATTAAATTTCCAATTCATTAACTCCATTATTTAAATTCAACTTCATTATTTCAAAACTTACAAATTGAATTAAATTAAATTTATCAAATCAAATTCTTTAAATTTCAAGTCTTACATTAATTTCAATAAATCACATTTTATTTCTTGATAAAGAAATTCAATTTCACTTATTTAATTACTTAAATAATTTTCCAAAATTTAATTAATAAAGAAACTCAATTTCAATTATTTACGTAGTAAAGATTCACTTACTCAAAAATTCAATTTCTCTTAACAAAGAATCAATTCTTATTTGATTATTAAATAATTCAATCTTATTTAATTATTAAATAATTCCAACCTTAATTATTAAATAATTTCAAAGTTTAACAATTTCAAACTTAATTATTAAATCATTTCAAAGTTTAATAATTCCAAACTTAATTATAATTTCAAACTTAATACAATCATTTCTCAAATTTAACAACATTCTTTCATCAATTACATTGTTAATATTTTTTTTTCAGATTATTAAATATTAACATTTTCCTTTCATTAAAAATTCAAATTTTAACTTTATTTCAAAACCATATTATTTATTCAAATAAAATCTTCGTTTTATTTTTAAATCAAATTATTGACCAATCGGGTTTTATTTAATTCTCTATCCTAGGTCAAAGTTTAATTTGGGTATTTATCATTTTAACCCGATTCCAATTCAATTCAAAATCAAAGCATATCAAAGGGAACTTGCAGTGTGATAACTGGGATGGTGTCAAAGTAAATAAACAAGCAATAACAACAATCAATAACAATCCAATAATCAATTCAAATAATCCCAAAAAAATCGTATTAATTCACATTGTTATTTGTGCGAATTAATATAATTATTTCTAGAATTTACACTATCATTTCATGTAGATTAAAGATTATTACACTAATATTAATACGGTTCTTCACTTGTCATTCGATTTCAATTTTAACACTACAACAATTAATCCAATATACGTTCAACAGTTCAAAGTGTAATTATCACTATTCTACATGTCAATCAATTTACAATTAAAAGGGGTCATATTCACTAATCAAATTTAACATATAAATCAGTTTTAAAATTTTTAACTATCCTATATCCATTTCAACTTTTGCATACTATTTATCATTTAACACTAACAATTAACGTCCAATATGAACATCAACAATAAATCAATTATCAACCAACTGTATTATCATCACACAAATAATTAACAGATAATGGTGTCAGATGTCACAGGTGAACTGATACAGGTAATAGCATATATAACAGTGTAATTAACTAACAACAGCATATTTCAATTGTCGTTTCAATCGAAATCAAATTTAATAAATAAAAGAATGTTAATCGTGAGTGAGTGCTCACCTTTCGAGACCAGAGATGAACAAAATACGATGAGTTACAAATCCAAAGCAAGGTGAGATGGACACGAATTCGACGGACAAGCTGATAGATAAGAAGTCGATGAGAAAGAATCAAATTAATTTTAGTTGATGTAAATGGTACATATACTATTAGTATAATCAATATTTTAAGACTTATATAAACTATTATAGTATTCTTTAAGGTCCATAAAAAAAATCAATTTCAAACTTTAAAACATGTACATATAAAAATCTATGTATATTCAACACTGTAAACGGTATATATAAAATATATAAACTTGACTGTATAAGTTATACAATAGATAAATATCTAATTCAATTATAAACTTAAATACGTACTACTATAATAAAATCAAATATACGTAGTAAACCACTAGTTAACATACATACATCAATATAATTTGAAATTTCCAAAACAAAACATAAAATGAGCAGGTAACAACTAAAACAAGTAAGCTTATAAAACATATATGTTGTAGCCAAATAATATATATTTAAACATACTTGTATAAAGCTTATATAACCCACTTAAACAAACATATATATTTTACAGTAAATATATAACAATACAACATATATATACATAAAACAGATTTGAACTTAAAATGTACATACTATATACAACTTAAATATATTTATTAAAATATAGCATATACCCTTTAAAAACGTACCAATATAAACTATATATATGTAAAAGCATATAAGTATACGGCCATATACAAGAGCAGGCAAAACTTTTATACCTTTCACAACTTAAAATATACCTTTAAACATAATATAAGATATTATATAACATTAGTATATTAACATAAGCGAATACATAAACTTACGTGTATTAAAATCAATACTAATAACCAATTACATTACCTTCAACAATTTCACTCACATATAGGCGTACGCATAAAGCTTAGAAGGCTGCAATATAGTGAAAGGAACAGCAATGCAAAGGTGAAGGAATAAGGCAGGTAGGCTCGGCATGGGGTTGGCGTGGCTGCTGCGTGAGGCGAAGGAATGAGAAATGGTGGGATCGGTCACGGCCAGGCAAGGGGAGGAAAGGAAGTGGTTGCCGAGCGGTGATGGGTTCGGCAAATAAGGATGGAGGTCGAAAATGAACGTGGGGAAGGTGAAGATCACGGTGGCGGTACCTGGCTGCCGAGGTGTAGACTGCGGCAGACGGTGGTGCTACGGCAGTGGTGGCCACGGCCTTGGAATGGTTTTCATGGCGGAGGATAAGGAAGAGGCCGAAGTGGAGGATGGTTGGTGGCAAGCGGAGTTGCGGGTTGTCGGAGGCTAAGTGGGTAGCGGAGCGGAGATCTTGGCGAGGCTTGGTGTGGAGCTAACGGGCGTGAGGAGGGAAGGAAGCCTGCGTGTGGTTATGGGGTGGAGAAGTAAGATGAAAAGTGACGTGCATTCTCTAGTTACTTTCATTTCAGGGTATTATTTCTTTTTTTTAGAAGAGAATGAAAGGGGAAAGAAAAAGCAAGGCTGAGCAAAATGAGCAGGTAGGAGATAATATGAAACGTGAAAGGCTAAGTAGGTGACAACATAATGAATGAGGTTGCATTAAATATATATTATTTTATATTATAAATTTATGAATAGAATCAATGCATAGGAAGGCCAAGTGATATGAGATTGAAAGGCAAGCCTTGGAATATGCACAGGTAAAGTTAAAGTGAATGTGCTTGTCAACAGAACCATAAATGGAAAGAAGTAATGAACCAACCAAATAAACGTTGGAACGAGTGGTAAAGCAAAAGTCGCATCCGTTGAATTCAAGAATTTTAATGACAAACGGCTAATTGATGTGTACGGTGGAAACTGAATGATCATTGCAAACCAAGAGACGTACCGGTGTGGTTAATCGTTTAACGGGTTTCGACGCGTACCGGTGTTAGAAAAGCAGAAGTGAATATACCGTAGAGAACGGCACGATGAGACGGTCACAATGATATACGAATATCAGTGGTTCGATTGAATTATAAAAATTCGAAATTTTTAATGGCGGAAAATGCAAGAAAAACGCTGAAAAATAAGATCGACGGAGCCAAAGATGTCCGAATTTGGAAAAACGACAAACTGACATCTTCCTCAGAAGATGGTTAAGAATTTTTCTATGAAAAAATATTTAGGTTTCGAAAACATTTTATTTTCATCGCTTTTAACTGGTTAAATTGGAGTAAATCTACGCGCGAAATAAACTTTCGTAGTTTCGGACGAAAATTTACCAGTTGCTAAGTTTAACTAGACGCATTCCAAATATCAAATTTATATTTCAAAATTTTATCGTTTAAAAAAAATTTCATAAAATTTCAATTAATAACGTTATTAAAACCAGTTAAATTTACGGGTCGTTACACTCTCCCCCACTCAAAACTTTTCGTCCCCGAAAAGGAACGAGGTAGGAGAATAGAAACAACCAAAAAGAAAAACAGATTGAAAACAAATAAAACAATTAGTTTAAACCGTATAAATTTCAATTTACCTTAATTAATACTCAATGTTTGATTTAAAATTCAGGGTATTTCAATAATTTGATTTAATTCTAATTTATTAATATTTGATACCAAAAGATTTCTTCAAACAAAATTTTATTTTATTTATCTCATTTATTCATTGTTTTATTATCCAATTATCCTTAATTAACAATTTCTAAAATCATAAACTTGAATAGCCATTTATTACAATCATATTTTATTCAACAAATTTAATTCTTCTTTATTCCAAATTATTATTAAATTTGTTCCACTTAATATATCTTATTACATATATTTAAACCATATAAATTAATTTAAACCATATAAATTTCAATTTAAATTAATTTATATTCAATAATTGGTTTAATTTTAAGATATTTCCATAAGTTGATCTAATTCCAATTTGTAAATTCTTTCATAACAAAATTTATTATATTCATCTCATTCAATTAACTTTTTATTCTATCATCTTTATTAGCATTTTTTATTTTTATATGATTAAAATCTAAGTGTATAACATTTATTATAAGCACTCAAATTTTATTTATAAAATCATTTCATATTGTATATTATCCAATTACATTTTAACTTCTGAATAATTTAGGTAAGTTATATTGAAATGCAATTTAGTACTATACAAATAAAATTATCAAATTCAATTATCTCAAGTTTAAATACTTATTCGAAATTTAGCTTTATTTATAATTGAAAACATCTTTTAACATGATTTTTTTAAGAATTAAATTTCCGTTTAATTCCAAACCCTTTAGAATAATTATGTATATACTATATATATTAAATCAAATTAAATTTAAAATAATATACCCATATATATATATATAAATCAAGTCATACTTAAGAAATTCAAATTAAATATTTTTCCCAACAAAACCGTAGCAAAGCTACAGAATGGTTTCTCCACTTCGAAACTCGAAAATGAACGTCGATAATGCGGCCGCCATCACCGAAATTATTTTCCAGCGACAAAGAGAAGAGTACTGATTTCAATATTTAAATTCTTTGAAAACGGTTTCTATTTGAAAATACGTTCAATAATATATATTTTAAAATTTTAAAAACCAAAGCTTGAAATTTTAGGAATTTAAATTCTCAAATTCTTACTTTAATTTCATTTAAATTTCTAAATAAATCTATAAACCAACTTTTATAATTCCATTTATTTATATGTTGGAATAATCAATGATTTACAAAACAAATAGTGAAAATCAAATATTACCTTTCTGACAACCAATTCAGTTAACAATTCAATTTTATAAAATTTGTACTTATAAAAAAATATAATCATACAAGATTATTTTATTTACCAAATTTTAAAAATACTATTGTGTCAGTTTGCTCTGTTCAAGTGTTTTGGAAATCCTATCGATGGCGTTGATCAGACGAATCGATCGGAAACCCAAATAACCATCAACAACTCAAACAACACAATATAAAACATTTTAAAATTAATTTACAAATACACTTCCTCACCTAACGATATAATAATGGATTTCAAAGCAAGGATAGAGATTCAAATTTGATGGACCCGAATCAAAGAGGATTTCGATTTGAAGATAGGTTTGAAACAAAGACGAGATAATTAAATAACAAAATAAGGCGATGGATAAGTTTATATAAATCGCGGGCAACCTTAACCGGGTCAACCGTGACTTCAAAATAAGATAGGTGTAGAATTCAGAGGTAAATCGACATTCGATCTCAAGAAATAGAATTCAGGTATAGCAGGAGATAGATAGCATCGTAAACCGAGGATACAGAAATCTCCGGTAAATCAATTTCTATTGTAAAGGAGTTTTGCTCCTTTACGAATCATTCGAAGATTGGCGAGACCGCCGATCTATTATAGATATCATTCAAAATGGAGTTATGGGGTGCTCCAGAATTGAAAGAAGACAAATAGTGAGGGACACAAATGAATTTTTTGGAACCGCGGGGAACGTTCCAAAATTCAAAGAATCGAGTCAAAAGGAAGAGATTGAAACTCGAATGAAAGTGATTCTGTAAATACATTTACCCTATATGTTGAGTTTTGCCTAGAGCTACCAAAGCTCTGATACCAACTGTAACGACCCGATATTTTTGGACCATTCGCATCCATTATAAGTGTATAGGTAGACACTCATGTCGGAATTGAATTGCTCAAAATACCGCGTTGTTAATTTAAATTTGGCAATACTGAACATATACAGTAAAATAAATAATCACAGATCACAGACACAGAGTAATAAATGCAGGGGAAATAAAAGAGATAGTAGTTCATGAAGCTACTATATAAATGTATAAGTTACATCAGAGTTAAACCAGATACAACGGAAGAGTAATACGATACATCAGATACAAATCAGAATACATCACTGGAATCATCGAATACTGAAAGCAGAATAGATTGCTGGATCTTCAAGCAAAGCTCCAACTTCAAAAGTGAGTCTCGAATACTGGTACACTCAGTCTGACCCGAGCGTAAAGCAAAACACAAGACACTCGAGTCAGGATTAACATTCTTATATTAATAAATCCAACTCAAGTGAAATAGCAATTGAAATACAAGTAACTCAAAGGATGTTGGAATAACCATCCTTTAAGGATCCGTTAAACTATCTACTATGTAGTAGTGTACGATAAGTAGATAATGCCTATCAGTAATATAAAATATCAAAATAGTGTTAAGTCATGGCCCATTCCACCCTTAACACATTTTTATTCCCAAGAGCATATACAAGACCGTAGTTTCCCCAAAACCAGAAGTCACCAGAGGGCAATCCATATACTAAAGGTACAAACCAAAATCGTAGTGGTCGCGTATAAAGGAATACAAGTATGACAAGGCACATGAGGCAATACCCAAGGTAGTGAAACTACCGTTTGCTTGATCCGGAATGGTGAGAACGCATCGCCGCAGCGACCGCAACATCGCGAAACAACACTCCCAAAATCAAGGGTGCACCAATCGACAACAAGTAATGAGTAGTTCGAAGAAGTGTGTTCGCTTGAGGTAGCTGACCTCCATTTGGCCCGGCACGGCTCCTGTTTTAGTCATTTCCAATTTGACACAAGTGTCAAGGCTATCCATTATCGTTCTCTTTCTTCAGTCATCGCGTACATCATTCCAACCACTTCATTCTGGATCATACTCCGCGTATAGTTATTAAAGTGGTTTTCGGTTTAGACAGTGAGTATGTCCCTAACCGATTCCGGTCTCTTTAATAACTTTCGTAATTATTACACCGATTGGTCGTTTAATAAATTTCAAAACCAAATCAATTTCAATTTCAATTAGAATTTATAAATCAACATTTCATTTCTCTTTCGAAATAAATTTCCATAATTTACGTTTCAAAACTCCAAAATTACCATTTCAAAATCTTATAATTCAAATTCAATTTTTATTTAAACAATTCAAATATTGATTCAGGTTCGCATATAAGTTTCATTTCGAAAATCATTTAAATTAATCTAATTCAACATTCAAATCAATTTAAATTCATTTATCTATTTCATTCAATATTCATTAAGTAAATTCGCCATTCAAAACAATTTCTATTAAATTTCCAATTCATTAACTCCATTATTTAAATTCAACTTCATTATTTCAAAACTTACAAATTGAATTAAATTAAATTTATCAAATCAAATTCTTTAAATTTCAAGTCTTACATTAATTTCAATAAATCACATTTTATTTCTTGATAAAGAAATTCAATTTCACTTATTTAATTACTTAAATAATTTTCCAAAATTTAATTAATAAAGAAACTCAATTTCAATTATTTACGTAGTAAAGATTCACTTACTCAAAAATTCAATTTCTCTTAACAAAGAATCAATTCTTATTTGATTATTAAATAATTCAATCTTATTTAATTATTAAATAATTCCAACCTTAATTATTAAATAATTTCAAAGTTTAACAATTTCAAACTTAATTATTAAATCATTTCAAAGTTTAATAATTCCAAACTTAATTATAATTTCAAACTTAATTCAATCATTTCTCAAATTTAACAACATTCTTTCATCAATTACATTGTTAATATTTTTTTTTCAGATTATTAAATATTAACATTTTCCTTTCATTAAAAATTCAAATTTTAACTTTATTTCAAAACCATATTATTTATTCAAATAAAATCTTCGTTTTATTTTTAAATCAAATTATTGACCAATCGGGTTTTATTTAATTCTCTATCCTAGGTCAAAGTTTAATTTGGGTATTTATCATTTTAACCCGATTCCAATTCAATTCAAAATCAAAGCTTATCAAAGGGAACTTGTAGTGTGATAACTGGGATGGTGTCAAAGTAAATAAACAAGCAATAACAACAATCAATAACAATCCAATAATCAATTCAAATAATCCCGAAAAAATCGTATTAATTCACATTGTTATTTGTGCGAATTAATATAATTATTTCTAGAATTTACACTATCATTTCATGTAGATTAAAGATTATTACACTAATATTAATACGGTTCTTCACTTGTCATTCGATTTCAATTTTAACACTACAACAATTAATCCAATATACGTTCAACAGTTCAAAGTGTAATTATCACTATTCTACATGTCAATCAATTTATAATTAAAAAGGGTCATATTCACTAATCAAATTTAACATATAAATCAGTTTTAAAATTGTTAACTATCCTATATCCATTTCAATTTTTGCATACTATTTATCATTTAACACTAACAATTAACGTCCAATATGAACATCAACAATAAATCAATTATCAACCAACTGTATTATCACCACACAAATAATTAACAGATAATGGTGTCAGATGTCACAGGTGAACTGATACAGGTAATAGCATATATAACAGTGTAATTAACTAACAGCAGCATATTTCAATTGTCGTTTCAATCGAAATCAAATTTAATAAATAAAAGAACGTTAATCGTGAGTGAGTGCTCACCTTTCGAGACCAGAGATGAACAAAATACGATGAGTTATGAATCCAAAGCAAGGTGAGATGGACACGAATTCGACGGACAAGCTGATAGATAAGAAGTCGATGAGAAAGAATCAAATTAATTTTAGTTGATGTAAATGGTACATATACTATTATTATAATCAATATTTTAAGACTTATATAAACTAATATAGTATTCTTTAAGGTCCATAAAAAAAATCAATTTCAAACTTTAAAACATGTACATATAAAAATCTATGTATATTTAACACTGTAAACGGTATGTATAAAATATATAAACTTGACTGTATAAGTTATACAATAGATAAATATCTAATTCAATTATAAACTTAAATACGTACTACTATAATAAAATCAAATGCAAATATATGTAGTAAACCACTGGTTTACATACATACATCAATATAATTTGAAAATTCCAAAACAAAACATAAAATGAGCAGGTAACAACTAAAACAAGTAAGCTTATAAAACATATATGTTGTAGCCAAATAATATATATTTAAACATACTTGTATAAAGCTTATATAACCCACTTAAACAAACATATATATTTTACAGTAAATATATAACAATACAGCATATATATACATAAAACAGATTCGAACTTAAAATGTACATACTTTATACAACTTAAATATATTTATTAAAATATAACATATACCCTTTAAAATCGTACCGATATAAACTATATATATGTAAAAGCATATAAGTATACGGCCATATACAAGAGCAGGCAAAACGTTTATACCTTTCACAACTTAAAATATACCTTTAAACATAATATAAGATATTATATAACATTAGTATATTAACATAAGCGAATACATAAACTTACGTGTATTAAAATCAATACTAATAACCAAATACATTACCTTCAACAATTTCACTCACATATAGGCGTACGCATAAAGCTTAGAAGGCTGCAATATAGTGAAAGGAACAGCAATGCAAAGGTGAAGGAATAAGGCAGGTAGGCTCGGCATGGGGTTGGCGTGGCTGCTGCGTGAGGCGAAGGAATGAGAAATGGTGGGATCGGTCATGGCCAGGCAAGGGGAGGAAAGGAAGTGGTTGCCGAGCGGTGATGGGTTCGGCAAATAAGGATGGAGGCCGAAAATGAACGTGGGGAAGGTGAGGATCACGGTGGCGGTACCTGGCTGCCGAGGAGGAGACTATGGCAGACGGTGGTGCTACGGCAGTGGTGGCCACGGCCTTGGAATGGTTTTCATGGCGGAGGATGAGGAAGAGGCCGAAGTGGAGGATGGTTGGTGGCAAGCAGAGTTGCGGGTTGTCGGAGGCTAAGTGGGTAGCGGAGCGGAGATCTTGGCGAGGCTTGGTGTGGAGCTAACGGGCATGAGGAGGGAAGGAAGCCTGCGTGTGGTTATGGGGTGGAGAAGTAAGATGAAAAGTGACGTGCATTCTCTAGTTACTTTTGCATTCTCTAGTTACTTTCATTTCAGGGTATTATTTCTTTTTTTTAGAAGAGAATGAAAGGGGAAAGAAAAAGCAAGGCTGAGCAAAATGAGCAGGTAGGAGATAATATGAAACGTGAAAGGCTAAGTAGGTGACAGCATAATGAATGAGGTTGCATTAAATATATATTATTTTATATTATAAATTTATGAATAGAATCAATGCATAGGAAGGCCAAGTGATATGAGATTGAAAGGCAAGCCTTGGAATATGCACAGGTAAAGTTAAAGTGAACGTGCTTGTCAACAGAACCATAAATGGAAAGAAGCAATGAACCAACCAAATAAACGTTAGAACGAGTGGTAAAGCAAAAGTCACATCCGCTGAATTCAAGAATTTTAATGACAAACGGCTAATTGATGTGTACCGTGGAAACTGAATGATCATTGCAAACCAAGAGACGTACCGGTGTGGTTAATCGTTTAACGGGTTTCGACGCGTACCGGTGTTCGAAAAGCAGAAGTGAATATACTGTAGAGAACGGCACGACGAGACGGTCACAATGATATACAAATATCAGTGGTTCGATTGAATTATAAAAATTCGAAATTTCTAATGGTGGAAAATGCAAGAAAAACGCTGAAAAATAAGATCGACGGAGCCAAAGATGTCCGAATTTGGATAAACGACAAACTGACATCTTCATCAGAAGATGGTTTAGAATTTTTCTATGTAAAAATATTTTGGTTTCGAAAACATTTTATTTTCATCGCTTTTAACTGATTAAATTGAAGTAAATTTACGCGCGAAATAAACTTTCGTATTTTCGGACGAAAATTTACCAGTTGCTAAGTTTAACTAGACGCATTCCAAATATCAAATTTATATTTCAAAATTTTATCGTTTAAAAAAAATTTCACAAAATTTCAATTAATAACGTTATTAAAACCAGTTAAATTTACGGGTCATTACAGTTATGAAGTGCTAGAAGCAAGGAAGGAGTGGAAGGAAACTTAGCCGTGGAGGCTAAGTGAAGATGTCGGTACCGAGTTGAGAGGTCGGCACCGAATTCACGTGGTGAGCCTATGGATGGTGGAACTTATAGGGACCATTGTTGAGGTTCTGTAGGTCGTGCTGGAGCTTATGGCTTGTTCGTATCAGGTTGGATGACGATGTAACAGCACAATGAAGGCTATGGATCTTCGATTTGTGACTCATGATGGGAGTAGGTGTCGAAGATTGAGGACTCCATAACTTTCGGTTGTGACTCGTATAGGGATAGGTACCAAAGCGGCTCGTCTTGGGAGCTATGGAGTGGAGGAACATGGTGGGTTCCTAGATAATGGAAACTAGATCGAACAAGAAGGGCTCGATGTCCAAAAGGAGCAAAGGAGTGCTCGATTGAAAGTGCCAAGGAATCTTGATAGCTTGGAGTGTTTTCTATTGTACTCGAAGCAAAGGCATTGTAAATGGGGATGTCCGTGGGTCAAATGAGGGACCAGTATACCCTGAACCTTTAAGGTCTAGTGTCCAGCTTTGAACTGCGAGACACGTATCCATCTTTTAGCTACGAGATACGAGAGTACAATGGAGAATTGAGATTTTCCATTAGTCCCTGGCAGCAAGGAGGTCATAAGAGTTATCATATATTCAGGGCATCGGGGAAGAGTGATGGTAGGGATTGTTTGATGGATGTTATAGTTGCTTTCTGGGCTATCACTTGGGATATCATTGGGAGTAGGTACAGGAGATAGAGATATTGTGACATCCACTATTGTATGTTGTATTGTACCTTTGTGACATCGTAGAGTAGCATATTATACTGTTATGTTCTAACTCTTTGGTTACAGGGACAAGTTAGGTATGGTTCGTGTATCTTTGTTCCTTACCATATTTACCTATATAGTTTGAGGTTCATTTACCACTCACACCAGACTGTTGTCTGACTCGATGTATTATGCTTCACTTGTTATTATCCAGGGTACTCTTAAATGAGTAGAGTAGATAACAGGTCTTGGTGACGCAGTAACTATTCGGAAGACGAGCTATATGGAGCTATCACGTACTATTTACATATGGATTCTATGTGTAAAGACCCGTATTTTCAACTATTTTAAATTATTAAATTTAATATAATTTTTGAATAAAAATGGTTAGAAATAAAAAATTAATTTTTTATTTATGTAATTTATTTAATATGAACTTAGATAAAAAAAATTAAATAACACATTTCAATAAGACAAAAGATGATAACTTATATTAGAAAGTAAATTAAATGATATTAAATAGTAAGTAATTGATAAAGAAATTGAAATGATCAATGTTAAGTAAATAAAGAATCGAATGAATGTTTATTTAAAAGTAAAAGCATAAGTTTATTTATATAAAATTCTATGTGTTGAATGTGTTTATAATCAATAGCTGAAATTGAATAATAAATGTTGTATTATTTAGATAAAAATAAAATAATTGTTTGATATCATCTGAAATTCTAATATTGGAATTCATCGTAATTGAATTATCCAAGAGCTTTGATTTATGAAGTGTAATCTTTGTATTTAGTGTAAGAACTTTTGTTGTTCTAGCTTTGAACGAACATTTATTTTAAAATGAATTTGTTTATGAATTTAATGCAAGAGCATTGGTTATATAAATTTTGAACAAACATTTTAATTTACAAAATGGTTTAGGATAAAATTTAATTTGGAATATTTAATTGATTTTTAAATATTGAAAAGTTAATTTCATAAGTTAAATAACTTATATTTCAAATATAATGATTTATTCGTCAATTTAATTGTCATATTTAATATTTGGAATTATTTAAATAGTTGAATCTTGAATTTAATATGAATGAAAATGATTTCAATGGTTGATTTAAATTTTATTGAAACTAGAATGGAAATTTTTAACTTTTAAATTTGAATTTAAAAGTGATAAAATTGATTTTTAAAATAGCTTGTTTTAATTAACGTGTAAAAATAATCTTTTTGGGCACTGTCTCGGATTTCGACGAAACCAGTTTCATCAAATCTGTATTAGTGAATTATTTTAGGATTTCAAGTTTCGTAGCGATCGAACTTATCGTTTGGTCGTGCGAGCTTGAAATACGTAGAATTTATTTTTAGAACTTTAATTAAAATAACTTGATTTTGAAAAGCTATATTCTGAATATGGTGGAATTGGTTCTCGATACATATTCCATTGTGTTCGGAATAGGGGTATAACATATAGAATGTCAGACGTCATGCTTTGTTTGAAGTTCGGAAAATTTGTCGTGTCAATAGTGTTTTATAATTGCCTATATAAGGCCTCATTTGCAAAACCCTACCATATTTTTTTCTCAGCCGCCTCGTTTTAAGTTCAATGGCCAAAATTCATCAATCTTCTCTCCTCGTTTTCTCCTCATCCGTTCAACGAAATCGAATGCCACCAAAAGGAAAAGTGTAGATCTCAACGAGCTCTACGCATCCAACGGTTGGATCTAGGCGAGGTGACTTGAAATCGCCAGGATTTGGCCGTGATGTTGCCGCGGTTTTTCGTTCTCGAGGTCGAATGGGGGTGGCGGAGGCCACACGGACGCAAGCGACGGTGGAGCATGGAATGGCGATTGCGGCGGTGGGCTCGGATCGGGGTCCGGTGACCTTGGGGTGGCACGCGCGACGACAAAGCGGCCGCGTGAGTTGGGTTCTCGGTTGGGAATGATGAGAGGGGAGAGAGTAGTTTAACGTCGTTAATTATTTTTATTAAGTATGTTAATTATATTCAATGTTTAAAAATTCGTAACTTTTTCATACGAGGTCCGGTTCGGGCGAAACAAGTCCTGTGGAGTTCGTATCGACATGGTCTACGACATGGAGCTGGATTGGAATTTATTTGACGCTGGAAAATTTTTATTTTCAAATAAAGGTGAGTGCTTAAACCCATTAACGACGTATTAAATTTCCTACTATTAGTTAAACCAATTAACGAAGTGAAAATTTATATTGATTGCTAGTTGAAAATTTAATTAACTGAAAATTTAATTTATTGAATTTGTATTGAGTGAATTTAGATCGACATTTAAATTTGACCGTTAAATTGAAAATTAAATTTGTTAGTTAAATTTGACCAAAAAATTGACAATAGGAATTGATAGTAGATCTGATAGTTAATTTGAGACATTAGATGTGACATTTAAATCTGATAGTTTAATTGACTTGGAACTTAATATTTAAATCGATGTTGATAATTGAAATTTCATATCACTTTTAAACACTTGACCTTGATAGTTGTTGATTGTTGTGATATAGATGAATTGGTCACTTTAGATGTTGGTTGATATTGCGATGGATTATATTTGTGATTGGTTGTTATGTTGTCTAGTGATTTCGACATATTCATATATCACCCTGTTATTATCACTATTGATATGATTGATCATCTGTACATTGAATTTGGGTATGGAACTTTGGACATCCTATTTTATGTGAATTGTTGGATGCATCGTTGACTGCTGTTGAAGAAATGTGATTGTTGTGATTGTATAGCCGTTTGGCGAAATTTGAAGATTTTTGATAAACTGGAATTTAGATCGGAAATAACTTGAAATTTTTTTATACAATTTAAATTCTAATTTTTAATAATAATATATATTTTTCCTAAAGAGTAACTAAAGGTTTACAAATTTTTCTATAACTTTAAAGAATAAAATGAAGTGTTTGTAAGAAGATCGATGTTGAAAATCCAACCATTAAATGATTTTGATATGTTTAAATGAGATTATCGAATTTTGAAAATCTGTAAAGTATTGTAAAATCCTCTAAAACTGCAATAAACTATTTGAATAATACTTGATGTAGGAAATTTGAATTTATTTCGATGAGTTAAAATAACTTGGAATATTTAAACATTGAAGTTTTTGTTTAAACTGTGAAATATATTGAATCAATTTGTAGTTTATTAACTCATTAAAAACTCTATAGTGAGGATTTAAAATGGTGAAAATTTTATGGAATTTGAAACAAATGAAGTTATTGCAAACATGTTTCACTTGATTTTGATTCGACTTACATGAGGATTTTTAGTCCTGACTCGAGTGTTTTGTTTTTTCATTACGCTCGGGTTAGACCAGTTTTTCAATTATAGAAGACAGTTATTCCGTAGGACGAAGGCAAAGATTTGGTACATCATATTTACTAGTACTGATTCTGCTGCACTATTTCATCCTGTCTATTAAAATTGTATAACTCTGATAATATTGTATAACTGTGATTTATGTTGTAAATTGAATTGAGTATATATTGTTAAACAGCTTCATGAACTGTTTATGTGATTATTGTAATTTATCATTCCGCTGTGAGATTTTGTTGTTGTTATCTTCTTTTCTTTTTCTTTCTTTAAAATAAACCCATCGATAATCTACTTTTTAACGGTTTGAGTTAAATTGTCCAAAAAGGTGGGTCGTTATAGTTGGTATCAGAGCTTCGGTTTAGCGTATACCTAAACCTGCAGGATAAGCTCATTGAGTGTATATACATATAGGAGAGAGCGTATTGAAATTAACAAATGTAATGATTTTAAATTGGATCATATATAGAATATAAAAGAATGAATTCTATAAACTGATAAAATCATTCGTGACTGTTGATGATGGTTGGATGTTATCTCTTTGTTGATTGATTGTTTGATTAATATTGATGTGCATATTATCACTTATTGATAGATGAGTCGTGCTCAGCCGGTTTATGAGCATCGACTATTGGCTATTGATTTGAGCATTTGACTATGGCTTGAAATTTTGGTTTTTTTTGAAATATATTTAACCAGTTTGAGAAACTGCATGTTTTAACATGGATTTTGAAGTGAATGTATATCTGAATTTCCGCCTGTATCATTTTAAAGAATAATGGATACCATTTGAAAGTGATATATGAAATATGGTTTATCTAGATATGGTTAATAAATAAACAAAATGTTATTCAAACTGGAAATTTGAGAATTTAATTCCGAGAGTTTTTGAAATTGGGTTTTAAGATTCTGGAGATATATATTAGCATAATTTTAAATTATTTTCTGAATAGAAATGTTATAAATGATGTCAAAGTGATTTCAAAGGGAATTTTCAAAAGATTTAAAAGAAATGAAAGTCCGTAACTCACTTCTATTGCTGGAAAATAAATTTTGGTGATGACTGTAGCATTATCGAAATTCATTTTTGAGTTTCAAAGTGGGGTGACCACTTCATTAAGGTTTGCTGCTCGATTGTTTAATGAAACTGATTTGATTCAAACCCATGAAGTATGATTTGATATTTGAAAGAGATATGTATATATATTTATTTCAAACGATTTGAAATAAAACCCGGTGTTCGGTTCTTAAGTTTTCTATTGAATAATATTATGAACACATGTATCCTATGCATTAAGATTGATTGATTGATTGATTATGTGCCTTGTTGAGATAATTGATTCTTGATTTCCAATTTTGAATTGAAATTTGATTTTTCCGGCTATTCTTAATAGTCGAACACTTCCAAATTGAGAATTAATTTTCAAAGCAAAGTATTTTGGAAAGTATATAAAGTTTTGTTTTGAAAATTTTATAAAAGACTAATAGAAGTTGAACAAGTTTTAAAATGTTAAATATTCTGATAAGTAAATTGTATAAGTTTATTTTGAATTATATAAGTATGAAATTTAGTTTTGAGATGTTTTTAAATGGAAAGAGTTTTAAGAAATGTTTTGAACATAGTAAATATTTATAAAAACTTATTTTTGGCAAACTGATTTTTGTAAGCAATTCTGACTTTGTATAAATTTGAAAATAGTTTTGAAAGGTTTATAATGAAATTTTTTTGAGAAACATTTTGAACCTAGTAAATGTTTTATGGAAATTTTTTTTCCGAAAAGTATTTGATCTAGAAAGAAATTTGATTTTATCTGAATTTGATATAAATATAAAACTAGAGGTGTGAAAAACTATTGATTTAGAATTTTGAAAAATTTGAATTTTGAATGATTTGAAAGGGAAAAATGATTATTGAGATCGAATATGGATTTGAAACTGAACTGAAATATGAATGGATTGATTTCGAAGACCTTCGACTCTATAAAAATATTTGATTTGAAAGTTTTCGATTCTTATATGAAAATGGTTCGTATATGTATGAAGTTATTTCGAAAACTATTGATTTTGAAAGGTATTCGATCTGAAAATGATAATCTTATATATAACGGAATTTATATAAGAATGATATGATATATTCAACACTATTGATTTTGGAAAGTACTCAATTTGGAAATGAAATCTTATATATAATGGAATTTATATAAGTGTGACATTTGAAGTTATGATTTGAAAAGGGTACTATATATAGTATGATATATTTTGAAGTAAAAGATACGGGAAGTACCCTCCGTGATTTTCGTAATCCACTTGGTGGATTCATTCTATTAATTGATTTGGGTCGCCCGGACATAAACTCATGAGTTCCTTTGAATTCCATAGTGTAACCTATGGTCTTATGATTCGATTAGCATTGCGTAATTCAGGGGGTGTGATGCCTATAGTCTACTTATGATTTTGCTGGGATATCGACGTAACCATCATGTAGCTGCGATCTATGGTCGATGTCTATGGCGTAATTCGAGGTGGCAGAGATTGCCTATAGTTTACTATGATTTCGCTGGGATAGTGACGTAACCATATGGTGTAACCACTAAGTAAACTGCGATCCATATGGAGTAATTCAAGGGGCAGTGATTGCCTGTAGTCTACTCTATTTTCTCTGGGATAGAGACGTAGCCATTGGGCGTAACCGCTAAGTAGACTATGATCCATTGGCGATTTGATTTTGATTTGCATGGCGTAATTCGCTTGGTAGAGATTACCCAAAGTTATAGATGTTTCCTCTGGGATAGGGGCGTAACCATTGTGTAGCTGCGATCCATGATTGGTTATCAAATTGTGCTTCCCATATCTAATTTTAAAAGTTTTCCAAGTATTTTTACTGGATGTTGAAACGGATCTACTAAGTACTCAGAGATTTCTAGTCTTGCGTTTGATCAAAGTATTGCTAGATTCTATAAGAACAAGGACAAACTTATTGAAACATCGAGTTATCAAAAGTATTTTCAATATAAATTTATTTCGATATAATTTTTTTTTATAAAAGAATTTTTAACAAAGAAAATTATAAAACATTTAGGAATTGAATATAAAAACCACTTGAATTGTGACGACCGCCCATGACCCCTGCACCGAATCTAGAGATAGAGCGCTGTAAAGTGTGCCAGGCGACCATGGACGATTGTCAAGGTAAGATTTAAAACAAAAGAATCTATCGTATTACTCACAGCGCATGGACAAAATACAATAGAACATATGTATAATGAAGCTTTACAGAACAAAATGACATCATATAAAACTCCATAATAGTTGAATACAAGCATCCACATAGTCAATACATCCAGCCTCACTACATATCTCTCAGAGAATACAAAACAGCGGAATATCCAGTACATATAATAAGAAGATAATATGCAACCCTCTGGCTCGTCTTCGATATCAGCATCGTGAGAAGAGAACAGCACCTGTCACCTGCTACCTAGTCTGCCCGTCCCAAAATGGACGAACAGCCCAAGGCAATAAGAATTAAAAACATAAAGCCTTGAGTCAGACAACAGTCTTAGTGAGCAGTAAATTAACTAACAACATACCAAAAGAACATAAAGGAAAAGGAATAGGAATACAACCCTCCCACTCCAACCTCATTCTACAGTGATAGCCCCCAGACACACACACTAAGCAGAAGCAAACATAGCAGAGCATACAATTTAAAGTAAAGCTACTATCACTCGAGTCAAGGGCGATGTTTTCCAAGTACCAAGGCCTAAATCAGATAAGCACCCAGAAAATACCGCTCTTGAGTCCGAATGACGATACAACCAAACATCCATGACTCTGGCTATCACTGTTATCATTGCTTCGATATCACCGTTAATTGAATGACCGGCACATTCTTTCAGCCGTCCGTCAAGGGCTAATGAAAACCCCGGTTCTAGACATAACTCCCGCACGTCGTCGCAGCCCGTGCCTAGGACTATCGAATCTGCCCAGAGTACTCGACCATCAACAGTTGGCCGTTGGGACTATCGAATCTGCCCAAACGTACTCTTGCTTAGAGCATGCTAGAACCTTCAACAACGATGCTATCCAAGCCTCCTAGTCATCCTCCTCGACGACTATTCTCATATCCATTCATTATCCTCAACTCGAATCATATCACCGAGTTATCAACATGCTTGGAATGATCCCGTCTGGATTAAACCAAGTCTTCACCACATGATTGCCTCGCTTCATTACATCCTCGCAAAGCCTCATCTCATCATCACATCATCAAATCTATGCATAAGAGCTTCATCATCCCGCTACATATGCCATGAGCAGCTTTTCCAATTCAAGAGCCTTTCCCTTAGCTTTTGAATCGTCTTCGGTCTAAATCTAATCATCAATCATCTAGTTCATAACAATCAATCAAATCAAATATCAATCCAAACAATCAAGCATTCAAATATGATCTAAGTAGACAATTATAACAATAATGGCATTTTCATAATTAAAGAGTTGAAAGTCCAATAAGCATGAAAACATGAATTATATCTCTACAAACTTGATGAATGAACTTGCATAGGTTAACATATGATAAAATGGATGCAACATCATCATGAACAATGGATCTATATGGATCTACACTTAGGATGAAGAAAATGCATGGAAATCACTATTTTAACACCAAAACGAGCCAACAATCCGATATACTCCTTTGGATCCGTGTGAGAGATAATCACCACTCACCGAATCACCTAAACAAACCCAAATCAACACACTTCAGATCTGGACAGCGAAGGATGAAGCTTGATCTATCACGAATCCGCTTCAGACGAAGAAATCTCTCTTGAAAAGATGAAGATCTTCAATCTAAGCTCTTGAATCTTCAATCTTGATCTTCGATTTGGATGGATGGAAGCACTAGATTTGAGCGGAGGAAAGAAGTGAAGAAGTGTAGAAGTCGAGCTCTCAAAATGGCAGCACTTCGTTGCTTCAAAAATCCGGATCCTAAAAAGTGAGAACAACCCCTCCTATTTATAGCTAAAATTCCTTAAGTCGAAATCTGGCTATCTCCCTAAGTTGCTTCCGACTTACGACCTAAGCCTCTCCGACCTAACCCTTCTGCGCATCCAAACACCCAGCGACCTACGACCTAACGCAACGCGCGCCTTAACACATAGGCTATGACTCAACTCCTCAGCGACCTAACACATCGTGACTTAACAACCATAGAAGTCCACGACCTAACTTAGGTCGTTGCCGACCTAACACTTAACTGCCTTGCCGACCTACGACATAACGAGGTTACGACTTAATACCTTAGACTCCCACGCGACCTAACACTTAAGCCAACCCGCGACCTAACAACTTACTAAGCTACGACCTAAGACTTACAAAACCCTGCGACCTAACAACTTAGCACCCACGCGACCTAATGGTGTTACGACCTACCACTCAACTCTTAGGTCGCTCACTACAGCCCCAGCTTTCTTAGGTCGTTGCCGACCTAACTATATACTAGGTCGCTAACTCGTTAACCACTAGGTCGTAAGTTCCTTAGCTCGCGCTTCCCTTAGGTCGCAAACATTCTATAGGCTGACCCAAACTAACTCGCAACCTAAACCACTACGCAATCCAACTGCTGGTCCTCCTTAGGTCGTTACCGACCTATCCCTTAGGTCGCTCAAAAACCCTTAACTCGCCCGAAACTCTTAAGTCTCCTATCTAAGGTCGTCTGCGACCTAAACCCAACATACCTAGGTCGCACCACATGCCTAAGTCGTCTACAACATAGCTCTTAACTCGCTACCATCCTATAGGTCGGTCACGACTTAGCTCTTAGGTCATCCACGACCTAGGACTTAGACAAATCTGCCTAAAAAAATCTGAAATGACATGAAAGTGCTAAAATTCCAGATTTTGACGAACATGTCGATCCGTAAAAATACGGGTCGTTACATTCTCTCCCCCTTAGAAATTTCGCCCCCGAAATTCCAAGCAATCAAAAACTATTCTGTACGCCTACCATCCATAGCAATCAACAAACCATGCATCCAATTCTAGCTTAGCGTACAGAATTCTAAGACTTAGAACAAGTTACAATATCGTGAGATGAGACGACACCTTAGGGCCATACCTTGAAGAGTTCAGGATGAGCTGCCTTCATCCTCTCTTCCACCTCCCACGTACAGTCGTTATCATCATCACTCCATTGTATCTTGAGCAACTTAACTACCTTTCTCCTAAGCTGTTTCGTGTCGGTTTCAACAACACAAAGCGGCTTACGAGGTCTTCTATCAACTGGATCAACTTCGAAATCTCTATACAATCTGAAGTCTGTCGAATCATCTCTGGCCCAAGCATCAACTTTTCTCCAGTTTCCAACCAACATGTCGGAGAGTTACACGGTCTTCCATACAATGCCTCATACGGTGCCATACCAATGCTTGACTGGTAACTGTTGTTGTACGCAAACTCCACCAAATGAAGGTGATCTTCCCATGATCCTCCGAAGTCCAAAACACAAGCTCTAAGAAGATCTTCCAAAACTCGGTTGACTCTCTCGGTCTGACCATCCGTTTGGGGATGATAAGCTTTACTTAAACACAACTCGGTTCCCAAGACTTCCTGGAAGCTCTTCCAAAATCCACTAGTGAACAATGGGTCTCGATCGCTCACTATACTCTTCGGAATACCATGGAATCGAACTATCCACTTAACATACAACTCAGCCAACTTTGATGCAGTCCTAGTCGATCGAATAGGAATGAATCTAGCACTCTTAGTCAGACGATCCACAATGACCCAAATTCCTTCATTTCCCGCTCTGGTTCTAGGCAATCCATCGATAAAATCCATCGACACTTGTTCCCACTTCCATGTAGGAACTTCTAATGGCTGAAGCAATCCACTTGGCTTCTTCTGTTCGGCTTTTACCAACTGGCAGTTCATACATTTGGAAATAAAATTTCCAACATCCTTCTTCATACCTTCCCAATAGTAGGTTCTCTTCATATCCCAATACATCTTATTTCCACCTGGATGAATTGTCAACTTCGAGTGATGACTTTCCTTCAGAACTTCACTCCTCAATTCATCTATATCGGGAACAACTAGTCGTCCTTGCTTTCGAAGCCAACCTTCTCTATCGACCTCGAATCCTTTATCCTTTTCTGGCTCCAATCCAGATTCCAAATCACGGACAATCTTGACAAGCTTATCATCTCGCTTTTGGCTTTTGCCAATTCTTTCCACAAGAGAAGGTCTTATCGATAAGTTTGCCAACATCTCAGGTTCCAATTCACATCTAGGCCTGAAGTCAAATCCAGCTAAATACTCGAGACTCTTCCATTCTGAAAACATGGCTCCCAATCCTGCATGTCTTCGACTTAACGCATCTGCCACTGCGTTACCTTTTCCCGGGGTATAAGCTATACCAAAATCATATGATGCTAAAAACTCTAGCCAACGTTGCTGCCGAAGATTCAAATCCTTTTGGGATAAAAGATACTTCAACGACTTATGATCCGTAAACAACTCGAATCGAATTCCCAACAGATAATGTCTCCACATCTTCAGAGCAAATACAATCGCCGCTAACTCCAAATCATGAGTCGGGTAATTCCTTTCATGCGGCTTCAATTGTCGACTGGCATACGCAACCACTTTATCCTTCTACATCAGCACTGCTCCAAGTCCAGTACCACATGCGTCGGTGTAAACCACCATCTCATCATTCCCACTTGGAATAGTCAAAACAGGAGCACTCGTCAATCTCTCTTTCAGGATTCCGAAAGCTTGCTCACACTTAGCATCCCAACTGAACACTTGGTTCTTTTTCGTCAATCCTGTTAACGGTGCAGCTACCTTGGAGAAGTCTTTGATAAACCGTCGATAATATCCTGCTAATCCAAGAAAACTTCTCACATCAGATGCATTCTTAGGTCTAACCCAATCCTGGATTGCTGCCACCTTAGCGGGATCAACCGCTATTCCATTTCCAGAAATCACATGGCCTAAGAACCTCACTTCACTCTTCCAGAAGTGACACTTCGAAAACTTAGCCTTCAGCTGATGTTTCCGTAAGATCTCCAAAACAATACGCAAGTGCGTCTTGTGCTCCTCTTCCGTTCTGGAATAAATCAGAATATCATCCACGAACACAAGTACGAACTTGTTCAACTGATCTCTGAATACTCTATTCATAAGATCCACAAAATATGCTGGCGCGTTAGTCAATCCAAACGGCATTACCAGCCACTCAAAGAAACCCGATGGTGTCCGAAAAGCAGTCTTCGGCACACTATCTTTAGCCACTCTCAACTGGTGAAATCCCGTTGCCAAATCCATCTGAGAAAACACCTTAGCTTCGTGAAGCTGATCAAACAAGTCATCTATTCTCGGCAATGGATACTTGTTCTTCTTAGTCACCTTATTCAGCTCACGATAATCCACACACAATCTCAACGATCCATCTGCCTTGGTTGCAAACACAACTGGTGCACCCCACTCGGACACACTACGCCGAATGAATCCTTTCTGCAAAAGATCATCAACTTGCACCCTCAACTCCTGCTATTCCTTAGGCGCCATCCGCCTAAGAGGCATCACAACAGGTCTGGCTCCTTCAACTAGATCTATACGAAACTCGATCTCTCTATGCGGCGGCAACCCTTTGACTTCATCAAAGACATCCTCGAATCCATTAGCGATCGGCACTGATGACAGTCCATCCCGTGGAATAACCAGCGAATACATGAAGCTCATGAAGACGCCTTGTTCATGCTTACACCGTATCACAACCTTTCGCCCCTCCACATTCTCGACTGTCACTTCCAACCTCTCGCAATCAACCTTTGCCGCATACTTCCTAAGCCAGTCCATACCCAAAATAATTCCGAACCCCGCAAAGTTCAGAACAAAGCAATCACAAACAAAAGAGCAACCATGACTCGATACAACTAGACCACGACATAACATACACAAACAAGACGAACCCCCAACTGGATTAGTCACAACCAATGGCCTATCAACAATATCCGGCTTCAAATCTAACCGGTCTACGAGTTCATTACAAACAAACGAATGCGACGCTCCAGTATCAAACAAAACTCTAACTGGAACACCACATAGGAAAAGAGTACCTTGAACAACCACACTCTTTCCTTTCTCTTCAACAGTAGGAGCTTTCGAAGACGACGGAACAGCTCCCAAAGCATAAGCTTGCACAATCTGCTTGTCCCTCCTCGGTTCTGGACAATTCTTCCTGAAATGCCCTGGCTTGTCACAGTTGTGACACTTCATTGGAACCTTCGGATTCTTACAATCCTTAGAGAAATGGCCCTTCTGCTGACAATTTTAGCAAGTCACTTCGCCTTTCGGCTTCTTCTGGCCATCCTTACCCTTCTGCTGCTGCTGCTTCCTCTTCTTGTTTCCACCCTGCTGGGGTTTAGACTCTTCCCTGGTCACAGCAACAACAGATCCTTCCTTAGGAAACAGACTCTCATGCCTAAGAGCTTTCTCCACAAGCTTCTCAAATGAATCGTCCAAATGATCCACCAACTGCCTCCCAAGATAACTATCCAAGCCGGTCACAAACTTCTCATTCTTCTGATAAGCAGATTCAATATATGACCGGGCATACTTGGACAAAGCTTCAAACTCAGAAACATACTCAAGAACAGATCTTCCACCCTGCTTGAGCTCTACAAACTTCTTGAACAGAACAGACTTCTGAGCTGTAGAAATGAACTTAGCTTCAAACCTAGCTTGGAATTGCTCCCAAGTAATCTCTTCCTCCGGAGTATTGATGGTAATAGAGTTCCACCAATCAGAGGCTCTCCCTTGAAGCTGCCTTGATGCCAACCTCCTCTTAGTTGCATCATCAATTCCCAAATCACCAAAGATCCTTCTACAAGCATCTATCCACCTCTGGACCTCGATGGTAGATTCTGTTCCCAAGAAAACCTTCCCTCCAAGAGCAGTATAATCCTTGCACAGCTTAGCAAAATCCACTGGTTTCGGAGTTTGGACTTGAACTCCAACATCAACTGCTGCCCCCGGAACTGGTATCCTTCTCATGATCGAAGTCATCATAGCTTCGAACATGGCCGCATAATCAGCAGTCTCTTCAGTAGCACGGCCTTCCCTAGCAGCTGGTCTCCCTCTTCGACTCATTCTCAATATCTATAAAAAGGAATGATTAGAACATCTAGAGAAACAACTGCATAAAGGACTCAAACCCTACTAAGCTACTATATTATATATAGTAATCATCCATCAAAATACAATTACGTCTCTCATACGTGGTTACTTCAGCGAGCTTTGGGTAAAATCGATTAACCAATGCTCTGATACCAAATGTGACGACCGCCCATGACCCCTGCACCGAATCTAGAGATAGAGCGCTGTAAAGTGTGCCAGGCGACCATGGACGATTGTCAAGGTAAGATTTAAAACAAAAGAATCTATCGTATTACTCACAGCGCATGGACAAAATACAATAGAACATATGTATAATGAAGCTTTACAGAACAAAATGACATCATATAAAACTCCATAATAGTTGAATACAAGCATCCACATAGTCAATACATCCAGCCTCACTACATATCTCTCAGAGAATACAAAACAGCGGAATATCCAGTACATATAATAAGAAGATAATATGCAACCCTCTGGCTCGTCTTCGATATCAGCATCGTGAGAAGAGAACAGCACCTGTCACCTGCTACCTAGTCTGCCCGTCCCAAAATGGACGAACAGCCTAAGGCAATAAGAATTAAAAACATAAAGCCTTGAGTCAGACAACAGTCTTAGTGAGCAGTAAATTAACTAACAACATACCAAAAGAACATAAAGGAAAAGGAATAGGAATACAACCCTCCCACTCCAACCTCATTCTACAGTGATAGCCCCCAGACACACACACTAAGCAGAAGCAAACATAGCAGAGCATACAATTTAAAGTAAAGCTACTATCACTCGAGTCAAGGGCGATGTTTTCCAAGTACCAAGGCCTAAATCAGATAAGCACCCAGAAAATACCGCTCTTGAGTCCGAATGACGATACAACCAAACATCCATGACTCTGGCTATCACTGTTATCATTGCTTCGATATCACCGTTAATTGAATGACCGGCACATTCTTTCAGCCGTCCGTCAAGGGCTAATGAAAACCCCGGTTCTAGACATAACTCCCGCACGTCGTCGCAGCCCGTGCCTAGGACTATCGAATCTGCCCAGAGTACTCGACCATCAACAGTTGGCCGTTGGGACTATCGAATCTGCCCAAACGTACTCTTGCTTAGAGCATGCTAGAACCTTCAACAACGATGCTATCCAAGCCTCCTAGTCATCCTCCTCGACGACTATTCTCATATCCATTCATTATCCTCAACTCGAATCATATCACCGAGTTATCAACATGCTTGGAATGATCCCGTCTGGATTAAACCAAGTCTTCACCACATGATTGCCTCGCTTCATTACATCCTCGCAAAGCCTCATCTCATCATCACATCATCAAATCTATGCATAAGAGCTTCATCATCCCGCTACATATGCCACGAGCAGCTTTTCCAATTCAAGAGCCTTTCCCTTAGCTTTTGAATCGTCTTCGGTCTAAATCTAATCATCAATCATCTAGTTCATAACAATCAATCAAATCAAATATCAATCCAGACAATCAAGCATTCAAATATGATCTAAGTAGACAATTATAACAATAATGGCATTTTCGTAATTAAAGAGTTGAAAGTCCAATAAGCATGAAAACATGAATTATATCTCTACAAACTTGATGAATGAACTTGCATAGGTTAACATATGATAAAATGGATGCAACATCATCATGAACAATGGATCTATATGGATCTACACTTAGGATGAAGAAAATGCATGGAAATCACTATTTTAACACCAAAACGAGCCAACAATCCGATATACTCCTTTGGATCCGTGTGAGAGATAATCACCACTCACCGAATCACCTAAACAAACCCAAATCAACACACTTCAGATCTGGACAGCAAAGGATGAAGCTTGATCTATCACGAATCCGCTTCAAACGAAGAAATCTCTCTTGAAAAGATGAAGATCTTCAATCTAAGCTCTTGGATCTTCAATCTTGATCTTCGATTTGGATGGATGGAAGCACTAGATTTGAGCGGAGGAAAGAAGTGAAGAAGTGTAGAAGTCGAGCTCTCAAAATGGCAGCACTTCGTTGCTTCAAAAATCCGGATCCCAAAAAGTGAGAACATCCCCTCCTATTTATAGCTGAAATTCCTTAAGTCGAAATCTGGCTATCTCCCTAAGTCGCTTCCGACTTACGACCTAAGCCTCTCCGACCTAACCCTTCTGCGCATCCAAACACCCAGCGACCTACGACCTAACGCAACGCGCGCCTTAACACATAGGCTACGACTCAACTCCTCAGCGACCTAACACATCGCGACTTAACAACCATAGAAGTCCACGACCTAACTTAGGTCGTTGCCGACCTAACACTTAACTGCCTTGCCGACCTACGACATAACGAGGTTACGACTTAATACCTTAGACTCCCACGCGACCTAACACTTAAGCCAACCCGCGACCTAACAACTTACTAAGCTACGACCTAAGACTTACAAAACCCTGCGACCTAACAACTTAGCACCCACGCGACCTAATGGTGTTACGACCTACCACTCAACTCTTAGGTCGCTCACTACAGCCCCAGCTTTCTTAGGTCGTTGCCGACCTAACTATATACTAGGTCGCTAACTCGTTAACCACTAGGTCGTAAGTTCCTTAGCTCGCGCTTCCCTTAGGTCGCAAACATTCTATAGGCTGACCCAAACTAACTCGCGACCTAAACCACTACGCAATCCAACTGCTGGTCCTCCTTAGGTCGTTACCGACCTATCCCTTAGGTCGCTCAAAAACCCTTAACTCACCCGAAACTCTTAATTCTCCTATCTAAGGTCGTCTGCGACCTAAACCCAACATACCTAGGTCGCACCACATGCCTAAGTCGTCTACAACATAGCTCTTAACTCGCTACCATCCTATAGGTCGGTCACGACTTAGCTCTTAGGTCGTCCACGACCTAGGACTTAGACAAATCTGCCTAAAAAAATCTGAAATGACATGAAAGTGCTAAAATTCCAGATTTTGACGAACATGTCGATCCGTAAAAATACGGATCGTTACATGAATCATCTACTGGTGTAATTAAGAAACCAATGAAATAAATACGTAAGTTTTATATAGACCATTCTATTTGCATTTACAGTTTTGATTCGGATTTGGATACACGATTTTAAGGTAATTCACAGCTGTCCAATTTAGGATTGTTCACTCGATTCTCGACGACGAACACTGATACGGATTTTTGATGCGAATCTGAAGTTCTCTATCATAGTTTATTACTATGTAAGGAGGATGGAAGTTTCTAATAAAGAAGTCGGATTAGAGACCACACTAGAGTAGTCGGGTTACCAATACTAGTTCAGAAAATAAAATTACTTGTTCAAGTAAGAGATCGAAATTGTTATACGTACGAATGGCATATATATATCATATGAATTTTTAATAAAATGATTGTATGCTATGATTGCTAGCTATGTTTGTTTCTTGCTTAGGATTGCTATGCTGTTTGGTTGCATGTAGTTTAACATCATCCCTATCAGTTGCATTACATTCATGTGTTGCACATAGTTGTTATAATAATTTCTAGTTGCATTTAGCTTTTACATTATTATAATTCATATAAAATTGCATCGTCCTTGTAGTTGCGTCATATTACCATGTTATATATGATTGCTTTGTTTTAATGATGCTACGTTGTTTTGGCATTTAGTTTTATGTTTCATTATAAATGTGAATTGGTTGCTTGTGTGTTAAACATAGTGAAATAAATTGAAATTGAATAAAATTGAGTGTGAACGAAATAGATATGAATTAATTGGATGGATATTATTTGGTGGATAATTTCTTTTGTTGCAAATCATTATTATAACCGTTTTGGTTGCATATGATTGTTATGTTGTGTATTGATGCTTATGCTTATGGTTTGGATTTAGAATTCATATTAAATAGTTCTATCAAACTCATGCATGCTTTTTATATCTTTTTATCAGCAACTAATATTTAAATTGAGTTGAGATAGGTACATTTGAAGCTCATTCGGACGTATATGCATTTTGGCTCGCTTTTGCTCGCTTTAATATGAGCAAACTCGCTCATATTAATAATAAGGTACATATCTCGGATTACATACCGTACTTTTCTGTTTTCCCTACTAGATGCCTCATCATTGAGATGAGATGTATATTATATATATATATATATATATATGTATATGTATTGTAAATTTTTACGATCGAGCCGCGCAAAGGAGACGTTGTGAAAATTTTCCGTAAATTCGGGTGTTTGAAATTTTTTGAGACTTTAAAATTTTATAACTTGTTTACAAAAAAGTTGTTATCGAAGTGGCGTAGCAGAAGTGTAGTAAAATTTTGCAAATAAGATTTTTATGTTTTATATGTTGATTATTTCGATTAAAATATATCGTATGTTAAATTCCTTACTTGATTCCTTTTCGAGGACGAAACGTTTTGAGTGGAGGAGATTGTAACGACCCGTATTTTTAACTATTTTAAATTATTAAATTTAAAATAATTTTTGAATAAAAATGGTTAGAAATAAAAATTTAATGTTTTATTTATGTAATTTATTTAATATGAACTTAGATAAAATATTTAAATAACAAATTTCAGTAAGACAAAGATGATAACTTATACTAGAAAGTAAATTAAATGATATTAAATTGTAAGTAATTGATAACAGAAATTGAAATGATCAATGTTAAGTAAATAAAGAATCGAATGAATGTTTATTTAAAAGCAAAAGCATAAGTTTTTATATATGAAATTCTATGTATTGAATGTATTTATAATCAATAGCTGAAATTGAATAATAAATGTTGTATTATTTAGATAAAAATAAAATAATTGTTTGATAACTAAAATTCATCTGAAATTCTAATATTGGAATTCATCGTAATTGAATTATCCAAGGGCTTTGATTTATGAAGTGTAATCTTTGTATTTAGTGTAAGAACTTTTGTTGTTCTAGATTTGAACGAACATTATTTTAAAATGAATTTGTTTATGAATTTAAATGCAAGAGCATTGGTTGTATAAATTTTGAACAAACATTTTAATTTACAAAATGGTTTAGGGTAAAATTTAATTTGGAATATTTAATTGATTTTTAAATATTGAAAAGTTAATTTCATAAGTTAAATAACTTATATTTCAAATATAATGATTTATTCATCAATGTAATTGTCATATTTAATATTTGGAATTATTTAAATAGTTGAATCTTGAATTTAATATGAATGAAAATGATTTCAATAGTTGATTTAAATTTTATTTAAACCAGAATGGAAATTGTGAACTTTTAAATTTGAATTTAAAAGTGATAAAATTGATTTTTAAAATAGCTTGTTTTAATTAACGTGTAAAAATAGTCTTTTTGAGCACCGTCTCGAATTTCAACGAAACCAGTTTCATCGGATCCGTAATAGTGATTATTATAGGATTTCATGTTTCGAAGCAATCGAACTTATCGTTTGGTCGTGCGAGCTTGAAACGCGTAGAATTTATTTTCAGAACTTTAATTAAAATAACTTGATTTTGAAAAGCTATCTTTTGAATATGATGGAATTGGCTCTCGATACATATTCCATTGTGTTCGGAATAGGGATATAACATATAGAACACTAGGAGGCACGGTTCGTTTGGAGTTCGGAAAATTGTCGCATGAATAGTGTTTTGTGATTGCCTATATAACGCCCTCATTTGCAAAACCCTACCCTATTTTTTTCTCAGCCGCCTCGTTTTAACTTCAATGGCCGAAATTCATCCACCTTTTCTCCTCCTTTTCTCCTCATCCGTTCAACGAAGTCGTATTCCGCCAAAAGGAAAAGTGTATATCTCGACGAGCATATGCATCCAACGGTTGGATCGAGGCGAGGTGACTTGAAATCGCCAAGATTTGGCCATCATGTTGCCATGGTTTTTGGGTTCTTGAGGTCAAATGGCGGCGGCAGAGGCGACACGGTCGCAGGCGACGATGGAGCATGGAGTGGCGGTTGCTGCGGTGGGCTCGGATCGGGGTTCGGTGGCCCTGGGGTGGCGCGCGCGTCGACGAAGCGGTCGCGTGAGTTGGGTTCTCGACTGGGAATGATGAGAGGGGAGAGAATAGGTTGACGTTGTTAATTTATTTATTAAGTGTGTTAGTTATATTATATTTATATTTATATTCAATGTTTAAAAATTCGTATCTTTTTCATACGAGGTCCGGTACGGGCGAAACAAGTGGCGTTGGGTTTGTATCGATATCGTTTACGACATGTAGCTGGATTGTAATTTATTTGACGTTGGAAAATTTTCAGTTTCAAATAAAGGTGAGTGGTTAAACTCATTCATGACGTACTAAATTTCCTATTGTTAGTTAAACCAAATAGAGAAATGAAAATTTATATTGATTGCAAGTTGAAAATTTAATTTATTGAACTTGTACCGACTGAATTTAGATCGACATTTAAATTTGACCGTTAAATTGAAAATTAATTTTGTTAGTTAAATTTGACCGAAAAATTGACAATTGGAATGTATAGTAGATCTGATAGTTAATTTGAGACATTAGATGTGATATTTAAATCTGATAGTTAAAATGACATGGAACTTGATATTTAAATTGATGTTGATAATTGAAATTTCATATCACTTTTAAACACCTGACCTTGATAGCTGTTGATTGTTGTGAGATGGATGAATTGGTCACTTTGGATGTTGGTTGATATTGCGATGGATGATATTTATGATTGGCTGTTATATTATATAGTGATTTCGACATATTTATATATCACCCTGTTATTATCACTATTGTTACGATTGATCATCTGTACATTGAATTTGGGTATGTAACTTTGGACATCCTATTTGATATGTAAATTGTTGACTGCTGTTGCAGAAATGTGATTGTTGTGATTGTATAGTCATTTGGCGAAATTTGAAGATATTTGATAAACTGGAATTTAGATCTGAAACAACTTGAAATTTATTTATAAAATTTAAATTCTAATTTTTAATAATAATATATATATTTCCTAAAGAGTAATAAAAGGGTTATAAATTTTTCTATAACTTTAAAGAATAAAATGAAGTGTTTGTAAGAAGATCGATGTTGAAAATCCAACCATTAAATGATTTTGATATATTTGACTAAGATTATCGAATTTGAAAATTTTGTAAAGTGTTGTAAAATCCTTTGAAACTGCAATAAATTATTTGAATAATACTTGATGTAGGAAATCTGAATTTATTTCGATGATTTAAAATAATTTGGAATATTTAAACATTGAAGTTTTGTTTAAACTATGAGATATATTGAATCGATTTCTAATTTATTAACTCATTGAAAACTCTATAGTGAGGATTTAAAATGGTGAAAACTTTATGGAAATTTGAAACAAATGAAGTTATGGCAAATATATTTCACTTGATTTTGATTCGACTTGCATGAAGATTTTTAGTCCTGACATGAGTATTTTGTTTTTTCATTACGCTCGGGTTAGACCGAGTTTTTCAGTTATCGAAGACAGTTATTCCGGAGGACGAAGACGAAGATTTGGTATATCATATTTACTAGTATTGATTCCGCTGCACTATTTCATTATGTCCATTAAAAATGTATAACTCTGATAATATTGTATAACCATGATTTATCTTGTAAATTGAATTGAGTATATATTGTTAAACAGCTTCATGATCTGTTTATGTGACTATTGTATTTTATCGTCTCGCTGCGAGATTATGTTGTTGTTATCTTCTTTTCTTTTTATTTCTTTAAAATAAACCAATTGATAATATACTTTTTAACGGTTTGAGTTGGACATGTGTGGTTTTATTGTCGACTTAAACTTTCCAAAATGGTGGGTTGTCATAGTACGCTGATTCTGTTGAGCAACATTATGGAGCCTACACTATGGAGCCGGTGATAGTGCTTTCCTGATTCTGCTTACTATTGTATTTAAGACAATTGTTGAGTTTAATTCTGTTGTATAAACTCTACTGTTAATGTATAACTTTGTGGATACTATACTCTGATGTTGTTGATTTGTTCATACTGTTATTACTGTCTTTTCTATTGTATATGTGATATTGTATTTTGTTAATGCGTTGTTAGATATACGACAGGTTATATGTTGCAGTTGCTTGTTTCAACTCAGATGATCATCCTATACTGACCGGGCACGTCTGCAGTGTATTATTTAGGTGTCGGTGGTATAGGGCGGTCATCAAAATATCTTTGTATAATTTATTTTGATTGTTCTATAAACTTTTATAGGTGTTTTGGACAATGAAGAATTGGTTGGAAAGTGGTAGAAATTGTAGATCAAAGTGGCAAATTATAGCGAAATCGTCGCTATATAAGCACTTTGTAAATGACATTATTTTGGAAATTTAAACCATTTAGAAAGATATGTTAGGGGTTTCTTTGTGCTTTTAATAAATAAAATATAATTACTTAATAATTTAAAAATATCAAATTTTAAAAAGGTTTAAAACTAGTCAAATGAAGTAAAGAAAGTTTGAAGTAAAAAGCTCGCTATATGAGCAGTTCGTTAAAATAACTTGTCTTTAAAAGTTGGATAATCATGTTTAAAATTAAGTATTTTTTTCCTAATTCTTTTTAGAAGTATTTTCTAACATATATAAGGGTATTTTAAAAGTAATTTCAAGTTAAAATATATTTCTAATAATTAATTATGAACTTTAAAGTAATTGGCTTTTAAAAATAAAATATGTTTATTTTAGTTTTTCTATTTATTTCAAAATTCATTATTCTTACATAATATTCTATATAAATAATTATAATATATATATATAGTTTAGAAGTTTGTTAACATATTAACAAGTATATTAAAGGTATTTCTATATATATAAGTTTTGAAAAAGTAAGTTGAGTATTTTACAAATATAATAAAGGAAGCTTGGATTTTAACATTTAAGTTAAAATAAATGGTTTCTGAAATTAATTAAAAGCATACTACGTTAATCAATAAGTATGGATATGCTTTGATATTTAAAAATGAATGCTTTAGAGTTAATGACAAGTATAAATATGGTTTTGGGTTGCGGTAAATGATGTTTGATTGGCATTTTGTTTTAACCCTTATTATTAATTATACTTAGGAATATAATTAGATTTTTAATATTTAATATTTTAAAGAAAACTATATGTAAAAGTTTTGGGTTGTATTAGACAATATTTGAGTAACACTTGTCTTTAACCCTTAAAATGTAATTATATCTTTAAAAAGGAAGTTTTAAAGAGAATGGTTAGGTGTGAAATGATTTTGGGTTTGTTGTGACTAATGTTTGAGTAAAATTTGTCTTATACCTTTATAAAAGTAATAGACCCTTAAAGAGAGTTTTAAAGATGATAATTATAAATGAAGTAATTGATTTTGTCGTAAACAATGTTTTTAGTAACATTTGTTTTTAAACCCTTGAATTATATTTTAAAGTGCAAAAATATTATAAATATGATTATATATTTAATAATGGAATTTCAAAGATAATAACAAGTATGAAATCCTTTATAGTAAAATAGAAAAGGTAAAAGTTTAACTTATAATAGAGAATAGGTTTACAGTAACGTTGTTTAAGCAATATTTGTTTTTTTTATCTCTTTGATTATATTTTAAAGTAAGTGAATCTTGTTAATGGTTTGTGAATATACTTATACAATTTGAGATAAGTGAATAGTAAAATATAAGTATATATCTTTTATGAAGGAAAATTAAATCTATATACAAGTTTAATAAATATGTTAAGTGATTAATTAAATAAGTGAAGTTTTAATAAATAGAAGCTTAATTAAATTGGAAGTTTAATTAAATAAGAAGTTTAATTAATAAAGGAGTTTAATAAATAAAAGGTGTTTAAGGAACAAGAGAAGTTTTAATTAAAGAATGAAGTTTTAATTATGTGATGAAATTAATTCAAATGAAGGAAGTTTTATTCGATAAAAGGAGTTTTACTAATAAAAGAGGTAATTAACGAAAAATTAAATAAATAAATAGGGGACTAAAAGTCATTCATGTGACTTGATCGTACTTTGTGTGTGTTAATCATGCGTTGTGTGATTACTTGTATATGAAAACGTTCAATTGTGTACATAGCACTAAAAGCCAATGAAGTAGACTTGATTCTATCTTTAAGAGTCAAGATTGATGTTCGAATAAGTTTGGAGCGATAGTGCTCTAACTTACCGACTTCCCTATTAAACGACGGATAGTAGAAGTTGAAAAGGTTGGAAACATGATAAGTATATGAGACTTAGTTTCCATATGCAATTGTTTCTGATAATTCGTCTATTCAGTTTTGAGAAAACCGAGATCGATAAGTGTTCTACTTTTCGAAAACCACTTCAAGCCTGAAATACATGTTCTATCTCTTAGAAGTAGATCTGTTCGAGATGCTGAAATCCAATTAGGGATTGATGATTTTTTTCGAGTGTTGAAGACTCATGTGAGAGACGTTGAATGTGACCTCGACATCGAAAATGGCTAAAAACAGATTAGGCACATAGCCAATGGGGTTTAGCTAACCTCAAAGGGTACATATCAACTCTATTATTTAGAGTATGCTTATCAATTGTTACTAGCGGGAGTTGATGGTATTTGGAATACGTTTTCTACATGAACCAGCCATGTCTTCCTTATTTGTTATATTTTATCTAGAGATATACGATTCTCGAAAGGTACTATCTGACCCTTGCCAGGAGGTTTGTTTCAATGTACCGAGGGCCCTCCAACAAAAAATCCATATATGAAAGTACCTTTGCGGTTTTGTTTGTATACCTACAAATATTATTATGGTGTGATTACTATAAGCATCAACAACTATTTTTCTTATTTATATTACACACCCTAGACATTATCTATTATATCACCTTATGTACTTATTAGATGTATGGTTCTTTTGAGGGGTAACTGTTATGGCATTCCATGCATTCTTAAAAGTATTGTTATATGTTGATCACATATTTCTTGAGTTTCTCAACCAGACTTATGTCTGACCCATGTTTTATTTTTCCCTTATTTCCATGGGTTCTCTTCTTAGTGATATAAGAAAGACAATTTTTCATTGATGTTCATTGAGCTCTTGGAGAGGAGCTGGATATTTACCTACCGTAGTATTCTTATTTCCGCTGCATTACTTTATGTATATATTATCCGCAATTGTAAGGACAAACTATTATAATTGTCCAAGTTGATGATAGTGCTCTGATTAGTAACTCTGAAATGCTATGTATATTAGAGTTGCTTTGTGTATTATATTTTGATATTATATGTTATCATTTTGCTGTGAGATTCTAATGTTTTTGTTTTCCTCTTTCTTATACCTTTTCTTTTCTTCTTTTTCTTTACCCTAACATTCTGTCTTTCCGACACTTAAGTGCTCGGCACATGAATTCAGTGGATATATTAGTGTCAACATTCGAGGGTCGAAATGGTGATCTTTACACTTCTCCTAAGGACTTTCTACTTATAGATGTTTAATGTATTTAATTCATTATTTATATATCTATACAACAATAATATAAATAAAATAAAACCGAAAATCTATATCATTTTGAAAAATATTCTATATAAGAGTTAAGCTATATAATCAAATTACATAATTGCTCACTGGTCGGGTAGACTCTTAACTATATCAATTCCCCACTTGCGCTTGGGCCTAATTATGGTGCCTGATGTCCATATCTTCGATCATTCTACTTAAATTAGACTGAGAAGGGTGTTACTGAATGGATGCATGATATTATTATTTTTGTATCTACTTTTCAATTACACTTCTCTGTTACCGATAAACTCTTTTACCATATGTTAATTACGAAGAACATACCCCGATGTCTCATTATGTTGTCGGCTCTCATTGCAATTTATATTGCTTCGTTGCTACCGCAATACATTATTGGATTCTCAATAGTGGGAACCATCCCTACCTTTCTTATAAATTTGGGCTCACACACTGCTTTCATTGTGACAATATTCAAGGAGATGTACTTAGACTTTAAAGTTGAATTTTCCATAACATCTCATTTGGAATATTTTCAACTCAAAGCTCCTTATTCAACAGTGAACATGAATTTAAGTTTAATTTACTATATTAGATGTCACTTATGGAGTTCGAGTTTGAACACCTCTTCATAAGAAGTTTGTTGTTTCCATGAACAATTATTTATTTCTAAATACTCGAGAATACACTTTAATACTATTCAATGACTTTACCTCAGATTTAATATTCGCTTAATACACTAAGTACATAAGTGAGATCTAATATACCACATAACATAGCAAATATGATGATTCCTATTGTCTGCGCATAAGGGATCTACCTCTCATGATCTATATCAAACATTTTAATATGTTGTACGTGTATATCGATTGGGACAATCCCAACAACCTCTTGTATCAATTATAAAGGATGTCTCTTTCAAATCCTTCATCGAGAATTAAACAACGGAACTTTAACTGATTTCAACATAGGTCATCGTTAACAATAAATAACATGTTATCTACTTATAGTATTAGAAATTACTTAGTACCTTCGATTTTCTTTCTTACAAACACATGGTTCCTTTGCATTTTGACTAAAAAACTATTTGATTTTCCTGTTAAAATACTTGCTCAACCTCTAGGTGCCTTTAGAACATCACTGTTGTATCAGCTCCTAGATCGTACCTAAAATTCCACAAGCCTTGTTATCGTTCCCATGAGACTTTTTGGCTATTATGTGCAAACAGTCCCTTTTAAATCATCATTTAGAAATTCTATTCCAACATCAATGTGCAAAGACTCAAAGACAAATTGTGTGATAATTTGACAGTGGAATTTGAAGGCCTTAAGCATATTGATTGGAAAATTACTCTGTTACAACATTTTAAATCGATGAATTCATTTACTATCAACACTACTTTATACAATTCCAACTACATTAATCGTCTTCTCGAAGACTCACTTAAGGCCGTTAGATCTTCCATTCATAGGATCGTATTTATCTATCTGGATTTTTTCCTTCAGATCTACCGTTCATGTCCTTGCCTTGTCCAGCTCTTGCAGCAGATCCATAGCTTTATGTTTGTTAATATTAGATCTGAGTCGAGGCATAAACGGTAGTTTCTATGAACTTTGAAACTTGATGTAGAGAGTCTTCTATTCATTATTTCCCTTCTCTCTACATTTATCTTCTCTAAGCTCAGCGACGTAGCACCCTCTCTCTCTCTCTCGGTACTTTGGTTTCCTTGAGCTATTCTGGCTCTATTATCAGTTGGAAACTTCATACTTAAACAACGTGGATCCAAATTATTTATAAAATCAACTAGACCCAATCAACCTAAAAATGCATTGTATGTAAAGTAACCATGAACATCAACAAACTTCTCGATCCTCACAATGGTGCAGGGTTTATCTCTCAATTGCATAGTTAAGTTGATATAGCCAATTGGAGATTTTTCCTATCCTCTGAATCCCTGTAAGCTAAAGTTACATGGAAAAAAGTCCCTCTCCCTAAGCTTCATTTCATTACAAGCATGTTTAAACAGAATGTTCGCCGAGCTTTCGCTGCCAACCAGCTCTCAATAAACTATAGTCGGCCTAATTTTTGCAATTTTTGCCATTGATGGTAGGAGCTTCAATTCCATCTACATCCCTATTTGTGAAAACAAAGTCATTGTTCTTCCTCTTTAATTGTTTTGTGGATAACCGTCCTCTATATCATAACATGTTTCTTGCGAGATATGCTTCAAGGAACTCATGTATTTCTCTATCTCATTCCAACTTTTTTCCATAGGATGCGACCCTTATGAAAAAGTATTGATCACTAAGTCACCTTTAAGTAAATGGGGTCCAACCCCACTCATACCTTCTGCATTACCTAAAGGCGGCTGCCTTTGACGTTGATTATCCCTTTGCCCACCTTCTTATGGATTATTTACATACTACAACAATTGTTTCTTTCATATCAACTTATCAATCAAATCTTTCAAATGTATTCAATCATTCATAATTGTTCCCATGCATCTTATGGAAGCAATAATATTTCCTAGACCTTCATTCTTCCTCGGTATCCTGCTTAAGAGCTGCCTTCCGGTATCCGATCATGTTTAGGGCTAATAGATAAATAATTTCCATGGAGTCTTTCAACTCCGTGTATTTCCTATTCCGTGCTGACCTAAAATGCTTCCTAGGATCTTGTAACATCCCACATTTCAAGGTCCGAAAATAAGCGCTATTGATGCTGCAGTTATCAATAGTATTATTCTCTAGTGACAAAAAGAGATCAGTTAATAGTATCATTAACATCAAAGCACAAGAATATGAAAAAGTTTCAAATCAAAGATTTCATTAATTAATTTCCATATTCATTACATAATTCCAAACGTTGCCCAACTTTAGATAAAATATAATTATTACAAAATACTCCAAGAGCGACATATGAAGATGCCACCTTAGTTGATCAGAGTTAACTACTGGATAGATACAATTTCTGTCATTACATACATATTGACAAAAGTCATAATAACACAGCGGATAAATAAATAGATAGACTCCTACATAGCTAGCTCTGCCTCTTGCACGTCTCCAGAAGCATTATTCGTTTAACCTAAATAACCTATGAAACTTATTCTCGTACTACTCAATTGAGTATCCGAGAGTTAAAAGAGAAAAACAAAAACATCGGGTTAGACAAAAAGTCCAATGTGAATAATAATATACCACTCAGTTAACGAATATCTAGTGAGACCACGCCGTTGAGTAGAACGGGTTTTCCCCTCATTAGAATCCTTTAAAAATATGTCTTTTACAAAACAAGCACCTACAACCACAATGATTAAACTAAACAATATAAACAATTGTATGCATGCATGCAACCTGGGTAATCATGACCAATTTGTCTAAATAAATGGACTATCTATCCCAACATTATAGTTTTTCAAGGATGACCACAGACCTACATGGCTGACTCGGGCCTACCAGATATACCAAAAAATTTCAACTTACTGTGAGATGGAAACTGGACGGTCTATCCGAAACTTACTATTCCTAGGGTCATTCTGATCCTAATGGTTTTGCAAGCCAACCAATAACCTATCTCAACTTTCTGTATTCCTTTCTATGCATAAACCTTCTTCTAGTTTTACCCTTGACAAAGCCCTACGCACTGGAATTGTGGACTAATATCAGCTAGGGGATAACAGCTGAATTATAGAGTGAGAGCCTACTCCAGTCCCATCCAGTTTTCTAATCTCCGAGTCTATTCATCATATCACAATTTATCTAAAGGCGATAAGAATAATCTTTCCAGTAAAATTATAGGCTAAATACCCTTTTTATTTCCATGAAACCAATTTCTTTATAAATGATTTAACCTTTGAAATCATACTTAAAACAAGGAAACTATAGACCTTTATTTTATCCAAAATATTATGCCAATGTATATATGCTTTTATAAAATAACATTGATGAATTCAAAGTCATTTAGAGGTTATTGCACCTCAAAACCATAGGCTATGAGCCAAATATAATAAAACCATTAAATTGATAAAGTGTGACATTGACATATTGCTATGGGATTATCACACCTCTTCTATATCGAAACCATGTTAAGGCATATGATTTATAAGCATAAGGCCATAAGGCCAAAACCATTAACATCGCATATCATAAATGCATATAGATCGCCGAATGTAAGCGACATAATTATGGGTTTACATAGTATAAAACTTTTAAAACTTGGCAATATGGGAATGTCGAAATTAAGGCTAGGCGGCATCGTTGTCGTAAGAAAATCAATGTCGAAAATAGCCTATAGTGGCACTTTGTTCAAAACACTGCGACATAAGAAACTAGCGGCATCGTTGACATATAAAACCAATGTCGAAAGCAATAATAGTGGCATTGCAGAAATAGTATAGTCGATGTTGAAAATATAAACTAGTTGCATAAGAAACATGCGACATCAAAATCATAAGGAGTTGATATTGAAAACTGGCGACATCATTAATGCCGACATTGATAAGTGGCATGCGGCATTAATTTGCGACATTGAAACACGCGGGGTAGCCAATGTCATAAGCATCAATGTCGACATCAAAGCTATTCTTTCCACTTCAACCAACGTTGATTCATTGCATACCAACTTGGGTTGATATCGTATGTATCTTCATTGGATGATGTCAAAAAGCATAGGTGCGACATAGATGGATTACGGCATCAATGATAATAGTAATGGCAATTCCCTTATTTATTATAAAATTGTAAATTTTCTATATAAAGTAATTTCTTTTTACCAACTCCTATTCTTTGTCAAATTGTTATTAGATAATAACTTTCTTTACCAATTGTTTTAAAAAAAACTGATATGGACCAAATTTCTCATTCCCAAAATAATTTGCAGACCAATAATTTTATATTAATATTTTTATATAATTATTAAGCTTTTCTAGCATAATAAATTCATAATAAATCATAAACATTTGGGAAAAATCCATAAAATCAGAATTTATATATTCTTCAACATATAATATTTGGGGCTAAAAACATTATTTAATTATTTTTAATAATTAAAACCCTATATAAATCATTTTCCTCACTTAAGAAACTCATATAATATTCATACTTGCTTGGAAAATTATGAAATTAAAAAGTCACTTCTAAAATAATGTTTCTAACATCATATCAAAATTTCAAGTCATTTAGGTATCATATGATAGGTTTTCACACTTAAATGCATTAACTAATTTCATAAATAAATTCAGTAAATCATCCATAAGCATATAATCATCAATCATTCACATCATGGCATAATAACACATATAAAATTCGAGTTTAATCATAAAACCGAACATAAATAAACAAACTTGAGATGAATTTTCATTATCCACCTTGATTTGATAAAGAAGGATGAGATTTGAGTTTAGATTTGATTTCCCCAACTAAACCTTGATTTCCTAGCCTTTTCTTCTCTTGAATCTCTTAACAATGGCCAGCCTTGAGTATGTTTATGTTTGTATGAATGTAAATGAAAATGTAGGAGAGGAGAGTGAAAGGGTTTATGTTAGGAAATGAGAGTGTATTCCTAATTTTCCCTTCTCATAAATTCTCCTTCACGTTTAAGTTATAATCAATCCTATTAACTCATTAATTAAGGCACGACCCACTTAATTATCAAATCTCAATCTTCTTATCCTCTTACATTATTTTATTTAATTTATCTAATTAAATGTTCTAAATAATGTTAATCAAAATTAGGGGTGTTGCAGACTCCCCTCCTCAAAGAATTTCATCCTTGAAATTACGATAAGGTACATAACATCAAACATAATCATAGACATAAAACATAACATCAAAACAAATTGGGATCAGTCTCTTTAATCATGTCCTCTATCACTCCACTAGACCTTTACTAACTCGACTGTCTTGTTCTTTAGCTTCTTCTCATCCTTAGCCACAATCTGAATTGGTTGCCTAACAATAGTTGTTCCAATACAAAATCTTTCAATGCAGTCAGAGTGATAGTAGTCTCTGGATTCGAATACACTTCCTAAGATGAGAAACATGAAAAACATTATGGACTCCTGCCAAACTGCTCGGTAACTCTATCCTATAAGCGAGTTTTCTGATCCTTTCTATAATAGGAAATGGACCAACATATCTCGATGCCAACTTCCATATATTTCCAAACTGTACCACATCCTTCATCGATGAAACTTTAACAAAAGCATGGTCTCCAATTGAGAACTCAAGATCTTTGTACCTCTTATCTGCTTAACTCTTCTATCTAGAATGAGCTTCTTTGTGGCTTCTCTCACGATATCGGGACTAAGAACAAGTCTATCTTTGGTCTCTAACCAACATACGAGTGATTTGCATGGTCTTCCATACAATGCTTCAAAAGGTGTCATTCCTATACTAGTCTAATAATTGTTGTTGTAGGAAAATTCGACTAAGTGTAGATGATCTTCTCACGATCCTTGAAAATCTAACGCACAAGCTCTTAACAAATCTTCCAAAATTTTGTTAACTCTTTCCATTTTCCCATTCATCTGTGGATGGTAAGCGGTACTTATCTTGAGCTGGGTGCCCAAAACCTCTTATAGACTCTTCTAGAATTCGCTAGTGAATAAAAAATCTCTATCATTGACTATACTTCTAAAAATCCCATGCACTCTAACAATATTCTTCATAAATAAGTTTTCCAAAATAGTTGTCGTCCTTATCGACTTAACAGGAATGAAATGTGCACTCTTAGTTAATCTATCCACTATAAGCCAAATACTTTCATTTCCATTATTCGACCTTGGAAAATCGTCAATGAAATCCATGAATATAGAATCCTATTTCCAAACCAGTATATCTAAAGGCTGAAGCAATCCGCTTGGCTTCTGATGTCCGACTTTCACTTGTTGGCAATTCAAACATTTCTTTACCCATAAGCCTACATCCCTTTTCATACATTTCCAAAAGAAACTTCTCTTCATATCTTGATACATCTTAGTTTCTTCAGGATGAATAGTAAACTTTGATCGATGACACTCCGTACAAACTTCTTTCCTTAGGTCATCGACATATGAAACACACAATTGTCCCTTTTTTCTTAACTATCTATTTCGGTCAAGACTAAAATCTTTTAAATCATCAATCTTAGTTCCACCTTCTAATCTTCTAATCGGTTCAGCTAACCACAGATCATCTCTCTGCTTAGAAGAAATCCTCTTGATCAATACATGTCGAACTTCTAAACAACATAACATTGCAAGAACTAGCCGTCGATCTTAACTGCACACTACAAGTAGTCAACGCATCTAAATCTTTCCATTCTGCCAATATAGCTAACACCACATTCTGATGTTTTCTACTAAGTGCATCTACGACTTTATTTCTTTTCCCGATGTGTGCTTAATTCTAAAATCATAAGCTGCTATAAAATCTAACCACCTCTGTTGTCACATATTCATCTCCTTATGAGAGAATAAATATCTTAAAAACTTGTGAACCCTAAACAACTCGAATCTTTCTCCCAAGCGATAGTGTCTCCATACCTTTAAAGCAAAGATCACAACTGCCAACTCCAAATCATGATTCGGATATCTAACTTCATGCGGTATAAGTTGTCGAGAATCGTAGGCAATCACTTTACCTTTTTGCATCAACATAGCTCCTAATCATGTTTCGCATGCATCAATATACACCACCAAGTCTCGATTTCCATCCGTAACAACTAACATAGGCGCATTGGTCAATAAATATTTTATCACCTTATGGAATGCCTCCTCACATGCATCGGTCCAAACATACTTCACGTTCTTCCTTGTTGATTTAATCATCGGTGCTGCTATACGAGAGAAGTACTTGATGAACCTCCAGTAATAGCTAGCTAACCCAATAAAACTCTTTATCTCATTCACTGTCTTGGGTCTCTTCCAATTATTAACAGTTTCTATCTTAGTTGGGTCCACTGACAATCCATTTTCAAAGACTACATGACCAAGGAACTTCACTTCTTTCTTCCAAAAATAACATTTTGACTTTTCCTTTAGTTGATGTTGCCTTAACATCTCAAGCACTATTCCAAGGTTAGTCTCGTGATCTTGCTCATTCCTAGAATATATTAGGATAGCATCGATAAATACAAACATGAATCTGTCCAAACGCACTCGGAAGATCTAGTTCATTAAATCTAATGAAAGCAGGTGCATTAGTCAACCTGAATGGCACTACTAACCACTTGTACAAAACATATCTTGTTCGAAACGCCGTCAAAGGAATATTGTCCTCCGCCACTCTCAATTAATGGAACCCTGTCGCCAAATCCAACTAAAAAATATTTTGGCTCCACTCAATTGATCAAATAAATCATTAATTCTTGAAAAATGATATCTATTCTTTATCATCTTCTCATTCAACTTACGATAGTCGATGCACATTCTCAATGACCCATCTGGTTTCTTCTCGAACACCCCGCTCCCCAAGGTGAACTGCTTGGTCTAATGAAACTCTTTCCTTCTAAGTCCACTGGATGCACCTTTTACTCCTTCATCTCAGTAGGTGTCATTCTGCTAGGTGGTTTACTTACGGGTTCAACTCCAGGTACAAGATCTATTCGAAACTCAATAGCTCATTTCGACGGTAGTCTTGTAACTGGCTCAAAAACATCTGCAAACTCTCTAACGACAAAAACTCAATTCAACTTGTTTTCCTCCTCCATTGCACCCAATAAAGCACAAACATCAAAATTCGAGTTCTTTACTGAGTATATAATTCGATCCCTATTATTAGGGTGTCTTAGTGATATTTCTCTATCTTGGAAAAAATATCCTAGCATCATATTTACTTAACCAATCCATACCCAATAAAATTCCAAAGCCCATAAAATTAAACATACGCAAACTAAAGGTAAATATATAACATAACAACTTAAACTCTAAATGGTCACATCTCATCCCAAGAGTTGCATACCCTCTTATCGGATTCGCGACCCTTAAGAAAGTAACAAGGTATGATGACTCCAAACTAAACTTATCTACCAAACGATGAGAGATAAAAGAATGTGATGCATCAGTATCAAACAATACTCTAACAGGTATTCCATGAATCAAAAGCATACCTCCCATCATACACTTTCCTTTTTCCTCCGTTGTTGGTCTCGAGGAAGATGGTTCCAAAGCAAAAACTTTTCTTTTCTCAACCTTAGCTGGTTTTTTTCACTGATTCTTGTAATGCCCAATCTAGTCACAGTTGAAACACTTGATGTTCTTCCTTCCAACGACCTTCTTTCCATTACTAGAATGACACTCGTTGGCAAAGTTCCCTTTCTTATCACACTTATAGAAAACAACATTAGCTTTACCTTTCTTGGCAGTTCCACCCTTCTGAGCTTCCTTTTTCTGACCTTGACCACCCTGAGCCTCCATTGGCTTGTTAGTACTAAACAACGCAAGCATCTCTTCATTCCTCAATGTCATCTCCACTATTACATCACAAGGGTCTTTAAGATGTGGTAGTGTTGTTCTAGCAATCTTTGGTTTCAATCCTTCGATGAACTTCTCAATCCTCTTAATCATAATATCCACAGTTGCATATCCATATTTGAACAGCTCCTCAAATCTAATCGCATACTCAAGCACCAACATATCTTCTTGCTTTAACTCAGCAAACTTTCTAAGTTGAGTTGACTTGGCTATTTCAGACATGAATCCTCTTCAAACCTACTCCTGAATTCAGCCCAAGTCAAGTTCTCTTCTAGTACTCCCACGGTTACACTATTCCACCAGTACAACGCAGCTCCTTGCAATTGTCTGGACGCCAATCTCCTCTTCTGCTCGTCATTCAGACTTGAATCGGAAAAAATTCTTTCACAATGAAGTAGCCAATTCTCTACTTCGATTGCATCCTCAGTTCCAACGAATGGCTTTCCATCGAGTCTCGCATAAACTCTACTCAAAACAACATAATTGTTGACAACTGAAACTTCAGGATTTGCTCCTACAGCATTACCACCAACTGATCCGCTGCAACTCCTGCTTGCATCATGTTGACAAAGAATCGATACATAGCTCCATATCCACCGATGATGCTCTAGCATCCACATTAGCAGTTGTTCGTCGATCCGGATTCCTTCTAGTATTAGGCCTGACATTTCCATTGGTTGTGGTGCTTCCTCCACTGAGATTCACCCTTCTATTTCTTACCTCCATATCTTACTTTCTTTAAATCTACATTCAAACCTTAGTAAGATATGGAGGAATAGTCTAAGAGAGATGGAAGAATAGAGATAAGATATATACTTATATATAGAAAATACAAGTACGTTATTATAGCGTTATCCCATACCTCAATCTCATTCTTTAATTCATTAGGATTATGTTTTCAAAAACTCCTTTAAAGTTCAAAATTCTTTTAGTTTTACATAAACATTTGCTTCGATACCAAGTTGTCACATTCCCCATTCTTAAGCCCAAAAATAAGCGCTACTGATGCTGTACTTATCAATAGTATTATTTTCCAGTGATAATAAGAGATCAGTTAATAGTATCATTAACATCAAAGCACATAAAGTATGAATTTTTTTTTCAAAACATAGATTTCATTAATTAGTTTCCTTGTTCATTACATAATCCTAAATATTGCCCAGGTTTGGATAAAATATAATTATTACAAAATACTCCAAGAGCAACATATGAAGATGCTTATGATATTATTAACTGCATTACATACATACAGATAGATACAATTTCTGTCATTACATACATATAGATAAAAGTCATAACAACACAGCGGATAATTAAATAGGTAGACTTCTACATAGCTAGTTCTACCTCCTGCACGTCTCTGGAAGCTTTATTCATTTAATCTAAACAACTTATGAACCTCACTCTCGAACTATCAAGTTGAGTGCCCGAGAGTTAAAGGGAAAAAATAAAAACTTCGGGTTAGACAAAAAGTCTGGTGTGAATAATAATATGTCATCTCGGTTAACAGATATCTAGTGAGACCACACCGCTGAGTGGAACGAGTTTTCCCCTCACTAGTATCCTATAAAAATATGTCTTTTATAAACTAAGTACCTACAACCCCAATGATTAAGCTAACCAATATAAATAATCATCTGCATGCATGCAATCTAGGTAATCATGACCAATCTATCAAAATAAATGGACTATTTGTCCCAACATTATAGTTTTTCCACGGTGACTACAAACCTACATGGCTGACTCGGGCCTACCAGATATACCAAAATTCTCCAACTTACTGCTAGAAGGAAACTGGATGGTCTATCTGAAACTTACAATTCCTAGGGTCACTTTGATCTTAATGGTTTTGTAGGCCAACTAATAACTTATCTCAACTTTGTGTATTTCTTTATGTGCGTAAACCTCTTTTAGTCTTACCCTTGATGAAGCCCTATGCATTGGAACTATGGACTAATATCACCTAGGGGCTAATAGCTGAAGTATAGGATGCTACCCTACACCAGTCCCATCTGGTTTTCTAATCTCCGAGTCAATTCATCCTATCACAATTTATCTAAAGGCGATAAGAATAATTTTTAGTAAAATTCAGGGCTAAATACACTTTTTATTTCCTTGAAACCAATTTCTTTATAAATTATTTAACCTTTGAAATCATACATAAAACAAGGAAACTATAGCCCTTTACTTTATCAAAATTATTATGCTAATATATATACATATATACATGTATATATATATATATAAATATACCTCTATAAAATAGCATTGATGAATTTCGAAGTCATTTAGAGGTTATTGCACCTTAAAACCATAGGCTATGAAGCCATATATAATAAAACCATTAACTTGATAAAGCACGACATTGATATAGTCACTATGGGATTATCACATCTCTTCTATATCGAAACCATGTTAAAGCATCTGATTTATAAGCATAAGGCCATAAGTCCAAAATCATTTACATCACATATCATAAATACATATAGATCGTCTAGGCGGCATAATTATGGTTTGCATAGTATAAAACTTTTAAAACTCGGTAATATGGGAATGTCGAAATTAAGGCTAGGAGGCATCGTTACTATAAGAAAAACAATGTCGAAAATACCCTATAGCAGCACTATAATCAAAACACTGTAGCATAAGAAACTAACGGCATCGTTGCAGTATAAAACCAATGTCAAAAGTAATTATAGCGGTATTGTAGCCATAATATAGTCGATGTTGAAAAGATAAACTAGCGACATATGAAACATGCGGCATCAAAATCATGAGGAGTTGATATTGGAAACTGGCAGCATCATTAATGCTGACATTGATAAGTAGCATGCGTCATTAATTTGCGACACTAAAACATTCGAGGTAGCCAATGTCGCAAGCATCAATGTCGGCATCGAAGCTATTCTTCTCACTTCAACCAACGTTAATTCATTGCATACCAACCTGGGTGATATCGTATGTATCTCCATTGAATGACGTCGAAAAGCGTAGGTGCAACATAGATGGATTGCGGCATCAATGATAACAGCAATGGCAATTCCCGTAGTTATTATAAAATTGTAAATTTTCTATATAAAGTAGTTTCTTTTTACAAACTCCTATTCTTTCTCAAATTATTATTGGATAATAACTTTCTTTACCAATTCTTTTCAGAGAAACCTCTATTGATCAGATTTATCATTCCCAAAATAATTTGCAAACCAATAGTTTTATATTAATATTTTAATATAATTATTAAGCTTTTCTAGCTTAATAAATTTATAATAAATCATAAACACTTGGGAAAAATCCTCAACAATCACAAAAAATCCAAATTTATATATTCTTCAGCATATAAAAATTTAGGGCTAAAAACATTATTTAATTATTTTTAATAATTAAAACCGTAAATAAATCATTTTCCTCACTTAAGAAATTCAAAAAATATTTATACTTGCTTGGAAAATTATGAAATTAAAAACCCATTTCTAAAACAATGTTTATATCATCGTATAAAAATTTCAAGTCATATGAGTGTCATATGATAGGTTTTCACACTTAAACCTATTAACTAATTTCATAAATAAATTCAATAAATCATCCATAAGCATATAATCATCAATCATTCACATCATGGCATAATAACACATAGAAGATTCAAGTTTAACCATAAAACCAAACATATTTAAGCAAATTTAAGATGGATTATCATTATTCACCTTGATTTGATACAGAATGATGAGATCTGACTTTAGATTTGATTCCCCTTAGCTAAACCTTGATTCCATAGCCTTTTCTTCTCTTGAATATCTTAATAATGGTCGGCCTTGAGTTTGTTTATGTTTGTATGAATGTAAATGAAAATGAAGGAGAGGAGAGTGAAAGGATTTATGTTAGGAAATGAGAGTGCATTCCTATTTTGCCCTTCTCATAAATCCTCCTTCTTGTTTAAGTTATAATTAATCATATTAAATCATTAATTAAGGCATGCCTACTTAATTATCAAATTTCAATCTTCTTATCCTCTTACACTATTTTATTTAATTTATCTAATTAAATATCCTGAATGATATTAATCAAAATTAGGAGTGTTACAAATCTTCTTCTTCGCCCTCTAGAGTGATTATTCTTCCTCTTGTTATTGTTATTATTGTTTCCGCTACCACCATCATTCTTCTTTTCTTCATCACTTTTCACTTATGGACTGATTGGCTTGTCCGATATTATCGCGTTCAGTCTATCTTCAATTTCGACCTCTTCTAAGCACATGAAATTATTTGCCTTATTCTATAAATTCTTTAGCATAGTTGGTTTCTACATCAACAACCACTTTCCAAACTTCATGTCTTTACTGATTCTTACTACCAAGGCCACTAATACAATACTGTCTTCTAGATTCTTAACCTCTGTGACGGCAGCTTTTAATCTCTTTAAATAATTATTTGATGACTCTGCCCTTTGTTGGTTCACATTTGCTAACAAAATATGATCTTTTGGTTGTAATGTATACACTCTGAATTGACTTAAGAATTTATTAGTTAATTGATCATAAGCTATGATGGAACCTTGCTCAAGCCTACCAAAACATATGGTTACTAATCTCTCCATTAACAAAGGGAAACACTTAGCTTTCCTAAACTTATCAATCCTGGCACCATCCATGTACAAATCATCTAAGAAAGTGTTGCACGGGATCTTTCAGTCCATTGTACACGAGCATTGTTGGCATTGTAAATATCCTTGGATACTATGCTGCTTTAATATTTGATATGAATGGATTCGACGAGAAGCAGTCTCTCCTTTATCATTGTAAATCTCCCTCCTGAGAAATATTCTTATCACATCATTAATTTTGTTGTCATCATCTCTTTTCCGACCTTGATGGAAATTATTGGATGCATCATAGTGTGTCCTAATCTACGAACGACCTTGATGGTCACTGCACGAGCACTCATGGCTAGCAGCACGACGGCAAGGTTTCCTAATCATTGGGGAGTCCATTCTTCTTAGCCTTCCATCATAGTCGTGTTATCTATCATGACTATATCTTTGCGATTACTCTTGTCCATGGGCATTTCCATTAACATTTTCTTTGGTAGTGCCTTCTTCTAAAGCTAACTCATCATGAACATTACTTCCATGGGCTCCATGACGTCCAACGTCCCTTCCGTATTGATTGGTCTCGATCAACGGTTGATCAATGCTGATGATGCACCTGAAGCATTTGCTCCAGTTGCATCATTTCTGCTATGTCTTGTTCCTCCGACTTTGTTTTGATTTTTCCTATGCTTTGCAGCAAAATTTCTTTCATCAGATCCGGCTTATGAATTCCTTCCTCTATGGTATCTAGCATGAGATCCTTCTACCTAAGGGGTTTGCCTCATCATATTGAATTGCCTAGCCATCTCCTCTATCAATTCATTTTGTGTTGTCTGCATTTGCTGCTCTCTAGTGAGAAGTTCTTAGGGAGATCATGTTGATCCATCGCTTGCACTTTGACTTTAGCGGTACCTTCACCTTCAGCTCCTCTAGGTTACTTTACCTAATTTTACTTTAGATCCATTTGATCAAATCTTCTAGTAGATGTAAGTCAAATCCAAATGACTCAAGAGATCTAGCCTAAGTTCAATTCTTGGGTTGAAGCACCAAAAATTGTTAGCTAAACAATCGGTCTAACACCCCCAAAAAACAATGTAAAGCCAAAAACCCTTGGCTAGTTATTGGTTATGATTAAATGAGGTTTTTAGTCTTTGATTCCTGTCTATAAATAGTTCTAAGATTGAATTTCAGATCAGACCTACCAAAAATAATGATAATATATGCAATGTTATGAAGAAAAAAAGTAAGGAAAGACAAGAACACAAGATTTATAGTGGTTTGGATACGCCACTGTCGACTTTAAGATTCTTTTATTATTGTTTTACAATGGTTTCTAGAATTAAACATAGTTATAATCTTGGAATCAATGATAAAATAAATTTAAAAAATGCCAGGACTTCCCCTAGGATGTAAAATAGCAAAGTCTAGACCAAGATCACTTTTCCATTGCTTTTGCTCTTGTATTTATTGGTATACGATCAAAGTTGGGTATTAAAGTCGAAATTCTTCTCTATAAAATCGCATAAAAATATCTCATATCTATATCCAAGCAAATAGGTGGAATAATAGGGCATTTCTAAATAGTTCTATGGATTGGTATCGATCCATGGGCTTGACCGTCTTCACTTCTTCAATAGTCCATCATTACTTCATGTATTAGCCTTCCTTCATGTTCCAAAGCCAAACTCCCTTATTAATTCAATGAGAATTAAGCAAATGGATGCACCGATGCCGATCAATACGTGTAACCAAAATTCTTTTTTTTTTGCCTTTTGTAATATTTTGTACTCAATCATCTTTGAGCTTAGTGTCTATTCCTTCATCAATTTGAAGTCCAATATCATTGGATTATAGCTTGCCAAATATTAAGACTAATATAAGCAATGGCATGGATGTTTTTAGAGTGCATTTTTTGCAAAGCGAAATGGGCGTGTGAAGTGAGAATTATGAAAGGGAAATGTATATTTGTACTATGAAAGGGGAATGATTGCATTTATTTATTTTTATTTTTATTTTTAAAAAAAATGAAGGCTCCCTGGTACAGGGAACCTCCGGGATGGCTGGCAAACTGACCACCTCCAAAGAGAGATAAAGTTATGCATGTCCGCTTCAACTCATGGCAATTATAACCCACGGGGTACTGTTTTTTACGAGAAGTGTGTGCAGGGCAGGGCTCGAACCTGTGTCATTTACCAAACCAAGGCACCCATTTTCCATTGTGTCACACCTACGGACTATTTTTATTTGTTTTAAGTTGTTTCGATTTTTTTGCATAAATGTTAGTGCTTGATATTAAGATATTAACCACTTAGAGGATGAAAAGAAGAAGCAATACACTGAAAAAAGGTACATTTCATTAATAAAAGTTACATTTGAATAAAAATGGTACATCATCTATTTCCATCTAAATTGATTTACTAAATAATTCAAAAGATGTCTAAGTCCATTCTCCTTCAACATAGAACAAGCAAGCTTATAATGTTGATCATTCACAAATATTAATGCAAGCTCCCACACTTCATAATCGTTAATAGGTGACCAAATTATGAGACAGTGTTTAATAGTTTGTTTGGATGTGATGGAATTCAAATTTTTCTCTCTCAAAATAGCGGGTCTTGATTGCCTAGCCCATGATGATAAAGTAGCATCGAATGTCTGTCGTGTAGCGGTGGTGGGATTGGAGCATATCACATTATATATCTCACTAAGGATATCAAAGTATAGTTGTGTATGTATTAAAGTTAAATATTGTAAATGCACTTTTGATTCTTTATTCCATCAACATATATCTGATCTAGCTATCTGAATTCGGAGGGAGCAAGGTTTTTGAATCAACAAAATTCGAATGCAATTGTCTGCCCCATTCATCATCTCCTTGAACATAATTGAGTTCAACCGACTATAAACCACTCTTTGTTTATAGGAGTTGGTTCCATGGCAACTAAATACATTTCAAATTATCTCATTTATTTTTCATATGAGTTGGGGTGAAATCAATGCCTACGCGTAGTTCATCTCAGCCTTAATTTCTCCATACTAAATGATAACCCATCCGTCACAAGTAGCAAGTGTTGCACAACAAATGTCAATAAAGCAAGAGTTCTCTACTCATTCCAGTTGATAATAATTTAAATTGAAGATTCAGTAAAGAAGGTCAATATTTTGAAATTTGTTAAAAATAGAAAATAATTATATATGTTACAAAGAATAGAGAAATAAGCAAAACTTAGAAAATACCTCAAAAAGTGATCAGATAAAGCTAGAAAATGGCTTGAATTTTTGGATTGGAGCTCTTGATGGGAGGAAGGGTGAGGTAATGAAATTACATAGATGGAAGAAGAGAAAAGGCGACGGTTGATTGAACAATTAGCTCATGATGCGTTAGACACTCAGACACATAATGAGCCAACGGTTCAATTTGAATCACTTCATTGGAATGGGAAAAATGACTCACATGTAAAATATTCTTCAAACACACCCTTAATGTTAGATATGTAGTTCCTGTTGATCGGAAGGAAATACTAGATTACCAGCTCTTGTCTGTGTTTGCTCTTAGCTGAAGCTTTTCATAATCACAATTTTTAGCTTTTGTGTTACATATTTGAATAAGTTGTTTATTGATAAATCTTATTTATATTGCAAATATTGAAGTTTTTCAAGTGAGAACTATATATATATATATATATATATATACAAATATATATATATTTGTATATTTATTAGATGACATATCAAAGGGGTAGGGTCAGATCATAAAAGGGTCGGGTAAAAATTACCCAACCCATTTATGATCCATCACATTTGACCCATTTAGTATAGGTAAATTTGTCCCACAAACATATTATATATATTATCCATTCAAACCATTTAACGATTTGGATTAGATTTAACTAATAAAAATATAAAAGAAAATCAATTTATCCTTTTTATGTTTTGAACTTCCAAAGTAATCGTAATTTTGAATTCAAATCCTAATTTTTATTAGAATTCAAACTTTTGTATTTTCAGTTTTATGTTTCTTAAAATTTCAAATTCTAAGTCAAAATGCAAAGTTTCAAAACTTAAATTTTCAAATGTTAATCTAAGTTTTCAAAATTTAGATCGTTATGGATGAGTTTCCATACGATTATCTGGTGATTTCGAGATAAATGAGCCATTTAAGTATTGTTCGAGCTAGAGCTTAGATGTGGAGGATGTAGTTTGTTACAAAGTACAATTGTTAGTTACCATGGAAAACTGCAGCGTACGTTCATAATACGAGACATTCAAGCATTAGAATATCGTTTTTAACATTGATATGAATTCACTGGATGAAGTCTTACCTAACTTCGAGTTTGCATGAAGAAGTTATTGTGGTTTGTAAAAAAAATAAGGACTGTTGCATAGTTATTTGAGTACAAATTTTCAAAATTAAAGTTGTTATAAGTAAATTTCCACATGACTAAATAGTGATTTAGAGAATTATAGACGAATGGATCATTATGATCTGAATCAAAGTTTGGATGTGAGAATGTAGCGTGTTATTTTCTAAGTACAACTATTAATCACCATAACGAACTACACCATATGTTCAAAATAAGAAGTATCCGAGTGTTGCATATTGTCTGCAATGTGGTGCGATTTCATTGGTCTTACCTGATTCTGAATTACTAAGAAGAAATTACTGCAGTTTGAGCGAAATAAATATCAACTTCTACTAATAGGTTTGGCTTAGTTGGTTAGTAGTTCGGACTACGAGATTAAAGGTCACGGATTCGATCCTCTAGATTGATACTTGTTAATATTAATAAACCATGTTCAAAAAAATATCGACTTCTGCCTAGTTTCTCAAATACAAATTTTTAAAAGAGGATTTCACTTAAAGGGCTTCTCGGCCTAGGGTAATAAGTTTTAAGTAATTACTTCTGAAAAATTAGTTTTAAGGACATTTTACAGGAAAATGACAAACGAAGTTATCATTTTCAGTTGTATAGGAAAAATGATATATGAATTTAGTATTTTTCTGTATAACTTAAAATGATAAATGTTATCATTTTACTGTGAATTGTCATTAAAACTAATTGTTCATAAGTATTGTCCTTAAACCTTATTACCATGTAATGAGAAGTCCTTCAGCCTAATTTCCATTTTTCAAAATTCATATTTCAAAATTCAAACTTTAAAATTCATATTTCAAAATTTTAATTTTTATTAAATTAGCATGAATTGCTCATTTATAGCCATTTTAATAAAGGATGATAAATGGATTAGTTATGTATAATGGTTTTAATAAAAAATCATAAACGAATTAACTCATGTATAAAAAGGGTTAATGATTGAATAAATTTGAGGCATTGGTTTAATTAGTGTGAAAATTAGGATCTGCTCCTTATTTTCAAACTTAACAGGCAAAAAACTTTTCTCAAATTTAGGTTTCACGGAACTCCTGTAATTATTTTTACCGAAAATGTACAGTGCAAATATTTGTGGTTAAAACGACAAATATTTTCATTGTAAACCATACATTTTCGCTGAAATAATCATAGGGATTCATTGTGTTTTTTCTAGAAAGGACGAAAGTAAAATTTGAAACTTACGAAGGATATTAGAAAAAACGTCCATTATTTGTTAGTCATCAATGATATATTAATTATAATATGATTCCACAACTCACACATCTAACGTGCTATTATACATTAACTAAAGCTTAAAAGCTAAATTTAGATGGTACAGATTTTGCAATGGCATCTCCAACAGCTGAATGCTGAATATTTATGGTTCAAAATGAAAGAAGTTCCCAACAATCGGATGCTCATTTAATGGAAATTTTGAACATCCATTAAATAAGCATTTAAAAGTCAAGCGTCCGCTTGATGAACATCTACTGTTGGACGCCATGAATTGGGAGTCTAAAACTCAAACGTCGATTTAATGGATGAAATTAATGCATTATTAATTATATTTTTTAAATCGTCTGAAGTAAAACGCCCATTAAATAAACGCATAATGTTGAAGATATAAATTTAGTACAATAATCTTTACATCAACTTCAATTTAACTTAGGTTTACAATAATCATATCACAATAGGAAAAAACAATCAAACAATGCTTTTTTCCAGCTTTGACAGTCATGTCATTAAATGTCATTAATAGAACAATTCAAAAAGTTCTTCCCTTGTGAGCTCTTAGTATACACTGGGATCAAAAGATTTAAACCCGTATTGGATGCGCCTCTTTTATCAGCCTTGTCATTAGTGGTTTCAATGAAAAACTCTTGCTTAAAGGTTGTTACATCATTGGGCCAGGACTTCCCATAATCTGCAACCAAATTCACAAAACAGTTTCAACTGTTGCATCACATGACATTAGTTCTATAAAATGCAAAAAAATAAAAAATAAAATATAAAATATGAAGGAACAAACAAACAATGGTAGAACAGATATGAATATAATACGAAATACAACCAATTTAAGCCACTTTTAAAATTTAATAAGGATATATAGTTACTGCCAATCAACGTTGTTTTATGATGCATTGCAAATGCACTGTAATTTTCTGTCTCTGACATTCCTCGTGGTGCATTTTCAAATGGAACCGGTAGGAAAATAAAAATTTAACAATTTTCCATAGTTCCATTTGAAAATGCACAACAAGAAAAGTTAAAAAAGTCATCATGTTGAAAATGCATCATGACACGGCATTGATTCAGCGTCAAGATGGCAGGTACATGCTATTAAGTTTTGAAATTGACCTAAACTTGCTATTAGTTTTAAAAAAAATGGATTAAATTGACAGAAAAATCCAAAATAATAACCAAGAAACCACAATGTTCTCAGAATTGTATATGATTTGTTTATACGATACACATGTTGGACATAGCAAAACATATTGTATTCCCCTGAGTCAATTATATACACTCGTGTCAGTTTATTCAATATGTTTGAATTATGAGAGGTGTGAGCAAACAATTCATCAACTGCTGTAAACAGGAACTATCCACATACAATTCAGGATAAAACACAATGCTCCTACTGAACAGTTTTATTTAATAGTCATACAAATGATAAATCTTTTTTGTATGCTTGCGGATCCAGTAGAATGGAAGTTCAGATGTCAGATACAATGATTGTGATACATTCTTCTAGAGCATTATCTACATCTCTTAGCTTAATATTTCATCATGCTGACATAAATTGTAATTAACCCCCAGGTCCAGAACAAGCCACCACTTCCCTGATTATATAGGCTTTAGATATTTAATCCTAATACTGAAATTTGTGTAATTGATTTTTGTCATAGTTTATGATAAGGTCATGGACATTTAAAAAAAAAGATGATGTAAGACTTGCTATTACATTTAGCCTTCAGGCAGGAAAGTTAACTCTCAAGCCCTGAGCATGCATTCCATGGTTCATATTCATCTAGACCTTTATAAAAAATCTCTCAACGGTCAAAAAACTTATTAATGGCGGCCTAGCTAATCGATCTCGTCTGTCTCTCTGCCGTTTCTCTCCTATTCTTCCTCTGTTGTTTTCTTTCAGATAGCTCAGCTACATAGCGAGCGCCTCCTGGTGCTTAGGCTCTTCTCTCGTTCATAAGTGTTCGCTGCTGTTTTTTGGGCGTTGTTATGAAATTGGGGGTTTTCTCTTTTAGTGGTGTTTTTGGGCGGCTTTGCCCCTCTTTTTCTGCTATCGCCGATGCTTTGCTAGACGTGGTGGACCCACCGTTGTCGGTGTGCTTCTCGAGTGACAGTTCGGTTGAGATCTCTGTTTTCTCGATTGGAGCTTTTAGCGATTTGGCTCGATTCAAATTTCTGTTGGTTGATGGTGTGTTTATGGAGTTGTCTCCATGCTTTGTGGAGTCGACTCGCTGCTCGTTTAGCTCGTCGACACTGGCGAACCGGGATTTCACTACCCAGTTCGAGCTAAGGCTGTTTTTTGGGGCATCGGCGGGTCTGTTGGCTTTTGATTCTTCTGATTTTTGTTTTGGTTCGTTGGTTGGTGGTTCTGACAGTTGTCCTTCTGACGATTTCGCTGTGGTGGGTGGCTCGTCGAGGAAGACGGGAGAGTTGACCACTCCTTTCTTGCCTCGCCTGTCGTTTGTGAGTGATACTGCGTGTGATTGGTTGTTTGTCGATGATTTTTTCTTTGTTTCAGCTGTTGGCGTTGCGGGAGATAAAGATTTGACCGCTTTATCTTCTCGCCCACGCCACACGGTTGTTGATGTTTTGGCTTCGACTATGTCTGGTCGTTCCTCTTTATCGGCGAGTATCGTTTGTGGGCTGTCAATGGTTGGCAGAGATGTTTTGGCTATGGTGATGGGTGAGGGGGATTCGTTGGTTTCGGCTGCTCCTCGCCGTTCCGATTCTATGGCCGTTGGTTGGCAGGTTTGTTTTGAGCTCTGTAGGCAGGTGAACATCTATTTTTATTGTTCTATTGATATTTGTGGGATGCCTACTGGTGTTGGGTGTTCGATTGTATTGTTTTGCCTCTGTTGTCTGAGCCTTGACACACTAGCATGTGTGCTCCCTGACATTGCCGTCTCTTATGAGACCGGGAGAGTGTCAGGTCCTTTTTTACCTGTTGGTTTGTTTCGACCATCGGATCCATATCATTTGTTTGTCTGTCCCACCCATCCAGGCCGCAGGTGTGTTTGTGGACTTTTATCTGTCGATTAGGTGGTATCCATCCCAGGTTCTTTGTCTGGGTTGTTACGCTGGCTGATCGTTATTGGTTTTCCCTGTTGAGTCTTGACGAGACCGATCCTTTGTCGTCAACGACTTTGACTTTCTGGTACAGGTTCCCTTTGGCTCGCTTCGATAGGTCTATTAGGAGTTTGATGAGGGAATGGAGCTGTTGGCTCGGGCGCTATTCTCGCCCTGCACGTATAGTGGCCATTATGGACCACTATACGGACAGACTGAGGTTTAGCCAGCTCTTATGCTCTTCATATCCCTCTGATTGGTCCGACTTGCGACTCTTACCTGCTACGCGGGGCAGTTTTATTAGTGACAGTCCGGCATTGGTAAGACTCCCACAGTGATATAGGCCGCACTCTGTCTGCGCCCTTACACTGACCCGTTTTGTTTCTGCTCTTTCGCTCTCTCCCTTGTCCGTTGCTTCGATTCCCTCCTTCTCCATCTCCACGGCTGAGTCTTCTTCATCTCTGTCGGTGTTGCATAGCTCATGCCGTTTAGAGTCTCTCAGCTTTTCTGCTTCACGCCTATCTGATTGGTTTCTACAGAAGCTTGGTTTGAGTCTGTCTCATATTCCCTCTTTTTATCGATTTCCACAGGAGCATTCGGATCATTCGGACCTGGAGGGTTCCTCTTCCCTCTACTGCTCCTCAGATTGCTCCCTGCCTTATTCTTCTTTTTCTCTGTCCATATCCATTCCTCTCATGAGTAAGGATGAGATTGCGCTCCTTAATGAGCATCTCGCCTGCCTTTCTAGGAACTCTTCGCATTCGCCTTCGCTGCTTGGTGCCACATTGCCATCGGCATTGGGACCGGGTCTTGAAGTATCCACGGTTACTTCTCATCAGCATTCCGACTCTATCCCCAAGGCGTCTCGGCGCCGTTCGCGTAGATTCCAGTCTATCCCCCGTACCATTCGCACACGCTCTATAGCGGCGTCCGAGCAGATCGATTGATCTACCCGGTTCTCCCTTTACCTCGTCTGAGCACTCTTCTGCTGGTTTGCTGCTCGCGCTTTTAAATGGCGAATTTGCTATTTTGGAATGTCCGTGGTATTGGCAATGATGCGTCTTTGGCTAGGCTTAAACGCATTGTCAAGAAGCACTCGGTTGGCTTGGTCGCTCTCCTGGAACCCTTCCCGGGTCCGGAAGGCATTTCCAGCATCGTCTTATCCTTGGGATTTGGCGGTGGCTCTGCCAACGTATCGGGGAAGATTTGGATCTTATGGTCCAAATCTATGTCGGTCCAGGCCGCTTTTGATTCCTCTCAGCTTTTTTCATTGGTTTGTTCTTCCCCTTCTTTTAGCTCTCCCTTTCTCTTCTCGGCGGTTTATGCCAAATGTGATCGTTTGGAGAGATTAGCTCTCTGGTCTGACGTTTTAGGGCTCGACTCGTTGGGTTTCTCTTCTTCTGTTATAGGAGGCGATTTCAATATCATCACCTGCCAAGCGGAAAAACGGGGAGGAGCCGCCATCAACCGGGTAGCGATGGCGGACTTCAACTCGTTCATTGTCAGCTCTGGGCTTTCTGAGCTGCCCTTTGTTGGGTCTGCTTTCACCTGGTCCAACAACCAAGAGGGACCGAACCGTATCCTTTCCCGACTGGATCGTGTCTTCGGGTCGGAGGAGTGGCTTCGTCTTCCTTTTTCCTTTTCGATCGCGCATCTCCATCGGTCGTTCTCTGATCATGCTCCCTTGGTTGTCCGATGCTCTCCCCGCTCTTTAACGGGCCCATCTTCCTTTCGTTTCCAGAGCATGTGGAGATCTCACCATTCTTTTCTTCAAGTTGTTGCCAATTCTTGGAGCGCTCCTATTGCTGCTTCTCCCTGTGAGCTGTTCGGTCGTAAGCTTAAGCGGTTGAAAGCTTGCCTTAAGGTTTGGAATTTTCAGGTCTTTAAGAATATTTTCGATCGCGTTCGCTTGGCCGAAGAGTCTATTATTGCTGCTGAATCCTTTCTCGACGAGGAGCCTAACGAGGCTAACAAGGAGGCTTGGGCTCTTGCTCAAACCATTTTCTCCTTGGAACTTCGTATCGAGAATGACTACCTTCGTCAAAAGGCTAGAATCAAATGGGTAGTTGTCGGTGACTCTAACTCTAAATTCTTCCATTCCTCTATTCGTAAGAAGAATAATCTCCTCACGATTCGTGAGGTTTTGCGCCCGGATCTTTCTGTGGCCTCTTCGCCAGAAGATGTTAAAGAGACCATTCTGTCCCATTTTCAATCTTTTTTGGGTTCTCCCTCGGTCTCGGTATCTGACCCGTCTTTGCTGGCATTCATTCCTCGTGTTGTTCTTTCTCCGGAAAGGGACGTTATCGCAGAACTCCCAACCTCTGAGGAGATTCGTGCTTCTGTCTTTGCTCTAAGCAAGGATAGTGCCAGTGGTCCAAACGGTTTCAACGGATTCTTTTTCAGGTGTGCCTGGTCTATTATTCAGGAGGATTTTTGTCTTGCTGTCCAATCCTTTTTTTCTGGAGGGTCCCTTCCTTCTGGTTGGACTTCTACCAACCTCATCCTTATTCCAATATGCGAGAACCCTAGGTCGTGTTTGGATTTCCGGCCTATCAGTCTCTGCAACTTTTCGAATAAAGTGATTTCTAAAATCCTGGCTACTCGTTTGGCTCCCTTCCTTGAGCGCATTATCTCGCCTTCTCAGGCGGGTTTTGTCAAGGGACGTTTGATTACTGACAACGTCCTTCTCGCTCAGGAACTTATTTCCCAAATCGACCGGAAGACCAGGGGTTCTAATGTTGTCTTCAAACTGGACATGGCTAAGGCCTACGATCGCATGTCCTGGTTTTTCATCATCAAGGTCTTAAGAGCTTTCGGCTTCCCGGAACCACTTATTGACTTGGTGTGGAGGCTCATCTCCAACTGCTGGTTTTCGGTGCTAATCAATGGTTCGGCTAATGGGTACTTTAAGGCAGGTAGGGGATTGCGTCAGGGAGACCCTCTCTCGCCATCTCTTTTTGTGATCGCGGCAGAGGCTTTCGTTCACGGTCTCCAATCCTTAACTATCTACGGCCAGATTCAGCGCTTCGGGATTCCAAGGGGTTGCCCCCTAATCTCTTCCCTATCCTTCGCTGATGACGTTGCCATTTTCTCTAATGGCAGCGTCTCGTCTGTCCATCGGTTACTCATGTTTCTACATCAATATGAGCGGGCATCGGGCCAGTTAGTCAACCCCGCCAAAAGCTGTTTCGTTCATGCGAAAGATTTGCCCCCCGCTCGTGCTACTTGGATTGAGTCAGTTTCGGGCTTCAAGGAAGCCTCTCTCCCTCTTCCGTACTTGGGTGTTGTCCTGTACCGCGGAAGAAAGATCAATGCTATTTTCGACCCTTTGACTGATAAAGTAAGGGGTAAAATCTTACGCTGGAATGCTTCTCTAATCTCTCAAGCTGGTAGACTTGTTCTTATCAAGTCCGTTTTGGACTCGATGGGAACTCATGTTTTTGCGGCAATGACCCCTACTTCTTCTTTCTTTCATTCGTATCGGTCTCTGGCTTCATCTTTTTTCTGGGGCAACAAGGACAGTGTCCGTCGACACCATTGGGTGTCGTGGGACGTGGTCTGTCGACCCAAAAATGAAGGGGGTTTGGGTCTGCGCAATCCTAAGGACCTTTGTGCAGCTTTTGCCTGTAAATTATGGCACAGATTTGGTGCTAACAACTCCCTATGGGCCTCTTTCCTTCATGCGAAATACCGCAGTCTTGCGGGCGCAAATTTCTCGGGCTCTCCGTCTTATGCTAGTGAGACCTGGAAACACATGCAGTCGGTGAAACAGTTTTCCGACACTCATGGTGGATCTTCAGGATGGGATGGCTCTTCCTTTTCCATTCTGAAAGCTTGGTCTTCGATTAGAACGCATTCACCCTGCTTTTTCCTTCATTTGGGACTCTCGTATTCCCCCGAAGGTCTCTATTTTGATGTGGCGTATTCTCCATGATGGATTGCCACTTGACGAGAACCTCCAATCAATCGGTATTCCTTTCGTTTCTCGTTGTAGATGCTGCGGCAACAGGGACTCCGAATCCCGGAATCATTTGTTCTTTAGTGGTTTTTCTGCCAGATGTTGCTGGAATTACTTCGGAAACCTTCTTGGCATTCGTCGGTCGGCCAGCTCGCCCTCAGATCTCCGTAACTCATGGTGGTCTAGGAATGCTGGTAAGTCTCTTCGAGCTATCATTTTCCGCTTGATTCCCTGCCTCATCTGCTGGCACCTCTGGTGCGGGCGGAACAAGGCAACCTTCGAGAATTCTCGAATGGACCCCCCATCTATTATTCGGTGCGTGAGGAACGACGTCTTCCTCACTTTCCGTGGTAGACCCTTCAGGGGTCGTTTGAGCTCCCGAACGGAGCGTCTTGTTGGTCTACTCTCTATTTCGTGTGATTTGTCTCACGCACGTTTGGGAATAGGTTGATCTCTGCAATCGAGCGTTGGCCATCACCCGACGCTCTCTCCCCCTTCCCCCTCCTGTTGGTATTTAATGTGTTTGTTAGTTTCCCAGTTACAGGTTTCTTTGGCTTATTCTTTGGACCGGGTTGTGATCTAGTTGTCTAGTTTCGGGGACCGGCTTTCTTTTACTCGCTAGCTCTTTGGTGGTTTTTCTTCAGTAGTATGGCTGGTTCGGATGGTCTTCCTATATATTTTTGCTGCTCGTTGTTTGTTGGTGGCGTTTTGGCTGCTCAGCTTGGCACCGTCCCCTATCGGCGTCTTCTGTTCGATTTTTCTGGGAGTTTTATCTTCGTTGCTACTGGCTCCCTTCCTTGAAGTGAGCTTCCCCTGGTCCCGTTGTTATTGCGCCTTACTGTTTGCTCTCTTTATGGATTGGTTTGGTGGTCTGGCCTTTTCCTCTGGGTCAAGGCGGGTTTGTGTATGTTGGTGGACTGATTATCCCTTCTACTGCTGTTTCTTCTGGTGGTGTTGTTGTACACTGCTGTTGTTTCATCTATTGTAGTTTTTGTTTTGCTTTTCCGCTATTTGTTGGCGGTTTTGATTTTTCGCAGTCCTTCACAATTCCTTGTTTCTTGTTTTCTTGTAAGCCATCGGAGAAAGGCGTTTTTTCTCCATTTAGTTATATATTGCTTTTCATAAAAAAAAAATGCATTCCATGGTTCAAAATAGCAATTCAAATTGATATGTGACCTTTACCCATCATGCACTTGTACAAGAAGCAAAGAGCACATAAAGAAAAGACTGATATGTTGCAGTTTGTGCATTATCAATTATCATGCATAAACATTCACCAAAAAAACCAAAACACTAAAAACCTAGAATGATACCAGTAAGATAGCCTAGATAAGTACTGCCATATTGTGTATAAAAAAATTGTAATCATGCATAGGTGCTTATGGCTTTGATTAAGAAAAAATATTTTTTTTTCAAAAATAAATTATATATATTATTAAATATTTTTAATTAAAACCAAATTCATAATAAATAATATTGTATCAAGTGTAACCTATATTTCATTAAATTTATTTATTCACATAAGATTTCGGAAATATTAAAAACTTTTTTTTATTTTTTAGTTCGCATTTATAAAATATTTTTTTAATTAATTTATACATATAATAAATACATATATTTATTTATACATAATGTAAGATGTAAGTAAGACCCAGGTTCGATTTCTACCATGCGCTTACCTATCCTATATAAATTTACCCAGGGGTATGGACGTTTAGATCAGCGGACAGCTTTACTGTACCTTCCTCAGGAGTTTACCGACCCGCCGGGTTCTCTTGGGTTTCAAAAAATAAAATGTAAGATGTAAGTGCATAACTTTGATACAAAATGTTCTATCATCTTGTTTTTGAAAATTTAATAATCATTATTTTTTACTTATTCTGTACGGAATTAATTTAAAAAATAGTTTTAATTGTTAAATAAGTTTAAACAGAAATAATAAATAATTTTTTAGGCCAAAAGCATTTATTGTATGTGTACATATTTATTATTATTATTATTATTTACGTTATAATATATTTTTAAATATATATATATATAATATTTTAAATTTCATTTTATATATAACACTACTAGAACTACAATATATAGCCACGACAGGGTTCCAACAGCCGCCAACGGGAATTTTCAACGGCTAGTTATTTTTTAACAAGCCGTTGGTAGCCGTTGGTAACCGTTGTAAAAATGCCGTTTGCGGCCGTTGGAATTATTCGAGTAAACCTGCAGCAAGCCGAGAGTAAACCTCATTCTCTCCTCCTACCACAAAAAACCCAAATCCTTCACCATCGTCCTCCACTCCTCCTCTTTTCTTGCTCCCAGCCTCCCCACGCAACCGGCAGCCACTCCGACGCCATCAATCAACACCAGCGGCCTCTCTCCATCCAAATACACTCCAAAATCAGGTTTTGCCTAAAACTCTAAAATTTTAAATTTTGCTAATTTTGTGTTTAATTTGTTGTTATAGTTGTATCTAATGGCCTATTGATTGTTTATTATACCAAACTAAGTGCTAATTACAATTATTACCATCCAAATATCCAAATTGTTTGTGTATATATATTATGCACATATATACATATGTTGATAATTTAGTGTAAATGCGCATTTGAGTTTGCGTTAGATTAGTTAGGATTGATTTAAATTATTTTGTGTATGTTTTGTAAAATATTAGGCAAACATGAATTAGTCGAATATTTTACGAACATGAATTATATCTTTTACAAAATATATTAGCATTAGATAAGTATATAATTTAGTATATATATACACATGAATTATATATTTTGCGAAATAGTAAAAATCATATAATTTACTATATATTTAATAAAATAGTAGAATATAAATAAAATAATGCATAATATGATTTATTTTATATATTTAATAAAACGGTAACATATAAACCAAATTTAAATCCCTTAGTGATTTTGGCCCCGTTTGACAAGTGTTGTATATGATCGTTGTATGAATATTCGTTTTTATTGCAAAACGGATATTCATATTCATCTGATACAATATTTGTTGGATTTGTCCCTGTATTGGACAAGTTACAAACACTATAAAGTAATTACATTTCGTAAATCATATCGTTATAAACGGTTCACAAAATTTCGACGACATTTCCTTTTCGTTCCTTATGTACCCGCACCCACGCATCAAGACAAGCAGACAATGCTGGCAATATTACATATCAGTGGGATGATGATGATAAGGCGACGGCTGCATATGTATGCATATTTTAAATCTTATTTTATTAATATCGATAAGTTTAAATCCTATTCTACTAATTTTAACCTGTAATTGTTTTTTATTTTAGGCAAAGTTTCAGGAGGCACGGGCAGAGCTGCTTTCAGGATTGGATCGCGATGAGTTGACGGTAGAGGAGCAAGATAATATTTTCGACGTTATTATGGATCCGACGCAGCGGAATAGGCGCTATGGTTATGGAAACCAAGCGGTAATCTTATAAACATTACAGTATTATATTTAATAAATTAACCTATAGACACACTATACATATGATGATTTCTACCTGAGTTAAATCTAACATATACGTGATTTATAAATTTAGATAAGTAAAAAAGGAAAAATATACAAAGATATGTGATGAAAATGGATGAACCAAAAAAAATATAAGAATACTTTTAACACCTATATATTGTATTAAAAAGAATCCATTTCCTTGTGGTATATATTCCAAGAAAATGGTTCGCTATTTTACATTAGGAACCAAAAACATGAACTCAAAAAAAAAAATGCACCATTATCATCCTGCACCATTATTATTTAATAAAATATGCATTTCCTTATGGTATATGCATTGCTTAAGATCACGTCATTTACGTTTCTATATTTTAAAATATGCATTGCTTAAGAAAATGATTAAAATACAAATGTGAACATCTCACATTCTATTTGCAGGTTCGGGCAGCTCAAAAGGCGTGTGACAAAGCTGAAATAAAAGAGCTTAGAACCATGGTTAAGCAGCTGCAAGAGCAGGACCGTCTTCGCGCTATACAAATGGAGCAGCTGAATCAACGTTTAGCGGAGTACGCGCAGAGGCATGGTTCCTTCCCTTCGTCGTCTGGTGCTTTCGGAGGTTATGATGATGCTTGAGAGGTATGATGATTATTGTCTTTGTGGTTGGTTATTGTATATATTGACTTTGAGGTGGTGAGGATTGTGTTTGATGGTTATTGTGTATATATTGACTTTGAGGTGGTGAGGTTTAAGTGTTTGCATTGTATATATTGATTTGAATATGGAGTTGGAGTTGGAGTTGGTGTTGGTGAGGGTTTTGTTGTTTATGTACATATTGACTTGGGGATTGGTTTGAAAATGTAATGTTTGATGTTGATTTTTGGTTGTTTATATTGTTTGTGGTATAATGTGTTGGATATGTGATATATGTGTGAAATGGAGTGGAAATGGAATGGAAATGAAATGGAAATGGATATATATTGATTGTGTGTGGCTGGAAGGTGAATGGCTTGCTGTTATAAAAACAATTTCACCCAGATTAGCAACGGCTACCAATGGCTCTTTGGTCATTTTAAACCAACGGCTTCCAACGGCCTCCATCGGCTAGACGCCGTTTGAAGCCGTTGGAATAGCCTCGTTGCTTCCGTTGGAAGCCGTTGGAAAGCGTGAATGTTATTCCAACGGCTTTTCCAACGGCCCCAACGGCTTGAAGCCGTTGGAATAGCCGGTTTCTCTTGTAGTGTAAAAAATTCAAAAGATATTATATATATATATATATATATTAAAAATATTTTGAATCTAATTATGTTATGTGTGTGTGTTATATAAATTTATTTATAATTAGTGCTTTATAATATAAATAATTATATGAACACACACACGCACATATATATACATACATGCATATATACATATATACACACACGCACATATACATACATACATACATATAGACAATACACATGTATACAGAGGGGCTAATATGTCATTTGCTGTGTAAATCCTAATATCTATATACGGGTATATGAAACCACGTATACTCTATTATGTTGCATGTGCACGCATGCATATATGTATATATGATACAAAATTATAAGATAATATAAAACTTTATTATGAATAAAATAATGATTTTATTTAAAATTAATTTAGATTAGATCTAAATAAATTTAGACTTCATAGGTCTAATAAGATCCAAATGAAATTAAATTTTTGAAATTTACCCAATTAGCCGCTATATGCTAACCCAGTACCAATAAAAGCAATATAATATATGACATACTTTAAAATGATTTTGTTTATATGTGTGTGTAACATTTCAGGATTGAAATTTTAATGCTAAGATAATTTTAATTATGGATAACTATAGGTTCACTTTTCTTTCCATATAGAGATTATATATAGAATTAACTAGGGTGTGCCAAAGAGGAAGGTGGAATCGATTAAAGATATAACCTTTTCTTTTCTTTGGATTTTAATTTGGTTAGACCTTGATATATATATATCCATTTTCTCTTAAACTCTAAGCATTCATCGATATTTTAAGGATATCACCTTTCTTCTTCTTTCTTCTTTGGATTCGAATTTAATTATACCTCGATCTAAGTATATATATTTATTTCCATTTTCTCTTAATCACCAAGCATTCACCGATATTTTAAGGTATCTAACTTTAATTATATATATATAGACAAAACAATATACACATATTATGGTATATTTATATATATTTATTTAAGTATTTATATTCTCGATATTCATATGCAAGTATAATACATATGTATATATAATAGACATAAATTCGTATATGCATGCACATACACACAAGTTTATTGATCATTATACTATCGTGCAATGTTATTGACTATATGTATGATATATTCGAATAAAAATTAAATTAAACTAATACGACTAACTAATAAATAAAAAATAATTTTAAATAAAATACGAATTTATTTAAACAAACAGACTGGTTCTAATGTTAGTTAATAGACTTCATATGTCCATTAAGATACAAATAGAGAATTTATTTTTTGAGTTCGCCCGTTTCACAGTAGCCCATTTCACCTATTGCGAAACAGATCAAGTTCCTACAAGGAAGTTGAAATTTGTTAAAAAAATAAAAACAATATGTTATAAAGAATAGCGAAATAAGCAAAACTTGAAAAATATCTCACAAAATGACCAGAAGAAGCTAGAAAATGGCTTGAACTTTTGGATTAGAGCTGTTGGTGGGAGGAAGAATTGGGCAATGAAATAATACAAAGGGGTGAAGAGAAGAAAAACAACTGTAGATTGAACATTTGGCTAACGATGCGTTAGACGCATCAGATGCGTCATGAGCCAATGGTTCCATTTGAAGCACTTCGTTGAAATGGGAAAAATGATTTATGTGAAAAAGTATTGTAACGACCCGAAATTTTATCGTTTTGGTTTTGAATATTTAATTAGTTTTAAATATTTAAATAATTGATTTTAAAAGCTAAATAACTCCTTTTAATTAGTAAATAATAATGGTGAACTTGTTATAGAAATTATTTGCAAAAATAAAAAGTTCGAATAAATATCGATAGTGTGACCGAAAATCATTTTATCAATAAACCGTCTCAAAATGCATAAAATTATCATTCTGATGCACTGACTTAGATTTTGATGAAGTTAGTGTCATTGGGTTCGGAATAATAAGACGATATACACTGATGAGTTTCGTGATGATCGGATGTGCTATATGGTCGTGCAAGCTCGAAACGTGTAATGTTAGAATTAAATATAATAAATATATTTTTTATAAATATATGCTCATCCCCACTCTTCCTCCACACTTCTCTTCCTCTCTCTTCTTTTTCATTTTACAGTAAACAAAACTCAGCCGCCATCTTCTCGAAATTAAATAGAGAGCTATAGGGCATGAAAATAATCAACACCGGATCCGCGAGTTTAAGGAGAAAGGGGCTTCGCATCCATAGTCTTGTTATTGGGTATGGCAACGATTGGAGCGGACCGATTTATGGAGGCCGAACTAGGGTTCCACCTTGTCGGATATTTAGGCGACGATAAGCGAAGGGGAATGTGGAATTGGGCTTCTCATGCAAAGCCGAAGGGGAAGGCGCTAGCTTAAGGTGGTGCGGCTCGACCTAGAGAAATGCAACATTGACCTTATCTCTACTAATGCTATAGGTCGTGATCGTCTATGGGGTGTTAAGCTCGAAGATATGGGGTCTAAGGCAAAGAGCATGTAAAGAGGACTGTGTTGCAATTGACGGTTGTCGATTTTGTCGAGTAACGAGCGTGAGAGAGAAGAGAGAAGTCATGGCTTTGGATGGTTTTGTGTGTGCATATGTCAGTGTACGATGGAGGGAAAAACTAGGGAAGAAGGCGATTTAAAATTTTAATTAAGTAATAAGCTGATTAATTAATTTAATTAACCCAAAATTTTATAAAATTAATATCTTTTGCATACAAGGTTCAAATCGAATGCCTTCTTTTGCATTGCGCTCGTAAAAGTGTTATCTACGCACTGGAGTTGATTTTACTAAGTTTGGAGCAAGCAGAATTTTGAGCTAAATCAAACGCCGTTCGATTTTAGATCAAGCAGGAACTTGTAAGCGCCAGTTGGAATTTTGATCAGTTAACTCACCTTTGGATGAACATTATATGATAAATTGTTATTTGTATGCTTGGATGATTTCTTTGTTTGGTTTGGTTAAATTCCCATTTTGGAAAATGAGATAACATATAAAATGAAATCCAGGGAACTTAGGAAATTTTGTAGAGGGATCTGGATTCCTCCTCATTGATGATTTTAATATTTATTTACATACTTGTTATATAAATTATTGAATGCTAAAGCTTGATACCTTGGCTATATTGGATATGACTTTGATATATTGAAAAGTTGAACCCTTTTAGTTATAGATCTATGGAAGCACTTATTAAGTGCTAAGGTAGATCTAGGCATCATTATAACATTTTGAAATACTATTATTTGATATTTTAATTTGAAAATGGTTTTAATTCGAAGAATGATTTTAAATGCGAATTTTGTGGACTTTATATGGTATTTTGTTTAGAAATGATTTTTGAGTTTCTCTATTTTACTCCAACCTTTTTGTTAGTCTCTTCTAATTTATATGGAAATGTTTTAGAAGTATTTTGGAAAGTGTCTATTTTACAGAAAAGTTGATAGTATAACAAATGTTTATTATCAAGAAAAACAAAGGGAAATGATATCATTTTTATAAACTAGAAAAATAAATCACATTTGTGGATTTATTGTAATATACGAAATTATCGTTTTATGGAAAATATTTAGTCCTGTCTTGAAACTGAAGATTTATGATAAGTATATAAGACTTAAAATCAGGAGATTTATAAAGGGAGTTTTATAAATAAATTTGGAGATTTATAAATGAAATTTTATAAATAAATCAAGAGATTTATAAAAGGTGATTTACAAATAAATTTGGATATTTATAAAAGGAGTTTTATAAATAAATCAGGAGATTTATAAAAGGAGTTTTGTAAATTAATTTGGAGATTTATAAAATGAGTTTTATAAATAAATTTGTTGATTTATAAAAGGAGTTTAATAAAAGAAATGAGATTTGATTTTTATAAATGATTATTTTAAATTATGGTGGTATGGAAAGTATTCTTTCCATACATAACACCAAATTTCAAGGTATGGAAACTTGTCCCTATCCGAAGAATTAAGAATGTATGTCAAGGAAAGAATAATTTCTAACGTTTCTGACTTCATTATTAATCGAGGGATAGTACAAATTTGAAATTAAAAAGATAGTGGGAATCGAAGATGAAGTTCTTTGAAGTACAAGGACTGTTCTTTAAAGTACAAAGGCTATTTTCTACTAATCCTGAGGGTGGTTTCAAAAAGGATGTAGTAGAAGTAGTGCTTTCAGTTTGTCATATCCTGAACAACTTGTATGGATGAATGTTGGTATTGTATTATTGCTTGGAGGACACTGTTAACATTCCAAGTGGGATTTGCTAAAAAGGTAAAAACGTAGCCTCAAGCCTCACACCTGATAATGACTAAAACATGGAATATTCTTCAGGGCTATGTGGTTCTCTAGCATTAGGGCATAGTCATCGTCCGATCTAGATTGATATTTATGGATTTATTTATGCTTCAAGCCTAGTATGGTTTGTTAAATTGGTAATAAAGGTGATGACATATTCAATACTATCTAGGACGGGATAGGCCAGTCCTGATCTATAAGGAGTTAGGTAAGGCTCTCGGTACATATTTCTAGAGTTGTACCGTGGCAGGCGGTACCCTTATAGCCTTGTCATTGATGGAATCCGTTTTCCACAACGTGCCTTTACGGACATATTTATATACTAGATATGCTGGCATGTAATTAATGTAATCATTTCGGCCACGTTAAATATTTATTTTAAAGCCTAGATATTATTATAATATCATTGGATTTTCTAATAAAAATGGTTTAGTTATCATAACGTAAAAACTTGTCCATGTTTATGTGCGACGTGGTCATACGAGATACCTTTATTTTTAAAAGATTTTATAACATTAAAAATCCACATGATTTGTGTTTCTCACGTTGGTTTACCAAACTGATCTGGACGTCATTTTCTTATAATGCTTGGATCAACCTAAGCATATTTCCAGATTTGGTTATGGATGTTTTGGAGATTTAGGAGACATGCTGGATGCCTCTAAGACATATTCACGTATCTTTATTTCTGCTACATTTCTTGTTTTGTATTTATCAGCATTTGTGAGGATAAACTGTTATAACTGTCCAAGCTGATGATATGTAAGTTTACTCTGGTTGATGTATGTATATTACAGTTTTCTTTTATAAAGAGCATGTGTATATTATATATTACTTGTCATGATGTGAGATTCTGTTCTGCGTTTAGTTTCTTTCACCCCAACAATTTGTCTTTCTGACACTCAGATGCTCGGCGTGTGAATACCGTGGATATATTAGTGTCGACTTTTTGAGGATCGAAAAGGCAGGTCGTTACATTTGGTATTAGAGCTTAGGTTGAGCAAACATCTAAGCCTTGGTGGGGTAAACTCATTAGAGATAGGATTAGTTACACCCTAGAATGAGTTTGAGTGTGTTTATATATATACATATACACACACACATACATACACATATATAAGAGCGCATATTTGTTAGTGTTATTTTTTTAAATTATGTTAATTGGTCTATAGAGTGTTTTATGAATTCTGATCGAGACGTCGGACGCCATGGTATCAATAGGAGTTTCTAAACACTTGGACAAGGTAAACCGACACAATATTGTTTTTGAAAATTGGTAAATGAAATAATTTTACCTATGATTATACTTTATATATAAAAGAATAATTTTTAAATATTGATATGGTTATTTATGATGTGTTTGTTTGTTAGGAGATGATATTATTAAGTTGTCATCATTTATTGTTTGATTAGTCATTTTCGTCCAGTTTAGGAGTACTAGCTATTGTTTGTTGATTGATTATTTATGCTTGGTCGGTTTACGAGCATTTATTGTTTGATTAAATTAAATATGAACAACTTATGAATTTAGTTTCACGATTTGATTATAAGGTATCCAGTAATAATGTTGGGTTAAAATTTAATTTTAATTAGAGTTGTTTATTATAATTTAAGCAACAATATACATTTGTGAAATAATTTTGTTTAACAAAGTGAAATTATACAAGTAAGGTTTATAAATAGGTTTATAAATAAAATGAATTTAAGTTGAGATTTTGAGAACTTACATCCCGTTGTTTTCAAAAATTGTTTTTCAAAAGTTTTGAAAAAAATAATAGTAGTATTATTTAAAAGTATTTATGAATAGAAATATTTTAAAAGGATTTTAAAGGAGATAAGAAAGTACTAAACTCTCTTCTATCACTATAAAATAATTTTGGTGATGACTGCAGCATCATCGGCGTTCATTTTCAAGTTTTTAAGTGGAGGATGCTACTATAGTAGTTTGCTACAGAATCGATTTGGTAAAGCAAATTTTGGTTTAATCCCAAAACTATGACTTGGTATACAAAAGGATATATGTATATTATTATTATTATATTTATTATTATTTCAAAATGATTTAAAATAAAACCCAGTGTTTAGTTCTTATGTTTTCTATTAAGTTATTTTATGGACGCATGTATTCTATGCATTAGGATAGTTTAGTTTGTGCATCTCATTATGATATGTTGTTTGGTAGTTTTAATTTATTGAAATGAAATGGAATTTTCGATAATTTTGGATAGTCAAAAACTTTCAAATTAGTTGAGAACTTGAAGCTAAGTGTTGGTGAAAATATAAAAGTAGAGTTTTGTAACTCTGAAATAGAAAGATAGTAGGTTAAAACAAGTTTTAAATTTGTTGAATATCCTGGTTAAGTAAAACAAATTTGATATTGTATATATATTCTTAGGATGTAGTGGAGTATTACACGAATATGAACTTGAGTCTTGAAATGTTTTAATCGAAATTTTGTTTTAATGAATTGTTTTACATAGAAGATAAGTCTTTATTAGAATGTTTATAAAATAAAGATAGTGTTTTATGAAATGATACATAAATGATTTTAGTATTAAATGAAATTCTATTGGTGTAAATAAATGTAAATTAAAAATAACCGGTGTAGTTAAGAAACCAATGAAATAAATACATAGATTGTACGTAGATCATTTTATTCGCATAAGTGTTCTTGATTCAGGATTCGAGTACATGGATTTCAAGGTAATTTACACTGATTCGAGAAAGGATTTTTCATTCGATTTTTGTGGCAAACAAATGATATGGATTTTTGATATGATTTTAAAGTTTTCTATCATAGTATATGGCTATGTAAGGAGAACGAAGGTTTCTAATCAAGAAACCTGCTCGGAGTCCACACTAGGAAAGTCAAGTGAGCGATACTGGTTTGGAAGTAAAATTTATGTGATCGAGCAAGTGATTGGATTTGATATTACGTACGGATAACATATGTATATCGTATAGGATTTAATGTACTTGTATGCTTCTTGCATTAGAAATGCAAGTTACATGGGTTGATATAACATGCTTATGTGAGGTAATTGTTATATATTGTTGTATTATTTCATGTCATCTTTAACTCTCTTTTGGGTTATGAAAGTGAGATACAAGTACATGGAAGCAAAGGCTTTCTTGTTGCTTCTGATTTCATAAGTAGAGTTAGCTTACTCACAAATTGATACGTGTTTATGCTTAACGGGTGTGTTTACTATGTGACATATGCACTCTATAAAATATGCCATACATATAAATTGTTGTTGTGTTGTTCTCATATATGGGAGGTCCTAGATATGGGCTTATATTGATGTTGTAATTTTTTTTGGATCTAACCGTGCAAAGGAGGTGCTGCTGAAGTTTTTGTAACATATGGGACTTTAAAAGCTTAATAACTTATTTTAATTAATTGATTTTAAAAGCCTAAGGGTAATGAGACATTTTCTTCCTTTGGGAATTTCGGGGATGAAATTCTTTTAAGGGGTAGAATTTAACGACTCGGAATTTTATCGTTTTGGGTTTGAATATTTAATTGATTTTAAATATTTAAATAATTGATTTAAAAAAATCCTTTTAATTAATAAATAATAATGGTGAACTTGTTATAGAAAATTATTTACAAAAATAAATAGTTTGAATAAATATCGGTACTGTGATCGAAAATCGTTTAACCGACAAACAGTCTCATAATGCGTGAAATTATCATTTTGGGACATTGTCTCGGATTTTGATGAAATCAGTGTCATTGGGTCCGCAATATAAGACAATGTACGCCGACGAGTTTTGTAACGATCCAACCTACTATGTGATCATGAGAGCTCGAAACGTGTAATGTTTTAATTAGATAATTAAATATAATAAATATTATTTTTATAAATATACACTCACCCTCACTCTTCCTCCACACTTCTCTTCTTCTCTCTTCCTTTTCATTTTACAGTAAACAAAACTCAACCACTATCTTCCCGAAATTAAATATAGAGCTATAAGGCACGAAAATAATCAACACTAGATCCGTTGAGCTCGGGAAGGAAGGGGCTTAACTCCATAATCTCGTTAGTGGGTACAACATCGACTGGAGTTGATCGAATTTTGGAGGTTGAACTAGGGTTCTACCTTGTCGGAGATTTAGGCGACGTAGGCGAAGGGGAAGGTGGAGTTGGGCTTCTCGTGCGATGCCGAAGGGGATGACACTAACATAGGGAGGTGCGGCTTGACCTATAGAAATGCGACATTGACCTTGTCACTACTGATGTTATAGGGCGCAATTGTCTATGGGGTGTCGAGCTCGAAGATATGGGGTCCAAGGCAGAGAGCATGCAAAAGGGAGTGCGTTGCAATTGACGGCGGTCGATTGGTCGATTCCGTCGAGTAACGAACGCGCGAGGGAGGATAAAAGTCATGGCTATGGTTAGGTTTGTGCGTGCATATTTCGGTGTACAGTGGAGGGAAAAATTGGAGGAAGAAGGTTATTTAAAAAGTTAATTAAGTAATAAATTGATTAATTTAATTAATCCAAAATCTTATAAATCAATATCTTTTGCTTACAAGGTTCAAATTGAACGCGGTCTTTTGCGTTGCGCTCATTGGAGTGCTATCTACGCACTGGAGCTGATTTTGTTAAGTTTTGAATGAGCAGGAATGCGTAAACATCAATTGGAACTGGAATTTTGGTGAGTTAACTCACCTTTGGATGAACACTATATGATAAATTGTTATTTGTACGCTTAGATGATTTCTTTGTCTGGCTTTGTTAAATTCCCATTTTGGAAAGCGGGATGACATATAAAATGAAAAACAAAGAACTCAGGAAATTTTGTAAAGGGATCTGGATTCCTCCCCATTGATGATTTTAAATTTCAGTTATATACTTGTTGTGTAAATTGTTGAATACTAAAGCTTGGTAGCTTGGTCATATTGGATATGACTTTGACATATTGAAAAGTTGAACTCTTTTACTTATAGATCTATGGAAGCATTTGTTAAGTGTTATGGTAGCTCTAGCCCTCGTTATAGTATTTTGAAATACTATTGATTTGAAAATGGTTCTAATTCAAAGAATGATCTTAAATGTGACTTTTGGAATTTTCTATGGTATTTTGTTAGTCTCTTCTAATTTATACGGAAATTTTATAAAAGTATTTTGGAAAGCATCTATTTTATAGAAAAGTTAATAGTATAACGAATGTTTACCAAGAAAAACAAAAGGGAAATAATATCATTTTGATAAATCGGAAAAATAAATCATATGTGTGGATTTATAGTGATATATAGAATGATCATTTTATGGAAAGTATTTAATTCGTCTTGAAACCGAAGATTTGTGATAAGTATATGACGCAGTGGATTAATCAAAAACAATGTAGATCGAGGAAAGTAGCAATCGGTGGATTGATGAACACTGAAATGCCCAAATTCGCTGATCCGAAGATACCGAATTCTAGCTATCCCGAACTCGTTGATCGCGCACGATACCGGGTTCAAAGATCTGCGATTCTTCTCACGTTGATCTAACGCACTAGATTCCGTGAATCGGCTTCTGCAGTCGTTGAATCGAGCGCACTCGATTAACCGAAAGAGGAGATAGGAGATTACACTCAACTACCAATTGGGTGAAAGCACAAAGCTACAAAACAAAGTTTTTATTTCAAATCAACTAAACTTTCAAATTTACAACTCACGCCTATTTATAGCATTTTACAACTCAACATTGAAAATAGTACATCACTTAGGTCGTGAACGACCTATGACCTAACATAGTTCGACCTAAGAAAATACGACTAAAGGATTACAACATAAGAAAAATACAACACATCACGTTACAACACTTAGGTCGTTTCCGACCTATAGCCTACGACCTACGACTTAACAGGCGCGACATAACCTACTCTACGACTTAACAAAATCAATGGTATCTGGAGTGAGCGACCTAAAATGAGTGGCATCCCTTCTTCAGCGACTTAAAAGAATCAACAGCAGAGATTAACGCGGCATAAGAATCAACGGCTTCCTTCTTCAGCGAACTGTAGTGGTTGGCGACCTAACTTTCTCGCGACCTATCTTAAGTCGTAGGTCGTACGCGACTTATCTTAGGTCATGAGATACTTTCTTCAGCATACTCGTTAGGTCGCAGACGACCTATATCTTCTTCGTTAGGTCGTGACTCGCTCGAGTTAAGTCGTGAACGACTTAGGCCTTCTTCGTTAGGTCGTAACACTCTGTTAGCTCGTTCCAGCGACCTATTTCTTATCTCGTTAGGTCGTATACGACCTAAAAACATGTTAGGTCATTCCAGTTCTCCTTTGTTAGGTCGGAGTCGACTTAATCCTTCAGTTTCCTTAGGTCGTAGACGATTTAAGTCTTCACTTTCCTTAGGTCGTAGACTGCTTGAGTTAAGTCGTGAACGACTTATGCCTTCAGCCTCGTTAAGTCGTGAACGACTTATGTCTTCAGCCTCGTTAAGTCGTGGACGGCTTAGAACTTCTTCTTCAGCCTTGTTATCTCGTATACGACTTAAACCTGCTCCTTTCTTAGGTCGCGACCGACCTAAACCCAGTGATTCCTTAGGTCGTGGACAACCTAGGCCTTGTGTATTTGGAGCTTGCACTGCTTCGACTCTAGGCTGTGCTGCATCATCCTCCCCAGGTTGAGAAAAATTCAACCTCGAATTTTTACTCTCTTCTTCCACAACAAATTCATCCCCATGATATGGTACGAGATGCTTAACATTGAATACGTCAGACGTGTACACATCCTCCGGCAGCTTCAACTTATAAGCATTTTCATTAATCCGTTTCATGACTTCTACAGGACCAATTTTTCTGGCTTTCAACTTGTTATAAGCGCCTACTGGAAAACGATCCTTTGTTAACACAACATATACTATATCTCCTTCATTAAACTCAACACTTCTTCGTTTCAAATCTGCAAATCGTTTGTACTTTTCATTTGCTTTCTCCAATCGTTCCTGAACGATTTTATGACATTCTGTCAATCCTTCAACAAAGTCAACAGCTCGCTTGACTGTCTTCTTTGGTTGTGGTATGATCGTTAACTCCAACGGACCCTTTGGAAAACTAGAATATACAATCTGAAACGGACTGAAACCCATACTACGGTTCACATCATGATTATGAGCAAACTCTGCTTGACATAACTTCACATCCCAACTCTTCAGATTGTCTTGCACCAGACATCGTAATAAATTTCCCAATGATCTGTTCACAACCTCGGTCTGTCCATCCGTTTGCGGATGATAAGCGCTGCTAAAGTTCAACTTCGTTCCCACCATCTTCCACAAACTTAGCCAAAAATGACTTAGAAAACGAGTATCCCTATCCGACACAATCGATTCTGGCAATCCGTGAAGTCGATATATCTCTTTGAAAAACAACTGAGCAACATGAACAGCATCCGCCGTCTTCTTACAAGCAATAAAATGTGCCATTTTCGAAAATCGGTCAACCACCACATAAATGGAATCATTACCACGCTGTGTTCTCGGCAATCCCAATACAAAGTCCATACTCACGTCAACCCATGGTTTAGTTGGTACAAGTAACGGCATATATAACCCAGCATTAGTTGCAGTTCCTTTCGAAACCTGACAGATATGACATCGTTCCACAAACCTTTCAACCTCTTTCCTCATTGATGGCCAAAAGTAAGATTGTGAAATCAACTGTAATGTACGGTCTCTCCCAACATGTCCTTCTTCATGTAGCTCTTTTACAATCTTCATTCTCAAACTACAATCAGGTATGCACAATCGATTTCCTTTGAACAGAAAACCGTCTACTATCATAAATTCATCCCTCTCTCCTTCCTTGACTTTATCAACATACTTTGAAAAGTAAGGATCTTCAACAAATAATTCTGGTAGCACATCAAACCCCGTTACTTCAACCTTCATTGTTGTTAACAAATGATTCCTTCGGCTCAACGCATCTGCCACACGATTTGTAACTCCAGATTTATGTTTCACCACAAATGTAAATTGTTGCAGATATGCAATCCACGATGCATGTCTCGCTGAAATCTTGTCTTGTCCTTGTAAATGCTTTAACGCCTCATGGTCAGTGTAAAGAACAAACTCCTTCTGAAATAGATAGTGTCTCCAGTGTTTGATAGCTTGTACAACAGCATAAAATTCCACATCATAAGTACTATATCTCATCTTCGCTCCTGATAACTTCTCACTAAAATATGCAATAGGACGCCCCCTCTGACTCAACACTCCTCCTATCCCAACCTTTGACGCATCAGTGTGTAGCTCAAACAACAACTGAAAATATGGCAACACTAGGATTGGTGCAGACGTCAGCAACTCCTTGATCTTCCCAAAAGCATCCCCTGCTTCCTCTGTCCATGCAAACTGTTTACCCTTCATGCAATCCGTAACAGGTGCCATTACACTGCTAAAGTGTGGAATAAATCTTCTATAAAATGAAGCTAACCCATGAAAACTCCGAACCTCTGTTATCGTCTTGGGCTGTGGCCAATTTCTGACTGCCTCAACTTTACTCTGGTCCACCTGTATACCTTCCTCCGATATAACATCCCCCAGAAATAGAACACTCCTCGCCATAAAAACACACTTCTTTGTAGCAGCATAGGATTGTTCTTAACGAAGAATAATTAACACTTTCCTCAAATGTTGAACATGTTCCTCTGTACTAGCACTGTAGATCAGAATATCATCAAAGTAAACCACCATAAATTTCCCAATGTATGGCCTGAAAATCTGATTCATCACCCTCATGAATGTACTTGGTGCATTCGATAGACCAAACGGCATTACCAGCCATTCATGCAATCCTTCCCTTGTCTTGAATGCTGTCTTCCATTCGTCCCCTGGTCTAATGCGAATCTGATGATAACCGCTCTTCAAGTCAATCTTAGAAAAGATTACAGACCCATTGATTTGATCTAATAAATCATCAAGCCTCGGCATCGGAAATCTATATCTGACTGTGATCTTATTCAATGCTCGACTGTATGTGCACATCCTCCACGTTCCATCCTTTTTGGGTACCAATAAAGCTGGTACAGCACAAGGACTTAAACTCTCCTGCACACGCCCCTGTTCAAGCAATTCCTCTACCTGCCTCCGCAACTCTTCATGTTCTTTCGGACTCATTCGATAATGTGGTCTATGTGGCAACATTGCTCCCGGAACAAGATCGATTTGATGTTGAATGTCTCTTAGTGGTGGTAACTCCTTCGGTAACTCATCTGGAAATACATCCTCAAATTCTTTCAAAACTGGCTTCGCTTCTTCTGGTATTTCCACCACTTCCTGATTCTCCCGTCCGATCAATAGAAATACTTCAGGCTCCTCCTCTACTTCCTTCACAAACTCCTTCAAAGATAACAAAGTTTTAAGCTCTTCAATCTCCTCCAACTTGTTTTCCTCCTGTTGTCGCTTCTTTGGAACTAGAGTAATCTTTGTGCCTTCAAACATGAAACTGTAACTGTTGGTACGCCCATCATGTTGCACCGCCCTATCATACTGCCACGGTCTCCCCAGCAACAAATGACAGACATCCATATCTACCACATCGCACCAGATTTCATCCTTGTATTTTTTCCAATTGAAAACTTCACACAAGCCCTTCGTCCAACCTTCACCTCCCCGCCTTTCCTCAACCAAGCTAGCTTGTATGGTTTCGGATGTTTCTCAGTCTTCAACGCCAACTTCCTCACAGCTTCTGAAGAAATTATATTATCACAGCTTCCAGCATCAATAACAAATTTGCAAACCTTCCCCAGAATGGTACATGTTGACTGAAAAATATTGCTCCTTAACCAACTACAATCCTCCTCTTGCTTTGGTGTTAAACAGGACCTCTTCATCATTAGATTGTAACCTTCGTCTCCCGTCACTTCTTCTTCCTCCTCGTCTGGTGGTGAATTGGAACATTCCGCTTCTCCATCCTCATCCTCAACCTCCGCTATCATAGCTCTCTTCTTCGGCTTTGGACATTCGCTACTTTTGTGGCCCATTTCTTGGCAATTATAACACTTGAAACCATTATTGACTTTCGCCTTTCCAACCTCATTCACAACTGGTTTAGCAACAACTTTTGAAACATTAGAACTTCCACTAACTCCCTTCACTTGACTATTGGAATTTGTAAACACACCACCTCCTCGTCGTCCCTGTTTCTCCCAAGCCAACGCTTTCTGATGTGCTTCTGCCACAGATCTTGGATCGAACATATTAACCATATCCTGAATCTGCATTCTCAATCCCCCAATGAATCTAGATGTCAGCTGCTCTTCCGTTTCCATAATATCATTCCTTGCAATAAGTTGATAAAATTCGTCAGCATAGTCATTCACAGATTTCGTCCCTTGTCTCAAGTTTTGCAATCTCTGATACATAAGCGACTGATAGTTATAAGGTAAGAATGTGGCCTTCATCATTTTCCTCATCTTCTCCCAAGATTCAACCTTTGACTTCCCCATCCGTTCACGTGTAAGTTTGGTTTGCTGCCACCATGCTAAAGCTCTACCCCTCAACCTTGTAGCAACCAACTTCACTCTTCGATGCTCTGGAACTTCCTTGAAGTCAAAAATCTCTTCAACATTAGCCACCCAATCTAGAAACTCCTCCGCTTGCATACCATCTTTGAATTCAGGAATTTCAGTCTTCATCCCCGACTCCCACTTGTGATCATACTCAGAGTAATTTCTTCCTTGTCCTCGTCCTTGTCCTTGAACACTTCCACCATCATACTCTTCTTCAAAATCATATGTATATCATTGTCTATCTCGTCCACTCACATCTCTACTACCATCACGTCTACCACCATCATCCCTTCTATCTACATTCCTCCGTTCTCGATCATTCACGTTCCTCCCACGCCTTTGATCGTCGTCAACACTTCTGTCTCGATTGGAATGTGACGAGACTCTACTTCCCCCATGGTTAGATTCAGGTGAGACCCTTCTCCGATTTTGATTCATATCTAACATCATCTTCTCTAATCGCCCAATGCCTTCATCCAACTTCTCATTGAATTTTTCACTTATACATTGCTCCATTTGCTCGGCATCTTCCCGTTTATACAAATCTTCAACATTTTGATGACGGTTAGCTCTCCTTGGCGGCATGTTTTGAATCTTCTACAAATTCTTCAACACTTCAAAATTCAAACACAATTCGAACTTAGATCCAAAATGAAATGGATCGGAAACTCCCACTTTGTTGCCACTTCGCGATGAACACGATGAACACAACTTCACCAAATGAGGTAAGTTTGATCTCCAACACTTCTACTTAGCTCGGCTTCTCACTTCAAGCTCGGCTATCACTTCAAATTCTCGGCTCCAAGACTCGATTTAGCTATGATTGGCTAAAACAAGCTCTGATACCAAAACTGACGCAGCGGATTAATCAAAAACAATGTAGATCGAGGAAAGTAGCAATCGGTGGATTGATGAATACTGAAATGCCCAAATTCGCTGATCCGAAGATATCGAATTCTAGCTATCCCGAACTCATTGATCGCGCACGATGCTGGGTTCAAAGATCTGCGATTCTTCGCACGTTGATCTAGCGCACTAGATTCCGTGAATCGGCTTCTGTAGTCGTTGAATCGAGCGCACTCGATTAACCGAAAGAGGAGATAGGAGATTACACTCAACTACCAATTGGGTGAAAGCACAAAGCTAACAAAACAAAGTTTTTATTTCAAATCAACTAAACTTTCAAATTTACAACTCACGCCTATTTATAGCATTTTACAACTCAACACTGAAAATAGTACATCACTTAGGTCGTGAACGACCTACGACCTAACATAGTTCGACCTAAGAAAATACGACTAAAAGATTACAACATAAGAAAAATACAACACATCATGTTACAACACTTAGGTCGTTTCCGACCTATAGCCTGCGACCTACGACTTAACAGGCGCGACATAACCTACTCTGCGACTTAACAAAATCAATGGTATCTGGAGTGAGCGACCTAAAATGAGTGGCATCCCTTCTTCAGCGACTTAAAAGAATCAACAGCAGAGATTAACGCGGCATAAGAATCAACGGCTTCCTTCTTCAGCGAACTGTAGTAGTTGGTGACCTAACTTTCTCGCGACCTATCTTAAGTCGTAGGTCGTACGTGACTTATCTTAGGTCGTGAGATACTTTCTTTAGCATACTCGTTAGGTCGCAGACGACCTATATCTTCTTCGTTAGGTCGTGACCCGCTCGAGTTAAGTCGTGAATGACTTAGGCCTTCTTCGTTAGGTCGTAACACTCTGTTAGCTCGTTCCAGCGACCTATTTCTTATCTCGTTAGGTCGTATACGACCTAAAAACATGTTAGGTCGTTCCAGTTCTCCTTTGTTAGGTCGGAGTCGACTTAATCCTTCAGTTTCCTTAGGTCGTAGACGATTTAAGTCTTCACTTTCCTTAGGTCGTAGACTGCTTGAGTTAAGTCGTGAACGACTTATGCCTTCAGCCTCGTTAAGTCGTGAACGACTTATGTCTTCAGCCTCGTTAAGTCGTGGACGGCTTAGAACTTCTTCTTCAGCCTTGTTATCTCGTATACGACTTAAACCTGCTCCTTTCTTAGGTCGCGACCGACCTAAACCCAGTGATTCCTTAGGTCGTGGACGACCTAGGCCTTGTGTATTTGGAGCTTGCACTGCTTCGACTCTAGCCTGTGCTGCATCAGTATATGAGACTTAAAATCAGGATATTTATAAAAGGAGTTTTATAAATATGTAAGAGATTTATAAAAAGGGTTTTTATAAAAGGAATGATATTTGAAATCTGTAAATGATTATTTTAAATTTTGGTGATATGAAAATTATTTTTTCCATACTTAACAACAAATTCCGAGGTGTGGAAAGTCATCCCTATCCAGAGAATTAAGAATGTATGTTGAGGCAAGAATAGTTTTCTAACTTGTCCGACTTCATTGTTAATTGGAGGATAGTACAAGTTTGAAATTGGAAGTGTGGTAAGTATATTTTATCAAATTTCCATTCGATCCATCTACTTACACCAAAAGGAAAGTTGTTTTGGTTTATAATAAATGATGTTTTTAAATGACATTTGTTTTGGCCATTTAAGTATGCTTTTGAAATATGAAATCTCTCATAACATTTGTAAATATACTTATACCATTGGGAAAAGTATATGGTTATATTTTCTAAGTATTGAAAGTGTAGTGTTTTGTGAATATAATTATACCATTGAGATAAGTATATGGTTACATTTTCTAAGTATTGAAAGCATATTGTTTTGTGAATATATTTACACCATTGAGATAAGTATATGGTTACATTTTCCAAGTATTGAAAAGAGTAGAGAGGTTTCGTGAATATATCTTTTGAAAAAAGGTATTTTTGTATAGTATTTACAAATGGGTTTTAATTAATGAAATGGTTAATTATAGAGGCTTAGTGGTTTCTTATGTGCTTAATCATGCATGATTTTCATGTGAAATCAAATCTCTGAAATGATTGTTTGCTTATTTGATAATTAGATAACTGATTATCAAACCTTGGCCAGTTTTAAACTATCGATTGTTAGTTCTAAGAGACTGTGATCGGATAAGCATGAGTTATCTGAAAACCACTTCGAACCAGCATAAGCATTTGAATCGGAGACATCTTGAAGTTCGAAGATGGAGTTCTTTGAAGTGCAAGGGCTACTTGCTACTATCCCAAGGGGGATTCCAAAAAGGATGCAGTAGAAGTAGTGCCTTTGGTTTGTTCATATCTTGAACAACTTGTATGGATGAATGTTGGCATTGCATTGCTGCCTAGAGAGTAGTGTTAGCATTTCAAGTGAGATTTGCTAAAAAGGTCAAAAAGTAGCCTCAAGCCTCACACCCGGTAATGACTAAAACAAGGGATATGCTTCAGGGCTGTGTGGTTCGCTACCATTAGGGTATAGTCATCACTCGATCCAGATCGATATTTATGAATTTATGTATGCTTTGGACCTAGTATGGTTTGTCAAGTTGGCAACTGGGGTGATGACATATTTCGTACTATCCAAGAAGAGGAAGGCCAGTCCTGATTTGCAGGGAGTCAACTAAGGCTCTCGGTACATTTTTCTAGAGGTGTACTATGACAGACGGTCTCCCAGTAGCCTTGTCCTTGATGAAATCCATTTTCCACTACGTGCATTTACGGACTTAGTTGTATAATAAATATGCTGGAGTATAATTAATGTAACCATTTCGGCTATGTTAAGTACTTATTTTATACCCGAGACATTATTATAATATCACTGGATTTTCTAATAAAAAATGATTTGGTTATCGTAAGATAAAACCCTGGCCATGTTCATGTGCGGCGAGGTCTTACAAGATACCTTTATTTTTGAAATATTTTATAACATTAAAAATCCTTATGATTTTTGTTTCTCAAGATGGTTTACCAGGCTGATCCAAACGTTATTTTCTTATAATGCTCGAGTCAGCCCGAGCATATTTCCAAATTTTGTTATGGATGCTTTGGAGCTTCAGAAGACGAGTTTGATGCCTCCAAGACATATTCACGTATCTTTATTTCCGCTTGCATTTCTTGTTTTGTATTTATCAGCATTTGTGAGGGCTGACTGTTATGACTGTCCAAGCTGATGATATGTTAGTTTACTCTAGTTGATGTATGTATATTACAGTTTTCTTTTGTGAAGATCATGTGTATATTATATATTATTCGTCACGATGTGAGATTTTGTTCTGTCTTTTATTTTCTTTGACCCCAACAATCTGTTTTACCGACACTTGAATGTCGATGTATGAATACCATAGATGTATTAGTGTCGACTTTTTGAGGATTGAAAAGGCAGGTCTTTAAAGTATGCTACGAAAGCACCCTAACTGCTAGATGTGTGGTTCCCGTTAATCGGAAGGAAATACTAAACTGCTAGTTCTTATATGTGTTTTCTCTGAGTCCTTTCATGATGACAACTTTCAACTTTTGTATTATATATTTGAATAAGTTGTTTACTAATAAATCTTCTTTATATCACAAATGTTGAAGTTTTTCAAATGAGAACAAGATATATATGTGTTATATCTATTAGTAGACCTATCAAATGGGTCGGGTCAGATCGTAAAAGGGTGGGGTAAAATTTTTGACCCAACTTACTTATGACCTATCACATTTTATCCATTTGGTATAGATAAATTTGACCGAATCAACTTAATATATTACTACTATTCAACCCATTTAACGATTTGACTTAGATTTGACCAACATAAAAAATTTCACTGGTTAAAATCTTGTCTACCTCCGAATCCGTATGAAAAAGTTATTACAAGTTGAAAAAAGAAAACAACGACTTCTGACTAGTTGTTCAAGTACAAATTTTCAAAATTCAAATTGTCATAAGTAAATTTCTACACGACTACCTATTGATTTAGAGAACTAGAGACCTAGAGGCGAATGAACCTTTTATCCAAATCAGAGTTTAGATGTGAGAATGCAGTCTATTATTTGCTAAGTATAACATTTAATCATCATAACTAACTACACTGACTGTTCATAATATGAAATACCCAAGTGTTCCATATTATCTGTAATGTGATGTGATTGGTCATGGTCTTGCATGATTCTGAATTAATATGATGAAGTTATCGCAGTCAATGAAATGAAAAACGATATCTACCTAATCTTTCAAGTAAAATTTTCCAAAGTTCAAACTTCCAAAATTCATATTTCAAAATTTTAGATTTTAATTAAATTGGTAAATGATTACTCATACATAACCCTTCTAACAAATGGTTATAAATGGACTACCTAATGGTAACACTTTCTATAAATAATCATAAATGGATGGATTTAACTCATTTATAAAAAGGGTAAATGAATTGAATAATGGATGGAATCGGTTTATTCATTAGTCACCAATGTTTATATGAATTATAATATAATCATTATTTTATAGGACACAATTCACATTTCTAACGTATTATTACACTAACAAAAAATTTAAACCTAAATTTTAGATGGTACAGGCTTTGTAAGAACTACCAATACTCATACATCAGCTAACCAAGATATAAAAACGACAAGCAATGAAGATATAATTTTAGTACAATGATCTAGGTATCAATTTCAATTCGACTTAGGCTTACAATAATCATATCACCATTAAAAAAAACAAATAAATAATGTTTTTCCCAGCTTTGACAGTTATATCATTAAATGTCATGAATAGAACAATTCAAAAAGTATTTTTGTTATGAGCTCTTCGTATACATTGGGCCCAAGAGATTTGAACCCGAGTTGGATAAGCCTCTTTTATCAGCCCCGTCAACGCTCATCTCGGTGATTTCAAGTGAAAACTCTTGTCTAAAGGTTGTTGCATCATTGGCCAGGACTTCCCATAATCTGTAACCAAATTCACAAAACAGTTTTAGCTGCTACATCACTTTAGTTGAACAAAATGGACGCACAAAAAAAAAAGAAAAAAAAAAGAGAGAGAGAGAGAAAACACGAATTCTAAAATAATAAGAAATTTGACCAATTTAGCCCACTATTCAAAACAAATAAAAAATTTAGGTCACTTTCCAGTTTCCACAACAAATAACAAATTTAGACCACAACATAGCCTTATTACTTACAGGCTGGCGCTGAATCATAATTTTTCACCGTGCATTTTGAAACATGAGGATTTTATTTACTTATTTAACTTTTCCTCATGGTGCATTTTCAAATAGAACCAATAGAGGAAAAAAAAAATCTGCAATTTCTCTTGGCTCTATTTGAAAATGCAGTATGAGAAAACAAAAATAAAATCTTCATGGTGCATTTTCAAAATATGTTATGAGAGGACGCTGATTTAGCACATGGCAAAAACAGGCTTATATCCGTAACAAGTTTTGAAAGTGACGTAAACTTGTTATTAGTTTTGAAAAATGGCCTAAACTGATTAAAAAAAAGCCAAATTAATAACCAAGAAACCACAATGTTCCCGACTTGTATATAATTCATTTATATGATATACGTGTTGGAAATGGCAAAACACACTGTATTCGCCTGAGTCTGATTATATACACTCATGTCACCTTATTCGGTATGTTTAACTTGTGAGATCGTGAAAAGTATGAGCATACAATTCACCAACTGCTGTAACCAAGAACTATCCACATGCAACTCTACTATCAACTTCTTGGTAGTTGGTAGAGAAGGTTAGCTAAGCTTTAGCAATCAAACTGTTCCTGCTGAGCAGTTTTATTTTATAGTAGTAATCCAAATGATAATCCTTTTTTGTATGCTTGCGGATCCAGTAAAACGAAAGTTTAGATGTCAGATATTATGATAGTGATACATTCTTCTAGAGCATTATACTTCATCATGGTGTGACATAAACTGTAACCCCTAGGTCCAAAACAAGCCACCACTTTCCAGATTATATAAGCTTTTGATATTTAATCCTAAAATTTTCAGTGAAATGCACAAATGTACTGGAAATTTGTGGAAATGATATTTGTCATTGTTTATGGTAGGGTCATGGACATCGTTTATGGTTAGCCTTCACGCATGAAAGTTAACTCTCAAGCCTGAACATGCACTCTATGGTTCAAATAGCAATTCAAATTGATATGTGACCTTAGTTGTCATGTACTTGTATACAAAAAACAAAAAAAAGGCTCAGTAAGCACACATAACGAAAATACTGATATGTTGTAATTTGTGCATCATCATGCATAAACATTCACCCAAATATGAATAGTTAAGTTAGAAAACTTTAAGAATGCCTTCAGCTATTATCGTATTAACCGAGCCTTTAAAATGTTTGAGCATCAGAAACTAATGGGTGAAAGAAAAAAACACCAAAAAACTGAAATCATGACAGTAAGATAGGTACCTGTCATATTGTGTAACGAATCTAATATACATAAGCCTTCAATCCGAATCCGATGAAGCTTCACCAACATGATGCATGTAAGCAAAACTTAAGCAAAGCTCCTGGTCTCTCTTATCTCCCCACCCTCCCCAGCCTTTAAACCCAGCTCTATACCCTTCTTTCTTTCTGATTGTATACACATCCCATCTAGGATTTATGTTTACAACCTTATCCACTTCGCTAATATCCATCCTCACCTCAGTATCATCGATGCAAGCAGTTTTCTTACTGTTCCCTTGATGCAACCCACATTTACCAAAATGTGCAGAGCTTCTTCTAGGTCCACGTAAAGACAAAACTTGCCTTCCAAATGAAGGGTAAACCGTAGCCCACATTGTTATATCCCAATTATACTCATCAAACAAACAAAACTCCTTAGCCTTCGCATGTATTTTCCTCCAAACCGTTCTATTAAAAGCATATCCTACATTTCCCATTTTTTCAGCTATTAAACTCGAAATCCCTTCTCCCACAGATTTCACATCAGATGGTGCCAAATTTGCAGCGTAACAATCGGGGCATTTCTTGTTTTTTAGTTTAGTAAGTAGCTGAATAGTTCTATAAGCATTTGGGTATATAAAGTGATCTTCCTCTATAAAAAGAATGTGCCCCAAGCTTGTTTTTGTCTCTGCTAAACCATCCCATACCGTATTCATCATCCACCACCAATGATGCTTCAAAGATACTATTCTCGGTGATCTATGGTTACCATATTGATCGGCGTCTCCATTACACTTCTTCTCAATTGCATTGTCTTTATCATGACAATCATTTGGTGAAACACCGGGAAAACTATTTGGGTATAAATGAGGAGAATAGGGAGCAAATATTTGCTTAACTTGGCAAAATTTGATACTTTGAACAATTTTATCCATTTCGTCGAAGTAACCGTCGTGGCTAACCACTAACAGTGTCTCTTCTATTCCTTTTACATTTGACAAACTATTAACAACAACTTGTAAGTACTGTGGACGGTTATGGACATACAGAACAATGGTGATATGACCTTTTGCTAATGTAGGGAAAAGATCCAAATTTCTAGGTGGTAAATGATTCCTTTGTTCCAACTTGATTGATAAATTAGTCTGTTTTGGTAACTTGGGTTTGAAACTTGAATCAAAAATCACACTTTCTTCACTTTCTGATAAAGGATCATCCTCAATCTCCTCTCTTAGCAGAAAAATTAAGAAGAACAACAGTAGCAAGAGTAAAGAAAATAGCCGCATAAAAGTAGCAGCTTTCAAACGGAATTTTTTGTAGAACGGCATGAATTTACTAGAACCCAAGGATAAATATCGTATATTTCCTGTTTAATTACAAACTATGTTAAATCATAATAGGGGCACTGACGGATAAAAATTAATGGAAAGGGAACTAACCTGGTGAGTGAATCAATCAAATTAGAAAATAGAAGAAGGAGAATAGCAATCGTTGGTTGCAGATTTAGGGTTTAGGGATTCAGAGCAGATTTGTGGAGCTACGGTCAGTTAGCGGTCACCCTCTTTAGAAAACAATCGGATTTGGATACTTATTAAGGACTTCCCTACTTGGAGAGATATTAGTACTTTATACTCCGTGCAAGGAAGCTCATTTTGTTCACAACTTTATTTTCCTTGTAACTCCATGTCTGTCCCCAATATCAGTTTTTTAATTTATTTTGAAAATTCAGGGTGTCTCCCTAGTCAAAGTCTACTTGCTTTTAGCGAGAATGCCACACACTTTACATCAATCTCATAACTAAAGTAGATTATTGAAAAGTTCAGGAAAAAAAAACGTGAATCTTACGCCAACCCAACCATTTGCTTCAAATAACATTCTGAATTGAGCAAAAAACTTTTATTTATTTGAATTATTCTATTGTTCGTGGTATTTTCTACGGTTGAAATGAGGACGGTTGAAAGAAGGAAGTCAGTTTTTCGGATTTGTACACAAATAGTTAAAAAAGCTTGATGGATACTGACAACTATTGTTGTTCGACCAACCAAGAAATAAGCATGTCACTAACCTTAAAGTTAAAATAATCAGGGTAGATTGAAGTATCGTTCGGAACACCATTAGTGATAGGGTCGACCAAGCGTAATTTATATTTTTCTTAAATTTTATATAATTGTTAATCCCAACATTTTCTTATTTTTTTGCTTGTGTTTTTTAGAAGAAATTTAGATCAAGAATACCTAAGCGAATAGTTGTTTGGATATTGGATTTAGAATGTCTAGTACGAATTTTCAAAGATATGGTTGTTGGAAGAAACTAAGTCAACTTAACGCGGACTGATGATTCCGATATTGAGGAGAATGATTTGTCTAGTGATCTGCCAATTACTGAATAAATTCTCACTTCTTCTACTATCAACTCGAATTGGCAAGATGAGCTCATTGGTAATGAATAAATTTATCTTTCCAACCACATAATGAAAATGAAAATGAACTGGTTAAATGGAATGATGTCAATTCTACTTCTGCTGCCTACCAAAAGTGAAGATGTTCATAGATTATTTTTTATGAAGACGTTCAGAATATGGTGGCATAATGGCAAGAAGAACCAAAATACATTTAGAACATGGTGGATACGATGGCTAGAAGAACTTAAATTCATTTATTTTGGGGATTACCAGCTTTTGGTGCGTACCTACCGCGAATTAGATGAATTTATAGAAAGTAAATTTTGGCTCACGTCCCTCTATTTGAAAATAATTAGGCTCACATCTTTCTCATTTACAAGTTACAAACTACATTCCTCTTTTTAAATAATTAAAAGACAAATACCCGCATTACCCTACCCGCTTTTATTTTGCACAAAACCTTTTTCAAATCGTCGATATCATTGCACTGTCAATCGAACAAAAAAACTCTCTCAATCAAACAACAAATACATAATTTGCAAATTAGGTTTTCTTTACACTTTCAATCGACCGAATAGAGAGAACTCTCAACCGCTTACCGTGTCGATTGAGCAAATGTACAAAAGGAAGGACAAATCAAAGTAGATTCCCTAAATAATGAAAAATATTTGCAAATTTATGGAAAGCAATCTTCAGTGTTCGAAGATGGCAACCAAGTTGACTATTCTGAAAAACACGCATCGGTTCAAAAGGAAAATCCTGAAAATAAAAAACAAAAAGGTAATACGAATTGAGATTTTGCTTTACATATTGATTATTGTATATATGTAAGTGAAACTTATGGCAAATATTTGACATGTATGATTTTGGTTCATGATAAATTGAAATACTAGATTTTGCAAAAAATGTACAATTAAATGAAAAATGAAGAAGGTCAAATATTTACCTGAAAAATATTTTCCATAAGTTATTATTATAAATAGTTGCTTGAAATATTGCAATATTTTTACTATAAATGCTAAAAATATCAAATATCTCACATATGCAGTTTTGATTGATAGTACATACTAATTGTAGCGTACAATTAAATGAAGAAGTGAGTATAGGAATATGGGAATGACAATATTTGCCATTCTCATATTTGCTACTTATATATATGTTATACTAATTTGATAATTTAAAAACCTTTACAGGTATAACGACTAAGATACAAAGTCGCGACACGAAAAAAAGACTACCATTTGAAGTCAAGAAATTTGCAAATTTACCTAGATCTTCTCACAAATCCAAATCACTTCACAACATAGAATCCTCAAAATACGAATCTCCAACAACTCCAACATCTGAATCTTCAGAATATATAGCATCAGAAGATAATTCAAAAGAAGAATATATAGCATCAGAAGAAGATGTTCTTTCATCCCTCAAGAGAAAACAACCAGCAACAAGAAGAAGTGCTAAAAAACACATGCAAAGAAACAAAAATAGAAGTGCCAAAAGATAATTCAAAAAGCTATAGAAGTAGCTTTAAGTCTTCCCATACATCGGTAGTAAATTTATTAAAAAAAATCTACTTCTAGAAGCATACATTGCATTATTGAAGAAAACTTCATTCTTCAACATTATCAATCCATTCTTGGAAGGAGCTTTAACAATTGAGAACATATCGAAAGAATCAGCTCCTATAGATATGATCAAAGATTCTTTTTTAATTGAAGAGAAATTTTTTTATTTTGAAGATATGAGAGCAATTCTAAAAGAAAGTGAGATTGCAATAATTTTTGGATTCCCAAACGAAAGCATGCAATGCCCCAGAAATTCATGGAATCATATTTTGGTTGAATTTTGAAAATATGGGAATTTATTTGTATAGGAATATATGGAATTAATTGTGTGCAAGTGTGTGTGCACGTGCACACTGATGTGGCACAAGGAAGAACTCCAGATTTCCTGAATTTAAAACAAGAATTAAAAAGCATTACAAACATGATTTTGTGATATGGATATTTGATTTCTAGAATTATACGAATCATCCCAGAAAATAAGAAAAGTAAGTTTTGTTTTGAATTCAGTAAACAGATTTATTTTAAAACCCAGGAAAAAAAATATATGTTATAAAGATTTGAAAACCTGTATGCACATATAGGTGCATATCTTTCTGAAATTAAAGAGGAGTTAAATAAGCTTAGATAAGATATGTATGCAAATGTACATTTCTGTAAGTACTGAAAATATTAAAAAAAAAGAAATAAGCAAGGGAAAGTTTAACACTAAAATAGCAAAAGACAAATTGCAAGCAAAATAATTGCTTTAGGCAGAAAATAGAAAGGAGGATTTTTAGAAAATAAACAAGTGACAATGTCACACAATTATCATGACTTGATAAGAATATGATATTTTGGAAAAGTAAAAAAAGGGAAGGTAAGCATCACATATGGCCGGGATATTAAGGGTGAAAAAGAAGCAAATCTGGAATGTAGAATGCATGAGTCTTGGCCAGGGTAGGAATGGGATTTTACAATGATAAAACCCTAGAAAAACCTCTCTTATAAATCCAAGTATAAACCAGAAAAATTATTTGCTACCCAAGACATTTAAGAAAACAAAGAAGAAAATATTTGCAAGCAGAAAAGCAAGTTTTAAAAGGTTTCATTTCTGGATTAAACAAGAGAAGCATTTTCCTGTGAGTAATCTCACTAAACCCATGGCATTAAGTCCTGTTATGAGGCAGCCAAGCTTATGTTATTTTTCTACCTATTTTTGATTTTATTACTATGGTTTTTATGGATGTTTTAATGGGTGTTTCTGAATGCTTTTGATTGCTTTGATGGTTGAGTATTTTGCTCTGTCTGGTTACACCCAGAAATGTTAAAGTATGAATCATGAAAGTAAATAGAGAATACTTGTAACTGGTTTAGATATGGCACGACAAATATAGAAATCAAAATATATATATATATATATGAGTTGCATTACACTTGTGTAAGTGCTGAGGCTCAAATGAAAGATTCAAGGTTGCAAAGGAAATATCCTAAAGTGCTGAACCCTTGATCAAATAGAAACCCATGAGCCAGAGATCTTGTTTAAGCTAGATCTTGAATTTAGTTCAAACATGGTTGCTTATGAAACAATAATAACCCACATGCCTAGTCTTTATTCCCAATTATAAATATTCTTGTATTTTCTTTAAGACAAAATATTTGAAAATATGATTTCCCTGGATATGAAAGTTAGCTTGTTCTTGAATTATGCTTGTAAGCTCTATATAATGTTTCATGTACACTGTGATTCAGTCATCTAGCTATCTCATGATAGGATCAAACATGAACACTTAGTAAATAAACTAAGGATTGTTAGCCAAGAAGACTGCTGGAATGCTTGTTGTATTTAAAGTATGCAAGTTGGCACATGGTTTGTTTAAGCCCTGAGATCTTTGTGCAATATTGTGAATTATTTTATTGCAATGTGTCCCCGTGATTCCTTATGGCAGATGAGGCTAGGAAGAAATTTGGTAAATGCAACCTCAAATTGATGAAGTAGGAACTTGAGTTATTCCTAGGTTGGTTGGACTGGAGCTATGATAGTTCCTGAGTATTTCTATTTGAAATGTATGTTTGCATATAGTTGAATGTGTGTACATAATTAGTCTTAAATACTGATCATATATGCAATATATCATAAACAAGTCAGGCAAATTGATCAAAGAAGCTATGCCAACCTATACAAAATGTTTATGTCTCACTTATTTACTTAATATCATGGAATTTTTTATATTGCTCATACCAGATCTTGTATCTGACCCTTGTTTGCTTATGGCATCTGGGGTGTCTCATTTAAAATGGGGCAGCCTCTAATGCTCTTTCAGGGAATGCTGGTTCTAAATAGGAAGCTGTTATGGCTAATGAGAATGATTGGATAAGCATGCTAAATTAGAATTAAATAAGAACTTAGAATGAATTATTTGCATGTAATCTGGGAAGTTTTTATAGTTCTGCTTTGGTTGTTATGTAATGATCTTGGAAGTTTGGATTTATTAGTTGTTTTAAATGAATCTAGTAATGTATTAAGTTTGGAATTAACCAAAGACTTAGTTGAATGATATGCAAGAAAATATATATATTTGAGTATTATGGTGGAAATCTGTAAATGGTATATGCCTGTATTTGAGAAATGGATATGTATATACATATACTGTATTAGTTAATTTCAAGTTACTTAAAATTTTAAGTTTGAAGGTTAAAAATCTGAATTTTTAGCTAGAAGTAATATTTCAAGAATTTAGTAATAATATGCAGAAGTGTTTTAATAAAAGAAGAAAATATATATATAGTTGTGCATTTTATAAAGAGGTATACATGTTCTAAGAGATTTTCCAAGTGTCTTAAATCTGAATTCACATTGCAATTAGCCAGGCACTAATTGTTTTGATGATCTAGTCATGAGGTTGACCCACTTCAAAAATAGTGAGGTCTGGGTTGATCAAGATAACCAGAGTTTTTGGGTGTAAAGAAAGGAAATGTATTTGTAAAAATCTGAAGCTTTCTTTGCAAAATGTATGTATAAAGATAAGACCAACTATTTAAGCAATTCACTTGTATTGTTGAGTAGCATTCTTAGTTCAGTTAGCCCAACACATCTGATATATACACAAACCACATAGACACCACCCATGCTTTATGACCATAAAATCTGGATCCTCAAAATCCAGTAAAGTAACCTGTAAATTAGATGCAAGCTGAGGTAACTCAGGGATTAGGGAATAAATTTGGTTCAGAAAAATACCATTATATATATTATGAAAGAATTACTAAACTGACTTGGTTATAAGTAAAGAAATTAGGATAAAATCACTTGTGTTGAAAATGATAAATGAATATATCATTTTCCTTTCTGGCTTTGATCAAATACCAAATAATTAAACTAAAATTATGGTGGCTTGCTATATAAATCTGAGATCACTTTGCTATCTCAAACTAATAGACAATCACTATAGGAATGGTCAAAAATTACTAAGTATAGATTGCATATGATTATGGGATTCATTACCCTAACTCAAATATCAAAGGGCATGGAAAATGAGCTATGTACTGGTTGATTAGAAATTCATATTCAATCAGGATGCACTCTTGCTAAACAACACTCTGATCCAAGCAAGAGGGTCACCTACATCTTCATATGTATGTGAATATATTTATTGATGAATTGATATAAATATATTAGTAGAAAATTATGATCCTGGATAATTCAGTAGAAAGGCTAAATGACTCTAGGGGATTTATTGATGTAAAAAAAATCCTAGTAAAAATTAGGTGAAATAACAAGGGTCATTTCATTTGGTATCAGAGCTATGTTAAAATTATACATAGCTAAGAATGATTATATTGATTGATTGAAGTACTATAACCAAGTGTATGTATTGATTGTTTGTTTGAGTAAAATAATAATTCAGATAGAAAGTTATAGCAAAAGAAAATACTCATGATAAACTAATCCTATCTACCCATACTCTAGATATCCAATCATGGTAGGAAGAGGATCTCATCACAATGCAGGATCAAGTACACCACAAATGCTTGATATGCAAGACTTTATGAGGACTTTAAGGGATGGAGTAGGGCAGAGAGACTTGAGAACCCACATGAGGAACTTTCCAAACTATTAAAGACTTATACCAATTTAGGAGGCAAGAGCTTTGAAGGGACTGAAAATGTGATGGAAATTCAAGCATGGTTGAGAACACTGGATAGAATTTTCAATGACATGCAATTGGATGATCAAAGGAAGAGGCAAGTGGCCTCAAGACAACTGAAAGGTGTGGCTTTAAGCTGGTGGGAGGTAGTCATAGCTGGGAGGATTGAGAATGAAATCACTTGGAATCAATTCAAGGAGATGTTGGAAGATAGATTTGTTCCAACATCAGCCAAAACTCTATTGCTTGAAGAATTCATCAGGCTTAGGCAGGGAACTTTTAATGTGACTGAATATACTCATAGGTTTGAGGGCTTGTCTAAGTATGGAGCTATGCTTGTGGCTGATGAGGCATCAAAGAATGATAGGTATATTAAGGGTTTAAACCCAGGACTTAGTAGGGCTATGTTGCCATATGCAGAAAAAACTTTTGATCAAGTCATTGATCTGGCCTTAAAATTTGAGCAACATGACAAGGAAAGGGAGAAGTATAGGAGTTTTAAGAATAACAACAATAAGAAAAATAAGGGAAGATATCACCCCTATGACAAAAAGAAGGAGGAGACAGAAAGCAAGAAAACCAATGATACTAAGACCACTGATACAAAGAGGAAAATAACATGTCATCATTGTGGAAAAGAAGGACATATCAAACCAAGGTGCCTAGAATTGAAGGGAGGAGCTTTCAAGTGCTACCTATGTGGTAAGGAGGGACATATCAAGAGAAATTGCCCTGAGTATAAACAGCAAGGGAAGCTAGCAAGTTTGGAGAGCAAAAGCAAATCCATAGTAGAGGCTATTGCAGAAAACCATGGTCAAGTGGAAGGTACCTTATTTATTTGTACCCTACCTATATCAGTAGTGTATGACACAGGGGCAACACAGTCTCTGATTTCCCATGAATTAGTTGCATTGCTTAAATTAAATTGCATACTGGTTGAAACCCCTTTGTTAGTGCAAAGCCCATTGGGAAGTTCTAGTGTTTTAAACATGATTTGTGTGGATGTGGAATTAAACATAGGAGGAAATGTTTTATTTCCAATTTATATGTTTTAAATTACCAGAATATAGGTATTATATTGGGAGTAGACTGGTTAAGGCAATACAAAGCCATAATTAATTTAGACTCATCCACCATATCATTACAAAATTCTAGAGGTCAAAGAATCACAATTTTGTGTGAAATAGCCAAAGAAAGAAAATTATATCACTTGATTGACTTAAATAAGGATTCCAATGAGCCTTCTATTGAAGAAATCCCCATAATTAACAAATACTAGGATGTGTTTGGAGAAGTTGAGGGTGTTCCACACCACAGACCAGTGGAGTTTCATATTAGTCTGATACTAGGAGCAAGTCCAATTATTATGAAACCCACTAGGATGGGGCCAAGTGAGTTGAAGGAATTGAAGAAACAGTTAGAAGAATTGGAATGCAAAGGATTTATAAGACCAAGTAATTCATGCTGGGGTGCTCCAGTAGTGTTTGTAAGGAAACATGATGGTACTTTAAGAATGTGCATAGATTACAGGGAGCTAAACAAAGTCACTATCAAGAACAAGTACCCCTTACCTAGAATTGATGATCTTTTTGATCAACTTAGTGGAGCAAAAATATTTTCTGGATTAGACCTGGCATCTGGATTCCATCAGATGAAGGTTGAGAACTCAAGTGTTAAGTATACAGCCTTTAACACTAGGTATGGTTTATATGAGTTTCTTGTCATGCCATTTGGGTTGACAAATGCCCCATCATACTTTGTAGACTTGATGAATAGGATATTCAGGGATTATTTAGACAAGTTTGTGTTGATTTTTATTGATGATATTTTGATTTATTCTAAAACAGTAGAGGAACATGAAAATCATTTACACCTTGTTTTGTCAAGATTAAGAGAAAAAGATTTAAAAGGAAAATTTTCTAAGTGTGCATTTTGGAAAGAAGAAGTGCATTTCCTTGGGCATGTTATATCTGCCAAAGGCATTTCAGTGAACCCCAATAAAATTGTAGCTATCCAAGCATGGAAAAGGCCAAGCACAGTAGGAGAAGTTAGGTCATTTATGGGAATGGCAGGGTATTATAGAAGATTTATAAAAGATTTTTCTAAGATGTCATCACCTCTTACCAACCTAACTAGAAAGAACCAACCCTTTATATGGACTGAGAAATGTGAACAAGCCTTTAGTAGAATCAAGGAGGCCTTAGTTAATGCACCAGTGTTGAGAGTACCAGAAGGAAATGAGGATTTGATTGTTTATACTGATGCAAGTGGTTCTGGGCTAGGAGCTGTATTAATGCAGCAAGATCAAGTTATAGCCTATGCATCAAGACAATTGAAGCCACATGAATCAAAGTATGCAACCCATGATCTTGAGTTAGCAGTAGTAGTATATGCACTAAAGCTCTGGAGACATTATCTTCTAGGTGCTAAGTTTATTTTATACACTGACCATAAGGCATTAAAATATCTCTTTTCACAAAAAGATTTGAATATGAGGCAACATAGATGGGTTGAGTTTCTAGCAGCATATGATTTAGACATACTTTATACTCCAGGAAAAGCTAATAAGGTTGCAGATGCTTTGAGCAGGCAGCATGCAAAAGTAGCCATGTTAATGATAGAAGAGTTTAGAAATTTATCTCTACTTACTGATTTGGAAATTGAGGAAACCAGTGAGGTAAACATGGAGATGATTGAAGAAGGGAGTAAAGGAAAATTAAGTTTGATAACTTTGCAATCAGATTTAATTTTGAAAGTGGGAAAAATGCAAGAGGAAGATCCAGATTTATTAGAAAAGAAAACTTTAATAGAAAAAGGAGAAGAAGTAGCAAACTACCATATTGATAAGAATGGTTACTTAAGAAATAAAGGTAGGATATGTGTTCCAAAGGATATAGGATTGAAGGAAGGAATACTTAATGAATATCATAGGAGCAAATATTCTATACATCCAGGCAGCACCAAGATGTACCAAAACTTGAAGAGGGATTATTGGTGGAGAGGGATGAAAACTGATGTGGCCAAACATGTTGCAAAGTGTATGACTTGCCAACAGGTCAAAGCAGAAACCCAAAGACCCTCAGGCCTATTACAACCTCTAAGCATACCACAGTGGAAGTGGGAAGATATATCTATGGATTTCATAGATGGTCTGCCTAGATCAAAGAGAGGAAATACAAGCATTTGGGTAGTAGTTGATAGATTGACTAAAGTGGCACACTTTATACCAGTGAAGGCAGAAAGAAATGCACCTAAACTAGCTCAAATATTCATGAAAGAAGTAGTAAGGTTGCATGGAATTCCTAAGACTATAGTGAGTGATAGGGATACAATCTTTACATCCAGATTTTGGAAGAGCTTTCAAGAAGCCATGGGGAGTGAATTGTGCTTGAGTACTGCATACCACCCCCAATCAGATGGTCAAACTGAAGTAATAAACAAAGTTTTGGAGGATTTGTTGAGGGCATGTGCATTGGATTTTGGAGGTAATTGGGAAGATCACCTCCATTTGGCAGAATTTACATATAACAATAGTTATCAAAGCACCAAAGGCATGGCACCTGTGACATCCCGGAATTTCTGACAATATCAATTTAATAATCTGCATTTAAAATTAAATTGATTTGATAAATTCTTGTTGATAAATTTAGAATTGATATAATAGTCTTCTTTTAAATGATATTTAACTGATAACTGATCTTTTAAAAAAAACCAATAAATTGTTTTCTATTTATAATGTATATCTATTTGTGTATATATTACAGATAGAAATATTTGGTTTGAGTCTAATTAATAAATAAAGCTTGTTTTCTAATTCTAATATATTTTTGGTAATTTGGAAATTAGGATTTAATTTAGAATATATATAGTTTTAAAATAGTTAAGGTAAATGTTAATTGATTTAAATATATATCTTAGCTTAAGTTCAAGAATTAAATAAAAAGGTTTGTTTTAAAAATATGGTTTAATAAATATGAGACATTTATTCATTTAAATAATAATAGGAAGTTATAATCTCTTTTATAATTATTTAATTTGACAAATTATTGTTTTCAAATAACATTTAGTAGTGTATTGTTTTATATATAAATATACATAGACTTTAAAATAGAAGTGTTATTTTCAAATTTAATATGTAGTTATATATGTATATATATATAACTTGATTTAATATTGGATTTTTAAAGATATTTGCATAAGCTTTTATTGGTATATATATATATATATAAATAGTTTTATTTTATTTTCTCTCAAAAGGAATTTAAAAGTATAAAATAAATATGTGGTTATAAACATAAGAAAACTAAGATAAATACTTAAGTTAAAAATTTATAAAAATGGCTAAAACCACTTGATGTTATGTACATAAAATAAAAGTAAGTTAAGCAAGTAAATTGTATATGTGAAGTAGTTACTGGCAAGAACAAAATAAAAGAAGAAAAATATATCAACATAGAATATGTATGTTGCCTATAAATTAAATTTACAAGGCAAGTCAGAGAAAATTAAACACTTTGATAATTCTGGAAAAGGCATTTAGTTGCAAGGCTGTAAGTAAAAAGGGCAAGAATAAAACTAAGTATAACAGGAAAAATATCTTTATGAATGCTTGTACAGGAAGTATCATCAACTATGTTCACTTGAATAGAAAAATCATAGTAGTACATACGAAGATAAATATATGTAGGCTTAAGGACATCTTCATTAAATGTTGAACACCCCTAGTACATGCATAGATCATTCCAGCCCCCAACACTAAAAAAAAAAATCTCTGACCAAATTTATAAAAATCTTGTACAACCCTGTAACTCTTTTCTATACCTTCCTTATCTCATTTTCATCTACAAAAGACTTAGCATTCCAGTTTTTAACAAGACAAAGTTTCAGTAATCAAAACAACAGTTTAATCAAATCTTCTATTTATCATCAACAAGCAACTCAACAAATATGAAGATCAAATTAAAGGTTTCAACTGGCAGTTTTCAAACAAATGTGCTCTGTTCTTCAATTTTCAAAGTCTGGTGAGTAACATCACAATCTAAAAATGGTTAAGTATAATTGTTCTGTATATGCTTCCTTCTGGAATTTATTTGTTTGAGTATATTTTGCTTAGTATATCTCTGTGTATGTTTGAACATAGTGATGGGCATCTCTGTGAATATCTCTGACCTTAGTCACAGACTTAAGTATACATCCAAATTCATTTGTTCTTAATTCTAGCTTTAGCAAGGCTTAAGCTTTGAACCTAAAATACTTGTATTATCAGAGACTTGAGCTTTAAATTTGTTAAAAGGGAAAACAGTTGTTTTGTTCTGGAAAATATAAAACAACAGTGGGAAAATTAAAATAAGTTAAAAATCAATTGTTATAATTCATGTATTTAGGTATATGAACCAAAAGCTTTAACTAAAACTTGAATTTTAAAAAAAAAATCACTATTTTTAGTTTGGGCATGAGAGTGCAGTTCTGGTATGAACTGGAAATGAGAATGTAATGATTTCTGGTGATCTATTGATTTTGGAGGGTCGGGTTTCTTCCAGTGGGTAGGGAAGTGATCAGTGAAGCTTGCGAAAATACTGGATGGCGATGAACTTCATCGAGGTGGCAGCGGTGACGTTTTCTTGTCAAGAACCCTAGTTTTTGATAGGTTTAGTAAATTGGTCGTCTCGACTTTTGTGGTTGATCGAGTGCAGTAAGGTTTGGTGAGATGGAAGTGGGGCCATAGACGAGCTTGTGGCCGGAGTCATTGCTTTGCTGGCGATCGGAGATGTATGGACGAGGCGTTGACAGGCTTTCAAGGGAGGGTTCTGTTTTGTTCCAGGTTTTGAACGATTCATCTCGAATTCGAATGCGAGGTTTGAAACACGATCTGATGATCGTGGAGCGATGCGTGAGTGAGTGTGGGTGTGAGAAGGTCATCGATGATGATCGGAGACTGCTGCGATGTCGGTGCACGTGCACGTGCATTCTGGTGCCTGGTGTATTGTTGCCTGGGAAGAGGCAGGGGAAGTTTGCGTGATACTCGAGTAGTTCGAGCGTTCTACTCGAAGGGATGTAGGGTTGTACTCGGGGGATTTAGGGATTTGCTCGAGTATAGTTGGTTACAGGTTTTTGTAAAACCTGTCACTGTTTGTTTCTTTTGATAAACTTAAATTTTTAAACAGAGTTAAAAAAAAAAGTTTTAAAGCATGGATCCAAAATAGATCTGATTCCAGTTTTAAAATAAATAAGTTTTATGTTAAACAACTTTTAAAAAGTTGAAGTATATTTAAAAAAAAATGATTTGAATTTAAAGGTGAAATTGGAATTGAAAACTCTTGTAAACTTCTTTTATAAAACAAGTGTGTCTTTAACATGTGACATAAGAGTTTTTAAATCTGTTTTAAAACTTTGTTAAGTTAAATTTGTATTTATTTTGAATTTTAAATTGAAATGGAATTTGAAAGTAAATTCAAAAGTAAATTATTTTCAAATGTATTTGTAAATGTTAATTAAGTCATTAATAGGAAGAAATGATTTATCTTAAAATGATTAAATTAAAATGATTAATAATTAGATAAGTAAATAAATTAATGATTTAGTATTTATAAATTAAGTAATTAAGGATTAAGTGATGAAATAAAGGATAAATTAAAATCATTACTTTGATAGGTTATGATTTTAAATTAATGATTAAAAATCAATTAATCAAGTAATTAAAAGTTAATTAAGTTACAGTTAGAACTTAAATTAATTTAATAATTAGTGGTTAATTAATGGGTTATTAAAGATAAATTAATTTGTAATTAATAATGGTTAATCTAAGTATAAATTTCTTAAGAAAAGAAATTAAGAGTTGTTAATAGTTAATGAAGGTCATTAACTTAAGATTTGTTTAATAATTAATTAATGTGATAAACTTTAATAATTAATTAGATTAATTAATTAAAGATAATCATTTGTAAAATTGATTTAAGTATAATTACTTAATAAAAGTAACTAAGGAATTGGTTACTCATTGTAATTAATTGAGTTAAATTCAATTAGTTAAAGTTAATTAATTTACTTTAATTAATTTAAGATAATCACAGAATGATTTGATAAGTATAATTACTTAAATGTAATTAATGAAGTATAATTACATAGTGAAGTAATTAATAGATAATTACTGTATGTAATTAATTGAAGATGATTTAATAATGATAGTAATTTGGATTAAATTACTTTGTGTAATTAATCAAGGGATTAATTGAGATAATTAATTAAAGGAGTAATTAATTTATTAAGTGAAGTAATTAAGAGTAGTTAATTACTGAATGGGATTAATCAAGACTGGTTAATAAATGTGGTTTAGTAAAGATTAATTACTTAATGTAATTAATTTAAATGGAATAATTAAATCAAGAATGTAATTAGGGATCATTAATTTATATAATTAATGATGTAATTAAGAATTGATTCATTAAAACTAATTAATCAATAATAAGTGATTTTGAGTAATTAATTAATTGTAATTAATTAATGATAAATATAATTAATTATGGTTAATTAATAAAAAGAGTAATTAAAGGTTAATTACTGTTTTTGGTTAAAGATAATTAATTTGTGAAATTAATTAAAGGATAATTACTTGAATGTAATTAAAAGGTAATTAATCCAGGATGATTAATTAAGATGGAAATCTAGAGAATGATTAATTAATTGATTTGTAATTAATTAATGGTTAAGTAAGCAAGATTTATAGAATGAAGTAATTAATTTAATTTACTTTAAATTAATTAGAGATTAAGTAATTAATTTAATTCATTTTAAATTAATTATAAATGATGTGTTTATGAATCATTGCTTATGTATTGATGGATGATATTGATTTCCTTGAGTGGTTTAAAATCTCAGATATGAGATAAATAATGCTGTGATATGGATTGTCTATTTATGTGATATTGTAGATTATCTATCTGTGATATTGTGAACTATCTCTCTGTGTGTATATAGATAATTAAAATGAATTGTTTTAACTTTAAAACAACTTGGCCTTAAAAGACACGGTTTGGATTTCGATGAGACCGGGATCGGGTTTCCGTATACCGGGATTCTAGGTCTGGAGACCCGAATACCACATCGATCCAAAATAACGATAGGTCGTGAATCTCAAGTGAAGATGAAGATTTAGAGTGCAAGGGTTATTGTCGTTAACTCTGAGGGTGATTCCAAAATGAGTGTAACGAGATAATGCCTTCGGTTTCGTTCGAACCCGGAACGAACTTGTATGGATTGAATGCTTTCAGCACATCGTCAGGCGGACGATGAGCATTCTAAGTGATGAGTTCTGATAAGGTAATCGTGACCTCAAGCCTCATCAACCGGGAATGGCTAAAACAGGGGAGGTGCAGCAAGGCTTCGTGGGTAGCACCCACTTGAGAGCGAGATATACCCCTGTCTAGATGTCCCTTTTTATTTTCGGCTGTGTGGGCAGTTGTAGAGCTCCGACTGCTGGGGTTGTTTCGTTCGGAACTGTTCAGTAAGGAATGGTTCCGGCCTTGTGTTGCAGGGGAGCGGGCGTACTCCTCGGTACGCTGATCTAGGCCAGGTACTGTGACGGGCGGTACCCCAGTAGCCCTGCCATTGTTGGAAACCCATTTTCCCTACGAGACCCTACGGTTTTGATTGTATTACCCACGTTGTGGATAGTATGCTGGAATTTAATCATGTAACAATTTCAGCTATTTTCTATTTGCTTGAAAACCCTAGACCTATTATAATATAACTGGATTTCCTATCAAATGTTTTGGTTAGCGTAAGGTAAAAACATTTCCATGTTTATGTGTGGGATGTCTTACGTGATACCTTTTGTTTTCTAAGGATTTTCAAAGTTAAGCAACTTTAACCTGTTACTCATACCAGACCCATGTCTGACCCGGAGTTTATTTTATGTTTTTCTTAAACTCTCGGGTACCCAAATTTGTACGGGTAGCCAAGGGATTCAGGTTAGCTTTGACGAATTGTGGAGGAGCAATGGAGCAGGAGGCTTCAGCGTTGTAGATATATATATATAGTGTTCCGCTGTGTTGGTATCTCTGTGTTGTATTGTGTTGTATCGAGTTGTATTAACTAGACAGGTGTTTATAACTGTCTAGTATGTGATGTATTATCTGTGTAACTCTGATGTATATGATATTATGTATTCTCTTATGTGATATATTATATTTTATCCGTTCCGCTGTTGAGATTCTGATGTTGTTTCTTCTTCTTCTCTATCTTTTCTATTTCTCACCCCTTTCTTTCTTAAAAAACGGCGTGATTTTCCGGTAGTGGAAAGTTGGGTCGTCACACGTGGTATCAGAGCGTTAGGTTGAGTGAATACCTAGGCTCTGGAGTGGTGTCTATCTTGAGAGAGCGTACTTGTATTTTTGATATATATATTTATATATTTCTACCTATCTGTTGGGTTACCTGTTCGGGTTTTCCAATATAAGTTATAAAGGTAGAATGGGGTAGTGGTGTGTATAACACGACTACCAATGATTGGAGTCTGATGGGGATGGAAGTGTTTCTACCGAGACTGTAGATCTATACCGTCTCGAGTGAATCTTTGTGTGGTGTAAGGATTTCACCAATTTCTGAAGGATATCTATGAGGGTTCAGAGTCCAGCATTTAAGTGTAAGATGATCGCGCTCGTGTGAGCGGATTTTCGAGAGTTTGGATGAGTAGAATTTGGATTCTGTCAGTTAAGCAGAAGCTAGTGATGGTATCTTGATACCTTAGGAATTAGTAGCTGTGTGATGAGACACAGTGACTATGGATGTCTCCGGAGATGTTTCTTTGGAGCAAGTTTAAGGAAGCGTGTCTGTTTCGGTGTTGAGGCTACATTCAGCTGAGTGTTTTTGTTTGGCTTTGAGGCCTGAGTTTCTCGAGGAGTTTGGATTAGGAAGTCTTTGGCTTCGGTGGCAGCGTCACAGTTCAGATTTGTTCTGTGTGCAGGCAAGGAGGTCATCTGTCAGCAGTTTTCTAGAAGAGAAGTTCAGAAGCAGCTGTGTGGACCCATTTCTTCGATGGATTGGCTAGATAAGCTTGAGCTGTTCTGATTGATAGAGAGAGAGAGCAGTTTTCTTTGGATATTAGATTGGGTTGATCGCAAAAGTGACTTGCGATAGTTGAGTGTTCTCTTGGTTAGTCAGAGATCTTTCGGGATTTATGAGTTTCTTCTTTATGGATCTATGAACCATATTCTGAGATGTGTGGTCCAGTTTGTGCTCGTGGGCATCATCAGCATTTTTCATCTTCTCCGGATCAGAGTTGTGCAGCGGAAGCAGTTTGGAGGTGCATCTGTTTTATCTTTTTGGATAGGAGAAGTAAGTCAGTCTACTGGTGTTTGAAGAGTAGAGTTGTGTTATTGGATTGATCGTGAGTGGATCATTTTGATGAGTTGTTTTGAAGCATCAGCGAAGGATGAGCTGATTAGTAGGGATGAAGGCAGCCCAGGATCGTCCGAAGAGTTTTGTGGATAAGAGACGGAGGGATTTGGATTATTAAGTTGGAAATTTGATTTTGGATAAGCTTTCTCCGACCGAAGGAGCTTTAAGTTTAGTAAGACTGGGAAGTCAGCTCCGAGATATCTTGGGTTTTCTCTTTTCTGTGTGTGTGAGGATAGGTGTTGGTCTTCTGGATTGGATGGTCAGTTTGGATAACTGGAATTCGATGTGTTTCACGTATCTTTGAGGGAGTATGTGTATAATCTATCTCGGGTTGTGGAGCCAGCAGTTCAGGGAGTTTGGATGTTGAGTCAGACTTGTTTATAGTCTGATATCCTGTCTAGTTGTGTAGATCTAGATGAGTGGTAGCTCTGTAGCTTAGTATTATTGATTGTTTGGATTCTGTAGAGCGAGTAACCCGATATTTATACTCGGGAAAACTCGAGAGAATTCTATCCAGTATTTTGTCTGGATAGTTAGTTTTGATTGTTTGTTTGATTGGATGTGTTGGTTGCTATGGTTGTTAGCATATGATTGATACATGCTTGTGTTTTAAAATAAAATCTTTAATAAGATATTAAATTACCTTTGTTTTAAATTTCGGGGACGAAATTCTTTTAAGAGGGGAGGAATGTGACATCCCGGAATTTCTGACAATATCAATTTAATAATCTGCATTTAAAATTAAATTGATTTGATAAATTCTTGTTGATAAATTTAGAATTGATATAATAATCTTCTTTTAAATGATATTTAACTGATAACTGATCTTTTAAAAAAAACCAATAAATTGTTTTCTATTTATAATGTATATCTATTTGTGTATATATTACAGATAGAAATATTTGGTTTGAGTCTAATTAATAAATAAAGCTTGTTTTCTAATTCTAATATATTTTTGGTAATTTGGAAATTAGGATTTAATTTAGAATATATATAGTTTTAAAATAGTTAAGGTAAATGTTAATTGATTTAAATATATATCTTAGCTTAAGTTCAAGAATTAAATAAAAAGGTTTGTTTTAAAAATATGGTTTAATAAATATGAGACATTTATTCATTTAAATAATAATAGGAAGTTATAATCTCTTTTATAATTATTTAATTTGACAAATTATTGTTTTCAAATAACATTTAGTAGTGTATTGTTTTATATATAAATATACATAGACTTTAAAATAGAAGTGTTATTTTCAAATTTAATATGTAGTTATATATGTATATATATATATAACTTGATTTAATATTGGATTTTTAAAGATATTTGCATAAGCTTTTATTGGTATATATATATATATATAAATAGTTTTATTTTATTTTCTCTCAAAAGGAACTTAAAAGTATAAAATAAATATATGGTTATAAACATAAGAAAACTAAGATAAATACTTAAGTTAAAAATTTATAAAAATGGCTAAAACCACTTGATGTTATGTACATAAAATAAAAGTAAGTTAAGCAAGTAAATTGTATATGTGAAGTAGTTACTGGCAAGAACAAAATAAAAGAAGAAAAATATATCAACATAGAATATGTATGTTGCCTATAAATTAAATTTACAAGGCAAGTCAGAGAAAATTAAACACTTTGATAATTCTGGAAAAGGCATTTAGTTGCAAGGCTGTAAGTAAAAAGGGCAAGAATAAAACTAAGTATAACAGGAAAAATATCTTTATGAATGCTTGTACAGGAAGTATCATCAACTATGTTCACTTGAATAGAAAAATCATAGTAGTACATACGAAGATAAATATATGTAGGCTTAAGGACATCTTCATTAAATGTTGAACACCCCTAGTACATGCATAGATCATTCCAGCCCCCAACACTAAAAAAAAAATCTCTGACCAAATTTATAAAAATCTTGTACAACCCTGTAACTCTTTTCTATACCTTCCTTATCTCATTTTCGTCTACAAAAGACTTAGCATTCCAGTTTTTAACAAGACAAAGTTTCAGTAATCAAAACAACAGTTTAATCAAATCTTCTATTTATCATCAACAAGCAACTCAACAAATATGAAGATCAAATTAAAGGTTTCAACTGGCAGTTTTCAAAGCCTGTTTTCAAACAAATGTGCTCTGTTCTTCAATTTTCAAAGTCTGGTGAGTAACATCACAATCTAAAAATGGTTAAGTATAATTGTTCTGTATATGCTTCCTTCTGGAATTTATTTGTTTGAGTATATTTTGCTTAGTATATCTCTGTGTATGTTTGAACATAGTGATGGGCATCTCTGTGAATATCTCTGACCTTAGTCACAGACTTAAGTATACATCCAAATTCATTTGTTCTTAATTCTAGCTTTAGCAAGGCTTAAGCTTTGAACCTAAAATACTTGTATTATCAGAGACTTGAGCTTTAAATTTGTTAAAAGGGAAAACAGTTGTTTTGTTCTGGAAAATATAAAACAACAGTGGGAAAATTAAAATAAGTTAAAAATCAATTGTTATAATTCATGTATTCAGGTATATGAACCAAAAGCTTTAACTAAAACTTGAATTTTAAAACAAAAATCACTATTTTTAGTTTGGGCATGAGAGTGCAGTTCTGGTATGAACTGGAAATGAGAATGTAATGATTTCTGGTGATCTATTGATTTTGGAGGGTCGGGTTTCTTCCAGTGGGTAGGGAAGTGATCAGTGAAGCTTGCGAAAATACTGGATGGCGATGAACTTCATCGAGGTGGCAGCGGTGACGTTTTCTTGTCAAGAACCCTAGTTTTTGATAGGTTTAGTAAATTGGTCGTCTCGACTTTTGTGGTTGATCGAGTGCAGTAAGGTTTGGTGAGATGGAAGTGGGGCCATAGACGAGCTTGTGGCCGGAGTCATTGCTTTGCTGGCGATCGGAGATGTATGGACGAGGCGTTGACAGGCTTTCAAGGGAGGGTTCTGTTTTGTTCCAGGTTTTGAACGATTCATCTCGAATTCGAATGCGAGGTTTGAAACACGATCTGATGATCGTGGAGCGATGCGTGAGTGAGTGTGGGTGTGAGAAGGTCATCAATGATGATCGGAGACTGCTGCGATGTCGGTGCACGTGCACGTGCATTCTGGTGCCTGGTGTATTGTTGCCTGGGAAGAGGCAGGGGAAGTTTGCGTGATACTCGAGTAGTTCGAGCGTTCTACTCGAAGGGATGTAGGGTTGTACTCGGGGGATTTAGGGATTTGCTCGAGTATAGTTGGTTACAGGTTTTTGTAAAACCTGTCACTGTTTGTTTCTTTTGATAAACTTAAATTTTTAAACAGAGTTAAAAAAAAAAGTTTTAAAGCATGGATCCAAAATAGATATGATTCCAGTTTTAAAATAAATAAGTTTTATGTTAAACAACTTTTAAAAAGTTGAAGTATATTAAAAAAAAATGATTTGAATTTAAAGGTGAAATTGGAATTGAAAACTCTTGTAAACTTCTTTTATAAAACAAGTGTGTCTTTAACATGTGACATAAGAGTTTTTAAATCTGTTTTAAAACTTTGTTAAGTTAAATTTGTATTTATTTTGAATTTTAAATTGAAATGGAATTTGAAAGTAAATTCAAAAGTAAATTATTTTCAAATGTATTTGTAAATGTTAATTAAGTCATTAATAGGAAGAAATGATTTATCTTAAAATGATTAAATTAAAATGATTAATAATTAGATAAGTAAATAAATTAATGATTTAGTATTTATAAATTAAGTAATTAAGGATTAAGTGATGAAATAAAGGATAAATTAAAATCATTACTTTGATAGGTTATGATTTTAAATTAATGATTAAAAATCAATTAATCAAGTAATTAAAAGTTAATTAAGTTACAGTTAGAACTTAAATTAATTTAATAATTAGTGGTTAATTAATGGGTTATTAAAGATAAATTAATTTGTAATTAATAATGGTTAATCTAAGTATAAATTTCTTAAGAAAAGAAATTAAGAGTTGTTAATAGTTAATGAAGGTCATTAACTTAAGATTTGTTTAATAATTAATTAATGTGATAAACTTTAATAATTAATTAGATTAATTAATTAAAGATAATCATTTGTAAAATTGATTTAAGTATAATTACTTAATAAAAGTAACTAAGGAATTGGTTACTCATTGTAATTAATTGAGTTAAATTCAATTAGTTAAAGTTAATTAATTTACTTTAATTAATTTAAGATAATCACAGAATGATTTGATAAGTATAATTACTTAAATGTAATTAATGAAGTATAATTACATAGTGAAGTAATTAATAGATAATTACTGTATGTAATTAATTGAAGATGATTTAATAATGATAGTAATTTGGATTAAATTACTTTGTGTAATTAATCAAGGGATTAATTGAGATAATTAATTAAAGGAGTAATTAATTTATTAAGTGAAGTAATTAAGAGTAGTTAATTACTGAATGGGATTAATCAAGACTGGTTAATAAATGTGGTTTAGTAAAGATTAATTACTTAATGTAATTAATTTAAATGGAATAATTAAATCAAGAATGTAATTAGGGATCATTAATTTATATAATTAATGATGTAATTAAGAATTGATTCATTAAAACTAATTAATCAATAATAAGTGATTTTGAGTAATTAATTAATTGTAATTAATTAAGGATAAATATAATTAATTATGGTTAATTAATAAAAAGAGTAATTAAAGGTTAATTACTGTTTTTGGTTAAAGATAATTAATTTGTGAAATTAATTAAAGGATAATTACTTGAATGTAATTAAAAGGTAATTAATCCAGGATGATTAATTAAGATGGAAATCTAGAGAATGATTAATTAATTGATTTGTAATTAATTAATGGTTAAGTAAGCAAGATTTATAGAATGAAGTAATTAATTTAATTTACTTTAAATTAATTAGAGATTAAGTAATTAATTTAATTCATTTTAAATTAATTATAAATGATGGTTTATGAATCATTGCTTATGTATTGATGGATGATATTGATTTCCTTGAGTGGTTTAAAATCTCAGATATGAGATAAATAATGCTGTGATATGGATTGTCTATTTATGTGATATTGTAGATTATCTATCTGTGATATTGTGAACTATCTCTCTGTGTGTATATAGATAATTAAAATGAATTGTTTTAACTTTAAAACAACTTGGCCTTAAAAGACACGGTTTGGATTTCGATGAGACCGGGATCGGGTTTCCGTATACCGGGATTCTAGGTCTGGAGACCCGAATACCACATCGATCCAAAATAACGATAGGTCGTGAATCTCAAGTGAAGATGAAGATTTAGAGTGCAAGGGTTATTGTCGTTAACTCTGAGGGTGATTCCAAAATGAGTGTAACGAGATAATGCCTTCGGTTTCGTTCGAACCCGGAACGAACTTGTATGGATTGAATGCTTTCAGCACATCGTCAGGCGGACGATGAGCATTCTAAGTGATGAGTTCTGATAAGGTAATCGTGACCTCAAGCCTCATCAACCGGGAATGGCTAAAACAGGGGAGGTGCAGCAAGGCTTCGTGGGTAGCACCAACTTGAGAGCGAGATATACCCCTGTCTAGATGTCCCTTTTTATTTTCGGCTGTGTGGGCAGTTGTAGAGCTCCGACTGCTGGGGTTGTTTCGTTCGGAACTGTTCAGTAAGGAATGGTTCCGGCCTTGTGTTGCAGGGGAGCGGGCGTACTCCTCGGTACGCTGATCTAGGCCAGGTACTGTGACGGGCGGTACCCCAGTAGCCCTGCCATTGTTAGAAACCCATTTTCCCTACGAGACCCTACGGTTTTGATTGTATTACCCACGTTGTGGCTAGTATGCTGGAATTTAATCATGTAACAATTTCAGCTATTTTCTATTTACTTGAAAACCCTAGACCTATTATAATATAACTGGATTTCCTATCAAATGTTTTGGTTAGCGTAAGGTAAAAACATTTCCATGTTTATGTGTGGGATGTCTTACGTGATACCTTTTGTTTTCTAAGGATTTTCAAAGTTAAGCAACTTTAACCTGTTACTCATACCAGACCCATGTCTGACCCGGAGTTTATTTTATGTTTTTCTTAAACTCTCGGGTACCCAAATTTGTACGGGTAGCCAAGGGATTCAGGTTAGCTTTGACGAATTGTGGAGGAGCAATGGAGCAGGAGGCTTCAGCGTTGTAGATATATATATATAGTGTTCCGCTGTGTTGGTATCTCTGTGTTGTATTGTGTTGTATCGAGTTGTATTAACTAGACAGGTGTTTATAACTGTCTAGTATGTGATGTATTATCTGTGTAACTCTGATGTATATGATATTATGTATTCTCTTATGTGATATATTATATTTTATCCGTTCCGCTGTTGAGATTCTGATGTTGTTTCTTCTTCTTCTCTATCTTTTCTATTTCTCACCCCTTTCTTTCTTAAAAAACGGCGTGATTTTCCGGTAGTGGAAAGTTGGGTCGTTACAGCACCATTTGAAGCCTTGTATGGCAAACCATGTTTGTCACCAATATGTTGGGTTGAAGCAGGAGAAAAGGCTGTCTTAGGGCCTGAGTATGTTAAAGAGACTACAAAGAAAATTGAACTGGTGAGGAGAAGAATGGTAGCAGCTCAAGATAGGCAAAAGAAGTTTGCAGATGAAAGGAGGAAGCGGGTAGAATATGAAGTTGGTGATTATGTTTTCATCAAAGTTTCACCTATGAAGAAGGTGTTAAGATTTGGCAAGCAGGGAAAACTTACCCCAAGGTATGTTGGACCTTACAAGATTTTGGAAAGAATAGGTTCATTAGCATATAAGTTGGAGCTACCAGAAGAGATGAGTGCAATGCACAATGTATTTCATGTATCACAACTTAGGTGATGGGTGCATGATAAAGAGGAAATTCTAGAGAAACCCACTCAAGTTCAAATAAATCCTGATTTGGTCTATGAGAAAGAACCAGTGGGGATTTTAGCTAAAGAGGAAAAGAAGTTGAGGAGCAAAACTTTGAAATTGGTAAAGGTTCAATGGAGCCTAGACCCTAATGATTGTACATGGGAATTAGAGGATAAGATAAAGATGGATTACCCCAAGCTTTTTGCAGTGGAAGGTAAAAACTAAAATTCCTAAAAGTTTAATATGTATGATTGTTCTGACTGAATTGTTTGCTTAAGCAATGTTTGATAGATTTTATAAAAATATGGAAATACTTAAAGTAAAAATGAGAAAATTATGAGGACACAATTCCTAAAAAGATGGGGTGATTGTAATGCCCCAGAAATTCATGGAATCACATTTTGGTTGAATTTTGAAAATATGGAAATTTATTTGTATAGGAATATATGGAATTAATTGTGTGCAAGTGTGTGTGCACGTGCACACTGATGTGGCACAAGGAAGAACTCCAGATTTCCTGAATTTAAAACAAGAATTAAAAAGCATTACAAACATGATTTTGTGATATGGATATTTGATTTCTGGAATTATACGAATCATCCCAGAAAATAAGAAAAGTAAGTTTTGTTTTGAATTCAGTAAACAGATTTATTTTAAAACCCAGGAAAAAAAATATATGTTATAAAGATTTGAAAACCTGTATGCACATATAGGTGAATATCTTTCTGAAATTAAAGAGGAGTTAAATAAGCCTAGATAAGATATGTATGCAAATGTACATTTCTGTAAGTACTGAAAATATTAAAAAAAAAGAAATAAGCAAGGGAAAGTTTAACACTAAAATAGCAAAAGACAAATTGCAAGCAAAATAATTGCTTTAGGCAGAAAATAGAAAGGAGGATTTTTAGAAAATAAACAAGTGACAATGTCACACAATTATCATGACTTGATAAGAATATGATATTTTGGAAAAGTAAAAAAAGGGAAGGTAAGCATCACATATGGCCGGGATATTAAGGGTGAAAAAGAAGCAAATCTGGAATGCAGAATGCATGAGTCTTGGCCAGGGTAGGAATGGGATTTTACAATGATAAAACCCTAGAAAAACCTCTCTTATAAATCCAAGTATAAACCAGAAAAATTATTTGCTACCCAAGACATTTAAGAAAACAAAGAAGAAAATATTTGCAAGCAGAAAAGCAAGTTTTAAAAGGTTTCATTTCTGGATTAAACAAGAGAAGCATTTTCCTGTGAGTAATCTCACTAAACCCATGGCATTAAGTCCTGTTATGAGGCAGCCAAGCTTATGTTATTTTTCTACCTATTTTTGATTTTATTACTATGGTTTTTATGGATGTTTTAATGGGTGTTTCTGAATGCTTTTGATTGCTTTGATGGTTGAGTATTTTGCTCTGTCTGGTTACACCCAGAAATGTTAAAGTATGAATCATGAAAGTAAATAGAGAATACTTGTAACTGGTTTAGATATGGCACGACAAATATAGAAATCAAAATATATATATATATATATATGAGTTGCATTACACTTGTGTAAGTGCTGAGGCTCAAATGAAAGATTCAAGGTTGCAAAGGAAATATCCTAAAGTGCTGAACCCTTGATCAAATAGAAACCCATGAGCCAGAGATCTTGTTTAAGCTAGATCTTGAATTTAGTTCAAACATGGTTGCTTATGAAACAATAATAACCCACATGCCTAGTCTTTATTCCCAATTATAAATATTCTTGTATTTTCTTTAAGACAAAATATTTGAAAATATGATTTCCCTGGATATGAAAGTTAGCTTGTTCTTGAATTATGCTTGTAAGCTCTATATAATGTTTCATGTACACTGTGATTCAGTCATCTAGCTATCTCATGATAGGATCAAACATGAACACTTAGTAAATAAACTAAGGATTGTTAGCCAAGAAGACTGCTGGAATGCTTGTTGTATTTAAAGTATGCAAGTTGGCACATGGTTTGTTTAAGCCCTGAGATCTTTGTGCAATATTGTGAATTATTTTATTGCAATGTGTCTCCGTGATTCCTTATGGCAGATGAGGCTAGGAAGAAATTTGGTAAATGCAACCTCAAATTGATGAAGTAGGAACTTGAGTTATTCCTAGGTTGGTTGGACTGGAGCTATGATAGTTCCTGAGTATTTCTATTTGAAATGTATGTTTGCATATAGTTGAATGTGTGTACATAATTAGTCTTAAATACTGATCATATATACAATATATCATAAACAAGTCAGGCAAATTGATCAAAGAAGCTATGCCAACCTATACAAAATGTTTATGTCTCACTTATTTACTTAATATCATGGAATTTTTTATATTGCTCATACCAGATCTTGTATCTGACCCTTGTTTGCTTATGGCATCTGGGGTGTCTCATTTAAAATGGGGCAGCCTCTAATGCTCTTTCAGGGAATGCTGGTTCTAAATAGGAAGCTGTTATGGCTAATGAGAATGATTGGATAAGCATGCTAAATTAGAATTAAATAAGAACTTAGAATGAATTATTTGCATGTAATCTGGGAAGTTTTTATAGTTCTGCTTTGGTTGTTATGTAATGATCTTGGAAGTTTGGATTTATTAGTTGTTTTAAATGAATCTAGTAATGTATTAAGTTTGGAATTAACCAAAGACTTAGTTGAATGATATGCAAGAAAATATATATATTTGAGTATTATGGTGGAAATCTGTAAATGGTATATGCCTGTATTTGAGAAATGGATATGTATATACATATACTGTATTAGTTAATTTCAAGTTACTTAAAATTTTAAGTTTGAAGGTTAAAAATCTGAATTTTTAGCTAGAAGTAATATTTCAAGAATTTAGTAATAATATGTAGAAGTGTTTTAATAAAAGAAGAAAATATATATATAGTTGTGCATTTTATAAAGAGGTATACATGTTCTAAGAGATTTTCCAAGTGTCTTAAATCTGAATTCACATTGCAATTAGCCAGGCACTAATTGTTTTGATGATCTAGTCATGAGGTTGACCCACTTCAAAAATAGTGAGGTCTGGGTTGATCAAGATAACCAGAGTTTTTGGGTGTAAAGAAAGGAAATGTATTTGTAAAAATCTGAAGCTTTCTTTGCAAAATGTATGTATAAAGATAAGACCAACTATTTAAGCAATTCACTTGTATTGTTGAGTAGCATTCTTAGTTCAGTTAGCCCAACACATCTGATATATACACAAACCACATAGACACCACCCATGCTTTATGACCATAAAATCTGGATCCTCAAAATCCAGTAAAGCAACCTGTAAATTAGATGCAAGCTGAGGTAACTCAGGGATTAGGGAATAAATTTGGTTCAGAAAAATACCATTATATAGATTATGAAAGAATTACTAAACTGACTTGGTTATAAGTAAAGAAATTAGGATAAAATCACTTGTGTTGAAAATGATAAATGAATATATCATTTTCCTTTCTGGCTTTGATCAAATACCAAATAATTAAACTAAAATTATGGTGGCTTGCTATATAAATCTGAGATCACTTTGCTATCTCAAACTAACAGACAATCACTATAGGAATGGTCAAAAATTTCTAAGTATAGATTGCATATGATTATGGGATTCATTACCCTGACTCAAATATCAAAGGGCATGGAAAATGAGCTATGTACTGGTTGATTAGAAATTCAAATTCAATCAGGATGCACTCTTGCTAAACAACACTCTGATCCATGCAAGAGGGTCACCTACATCTTCATATGTATGTGAATATATTTATTGATGAACTGATATAAATATATTAGTAGAAAATTAGGATCCTGGATAATTTAGTAGAAAGGCTAAATGACTCTGGGGGATTTATTGATGTAAAAAAAAATCCTAGTAAAAATTAGGTGAAATAACTAGGGTCATTTCAAAGCATTACAATCAACACAACATTTCATTTGAAGGAACCTGACATGAACTCTGAAATATAAGCATTCAAACAAAAATACTTCAGTAATTCAAAAATGAACAAAGCAAAAAATATTGAAATAAGCATCCAGTTAGCTTTAAAAGCAAAAAACTGAAAACACAATCAATATTGCAAGGTTGCTTATTATGTTTTTCATTTCAACATACTTGTTCTCCAATCCAAACTCGGCATTTCCTTTGGTGCTACTATAATATGTCTATAAATTGAAGAAAATAAAAACTATTTTTTGGCCAGTAACAATAGGAAAACATTTGATGGAACAAGTGAGAAAAAATAAAGATAGTCCAAGAAAAATACGTGTATGCATAACACTGCATTGGTAAACTCTAATAACACATTTTATCTTTTATAAGTTCTATTATAAACCAAACTAACACTTAATACTTCTTTGTGTGGAATCGGTTCTACGATATTACAGAAATAATTTCTCTAAAAATAAGTTATTGACAAAATGAACCGGCTTTTGCTAAATGGACACTACAAGAAGTTACTCCAAGCAAATTGAAGTATTTCCTTTACAAAAGGGTAAATTTGCTAATAATCACTAAAATTTTGTTATAAAAAGTGAATGGCAAGTATTAGGCAGACAAATATTTGCATGCCTATTACTTACCAAGCAAATACAAATATTTGACAATTTTATAATTAGAATTCAAAATAATTTCAAAACATATATCTAAACTAATATTTTAATTATGAAAAAAGTAAAATATTTTTCTTCTAATTTTCTAAAAAAAAGAAAAAACAAAAATAAAGGAAAAAGTGCTAAAATCTGCCAAAGCTATATCATCTAAAGAAAAAGCTTCAGTTGTCGATCAAAAATATAAAAAAAAATCAACAAATAACTGAAGGATATAAAATTGGAAATGAAGAAAGTGAAAAAAGAGAATGCAGCTCTAGAAAAAGAAAACAAACCACTGAAAGAAGAAAATAAAGATTTAAAAAAATAATGGAAAAGGAAGAAGATGATAAAGATAATAAAGATGATAATGACAACAAAGATGATAATGATCAAATTAATGATGATAAAACAAAAGATGCCGATGTTGATAATGATGATGTAGCAAATGACATAGTTGGTGATGTTGTTGATGAAGAAGATAAAGATGATGCCTAAATTTTGACAAAAATCGAAAACCAAGTCCATCAGAGCACGGATCGTTGGATTTTGTACTTGCAAACAAGCATGAGCATTATCAGATATTTATAAAAATATAAACTCGTAGTAGAAATAATAATAGGATATAAATACTGATTAGGGCTACTACTTTGGAATTAATGGTATTCCTTGGATATCAAATAGCCACATCAGTACCGAGTATGGGAGATAAGAAGACTTCTCCAATAACCAATCACTTCTAGCTTCAGTGACTCATTCCACTAAATCTATCATGTGGGTTGTAATGAGGAGGGGGTCGGAACAACATTCTAGTGATGGGAAAATCTATACAGTGTCCATAAAATAAATTGATATTGATTGGTCTCCATTTAACTGTTATGTCTACTATACTAAGGTTAACCAAATTAACCTAATATTGCACACACGATATTCCTACCTAACATGATTCACCTACCCACCCTTCTAAGGTATAAAAGACTAACGTAAGTCTATCAGCCACTTAATACTTCCAAATATGAAGCGGACTCCTAGCATCATCATCGTTGCTCTATTGGTCCTAGCTACAGAGAACTTTGACCACTATTTATGGCTTTATAATACATAATAGTCATACTACTAACGCATTTATCGTCGTTAAAGTCTTAGCTATATGAGACAGAGTACCCAAGCCACTTAATACTTTGTTAATAAGGACTAGGCAAACCCCTGATCATTTAATACCTATATTTTATGCAGGCCTTTGTCATTTAATACCTAACCCCAAGGAGGACTCTTCACTAGTACTATCTAGCTGACATTACTTGGAATCTTACTGGGACACTTTATACTTCTTCATAGGAGAGAGGAAGGCCCTATATCAATCACTTAACAACTCAAACCCAAAGCGAACCCTTCTCGAGATATTCACTACCGCTCCTAATCGTTAATTCGTATAGTTAAATACTTTTTAATTAGGAAAAAGGTGAGCCCTCAAACAACCATTTAATACCTCCAATCCCTATGCAGTTCCTATTATTTCCATAATCTTTTCTCTACAGGTCCTATAATTGGTGATGTCCCACATCGGTAATAAGTGTACACAACTGCTGGTAGCCTCTGAGTGAAGTACAGACTTCCATTATGTCACTTTACTGACCTCACATCACAATCTTCTAAGCCCAATCAATTATTCTATAGGTTCTATGATTAAAGATGCCTCACATCAATAGAAAGTGTATACAACTGTTGGTAGCCTCAAAGTAAAGGGCAGACTTTCGTTGTGTAACTCTACTAATGTCGCATCCCAACCTTCTAAGTTCAATTAATTACTCTAGGCTTTACTAACTTAAGCCATATTATCCTAGGCTTTATTATTGCTAAGCTTTATCCTCCTACATTGGATATTAGACTTACCTTACTAACCTCCTTTTATTTATTTAAGGCTATACAAATTACCTTAAATATTCAATTATCCATAGATCTCATTTATTTGCTTCTTCCATAAATGTTAACTTGTCCATGATAAAGAATATCACACATTTCCCAAGACATTTATGTATATTTACTAATTTCAATTAATAACATTTTCTAATTATTCCATAGTTATTGACCTAACTTATTTATTTATCAGTCTCATTAATCTACTTACCCTATTAATTACATGTAACTACCAAATCTATTTCGCGTTTATTACCCATTAATTAGAGTTACAACCTTTTCAAACTTTCTTCCTATTTCCTATTCGTTATTCGACCATATTGTACGTATAACTAATATCCTAAGTGAGCGTTACGCATAAATCGTCATTATTAGTTAAGTATTTATTAGCGCGTATAAATACATATAAATACCTACTTCTACGGAATATATTCTAGTCACAAATCTTTAACAAGAATATTCGTTTACATAATTAATTTGCTAAAATTATATTTCTTAGGAAGATTCTCCATTGTGATTTTCATAAATTAGTTTAAAACAAAAGATAAAGAATAAAAGGAAAGGTTTGCCTCGTTTGTAATTACAATGAATGACTATTTTCTTTTTTATTGGAATAGACAGTGTAAATTACGAAGAATAAATCTGTGTTGTACACATCTCTTCCTTTTCGTTTACATATATTCCTTATTAAATCAAATGCTGCACTTTCCATGCAATTTGGAAACACAAACTAATTTATAAAAATCAAATGGAAGTTCTTCCCACAAATTAAACTATGAAAAATTTCCAATTCAACATAATTAGGGTAGTAATCAAAACCATACTAATAATCCACAACCAAATTTCAGATCTGGAATAAATTTCATATCTAATCAATATTCATATTTATAACTTCTGGGATTGATTTCTAGATCAGGATGTAAGAACAATTCCAATTAGATCTCTTAAGAATATGTAGGCGATGTTTATTACATTCAATTTTAGCCTACAATTCGAATATATTTATTCATTGAGGCATAAAAATCAAATGTATGCCAACGGAATAGATCCAATATTATAAACAATTTATAAATTTCCCACTCATCTTCTGTAAGCTTCCAAATCTCCAAATCTAAAGTAAAACCTTTGATTCCATTCCATTTCCTTTTTATTCTAAGAAACATGTATAAAAATGGTATATACATATATTAGAATTACATATCTGAGAAGAGATTTGAGATTGAAGGATACACACACACACATACATACATACATACATACATACATACATACATATATAACCACGTTATCGCGTAGTTTAATTCACTTCTCTTATTTTATTTTTTTTCTTCTCCAATTTGTATATATACAAATATAAATATTTTATTTCATAACTTAGAAAATAGTGGAGAAAAGAACATGGTAGAGCTTTGCTACTTCTTTTAGGAAAATATGAGAAGAGAAAAGAGGGTTGGGCTTAAATTGTTAGGCACTCGAATCAACCACAGCCGTTAGATTCAATTATATAAAATCTGGACCATTTGGCCAAGGCAAACCCTAGCCATCACTTTCCCAACCGGTAGACTGCTTCATGACGCCGGTCGATCGCTACATGTCAACATATCACAATGAGCCCGTCGATCTGTGGGTCCCGGTAATTAATAAATAAACGTTAACTTTTCTAATTTAATTATTTCCGTTCCGAATTCAATTTTCGTCCATAACTTCTTCATTTAGACCTTGATCACAAAACTCTCATTATGAAAGTTGCTCAGAATTTCGCATGAACGTAATGGTACAAGTTTCATGGTCAAATTCTATCGTTTGCATAAATTACATTTTTGGAGCCTAATTAACTAACTAATTAATTAAAAAACTAATCGTAAAATTTATGGGGTGTTACATCTCCCCCTTTAAAACAATTTCGTTCCCAATTCCCTTAACTACACAACCAATTAGTGTAAAATAATTTTGCAACCAATGTGCACAAGTGCATAGTATATGACAACATAAAAAAACATGTATGCAGAATAATTCTGAATTGGGCCCTCCTATTTAAATGCTTTTCTTTTGAAAACATTTTTGAAAATATGGTGCAAACAATACACACACACACACACTCACTGGCAGTTCTATATGTATATATATTTTGAAAAATCTTTGCACTAAAAATCCCCATACTTCTACGAAAAGAAGCATGGTGCAACTAATTTGCATCCAATTCCTACCAATCAAAAATCTAATGCATCGAAGTCTCACTTTCTTAACGTCACTCCTATGCCAAAAAGGGATTTAGGTGGAGAAATCTACATTCTTACCACTCTAAAAGCTACCCATTTTCTGTTGTACAGTAGAAATTTCCTCGCTGCCCCAGATTTACTTTAAATTTTCCACACACAAAACGTATAAGGAGTCATGTTTTCAAGCTTTAAAATAGAATTGAGTCTAAAAATAGACTCATTGACAAGGTATGAAAATATATATTCTAAGGCTAAAATAACTTTTCCTTTGTAATCGCTTGCATTTTAACATATCATAGATCATAATGCAACGCTAAATTCACATTTCTAATCTATTTTCCTTCCCTACGCTTAGCATGTGTCCTTCAAAATCAAAAACTTATAAAAACCTTTTTCTCTTTTAAAGTTTGTACGTCACTTGAAAAAACAAATTTCCAAAATATTTAGATGCAAATTTTCCCTTGAAATAAAATTTGGGTAAAAATTCTAAAAATTATTGAGCGCCAAAAATAACTTAAAAATCAAAACCTTTTTTAAGCAAAACTTTTTAAATCAAGAGAAACTATTCGAAATACTTTCCTTCTCAGAAATTTCGATAATTCAAGCCATATTTCAGCGTAGTTTAAAGTCAGTTATGCACTAAATGCATAAGTTCAATTATAACGTTCTTCAACTAACCTTAACCTATAAAATCTAACATTTTATTTAAAAATGTCATTATACTCAGTTAGTCAAAAAATTGGCTTTTAAGGAACAGGAACAATGACCCGTGATTCCAAAATAATGTTAGCATGTCATTCTCTTGCTAAAATTTCTATCTATTTAAAACTTCTTATCTCATATTGCATTTTACTGTTAGTTAAGTGTTCTTAAAAGATTTTCATATTTATGCCTTTTCTTCCCAATATACATGTAAGAACGGTTTACGTATTTGGAAGCAATAACACAGTAAAATAGAAATACATCTTATAATATCATGTGCGTCTTAAAATGAGACAACTAACAATTACAACCAAACAACCTAAAACGAAAAGAAGAAATGTTAGAAGAAAAGATACAACAACACACTATAGAATCTAAAACACAACCTACGGACTTTGGGATGGTTCCGATCCTCGACGGGAAGCCAAGCCATTGCCGCGTCCTCAAAAAAGGTGAAGCATAGCGGTTAAGTATCCAATATCATGACTCTAGCACTGCAAATCGATCCTTATCTCTAGTTGGTCGGCACGGATCCCGCGGAGCTCGGTCTGGACCTGCCGAATGGCGACTAGCTCGGGACTCTAATATCCCTCGGCGCCCTATCCCTGCTCCACCTTCTGCTGTGGCTGCAGACTCGGCTTCTGCGAGTGGTGGAAAAGAAATTCCTATCTTCCTAAAGGAGGCTCTATCAATGGAAGGCGGGACCTATTTTGGGTAGTCTCCCCACTAAGGTTCACTCTATAACGCCTGAAAATGAGAGTGAATTTATGACAATACGAAAAGTAACTCCATGGGGTGCCGACCCCCTGATTAGAAAAATGAATCAAAAGAGTGCATGCCAAGTTGACGGCTATACCATCCATAATTGCATAGGTGGCTTCCGCACCCAAGGATAAATCTGATCATAGCTTTCCGTCTTAAGGATGATGTTGTGTAGAATAATGTGCACAACAAGACAAGCAGTTGGATGCACTTTATTTGTCCTCCAAACACTAACAGCATAAGAAAATATCCACTACTAGATCTTTGGGTCGGTCATCTCAATATCGTTCAAATCCGCGCCATCCGCAAAAATCTCCAAAATATCATCGAAGTCATTGTAAGACATCTCGATCCTGACTCCTTTAACCTCCGACTGAATGGAACCGTTGTCTTCATCGAAATTCGGCACAACATGAGCGTCGAAAAGGCGAATGCAGTGCGGGTAGCATTCTCGCTCAAAAGTCTCGAAGCGCAGGATCGGTGCAAGTCCCACCATCTCGAAAAGCTTTTCTAGCCCAAAAGCAGTGAAGTCCCCTAACTTCAGTAGTCACACGTGAAGGAACTTGAAATTGACGAAGCTAAGGAAGGTGGAGATCTTCTAGTCCAGCCAAACAGATCTCTTGAGGGGTGACACTAGGGTCGCACAAGGAAGAACCAACAGTGCGGGGAGGTGCCATGGACTGAGAAGTGGAGAAATAAAGTTTAGATCTAGAGTGGAGGTGGGACAAGATCTAATGTGCGAAAATCGATGCAAGGGGGAGGCGAGGCTGCTGCTCGTTGGAGAGGGGGAGAGATGGCATCGCCCAGAGTTCGAATAGAGGAAGTGAGAGCTGATTTGGAGTAGGAGAAGGGGACTATTTTAGGTTCGACTATTAGAGGAGAGTAGGAGCAAGAATGCATCTGGGAAGAAAATTGGATGCGACTTTATAGTCGTGTTCCAGGTTCGAGTTGAGCAAAAACCGGCTGACCGATCGACCGTTATAGGGTTACCAGTCGATCTCTACCGGTCGACTGTGAGGTGGTCGACAGCTATATGAGAATTTCACGCAAGTTGAACCTGGACCCTTTTGGGCCGGGTTAATTTATAAAATTAATAATAATAATAACGATAATCATTTTGCGCCATCTCCTTCTACTCGACATGATTCGAAAAATCTTTGCCCTATTCACGACGGTGCCTAAGCTTACCGTCTAGCTTTTCGAACCATTCTTCCGGTATTCCGCAGTACTTCTGACTTATACTGCTTCAACCATCAACAATTCAAAAAACCCAATAATATTCCAACTTCTATTCTTTGCATACCTTGCACGGAAATACTTCTTCCAATATCTGGCGAGTACAACAATACTTCTAACTTCATACTCCAATAAAATTAAATGTCATTCCTATTTTGTCTGTCCCTTAGAAGAGAGAAAACTTTTAAAACTTTGATTTTTATAAATAGGAAAATCATTGAGCTAAATATTCACCCTTTGAAACTCATTTCCAAATCGAAAAACTATTTTTTTTCCAAAAGTCAAAATCAAACCTTTATTGATATATATACATATATAAATATTTAAGGATTTTAAAATTTACTCCTTTTTAAATCAAAATTCCTTAACAGGACCAAACCTAGTGGTATATGTGTTTTTGAATATTAAATTTCAAAACATCCCAAAACAAAATTTCCAAAAAAAGAAATCTTTTTTCCAAAAATCTAAGTCATTTCCAAAATACACTTCATCAAAAATTCTCTCATGGCTTTAGACTAAGCAATTAACTTTAATTCTTCAAATAAAAATCTTGTTTGCCATCAAAAAGTGGTTGGGGACGTTCCCTTGCTAAAACTGGCTTTCGGATGTTTGCGACATACAAAATTCAATTTCCTGCTTATCTGGAATAATTGTGTATCTTCGACTGCAAGTCATCATCAAAATCTAAAATCACAAGGTAGCTAGAATCTCAACCATCAATTCGAACATCCTCTAGTCTTCAGGATTCTGTCATATGTCATACTCATGCTCTTCTCTATCAGCGCCTTACGCATCGCCAACACTCCGTGAGGGTAATTCGGAGTCGGCGTAAAAATGTTAAGTCTAATATATTTCCAACCCATAGTTGCTTTGCTCATTCCTTCGGAGTGGAACTACAACTACTTCTATAATCGGGATTCTTAGAGTCTAGCGTAAAAATAATAATAGATAAGAAAGTACGAACACGTTCTCCCAATTTATCCTAATTCCTTTGATCGACTAACCAACGGTATAATACCAAATGTAACAACCCGCACTGTAATATGCCTAAATTTCGACAAAAATCAAAATTCAAGTCCATCAGAGCACGGATCATTAGATTTGATACCTGCAAATAAGCATGAGCATTATCAGAGATTTATAAAAATCCAAACTCACAACAGAAATAATAGTAGGATATAAATACTGACTAAGGCTACTACCTTAGAATTAATTATAGTCCTTGAATATCCAATCACCACATTAGTACCGAGCATGAGAGATAAGAAGACTTCTCTAACAACCAATAACTTCTAGCTCCAGTGACCTGTTTCTCTAAATTTATTATGTGGATTGTTATGAGGAGGGGGGTCAGCACAATGTCCTGGTGACTAGAAAATCTATACAGTGTCCTAACATAAATTTATACCGATTGGTTTCCATTTAATTATTATGTCTACTATTCTAAGGTTAACCAAATTAACCCAATATTGCATATATGATATTCCTACCTAACATGGTTCACTACATACCATTCCCAAGGTATAAAAGAGCGACTTAAGTCTATCAGCCACTTCATACTTCCAAATATGAAGCAGACTCCTAATATCATCATCGTTGGTCTATTGGTCCTAACTACAGAGACCTCTGACCACTAGTTATGGCTTTAGAATACATAATAACCATACCGCTAACACATCTATTATAATTAAAGGCTTAGCTATGTGAGAGACAGTACCCAAGCCACTTAATACCTTATTAATAAGGACTAGGCAGACCCATGACCATTTAATACCTATATTCTAGGAAGGCATTTGTCATTTAACACCTAACCCCAGGTCGGACTCCTCACTAGTACTATCTAGTTTATAACTTTATATTACTTGGAATCTCTTTGGGACACTTAATACTTCTTTATAAGAGAAAGGAATACCTTGTATCAGTCACTTAATACCTCAAACCCAAAGCAGACACTTGCCGAGATATCCACTACCGCTTCTAATTGTTAATTCAGACAATTTAATACTTTTTAATTTGGAAAGAGACGGATCCTTAAACAACCACTTAATACCTCTAATCCTTAAGTAGATCCTGTTATTCCTATAATTGTTTCCCCATGGGTCCTATGATTGGTGATGTCTCACATCAGTAATAAGTGTACACAACCGCTGGTAGCCTCTGAGCGAAAGGCAGACTTCCATTGTGTCACTTTACTGACCTCACATCCCAATCTTCTAAGCCTAATTAATTATTTTATGGGTCCTATGGTTAAAGATGTCTCACATCAGTGGAAAGTGTACATGACTACTGATAGCCTCAGACTTCCGTTGTGTAACTCTACTGACCTCGCATCCCAACCTACTAAGTCCAATTAATTAATTTAGGCTTTACTAACTTAAGCCATATTATCCTAGGCTTTATTATTGTTAAGCTTTATCATCCTAAATTGGATATTGGACTTAGCTTACTAACCTCCTTTTATTTATTTAAGTCTATATAAATTACCTTAAATATTAAATTACCCATAAATCTCCTTTATTTACTTCTTCTATAAATATCAATTTGTCCATGATAAAGAATATCATCCTAATGGACATTTCCTAAGACATTTATGTATATTTACTAATTTCCAATTAGTAATATTTTCTAACTATTCCATAGTTATTAACCTAACTTATTTATTTATCAGTCCCACTAATTTATTTACCCTATTAATTACTTGTAGCTCTAAAATCCATTTCACATTTAGTACCTCTTAATTGAAGTTACAACCTTTCCAAACTTTCCTCTTATTTCCTATTTTTTAGTCGACCCTATTCTACATATAACTAATATCCTAAGCGAGTGTTATGCATAAATCGTCATTATTAGTTAAGTATTTATTAACACGTATAAATACGTGTAAATACCTACTTCTGCTAAATATATTCTAGTCACAAATCTTTAACCAAAATATTCTTTTCCATATTTAATTTACTGAAATTACATTTCTTAGGAAGATTTTCCATTGTAATTTCCATAAATTAGTTTAAAACAAAAAATCAAGTATAAAAGAAAATATTTGCCTAGTTTGAAATTACAAAGAATGGTTATTTTCTTTTTATTGGAATAGACAATGTAAAATATGAAGAATCAATATGTACTTTGCACATCTTTCCTTTTCATTTGCATATATTCCTTGTTAAATCAAACACTGCACTTTCTATGCAACTTAGAAACACAAACAAATTTATAAAAATCAAACAAACGTTCTTTCCACAAATTAAACTATGATAAATTCCCAATTCAACATAATTAGGGTAACAATCAAAATTATACTAATAATCTACAACCCAATTTCAGATCTGGAATAAATTTCATATCTACTCAATATTCATATCTATAACTTTTGGGATTGACTTTCAGATTAAGGTTTAATAATAATTCCAATTAGATCATCTGTGAATATGTAGGCAATGTTTATTACATTCAATTTTAGCCTACAATTCATATATATATTTATTCATTGAGGCATAAAAATAAAATGTTTGCCAACGGAATAGATTCAATATCATAAACAATTTATAAATTTCCCACTCACCTTCTAAAAGCGTTTCAAATCTCTAGATCTAAAGTAAAACATTTGACTCCACTCCATTTCCTTCTTATTCCAAGAAATATGTATAAAATGGGTATATACATATATTAGAATTACAGATCCGAAAAGAGATTTGGGGTTGGAGGGATATATCTCACCTCGTTATCACGTAGTTTGGTTCGATTCTCTTCTTCTCGTTTTTAATTTCTATTCTTCTCCAATTTGTATATATACAAATATAAATATTTTATTTCATAGTTTAGAAAATAGCGAAGAAGAAAAATGGCAAAGCTTCACTGCTTCTTTTAGAAAAATATGAGAAGAGAAGAGAGGGTTGGGCCTGAATTTATAGGCACTTAAATCAACCACAACCATTAGATTTAATTATATAAAATTTGGGCCATTTGGCCAAGGAAAACCCTGGCTTTCAATGTCCCAACCAGTCAATAGCTTCGTGGCACCGGTCGACCGCTCATGTCGACTAGTCATAATGATCCTGTCGACCTGTAGGCCATCGGTAATAAATATATAGACGTTAACTTATCTAATTTAATTATTTCTGTTTCGAATTCGTTTTTCGTCCGTAACTTCGCACTCCGATCGTAAAACTTTAAATATGAAAGTTGTTAAGAATTTCGCTATGAATGCAATGATGCATGTTTCATAGTTGAATTCCATCGTTTGCATAAATTCTATTTTAGGAGCATAATTAACTAATTGGTTAATTGAACAACTAATCGTAAAATTTATGGGGTATTACAAATGATAATGTTCATAATGAAAGTAAAGATGGTAATGGTGCTAAAGAAAGTAAAGATGGTAATGGTGATGGTGCAGAGGAAAGCAAAGGTTATGGTAATGGTAAAGAGGAAATCAAAGGTAATGGTGATGAAAGTAAAAATGATGATGGGGCTGATCAAAATAAAGGTGATGATACTGCTTATGATGATGAAACGGAAAGGAAAAGTAATGATGATAATAATAAAAATGAAAGGACGAGAATGATAAAGATGATGATAATAAAGATGACGACGACGACATTGAAGACCAAACAACAAGCCAATATGAAATAACTATCATACCAAAGACAGTAAAAGGTGATGAAGAAAAGTGAGTATTGAAGAAAAAAAGAAAGCACAAAAAGGTAAATGTTTACATATTAGTATAAAAAATTCAGCCTGGCAAATATTTGACATCTATATGATAGCAAACAAAGTATTTAACAATTGAATTTTTTTGATAAACCAACTAAAAATCAGAAGATTTGATAATGAATAAAGAAAATTTTGATGGTGTTGGGTAATACAAAATAAAAGAAAAAAAAATGACATCATCATGTTCAAAGGTATAATACCCAAATACATGAAACTTTTATGTCAAATATTTGCCATATAAAAATATCCTAAGAATTTTAAAAATAATTAAATATATTCATTATAAATAAAATATTCCTTATGTCAATTAATAACCAAACACTAATGATAACTTTATTGCAAGACAAAACAAACATAGCACACCAAGAAGCTTTGATTGTAGAAGGACATCAAAAAAGATAGTACAAAAAAAGGAAAGGTATTTTAAAAAATTCATTTTATACAAAATATTATATCCCAAACATTTGGCATATACTAAATATACAATTGTAATAGATGATAAAAAGAAAGACATATAAGGGATTGACTACCCAACATTCTTCATACTAACACCTTCAAGTGATAGCCAAGAAAACAGCCAAAAATTAACCCAGAAATTAGAAAACATTCAACAAAAAGTGGTTGCAGATTTCAAAATTGAGCTTGAAAATGAGGAGAAAAACAGAAGTTTCCCTTTTCTACTCTCAAAAAGAGTAAAAAAAGAACCAAAAAGAATTAAAAATATCCAGATTTCCAGTATCCAACTCAAAAACAAAGACAATACTGAAATAAATCAGATAAAAGCAATGTTGACAAAAAAGATGAAAAAGCTCCTCAATCTAAAAATATATAAGATCAAAGCACAGAATTTGATCATGATAGGACTGAAATAAAAGAAGAAGCAATTATATTGGTTCAAAAAAGCAAGCTTGTAAGAAAATGGCTCACAAATGAACACGTTGATGAGCTTGATGCTTTTTATGAAGCTGATGGATATAGGTAATTTATTTTATTAAAACATAAAATGCAAATATACAAATAAACATAAGAAATGTATGTATGCCTAGCAAATATGTGCCTGGTAAATATTTTCTAGGCAAATACTTGCTAGGAAAATATTTGCCAGTCAATTGTTTGCTAAGAATATATATGCCAAACAATTCTAACCAACTTACTATAATATATACTAATATGCTTTACCTGTTATTAAAATAGAAAAGTCGTGTACTATAACCCGGACAAAGACATTGAAATAAGAGGAGTCAATATTTCTAACATGCTATTCAACATATTCATTGACTCAACGGTATGTAAATCAATATAATATTATTAACAAAAAATAACAAAACTAATATGTAAAATCTAATTTCTATGCAGGTTATAAACTGGTACTCTGAGATAAAACTGAAGGCAAATCACAAAGACATCATATATTTAAAATCATATGCAGTGGTATGAAATACTTAGAATTGCAAATAAATATCACTTGAAATTTTGAAAGCTAATTAATCTGTAATCACGGGTTTCAATACTTCAAGACAACAAATCAACATATGAATCTTTGGTAGTCAAATTGCTAGAAGAAGAAGCAATGAATTACAAAAAAATATTGATATCAATACATCATAAAAATCCCTATACGCTATTGGATTTTAATGCAGCTGACAAAACCTAGACACACTATGATTTCCGAAGACCAAGAAGGAAAAACTTCGACTGTCCACACAAACAACAAGCAAAAATAATGGTAGATTTTAAATATACTAATAACTACTGGTGGCACACATATACCTGGCAAATATTTGCCTGGTGCAAATATTTATTCACTTAATTGACTTGTTTATTTTTTGCACAGAGACAAAATAATGGATGTTCTGAAGTCAACTTATACAAAAAATGGAAAAAACCATTAGAACTTCAAGAAACCGTCAACTTTATGAATTGTCCACAGCAAAAATACTATTCATAAGTATAAAATTTTATTTTGTAAAAGTAAATTTAATAACATTAAAAAAAACCTTTTTAAATTGATGCAGAATTGACTATGCAATATTTGTTACGTGATATATGTAAGACCTATCCAATGATATACAAATAGAAGGAAAGTAGATTTATATGAAGGTGAAGAATGCAAAAACTAAGAGCTTACATCCTATATGAGATCGTCGCAGACAAACATCATGGTCGAAAATCAGAACCCAACACTGTCAAATATAATAAAGATTGCATAGCAACAGGCAATTTTGGTTAAATGATCAAAATTTGTCTAACTTGACTAAATGTATCAAAACCTGGATGATAAATACAAGACGCTAGATATGTAATCTTACTGATACATATTGAATGTTTAAAAAACACTTTTGGATGAATGTTATAAACTTTTATCATAATGTTATGTAAAGTACTTAATGTCTGAACTATAATGTTTTATATAGAAAATGTGGTTGGTGTAATGTATAAATTTAATGTTTAACTCAATTATGTTGGATATCAAATGTTATATACTTTTAACATGATGTAATGTACAATATTTTATATTTAAATGTACTATATTCAAAGAAAATTTTGTTACATATAGTATAACATTGCATAATCTCTACACTAAACTCAAATATTTGGTAAATATTTACCGGACAAAAATTTCATAAGCAGTAGAAGTAATGACATCAAAAATTGTAATATTGGTTAACCAAGGTTATAGCAAATACCATAACATAATAAACTACATACTATAATCAAATATCTAAGAAAAAAATAATATAATCGAGATATATTGTTTAACCAAACAAACCACCGAATTCAAAAGCTAAATAGATGCGCAACTTAATCAGATACGTATGGATTCAAAAACTAACTGAATGCCAAACTTAATAAGGTATGTATGGATGCAAAGCAAACCAAATGTCAAACCTAATTGGGTATGTATGGCTGCAAAAGCAAATCGAATGCCAAACCTAATTGGTTATGGGCTCGGTTATGGTCTCGGCTATGGGCTCTATTATGTGCTTGGTTATGGGTACATAACCGAGATATACTGCTAAACCTAGCATACCATTAAATGCAAAAGCCAATCGAATGCCAAAACTAGTCGGGTACATATGGTTGTAAAAGCCAACCGAATGCCAAACCTAATCAGATACATATGGATGCAAAAGCTAATCGAATGCCAAACCTAATCCGGTATGTATGGACGCAAAAGCCAATTACATGCCAAACATAATCGGGTACGTATGGAAATAAATCTATAACCAAGATAAATTATTTCACCAAGCATACTAATGAATGCAAAAGCCAATTGAGTGCTAAACCTAATCGGGTACATATGGATGCAAAAGCTAGCCGAATGACAAACCGATTAAATGCTAAACCTAATCGGATACATATGGATGCAAAATCCAACCGAATGTCAAACCTAATCAGGTACATATAAAAACCAATCTATACCCAAGATACATTATTTAACAGAGGATACCATGGAATGCAAAAGCCAACCAAATGACAAACCTAATAGGGTACCTACGGATGCAAAAGCTAGTCGAATGTCAAACCTAATCAGGTACATATAGATATAAAAGCCAATTGAATGCCAAATCTAATTGAATATGTATGGATGCAAAAGTCAATCGAATGTCAATCCTAATTGGGTATATATGAAAACCAATTTATACACAAGATAAATTATTTAACCGAGCATACCATAGAATGCAAAAGCCAACCAAATGCTAAAACTAATAAGGTATGTATGGAAGTAAATGGTAGCCAAATGTCAAACCTAATCAGGTACATATGGATGCAAAAGCTAGTCGAATTCCATACCTAATCGAGTGTGTATAGATGCAAAAGCTAACCGAATGCCAAACCTAATCGGGTATGTATGGCTACAAAAGCTAGCCGAATGCCAATCTAATCAGATACATATGGATGTAAAGCGAACCAAATGCCAAACTCAATTAAGTATATATGGATGCAAAAGACAACCGAATGCCAAACCTAATCGGATATAGATGAAAACTAATCTATACCCAAGATAAATTGTTTAACCGGTCATACCATGGAATGCAAAAGCCAATCGAATGTCAAACCTAATCAGGAACATATGGATGTAAAAGCTAGTCAAATGCAAAACTTAATCGGGTACGTATGGATGTAAAAGCTAGCTGAATGTCAAACTTAATCAGATGCATATAGATGCAAAAGCTAACCGAATGGCAAACCTAATCGGGTATGTAAGGATACAAATTCAAACTGAATTCCAAAGCTAATCAGGCACATATAGAAACTAATCTATAATCGAGATATATTATTTAACCGAGCATACCACCGAATGCAAATGCCAACTGAATTTTAAACCTAATCGGGTACATGTGGATGCAAAAGCTAGTCGAATGTCAAACCTAATCGGGTATGTATGTATGAAAGCTAGCTGAATGCCAAACCTAATCGGATATGTATGGATGAAAAACCAACCAAATATTTTTGAATGCCAAAACTAATCCTGTATACAAAATAACAACAGCTAAGCAATATGGTCATGAAAGAAAAAAAAAATATTTCTAATGTAATCATTTTCCTGGCAAATATTTTCTCAGTAAATATTTCCCCAAAAAATATTTTCTCAGCAAATATTTGCACAACAAACATTTGGCTAGTGCAGAATATAATAAGAATCATACGAATGCAAAATCTAACAAGATACAAAACATAAACATATACATTAACCAAGTACACATCCCGATCAAGTACAAAAATATAACTATTTTTAACAAAATTAGAATAATGACTAATCAAATATTTGCCAAACTGTTATTTAACAGACTATTATTAGCCAAAGAAACTAAATTACACTGCTTAGCAAACAAATAAGTAAAATAACAACAAAAAAATTAATTCAATAAAACAAAGCATGAAATTACATTAACAGTCTTCATAATAAAAGGCCAATAATGTATAAATATGACACTTTAGTTCTTAACAAATAAGATCTTTTATTGTGACCTAATTTCTTGCACAAACTACAACATTTGTACTTATTCACCTTACCAGCTGACTTAATCCATTTAGAAGAAGGAGGCCATCCCCACCACGTCTTCTCTTAGGAGGATGAACTTCAACATCTTCAGGGAAAACATCTTCCATTTGAAAATTAACAAGTGGATGAATCAGATGAGAATAAGATGCTCAGAAAAATAACACTTTGAAATAGTCCTTAATAAGAATAAACATTCAAATCAAAAGCAAGAATGCATCTAATAGCAAGAGCATATGGAAACCCATTAATGTGCCATAAGTTACAACTACTTCGCCAAGTACTCAAATCTACAGATAAAATTGAATTGATAGAACATCATAAACATTAATAATAGATCTAGTAACTTTCCATTGAATACCCTCAAGGTATATATCCCTTAAACGCTTTTTCATAACATGACACAATTGACTATTCGAACTTTTTCTAAACTCATGTCTAGCAAACATAAGTTTCATAAGCTTCAAATGTATTCTAACTAAACATGCGGTGATAGGTAAATATCTTTCCTCTAAAATCCATCGCTTAAAACTTTCCGCACAATTAGAACTCATTTCCCCATATCTATTACCAATAAAAAAAACATTAGCAAACTTTAAAATGGCAAACCATGCAGGAAATTTTCTACTTCAACCCCACCAGCACTTTTAAACCTAGACAAAGCTTGATTAAATACATCTGTTGTAGTAGCATTAACAACTTGATAAAACAATGAAATAATCCATTTCTTTTTATCTTGAGGACATATTTTTGTTAAAAGACTCTTTGAATTATTTTTCAAATGGTAATAACAAGAACCATGAGCTGAATCTGGAAAACCTTAAGGAACAGCAAGTAAAAAACCAGGATGCCAATCAAAAATAAATGTGAAATAATGATCATCATCACATAATATTTCCCCAAGCTTCGTCAAAAACCAACACCAATTAGGTTCATCTTTACTAGATACAATCCCAAAAGTACGTGGGAAAAACCTAAAATGAATAAAAATACATTTATCACGTAATCAAAATTGAAATAAATGCAAAATATAAAAACTACAACATCACAGGTATTTTTATGGCAAATATTTGACATTGAAATATTTAACAACCTAAATCATCCAATATAATAAAGAAGTTATACCATTTAAAAAAAAGTTTACCAAGTAAATAAAATAGCATTTATAATATTAATTTAACAAATAAAATAACAAAATAAACAAACATAATGAATAAAATGATACAACACAGGTATGTCAAATATTTGCCATAAAAATATGGCAAGTATTTCACTAAATGAAATACAAATCATTTACATTATAATTTTCAGTGCTAAATCATACCTCTATTATCATTCTTAGCTGTAACGACCCCGAAATTTAAATTTAATTTAAATTAATAATTTATTGAATTTTTGGATTAAATTGAGTAATTAAATAAATTTTTGGATAAATATTTGTAAATTTAATTAGAAAATTAGAGCGAGTTTCCCCGAATCCAAATTAAAATTTGTTAAATCATTTAGTTGTAAATATTACATATATAGGTGATTTGAATCTTAGATAGATGTTTTAAAATATAAATAATAATAATAAATATTTAATTTATTATTGATGGTTTAATAAAAATTTAAACTAGAAATACAAGACAAAACTAAATAAAATAAGACTTGAGAAATTTATGCAGCCATGTATGTTGTACAAACAACAATGTATATTCCTGTACAATACAATATTTTCAGCCTATAGAACTAGGAAAGCAAAAATATATGTAAGTAAAGGAAACAAAGTAAAAAGGAGATATCATCTCAGCCGAGTTTGAAAGCCAAGAATAAGTATATTGTACAAAGCAATAAATGCAACATGCCTCATGCATTTAATGCGAATGTCTTCAGCATGCTTTTTGTACAAGTAATATAGTGCATACTTCCTTTTTATATGCATTAAATCTCATTTCAGTTCATTATCACAACTGTGTAAAATGGGAGCAAGCATCATAGTGAAAACTCAAACAAAAATTCAATTTAAACTTCAACAACAATATGAATTCATCAAAACCAGAACTGATCAAAGCAAACATCACTCAATTCAAAGCAAGTTTAAAAGCAAGTTCAAAACTGCAGCCTTCAAGCCTCAATCTTTCTCTGTTCTTCTTGTTCTCTGTTCTTCTTCCTAAAATCAAGGTGAGCAACTCTAAATCCCATTTTTTCTTTGGTTTGCATGTGATGATTTTTGATGAATGATGTGTTTGTTTTGCCTGCATGTAGAATATATAGATATATGTTGATATGCATGAATAAGTTAAGCCAGTTCTTAAGTTACAGGTTCATAAAATCAAAACAAATTCAGCTTTGAAAATCTGTAAACATGTTTATAATGTTGGTGATGAATTTTTGAAAGAAAATTATGGTTTGTATATGTCTATATATGAGAATATATATGTGTATCTACCTGTTCAAACTGTATATATAAAGTCTGTTCTCTGTTTATATACAGGCTTCAAAAAAAAAAGAGAAATTTAAAGAGAAAAATTCATATCTCTCCAGATATTTGATGATAGTCTAAAATTTGTAAACAGAAAATGTTTGTAAGTGTATAAACTTCATTTTAAAAATAGTTTACATTTATATATATGAACGATATTTTTTTTTTGTATGAATTTACAGGTCTAATTAAAATATAATCAAATTTCGACTGTCAGTAATTGATGAATCAATTCTATAACCTGAGTCTAGTTGGTAAATCATGAATTTCAGAAGAAGAATCCAGATTTTTAATTCGTTTATGAGCAAGTAATCATAAGATGAACGAGAAACATAAATTTGTCAATTTCTGGAAATCAAAGTAATTATAAATCTTAGGATTAAAGGGGAAGTATGTTTGGAGGTTAAAGATTGTTGGAAAAATGTTCGATTGTTTTATAATGTATCAAGGGAGACAGACGAGAGGAATTTAGGGTTTAAAAGCTCGGTTTCGTCACCATTGTTTTTGGGTTAGTCGTGACATCTAGGGGGCACCAGACTGGACGAGGGTGAGTGGAAGAGGGGCAGTAGTCGTCGGCGAAGCTTGGGTCTGGATGTTATAATTTATAGTGATGGGTAGGGGCGTCGCGAGGCGAATGTGGTGATCGACTTCGTTCCTGGTTTTATTCCAGGAGGAGGTCGATGGGTTCGTTCGAGATTTAAGAGGAAGCTAGTGTTTCTGGGTGTTCGTAAGTGGTCGTGTGAGTTTATGGGATGGTCGGACGTCGCCGCGATGATCACCGGAGGTGGAAGGCGCTGGTGTACGTGCACCACGTGCACGTTGTGTCTGGTTCGATAGGTTTCAGTAGAGGCTCGGGTGGGTGCTCGTGCAAATGGAGGAATGACTCGATGTAATGTAAGCTTGTCTCGGGTAAAATCATGTTTTGCTCGAAGTGCTGGGGCGTGACTCGAAGAAAGTGTGGGGAGGCTCGAGGAAATTGCCTAGCTACAGGTTCCAGGACCTGTTTAATTTCCTGAACTTAACTTTAAATTTTATAACAAAGTTAAATTAAGTTAAAATAAAAGTCAAGTATAAATTCAAGTTTAAGTTCAGTTTGAAATCTGAATTCAAGTTTATTTTCAAATTCAAAATTTGAAATGAAATAAAAGTTTAAAATATTTGGAAATAGGTTTTACAAATTCAAATTGTTTTGATAATGTAAAGGATTTAAGCAATTAAGTAGAACTAAAAGGAAAAAAATGTGTTGAATTAAAAAGGAATTTTTATTTTAAACCCTATTAAAATTCTTTCATAACAAAATATTACTTTAACATGTAAATTTAAAATGTAATAATTTAATCATTTAATTTATTAACGAATTGGATGAATTAAATAAGTAATTAAAGGTTTAAATCATTAATTAAAGTAAATAAATTAAGGGTTAATAAAATAAATGAAAGTGATTAAGAAATTGAATTAATAAGGATTAATCACTAATTGAAATTAATGTTGGATATTTTGATTTATTTAAAGTTAATTAATTATGTAACTGGTTTAAAAGGTTGATTTAATTGATATGTTAAATCAAGAATAATTTAATTAATTAAGGTGATTGATAAATTTATTTATATCAAATGATTTGTAATAAATTAATCAGAATTTGATAATTAATTCATAAGTAATTAATTTACTTGGAAATAAATTGAATAAATCAGGATTAAACGATTAATTGATTCTGCTTATAAATAACTATTGAATACTTGACTTTACTTATGAATGATTATATTATATGAGATACCTTGAATTGATTGTCCTATCTGATTTGTGATGCTTTGTGATACATCCTAAATTATGTTGTGATCTGAAATTTCTATTCTGTGATATATTACTATGTGAATATGAAACCCTTGACCCGTAAAACGGCACTTAAATTTCAATGCGACAGGGAGTCGGATTCTAGTTGGTTATTCGAAACCCACATCGAATTGTAATAGTGAATCTTTGTGAACGATAAATTTATTTTATCTATGAATCTGTGAATGAAGATAAGCGTTATCGATTATACCGCTTATCGATATATCTGTGATGATTGATGTTGCACTATTGTGTGTAAAATCCCTGGACCACATTTATACACACACAAATATGGATTTCACGTGGAAATCGGTTAAGTCACAAATAATTTAAATCTGATGTTTTTGAAATTGAAATTTTAATTTCAATTGATTTTGAAATTGGAAATTTGGGTTTAAATATGAAAAGTTTTTGAAATGGAATTTCAAAGATAGGTTATTTTGAATAACTTGATAAAGTTAGGAAATTTAAATAATTTGATTTAAACTTAAATTCAAGATTTGAAATTGAATTCTATGATTTGAAACTAGGGATTAAAGATGTTATACTAGTTATATAAGGGTTAAACTATTTTAAAAGTATTGATTTTGGAATTTGAATTTAAATTCAAGGGTTTTAACTCGTAAATATAATTGGATTTTTCTGAAAACGGAAACTATTTGTTTTCAAATAATAACAGCTTTCATATGAGAAGTGAACTTCCAATTCGTGTTGAAGGGTTTCAAATTTAAAATGAAATTGAAATGTTTTGAAAGGCTATGAATGAATTCTTTTTGAAAGCTATGAATTGAATTTGTTTATTTTTAACGGATTTAAAATGATGATTTGTTTAAACCCTTTGAAATGAAATTGTTTTGAAAACTATAAGTTAAATCTTAATTTAAAGATTTAACGAGTGAATCAAATTGAAACAGAAATTGTTTTGAAACCTTTGAATGAATCTTTGTGAATGGGGTTAATTTTGTGAAATAAATCTTTTTGTTTAAAGATTTGAAAATCATAATTTGTTTAATCATTCGAATAAAAAGTTTTGGGCTTTAAACTGTGATTTAACTGAGACCCCAGTATCCATATGATTTTAAATAATTCGCTCACTATTCGGGTTAGCCGGGAAAGGACCTTTGGGTCGTATAACCCATTCCGAATAGTGATACGTCGTATACGGATCGCATTTGAAGACCGGTTGTGAAGACCGGATATTTATGAAAACAAAAGGACAACTCGTCGAATGTCTCTGCACTAACTGGTCCCCGGTATAGAGATTTTATCACCCTTTGTGATGGGAAGTCCGGACGGGATTGTGAATACCCGGAATTGCAAGGGCTTCGTAAGAAGTGCCTTCGGTTCTGTTCGAACCCGGAACAGACTTGTATGGTTACATGTCTGACATTACACCTTGAGATATAAAGCCGATTTCTTTCAAATACATTTCTGTTGGTGGCGGAGAATTTATTCTCTTAGCTTAACACCCTTCTCTGAGACGTACGAGCTCAGAGGTTATGTAGTTGAAATTTATCAGCAATATATCCCAATTTGGTAATGTGGCATGCTGAGTGTTGCTGTGTGATGATCAGTGTTTGATCATTTGTTTGATCTTATATCTTTGTGATCATAGGTTGATCATTTGTTTGACCCGAAGCATGGCTTTGTGATAAAGCGTAGCTTTGTGGACGAGACTTCGTCGAGCCTCACACCCCGGAAATGGTCAAAACAGGAAGGATGCGGCAAGGTTCTAGGGAGTAGCGCCCCTTAGTGTATGTCATTCCTTCTGGATAGAGATGGTATCATGGTATGGAGCCTAGATACTTAACCTATGTGGTTGCTGCATTATTATTATGATTATGTAGTTTGTTACGAATCGAGGATCCTCGGGAAGATCGGTTACGATCGGGGGATGGCATACGCGTGTCAGTAGTTACCTATTTTTGCAGAGGTAACCCGGCCTTGTGTTGGCAGAGATCTAACCGTAATGTTAGGTTATTTCTCGGGTCGTCTATTCCAGGGACGTACCCATCGTGGATAGGAAGTTCCTTAGCCTGACCATTTGTTGGAAATCCAAAGAAACAATACGCACCTTGTACGGTTTTAGTTGTAGAACCTGCCATTTAATATGGTAGCTATAGTAAGCATACTATAATGGTACCTATGCTGGCTAAGATTTATATTCTACTTTCGAAATATTTTCTACACTATGCACTAATAATAATATTAAAAAGAATTTGATTTTTTTGCGTAGTAATCATCTTTGACTATCAGAAGGAGAAATCTCCTCCAATTCTGCGTTTGCATTGTGTGTGTGGCGGGAGGCCTTATGGTAGTTTCATTTTCTAAAAGCATTGCGAATTGACTTTAAAATTCTCTGCTATTTGTTTTAAAGATAAACTGTTTTTGTTGCTCACACCAGTCCCATGACTGATCCGGAGTTTATTGTTTCTTTCCTAAACTCTGGATGCTCAAAATTTTCTACACGAGCAGTCTAGAGTTGGGTTTCTTTTCAGATAGTCAGGTTTAGTAGATTTTCTGGAGCTAGTTCAGTCTTTGGATCGGACTGCACTTGCTTATTCTTGGTGTATCGTTATTGGGAGTTCGAGCTACTGCTGGAGTTCTCTCTTGAAGACTATCTTAGAGTTATTTGTTCCGCTGCTGATGTTAGTTATCTATTTTTGTTTCCGCTGCTATTTGTTGTATCATATCTCTGATGTATATTGATATTCATTGTATCACTCTGTTGTATCAGATGTTGTATCAGATATTGTATATCAATGTATTATTCTTTTTTATTCCACTGTGTTATTTACTTAATTGTGTTATAGCTCCGGCGAATCGGATTTGAACGGTCGAATCTACGGCATTCTAGTACAATGTGAAGTACGGATGTTGATTTTCGAGCGCTCAAACTCCGGATCGTTACATTAGCTGTAGCAAATATAATACAAAATTGTCATTTACCTCTCATAAAAGTCCCATCCAAAAAGTCAAAGGACGACAATAATCAAATCCATATTTGGATGCTTCAAACCCAATGAAAACCCTCTCAAGATCATGGCTAACCGAATCGCCTTGAAGTTCAACAGTGGTACTAGGATTACACTCAGCTACGACTTTATGGAAAGATTTCAAATGATGATACGAAAGCAATCATTCCCATGGATTCTTCCAAAGGCAATCTTTTTCCCATATTAGCAAAATAGTAATTTAACACAATATTGTATTTGATCTAAAATAAAAGAATAATGTATTTCGTTTTCATAAGTGGATTTGAATGAATAAAATCAACAACCAACTTTTTAACTAATTTTCTTGAAATAGGTGGATGGTTAACATCTACAATGTCAGCTCCACATGAATGATTACGATGCATAGTTTTGATAATGAAAAAACCTGGTAGGTTAAACTTGCGAGAAGCATGAATACGAAAAGTAAAACCTTCCCGTAAACAAACAACTATAACTCACTCCCTATCATTTTTAACAACATTAACTTTATAACCATTTTTGATACAGTATATCATAAGATACAATCGAAACCCCTCAATGCCACTTTGACCAACACAAGTAAATAATGGATTGCTAGAATTATTTTTTAATAACCGTTTCACAGTAGAACTAGAATCAATTGAAGAACAAACCATTGAAGAAGTAGATGAGTCACACTCACCAAAAGAACCAACAAACAAAGAACTCTATAAACCAACATCAGCCGAAATACTTTTATATTGCTTAGATATAACCGAAACAAGTAGAAAATTATCACGACTATAAGTAACAAATAACAATATACTATGCAAATCAGAATTAGTTTCAACAACACTTTTCTTGTCATCTCTTTTGTAAACCAATTTAATAGGACCAGATGTTACTTCAGGGCAATGTTTACAAATACCATTTCTCAATCTCTGAACACAATCACTCCCACGACGCCTACTATATAAGTATCATTGCCCAATAGAAAAATAACAAGAACATCAATAGAATTAGGTCTAAAAAACACATATAATATTAGAATAAAAGTACAACATAAAAAAACATAAAAACTACTATAACAAATACCTGCCAAATAAATATTATTATGGAAAATATTTGCTAGGCGAGCAAATATTTGCCGTAACAATAATGTCCTACATATCTCATTAATGTCATATAATTCAAAAACAACAACATACTTGAACTATAATAACAACAACATGAGCATTATAACTAATTATAATGATAAAAAAACAAACATAATAAAGCCAACATAGGAAAATATATGTCATACAAATAATTGCCTTCATATCATAAATAACAGCAACAAAGTTTAACTATAAAAGTAACAACATAATTGATAACAAATTACAGCTACAACAAAATGAACAAAATTTAATTCAACATGATGCTGTAAAAAAATAAAATAAACAAAAATAACTATGACAAAAAAACTAACCTCGAACTCATATTTTTAACACAGAATAGAAGAAGATGAAAAGCTAAAACAGATCGAGATGTAGCAAAAATCGATCAAGATGTAGCATAAAGTGATCGAGATGTAGCAAAAACCAATCAAGATGTAGCATAAAGTAATCAAGATGTATCAAAAACTGATCGAGATGAAGAAAAACTGAAGATGCCAACAATTGCTCAAGATCTATGCGCAATAGCTGAAAACACTTTAATTCCAACGAAATTACATTACAAAAATTCAAACGAAAATTCAAAAAAATTGGAAGTCAAAAGTCATAAGGAAAACATGAAGTCAAAATTATGATCGAAATTAGATATAGAGCAGAATTAGTTATATTGAAATTAGGTATAGATACAGAGTATGTAAAGACAGACCTGAAAAATAGAAAGAGTGATGTAAAACATAACACAAAATTGGTAGTGATATAGTTTATAAAAGAATTATAAATATGGATGTCTCACAAATTTCCACTTTAAAGAATGCATGGAACAATACATGTAGTTGAGAAACTATCTTCAATGGGAGGGTGCAAGATTGGCTCTGAATAAAGATTATCGAAGGAACCTATGGATGATGGAGGATGAAGATTAAGTGTTGTAATGACATAGTCTTATAGTATATAATTTTAATATTATTTTATGTAATAATATACTATTTTACTAGTAAAATCATTTATCAACCAACAAAAAAATCTATAAAAGTTGTGTATAACTATTTATTAATAGTAATGACTGTAGTAATACTTTAGGATGAGACGTGCTTGGTATATTTCTAAAAATCGTGTTCATAAGTGAATTTAGTGTGACAAATTTTATGTGAAACTCTACTTATTTTCAAATGTAGGAGTTTGTATGTAAAATGAAAAAATTTGGCAAAATAAATTTTGACATATAGTGAAGTATGCGATTCACCTAAATTGCATATGACATTTTCTACAATACTCATTTCAATCAATTTATTTTTTCAAGAGATAATAATTTACCATCTTCTTTTTACATCCGTGATAATCTTTTCAAAGGCAAACTCTAAGTAAATCTTTGAAATTGTCACTTGAAATAATTGCAAAATATCGTCTTACATCTATAAAAACGACTATGGAGTAGGGCCTAGAGGACCTCAAGTGGTAGAGTTTGCATATGAAGGGTGGTTGGGTTTAGGTGATAGATGGTTGCATGTGAGTGGTGGTGGTGTAGGAGCATTCAAATGAGTAGAACTCTACGAATCCATATGTTTTTGATGACGAATCAATCCTAGCATATAAGATGTAATATCGAATAATTATTACATAGATACACTATTTGAGACGACCCTCTACCCCGATGCTCCTAAAGCAACCCATTAACATGTGCTAAGTGGACACTGATCTGATATAGGGTGTCTGAGATTATAAATCAATGATTATCTATCTAAATTTAAAGCACACCTCATAACGCTCATATAAAATATTGTATAGAACATAATTTTACAAAATAGATGATATAGTATATGATTAAAATGAAGTGCTCTAAACATGTGTATCATTGGAGTATCCAAACTTTGAACATACATTGATACTTCATAAAAGTCAAATATCTTATAAGTACATATATTACCTTATTCTTTTTCTCTCGATACTTAAGTAATAACTAGTTCTAATCGCCTATAGCACTGTACACCTGGAATATAATAAATCTTGTGACGACTCGGAATTTTTGAATATTTGAAATTGGGATATTTAATTGATTTTAAATATTCAGGTGTTGATTTTTAACTTAAATTTCAAACATAACTCTTTATTGGGTGATTTAATTACTAAATTAAATAATTGGAAAATTTGGGTAAATTGTTGAATCTGAAATTCTAAGCTTGTTAAAAATAATTGGGAGGCTTGTAAAATTGATATTGATAATATTGAAGATAATAAAAGTTTTAAAATTCGAATTTAAAATTGATTTTTTCAGTTTTAAAAATATATCGTTTTAATTGACATTTAAAAATAGCCATCCGTGGCACAGTCTCAGAATTCGACGAAACCAGTTCCATTGGATCCGTAATAGTGTATTATTATCGGATTTCAATTTTCGTAGTGATTGGAATTGTCGTATGAGCGTACGATATATAAACGCGCTGAAATCTATATCGAAAATTCAATATAACTGGGTCCAAAAAGCTATCTTCTCCCTACGATCGAATTAGGACTCGAAACCTTTTCCATTGCGTTCAGAATAGGGGTATAATTTTATGAACGCCTAGCGGCATGCCTCGATAGGAGGTCAAGATTTTGAGTTGCAATTCGGGATGATTTAAATTTGAATTTAAAATATATATTTATATTCTGGTCAAACTATTTCAACATCAGCCCACTTTCTTTCACCGTCACAACCTTTTCCCGTCCTTTCAAAAAAACAAAAACAAAATACTGTAGCTCTAACTGAATACGCAATCTATCTCTTCATTCAAATCGAATAGCCGAAGAGAAAATAAAGCACGCATCTTCTCTTCACTGTTGTAAATGAAAAATCAGATAATGGCAGAGCAGAATTGCCAAATCCCTCTTCCTCAAATAATTTAAAATCGGAATCGATTTCGTTCATAAAACAAATACCCACTCAATTAAAATCTCGGTTCCCTCCGTCAAATTCAAATCGAACGCGTTAATAAAAATGGCGGCCTAGCTAATTGAATCGAACCGAGCTTGAAGAGAGAGAGAGCAGGTTTCTCATGAGATAATTTCAATACAAACTCGAGGCTGCCTCGATTCCTCAGCAAGATGCAGGCACGCTTGCGAAAGGGGAAGGAGGTCGGAATCTCCAAGTTCGTCGGCATTTTCCTTTAGGGGTTTGGAGCCGCGAGTAGTGGAAGGTGGGGCGAGTTCGCCTTCGCGATGTTTTCGAGTGGACTGGGTTGCATTCAGTAGAGGTCGCGAATTAGGATTCGGCGGAGCCGTGAGGAGTTTCCGTGTGAGATTGGTTTCTTGCATCATTCATCTGCAGTAGGATGGGGATGTGGCTTTCGAAGTGCAGCATTCGTGGCGACGACTATTGCAAGGCGTGGCCGAGTCGCAGTCTGTGGGTTCGAAGTCGATCTTGGGTCTGGGGTGAGGTTCGTTTCCTTAGTTCAGATTTAATAAATTTTATTTGATGATGAAAGGAAATGTAAAACTATATGGTATAAAATAGATAATAATATATATACATATTTTACTTTGAAACAGTATATGTATATGTGGAGATAAGCTTTTTGAAATGGAAAATTTTAAAAAGATTGATTTATATAAAACCAGATAAAGATTATTTTGTGAGTATACACTAGTTTCAAAAGAAAATAAATATGCATTTTAAATTTAACAATTTATCAATGTATTAAGGGATTAATTTGTTAACTGGTTGATCCATTATTTAGTTCCTAAAATAAGAATAAATATAATTTATTAAAGAAATTTTTATTGTTTAAAATTAAATCAAATTATAAGTTAAATTAAATAAGTAAATGGTAATTAATTGTTTGATTTATTCAAATAGTAATAAATCGTGAATTGTTTATACAAGGTCTAAATCATGGAGAATCAGGACGGTGTGGATCGGATTGCAACAATAAAATCAAAGGTGAGTTAATCTCACTCATCTGGGTTTATTTAAATTTAAATGGTTAAATTTAAATTTTGGTTGAATGATTGAGTTGATTGGATGTGGTATATTATATAGTAGTATATAGTATATATTGGAGTGATTGATATTCCCGCATTATATAGCGGATGAGACCCTATGCGCCGCATAATAGCGGATGATATTTTAAAAACCCATATACCGCGATATTCCATCTCGAAGTGGAATTGGTATTGTGCTAACGTTTGTGGATGCAGGGAAACAGGTTGGAGGGATCCAACTGGATTCCTCAAAACGTTTGAATTTATTGTGTATATTCAACGTTATGACTATGTGATGTTCTGTGATGAATTTTATTGATCATATTGGGAATTGGAATTTATTGATTGCTCTGGCCTGGTTGTATATATATATATATATATATATTGGAATTTTGAGAATTAAAATATATATATATATATGAAGTTGGAATTTTTAAGGTAAATAAAAAAGGAAACTATCAAATAAAATAATTATAAGGAATTTGGATAATTTAAAATGAATGGGAAGAATAAAAGTTGTTTTTTTATTGAACAAGTAAGTCCAAAGTTTGGGAAAAGAGATATTTTGAATAAATAAATTCAAGTAATAATATTTAAAAGGAGTAAAGAATTTATTTTAAATTTAAGGTTCAAACTTGTTTGAAAGATAAGGAAGAAATTTGGAAATAAAAATGAAATTTGTAATTTCAAGTTAAATAAGATTTTAAAATCCTAATTTAGAAGCTGAATCCGGAATTAATGAAATTAACGGATTTTAAAGTAAACTCGAGTAAGTAAAAGAAATTATTTCAAAATGGAATTGATTTGGAAATCAATTTGGAAATTTGATTAAGTGTTTGAAATTGAAATTTTAAAGGAAGTTGAGACCATGAATTTATAAACTGGGTTTATAAAAGTGAAGTAATATACCAGTGGATATTTGGGAGGATAAATTCATGGAGGGAATTTATCAAAGGAATGGGTAAATTTGTTTAAAAATAAATAGTGATTTATTTTTAAAAAGAGGTGAAAGAGAAGTGTATTTCCCTGGATAGCCATGTACGTTTTCAAAGCAAATTTTTAAGTATAAGTTAAAAGTTTTAAAGTTGTTATAGAAGTATATTTTAGAAAAATTATTATTTTTAAATGTTTACATTTTAAAGTAAGTATTGTCCAAATTTATTTTGGTAGTAATTGTTTAAAAGTAAAATGAGTATTGTGTTTTAAAGATAAAAAGTTAGTTTTATATTAAGTAATTTTATTTTAAATATTCTTAAAGTATATATATTTTTGAATAAAATATTAAAGTAGTCTTCAATTTAAACGTTTTAAAGTATATTTTATAATAAAGTGGTTTTAAGTTATTTTTAAAAATCTAAAGTATTTGTACTTGGTGATTTCTGTGGAAATAGAAAATATTTGGAAAATTTGTTCCATGAGAGAACAACGGTTTGAAACTGTTTTCAAAGGGTTTAAAAGTGGAAATATATCTTGCGAAGATATATTGAGGTAGATAAATAATTTGCAAAATTATTTATGTGTTTGATGGATGTTAATTGATAGTTAAATAACCGACTATCAATAGTGGCCAATGCGCTGATCGTTTCGAAGAGACCGGGATCGGGATTAATTTCTCGAAAACCACTTCGATCCGGTTTGAACGTTCGTGGGGAAAACGAGTTTGGAGTCGGAGATGGAGCAGTGAAGTGCAAGGGCTAATCGCTACTAATCCCGAGGGTGACTCCAAAATGGATGTAGTAGGAATAGTGCCTTCAGTTCCGTTCGGACCCGGGATGGACTTGTATGGATGAAAGCTTTCGGAACATCGTCAGGTGGACGGTGGGCATTCTAAGAGATGTGTTCTAAAAAGGTAACGCTTAGCCTCGAGCCTCATCAACCGGGAATGACTGAAAATCAGGGGTTATGCATCAAGTCTATATGGGTAGCGCCCATTAGGGTGAGGTCATCCCTGTCTAGATGTCCCTTTTTATATTCGGCTTAGTGGTGCGGTTGTTGATCCCAACCGTGGGTCGATATTACTCGGAATTATCCAGTAAGGGGTAGTTCCGGACTTGTGTTGCAGGGGATCGGGCATGGTCCTCGGTACGCTGATCTAGACCAGGTACTGTGACAAGTGGTACCCCAGTGCCTAGTCATTAGTTGGAAATCCATTCTCCCTACGCGCCTTTACGGTTTTGATCGTGCCCAACTATTGCTGAAACGTGAGATGCAAGCATTTTAGCTAGATTCTATTTTACTTTCTATAGACACTATCATAATATCAGACGGATTTGATAAAAATGTTTTGGTTATCGTAAGGTAAAAAACCGACATGTTTATTTATGGCGTGGTCTTACGAGATACCCTTGTTTCAAAAGGTTTGGAAAACTTTAATAATCCAATTGAGTGTGTTTTCTCACGCTGTTTTTCCAGACTGACTCGGGTGTTATTTTATTAAAATGCTCGGGTCAGACCGAGTATTATAGAATACATGATATGATGCTGTGGAGCTCAGGAGACGAGCTGGATGGCAAGACGTACTTCCGTACTTGATTATTATTCCACTGTGTATTCAGTTTTGTATGGACAGGTGATGATAACTGTCCAGTTGTGTGTCATGAATTGTGGTGTACTCTGATGATATAATGTATAAACAGATATAATTCTTTTGTTTTAAAGATTAGTCATTTATCAATTATATATTGTTCCGCTGCGTTTGTGAGATTCTGATGTTGTTTCTGTTTTCTTTTCTTCTACCTATTTCTTCTTTAAACCAAATGGTTCGTATTTCCGTTCTTCTGGAGTTAATTTGATGGAGATTAATGTCAATTTAAGGGGTACGGGTTTGCGGGCTGTTACAGTAATGTGAACCATCAGCATCATTCTTATCTCCATGAACAACTACCATGCATGACCATACCAGACCAGACCATCGGACTGCACATAGACACACAAAGAACTTTAATTATAAGTAAGAATAAAACAAACAAATTGAAATGACCCAGAGTTTTCGATCCCGAAAATTCCAGATAGTTAGAAAAAGAAGAAAGAGATAGGAGAAGAAGAAACAGAAACACAACACAGATTCTCACATTCGCAGCGGATTATAATATAATATCAAATTATACCAGTTTAAAAAGAATATTGTATCTGTCAATTGTATTTAATACATTAGATTTACACACATACACCATCACTGGACATAAACAAACCAACATATCTCAGATAAATAGAAATATATCACAGCGGAAACACTCCATACGTTCCTGTCATCCAGCTCATCTCCTGTGCTCCAGAACGTCCTTACCTGAAAATCTGTAATACTTGGTCTGACCCGAGCATTACATCAAAGTAACACCCGGGTCAGGGTAGAAACCAGTGTGAGTAAATCCATATAATATGAAATACCAAGCTATATAACTCATGTGAATTACCAGGGTAACTCGTACTTTCTACGAGTTCTTACTTATAATAGTCAATCATTTATCACTCACAACCGTTCTTAGGTTAAATGTCCATGTTACTTAACTTATTCCATTCCAACTTGATTAATCTCACATATCCAATTTATAAGAATTTTAGATTACAAATCGAAGTGGTTTAGGGTATTACTGATACTCGACCTCAGTCCCTTCGAATTCAATATCATCTCTAATCCAAATTGATAAGTTTTAAACAATACAATTATATTCAGGATATCATACCCCACAACAATTTACCCTGTAATATCACAGTTTAACCAAAGTATATCATATCACAAAGCATCACAAATCACATATCAGAGATATCAAATAATCCAAGTCATGCAATATATCTTAATCATCAATAAGCAAGTTTTATATAATTCCTAATTAATTTAATTAATCTCCAATTAAATTAATCACCAACTTTAATCACTTAGATTTAATTTTAAATCCTACTTACTTAACATAATTAATTACAACTAAATTAATTAATAATCCATTAATTATCCATCTTAATTAATCATCCTTAATTAATTATTCTTTAATTACATTAAGTAATTTCCCTTAATTAATTACATAAATTAATTACTCTTTAATTATTCACTTAAATTATTCTCAGTAATTAATTAATGATCCTCTAATTACTCTCATAAATTACCCTTTAATTAATTACGTTTAACAAGTAATTCTTAAATTGCTCACATTCATTAATTACCCTTAATTAATCATATGCAGTACTTAACTATCCCTTAATTACTTACATTAATTCATCCTTTAATCAATTATACTAAGTAATTTACCCTAAATTAATTCCATAAAGTAATTATCCTCTTTATTAAGTAATTTTCCATTAATTACTTATACTAAGTAATCACTTAATTAATTTCATTAAGTACTTAATCATTTTCACAAGTGATTATCTTTAAACTTACTAAACCAATTAAATTTCTTTAATTAATATCCATTGATTTATTACTTTTAAATCACTCGTTAATGATCCTTAAATCAATTATGCTCATTAACTATTCATTAATTACTTTTATAAAGTAATTACTCTATATTGATTACATTAAGTGATTAACCTTTAATTAATTCCACTAATTATTGATTAACCCTTTAATCAATACTTTAATTAAATAATTATCCTTAAACCTATTTAATTACATTATCCAATTTATTTAAAATAAACTTTTTAAAGGGTTATAAATATTGAAATTCTTAAACTCAAAATAATTCTATTCTCAACCTTAATATATTCCAAACCTTAATTATTTTAAATTGAAATGGTTGATAACTTGTTTATACTTGATCAAATTTGAACTTAAAACTTGTTATTCCTTTTCTACATTTAAAACTTGTTAACATATCAAGGAACCTGAGTCAATCCATGTTTTACTCGAACAGATACTCGAGTTTCCTCATCTTTTTCCCAGGCTTCAGTTTTTTATATTTAAAATAAAAATTTTGAAAAAATTGAAACTGTTAAAACTTCAATCTGTTACACGATTACCCTGCTAACATACTCGAAGTAAAACTCTAGACTAACCAGATTATACATGAGCTAAAACCCGAGAAGAACACTCACTAGACAAAACTGATGCACTGACATATCGTACACCTGCACCGACCATCGGCGATGATCCGGCCTCCATGTTCGCCTCCGACAAGTCGCCCATGACTTCCTCCAAACACCTGACCACCCAGAAGAAAGGAATTCGAAGGCAAACAAAAACGAGCAGTTCGTACGAAACCAGGAACAAGGTCGATCACCAAGAACCGCCTCGCGATGCCTTCACCGATCACCAGAAATCTCGGCATCTTGTCCAGAGACTCGCCGTCGTCCCACGCTGCTGTTCCACCCACCCTTACTAATTCTGATTCACCATAGTCGGAATAATCGACTCGAAACCAACCTCGTCTCAAACCACCACTAAAACCCTAGATCGATCTCGCTGAGCCACCACGGTGCTTCAGAAAATCCTTGACTATTTTTTCCATTATCCTCGTTCCACGAGCCACCTTTGACCAGAACCCTGAGCCTCAGTTCGACAGCGTTCGAGGGAAATTGACCATAAACCCAAATTTGATCATCTCCGAATACCTCATCAATCACGCGATTTAAAATCACAAACTTTACATCAAAATTCAAGTTTTTCCCTCACGAATTAGCTTACGTAATCAAAGTAAAATTTCCAGTTAATCAAATTTTAGCCCGTTTTTTATTATCTCTGAGATTTTCCATTATTGAAGTAATTTCTTAATAAAAATTCTTGGAACAATTTTTATGATAAATACTTCATTGTTATAGACACTTCACCTTTAAAAATCAAAGCTTGAATTAATATGGATTGGAAGATATAAATTTATTTGAGTAGTTTGACACTGTGAATATAACAGAGTCAAGAGTAGGTATTCACACAGACATGCACATAAGTATATATATTCAATAAGTTCAGCTATTATCCAAACAAAGTACATTCAAGCAACCATTATTTCACACATCAGAACGAGATTGTATCATATGCATCAGATTCACCTTTTTAAAAATTGAAATTTACTCACCTCTTGGAAGAACAGAGAAAGCTGAAAAACTTATGTCTTTGAACTGGAAATTTGAATTGCCACTTGATTTAGATTTGCTAGCTGATCTTGATTTGACACTAAATTGAATTCACTTGAATTTTGTAGAGCTTCAAGTTTGAGAATTCGATTTTTGTTTGATTGATTTTTTTTTCTTTGGCAGTGTTGTTTTATCCTTCTTTTGTTTAACTTACTTCAAATGAAAGAAAATGAACAGAGGATAGGCCCGATCACATATATCTGTATATTGGGAATGAAGTGTGTAGAGCAAGCTACCAGCTAAGATTTTCTTCCAGGCTTTTACATTTATATTTTATTTTATTTCTTTTCTTCCTTTATGATACAGCCAAGGAAGCGAATTCGACGATGTAAATCGAATCCGTCCAGGATCTCACACGATTAGCGAAAATAATCGGTGAATCGATGATAAATTGGTGAATTTAAGAATACCCAAATGCCCAAATCCGTTGATCACGAAGATACCAGATTCTAGCAATCTTCGACACGTTGATCGCGCACGATGCCGTGAGAGAAGATCTACAATTCTTCGAACGTTGATCAAGCGCACTTGATTCCGTGAATTGGCTTCAACAATCGTTGATTCGAGCGCACTCGAATGCCGAAGGTGGAGATAGGAGATAACACTCAACTACCAATTTTAATGGTGGCACAAAGCACAAACCAAATTTTATTCAAACATCAACTCCCTACAAATGAACAAACACCCGCCTATTTATAGGCAAATACAACTCACGCCTCACATAAGTCGTATGCGACTTAACATAACTCGACTTACGACTTAACGACCTACATATCACACGACTTACAAAGTTACGCGACTTAACAACAAACACAAGTTACAACATTACACGACTTACACAATACAACATACATGCGACTTAACAAAGTACAACAAACGACATAAGAAAAGAATACAAATGACATACGACTTACAACATCCACGACTTAACAACATAAGCGAAATACGACTGGAGCGATCTAACCTTCAATGCGTCATAAGGAAAATCAGTGTCTCGCGACATAAGAAGTTATGGCATAAGAACTTGAGCGACCTAAGAACAGGCGGCATACTGGAGCGACTTAAGACATAGCTCAGTAGTGTTAGGTCACGACCCTCTAGGTCGTAACTCACATAACTCGCTGGCGCGCTGCAGGCTACTTAACTCGCTGACCTTGATTTCTTGACCCGTTAACACGTTGGGCTTGATGTTTGGAGTTGTTAACTTGCTAGGTTGGTCAATGTGACTCGCTAGGTCACTTATAGCCTGTGAGCGACCTAAGATGATTGTGGTGAGCGACTTATCATGGTGCGCTGCATCAAGCGACCTAAGAATGATCGACTCATGGCACGCTGCATCATCGTTTCCCCGCCTTTTCACCCCTTTAACTCGTTTATACGACTTAGTTGAGTCGTTAACTTGTTCCAGCTTCAAATCTTGAATTGGAATATCAGGCTGGGCTGCATCATCCTCCCCTGGTTGAGAAAAATTCGTCCTCGAATTTAAAAGTTCTTCCCCATTGGGTTGTTCCTCTCCATAATAAGGTATAAGATGTTTAACATTAAACACGTCAGAAGTGTACACATCCTCCGGCAGCTTCAACCTATTAGCATTTTCATTGATCCGTTTTACAATCTTTACAGGACCAATCTTTCGAGCTTTAAGTTTATTGTATGCTTCCACTGGAAAACGATCCTTCGTTAGTACAGCATATACTAAATCTCCTTCATTAAATTCAGCACTTCTTCGCTTTAGATCCATAGATCGTTTATACTTCTCATTCGTCTTCTCCAATCATTCCTGAACGATTCTATGGCATTCTATCAACCCATCAACAAAATCAGCAGCCCGCTTAACTGTCCCCTTCGGTTGTGGCACTATCGTTAAATCCAATGGCCCCTTTGGCAAGCTTGAATATACAATCTGAAATGGACTGAAACCCGTACTACGGTTGATAGCATGATTATGAGCAAACTCCGCTTGACATAACTTCACATCCTAGCTCTTCAGATTATCCTTCACAAGACACCGCAACAAATTTCCCAACGATCTGTTCACAATCTCGGTTTGTCCATCCGACTGCGGATGATAAGCACTACTAAAATTCAACTTTGTTCCCACCATCTTCCACAAACTCAGCCAAAAATGACTCAGAAATCTGGTATCCCTGTCCGAAACTATAGATTCTGCTAAACCATGCAAGCGATAGATCTCTCTAAAGAACAACTGTGCCACATGGACTGCATCTGCCGTCTTCTTACAAGCAACAAAATGTACCATCTTCGAGAAACGGTCCACCACAACATATATAGAGTCATTTCCCCATTGAGTCCTCGGCAAACCCAACACAAAATCCATGCTTACATCAACCCACGGTTTTGCAGGAACAGATAAAGGCATATACAAACCCGCATTTGTAGTTGTCCCTTTCGAAACTTGACAAACATGACATCTTCGAACAAACTTTTCAACTTCCCGCTTTATCGAGGGCCAATAATAAGACTGAGAAATCAACTGCAATGTGCGATCCCGACCAACATGTCCTTCTTCATGCAACTCTTTTACAATTTTCATTCTCAAGCTGCAATCTAGTACGCACAATCGATTTCCCTTGAATAAGAATCCATCTACCAACACAAACTCATCAGTACTCCCATCCTTGACTTTCTCAACAATCTTCGCAAAGTAAGGATCTTCCTTAAACAACTCTGGCAATAGTTCAAATCTTGTCACTTCAACCTTCATCATTGTCAACAAATGATTCCTCCTGCTCAAGGCATCAGCTACACGATTCGTCACCCCTGATTTATGGTTTACAACAAAAGTAAACTGCTGTAGATACGCGACCCACGAAGCGTGTCTAGCTGAAATTTTGTCCTGCCCTTGCAAATGTTTCAAAGCTTCATGATCCGTATAAAGAACAAACTCCTTCTGAAACAGATAATGCCTCCAGTGCTTCACAGCTTGAACAATTGTGTAAAACTCCACGTCATAAGTGCTATATCTCAACTTGGCTCCAGACAACTTCTCACTGAAATAAGCAACTGGTCTTCCATTCTGACTCAATACTCCACCAATCCCAACCTTCGAAGCATCAGTGTGTAACTCGAACAATATCTGAAAATCCGGCAGTACCAGAATGGGTGATGTCGTCAAAAGTGTCTTGATCTTCTCAAAAGCTAACTCTGCTTCCTCTGTCCACACGAACTTCTTTCCTTTCATGCAATCGGTTACAAGTGCCATCACACTACTAAAATGTGGAATGAATCTTCGATAAAAAGATACCAACCCATGAAAACTCCTCACTTCAGTAATTGTCTCGGGTTGTGGCCAACTCCTGACAGCTTCCACTTTGCTTTCATCCACTTGAATACCCTCTTTCGACAAAACATATCCTAGAAACAAAACACTGTGCGTAATGAACACGCACTTCTTCGTTGCTGCATAGAATTGCTCCTGTCATAGAATCAACAGCACTTCTCGCAAATGCTGGATATGCTCTTCCATACTCCCACTATAGATCAAAATATCGTCAAAGTAAACTACTACAAACTTCCCAATAAATGGTCTGAAAATCTGGTTCATCACTCTCATAAAAGTACTAGGAGCAATTGACAAGCCAAACGGCATAACCAGCCATTCGTATAGACCTTCCCTAGTTTTAAAAGCAGTCTTCCACTCATCACCCGGTCTAATACGAATCTGATGGTATCCACTCTTCAAGTCAATCTTTGAGAACACAACAGCCCCACTCAACTGATCAATCAAATCATCGAACCTCGGCATAGGAAACCTGTATCTCACAGTGATCTTGTTTAGAGCCCGACTGTCCGTACACATCCGCCAAGTCCCATCCTTCTTCGGTACAATAAGGCTGGCACTACACAAGGACTCATGCTCTCATGAACACGCCCTTGTTCTAACAACTCCTCCACCTGCTTTCTCAGTTACTCATGCTCCTTAGGACTCATCCTATAATGTGGCATGTGAGGTAATGCCGCCCCTGGCACAAGATCAATTTGATGCTGAATATCTCTCAACGGTGGTAAATCCTTTGGCAACTCTTCAGGAAACACATCTCTGAATTCTTCCAACACTGGCTTTACTTCCTCTGGAACTTCAATAGATTCAGTAGCTTCATGTCCAATCAACAAGAACACCTCTGGACTCTCCTCTACTTCTTCAACAAACTCCTTCAAAGTCAACAAAGTCTTTAGCTCCTCAATCTCTTCTGACTTGCTCTCTCCTTGCTGTCTCTTCTTCGGAACTAAAATGATCTTAGTACCCTCAAACATAAAGCTGTAGCTATTGGTTCGACCATCATGTTGCACTGCTCAGTCATACTGCCATGGTCTTCCCAAAAGCAAGTGACAAACATCCATCTCCACCACATCACACCAGATCTGATCTTTATACTTCTTTCCAATAGAAAATGGAACATGAACTCGCCTGTCCACCTTCACCTCTCCTCCTTTCCTTAACCACGCTAACTTGTAAGGATTTGGATGCTTCTCCGTCTTCAACTTCAACTTTCTCACAGCTTCGGTAGAAATTATATTGTCACAACTTCCCGCGTCAATCACAAATTTACACACCTTCCCTAGTATAGTGCATGTCGACTGAAAGATATTACTCCTCAACCAACTAGCCTCCTCTTCCTGCTTCGGTGTCAAACATGATCTCCTCAATATTAGATTACATCCTTCATCTCCCGACGCGATATCCTGTTCATCCTCCTCAACTGGACTAGAATAACCTTCATCAACATCCTCACCTTCCTCTTCAGCAATCATAGCTCGCCTCTTCGGTTTCGGGCATTCATTACTCTTGTGACCCACTTCCTGGCAATTATAACACTTGAAACTGTTGCTGACCTTCGCCTTCGCAACTTCATTCACAACTGGTTTACTGACAGCTTTAGAAACATTGGAACTCCCACTAGCACCCGTGCTCTGAGTATTGGAACTTGGAAACACACCACCTCCTCGTCTTCCTTGCTTCTCCCATGCCAACGCCTTCTGGTGCGCTTAAGCCACAGATCTAGGGTCAAACATATTTACCATATCCTGGATCTGGATCCTCAACCCCCCAACAAACCTAGCAGTCAATTGTTCCTCCGTCTCCATAATGTCATTTCGAGCAATCAGTTGATAAAACTCATCAGCATAATCATTAACAGTCTTTGTTCCTTGCCTCAGATTCTGCAACCTCTGATACATGAGTGATTGATAATTGTAAGGCAAGAATGTAGCCTTCATCATCTTCTTCATTTTCTCCCAAGCAACAATCTTTGACTTCCCCATCTGTTCTCGTGTAAGTTTGGTTTGCTGCCACCACGCCATAGCTCTTCCTCTCAACCTAGTAGCAACCAACTTCACTCGATGATCTTCCGGAACCTCCTTGAAATCAAAGATCTCTTCAACATTAGATAACCAATCTAGAAATTCTTCAGCCTGCATACCACCCTTAAACTCTGGAATTTCAATTTTCATTCCGGACTCCCATTTGTGATCATACTCTGAATGATTTCTTCCATGGCTTCGATTTCGACCATGAACACTACCATCATCAAACTCCTCATCAAAATCTGATGCATATTGATGTCGATCATGACCACCAACATCTCTACCACCACCATTTCTACCACCAACATCCCTTCGATCTACATTCCTATCACGATCGTCAACATTTCTACGATCATGATCTTCTCTTCTCTCCCGATCTGAATGTGGTGAAACTCTATTTCCCCCATGGCTTGATTCAGGTGAAACCCTTCTTCTACTTTGATTCATTTCAAGCATCATTCTCTCTAATCGACCAATCCCCTCATTCAACTTCTCATTGAAATTCTCGTTGATTCATTGCTCCATTTCATCGGCTTCTTCCCTTCCATACAAAGCATCAACATTGCGATGACGTTGAGCTCGTCTCGGTGGCATGATTGAACTTCAAACAAATCTTCAAAAATTCAAACTTCACACTGCTAACACGAACACTTCACGAAAAATGATACATGGCTTTCACAAATCAATGGACAATCTTGACCCTCCAAGCTCTAGGTCACAACTCTCCAAACTTCAATTTGAGCATGACTTATGCAAAGGCGCACTTCCCAAACTTCAACTACCTCGGCCGAACGACTTTGTGAAATGTTCACGACCTAAGGCGTAAACCAACGTGCACGACCTAAGACGATAAGGTGCGCAACTTCAATACGGCGCCGAATTTCAAACTTCACTTCGGCGCGCAAAAATCCCAACGAGCAAAATTCAAACACTTTCCGAACTTTGATCCAAAATGATATGGATCGAAACTCCCAACTTGTTCCAACTTCACGATGAACACCAAACTTCTTAACAATGCAAATCCGATCTCCAAACTTCAAATTCTCGAAACCCAATTCTCCAAATGATGCGAACTTCTTGCGATCTAGCTTTGATACCAAAAATGATGCAGCCAAGGAAGCGAATTCGACGATGTAAATCGAATCCGTCCAGGATCTCACACGATTAGCGGAAATAATCGGTGAATCGATGATAAATTGGTGAATTTAAGAATACCCAAATGCCTAAATCCGTTGATCACGAAGATACCAGATTCTAGTAATCTTCGACACGTTAATCGCGCACGATGCCGTGAGAGAAGATCTACAATTCTTCGAACGTTGATCAAGCACACTTGATTCCGTGAATTGGCTTCAATAATCGTTGATTCAAGCACACTCGAATGCCGAAGGTGGAGATAGGAGATAACACTCAACTACCAATTTTAATGGTGGCACAAAGCACAAACCAAATTTTATTCAAAAATCAACTCCCTACAAATGAACCAACACCCGCCTATTTATAGGCAAATACAACTCACGCCTCCCATAAGTTGTATGTGGCTTAAAGACTTAACATAAGTCGACTTACGACTTAACGACCTACATATCACACGACTTACAAAGTTACGCGACTTAACAACAAACACAAGTTACAGCATTACAGGACTTACACAATACAACATACATGCGACTTAACAAAGTACAACAAACGACATAAGAAAAGAATACAAACGACATATGACTTACAACATCCACGACTTAACAACATAAGCGACATACGACATACGACTGGAGCGATCTAACCTTCAATGCGGCATAAGGAAAATCAGTGTCTCACGGCTTAAGAAGTTACGGCATAAGAACTTGAGCGACCTAAGAACATGCGGCATACTGGAGCGACTTAAGACATAACTCGGTAGTGTTAGGTCGCGACCCTCTAGGTCGTAACTCACATAACTCGCTGGCGCGCTGCAGGCTACTTAACTCGCTGACCTTGATTTCTTGACCCGTTAACACGTTGGGCTTGATGTTTGGAGTTGTTAACTCGCTAGGTCGGTCAATGTGACTCGCTAGGTCGCTTATAGCCTGTGAGCGACCTAAGATGATTGTGGTGAGCGACTTATCATGGTGCGCTACATCAAGCGACCTAAGAATGATCGACTCGTGGCACGCTGCATCATCGTTTCCCCGCCTTTTCACCCCTTTAACTCGTTCATACGACTTAGTTGAGTCGTTAACTTGTTCCAGCTTCAAATCTTGAATTGGAATATCAGGCTGGGCTGCATCACTTTATAACCTTGAATTGATTTTTATTTGAATTGATTTTATGTTTTGCTACTGACATTGTTTTGAAATGATGCATTGTATGCTTGAGATGAACGTGCATTAAATGCTTGTCTCACTAGGTCCCTACATATATATTTATATATACATACATTTCATATGTATATTTGTTTTTACCAAATGCATTTATATTTGTTATCTTATATACATACTTATACATAGTTACATTTACTTATTTATACTTAAACATATTTTTGATATACATTGGTTTATTATATATATATATATTCACATTCATATAAACTTTCTTATATTTTATTTTGTGTTGGCATAAATATACATATACATACATTTATATACTTATATATTTATTTAAAATCATAAACTTGTATATTCTTAATTTTCATATATATTATGAGCATACACTCATATACTTGTATATGTATATTCTTGTATATATATTTTTTCAAACGTCGTGAAGTTTGTATATATTTATCTCTATATATATATGTTTATGGGTATTTTATCTTAATTTAAATGTTGGAGTTTACCTATGCAAAATTTATTTCCCTTTCTATAGGATTTACCTTACCCATAAATTTCAGAATTAAATATCTAATATAATTTTTTTAAAACCGATCCATATGTGTTATAACTTAAGTTTGTATATAGTGTTTAAACCAATTTATATATATATATCCAAATACTTTAAATCAGAAATTTATTTGTTTTGACTAATTAATATTTATATTTCAATAATGATCAGTTAATCTCCCAATCACAGCCGTTAGAAAACCCGGGTCGTCACATTCCTCCCCCCTTTAGAACTTTTCATCCTCGAAAAGGAACGAAGCGAGAATTTTAATTTACCGTGTATTTTAGTTAAATTATTATTTAAACATTTTTAACTCTTTCTACTCTTTTATTTTAAAATTTTAAAGCTCTATAAAATCTATATAATATTACCAAAATAGCTTTTATATAAAAATACTTTTTATAACTCGATGTTTCAACAAGTCCATCCTTATTCTTATAGAAATTTGATCATACGTTGATCAGGCGTAGGACTGAAAATCTATAAGTACTTAGCAGACCCATTTCAACATCTAGTGTAAATACTTGAAAAATAATTTTATTGAAAATATCGAAAACATTTTTGAAATAGGAAATATCTTTGGTGAGAATGCTTTGGAAATCATTACCCCTATCCCTGGTCGCAGTTAACCCGATGGTTATGTTGCCATCCCGGCAAAATCCATAGATAACTGTAGGCCTCCGCACCCCTCGATTACGCCAAGAAACCCGCTACAGATCGCAGTTATACCCGGGCTTTACGTTGCTATCACAGCAAAAACCCATATAACTGTAAGCATCAACGCCCTCGAATTTCGCTGCCAAAAGAATGAAACTTCTCCACTTGACCATAGGTCGAAGTCTACCGATGTTACGTTGCCATCCCGGCAAAATCAAGTGTAGACTGTTGACACTCATCCTCCACACGATTTTCGCTATGGTCCACACAGTAGATCGCAGCGACATCGAGTTACACTATCGTCACAGCATAACCCAAATGCCCCTGTAGGCATCAGCGCCCTCGACTTTCGCTACCCAACAATCCTTAGGAACTAGTTTGTCCGGACTCCTCACAGGATCAACTTTAGAACCCCCCCCCCCTTAGGGCTCAAGGCAGTACCACCCTGTGGCACTCCTGAGAAGTTCATTCAAGGGAGTGCCTTTTCCCCAGAGCCACTTTCAAAACACCTTATACTATACACATATAGTATTTTCCAAATCATACACCTAGTATGAATTTCATATAAATCTCCTTTCTCAAAATCGATTATCCCAAAATCGAAAATTCATAAACTAGGCTTTCCAAGTTCCAAGTTTTATTTTCCTCAACAATCAAAAGCCTTTTTTATAGAAATCCATAGGTTCCCAAAACTTTTTTTCCAAAATCATTTTCACAAAATCCTTTATATATACATACATATATATATATATAATAACCTTGGGAAATTTTGAATCACTTCATACTTGTATAAATTCACTTTTATACTTCAAATACTTTCAAAACCCTTTTCCTCTGTAAATAGATTCAACAAGGGGAGTTTACCATATATAACAAAGATATATAACTTTGTTTATCCCAAATCAAATATTCAAATTTGATTACTCGTTTATAAATTTATTAACCACATTACTTTTCTTCATAAAGTGAATCTTTAATCACAGAAATTTCCAATTTCCATTTTACCCCATCATATATTTCACAAAATAAACTCTTCATTTCAAAGACCATTTTACAATTCTTATCCATAAATTTTCAACATTAATTTCATACAAACCCGTACGATGTACACATATCATCCGTACGCTATATTAATCTGATCGCTCACTCGATCACTCAATTTCACTTCCGAACTAGTATCGTCCACCGACTTCCTAGTGCGGACTCAGATTTGGTTTCTTGATCAGAAACCGTTATTCTCCTTGCAAAGTCACAACTATGATAAAGAATATCCAGTACCAATCAAAAATCCATATCCAGGTTCGCCGTCGAAAATCGAGCAAAAAATCCCAACTAGGATTGATAATACTATCTCAAAATTCTGTGCTCGAATTTGGATCAAATCACTATGCGAATAGAATAATATACGTACATCATACGTATTTATCTTCATTGATTATCAGTTAAAACAATTCCCTTTCTATTCACATTCCTTTTGATCTCTATCCACTTATTCACCTTTGCTTCAATCCTCTCTTGGATTACCATTTTATTTCTTATCTCAATTGGGTATTTAATCATAACAGTTTGTACTCTAATCAGCTTAAATTTAGAAAATAGCTTGAATTTTTTTAAAATAAATAAGTAGTTGAAAAATAACTATTAACTGTAAAATAGTTGTAAAATAGTTAAGTAATTGTAAATAGTTGAAAAATAGTAATTATTTATAAAACAATTGAAAAACAGTAATTAGTTTATAAATTAGTTGTAAAATTGTTAAATAGTTCCAAAAGTAATTGTAAAACAAGCTTAAGATAGTTTTAGGTTGTAATATCCCGGAAATTTTAACAATATCAATTTAATAATCTGTTAAATAATTAAATTGATATTGATGATCTTTGATAATAAGATTGGAAATTAATTTAATAATCTGATTTAAATTAGTATTAATTGGTAATTTTATCTTTTAAAAAAGTTAATAAGATATTTTCTATTTGAATATATATATTTATTTATATATATTGTAAATAGAAGCTTGGTAAATTGGAAATTTATATTTAATTAAATCTGGACTTTTCAAAGATATTTAAATAAGTAATTTTATAGTTTTAAAATACTTTAAGTAAATATTTAATTGTTTAAGAGATATTTTAACTTAAGTTTAAATAAATAAGATTTACAAAAATGGTTTGTTTTATTTCTTTTTAAATATTTCTTGATAATATAATCTCTTGTTTAATAAAATATGTCATTTTCAAATAATAAGTATAATGTATTATTTTTAATATGTATGAATTTTAAAGACTATAGAATTGTTATTTTTAAATGGAATAAATAGTGTATGTAAATATATATAACTTAACTTTTAAATTGAATCTTAGGATTTAATTTTATTTAAACTTGAATTTAAGTTTTGAAATTCAAAAGAATATATATTTAAATTGTTTTGGATTTTAGAATATTTGTATAAACTTTTATTTATAAATATAGTTAGTTTGTTTCTTTTAAAAAGTAATTTATATATAGATAAGTATTTAATAAAATAAGAAAAAGGTTTATTACATTTAAAATAAACATAAATCAATAAAAAGGACATGTGTAATTCTCTAAAGACTATATTATAACAAGTGTTAATTTATTAACTACTCAATGTGACAAATGTCAAATTTTAGTTTTATTTTTCTTTTATTTTTAATAAATTACCAATTAACTTATATAAGCATATAACTCTCCTCTATTTCTTCCCTTATTTTTCCCATTCTCTAAGTTTTCAGCCTGAGACAAATTTTCAATAATCTATAATTTGATCTTCCTCTCAAAATTTATCAATAACCAACTACTCAAAACCAAAACACTAAATCCCTGTAATTCATTTCTTCATAAGCCTGTTTTCTTTTCAAATCTGAAAGCCTATATCATTCTTCAATTAGTAATCAAATCCCTCAATCTCCAAAACAAACTGTAATTCACTATCTAAATGAAAACAAAGCCTGCAACATTTTCTTCAATCTGGAAACAAAGGCCTGTCCTTCTTTTCAAAATCTGGAATTTGTCTGGAAGCAAGAAATCTGTTAAAAGCAAGTAAACTGGAATCTAAAACAACATCTCAACAATACAAGATAATAGAGCATGCATGCAAGTTTTATAGCAAGCAAATCAGTTTTCAAAAGAAAAAGCTCTTCAGATTTGTAGCTCTGTTCTCTGCCTTTTAAAACTGGTGAGTAAACTCTTAAAAAAAAAAAAAAAAAACAGTTCAAATCTGAGATATAATTTGGATGCATGTGAATGTGTGAGATAATGTTGGATTGCATGGATGTTTTAGCATGAAAATAAACTTGAATTGATATGTTGTTTGTGGAAGTTCTAAGTTGAATGATGTTTTCTTGTATATATATAGTAATATCTCTATGTATATGAATTGATTAAAGTTGCATGTCTGATATGTATGTGCTTCTCTGGTTTTCAAGATACAGAGTTTAAATTTAATAAAAATTCCAAATCTTTTTATCTGTTCACTGTTAAGTTTAGAATTTCAAATAAGATAGTTTAGTTTAAACATAATCTAGGATTTAAAAATAGATTCAAGTATTTTATGATTGAAAATATGCTAGAATCTGGGAAATACAGTAGCAGATCTATTCATCAAGTCCAGTTTTCAAAGTTTATTCTCTGTTCATCAATACCCTGTGAGTAAACTCTTAATTTAAAAAGTTTAAGTAGATACAGGATTGTTGCTCGTGAAATTCTGAAATAGGTAATGCTTGCATATGAAGATATAAATGTGCAGTATGATTGTTTATGCTTTGAACTGTGCATGTTAGCCTTCTCTGTTTTATAAGATCCAGGTTTGAAATTAAATCAATTCAATATCTCTCTACTTGTTCTATGTTTGGTTCTAGTTTTCTTATGACTTTAATTTGTTTAAACATAGAGTAAGGCTTGAAATTTTATTTAAGTAAATTAAAATGGAAATTATCTGGGAAACAGGAAGAAGCATAAGAACTTAAACATATGGTTAAAATCCATCATTAGGAATTAATGATTCAAGTTTATAACTTGAATTGATATTAGAAATTATGAATTTTAAGAAGAGAATCAGGATTTCTAATAATGTATTAAGAATGAAATTTGGAATTGACTAGAAAATGGGTTTAAGGGAAATTCTGGCGATCGGCATGATGAACTTCATCGGAATCGTGGTCGAGGTTGGCTGGGGGTCTGACGACCATGGGAAAAATATAATCAAAAATTTTCAATGTCTAAATTGATCGAATTCGATCAAACTAGGGTTTAGGCAGGAGTTTTGTTCGTCATGGTTGTCGAAGCAATTTCGACATGGACAGGGGACTGGAATCGATCGCGATGGTGGGGATGGTTGCTGGAAGTCGTGACGAAGCTTCGGTGAGAAGCCAGGCGATCTCGAGGTGGGAGGCGTCGTAACGGTGAAGTTTTCTGGCTATGATGGGTTCAGTTTTTTTCGAGATCGACTCGATTTCGATTCGCAGTTGAATTTTGATTTCTGGGTTTGGATTCGTGATCGAGGTGGTTCGAGTGGTCAGTGAGGATGGTCGCGACAATCATCTGTAGTCGGCGGCGATGGTGCAAGTGCACCACGTGCACGTATGCACGTTTGGGCATCTGGGTACGATTGTGATTGGGGAAGACGAGTTGAACTCGGGGCTGTCTCGTGCGTTTTGTTTTTCGACTCGAAGCAGATGTGCGTGGGTTTACTCGAAGTAGACTCGGGGAAATGTAGGGGTTAGCTCGGGGTTTTTGGTGATGTTATGTTATCTGGAGTAAAAGTTCTAATACCAGATTTTTAAAGTATGTAAATAATTTGTTTTAAAAGCATAATGGTTTCAAGTTTAAAAACAAATAAAAACCCAGTTTTAAAATGATAAAAGCTTTAAGTTATTTAAATAATTTGTTTTCAAAGGAAAAACATTTAAACAAGTTTAAATGTGTATTTGAAATAATATTTAACTAAGTTTTTAAATACATTTAAAGTAAATAAGCTTTAGAAAAATGTTAAATTTAAGAATAGGAAATTATTAACTAGTTTGAATAAGTTTCATAATTTTTAAGATTTATTTTGTTTAAATGAAATTTTATATCGTCTATTATATAATTGATTTGCAAAACATTTCAAATGGAAGTATAAAGATATAACTAAGTTTTGAATAAAGATAATGAAATTGTTTTTAAATTATTTAAGTTGTGATTAATCAAGAATATTTAATTAGTGAATTAATTAAAAGATTCATCACTTAATAAAATTTATTAGTATAATTAATTGAAGATGAGATTAATTAAAGATATTACTTAGAGTAAGTAATTAGTGGATAGTTAATAATGGAACATTAACTAGTGAATAAGAAGTGATTAATTTAGGTAATTAAATTTACTTAATTAATTAAGGTAATTAATTAAGGATAAACTTTGAATTTAATTAAGTGTTAATTACTTAATTAATTAAGTGAATTACTTAGTGTAGGTAATTAAAGTGTAATTACTAAATGTAATTAATAAAAAAAGAATAATTATTTTTTTTGAAGTAATTAATGGAAGGTAATTAAAGATTAATTACTTAGATGATTAATTAAGGATAATTAATGTGATAAGTTAAGGTTAATTAATTAATAGATATGATTAATTAAAGTTAAATTAATTAATGTTATTAATTAATAGAGGTGATTAATAAAAGTATAATTACTTAATTTAAAAGTAATTAGTGGATAATTAATGAAAGTAATTTGTGGATGATTACTTAATGGAAATGATTTGAGGTTAATTAATGGGAGTAATTAAGAAATAATTACTTAGTATAATTAATTAATTAATTAAGGTTTAATTAATTAAAGGTAAGTGATTAATAGTTAATTGATTTCTGTAATTAATTAAAGGATAATTACTTATGTAATTAATTAAGTGGAGTAATTAATTAAGGAAGTAATTAAGGGTCATTAATTAATATAATTAATAATGTAATTAAGATTAATTAAAATTTATTAATCAATAATAAGTAATTAAAGAGTAATTAATTAATGTGATTAATTAAAGATTAATGTAATTAATTACAGTTAATTAATTAATGAAGTAATTAAAGGTTAATTACTATATTTGATCAAGGATAATTAATTTAAAGGCTAATTACTTTAATGTAATTAAAAGATAATTAATCAAAGATGATTAATTGAAATGAATTATTAGAGGATAATTAATTAATTGATTTAATTAATTAATGGTTAAGTAAGAAGGATTTATAAAATAAAGTAATTAATTTAATTCACTTTAAATTAATTAGAGATAATATAAATCATTACTTATGGATGGATGATAATACTAAATGCTTTGCATTGATTGATATCTCTGATGAGATATATGCTGTGTGATATGGATGGTTAATTGTGATGATAATATGGATTATCTGATAATGTTGATTATCTATTGTGAATTATCTTTCTTTGTGTATAAAGATAATGAATTGAAATTGTTTTAACCTTTAAAACAACTTGGCCTTAAAAGATACGTTTTGGATTTCGATGAGACCGGGATCGGGTTTCCGTATACCGGATTTCCAGGTCTGGAGACCCGAATACCACATCGATCCAAATTAACGATAGGTCGTGAATCAAGTGAAGATAAAGATTCAGAGTGCAAGGGTTATTGTCGTTAACTCTGAGGGTGATTCCAAAACGAGTGTAACGAGATAATGCCTTCGGTTTCGTTCGAACCCGGAACGAACTTGTATGGATTGAATGCTTTCAGAACATCGTCAGGTGGACGATGAGCATTCTAAGTGATGTGTTCTTTTCTAAGGTAATCGTGACCTCAAGCCTCACAAACCGGGAATGGCTAAAACAGGGGAGGTGCAGCAAGGTTAGTGGGTAGCACCCAAGTAGGACAAGATTACCTCTGTCTAGAAGTCCCTTCTTATTTCGGCTTAGTGTGTGCGGTTGCTGATCCCAACCGTGAGGTATCTTGTGCGGGAATTATCCAGTAAGGGATGTTCCGACCTTGTGTTGCAGGGGATTGGGAGTGATCCTCGGTACGGTGATCTAGGCCACGTACTGTGACGGGCGGTACCCCAGTAGCCCTGCCATTGTATGGAATCCAAACTCCAATAAGTGCCGTACGTATTAGTTGTGCCCAACTATGTTGGAATGTGAGATGTAAGCATTTCAGCTATTTCTGTATTTTACTTGAAAACCCTAGACCCTATTATAATATAACTGGATTTCCTATCAAATGTTTTGGTTAGCGTAAGGTAAAAACTTTTCCATGTTTATGTGTGGGAAGTCTTACGTGATACCTTTGTTTTCAAAAGGTTTTGAAGTTAAACAATTTTAACCCGTTTACTCACACCAGACCCATGTCTGACCCAAGTTGTTTATTTCTGTTTTATAAACTCTTGGGTACTCAAATTTTTACGAGTAGCCAAGGGATTCAGGTTAGCCTTGACGAATTGTGGAGGAGCAATGGAGCAGGAGGCTTCGGCGTTGTAGATAGATAGTAGTTTCCGCTGTGTTGATCTTGTTTAGATCTTTGTTTTGTATTGAGTTGTAATAACTAGACAGATGTTTATAACTGTCTAGTATGTGATGTGTAATCTGTGTAACTCTGATAAGTGTTGTATATGATACTGTGTAATATTTATGTGATATAATATATTTTGTTCGTTTCCGCTGTGAGTATTTGTGTTTGTTTCTTTTCTCTTCTTCTCTTTTCTACTTCTCACCCCTTTCTTTCTTATTAGCGATACGACTTTCTATGGAGAGAAAGTCGGGGTCGTCACACGTGGTATCAGAGCTTAGGCTAGCGATAACCTTGGCTCTGGTGGAAATTTGAGTGTATTAATAGATATGAGCGCGTATTTGTTAGTGAATATAAAATGGTTTTATATTGTGTTGGTTGGTTTATTGAGTAGTTTATGGATTCTGGTCAATACGAGTAATTAACGTTATTGATAGGGATCTCTAAACACTTAAATAGAACAATTCGACACAGTATTGTTTTAAAGAGGTAAATGAAATAATTTTACCCAGAAATAATTTCTATATAAAAAGTATCATTTTAAATATATATATATTTCTACCTATTTGTTGGGTTACCTGTTCGGGTTTTCCAATATAGGATATAAAGGTAGATAGGGTAGTGGTGTGTGTAACACGACTACCAATGGTTGGAGTCTGAGTATTGAGGTTGGAAGTGTATCTGTCGAGACTGTAGACCTAATACCGTCTCGAGTAAGCTTTGATGTGGTAAAGGATTTCATCGATCTCCGAAGGAAACTGAAATGGTTCGGAGTTTATCTTTGAAGTGTGGATGAGTAGAGTTGGATCTGTCGATGAGGCAGAAGCGAGTGATGGTATCTTGATACCTCAGGTAATAGTAGCTGTATGATGAGATACAGTGACGATGGATGTTCCCGAAGATGTTTTCTTTGGAACAAGTTTAAAGAAGTGTGAATGTTTCGGTGTTGTGGCTGAGTTCAGCACGGTGTTTCTGCTTTGGTTTGGAGTTCGAGTTTCTCGAAGATCTTTGGAATAGGAAGTCCTTGGCATCAGTGTCAGCAGTGCAGCTCGGAGTATTCTGTGATGGCAGGAAGTTTTCTAGATGAGCGGTTTTTCTGGAAGTGAAGTTCAGAAGCAGCAGAGTGGATCCATTTCTTCGATAAATTGGATAAATAAGTGTAAGCTGTTCTGATTGGTAAAGAGAGAACAGTCTGTTTGGAATTAGGATGGGTAGATCGCAAAAGTGACTTGCGATTGCTGAGTGTTCTCTTGGGTTGTCAGAATTTTTCTGGATGTCTTCAGAGAAGTCAGGAGTTTGTCCACATCTGAAGGTTGAGTTTTCTTATCGACTGGATTCCAGGAGTGATACCGGTGGTTCAGTCTAGTGGAAGGATGTTTCCTAGAAATAGAGTTTGGCGAAACAGCTCAAGTTTTGATGGAGTATCTGAGTTTTATTTATGGATCAGTGAACCTTATTTCTAGAAGTGAGTTGTCCAGTCTGTGGTTGTATCCTACCTCATATCGGAGTTGAGCAGCGAAAGCAGTTTGGAGTGTATCTCTGGATGGGAGAAGTAAGTTTGGAATCTACTGATGTTGTGAAGTAGAGTTGTGTTTGGATCTCGTCTGTGTTCTGATTTGGATAAGTACTTTGATCTACAAGGTTGAATTGTCAGTTTGGATAACTGGAATTCAGTGTATTTTACGTATCTCTGAGGGAGTACGTGTTTGATCTATCTCTGGTTGTAGAATCAGCAGTTCTGGAAGTTTGGTAGTTGAGTCAGACTCGTCTGTAGTCTGATATTCTGTTTAGTTCTGTAGATCTAGATGAGTAGGAGATCTATAGCTTAATAGTTTAGATTGTTTGTAGAGCGAGTATCCCGGTATATATATATATACTTGGGGAAACTTGAGGAATTTTATCTAGAATTTAGTCTAGATAGTTAGAATTGTTTGATTGGATGATTTGGTTGCTATGGTTGCTAGCATATGGTTGATAGTATATGCTTGTGTTTTGAATTAAAATCTTTAATAAGATTATTAAATTACCTTTGTTTAAATTTCGGGGACGAAATTATTTTAAGGGGGAAGGAATGTAATATCCCGGAAATTTTAACAATATCAATTTAATAATCTGTTAAATAATTAAATTGATATTGATGATCTTTGATAATAAGATTGGAAATTAATTTAATAATCTGATTTAAATTAGTATTAATTGGTAATTTTATCTTTTAAAAAAGTTAATAAGATATTTTCTATTTGAATATATATATTTATTTATATATATTGTAAATAGAAGCTTGGTAAATTGGAAATTTATATTTAATTAAATCTGGACTTTTCAAAGATATTTAAATAAGTAATTTTATAGTTTTAAAATACTTTAAGTAAATATTTAATTGTTTAAGAGATATTTTAACTTAAGTTTAAATAAATAAGATTTACAAAAATGGTTTGTTTTATTTCTTTTTAAATATTTCTTGATAATATAATCTCTTGTTTAATAAAATATGTCATTTTCAAATAATAAGTATAATGTATTATTTTTAATATGTATGAATTTTAAAGACTATAGAATTGTTATTTTTAAATGGAATAAATAGTGTATGTAAATATATATAACTTAACTTTTAAATTGAATCTTAGGATTTAATTTTATTTAAACTTGAATTTAAGTTTTGAAATTCAAAAGAATATATATTTAAATTGTTTTGGATTTTAGAATATTTGTATAAACTTTTATTTATAAATATAGTTAGTTTGTTTCTTTTAAAAAGTAATTTATATATAGATAAGTATTTAATAAAATAAGAAAAAGGTTTATTACATTTAAAATAAACATAAATCAATAAAAAGGACATGTGTAATTCTCTAAAGACTATATTATAACAAGTGTTAATTTATTAACTACTCAATGTGACAAATGTCAAATTTTAGTTTTATTTTTCTTTTATTTTTAATAAATTACCAATTAACTTATATAAGCATATAACTCTCCTCTATTTCTTCCCTTATTTTTCCCATTCTCTAAGTTTTCAGCCTGAGACAAATTTTCAATAATCTGTAATTTGATCTTCCTCTCAAAATTTATCAATAACCAACTACTCAAAACCAAAACACTAAATCCCTGTAATTCATTTCTTCATAAGCCTGTTTTCTTTTCAAATCTGAAAGCCTATATCATTCTTCAATTAGTAATCAAATCCCTCAATCTCCAAAACAAACTGTAATTCACTATCTAAATGAAAACAAAGCCTGCAACATTTTCTTCAATCTGGAAACAAAGGCCTGTCCTTCTTTTCAAAATCTGGAATTTGTCTGGAAGCAAGAAATCTGTTAAAAGCAAGTAAACTGGAATCTAAAACAACATCTCAACAATACAAGATAATAGAGCATGCATGCAAGTTTTATAGCAAGCAAATCAGTTTTCAAAAGAAAAAGCTCTTCAGATTTGTAGCTCTGTTCTCTGCCTTTTAAAACTGGTGAGTAAACTCTTAAAAAAAAAAAAAAAAAACAGTTCAAATCTGAGATATAATTTGGATGCATGTGAATGTGTGAGATAATGTTGGATTGCATGGATGTTTTAGCATGAAAATAAACTTGAATTGATATGTTGTTTGTGGAAGTTCTAAGTTGAATGATGTTTTCTTGTATATATATAGTAATATCTCTATGTATATGAATTGATTAAAGTTGCATGTCTGATATGTATGTGCTTCTCTGGTTTTCAAGATACAGAGTTTAAATTTAATAAAAATTCCAAATCTTTTTATCTGTTCACTGTTAAGTTTAGAATTTCAAATAAGATAGTTTAGTTTAAACATAATCTAGGATTTAAAAATAGATTCAAGTATTTTATGATTGAAAATATGCTAGAATCTGGGAAATACAGTAGCAGATCTATTCATCAAGTCCAGTTTTCAAAGTTTATTCTCTGTTCATCAATACCCTGTGAGTAAACTCTTAATTTAAAAAGTTTAAGTAGATACAGGATTGTTGCTCGTGAAATTCTGAAATAGGTAATGCTTGCATATGAAGATATAAATGTGCAGTATGATTGTTTATGCTTTGAACTGTGCATGTTAGCCTTCTCTGTTTTATAAGATCCAGGTTTGAAATTAAATCAATTCAATATCTCTCTACTTGTTCTATGTTTGGTTCTAGTTTTCTTATGACTTTAATTTGTTTAAACATAGAGTAAGGCTTGAAATTTTATTTAAGTAAATTAAAATGGAAATTATCTGGGAAACAGGAAGAAGCATAAGAACTTAAACATATGGTTAAAATCCATCATTAGGAATTAATGATTCAAGTTTATAACTTGAATTGATATTAGAAATTATGAATTTTAAGAAGAGAATCAGGATTTCTAATAATGTATTAAGAATGAAATTTGGAATTGACTAGAAAATGGGTTTAAGGGAAATTCTGGCGATCGGCATGATGAACTTCATCGGAATCGTGGTCGAGGTTGGCTGGGGGTCTGACGACCATGGGAAAAATATAATCAAAAATTTTCAATGTCTAAATTGATCGAATTCGATCAAACTAGGGTTTAGGCAGGAGTTTTGTTCGTCATGGTTGTCGAAGCAATTTCGACATGGACAGGGGACTGGAATCGATCGCGATGGTGGGGATGGTTGCTGGAAGTCGTGACGAAGCTTCGGTGAGAAGCCAGGCGATCTCGAGGTGGGAGGCGTCGTAACGGTGAAGTTTTCTGGCTATGATGGGTTCAGTTTTTTTCGAGATCGACTCGATTTCGATTCGCAGTTGAATTTTGATTTCTGGGTTTGGATTCGTGATCGAGGTGGTTCGAGTGGTCAGTGAGGATGGTCGCGACAATCATCTGTAGTCGGCGGCGATGGTGCAAGTGCACCACGTGCACGTATGCACGTTTGGGCATCTGGGTACGATTGTGATTGGGGAAGACGAGTTGAACTCGGGGCTGTCTCGTGCGTTTTGTTTTTCGACTCGAAGCAGATGTGCGTGGGTTTACTCGAAGTAGACTCGGGGAAATGTAGGGGTTAGCTCGGGGTTTTTGGTGATGTTATGTTATCTGGAGTAAAAGTTCTAATACCAGATTTTTAAAGTATGTAAATAATTTGTTTTAAAAGCATAATGGTTTCAAGTTTAAAAACAAATAAAAACCCAGTTTTAAAATGATAAAAGCTTTAAGTTATTTAAATAATTTGTTTTCAAAGGAAAAACATTTAAACAAGTTTAAATGTGTATTTGAAATAATATTTAACTAAGTTTTTAAATACATTTAAAGTAAATAAGCTTTAGAAAAATGTTAAATTTAAGAATAGGAAATTATTAACTAGTTTGAATAAGTTTCATAATTTTTAAGATTTATTTTGTTTAAATGAAATTTTATATCGTCTATTATATAATTGATTTGCAAAACATTTCAAATGGAAGTATAAAGATATAACTAAGTTTTGAATAAAGATAATGAAATTGTTTTTAAATTATTTAAGTTGTGATTAATCAAGAATATTTAATTAGTGAATTAATTAAAAGATTCATCACTTAATAAAATTTATTAGTATAATTAATTGAAGATGAGATTAATTAAAGATATTACTTAGAGTAAGTAATTAGTGGATAGTTAATAATGGAACATTAACTAGTGAATAAGAAGTGATTAATTTAGGTAATTAAATTTACTTAATTAATTAAGGTAATTAATTAAGGATAAACTTTGAATTTAATTAAGTGTTAATTACTTAATTAATTAAGTGAATTACTTAGTGTAGGTAATTAAAGTGTAATTACTAAATGTAATTAATAAAAAAAGAATAATTATTTTTTTTGAAGTAATTAATGGAAGGTAATTAAAGATTAATTACTTAGATGATTAATTAAGGATAATTAATGTGATAAGTTAAGGTTAATTAATTAATAGATATGATTAATTAAAGTTAAATTAATTAATGTTATTAATTAATAGAGGTGATTAATAAAAGTATAATTACTTAATTTAAAAGTAATTAGTGGATAATTAATGAAAGTAATTTGTGGGTGATTACTTAATGGAAATGATTTGAGGTTAATTAATGGGAGTAATTAAGAAATAATTACTTAGTATAATTAATTAATTAATTAAGGTTTAATTAATTAAAGGTAAGTGATTAATAGTTAATTGATTTCTGTAATTAATTAAAGGATAATTACTTATGTAATTAATTAAGTGGAGTAATTAATTAAGGAAGTAATTAAGGGTCATTAATTAATATAATTAATAATGTAATTAAGATTAATTAAAATTTATTAATCAATAATAAGTAATTAAAGAGTAATTAATTAATGTGATTAATTAAAGATTAATGTAATTAATTACAGTTAATTAATTAATGAAGTAATTAAAGGTTAATTACTATATTTGATCAAGGATAATTAATTTAAAGGCTAATTACTTTAATGTAATTAAAAGATAATTAATCAAAGATGATTAATTGAAATGAATTATTAGAGGATAATTAATTAATTGATTTAATTAATTAATGGTTAAGTAAGAAGGATTTATAAAATAAAGTAATTAATTTAATTCACTTTAAATTAATTAGAGATAATATAAATCATTACTTATGGATGGATGATAATACTAAATGCTTTGCATTGATTGATATCTCTGATGAGATATATGCTGTGTGATATGGATGGTTAATTGTGATGATAATATGGATTATCTGATAATGTTGATTATCTATTGTGAATTATCTTTCTTTGTGTATAAAGATAATGAATTGAAATTGTTTTAACCTTTAAAACAACTTGGCCTTAAAAGATACGTTTTGGATTTCGATGAGACCGGGATCGGGTTTCCGTATACCGGATTTCCAGGTCTGGAGACCCGAATACCACATCGATCCAAATTAACGATAGGTCGTGAATCAAGTGAAGATAAAGATTCAGAGTGCAAGGGTTATTGTCGTTAACTCTGAGGGTGATTCCAAAACGAGTGTAACGAGATAATGCCTTCGGTTTCGTTCGAACCCGGAACGAACTTGTATGGATTGAATGCTTTCAGAACATCGTCAGGTGGACGATGAGCATTCTAAGTGATGTGTTCTTTTCTAAGGTAATCGTGACCTCAAGCCTCACAAACCGGGAATGGCTAAAACAGGGGAGGTGCAGCAAGGTTAGTGGGTAGCACCCAAGTAGGACAAGATTACCTCTGTCTAGAAGTCCCTTCTTATTTCGGCTTAGTGTGTGCGGTTGCTGATCCCAACCGTGAGGTATCTTGTGCGGGAATTATCCAGTAAGGGATGTTCCGACCTTGTGTTGCAGGGGATTGGGAGTGATCCTCGGTACGGTGATCTAGGCCACGTACTGTGACGGGCGGTACCCCAGTAGCCCTGCCATTGTATGGAATCCAAACTCCAATAAGTGCCGTACGTATTAGTTGTGCCCAACTATGTTGGAATGTGAGATGTAAGCATTTCAGCTATTTCTGTATTTTACTTGAAAACCCTAGACCCTATTATAATATAACTGGATTTCCTATCAAATGTTTTGGTTAGCGTAAGGTAAAAACTTTTCCATGTTTATGTGTGGGAAGTCTTACGTGATACCTTTGTTTTCAAAAGGTTTTGAAGTTAAACAATTTTAACCCGTTTACTCACACCAGACCCATGTCTGACCCAAGTTGTTTATTTCTGTTTTATAAACTCTTGGGTACTCAAATTTTTACGAGTAGCCAAGGGATTCAGGTTAGCCTTGACGAATTGTGGAGGAGCAATGGAGCAGGAGGCTTCGGCGTTGTAGATAGATAGTAGTTTCCGCTGTGTTGATCTTGTTTAGATCTTTGTTTTGTATTGAGTTGTAATAACTAGACAGATGTTTATAACTGTCTAGTATGTGATGTGTAATCTGTGTAACTCTGATAAGTGTTGTATATGATACTGTGTAATATTTATGTGATATAATATATTTTGTTCGTTTCCGCTGTGAGTATTTGTGTTTGTTTCTTTTCTCTTCTTCTCTTTTCTACTTCTCACCCCTTTCTTTCTTATTAGCGATACGACTTTCTATGGAGAGAAAGTCGGGGTCGTCACATAGGTTTAAAAAGAAAAGTTGTATAGTAAATAGTTTGGAAAAATAGATTTATATTAAAACAATTTATTTTGAAAATAGTTCAGAGTCAAACTGTTCAATTTCCCATCAACTCAATTTAAATTTCCACTTCCATTTAAATTGACTCATTTCTAATTTGAATAACTTCAATTTCTCTTGAACTTGATTTATCCCCAATTCAAGTTGAATTAACCTCAATTTCTTTCCAAATTCATATCAAATTCAATTTGATTTTAAACATATTTACTTTAATTACAATTCCAAATTATTCAAATTAATTTAGACTAATTTCAAATTGAATCCACTTCAATTTCAAATCGTTTCAATTTCTATATGAATTAATCCCAATTCCCATTTGAATTTGAACTCATTCAATCTTCAATTTTATTTCAAATTAATCCAATTCAAATTTTCCATTTGAATTTTATACTTATCCATCTTCAATTCTAATTAATTTAAACTAAATTCAATTTGAACTAATGAAATCTAAATCTCAACCTTAAACCATCTCAAATTATATAAATTCGAGTTAAATTTTCAAATGTTGATTTAACCCCTTAAATCAAATTAACCTTTATTTTTAAATCAATAATCTAAATCTTTAAACAATTTAATTCTGAGTCAAATTCTCAAAATTCCATTTTAAATTATCTTTACTTAACTTATTTCAAAGTTCTAATAAGAGTTCAAACAATTTTATCTTAAAAATTCAATTTATTACCCAATTTTTATCTTCTAGTTCTGAAACCAGTTCTTAAACAAATTTTAATTTACAAATTCAATTATTCAAATTTTCAATTCAAAGTAATTCCGTATCCTTAATTTCACATTAAAGTTTAATTTCCCTTTTATCTCAATAATGGATATATTACCACACTTCATTTCTCATTCATTTAAACAAATCCAATTCACAATTTAAAGATTATTAATAACAATAGGATGATATCAGCTAATTTATTTTAAAACATCCACCCATTTCCAATTTCCAAATCTCAAACCCATTTTGAGATCACACAAACTCCCAATTCAAATTAACCATTTAACTCCCCAAGTTAAATCTCAATTTCATCTTCAAATTTCCAATTTAGGTTGCTTGGTAACTTATTTAACTTTCCCAAAGTTAAATTCAATTTACTTAATCTAGACAACCTTACCCAATTTAAATTCCCATTTCAAACTTTAAACTTCATATTAACAGTCTTCTCACTTATAAGTTCAAAAACTTATCACTTTGGGTTTTCACATCGCATTCCAAATTTAAAACTCAACATTTAGAGTTTATTTCAACCCATTTTTGATATTATGAATATTCCTCATATATACATATTATTTCCTTTACACACTAAGTTATCCTTAAATTTTAAATCACCTTTGGTTTTAGTTCAAAACAGTTTTCTTTAATGCTTTCAAACAACTCTTATTTTAAATTAAGATCACCTTTAAAATGTTCTGAATAATACTCTTTATTATTTCTATTAACATTTGAAACAATTTCAAAACTTTTCGATTTACATCCTTTCTAGTTTACAAGTTATTCACATCTAATGTTACTTCCTTAAAACATTTATTTAATTATTGGAAAACAATCATCCTATTTAAACTCAATAACCATTTTATTTTTGGTTTGAACCCAATTCTAATTCATCTTATTTATATAGTTCATTTTATCTAATCCTTATTTGGTAATGTATATATATATTACTTAATTTCTTATTTAATAACCAATTATTGCTTTATAAATATGATATAAACTTGTATAAAATCATCCAATTTTAAAACCATTTTATTAAAACCTTTATATAAGAAAATAACAAGTACGCTCTCATATATATATATACACACACACTCAACTCATCCTAGGGTACCGCTGACCCTATCCTTGATGAGTAATCCCTACTAGAGCCAAGGTTCTCGCTTAACCTTCGCTCTGATAACAAATGAAACGACCTGGAGTTTTCGATCCCGAAAATTCCAAATAGTTAGAAAAAGAAGAAAGAGATAGGAGAAGAAGAAATAGAAACACAACACAGATTCTCACATTCACAGCGGATTAAAATATAATATCAAATAATACCGGTTTGAAAAGAATATTGTATCTGTCAATTATATTTAATACATCAGAGTTACACGCATACACCATCACTGGACATATACAATTAACATATCTCAGATAAATAGAAATATATCACAGCAGAAACACTCCATACGTTCCTGTCATCCAGCTCGTCTCCTGAGTTCCAGAACGTCTTTACCTGAAAATCTGTAATACTCGGTATGACCCGAGCATTACATCAAAGTAACACCCGGGTCAGGCTGGAAACCAGCGTGAGTAAATCCATATAATATGAAATACCAAGCTATATAACTCATGTGAATTACCAGGGTAACTCATACTTTCTACGAGTTCTTACTTATAATAGTCAATCATTTATCACTCACAACCGTTCTTAGGTTAAATGTCCATGTTACTTAACTTATTCCATTCCAACTTGATTAATCTCACATATCCAATTTATAAGAATTTTAGATTACAAATCGAAGTGGTTTCGGGTATTACTGATACCCAACCTCAGTCCCTTCGAATTCAATATCATCTCTAACCCAAATTGATAAGTTTTAAACAATACAATTATATTCAGGATATCATACCCCACAACAATTTACCCTGTAATATCATAGTTTAACCAAAGTATCTCATATCACAAAGCATTACAAATCACATATCAGAGATATCAAATAATCCAAGTCATGCAATATATCTTAATCATCCATAAGCAAGTTTTATATAATTCCTAATTAATTTAATTAATCTCTAATTAAATTAATCACCAACTTTAATCACTTAGATTTAATTTTAAATCCTGCTTACTTAACATAATTAATTACAAATAAATTAATTAATCATACATTAATCATCCATCTTAATTAATCATCCTTAATTAATTATTCTTTAATTACATTAAGTAATTTCCCTTTATTAATTACATAAATTAATTACTCTTTAATTATTCACTTAAATTATTCTTAGTAATTAATTAATGATCCTCTAATTACTCTCATAAATTACCCTTTAATTAATTACGTTTAACAAGTAATTCTTAAATTGCTCACATTCATTAATTACCCTTAATTAATCATATGCAATAATTAACTATTCCTTAATTACTTACATAAATTCATCCTTTAATTAATTATACTAAGTAATTTATCCTCAATTAATTCCATAAAGTAATTATCCTCTTTATTAAGTAATTTTCCATTAATTACTTATACTAAGTAATCACTTAATTAATTTCATTAAGTACTTAATCATTTTCACAAGTGATTATCTTTAAACTTACTAAACCAATTAAATTTCTTTAATTAATTTCCATTGATTTATTACTTTTAAATCACTCGTTAATGATCCTTAAATTAATTATGCTCATTAACTATTCATTAATTACTTTTATAAAGTAATTACCCTTTGTTGATTACATTAAGTGATTAACCTTTAATTAATTGCACTAATTATTGATTAATCCTTTAATCAATACTTTAATTAAATAATTATCCTTAAACCTATTTAATTACATCATCCAGTTATTTATATAAGTTACCCCGGGTTTTAAATAAATTTTGTGCATTAGTATTTCTTATTAAATTACATTATCCAGTTATTTACATTATCCAGTTATTTATACAAATTAATTGCCTGACCCGGGTGTTACTTTGATGTAGTGCTCGGGTTAGACCGAGTATTACAGATTTTCAGGTAAGGACGTTCTGGAGCTCAGGAGGCGAGCTGGATGGCAGGAACGTATGGAGTGTTTCCGCTGTGATATACTGTAGTTTAACTAAGACAAGTTGGTTTTAACTGTCCAGTATTTGTGTAATGTTGTAACTCTGGTATATAAAATGTAAATGTACTGATACAGTTCTTCTTTATAAAACTGTTATTTTATTTGATATTTTATTTTGATCCGCTGCGAATGTGAGAATCTGTGTTTTCTGTTTCTTTCTTTTCTTCTATCTCTTTCTTCTTTTCCCTAATTATCTGGAATTTTCGGGATCGGAATTTCCGGGTCGTTTCATTTGGTATCAGAGCGAAGGTTAAGCGAAACCTTGGCTCTGGTGGGTTTACTCATCAGGGATAGGGTTAGTATTACCCTAGGATGAGTTGAGTATATATATATATATTTGAGAGCGTACTTGTTATTTTCTTATATAAAGATTTTAAATGATTTTATATAAGAATATATTTTGATATATAGAAAGCAATATTTCTTAACAATAAATGTTAAGGAAATTGGTTGTTAAAAATTATTGGAATTAAATTAAGAGGTAATAGAAATACAACCAAATTGAAATTAAATAAAGGTAAGTTTGAAATGGATTCAAACTGAAATTAAATCTTGAATTTAGGGAAAAGTTTCAGAATAAGATAATAATGAATTGGTTTCCAAATATGATAATCTTGGTTATTATCATAAATGATTGATGTGTTTAATAATAAGATGTGAATTAATGAGTAAGCAAAATGAAATGTTTAGATAAGTATGACTTATAACTCGGAACTGAAGATGATCTAGATTGTGAAGTTTTAAATCTAAGCCAGAAAATTTGGAATTTGTTTCAAAGTGCTAAAAGAAATAATAAATAAGTATTATTTGAATGAAAGGGTCCTATTTCAAACAAGAGTTGTTTGAAAATTTTAAGGGATTTGTTTTGAATTAAAAACCAAAGGTGGTTTAAAATTTAAGGATAACTTAGAGTGTAAAGGAAATAATATGTATATATGAGGAATATACATAATATCAAAAATAGTTTGAAATAAACTCTAAATGTTGAGTTTTAAATTTGGAATGAGATGTAATACCCAAAGTGATAAGTTTTTGAACTTATAAGTGAGAAGACTGTTAATATGAAGTTTAAAGTTTGAAATATGAATTCAAATTGGGTAAGGTTGTCTAGATTAAGTAAATTGAATTTAACTTTGGGAAAGTTAAATAAGTTAACAAGCAACCTGAATTGGAAATTTCAAGATGAAATTGAGATTTAACTTGGGGAGTTAAATGGTTAATTTGAATTGGGAGTTTGTGTGATCTCAAAATGGGTATGAGATCTGGAAATTGAAAATGGATGTTTGAAAATAATTTGGATAATATTATCCTATTGTTATTAATAACCTTTAAATTGAGAATTGGATTTGTTTAAATAAATGAAGAAATGGAATGTGGTAATATATCCATTATTGAAATAAAAGGGAAATTAAACTTTAATTTGAAATTAAGGATATGGGACCACTTTGAGTTTTAAGATTTAAATCTTCAAAAAGAACTTGGAAATTTAAATTGTTAAGCATTGGTTTTGTAACAACCCGGGATTTAGCTTCAATTAATTATCGTCCAATGACGATTAATCCGTTGGCTAATTACTTTTAGAAGTTTTGATCAGATAAGATTCTTTTGATAATTTGTTAAATATTGGGTGGGCTTTGATTGCAATCTGGTCCAGGCTTTCTTTTGCTTGGTGCCGAGATAATGCTATTCGACCGTTCCCCATTTCGTTCATTTTCTCATTCGAAAAACCCTAAAGTAAACAAAAAATAAACAAAAGAATAAGAAATGGTGGCCTCGTCTTCTCCAAAATTAGGGCTTCTCGATTTCAATCGAAGTTGAGCCTTTGTCGATCGATACTAGTGGTTCGCATGTGCTTCGCTCTCGTTCGTACGCTCTTAGTTGCTTCGATGAATTCTTTGAAGCTGCGGCTTTCACTTGTGGATTGATGGTAGCTTTGTTCGCTTTCTTCGAATGATTTGTCGGCCGGCTTCCCCAATTTCCGTTTGAGCTCTTCTTTGCTTCGAGAAAAAGGTGAGTACCCACTCACATCTAATCCACATCTCATGTTTACTTAAAAATCGAATTATGTGATTTTCGTTGTATGCAAGTGTTTGAGTTTGTTGTTTGTTTATCTCGGCCACTTGATTTTGATTTAATGGTCGAGATGATTTCTGATTGGTTGATTTTGGTTCCCCTGGTCACCACGGTGTGAACTCTGACTTGTCCGACTGTGTACGCGTTGCTTGAATCCTCTAGCATCCAGTTGATTTTTCTGGTGCCTTGTATTTAACTCGGCCTTGACTTTGTGCTTGACTTTTGTTTGTGAAATTTATTTGACATCGGCTTTTGTTCGTAGCTGATTTTGTGAATTTTTCATCGGCCTTAACTTGATTTGTTCAAGGTTTTTGACCTGCTGTTCAATCATTGATTATGATGATTAGTTGAATTCTTGCTTTTTAAATTGCTGGATATCACCACGGTTTCAAATTTTTACATGGTCATATTTGAATTTTGTTGATGATTTTGATTTCTTTGGGACTTCGACTTCTGTTAATCATGGCTTCGGCTATGCTCGATGTTGCTTCACCTGATTCATTTGAAGTTGTAGCCTCTTTTTACACTATGTCTTGATACATTTTTCACTTGTATAAGTTTTTGCCAGAACTTGAATCTAGTTCCATTCTAGCTCATGTATTCACTGTGCATTCATTGTTTGCCATATTGGCTTCACTGCACCTTCATTTTGTGATCTTTGACACCGCCTGACTATCTGCATACATTTAGCTGGTACACATTTGTGATAAGTTGCACTGAGATATACATATGCACCATTGCTATATCACCATATAGTTTGTATTTGTATATTTGTCCCTGGTTTCACTTTTGTATACTAGTGTTGTCACTGCAAACTTGATTCACGGTTGTCTGCATTTGCTTATATACTTATCTTCATATATTTAAACTACTGTCACATTTACTTATGGACGGTACACATTTGTGATAAGTTGCACTGAGATATACATATGCACCATTGCTGTATCACCATATAGTTTGTATTTGTATATTTGTCCCTGGTTTCACTTTTGTATACTAGTGTTGTCACTGCAAACTTGATTCACGGTTGTCTGCATTTGCTTATATACTTATCTTCATATATTTAAACTACTGTCACATTTACTTGTGGACATTGCAGTCTTCGAGTTGCTAATGCCCTTGTATTACATGGTTGATGCTTCTATTGCATTGACCTTGTATAAGTGTAGTTTCATTGTGGCAATTGATCTTCATTATGTTTGCAACATAGTCATTGATATTGTTCTGATCCTTGAATGTATTTGAATCTGGATTGCATATCTGGGCTGTTCATGACTTGTTGGTTTGTAGCCTCGAGTTTGGTCTGTGTTGCCTTCTTGTCTCGACTTTGTATTTGCTGGTTGCTGCGCCTTTGATCTTGGTGGTTTGTGACTTCATTTATATTGCACCTATGTTGAACCCGATTTTGGGTTTGACCTTTGTTCGTTTGTGACTTTCATTGAACTTTCGTGTATTTCATCGCGGTGGTGGTGAGGCAGTACACGCATGCATGTACTACAGCCACACCGATTTGTCATTTTAAGTGACATTTCAATTGGTTGAATTGTTTTGGGGGTTCAATTCAATATTCGGAAATTGTATTCTGATTTGGTTTGATTTGATCATTTTGCGGTTTTCTTATTATCTATTTGATAATTAGATTCTGAGTTTCTAATTATTTATTTAATAATTAGATTTTGTTGTTAATTGCTGTTTAGGCAATTCTGGGGTTTTCATATTATCTTCATCGATAATCTTTTTACTTATCCTTGTTGATGATTTGGATTTGCTGATTCGTTGTTTAACACTGTTTAGTGTTATATCTGCCGTTATCCGATTCTCTTATCGAGAAGTTGGATATACGGGATTTCTGTGACTGTCGTCTATTTGATATTTGATTATTATTGCTTCTATGCATTAATAACTGAGTTTGAATTATACTGACCTGTGTATTATTTTCTTTTGAATTTAATACTCGGGTCAGACCGAGTTATTACAGGTTGTAGATATCCTGCTTTGGGTTGCTGCTTGAGCTATGAAGTCTTTTCATATCTTTTGAAGTGGTCTTCGTCATTTTGTAGTAGTCAGTGTACTGATTTAGGTTGATATGTATTCATGTATATTAGTCGATAATGTACTTGTATATATAACTTCCAGAGTCGACAGTTGTAGTTGTATCATATGCATCGTGTCAAATGTATTGTAACTGACATCAGTTATATATATATGAGACTTTTGTTATCTGTGTTCCGCATTTTATTATCTATGTTATTATTATATATATTGTCCTAAACTATTATGAACCATCGTAGTTTGTTTTATACTGGAATTGGGTATGTCGATGGGAGTAAATAAATAAGTGATGAAAAATGAAAATATATACCTCTCCTATCGAGGTAACCAATACTAGTGTAAGGCCCAACTACGGATGGCCGCTCCTATCCAGCCTTATTCTTCATAATAACAGACAGTATTTCTTTTAATACTCTTTGTTATTGTGAGCATAGAGGTGGGGCGTCACAGTTGGTATCAGAACTTGGGGTTTATGGATATAATATAAAACATAACTTGGATGGAACATGTGTTACAACTATTTGTCGATGTTTTTAGTTGTACTTTGAGTCAAAACTAAAGTTTTGAAATTACGATGAATTTTTTTTAAATATATTTATTTAAAAATAAAAGTGAAACTGTGTTTTGATGATTGAATAATTTGTGTTCTGTTATCAAAGTGCGCAGCGGAAACAGTGAGACTGTCTTCGCTGAATACAGCTGATAATCTTTTTGATTTAAAAATCAAAATGTGAAATTGAAATAAATTTCATTTGTTGTTTACATTGCTGGGTTTATTTTGTTTCTTTGAAAATTTCGAATCCGATTTGAGGATTCGAAGCGATTGCAGTTATGCGATTTTTCTTGAGATTTTGGCTGGTTTTCTTTTATGCTAATCACATGTTGATTAGATTTTGCTGTTTTGAATTATCTTCATTAAAGATACATTCGAATGATTTCTTTGTTCATTTTGTAGTACGTGAAAATTTGAGTTGCATGTTACTGCATTAATTTTACGTTGGACCGGTGTTTGGTTTAAACGTATTTTGGTTGCCGTTATCTTTATAACGGGATTTTTACATCGATGCTAAATTTTTGGAGCACGGTGTTTTGTGGCATTTTGATGAATGAAAATTCACTGATATTACAATTTGATGTAAATTATTTTGTTGAGATTTTGACATTTAAAAATTACTGTTGCTTTGATTTCAGTAACCGCCAAATTTTAAAAGTTGATTTTCAAGCGGTTATTCCGCAATGCTGATTTTGGGATCCGTTTTTACGGTGTTTTGAGAAGTACAATTTTCTTTTCGAAATTGCTACTGATGTTGTTGCTTTAATCACATGATTGGAAAATCGTTTTAAAATGAAAATTATTATATAATTTTTTAACAGTTTGCGCTTTCAAAAGAGTGAGGAAGCGACTTAAATGTTTCAGCAAAATCGAGGATTATGGCCCCTTTCTTTTACTGATTCGCTTAACTACGGACTTGTCCAGTTGAGAATGTGAATTGTTATTTTTATAAAATAAATAAAATTGTTTTTAGGAATTTTACAGTTTGCGCTTTCAAAAGAATGAGGAAGCGATTTAAACGTTTCAGCAAAATCGAGGAGTATGACCCCTTTCTTTTACTGATTCGCTTAATTCCGGACTTGTCCGTTTGAGAATGTAAAATATATTTTTACAAAATCCACAATTTTTCACTTTCAAGGAAACGATGAAGAGAATCAAACGATTTAGTAAAACACGTGGTATGGGACATGTGCGTTTGCTATTTCGGTTAATTCCGGACTCGTTAATTGAAACATCTGCTGTTTGATGATTTTGATGATTTTGTGTGCTTTCGAGCCACTATGTTGGACCTTCGGGTCATCTGCTGGACCTTCGGGTCATTTGTTGGGCTTTCGGGCCACTCTGAGGACCTTCGGGTCAAATACCAGTACTAGACCTTCGGGTCACTCTGCGGACCTTCGGGTCATCTGATGGGCGCCAAAATTATGTTGAGTACTTGGTAGGCTTCGGCCATTTGTTGATGCACGTGCGACGTAGCTAAAAACTCGCCATCTGATGGGATCGATCCAACCTTTTATGTTGATTTTCTAGAGTATCTTAATTGATTTCTAGATATTTGTTGTTTCTAATTATCTGCAGGTAATTAGATATTTGCTGTTATGAGATTTAATTATCGTATCGATAATTAGATATTTGATGATTTGAGATTTCTGATTATCGTTTTTGATAATTAGATATTTGTTGATTTGAGATTTCTGATTATCGTTTTTGATAATCGGATATTTGTTGTTTCTGATTATCGTTTTTGATAATTAGATATTTGTTGATTTGAGATTTCTGATTATCGTTTTTGATAATTAGATATTTGTTGATTTGAGATTTCTGATTATCGTTTTTGATAATTAGATATTTGTTGATTTGAGATTTCTGATTATCGTTTTTGATAATCGAATATTTGTTGTTTCTGATTATCGTTTTTGATAATTAGATATTTGTTGATTTGAGATTTCTGATTATCGTTTTTGATAATTAGATATTTGTTGATTTGAGATTTCTGATTATCGTTTTTGATAATCGGATATTTGTTGATTTGAGATTTCTGATTATCATTTTTTATAATTAGATATTTGTTGATTTGAGATTTCTGATTATCGTTTTTGATAATTAGATATTTGTTGATTTGAGATTTCTGATTATCGTTTTTGATAATTAGATATTCGTTGATTTGAGATTTCTGATTATCGTTTTTGATAATTAGATATTCGTTGATTTGAGATTTCTGATTATCGTTTTTGATAATTAGCTATTTGTTGATTTGAGATTTCCTATTATCGTTTTTGATAATCGGATATTTGTTATTTCTGATTATCGTTTTTGATAATTAGATATTTGTTGATTTGAGATTTCTGATTATCGTTTTTGATAATTAGATATTTGTTGATTTGAGATTTCTAATTATTGTTTTTGATAATTAGATATTTGTTGATTTGAGATTTCTGATTATCGTTTTTGATAATTAGATATTTGTTAATTTGAGATTTCTGATTATCGTTTTTGATAATTAGATATTTGTTGATTTGAGATTTCTGATTATCGTTTTTGATAATTAGATATTTGTTGATTTGAGATTTCTGATTATCGTTTTGTTAATTAGATAATTGTGTTTTCTGATTATCGTTTTTGATAATCGGACATTCGCTAGTTTTGCTGATTATGAGATTTTCTAGTCTCTAATTGATTCTAGAGTATGCTGATTTTATTGAATTGTTGTTTCCTATCTATCTCTGTTGATAGTTAGAGTTTGCTGATTATGAAGTTCGTGTTTTCTAGTTATTTGTTGGATAACTAGATAATTGCAGTTTTGCGAAGTGTGATTTGTGTTTTCTAATTATCTTTGTTGATAATTAGATTTTGCTGTTTTCTAATTATCGTATAAATAATTAGATATTGCTGTTTGTGATTTCTGTATTCTAATTATCTAATTGATAATTGAGAATTGCTGATAATTGTGTTTATCCAGTTTAGCTGTTTTCTGATTATCTATGATAGTTAGATTTTGTTGAGAATGTGTGAATTTCTTTTATGGAATTAGAAGATTTATTTGGCGTTTATATTCTTGACCTTACTTTTCTAGCTTAACCGGTTATGTTAGAAAAATAATTGTTATTGACGACTTTAATTATGAAAATTGCGGGGACGCAATTTTTATAAGGAGGGGAGTCTGTAACAACCCGGGATTTAGCTTTAATTAATTATCGTCCAATGACGATTAATCCGTTGGCTAATTGCTTTTAGAAGTTTTGATCAGATGAGATTCTTTTGATAATTTGTTAAATATTGGGTGGGCTTTGATTGCAATCTGGTCCAGGCTTTCTTTTGCTTGGTGCCGAGATAATGCTATTCGACCGTTCCCCATTTCGTTCATTTTCTCATTCGAAAAACCCTAAAGTAAACGAAAACTAAACAAAAGAATAAGAAATGGCGGCCTCGTCTTCTCTAAAATTAGGGCTTCTCAATTTCGATCGAAGCTGAGCCTTTGTCGACCGATACTAGTGGTTCGTGTGTGCTTCGCTCTCGTTCGTACGCTCTTGGTTGCTTCGATGAATTCTTTGAAGCTGCGGCTTTCACTTGTGGATTGATGGTAGCTTTATTCGCTTTCTTCGAATGATTTGTCGGCCGGCTTCCCCAATTTCCGTTTGAGCTCTTCTTTGCTTCGAGAAAAAGGTGAGTACCCACTCACATCTAATCCACATCTCATGTTTACTTAGGAATCGAATTATGTGATTTTCGTTGTATGCAAGTGTTTGAGTTTGTTGTTTGTTTATCTCGGCCACTTGATTTTGATTTAATGGTCGAGTTGATTTCTGATTGGTTGATTTTGGTTCCCCTGGTCACCACGGTGTGAACTCTGACTTGTCCGACTGTGTACGCGTTGCTTGAATCCTCTAGCATCCAGTTGATTTCTAGTGCTTTGAATTTAACTCGGCCTTGACTTTGTGCTTGACTTTTGTTTGTGAAATTTATTTGACATCGGCTTTTGTACGTAGCTGATTTTGTGAATTTATCATCGGCCTTAACTTGATTTGTTCAAGGTTTTTGACCTGCTGTTCGATCATTGATTATGATGATTAGTTGAATTCTTGCTTTTGAAATCGCTGGATATCACCACGGTTTCGAATTTTTAAATGGTCATATTTGAATTTTGTTGATGATTTTGATTTCTCTCGGACTTCGACTTCTGTTAATCATGGCTTCGGCTGTGCTCGATGTTGCTTCACCTGATTCATTTGAAGTTGTAGCCTCGTTTTGCATTGTGTCTTGATACATTTTTCACTTGTATAAGTTTTTTCCAGAGCTTGAATCTAGTTCCATTCTAGCTCATGTATTCACTGTGCATTCATTGTTTGCCATATTGGCTTCACTGCACCTTCATTTTGTGATCTTTGACACCGCCTGACTATCTGCATACATTTAGCTGGTACACATTTGTGATAAGTTGCACTGAGATATACATATGCACCATTGCTGTATCACCATATAGTTTGTATTTGTATATTTGTCCCTGGTTTCACTTTTGTATACTAGTGTTGTCACTGCAAACTTGATTCACGGTTGTGTGCATTTGCTTATATACTTATCTTCATATATTTAAATTACTGTCACATTTACTTGTGGACGGTACACATTTGTGATAAGTTGCACTGAGATATACATATGCACCATTGTTGTATCACCATATAGTTTGTATTTGTATATTTGTCCCTGGTTTCACTTTTGTATACTAGTGTTGTCACTGCAAACTTGATTCACGGTTGTCTGCATTTGCTTATATACTTATCTTCATATATTTAAACTACTGTCACATTTACTTGTGGACATTGCAGTCTTCGAGTTGCTAATGCCCTTGTATTACATGGTTGATGCTTCTATTGCATTGACCTTGTATAAGTGTAGTTTCATTGTGGCAATTGATCTTCATTATGTTTGCAACATAGTCATTGATATTGTTCTGATCCTTGAATGTATTTGAATCTGGATTGCATATCTGGGCTGTTCATGACTTGTTGGTTTGTAGCCTCGAGTTTGGTCTGTGTTGCCTTCTTGTCTCGACTTTGTATTTGCTGGTTGCTGCGCCTTTGATCTTGGTGGTTTGTGACTTCATTTATATTGCACCTATGTTGAACCCGATTTTGGGTTTGACCTTGTGCTCGTTTGTGACTTTCATTGAACTTTCGTGTATTTCATCGCGGTGGTGGTGAGGCAGTACACGCGTGCATGTACTGCAGCCACACCGATTTGTCATTTTAAGTGACATTTCAATTGGTTGAATTGTTTTGGGGGTTCAATTCAATATTCGGAAATTGTATTCTGATTTGGTTTGATTTGATCATTTTGCGGTTTTCTTATTATCCATTTGATAATTAGATTCTGAATTTCTAATTATTTATTTAATAATTAGATTTTGTTGTTAATTGCTGTTTAGGCAATTCTGGGGTTTTCATATTATCTTCATCGATAATCATTTTACTTATCCTTGTTGATGATTTGGATTTGCTAATTCGTTGTTTAACACTGTTTAGTGTTATATCTGCCGTTATCTGATTCTCTTATCGAGAAGTTGGATATACGGGATTTCTGTGACTGTCGTCTATTTGATATTTGATTATTATTGCTTCTATGCATTAATAACTGAGTTTGAATTAGACTGACCCGTGTATTATTTTCTTTTGAATTTAATACTCGAGTCAGACCGAGTTATTACAGGTTGTAGATATCCTGCTTTGGGTTGCTGCTTGAGCTATGAAGTCTTTTCATATCTTTTGAAGTGGTCTTCGTCATTTTGTAGTAGTCAGTCTACTGATTTAGGTTGATATGTATTCATGTATATTAGTCGATAATGTACTTGTATATATAACTTCCAGAGTTGACAGTTGTAGTTGTATCATATGTATCGTGTCAAATGTATTGTAACTGACATCAGTTATATATATATATATATATATGAGACTTTTGTTATCTGTGTTCCGCATTTTATTATCTGTGTTATTATTATATATATTGTCCTAAACTATTATGAACCATCGTAGTTCGTTTTATACTGGAATTGGGTATGTCGATGGGAGTAAATAAATAAGTGATGAAAAATGAAAATATATACCACTCCTATCGAGGTAACCAATACTAGTGTAAGGCCCAACTACGGATGGCCGCTCCTATCCAGCCTTATTCTTCGTAATAACAGACAATATTTCTTTTAATACTCTTTGTTATTATGAGCATAGAGGTGGGGCGTCACAGGTTTCAAATTCGAAATTGGGAAATAAATTGGATATATCTATTATTATGAAGGAAAGTTAAATGGAGTTTTGAAATTTGGACTCAAAAATTTAATTGTTTAAAGATTTAGATTGTTGGTTTAAAAATAAGGGTTAATTTGATTTAAGGGATTAAATCAACATAAAAAAAGAAAAAGAAATTTTAACTCGAATTTATATAATTCAAGATGGTTTAAAGTTGAGATTCATATTTCATTAGTTCAAATTGAAATTAGTTTGAATTAACTAGAATTGAAGATGGATAAGTATAAAATTCAAATAGAAAATTTGAATTGGATTAATTTGAAATAAAATTGAAGATTGAATGATTTCAAATTCAAATGGGAATTGGAATTAATTCATATAGAAATTGAAATGATTTGAAATTGAAGTGGATTCAATTTGAAATTAGTCTAGATTAATTTTAATAATTTAAAATTGAAATTGAAGTGAATATGTTTAAAATCAAATGGAATTTGATTTGAGTTTGGAAAGAAATTGAGGTTAATTCAACTTGAATTGGGGATAAATCAAGTTTAAGGGAAATTGAAGTTATTCAAATTAGAAGTGAGTCAATTTAAATGGAAGTGGAAATTTAAATTGAATTGATGGGGAATTGAACAGTTTGACTCTGGACTATTTTTAAGATAAATTATTTTAATATAAATCTATTTTTCCAAACTATTTACTACATAACTTTTTTTTTAAACCTAAAACTATCTTAAGCTTGTTTACAATTACTTTTGGAACTATTTAACTATTTTACAACTGTTTTATAAACTAATTACTTGTAACGACCCAGAATTTTGAACAAATTAAATTGAGAATATTTAATTAATTTTAAATATTTGCACGATGATTTAATTTGAATCCCGAATATAACTTTGAAATTGGCGATTTAATTACAGAATTTAATCTGTTGAATGTTGAATAAAAATTTAAATCTTCAATTTAAAGTTGAAGAAAAATATTTCAAACGCTTGTAAAATTTATATTGATAACACTGAAGATAACAGCAGCTTCAGAATTGAAATTTAAACGGTTTTGCTCAGTTTTGAATCTAATTGTTTGAACCGATATTTAAAAATAGTCATTTTTCAAACAGTCTCGGAATTCGACGAAACCAATTCCATTGGGTCCGTAATATTGTATTGTTATCGGATTTCCAATTTCGTATTTTTCGGAGTTGATATGAGAGCATACGGCGTGTAAACGCGTTGAAATTTAATCGATTTCAATTTAAATTTAAATTTAAATTTTGGTCAAACGTCAACACGTTATCTTCCCTTAAAACACGCAGAGAATCACGCTTCTTTGTTTCAGCCTAAAATCACGCAAATGAATCGTGCAAAGTAATGGCGACCTGTTCAATTTCAAAAACAAGCACGTTCCATTCTCGTTCAAATTAACAATGGCCGCTCTCTCCTTCTTAAATTAAAAACCCATAACCGCGTTCCCTTTCCCCCCAAATTCCAAATCGAAAAAAAATAACAACGGCAGCGATTTTCGAAGGCGAGATGATTCGCGAGGCGACTCGATGTAAGGCACGGTAGCGAGTTCAATCTCGTGTACGAAGATAGTGAGGCAGCGGCGACCTATGGTTCGGGGCGAATTTGATGCCGGAGGTCAGCGGCAGCGGTTAGGGCTGCTCGATTGGCAGAGGGGTCGCGCGCAGTGGTGGTTCGATGAATTGGCAAGTCGCGAGTAGTTGAAAGTGGGGCCGTGAGTTCGTCTTGGCGGTGGCTCAGGTGGGCTGGGTCGTGCTCGTTCACGAAGTAGAGGCGGTTTCGTAGGGAGTGGCAGATCGAAGTGGACCTAAGTGTCGATGTAGGTGGATGTCGCGAGCGTGGAGGCGTTTAGCTGCCTCGGGACCATGGGCTTCGATCAAGTTGTCATCGCGAGGCCTAGGGAAAATTGGAAGAAGACTTCTTCGTCGCGGCGTCTAGAGCAGTGGTGGGGTTCGCGAGCTCGGCGAGATTCATGTCGTGTTGGGGCCTTGGCAGTAGGGTAAGGCTGAGGTATATGTTCTTTATTTTTGTTTTTAAAATGAACATGTATATCCAGGAAGATAAAGAAGGTAAATCTTTGGAAAATCTGTTTTAATAATTTTTACAGTAAAAGAAATTTAATTTTTTTTTTGTTTAAAACTAAATCTTTGTTGAATTAAAATTTTAGTTTCAAATGAAGAAGTTAATAAAGAAGATTTGTTAGAGATTTAATTTATTGGATAAATTGATTTATATTAAAGGTTGGATTAACTGGAGTTTTAACTGGGAATATAAATTTATTTTGCTAACCTAGGTGATTATATTGGTAATTAGGAAATATTTTATTAAAGGGGAAATTTGTTTGAAAATTTTAAATCAGGTAAGATAAAACTTTCGGTTAAGTAAATAAATCAAACGATAATTTAATAGTTCGATTTAATTCGAATGTTAATAAAATTTATATGATTGTTATACAAGGTATAAATCAAGAAAATCAATCTGGAATGGAAAATGAGATGGCAAATAAAAAGCAAAGGTGAGATTTTTCTCACTCAAAATGAATTGCAGTTATTATTGATTTGATTGATTGCTATTGGATGTGGTATTAGATATAGTAGGATATATCTATATATATATAGCAATATATACATATTGGCATATGTATATATTGGATTGATGATTTCCCGCCTCGTATAGCGGATGAGACCCTATTGCGCCGTTAGTAAGCGGATATTTTTATAAAACCCATATACCGCGATATTCCACCTCGAAGTGGAATTGGTATTGTGCTAACGTCTGTGGATGCAGGGAAACAGGTTGGAGGGATCCAACTGGATTCCTCACCAGTATTTATTTATTTACAGATATTGATGTATATTCTGTTATCATATGTTGATATATGATGTTTGATGTTGTGATTGACTAATTGGTGTTGTTGCATCATCGGATTCAAGTTTTGAAGTTTAAAAATAACGACTTTTACTTTAAAAGGATTTTAAAGTAATTTTTGAAAGTAGACGTTTTATTGAATTTTTGAATTGATTTATTACAAATAAATAAACGTCTAAAATTTTAAAGTTATAAAAGTTAAGATTCTTGTGGAATAAAATCAAAGTGTGATTTTTGGAAATAGAAGTTAAGAAATTTATGAAATGGTTTAAATTGGGATTTCTAAAGTATTATAAACGGTTTATTTAAAAGATGTACAAAAAATGGATATTTATAAATTTAAAATATTGGGATTGTAAGACAAGTTTCTATAAGTGTTAAAATGAAGTATAAATGGGATTTCATAAGTTAATGAAATCTGAAAGTTTTAAATTTTGTAAAGTTTAAAAGAACGATTTCTTTTAAAATAAATGAATGATAAGTTATTAACTTATAATATGGACTTGTGATATTTATATCGAGTTATAAATTGAATTTGTTAATAAAAGGAATTTATAAATCGAAGTTGTTAGAAAAATAGAATTGAAATTTATAAATGTTGTTTATAAATCCGAAATCACTTATTTTGATAAGTGAATTTTAGAAGTTAATAAAGGAAATTTTATAAATCAAAGTTGTTATAAAAGAGAAATAGAATTTATAAACATTGTTTTATAAATTTGAAATAGATTGAATTGGATAAATTAAATATAGAAGTTTATTAAAGAAGATATATTCGCGATTTTGGATAGCGAATTATCCTTGAAATAAATGTGTAGATATGACTAAAATTTGGTTAGTAAAGTATATTCACGATTTTGGACAGTGAATATATTGTTAAGTAAAATGGGTTTATTTTTGAAGAAGTGATATTAAAAATGAAGTTAAACATTTTAAAGATGTTTTAAAATGTATTATGAATCGAAAGCATAGATTTCAACATTTATTGTTGAAATAGGCGTTTTCGAGAAATAAGGAAATGGTAGACTATAACACTGTTGTTATAGTAAATGATTTCCGAAAGGAAATATTTTTATCTAGTATTGGGATTTATATATCTATCTTAATTTCGAATCCCTATAGTAGTGGTTTTGAGTCGTCGTAACGATGTTTTACGTAACATTCATTTTGACTCAAATAGATGTTATAATAAATGATTTCCTTAACGAATGAAATATATACTTAACATTTATTTAAGTATATCGAATATTTTCAAATTTTGAAAATAAATAGATTTGTGAAATACTTATTATTAAGTATGGAAATGTTTTCCAAAATGAAAATGAGACGTTTTGAGATTTTATCTTCTTAAAGATAAATTGGAATTGAATTTTTGAAAACGATTTGAAAATCGTATATCTGTAGATATTTAAAAATATAAATTCACTATGGAATTTATAAAAGGGAAACTGTTTAAAATAAACATTGATTTATTTTTGAAGTGTGGAAATTTTATATCTAGTAAAGATATTTTGGAAAATAAATAATTTGGAAAATTATTTGGAATCTGATGATGTTGCGCATCTTTATTGATAGTTAAATAACCGACTATCAATAATTACCTTGAGTAGGTATTTGTTGTGAATTGGATGAATTTGAATGCCACACTTATTTTTGAATAAACGCTCACTATTCGGGTTAGCCGGGAAAGGACCATGGGGTCGTATAACCCATTCCGAATATGTGATACGTCGTTATGAATTGCATTCGAAGACCAGTGTTGAAGATCGGATATTTTTGAAAACGGAAGGATTACCGTCGAGTTACTCTACATCGGCTGATCTCCGATTTAGAGGTTTTATCACCCTTAGTGACGGGAAGTCCTGACGTGATTGAAAATTATCCGGATTTGCAAGGGCTTCGTGAGCAGTGCCTTCGGTTCTGTTCGATCCCGGAACAGACTTGTATGGATTGTGTGTCTGACGTTACAATTTGAGATATAAAGCTGATTTCTTTCAAATACATTTCTGTTGGTGGCGGAGAATTTATTCTCTTAGCTTAACACCCTTCTCTGAGACGTACGAGCTCAGAGGTTATGTAGTTGAAATTTATCAGCGATATACTCCCAATTTGGTAACGTGGCATACTGAGTGTTGCTGTGAAATGATCAGTGTTTGATCATTTGCGATATGATCATTTGTTTGATCTTATATCTTGGTGATCATAGGTTGATCATTTGTTTGACCCGAAGCATGGCTTTGTAGAAAGCGTAGCTTTGTGGACGAGACTTCGTCGAGCCTCACACCCCGGAAATGGTCAAAACAGGAAGGATGCAGCAAGGTTCTAGGGAGTAGCGCCCCTTAGTGTATGTCATTCCTTCTGGATAGAGGTGGTATCATGGTATGGAGCCCAGATACTTAACCTATGTGGTTGCTGCATTATTATCTATGTGGTTTGTTGGAAATCGGGGATCCTCGGGAAGATCGGTTACGATCGGGGGATGGCATACGCGTGTCAGTAGTTACCTATTTTTGCAGAGGTAACCCGGCCTTGTGTTGGCAGAGATCCGGTTAGGTTCTCGGGTCGTCTATTCCAGGGACGTACCCATCGTGGAATAGGAAGTTCCTTAGCCTGACCATTTGTTGGAAATCCAAAGAAACAATACGAACTTGTACGGTTTTAGTTGTTGAACCTATCATTCACTTATGGTGGCGCCCCACTGTTTGGATGGTAGCTATAGTAGGCATACGATACTGGTCGTATGTTGGCTAAGATTAATATTATACTTTCGTAATGTTTTCTACACTATGCACTAATAATAATATCAAAAAGAATTTGATTTTTGCGTAGTAAGCATCTTTGACTATCATAAGAAGAAATCTCCTCCAATTCTGCATTTGCATTGTGTGTGTGGTGGGAGGTCTTATGGTCGTTTCATTTTCCAAAAGCATTTCGAATTTGTTTTATTTTATTTGTGAAAAATAACTGTTTTACGATCTCACACCAGTCACCATGACTGACTCGGAGTTTATTGTTCCCTTCTAAACTCTGGGTGCCCACCAATTTCCACACGGGCAGTCTAGAGTTAGGTTATCAGGATATTCTGGATATTCTGGAGCTTTGGAAGCAAGCTGGATGATGAGACGTAGTATTTGTATCTGATATTATTTATTCCGCTGTGTATTCTGTATGAGGACAAATTATATAACTGTCCATTGTTGTATATTGACTCTGATGATTGATATATGTATAAAATGATATAGTTCTTTGTTTAAAGATTATTCATTTATCTATTATATATTGTTCCGCTGCGATGTGTAAGATTCTGATATTGTTTTCTGTTCTGATGTTGTTCTGTTGTTCTTCCTTTCTCTTCTTCTCTCTTTCTTCTACTTCTCTTTTTCTTCTATCTTTTCTCCTTTTTTTTTCTTTTTCTTAAAACCCCTCACTATTGGAGTTTCCGGCATTCGATTTCTTGGCAGTCGATAAAGGGAGTATCGATGTCGAATTTTCGAAAGTCGAAAATTCCTGTACGTGACAGAGTGGTATCAGAGCATATGGTTAAGCGACAACCCTGCTCTGTTGGGTGTTACTCATTAGAGATAGAGTCAGTAGTACTCTAGAATGAGTTGAGTGTAATAATAGATATGAGCGCGTATTTGTTATTGAATATGAAATTGTTTTGTATTGTGTTGACTTATCGGTTGATTGTTTATGAATTCTGGTCGGTACAGTCTAGCTAACTGTGTTGATAGGAGTTTCTAAACTCTTAAACAAGGTAAACCGACACAGTATTGTTTTAAATAGGGTGAATGAAATAATTTTGCCCAAAACTATTTTTGTATAGAAAAGAAATGATTTTCTGTAAATTATTACAGTATATGGTTGCATGGTTGTTAGGAAAGTGATAATATTGAAATGTTATCATTATTATATGAAATGGAATGAGAAACTAAAATAATAACCAAAGATTTGGAAATAAATCCATTTAACGAATGAAATTTATAAATGTGAATTGAAAGATAAAGAAATAAATTCACATACAAATGAAATTAAAGAATATAAATTATAATTGTGACTTATAATTTAAAACAGAATTCCAGAGAAGTTTTTGGAAATGTTTTGAAAAGAATCTGAAAATTTTGGAGATTTGGAAAGTTTAAATTCCTTTTTGATTTGAAAATGAATTTCAAAGGTTTGAAAAGTATTTTAGAGAGATGAAAAGCTATAAACTCTTTTCAGTCGCTGGAAAATAACTTCGGTAATGACTGCAGCATCACTGGTGTTCATTTTCGGGTTTCCAGAAGAGGAATTGCTGCCAAATTGTTTTAAATGGAAGTTGTTTGAAAAAATTGGATTTTTGTTTTAGAAAATTCAAAGGATAATTTGAATTGTTTTCAAAATGGTTTTGAAAAGGTTGAAAAGACTCTGGAATCCTATTTAGAATATTTATGGGAATAAATGAGTTGATAACTTATACAATTTGAAATTTGATAGAATAAATTTAACTTAAAAGATGGAGTTAAATTAAAGAAAGTATAAGTGAATAAATTTGAATAAATGAAAGTGAAATTGAAAATTGAGATTCATTTTGAAGTTGTAAGCAATAGAATTGAATTGAATAAAAACAAATGTGAATTGAAAGAGAAATTAAAATTCATATGGAATTTGAAATCCAGTTTAAATGTTAGTAGATTTAACCGAAGTGGTAAAATTGAAAATATAATGAATATGTAACTTCAATAGTGAAGTAAAAATGTATAAGCAGTTTATATTGAAAATTTTGTAATAGAATTTGCAGAATGGTTTGAATATTGTAACTAGATATTATGGCTAGTAGGATATACAGGTGTTATAAAGGAAATTGGATTTGATTTTCAAAGATAAATTTGAATTGCTCGACAAAAGGTAAGTATTTGAATTATAATATGAGTTTTTGCTGATTTCTTCTCTAGCCGCTTGGCATTTTTCTTTTCTTTTTGAAATCTGAGAGTCCGTAGGGACATTTTGTAGTCGTGCCGTATTAGCCGCGCAAAGGAGACGCTGGCGAAATTTTTCGAAAATCTCGAGTGTTAGAAAATTTTTGAGAAAATTTTGAATGTTTAAATTTGAATTTAAATTTGAATTTGAATTGTGAAGTAAACAATGTTGTCTGGAACTTATAATTTGAGTTGGAAAATTTAGTTGAATTGATAACGGATCTTTAATAGAAGGATTTGTTTTGAAATTAGATAAAACTATTAGATGTTGAAAGATAGTAGACGAGTTAGGGATCATTTTTCTTAACTTGTAATTTCGAGGACGAAATTCTTTTAAGGGGGAAAGTCTGTAACGACCCAGAATTTTGAGCAAATTAAATTGAGAATATTTAATTAATTTTAAATATTTGAACGATGATTTAATTTGAATCCCGAATATAACTTTGAAATTGGCGATTTAATTACAGAATTTAATCTGTTGAATGTTGAATAAAAATTTAAATCTTCAATTTAAAGTTGAAGAAAAATATTTCAAACGCTTGTAAAATTTATATTGATAACACTGAAGATAACAGCAGCTTCAGAATTGAAATTTAAATGGTTTTGCTCAGTTTTGAATCTAATTGTTTGAACCGATATTTTAAAATAGTCATTTTTCAAACAGTCTCGGAATTCGACGAAACCAGTTCCATTGGGTCCGTAATATTGTATTGTTACCGGATTTCCAATTTTGTATTTTTCGGAGTTGATATGAGAGCATACGGCGTGTAAACGCGTTGAAATTTAATCGATTTCAATTTAAATTTAAATTTAAATTTTGGTCAAACGTCAACACGTTATCTTCCCTTAAAACATGCAGAGAATCACGCTTCTTTGTTTCAGCCTAAAATCATGCAAATGAATCGTGCAAAGTAATGGCGACCTGTTCAATTTCAAAAACAAGCACGTTCCATTCTCGTTCAAATTAACAATGGCCGCTCTCTCCTTCTTAAATTAAAAACCCATAACCGCGTTCCCTTTCCCCCCAAATTCCAAATCAAAAAAAAAAACAACGGCAGCGATTTTCGAAGGCGAGATGATTCGTGAGGCGACTCGATGTAAGGCACGGTAGCGAGTTCAATCTCGTGTACGAAGATAGTGAGGCAGCGGCGACCTATGGTTCGGGGCGAATTTGATGCCGGAGGTCAGCGGCAGCGGTTAGGGCTGCTCGATTGGCAGAGGGGTCGCGCGCAGTGGGGGTTCGATGAATTGGCAAGTCGCGAGTAGTTGAAAGTGGGGCCGTGAGTTCGTCTTGGCGGTGGCTCAGGTGGGCTGGGTCGTGCTCGTTCACGAAGTGGAGGCGGTTTCGTAGGGAGTGGCAGATCGAAGTGGACCTAAGTGTCGATGTAGGTGGATGTCGCGAGCGCGGAGGCGTTTAGCTGCCTCGGGACCATGGGCTTCTATCAAGTTGTCATCGCGAGGCCTAGGGAAAAATTGGAAGAAGACTTCTTCGTCGCGGCGTCTAGAGCAGTGGTGGGGTTCGCGAGCTCGGCGAGATTCATGTCGTGTTGGGGCCTTGGCAGTAGGGTAAGGCTGAGGTATATGTTCTTTATTTTTGTTTTTAATATGAACATGTATATCCAGGAAGATAAAGAAGGTAAATCTTTGGAAAATCTGTTTTAATAATTTTTACAGTAAAAGAAATTTTTTTTTTTTTGTTTAAAACTAAATCTTTGTTGAATTAAAATTTTAGTTTCAAATGAAGAAGTTAATAAAGAAGATTTGTTAGAGATTTAATTTATTGGATAAAATGATTTATATTAAAGGTTGGATTAACTGGAGTTTTAACTGGGAATATAAATTTATTTTGCTAACCTAGGTGATTATATTGGTAATTAGGAAATATTTTATTAAAGGGGAAATTTGTTTGAAAATTTTAAATCAAGTAAGATAAAACTTTCGGTTAAGTAAATAAATCAAACGATAATTTAATAGTTCGATTTAATTCGAATGTTAATAAAATTTATATGATTGTTATACAAGGTATAAATCAAGAAAATCAATCGGGAATGGAAAATGAGATGGCAAATAAAAAGCAAAGGTGAGATTTTTCTCACTCAAAATGAATTGCAATTATTATTGATTTGATTGATTGCTATTGGATGTGGTATTAGATATAGTAGGATATATCTATATATATATATAGCAATATATACATATTGGCATATGTATATATTGGATTGATGATTTCCCGCCTCGTATAGTGGATGAGACCCTATTGCGCCGTTAGTAAGCGGATATTTTTATAAAACCCATATACCGCGATATTCCACCTCGAAGTGGAATTGGTATTGTGCTAACGTCTGTGGATGCAGGGAAACATGTTGGAGGGATCCAACTGGATTCCTCACCAGTATTTATTTATTTACAGATATTGATGTATATTCTGTTATCATATGTTGATATATGATGTTTGATGTTGTGATTGACTAATTGGTGCTGTTGCATCATCGGATTCAAGTTTTGAAGTTTAAAAATAACGACTTTTACTATAAAAGGATTTTAAAGTAATTTTTGAAAGTAGACGTTTTATTGAATTTTTGAATTGATTTATTACAAATAAATAAACGTCTAAAATTTTAAAGTTATAAAAGTTAAGATTCTTGTGGAATAAAATCAAAGTGTGATTTTTGGAAATAGAAGTTAAGAAATTTATGAAATGGTTTAAATTGGGATTTCTAAAGTATTATAAACGGTTTATTTAAAAGATGTACAAAAAATGGATATTTATAAATTTAAAATATTGGGATTGTAAGACAAGTTTCTATAAGTGTTAAAATGAAGTATAAATGGGATTTCATAAGTTAATGAAATCTGAAAGTTTTAAATTTTGTAAAGTTTAAAAGAACGATTTCTTTTAAAATAAATGAATGATAAGTTATTAACTTATAATATGGACTTGTGATATTTATATCGAGTTATAAATTGAATTTGTTAATAAAAGGAATTTATAAATCGAAGTTGTTAGAAAAATAGAATTGAAATTTATAAATGTTGTTTATAAATCCGAAATCACTTATTTTGATAAGTGAATTTTAGAAGTTAATAAAGGAAATTTTATAAATCAAAGTTGTTATAAAAGAGAAATAGAATTTATAAACATTGTTTTATAAATTTGAAATAGATTGAATTGGATAAATTAAATATAGAAGTTTATTAAAGAAGATATATTCGCGATTTTGGATAGCGAATTATCCTTGAAATAAATGTGTAGATATGACTAAAATTTGGTTAGTAAAGTATATTCACGATTTTGGACAGTGAATATATTGTTAAGTAAAATGGGTTTATTTTTGAAGAAGTGATATTAAAAATGAAGTTAAACATTTTAAAGATGTTTTAAAATGTATTATGAATCGAAAGCATAGATTTCAACATTTATTGTTGAAATAGGCGTTTTCGAGAAATAAGGAAATGGTAGACTATAACACTGTTGTTATAGTAAATGATTTCCGAAAGGAAATATTTTTATCTAGTATTGGGATTTATATATCTATCTTAATTTCGAATCCCTATAGTAGTGGTTTTGAGTCGTCGTAACGATGTTTTACGTAACATTCGTTTTGACTCAAATAGATGTTATAATAAATGATTTCCTTAACGAATGAAATATATACTTAACATTTATTTAAGTATATCGAATATTTTCAAATGTTGAAAATAAATAGATTTGTGAAATACTTATTATTAAGTATGGAAATGTTTTCCAAAATGAAAATGAGACGTTTTGAGATTTTATCTTCTTAAAGATAAATTGGAATTGAATTTTTGAAAACGATTTGAAAATCGTATATCTGTAGATATTTAAAAATATAAATTCACTATGGAATTTATAAAAGGGAAACTGTTTAAAATAAACATTGATTTATTTTTGAAGTGTGGAAATTTTATATCTAGTAAAGATATTTTGGAAAATAAATAATTTGGAAAATTATTTGGAATCTGATGATGTTGCGCATCTTTATTGATAGTTAAATAACCGACTATCAATAATTACCTTGAGTAGGTATTTGTTGTGAATTGGATGAATTTGAATGCCACACTTATTTTTGAATAAACGCTCACTATTTGGGTTAGCCGGGAAAGGACCATGGGGTCGTATAACCCATTTCGAATATGTGATACGTCGTTATGAATTGCATTCGAAGACCGGTGTTGAAGATCGGATATTTTTGAAAATGGAAGGATTACCGTCGAGTTACTCTACATCGGCTGATCTCCGATTTAGAGGTTTTATCACCCTTAGTGACGGGAAGTCCTGACGTGATTGAAAATTATCCGGATTTGCAAGGGCTTCGTGAGAAGTGCCTTCGGTTCTGTTCGATCCCGGAACAGACTTGTATGGATTGTGTGTCTGACGTTACAATTTGAGATATAAAGCTGATTTCTTTCAAATACATTTCTGTTGGTGGCGGAGAATTTATTCTCTTAGCTTAACACCCTTCTCTGAGACGTACGAGCTCAGAGGTTATGTAGTTGAAATTTATCAGCGATATACTCCCAATTTGGTAACGTGGCATACTGAGTGTTGCTGTGAAATGATCAGTGTTTGATCATTTGCGATATGATCATTTGTTTGATCTTATATCTTGGTGATCATAGGTTGATCATTTGTTTGACCCGAAGCATGGCTTTGTAGAAAGCGTAGCTTTGTGGACGAGACTTCGTCGAGCCTCACACCCCGGAAATGGTCAAAACAGGAAGGATGCAGCAAGGTTCTAGGGAGTAGCGCCCCTTAGTGTATATCATTCCTTCTGGATAGAGGTGGTATCATGGTATGGAGCCCAGATACTTAACCTATGTGGTTGCTGCATTATTATCTATGTGGTTTGTTGGAAATCGGGGATCCTCGGGAAGATCGGTTACGATCGGGGGATGGCATACGCATGTCAGTAGTTACCTATTTTTGCAGAGGTAACCCGGCCTTGTGTTGGCAGAGATCCGGTTAGGTTCTCGGGTCGTCTATTCCAGGGACGTACCCATCGTGGAATAGGAAGTTCCTTAGCCTGACCATTTGTTGGAAATCCAAAGAAACAATACGAACTTGTACGGTTTTAGTTGTAGAACCTATCATTCACTTATGGTGGCGCCCCACTGTTTGGATGGTAGCTATAGTAGGCATACGATACTGGTCATATGTTGGCTAAGATTAATATTATACTTTCGAAATGTTTTCTACACTATGCACTAATAATAATATCAAAAGAATTTAATTTTTGCATACTAAGCATCTTTGACTATCATAAGAAGAAATCTCCTCCAATTCTGCGTTTGCATTGTGTGTGTGGTGGGAGGTCTTATGGTAGTTTCATTTTCCAAAAGCATTTCGAATTTGTTTTATTTTATTTGTGAAAAATAACTGTTTTACGATCTCACACCAGTCACCATGACTGACTCGGAGTTTATTGTTCCCTTCTAAACTCTGGGTGCCCACCAATTTCCACACGGGCAGTCTAGAGTTAGGTTATCAGGATATTCTGGATATTCTGGAGCTTTGGAAGCAAGCTGGATGACGAGACGTAGTATTTGTATCTGATATTATTTATTCCGCTGTGTATTCTGTATGAGGACAAATTATATAACTGTCCATTGTTGTATATTGACTCTGATGATTGATATATGTATAAAATGATATAGTTCTTTGTTTAAAGATTATTCATTTATCTATTATATATTGTTTCGCTGCGATGTGTAAGATTCTGATATTGTTTTCTGTTCTGATGTTGTTCTGTTGTTCTTCCTTTCTCTTCTTCTCTCTTTCTTCTACTTCTCTTTTTCTTCTATCTCTTCTCCTTTTTTTTTCTTTTTCTTAAAACCCCTCACTATTGGAGTTTCCGGCATTCGATTTCTCGGCAGTCGATAAAGGGAGTATCGATGTCGAATTTTCGAAAGTCGAAAATTCCTATACGTGACATTACTATTTTTCTACTACTTTATAACTGATTACTGTCTTACAACTATTTTGCAATTATTTAAAATTTCTATAACTATTTGATTATTTTTCAACTATTTATAATTACTTAACTGTTTTATAGCTATTTTACAAACTAATAATTATTTTTCAACTATTTATCTATCTTTAAATTTTTCAAGTTATTTTCTAAATATAAACGGGTCGGAGTTCAAACTGTTATGGATTAAATACCCAACTGAGATAAAAATTGAAGTGATAATCCAAATGGGGATTAAGGAAAATGTGAATAAGTGAATAAAATCAAAGTAAGGATGAAAGGAAATTGATTTAACTGATAATCAATGAAGATAAATACGTAGGATGTACGTATATTATTCTATTCGCATAGTGATTTGATCCAGATTCGAGCACAGAATTTCGAGATAATATTATCAATCCGAGTTGGGATTTTTCACTCGATTTTTGACGACGAACCTGGATACGGATTTTTGATTTGGTTCTAAAATTCTCTATCATAGTTTGTACCTATGCAAGGAGAATGACGATTTCTGATCAAGAAACCAGATCTGAGTCCGCACTAGGAAGTCGGGTGGACAATACTAGTTCGGAAGTGAAATTGTGTGATCGAGTGAGCAATCAGATTGATATTGCATACGGATGATATGTGGACATCGTACGAGTTTGAATGAAATTGATATTGTAAGTTGTGGATAAGAATTGTAAAGTGGTTTTGAAATGAAAAGTGTATTTTGTGAGATATATGAGGATATAAGGTGGAAATTTAATATTTCTATGATTAAAATTTACTTTATGGAAGTAAGCAATATGGTAAATGACTTTACAAAAGAGTAATCAAAATTTGAATATTTGATTTGGGATAAACAAAGTTATATATCTTTGTTATATATGGTAAACTCCCCTTGTTGAATCTATTGCCAGAAGAAAAGGGTTTTGAAAGTATTTGAAGTATAAAAGTGAATTTCTACAAGTATAAAGTGATTCAAAAATTTCCAAAGGTTATTATATATATACGTATTATATATAAAGGATTTTGTGAAAATGATTTTGAGGAAAGGTTTTGGGAACCTTTGAATTTGGAAAGGCTTTGATTTTTGAGGAAAATCAAATTTGGAATTTGGAAAGCCTAGTTTGTGAATTATCGATTTTGGGATAATCGATTTTGAGAAAGGAGAATTATATGAAATTCATACTAGGTGTATAATTTGAAAAATACTATATGTGTATAGTATAAAGTGTTTTGAAGTGGCTCTGGAGAAAAAGGCGCTCCCTTGAATGAATTTCTCAAGAGTGCCACAGGGTGGTACTGCCTTGAGCCTCAAAGAGGGGGAGGCTCTAAAGTTGATCCTATGAGGAGTCCGGACAAACTTGTTCCTGAGGATTGTTGGGTAGCGAAAGTCGAGGGCGTTGATGCCTACAGGGGCATTTGGGTTATGTTATGACGATAGTGTAACTCGATGTCGCTGCGATCTACTGTGTGTGACCATAGCGAAAATCGTGTGGAGGATGAGTGCCAACAGTCTACACTTGATTTTGCCGGGAAGGTAACGTAACATCGGTAGACTGCGATCTATGGTCGAGTGGAGGAGTTTAGTTCTTTTGGCAGCGAAATTCGAGGGCGCTGATGCCTACGGTTATATGGATTTTTTGCTGTGATAGCAACGTAAAGCCCGGGTATAACTGCGATCTGTAGCGGGTTCCATGGTGTAATCGAGGGGCGCGGAGGCCTACAGTTATCTATGGATTTTCCCGGGATGGCAACGTAACCATCGGGTTAACTGCGACCATGGATGGGGGTGATGATTTCCAGAGCATTCTCACCAAAGATATTTTCTCTATTTTCGAAACTGTTTTCTATATTTTCAATAAAATTATTTTCCAAATATTTTCACTAGGTGTTGAAAATGGGTGTACCAAGTACTTATAGATTTTCAGTCCTACGCCTGATCAACGTATGGCCGAATTTCTATGAGAACAAGGATGGACTTGTTGAGACATCGAGTTATAAAAAGTATTTTTATAAAACTGTTTTGGTAATATTATATAGTTTAAAATGTATTTTTAAAATTTGAAAATAAAAGAGTAAAAGTTAAAATGTTTAAAGAGGATTTAAATAAATAATTCATATCAGAATTAAAATTCTCGCTTCGTTCCTTTTCGAGGACGAAAAGATTCAAAGGGGGAAGGAATGTGACGACCCAAGTTTTATAACATCTGTTACTTGGGGAAATTAAATAATTTAAATTATTGAAATATTAATTTTGATTAATCGAATAAATAAATTTCTGACGATTAATATATAAATTGAATTAAAAGCTAGAAATAAAGAATATATTTATATATGTATACCCTACCACATGAATTAAAGGTAAAATATCCATTAATATATCAATAGGGATATACTAACTTTATGGCATTTGATAGAATATATATATATATATATATGTATATAAATGTACAAATATATATATTTTATGCTCATAGGAAATAATATATATGAAAATAACAATATAAACGGGGAGGTATATATGCATATTTATAAAAAATTGACAAAATGTACATAAGTAAATGCATTAGTATACAGGTTATATGTATAATGGAAGTGATAAAATGTAAATATCCAGAAGATGGCAAACATATGTATGAGATATGTATATTCATAGAGTGAATATGCATGCAAACTTAAGGGGGAACACACGCAATAAATGCCATCACATCAAGCACACAAATATCAGCCTTGGCTTGCCCTATAAGCCTTATCTCCACCACATATATCTCCATCCCTCTCTTTCATTTCTTTTATCATTTCATTCTTTAAAAAAATCTGACACTTAAACCAGAGTGAAATCAACCTGTAAACAACTCAAAGATCATCTCAAAATAGTAAGCAATAGATCAGATCAGATCCAAAACTTCAAGTTTTCAAAGTTCAACTCAACTAAGTAGAGATCAGGAATCAAGAATCAAGTCCAGTTCCAAATTTTTAGAAATCTGCTCTGTTCAAACAAAAATGGTGAGTAAACTATTTTTAAAAACCTTAATCTGTTCTATAACCTGATGTATGTGATTAATACTTGATGTATGCTATGGAAATGTTTGTATAGATGTAAATATGCCTGCATGTATATGAATATATATGTAGAATTAGGTGTGAATGTCTGTATATATATATATAAGCCTTTGTTAGTTTTACAGACCCAAATAAGTTCAAAAATCCAATTCTTCTTCTCTGATCTCTTTTAGCATATAATGTTTAAAAGAAATTTGTTTGTGTTGATACAATACAAATTTTAAAAATAAAGACAAGTATAATTATTAAGAAATTTATCTGGAAATTGGGAATTTACAGTGAAAATCATTATAAGTCAGAAAATCAAATGATTTAATTCTACGTTTTGATTTTATAATCAGATTAGTATTGGAAATTAATGAATTTTGATATAAAAATCTGGATTTTTAAGTTCGTATGTGTTAAGAAATTCTGAGTTGACTGGGTTTGGGTTTATTGTCGTTTTCCGATGATCGGCGTCTAGTGAGGTGTCGTGACTGAAGCCGGAGGTGGTTGGAGGTTAGGGGATCCTCGGAAAAATTGTAGAAGGATTTAAAGGTGGCTGTGGCGGCGGCACGACGTCGAACTAGGGTTTGATTGCTTGTTTTTTGGTCAGTGGGTTTGTCGAGGTGATTTTTTCGTCATGGATGGATCGGGGTCGATCGGACTCGAGGGGATGGATGCGTTGTCGTGTGGTGAAGCTGTGAACTTAGTGGTGTGAGCTCAGGTGGTCGAGATGGTCGGGACGAGGCGTTTTTCGATGATCTATTTTGGGTTCTAAGTGTTCGTAAGGGTTGACTTTTGATTGATGGAGTCGATCATCAATCTGGGTGGTCGTTTGGTACGAGATGATCGTCGTCTACTTGTCGTGGGTCTCGACGATGGTCGGAGGGCGTTGGATCATCGGTGCATGTGCACGAGATGTCAGAATGTCTGCGTTTTTTGTAGGCATCGGGAAAGAAGAAGTTTGCTCGGTAAAATTTGAGAATGGCTCGGGGTTTTTGATTTGTTTCCTCGGGTTTGTTTTGGTATAGTAAACTGGTTTTAAAGTTTTTATAAAAGCAAGGAGGTGATCATGTTTTCATGAAGTATTGACTAGATTTTTAAAGCTAAAAGTAAACAAAGTTCCAAAGTAAAGTTTAAACAGGTTTTAAGGATTTAAAATGTAAAAAAATTTAAATGTTTTAAATTATTTTGTAAATTAATTGATTTGGTTTGGAAATAATTTATACGATGATGATTATAAATTAATTTCTAGGTATGTTCAAATGGAACTTAATAATGTTTGAATTAAGCAAGTATTTAAGATAAGTATATTAAAGATTTTAATTAAGAGGTGTTTTGAATAAATTTATTTCAAACTTTTAATTCAAAAAAGTTGTAATGATGTAACTAAGTTATTAATTAAGGTATATGGTTTATCTTAATTATTTTAAAATCTTAGTAATTGAAGTATAATTGCTTAATGTAAGTAATTAAAGGATTAATTACTTAATTTATTAAGGATAATTAACTAATGTGATTAATTAAAGGTATAATGTGATTAATTAAAGGTTGATTAATTAAGTGATTAATTATTAATGTAATTAATTAAGGAAAATTAATTAAAGGATAATTAATTGATTAAAGGTTAATTAATAAATGATTAAAGGATAATTAATTAAGGTTAAATAATGAAGGTGATTAAGGATAATTAATTAATGATTAAAGGTTGATTAATCAAGTGATTAATGAGATAATTACTTAATGAAAGTAATTAATTGAAGGAAAATTACTAAATGGAGGTAATTAATGATTAATTACCTAGTGTAATTAATTAAGAATTGATTGATTGATTAAGGGTAATTAATCAAGGGTGATTAATTAAAATGAATAATCAAAAGATGATTAATTAATTGGTTGTAATTAATTAATGTTCAGTAAAGGTAATCCAAGTGATTAAAGATTGGTAAGTAATTTAATTAGAGATAAATTAAATTAATTTTGGAAGTGATCAATCTTGCTTATGAATGATTGAATGATGTTAAATGCCTTGAATTGGTTGATATCTCTGATATGAAATGTTTGGTGATATGATATGTTGGGTGGACAGAAATAATGTGGTATCTATCAATTACGAAATTGCTGCGTAAAAGGGTGACATCCTGTATTTAAAGTTGAGTTGTATTTAATTGAATAACGTGGGTTAAGATGACATGAGACTCGAAGAGACCGGGGTCGGGTATCAGTAAATACCCGAAACAACTTCGATTAGAAATTTGCAATAATTCTTTACATGTGATATAAATGGGCTGGAATGGAATGATTTAAGTGAATTGGGACATTTAATCTAAGTTTTGGTACTTAGAAATTGATGTGTGAAATAAGTGATGTCTATAACCACTTGTGAAGTTGTAAATTTATTTAAGTTACCCCGGGTTTTAAATAAGTTTTGTACATTAGTATTTCTTGTTAGAGGGTTTTACTCACGCTGGTTTCCAGCCTGACCCGGGTGTTAATTTGATGTAATGCTCGGGTCAGACCGAGTATTACAAATTTTCAGGTAAGGACGTTCTGGAGCTCAAGAGGCGAGCTGGATGGCAGGAACGTATGGAGTGTTTCCGCTGTGATATATTATAGTTTAACTAAGACAAGTTGGTTTTAACTGTCCAGTATTTGTGTAATGTTGTAACTCTGATCTATAAAATGTAAATGTACTGATACAGTTCTTCTTTGTAAAACTGTTATTTTATTTGATATTATATTTTGATCCGGTGCGAATGTGAGAATCTGTGTTTTCTGTTTCTTTCTTTTCTTCTATCTCTTTCTTCTTTTCCCTAACTATCTGGAATTTTCGGGATCGGAATTTCCGGGTCGTTTCATATACAACTCTAAAATCATTTATAAGACTACTTCTATCAATCTCTAAAACGATTTATAAACTCTTTTTATTGACTTCTAAAACCATTGATAAAATTCATTTTATAAATTTCTAAAAGTATTTATAAAGCTCTTTTTGAATCTCTAAATCTATATATAAAATTTCTTTTATAAATCTATAAATCCATTTATAAACTTTATTCTTTTTATAAAAGTCTTTTATAAAGAACCTTTATAAAAATTCTTACTAAAACCCCTTTATAAATGTCCTTTATAAAAATCCTTTATAAAGCCTTTATGAAAATTCTTATAAACTCAAACCCCATTTTCATTTATAAGCTCTTTAATAAATCTCTTTTATTAAATGAGATTCCTTTTTATAAATCAGTTTATTATTTATAAGTACAATTAATCAAATAAATCAATTTACTTTAAACACCCTAAATAAATAATAGATTAATTTTCCAATATCATTAATATAATAATTTATTAACCCCAAAACATTATTAATATATAATAATTAATAACTTCAAAACATTATAAATAAATAATAATTATTTACTTCAAGACATTATTATTTAATAATAATTATTAACAATAAAACATTACTAATAAATAATAATTATTAACTTTAAAACATTATGGATATGATAGTTAATAATTCTGAACCTTATTAATGAAATAATAATAATTAATCTTTAAACATTATTATATAAATAACAATTATCTTCCTAAACATTGTTATAAATAAAAATTATAAATTCCAAAACGTTATTAATAAATAACTATTATAAATTCCAAAACATTGTTAATAAATAATTATTAACTTTAGACAATATTAATTATTTAATAAATAACTTTTCACAATATAAAATACCGATAAACAACTTTTTAAACACTATCAAATATAATTGAACGACTTTTAAACATATCTAAATGATTTAGAAAAGACAAATAAAAATTTTGGGGTAAAATAGGGAAGTTTAAAATTTGCTTAAATAAAAATATTGCAAAAAACCAGAAGGTTAGATTTATAATCATCATCCGAATTCAAACCCCTTTCCAAGTCAACTGGCAATTAATAGTATTTCAAAATATTAAATTGAAGCCAACGGCCACCACATCACTTAACCAATGTTTATATTGAATCTTATCACTATAGAGGTTAAGTTTTCAACATATAACAATATCGTATCTCATAGGGCCAAACAATCAGGACTGATATTTCATGATTCATATAACAAGAATATTGTTGAAAATAAATCAACAAGGGCAAGGAATCCCATTGGATCCCTCTACAAATTTCTTGTACATCTGATAAGTCCCTAAAATTTATTTCATATATTGACCGCTTTAAAAGCGACAATTCATCAAAACCAAACAATCAACCAAATAGAACATCCAAGCAAATAATCAATGATTTTTATCTACTATAAAACAATACCGATTAACCAAAAAGGTGAGTTTAACTCACTTAAATTCCTGTTATCACCAAAGCATTTAAGTTTCGACGCATTTGGTTTTAGCTAAAATTTGGACACGCTCCGATCTAAGCTAATCTAATTCTGTAACGTAGATATCGTCGATAATAGCCTAATGTGACTGACCGCGTTCGATTTAGATCTTGTATGAACAAGTTATTGAATTTATAAGTTTTTGGATTTAATTTTATTAATTTTAAATTAATTACATTATAACCTTAATTACCAAATTAAATCTTATCTTCCCCAATCAAAACCCCCGCCTTCTACTTGCTTCTAAACTTGCCATGGCCGATCACTCTCACCACCCTATCTCCTCCGTCCCTCCACGAAATGCAATGAAACCACCGCTAATCGCTTCCTCTTCGCATTCTCCACACATCCACCATCACTTTGAAGGCCACGCATCACCCTACAAAAATTCGACAAACCGTAAATCACTTACTGTAGTCGAATGACGGCCTCCCCCATAAGCCATCGCACTTGATCAAAATCTCACCAATGAAGCCCCCTTGCACGAGAACCCCAAAGCAACAAACAACGTAACCTAACTCTGCCCGAATCGCATTGGAAATGAAACCCTAGGCCGACAATAACTCATGACATCACTGTGGAACTGCATAAGCCTCAACTGCAACCTCCCACAACATTACATCTTAAAGATCTATGCTTTCTAGGTCCAAAAACATAAGCTTTCCATTTTATTGTAATTTATTTGCTTTAATTTTAATTTTTGAAGAAGTGTCCATTTCCTTTTGCTTTTGATCAGAAGGAGAAATAAAGGAAGGTATGGGGAAGACAAGGATTAGAGAAAAATGTGTGCTTCTTTGTACTAAAAGTTGGGTGATGTTTATATTATTTCAATATTTTCGGTATATCGTCACCCAGATTTCTATTCACGTATGGACCCTGAATCGACAAAACAAAATAAAATCATGCTCATAACAATGACGCGATACCAGAACAATAATAATATATATCGGTTATTGAATTCTAAAAAACCACAAAAATATTCCATTTGCCGATAAATCGTCAAACGAAAATTTTAAATATTTTTCCAAATTAAAAATCATGGAAAAATCAAACAAATTAAATTAAAAATATGTCGCTAAAAATCGAGTTGTATAAATACGAATATATTTTCTTATTATATATTTATTTGAACTATTTATTACTATAAATAAATTTACAAATTGAATTCATCGTTATTATTTATTAAAATGAGTTATATAAGACTAATAACCCATTAAAATAAATATTCAATTTAAAATCCAGACATTTAAACCACTATTCAAATATTAAGTTCACAGCTCACTTATTTCAAATATATTAAATAATTCCTATATTTGGGATTCAAGTTTTAAAGCTTTTAAACAAATATTTCAATAATTAAAATTAATTAAATATTCAAAATCCATGGACCAAAATTTCGGATCATTACAAATATTAATATGGGTTGATATTGATCCATACTGTATAAATTGATAGCGACCTATATCGATCGGTACCGATCCATCTCATATGGATTGATAACAATCCGTATGAGCTAAACCAACACTTATCGATTTTGGTTCATTCTCTTGCAACTTCGTCATGTTGTTACTCGGTCTTCTTGCCCATACCATTTCCATTCTAATCCAAGTCATTCCATGTACTTTAATCCTATGAATACATTATATATATCGTTTTTCCATTTTATCAAACACTTCATATGCGCCTACCATTCGAAGGCCAAATGGAAGCTTCGATCTACTTTGGCATAACCTGACATAATCCATCATTCTTAAGCACTCACCTAAACAAAAATAAACAACCTAACATAGGATAAATATTTCATATTCAAAATAGATAAAATTTAGGTGATATAACATCATTATTACATATTTAAACATCATTAAAACATTATTTTCTAATGCTAGCCCAAATTGGGCAACAAGGATTCACTTAAAACCATGTTGTATCACTTTATATCAATATATACGAACCGTATAACAAATATAATATGATAGAGGTAAAATCAGAAGTAAGAAGCCCTTAAATAGTCCAAAAACACTTGTAGATTGTAGTATATTAGTTTACTAATCTTCTTTCCTTCATCTCTTGATTTTTTCTCTAAAATATACTGCTTTTAATTGATTTTTTGAAATTAGGTTTTAATGGAGTTTATGAAATGCTTTGGTATGAGAATAGTATATAATGGTGGTTGGAAATCTGGCTTTAGTCTCTTAATTCACGAAATAGGCTAATGGGCCTTACTTAGTTACCTACTAATTCCCTACGTAGGTTAGAAAAACAAAAACAATCATATCTCCTAAATGGTTGGATAAACTATTATTATAACCACTTTTTGAAAATGGCTTCGATGTGGTTTGCACAATGTAAAAGGAATGAGATTCCAATTTGACTCCTATAAAATGTTATGGCCAAAATAAGGTTTTAATTCTAAAATGTTTTAGAATTTTTAAAAAAGTCTTGTAATGTCAAACTAAGCCATGTAATTTATTTCATAAATTTCTATTGTTTCAATTTAATATACTATTAAATGTGTGGATCATTACATTCTTCCCCTCCCCGATACTGGATTTCAAGGGTGAAATTCCTTGAAATCCAGTATCGTAAGGTAAAACTGAAAATTAATTCCCTAATTGTAACGACTCATAAATTAACCTTGAGTGATTTAAATGATTTACTTAGCGATTAAAGTGGATTTTATAAAGGGTCAAAAGGTCAACTTTTGCTTGTGGACGAATTGTACCACGAGACTATTCCATTGTGTTAAGAATGTTTGAGAAGAATAAAATAACATACATGACTTTGCCTTTTAGAGTTATGGAATTTGGATAATGAAGGAAATGAGCTTTTAATGTGCGTGAGAGTGAGAGACCTATTCTCCCAAAGGTGCAATGCCCTGGCATTCATACCACCATAAATCCGTGCACAAAACAACACTCGGATCCACAAATGCCATGGATGATGGTTCGTTGAGTAAAATTTAAACTAAATAGAGTATATCTGCCATAAGTCTATAACATTTCATAGCGAAAGGAATAAAGTATAATACACAGAATTTGCATGTGCATGACAAAAGGAAATCAAATATAAACATATGAGACACAAGGAATCACTAACATAGTACACTCTGAATGGGTGTAGTCTAAAAATACATATGATCTCATATACAGTAGGTCTAATATGCATGATAAAGTCAGACATGTCCATATACAAAATACATGATAGATAATCATAATAATATATAACCATAGCTCTAAAACCTACTCCAGCCAGCAATGTCTCCCTCCTCCAGTCAACCTACTCAAGGAACATATAACAAAAGAAAAATTATAGAGAGGGTGAAACATAAAGCTTGGTGAGTTAAAAGTATATTTAAACTGCTTGATAATTAATGTGTCGGTATTTCATGATTAATGTACTAAGTGATATCCATACAATGTAACGAACCATACCTCAACCTATTTATTCTTATACATCCATAAGTCATCACATTTATACTATAATGATCCACAGTATTGCTAAAATCATAATGGTTCCCAAGTATAAAGAAAACACTACACTCTAAGCTAGTGGCCTTCGGGTCCTGGTAAGGCCAAGATTTGCAAACTATAGTAACTAATACAATTTCAATATGAGGTGCACCATAGCGTCCATACCACTACCTATGAATGTATCAAACATTAGTTGATATGTCACGTGCCTCACCGTTACATATTGAGCTACATATGATGAAAAGTACTAGTAAGCCAAGGCCTAAAATCTCTTATTACTAAGATATGACATCTCCTCCCTCCGAGTCGAGATCGCATGAATGTGCCCGAGCCAAGATAACACATTGTTTCCCGTAATCAATGGTCTAGTAATATCAAGTCCTAAGGCCAAAGCAAAGGGGCATGAACCCACTCCGTATACACAATATGACGTATAGAATCGTATATCAAATATTCTTAGTAGCCTCATCTCAAAAACCATAGAACGACTCTATCAAAACCGATATATAAACCAAAATGCATCGCAAGCGTCGCACATAGCCTCCATGTCTTATAGCATCATCTATATGCTTCTCGATGCACTTTCCCAGACATCCCTATGCCGCTTGAAGCTTCTTAGAAATAGCTATGAAAATCCCATTCTCCATGAGATAATTCAACAACAAATCAGTTAACTAGTAAAATCAACCAATCGATTGATCTTTTGTTCAGTTGATTGGCTGGTTCCCACCAGTCTACTCGAACCATAGCTAAAATGGAATATTTATTTCCTACACTTTATTAAATGATCAACAAGTCAGTTGGTCCTCATGTTCAGTCAATTAATCGACTATGGTTTGACCTAGGTAGGTTGTAGAGGAGTTGGGAGTTTGATTCTCCCCTTCTTGATTCCTCCATTCCCTTACTAATATAATCACTCATCTTCATCCATTTTCTTCACCGTTCAGCTCTATGTCACCGCAACACTTTGTACATGCATTTAGCTACTCATATTTAGACCTTTGCTATAAGTTAATTACCTTTTGGATGAGTACCTCTTCTCTATGGTAGCTCAATGGATAACTTTAAGATGTCGAATACCGATCAATAAATCATGTGAGTATAATCAGTCGAATATCATCCAAACTTAATAAGTCATCGAACAAATCCATTTTCAATCATCCTAATATAGTTCCTACAAATTCATCTCAATCACAGTCAATTTCATAAAACATAATTCAATCCAAACATTCAAATTCTCACATCATTACTATATTGGTTCCTTCATTATACAACAAAAACATTCATTAACGCAATTATCATTCAAAGACCGTAACATCAAAAATAGGGATTTAGTGTTCAAATCACACTTTTATCAATTTAAGGTTGCTAACTTACTTGCAAGGTCAGACAATATATTCAAATGACTATAAATCATTAAACACTTCATATCATTTATTAAGGTCCTATTCTTAATCAATTTTATTCCAAGCTTCTATATGGTATTTTATCAAACACTTTAAGGGTTCTTTATTTAACTTGTTACCAATTACATAATGAAAGTTATAATAATTCCATTATGGTACATAAGCAACCACTATCATCTAAACAATAAATCATGAAGCCAACAACAATAATCAAATGATCAGATTCATGTTTTAGAGCTTACTAACTCTTTTAGATAAACATCTATTCCATCTCTTCAATCAAAGTTAATTTATTTATGTATTACAAAAACTACAAATGAAAAGACTAAACATTCATAAACCATTTCTCAATATCTCAATCACCACCCACGAGTTTACATAGAGATAAACCATGGAATGAGTGCATAAAAGATATCATAGAGAATATAGAGAAGTCCCATTCACCTAAGCATTCTTTAGCAAACCACTTTAGCAAGGAACATGTGCTCAAAGGTTCAACCAACTCAATCTTGAAATCCATATCTTCTCTAATTGCTCCCAAACAAATTAGGTTTTATAGGGTTAGAGCTTCCATTAAATAGGGAAAAGAAGAGAGAAATAAGAATGAAGTGGAAATAAAGATTAACGAGGAAAAAAGAGATTTGTACTCTCTTATTAATCCAAACATATTATAGACCTTGACCCAGGTGCAAAACGAGCCTAGTAACGGGTTTCTCCAAACATGGACTTCCTATACATTATTTCACGTTTCTCGAACATTTTGGTCATAATGGAATAGATATCGGGTCCTAATTCCATCATCTTCAAAATTTATCTTTATGGGTAATTTTTAAATCGACTCCCAATGTCTAAATCAAAATCCTAAGTCTTAAACATATCAATGCTTATACTCAAAACCTATCTAAATGATAACCTAGACTCAACGAAAGAAGTCTCAAGTCCTAACTTGTTAATCTCCAAGAGTTTATTCTTTTTTCTCTTTCTAAAAATCCACTTTGATCCCAAATCAATTGTTTAAATTACTAGCGATTAATAACCGTGTTGTTACAAAAGTCCCATATCACATATGTTATATATGTTACTCCTTCCTCCCACATTCATTTTTTACGTTGCTTTCTCTGTTCCTCATCTCTTCTTCCTCCTTTTTCATAAGGCTCAATTTTCTTCATGGAAGCTCCAAAAGATCCCACACGAAAAATATTACGTGTAGTCTCTTGATTCACACCACCTATCAACTCCTTGACCTAGGATATGTAACAATTTCTTATCAACTCTTATCTTGTATGATCTCATAAGCTATGCTTTAGATGAAATTGATTTAAACCTATGAACTTACTCTTAAGTACATGTCCTTACATAAAGAAGTTAACTCAAATTCACTCATCATCATCATGTATCATAGGGATGAATGACTTTTGAGATTGAATATTATTCGTTTTTAGGTACTTTTGGAACCTTTTTCTAATACACTCGCCTATTCGATCAAATCGAATTCTATTACGTCCTTTGCTTGTTATTTTTCTACTTTTGTTTTATATTCAATGAACGTATCATAGATACACAACTTGTGTATTAAATACGCATGTTCATTTCATTTGTGAATTTAACAAAAGTAAGTGGATTCCTTTTGGTATCGCTGGACCTTTGACTACATACCTATATGTATCAATCCGAAGGTTTCATTAACTCATTTTTCACTTCCACTAAATAGGTGCTTTACCCTTGATCAATTGAGACACAATTCATTATTACCATATGATTCATAATCATATGGTTAAAGAATTATTTCTCGAAGGTATGGGTTAGTCCATAATTCAAAAATAATTGTAGAAATTTTTTAGATGCTTTTGTATATTCTATAGTCAATACATCACTTTTTTTATGAAAATAAATACCATTATTATAGATTTAGCTTTTAATAAATATGTGTAATATACATATTAAAATAAAATTATATTTATGTTTAATCAATACTAAAAAACAATTATTATTTCATAAATAATACTTGGTATATATACAAAGACAATCTTTCAGAGCTTCATGCATACACTAAGAAATGTTATATGGTACGCTCTCACTATTTTTGACATTACTATAATAGCATACAAAATATGAAGCTCTATTTAACCACTTATTATGGAATTTTATTTCATACACAGCAACTAGTTTATAGTCCGGAGTTTCAGATCAAACATTTTGAACTTGAAGAAATAACTATCATAGAAAATAATTTTCTATATGAAAAGCATTTGGAATATAAATGACACTTCTCATTCTATGTTAAGTATCTACAATTCTCGTATCTAATGTTTCTTAATGAACTAGAGGTGACGATTCACTCTTTTCATCCCAATTGTAGGATGTTACATCCACTCTCGAACGTTTGGTATCCTTTCCCAATGGTCGAACCTTTCAAAAGGAAACCCTTACTACAAAAATGCACTAAACTCTTTCCAAAAGTGCATTCGATCATCCTTAACGTTTAAGGACATCGAATAGGATGCATTTTGCATAAACTGATCAGACTGACAATTCAATGATTGAATTCCTAGGTACATCTTATAGCTCTTGGTGTAGCGCTACATAAACAATAAGATCCTTATTATAATCAATCATATTGAGCACATGATCTCGCATTATGATTTACTTGCTCATTTTGAATGATCTAATATCATCGAGATTTCATATATTACAAATTGCGACTGCACACTATATAACATTTATATGTACTCGAATATAGATCGAGTATCTGTATTATTGTATTGCGTTAGAGTTTAAAAATCATAAAAGAAAATATGTAGTCTTAAGGAAATAAACACCTAAGTGACTTAGATACGAATGTATGACAGTTGTATGATTTGGCTTTTGCGTGGGTGTCAAAGAGACAACATGCCAAAAGATTTATCGGTGAGTATATCTTATATTTCTTTGTCAATCTTCATTCAGTTCAATTATATACTTTAATTGATAAATAATTTTATCAATTAGATTAGTTGCACAAATTTATTATAGTTGATAATTTAGTTTGTATAGCATGTTCTTACAATGTTAGAATTTTTAAATGTGTTCATTTTATTTTTCTAATAAGGCCCCCACAAGATTTTTATATTCCTAAAATAAAAATAAAAATCTTTTTATTTCTCTAGTTAGTGTTGTGACTCACCTGCTTTGGGATTCTAACCTTGAGTTTGCTCAATAAATCATAGGCCTATAAATGATGGATAATCCTTTATCATTTGTATTACATACAACTCCTAACCATGGTCTTTGCCCTATTCTCGACCTCGACCTTGAGTTTTACCAACAAATCAAGAGAGATTATTCATTCTTACCTACCATTTTATGACGACCTAAGTATAATGCATGTACCTTGGGTTTGCTTAAAAATTTCGTGCATGTTCTTACCTCTCTAATCAATATATTAATAGTACTACACATAATGACCTAGCTTGAATTTACTCAACAACTAGTGCGTATGCAAGTAATTTATTAATATATAAATTATAGAGGGCAACTATATATATTATGGATTCATAATGTTTAATATATATATATATATACCCGAGTGATATTGATTTCAGGATTAATGTGTTTCTAATGGAACACCCTTGTGGTTCAAGTGTCACACATCTTAAATTAAGGTATACGTACTTTACGTATGTGCTTATTCCAAAAATCTATTTTGGGTTTATTTCAGTTCCACTTACATTATTTTATACATATAAATTAATACAAGTTCAATTTTTTAAAACTATTATAATTTAATTAACTTATATAATATGTATATATATACCTTATTAATTAAATCATATTTAATTAATTTTTATTTATTATTAATTAATCATATTTCATTAATTTATTTTATATAAATCTTTTGAAAGTTTATAGTATTCATCCTAAACTATTTAAGACAAATAATCAACTATAATACTTATAATTTATTTATACATATCAACATATGTATCCATTTTAATTAATTAACTTTTAATTAATTTTTATTTAATAAATTTATTTATTTCATTAATCAATTTGCTTAAATATTAAATTAATACAAATAATGAATATAATTCATTTTAAATCGATTTAAGAGAAATATGTAACCATAACATTCTAATTATGGCACATATATATATGGTTGATTTTATTAACCTTTTAACTAGTTACTTTATTTAACTAAATTAATCAAACTAATAAATATATTTATTAAATTTGAATCAATTATTTTGTTTTTCAATACATTTTTGAAAAAATATAAATTTATTTGATAACATTTATAAATTTTCATTTTATATTTCAAATTTATCATTTTGAAAAATATATTTGTATTTTCAAATATCAATTTGAAATTATCCTAAGGCCCAAACAACTCTAAGCCTTAAATCTGGGCCAACCTTTTGGACTTACTCCACATATTGGGTTAGGCCAGTATTCAAGGAGGCGAGAATACCATATTATTCAACCCCAAGCTTAGACACTACTGTTCTAAACACCCATCAGATAAGTAAGTTTAATTAGTTGGCCCTAAACATTTACTAATAAAACCGCATAAACTGTTTGGACTCTGATACCATTGTTAGAATTGGATTGGTTTATAGCGAGTGAAATGGGTGTATCTAAAAATATTCCCTATTTGGATTATAGTGGGCCTATGAAGTCTAATAGGCTGTCAATATTTTTTAAAGAAAAATGTTTGATCCTTTAAAATAAAGGAGAGCACACATGTAAATATGTGTATAACACAAGACAAGGTGCTGCCAACATGCCTGGCAGGTAGCTAACCTAAGTACAAGTATCAAAGAAAAACTCAGGTACCCCTCAAATAAGCTCCGGCATAGCCACCGCTCATTACACCCTAATACCAAGCTCCGGCATGGCCACCGCCCGATATTAAGGTGTTAGAAGTACCTGAAAAACTAAGGAATATCACATAGCCAATGAAACTAGAAGCCAACTCCATCTAAGAAGGAAATTCCATGCTGCTGGCTCGGAAGGAATGGAAATGCGAATGATCTGAAATGGAACTGCGAATGATCTAGAATGGAAAACTCCACTCTGAAGACTCGGTAAACCTGGAAGAAGCGCCTAGCTGAAAAGTGAATCCTCCTGAAAGTAGAATGCCATAATGAAGATGAAGATGTATTGAGAAGAACCCCTTACTGCAAACAGCAATCCTGCAATCAGCAATCCTATGTACCTGCAAAAAGAAACTTACACCATATCTAGCCCAAACCTGTATTTGAAAAGGAACTAAAGAAAATAGTTAGAATGATACACATATATGTATATAAATAAAATTTATATACATATATATGTATAAATGAAATAGAAGCAAAGATACAAAAGTTAAGCTAATAGGACAGAATAAAATAAAGATTAGAAAAATGACTAAAAAGAATCCATGATCAAAAGAACTAAAAGATCTATAAACTAAAACAAACCAAAAATTATCCTTATGGTCCTTTGATCAAAAGGATATTTTGATACAAAGTGAAATCATCATCTAAGTTTGAAAAAATATTAATACTACAATTATTAATGTCAAAAATATAATTTTTATGTTTAAATAGTTTAATATTATTATTAACCTTATTAAGATATTCTTTAAATAGATTATTTTTAGCTAATTTATATTTAGGATTAGAGATCCAATTAAAACAAAATGAAGAAATCATAAAAATCAATTTATTAAAGTGACTATTATTATTTTTAAAAATTCTCTGATTTCTTACAATCCAAATATACCAACAAATTATATGAATAAAGTGTCAAGTAAGAATCTATTTTCCTTTTTGAACTTAAATCTAAAACTTTTCCAATAGAATTCACAATCAGAAATTTTAGTTGTTATATTAAAGTTAAAGATTTTAAGGGTATTATTCAGAATGAAATAAGTATCCATGCAGTCATAGTATACGTGTTTAATATCTTCAAAATGCAGATTACAAAAATAACATTTATTATCAATTTGCATATTTTTTCTTTTAAAAAATTCTATAGTATTTAGTTTTCCATGCATAATTAACCACATGTGAATTTTAGATTTAGGAGGAGCATTTGATTTCCAAATAAATTTAAAAGAGTAATTGGTTACACCCGAAAAGTTAATAAATCTATAAAAAGAATTAGAATTATATTTCTTACTCTTATCCCATTCCCAACTAATATTATCATTATCATTATCAATATATATATATATATATATATATTAATCTAGCATAAAGGAAAGAAAGCTGCCTAAGAGTATAACCTACTAAAATTCTGTTAAAACTAAAATTCCAATGAGGGTCATTTTCGGGAGAAAAAACTTCTATAATTAAAGCATTCTTAAAATTACAGATTTCATATAGCTCTTTAAATTCAATCCTAAGGGGATAACGGAAATCCAACGATCATGCCAAAAATAAGTACTATTACCTGAATGAACTATTGTATTAGTGCCTAAGTTAAAAATCTCATTATATTTTAAAATAGATTTCCAAAAATTAGATAGTTTACGTATGACTATAGGAGTAATTCGATATAAATTATTGCTACCATTATAGTATTATTTAGAAATGATTTATTTCCAGGTAAAATTATTATTAATATCCTTAAACTTCCATAACCATTTACCTAACAAAGACAAATTCATATTATGCAAATTAATGACTCCTAAACCACCATCCTTTTTGGATTTACAAACAGTTTCCCAATTTACTAAACATTTAATATTGCCATTAGAGTTTTCCCCACTCCATAAGAAGTCTCGTCTTATTTTATCTATTTTATCGATCACCCAATCTGGAGAAAGATGCATAGACATACAATAGATCGGGAAAGCTGATAAAACAGATATTAGAACTAATCTACCCGCTCTCGATATAAATCTCTTATTCCAATTAGAAATCTTAATTTTGATTTTATCTATGATTATAAACCAATCATCATGTTTAAGTTTAGTAGGTCTAATAAAAAAACCAAGATAATCAAAAGCAAAATTCATAGTTTTACAATTAAGCGTATTAGCAACTAAATTTTCAACCTTTTCAATATCATTTAATACCAAAACCGAACTTTTATTGAAATTTATTTTTAAACCTGATAGTAGTTCAAAACTATATAAAATAAACTTAAGAGTAATAATGTGTCTTCGCAAGTGGGAAGAAAAAAGCAAGGTATCATCTGCAAATTGAAGGACAGATATATCATTACGCGAGATATCGTTACCAACATTCCCCAAAAATCCATTATCAGCCGCTTTTTTAATTATCTTAACAAAAACCTCTGCGGCTAAGTTAAACAAAAGAGGCGATAAAGGAACCCCTTGCCTTAAACCTCGCTTAGATTGAATTTTATTACCTAAAATATCATTAACCATAATACTAGAGTTACCATTTCTAAGTAAATTCATGATCCAGCTAGTCCATCTATGACTGAAACCTCTAGCATGAAATATATCTACTAGAAAATCCCAATCTACCGAATCAAAAGCTTTTGCAAAGTCCAATTTTAAAATCGCACAAGTTATATTATTCTTACTACAGTGATTAATGTATTCTTGAACAACAGCCACACCGTCGGTGATATTTCTCTCCTTAATGAAAGCAGATTGTGAACAATCAATTAGATCGTTCATTCTTATACTAAGTCTATTAGCTAAAACTTTAGAAATAATTTTTACGGAACAGTTAATTAATGAAATAGGTCTAAAATCTTTCAAATTATTAGCACCTACTTTTTTGTGTAATAAAATAACATTTGCAAAATTAAATCTTCCTAATTGCAAATTTCCATTATAGAATTCGTTAAACATGCTAATAAAATCGAATTTCAAAACATCCCAAAATGTTTTATAAAAGAAAATAGGGAACCCATCCGGACCCGGAGATTTATCACCTGGCATGTCATTAATAGTCTTCCAAATTTCCTCTTCAGTAAAAGGATTATCTAACTCAGAAAGATCAACATTAGAATCTAAAGGATAAAGATCATTTCATCTAGCATTTATTCTATATTATTTTTTATTGCCAAAAATATCTTTATAATAGTCCGTAAAAGCCTTATTAAGATCTCTTTGATCGACTAATTCTTCATTATTCACAAAAATAGAATTAATCGTATTACTACGTTTTCTACCATTTGCCATATTATGAACAAATTTGGTATTATTGTCACCTTTATTTATCCACTGAATTCTAGATTTCTGTTTCCATATAACCTCCTCTTTTTCTAAAATAGAATTAAGCTCTTCTTTTAGATTAGTGAGAACGTTACGCTTACCTAAATTTAGATGTCTAGTTTCTTCTATCTTGTTTATTTTAAGCATCTCAGAAAGTATATTTTCTTTTTTAATTTTAATACTACCAAAAGAATTCTTACTACAATTTTTAAGAAAATTCCTAAGATCCCTCAGTTTTAAAACAAAAATTTGAGCAGAATTATCCTTATTTCTAATATTATAAAAGCTCATAGAAATGCACTTATTTATAATTAAATATGAAATACTGGATTCTAATAACTACATTTTTTCGAATTTAAAAGATCTATTAATAACTCTATGTTGCTCACAAGTGAGAATAATAGGACAATGATCAGAATAAGTGTAAGGCAAACCAGAAACTCTACAAATAGGAAATTTATCCTCAATTTTATCACTAACGAAAAACCTATCAAGAAGAGCTATAGATGGGGACTCCCTAGTATTACTCCAAGTAAAATCTCTAATAGAAAGAGGGATTTCAATCAAATTAGAATTAATAATAAATTGGTCAAATTCCTCCATAGTAGAGAAATCACCCTCCCGGGGTGAACACTCTCCTATAAAACGTGTAATGTTGAAATCACCCCCCAAAATCCAAGAACCCAGAGCTAAAGATCTAAACTCTAGACATTCGTTCCAAAGAATTCGATGACCCATTTTTGAGTTAGGCCCATAAACATTAGAAATATTTAAAAAAGAATTATCACTAAGATTAACGAGAATAATATGCAGAGAGTGTTGCTTGGAAATACATTGGAGCAGTTTAAAATAGTTATCCCGCCACCCAATCAGTAAACCCTAGAAGCGCCTACAGAAGGTAAAAAAGTCCATTTCCTAAAATGATACTCATCTAATCTTCTATAAAAACAAATATCGAGACATTCAATTTTAGTTTCCTATAGGAGTGCAATGTCAATAGAATAGTCTTTAAAAAAGGCTCTAACCTTGTCACACTTATTTAAATCATGCAAACCTCTGATATTCCAACTAATAATCCTTATATACCTACAGATCTAGCCCTATCAAATTCCCTACTTCTAATATACTCAAGATCAACCTCAATATCAGAATAAATGAAAGCGGTATCACTAACTAAGTGACTAAACTCAAAAGAAGACAAACTACCTAAAGCATATGAAGAATACGTACTACCCAAATCAGAGTGCATACCTAAGCTTGAATTCGTAGCCCCACTCACGACACTCGAATCAGGTAACTTACCCGTAGACTGACAATGGCTACAATGTATCCTGGCACTACGTCGAACTGATCCGCTAACAGCCACAGACTTCCTTCGTCTACCACTCCTCGATGAAGAAGAACAAGAAGCAAAATTGCTACCGATCTCACTATTACGAGCATTAGCTAGCAGACCAGAGTTCCCCAACAAAGTATAATCCAATTCACTGTTCACTTTGTTTATAACCACAGTATCAACAGCTTCACCCGAAACTAAATTGAAGCCATCACTCACGTGCATATTTAAAGAATCACTGTTAACAGATTGCCCCACCATATCAAACGAACCCAAACAATTCACTAATCCTCCACATGAACCAACAATACCTTCCATTTCTAAACAAACTGAAGCCTCCTCCTACAAACTATCAACTCTAATAATACGTAAAATAGAAGACTCGATAGAATCACCATACTTGCCATTAAAATCATCACCAGTTTAAACAAAGAAATCAACAGACAATGGAACTCCAATCTTGTCATCTAAAACTCCATCCAATTCAGAAAGATTATCAGCATATGTGGTTAGGCTCAAATATTTCTTGTCATCAGGAAAATACAAACTCTGTGCACCATCCACACTGATATCAGCGTGCATATCAACAGTAGACATGATCGAACTCTCTTTACTCGATACTTCCAACAACTTGTCCAAATATACAAGAGCCTCCTTCTCCAATCCATTAACTTCATCAATAGGCGAATAAGAAGACACAGCCTAGTCACAAAAATCTCCAAGTTCATTATTAAAAACATCACTAGTATAATTAGTGCAATCAACAGACAAGGGTTCTCCAAGCTTATCATCTAAATCTCCAACCAGATCAGCAAGTTCAACAACATACGAAATATCTACAATCGATACTTTCAACCACTTTTCAATACAATTGACCTCATCAGTCCTTGAATTAGGATCAAAACTCCTTAAACCATAATCCATTAGAACATCAGAAACTTTGCTATCAGCCAACATTACTTTCTGGTCAAAAATATCATAATCCATAATTCCTATATAATCTGACTAATCCATTATAACATCTTTCAAGAGATTACTATCATCAAGACTACACCATTATTATCAATAGAGATTACATTACTTTCACTCACTAACTTCATTTGTTTTGCAGCAGAGCTATCGAACGAAGAAAGACATTCCAATCCACAGTCAACTCCAGGCCTTGCACAATCAGGGACTGTCAACGAAGCAAGACACTCAAATTTATTGGCAGTAGATAACTCAAAATTACCCAATTTGCGAGATTTTGTTTTGGCTCTTTTGCTATTTAGTTGAATGAATCCCTTGTATTGATCACTCGGCTCATTATCCTTTCCAGGATCCTTCATGAATGAGACAGAACAATTTATCAAAACTATTGCCTTTGACGAATGAGAATCCTCATTACAATGAGTAACAGCAGGGTCATACAGAATTGGATTGAAACCTTGAATCTCTTTCAAAGTGGTATCAAGAAAAACAGTATAAACCTTGTTCGAAACAATAAACTTCTCATCTTTTATATTAGAATTATTAGAAGAAGATTCAGATTTACCAAAATACTCTTCTGGATCTCCAAATCTTTATTCGTAACCCTTACCAATATTCGGTGAGTTAATAATGTAAAAATGAAAAAACAAGTCCTCTAAATATTTGATTTCCTCATTTCTCTTTTGCCATAGATGATCAAGCAAAATCCCCTTTAACAACAATACTTTAACACGAATTGAAAGCCATGGTCAACCAGCGATGGAGATGGAAAGGAGATATTAGATTTCATCGAAGAGACATTCCTCTTATTACCAAATTTTCCATACGCAAAGCATCTAATTGGGTCACGACATTGATTAGAAAAATGATTATAATCCCCACATCTGAAGCAAAAATTCTTTCTTTTCCTTGAATCAATCAGTTCTTGTTTGAAGAACGATGAAGCGAATTTTGAAATTGAGTTGAAGGTAGTCGATCTTTAACCACTTGCGAGTAAGATCGATTATGGAAAGATTCATGAAAAGGAAAGGCAGAGTGAAGAATTTGATTTGATTACAGCGAGGAAGATGAACTTTGAAAGCGAGAAAAAGAAGCAGGCGCCATTTATTTGTAATTAATGATAGGTTGTCAATTAAAATAAAGTCAAATTTTATTTAATTTTCCTTATTTATTAAATTAATGTATATTAGTTAATTAATGTTTATATAAATTATAGTATATTAGTATATATTCTTGTGCATATGATGTGCACGTGCAACATAGCAATGTGTAAATAGTTAGCGTATACTTATATAGATTTTGGGATTTACATCTACTACTTATACTTTCGCAATTTATATGTGCATTGGTTGTCTCAAAACATTGCATAAATACACATATAAATATTTATATAATTTTAAAATATATTTATATATTAAACAGAATGAACCTTTTAAAATATTCGGTTAGAGTTTGACCAGGTCAATAAAATTTAAAATCAAATTTAATGTATAAAATATCTAATTTTGACTTGGTAAAATAATTTAAAAATTCAAAACAAGATCTATAAAATAAGTTAAAATATATTTTAATTAATTAAAATAAATAGATACTTATATTTTATAAAATCATTTTACTACAAAAATAATTTTTTAAATACATAAACTACTTAAAATTGCACACACAGATTAAGGTATGTATTTTATAATAAAATATATATTAAAATAATATATATATATATATATAATTATTTTTCTTTTTGGCCATGTTAATTTTTTTATTAATTTGAATATATTTTTTTATTTAACAACCAAGTATATATACATAAATATATATATTATTAATATAAACATTATTTAAATAATTATGAAAATATAAATATAAATATATTATATTAAAAATAAGTAGCCAAAAATAATTTTTTTTATAAAACCAAAAAATATTTATATTTATCCATTGTTTTATCAACATTTTAAATACATATTATAGATGCATATTATTTAAAAATAGTAAATAATATTTTAAACTGTTAAAAAAACTAATGCCGATTTTTAAAAATTAATGAATAAAAAATATATAAATGGCCAAACTAGAAATGTTATTTCTAATTAATTTTATACATAGATCAAATCAAGAACATCAATCAATATAGTAATTCAATATAGTTCAAACTCAGACTATTGTCGGGGACAACAAATGCACATACAAAATCGTTCTATAGGGATCATATGATATGTCAGAAATAAACTATAAAACGAAGGTACATACCTTAGAAGAAATGGTCTTTTAGTGCATCTTATTTGAAGAGATTTTCTAGATTCAGAAAGAACCAATCCACCGAACATTGTAACGATCTAGAGCATTACTTGTATTAATTTATTTTGATGTATTTTTGCTAATGGAACCTTGGCTAAGGAGGTGGGACTGATGTAGTATTCGGCCATGGTTGAGGAGTGTTAGACCAAAAATTGGTATAACATCCATGATGTCATTTTATGCCAACATTTGGTCTAACATCCATGATGTTATTCAATATGGTATTATTTTGGACGGTTGTTATGGCGATATTAAACCAAAGATTGGCTCATCATTCAAGACTTAGTACAAGATGAAGTCAATCGAAATAGTCCAGTGATGCCCTTGGGTTTTTTTTGCTTTGATATAGAATTGGCAAAAAAGCCATATCACATGTCCAAGGGAAAACATGCAAGTTGCTGAAATGTGCAATAGTCCATTAATCTTTCCTTAATAGGCAAAATAAGCAAGTTACATAAGTCATAATCCATTATTCATATGTTTGATAGGCAAGATAGTCAATATGCGAAATAATATTAAACTGGATAAGGGCTTAGATGACCTTGTTCTATTTATAAGCCTAAAAAATCAAGTCCAAGTTCAAAGTTAGTTGCATTCAAGTCTAAAGTTCGATTTTAATCAAATATGCAAAAAATCAATAGAAATAGGATATGTTAAATTATTCATCCAAGTCTTTATTTATAAGTCTCATAGGTTACAAATCAATCCTTGATTTTGCCCCAATTCAATTTAGGGTTTACAATCTTTATTTGAGAAAGAGAGAAAGAAATGATTTCCCCTTTTACAATGCTATGAGGTCCATATTTATAGGTGTTGGAGCTGGCGGCATGGCTGCCACATAGCACTCGAGATGCCTGACATTTGGAACCATTCATCGTGTTGATGGCATGCGACATTCCCTAATTCATTGATGATTTTGGAAACCTTTTGTAGGCTGTTGACCTACGATATCAGCTAACATTCAATATCCTTTGTCGAATTGATGGAATGTGATAAGCTATTATGTGTGGTTGATATGAGGCAACATCCTTCATTTACATTGATAGAAGGTGACATTCTTCATAGCCCCTGACATGCGATATCCCAATTGCATTATTGAGATTCGACATCGCTTGTTATGTTGATAGCATATGGCCTCCTTGGGTATATAGCGATTTCCAATATCTTTCTTTACATTGCTATCATTCGAGATCCTCTCACGTATTGTCTCATGAAGTTTGGAGTCCTTCCACTAGTTAATATTCGACATCAGTTTTATATTAATGAGGTGCAGCGTCCTGCCTTGTAAACAATCTACGGCATCAACACTCATATAACCCACTTTGTAACGATTCGACCTTTCGTCGCTCGAAAATCGACATTAATACATTCACTGTATCAACTGCCGAGCAATTGAATGCCGGAAAACCGAATTGTTATGGAGAAAAAGAAGAGGTAGAAGAAAACAGAAGAAAAAGAAAGAAGAAACAACAGAAGAACACAGAACAAGAACCAATATCAGAATCCCACATTCGCAGCAGAACAACATATAATAGATAAATGAATAATCTTTTAAATCAAAGAACTATATCATTTTATACATTATATCATCATCATCATCAGAATTTACAACAACAATATACAACACAACACAACTGGACAGTTATATGAACTTGTCCATATACAGAATACACAACAGAATAAATAATATCATATACAAGTGATACGTCTCGCCATCCAGCTTGCCACATGAGCTCCATAGCATCCCGAATCCAGAATGACCTGATAACCTGACTCTAGACTTCCCGTGTGGAAAATGATGGGCATCCAGAGTTTAGGAAGGAAACAATAAACTCCGAGTAAGTCGTGGTGACTAGTGTGAGAACTAAAACAGTTTATCTTTCAAACACACAACAAAAGAATTTTAACATTGAAACCCGCAATGCTTTTGCAAAATGAAACTACCATAAGACCTCCCACCACACACAAAATGCAAACGCAGACTTGGAGGAGATTTCTTCTTATGATAGTCAAAAATGCTTACTACGCAAAACAAATCATTTTTGATATTATTACTAGTGCATAGTGTAAAATTCTTTCGAAAATACAATATTAATCTTAGCCAGCATAGGTACCATTATATTATGCCTACTATAGCTGCCTCCTGAGGAGACAGGTTATACAATTTCAATCATAAAGGGTTCGTATTGTTTCTTTGGATTTTCCAACAAATGGTCAGGCTATGGAACTTCCTATGCCACATAGGAAACGCCTCTGGCTGGACGCTCCGAGAGACAAACTGCTCTCTGCCAACAAGGCCGGGTTACCCCTGTAACTAGGTAACTCACGAATATGCCATCCCCCGGTCCTTTGGGACCTTTATCCGAGCGCTCGGTAACCACATCACACATAATAAATAAGGTGTGTCCACATGAGTAAGTATCTGGGCTCCATACCATGATACCACTCCTTTCCAGAAGGAAATGACATACCCTAAAGGGCGCGACCCTCATAACCTTGCCGCAACATTCCTGTTTCGACCATTTTCGGGTTGTTGAGACCCTGACGAAGTCTCGTCCACAAAGCTACGCTTTTTCACAAAGCCACGCTTTGATCACAAATGATTAATAAATGATCATCATCACAGCAACACTCAGCATGCCACATTACCAAATTGGGAATATATCACTGATAAATTTCAACTACATAACCTCTGAGCTCGTACGTCTCAGAGAAGGGTGTTAAGCTAAGAGAATAAATTCTCCGCCACCAACAGAAATGTATTTGAAAGAAATCAGCTTTACATCTCAAAACGTAATGTCAGTCATGTAACCATACAAGTCTGTTCCGGGTTCGAACAGAACCGAAGGCACTTCCAAAGAAGTCCTTGCAAATCCGGATATTCACAATCCCGATAAAACTTCCCATCACAAAGGAAATCTCTATACCGTAGCTAACGGTGCAGAGACAATCAATAGGTCATCCTATCGTTTTCACAAATACCCGGTCTTCACCACCGGTCTTCAATACGATCCATATCGTCGTATCACAAATTCAGAATGGGTTATACGACACAAAGGTTCTTTCCCGGCTAACCCGAATAGTGAGCGCTTATTCAAAAATAAGTGTGGCATTCAAATTCAAGCAAATCACAACAAATACCCATCCAAGGTAATTATTGATAGTCGGTTATTTAACTATCAATAGGTCTGCACAGCATCATCAGACTCCAAATAATTTTCCAAATTATTTATCTTCCAAAAATATCTTTACAAGATATATAATTTTCCACACTTAAACTATTTGAAAACAATTTCAAATCAATTTCCACATTTCAATTTATCTTTGAAGATAAAATCTCAAAACATTTCACTTCATATTGGAAAAGCATTTCCATACCTATTTAATAATAGGTAATTCACAAATCCATTTATTTTCAACATTTGAAAATATTTAATATACTTAAATCAAAATTAAGTATATATTTCATTCTTTAAGGAAATCATTTTCTTAAACACATCTATTTGAGTCAAAACGAATGTTGCGTAAAGCATCGTTACGACGACCAAAAATCACTAGTATTGGGATTCGAAATTTAGATAGATATATAAATCCCAATACTATATAAAACATTTCCTTTCGGAAACCATTTACTATAACAACAGTGTTATAGTCCACCATTTCCTTATTCCTCGAAACATCTATTTCAACAATAAATGTTGAAACCTATGTTTTCGATACTTAACACGTTTTAAAAATATCTTTTTAAAACAATTACTTCATTTCGTAATATCACTTCTCCAAAATATATCCATTTTATTTAAAAATATATTCACTGTCCAAAATCGTGAATATACTTCGTTAACACATTTAACGTTTCTACACATTTTACTTAAAAGATTGTCCACTATCCAAAATCGTGGATAAAATTCCCAACCAAACTCTTATTATTACAACATTTAACTTAAAGGATAATTCGCTGTCCAAAATCACGAATATATCCCCTTTTTTAAACTTCTATGTTTAATTTATCAAATTCAATTGGTTTCGGATTTATAAAACAATGTTTATAAATTCACATCTATATTTATAAAAGCTTCGATAATAAAATCCCTTTTATAAATCAATTCAATTTATAACTCAACTTTATACCCAAAATCCGATTTATAAGTTAATTATTTATAAATCCTTTAATTTACAAAATCCATTCATTTCATAACTTCACAATTTATAAATCAATAAATTTTATTCACTTGTGAAATCCATTTATGCTTCATTCTAATAGTTATAAAAACTCATTTTTAATTCCAGTATTCTTAATTTATAAATATCAACTTTATAAACCTTTTATATAAATCGTTTATAATTTTTTCAAGAATCCCAATTTAAAATCAAAATCGTATATTTTAAACTTCAAAAATGGATCCGATGATGCAACAACACCAAATGGTCAATCACAGCATACAAACATCATATATCATCATATGATAACAGAATATACCACAATATCTGTAAATAAATCACTACGGTGAGGAATCCAGTCGGATCCCTCCAACCTGTTTCCTTGCATCCACAGATGTTAGCACAATACCAATTTCACATCAATGTGAAATTATCGCGGTATATGGGATTCATAAATATTATCCGCTATTATGCGGCGCAATAGGGTCTCATCTGCTATACAATGCGAGAAATCAACTCCAATATATACATATTCCAATATATATATATATTGCTATATACATATATAATACCAATTCCACTTCAATGTGAAATTATCGCGGTATATGTTTTTAATAAATAAACTCCGCTTAATAACGACGTATAATGTCTATTTATCACAATAAATAGCAATCATCATTCAATCCACACAATCAAGCAATTTTAAATCTAACTATTTAAAATTTAAATCGAAACAAAACATTCGATTGAGTGAGGAGTTCTCACCTTGGTTTCAATTCCGTTCCAGCGTTTTATTTCGAATAAAATTAAACGTACGTTTAATTTTACCCGAAATTTTCACTAACTCCAATCAACTCCAAATCAGCTCCATTGCGTAGTGCTCGTCAAAATGAAGCCAACGCAATTCGTTTCGTGTGAAACGGATCTCGTATGAAAAAGTTATGCTATTTTAAAGTTTACACGAATTTAAATAAAACAATTTCAGCTTCTTCTTTTTTTTTTCTAACCCAGAATGATCCTGGCCGTTGATTTTCCTTGCTCAACACCAGGCCGCCCCTCTCTATCTTCTTCCCAACGTGATATTCACGTTCATGAAACCCATCTTGGCCGCCCTCTAGGGTTTGAAACCACGGCCACCACAACGCACGAGATCCCATCACTCCACCACCAAATCGAAGCCAACACTTGACTCCACCCTCACCCCAAGTAGCACCCAGCTCGGCCCCCTCCTCTGCCTCGAATTGCGTGAAAAACGCAGCAGCTTCGAGCTCGATTTGCCGATAATCTACCTCGTTTCAGACGATCTCCACCGTTGAGAACGTAGTTCTCATCTTCCTCTACAACTTTGCAGTTGACAACTTCCTCTAATTGTTTGTGGATTTGAAGATAATTGAGGAGAAAAGTCATGCAATTCTGGCCATTCGAATGCAAGTGGCGGCTGGAGGAAAATGAATTAGGGTTTTGAGCTGAAACGCGCGTATATATATACGTATAATCTATTATTTTAATATTAAATTCATTTTAAAACGACTTTTTCAAACGATCTCCAAATCATACATGCCGCCTGGCGTTCGCAAGGTTTACCCCGCGTTCCAAACACAATGGAACGTGTTTCGGGAGCTAATTCGGTCGTATGTGAGAGTTACGGAAATAAACAGTCAAATTTAAATCAAACCGATTCAAATCGATTTCGATGCGTTTTCGCTTGCCCCGGACAAACGGTAAATCCAATTGACACGAAATTTGAAACCATACAAAAATATCACATTACGGATCCGATGAAACTAGTTTCGTTGAAATCCGACACTGTTTGAAAAATGACTATTTTAACTCGCCAAATTAATATTAAAACAATTTCGATGCGTTTCGAGCTGCCACGGTCAAACGACAACTCCAATTGCTACAAAAATTGAAATCCGATAATAACAAACTATTACGGATCCAATGGAACTAATTTCGTCCAATTCTGAGACTGTCCCAAAAATGGCTAATTTCACTAGTCGATTAAATATTAAAATATTCAATTTTCACAAATTTACATTAAATTCAATTTTAAAAGTTTTATAACATCACTATAACTTCAACATGATTTAATATAACTTCATAAATCATTTTCAATCACATTAAATCAAGATTTCAATTATTTCTGGAATTTCAACTATTAAATTATCGATTTAATTATCCAATTAAATCAAAATATTCGAAAAATAAATTATTCGACTTATTAATTCCACTTGTTAATATTTAAAATCAATTAAATATTCGAATTTTGATTGACAGAAATTCTGGGTCGTTACAAACTTCCTCCCTTAAAAGAATTTCGTCCTCGAAATTACCAAGTAAGAAAAATTCACAAAATCCATTAACTTTTCAAAAATCCACTTAGTGAAAAATTTCACATTCACTTTTCCAAGATCTTTAATTTCAACCAAAACAATGGTTTCCATCTTCTAGTTCAATTCCTACATTTTCATTTCAATTTGGAAATTGACTTTTGATTAACAAAAATTTTCCAAAATTTCCAACATTTTCTAACGCCTTAAATTTCCAGAAAAATTTGCCAGCGTCTCCTTTGCGCGGTTCGATCGTAGTAGGATCACAATAGACATAAATATGTATACATCGACCCACCCGGTCGGAAAATCAGAAAAACAGTTCATATTTCCTATTTTTATTGCGTAAGCGTACCTTTTTAGCATTTTTAAGCAAAGCAGTTATTAATTTAGCATTTTAGCGCAACCAAACCAAGCGAACGGTAGCCACCGCACCTGTACTTACTTAATTTAAATATGTAAGTAACATATATATAAAATCTATTCACATTTCACTTGTTTTCAATAATAACAAGTAGTTTTCATAAGCAATACATGTGATATTCATTCATAAGCACATATTCAAGGTTTTAACACTAATTTCATTTGTTTGCAACCAAATTACATACCATTCCATTCAATCCGAATAGTTTCAACTAAATTTCTTACATTCAATTCATTTTCAATTAGTTTACATTCACTAATTTAAATTCAAGTTGGTTCACTTTCAATTCAAATCCATTTTCTATCACCTTCCATTTAAATCAAATTACATAACTTCCAATTCCATTCATTCAATTTCATTAACACTAATGAATTATACTACAATCAACCAAAAATCATATAACATCCAATGTATATTCTACACAACCAAATTATTAAATTTTACATTCAATTTGGTTCAACACCTTTAATTCAATTGGTCGATATTAAATTGACTTACATTCAATTATTCAACTTCCAATAACATTTAGTTTTTAATGAATTAACACTTACATCCATTGTTTCGTATCAATTCATTCACATTAGATTGATTAACATTCAATCCATTCATTCATTAATTCAATTGTTAATTCAATTTTTACAAATAAAGTTGAATTTTATTTATATAACTCAAGTTCACATTCATTTAATAAATTCACTTTATTAATTTACTTTGATATCAAAATCAAACTCATTCAACATTACTTAAGTTATTTTCCATTTCAAACATCATTTGTTCAAATTAACTTAAGTTTCCACTCATAAATCCAATTCAGATTCCAATTCTATTTAACTTTTACCAAAGTCAAATTTATTTTCTCATATTATAAGTTCAAAACTTGATTACTTATATTTAACAATTATAACTTGGATTTTAATTGATTAACTTATACTTACTTTAATTTAACTCCATCCTTTAAGTTAAATTTATTCTATCAAAAATTCAAATGGTATAAGTTATCAACTCATTATCATTCCCATAAATATTTTAAATAGGATTCCCGAGTCTTTTCAACCTTTCAAAATCAATTTTGAAATCAATTCAATTTATCTTTTGAATTTCTAAAACCAAATCCAAATTTTCCAACCAACTTTCATTTAAAATAATCTGGCAGCAATTCCTCTTTTGGAAACCCGAAAATGAACACCAATGATGTCGCGATCATCATCGGAATTATTTTCCAGCGACCTGAAAAGAGTTTAGAGCTTTCATCTCTCCAAAACAATTTTCCAAAACATCAAATCTTTTCAAAACACTTCTTTGGGATTTTATTTTAGATTATAAATCACATTTACAAATCTTTTACTTATAAAATTTCACTTCTCATATATAAGATTATTTTCACCATTACAAATCATTTTAATTATAACTCCATACTTATAATTCATTTGCTTATATAATTTACTCTTTCACAATTGTTGATTCAAACAACTTTTAATTAACTTATATATTTATATTTTCAACATCCAAACAATCAATCATAGACACTTTAATAATTTCAGAAAAATTATTTCTTTATATACAAAATATAATCGAGGTAAAATTATTTCATTTACCCAATTTAAAACAATATCGTGCCGAATAGTTCTATATAAGTGTTTAGAGATCCCTATCGATAGAGTTGTACGGACTATACCGACCAGAATCCATATACCACTCAACAAATCAATCATCACAATATAAAACAATTTTATATTCACTAACAAATACGCGCTCATACCTATTATTACACTCACACCCATTCTAGAGTACTACCGACTCTATCTATAATGAGTAACACCCAACAGAGCCATGGTTGTCACTTAACCATATGCTCTGATACCAAATGTAACGATTCGACTTTTCGTCACTCGAAAATCGACATTAATACATTCACTGTATCAACTGCCGAGCAATCGAATGCCGGAAAACTGAATTGTTATGGAGAAAAAGAAGAGGTAGAAGAAAACAGAAGAAAAAGAAAGAAGAAACAACAGAAGAACACAGAACAAGAACCAATATCAGAATCTCACATTCGCAGCGGAACAACATATAATAGATAAATGAATAATCTTTTAAATCAAAGAACTATATCATTTTATACATTATATCATCATCATCATCAGAGTTTACAACAACAATATACAACACAACACAACTGGACAGTTATATGAACTTGTCCATATACAGAATACACAGCGGAATAAATAATATCATATACAAGTGATACGTCTCGCCATCCAGCTCGCCACTTGAGCTCCATAGCATCCCGAATCCAGAATGACCTGATAACCTGACTCTAGACTGCCCGTGTGGAAAATGATGGGCACCCAGAGTTTAGGAAGGAAACAATAAACTCCGAGTCAGTCGTAGTGACTGGTGTGAGAACTAAAACAGTTTATCTTTCAGACACACAACAAAAGAATTTTAACATTGAAACCCGCAATGCTTTTGGAAAATGAAACTACCATAAGACCTCCCACCACACACACAATGCAAACGCAGACTTGGAGGAGATTTCTTCTTATGATAGTCAAAAATGCTTACTACGCAAAACAAATCATTTTTGATATTATTACTAGTGCAAAGTGTAAAATTCTTTCGAAAATACAATATTAATCTTAGCCAGCATATGTACCATTATATTATGCCTACTATAGCTGCCTCCTGAGGAGACAGGTTATACAATTTCAATCGTAAAGGGTTCGTATTGTTTCTTTGGATTTTCCAACAAATGGTCAGGCTAAGGAACTTCCTATGCCACGTAGGAAATGCCTCTGGCTGGACGCTCCGAGAGACAAACTGCTCTCTGCCAACAAGGACGGGTTACCCCTGTAACTAGGTAACTCACGAATATGCCATCCCCCGGTCCTTTGGGACCTTTATCCGAGCGCTCGGTAACCACATCACACATAATATATAAGGTGTGTCCACATGAGTAAGTATCTGGGCTCCATACCATGATACCACCCCTTTCCAGAAGGAAATGACATACCCTAAAGGGCGCGACCCTCATAACCTTGCCACAACATTCCCATTTCGACCATTTCCGGGTTGTTGAGGCCCTGACGAAGTCTCGTCCACAAAGCTACGCTTTTTCACAAAGCCACGCTTTGATCACAAATGATCAATAAATGATCATCATCACAGCAACACTCAGCATGCCACATTACCAAATTGGGAATATATCGCTGATAAATTTCAACTACATAACCTCTGAGCTCGTACGTCTCAGAGAAGGGTGTTAAGCTAAGAGAATAAATTCTCCGCCACCAACAAAAATGTATTTGAAAGAAATCAGCTTTACATCTCAAAACGTAATGTCAGACATGTAACCATACAAGTCTGTTCCGGGTTCGAACAGAACCGAAGGCACTTCCAAAGAAGTCCTTGCAAATCCGGATATTCACAATCCCGATAAAACTTCCCATCACAAAGGAAATCTCTATACCGTAGCTAACGGTGCAGAGACAATCGATAGGTCATCCTATCGTTTTCACAAATACCCGGTCTTCACCACCGGTCTTCAATACGATCCATATTGTCGTATCACAAATTCGGAATGTGTTATACAACACAAAGGTCCTTTCCCGGCTAACCCGAATAGTGAGCGCTTATTCAAAAATAAGTGTGGCATTCAAATTCAAGCAAATCACAACAAATACCCATCCAAGGTAATTATTGATAGTCGGTTATTTAACTATCAATAGGTCTGCACAGCATCATCAGACTCCAAATAATTTTCCAAATTATTTATCTTCCAAAAATATCTTTACAAGATATATAATTTTCCACACTTCAACTATTTGAAAACAATTTCAAATCAATTTCCACATTTCAATTTATCTTTGAAGATAAAATCTCAAAACATTTCACTTCATATTGGAAAAGCATTTCCATACCTATTTAATAATAGGTAATTCACAAATCCATTTATTTTCAACATTTGAAAATATTCAATATACTTAAATCAAAATTAAGTATATATTTCATTCTTTAAGGAAATCATTTTCTTAAACACATCTATTTGAGTCAAAACGAATGTTGCGTAAAACATCGTTACGACGACCAAAAATCACTAGTATAGGGATTCGAAATTTAGATAGATATATAAATCCCAATACTATATAAAACATTTCCTTTCGGAAACCATTTACTATAACAATAGTGTTATAGTCCACCATTTCCTTATTCCTCGAAACATCTATTTCAACAATAAATGTTGAAATCTATGTTTTCAATACTTAACACGTTTTAAAAATATCTTTTTAAAACAATTACTTCATTTCGTAATATCACTTCTCCAAAATATATCCATTTTATTTAAAAATATATTCACTGTCCAAAATCGTGAATATACTTCGTTGACACATTTAACGTTTCTACACATTTTACTTAAAAGATTATCCACTATCCAAAATCGTGGATAAAATTCCCAACCAAACTCTTATTATTACAACATTTAACTTAAAGGATAATTCGCTGTCCAAAATCAGGAATATATCCCCTTTTTTAAACTTCTATGTTTAATTTATCAAATTCAATTGGTTTCGGATTTATAAAACAATGTTTATAAATTCACATCTATATTTATAAAAGCTTCGATTATAAAATCCCTTTTATAAATCAATTCAATTTATAACTCAACTTTATACCCAAAATCCGATTTATAAGTTAATTATTTATAAATCCTTTAATTTACAAAATCCATTCATTTCATAACTTCACAATTTATAAATCTATAAATTTTATTCACTTGTGAAATCAGTTTATGCTTCATTCTAATACTTATAAAATCTCATTTTATAATTCAAGTATTCTTAATTTATAAATATCAACTTTATAAACCTTTTAAATAAATCGTTTATAATTTTTTCACGAATCCCAATTTAAAATTAAAATCATATATTTTAAACTTCAAAAATGGATCCGATGATGCAACAGCACCAAATGGTCAATCATAGCATCCAAACATCATATATCATCATATAATAACATAATATACCACAATATCTGTAAATAAATCACTACGGTGAGGAATCCAGTCGGATCCCTCCAACCTGTTTCCCTGCATCCACAGATGTTAGCACAATACCAATTTCACATCAATGTGAAATTATCGTGGTATATGGGATTCATAAATATTATCCGCTATTATGCGGCGCAATAGGGTCTCATCCGCTATACAATGCGGGAAATCAACTCCAATATATACATATTCCAATATATATATATTGCTATATACATATATAATACCAATTCCACTTCAATGTGAAATTATCGCGGTATATGTTTTTAATAAATAACCTCCGCTTAATAACGGCGTATAATGTCTATTTATCACAATAAATAGCAATCATCATTCAATCCACACAATCAAGCAATTTTAAATCTAACTATTTAAAATTTAAATCGAAACAAAACATTCGATTGAGTGAGGAGTTCTCACCTTGGTTTCAATTCCGTTCCAGCGTTTTATTTCGAATAAAATTAAACGTACGTTTAATTTTACCCGAAATTTTCACTGACTCAAATCAACTCCAAATCAGATCCATTGTGTAGTGCTCGTCAAAATGAAGCCAACGCAATTCGTTTCGTGCGAAACGGACCTCGTATGAAAAAGTTATGCTATTTTAAAGTTTACACGAATTTAAATAAAACAATTTCAGCTTTTTTTTTTCTAACCCAGAATGATCCTGGTCGTTGATTTTCCTTGCTCAACATCAGGCCGCCCCTCTCTATCTTCTTCCCAACGTGATATTCACGTTCATGAAACCCATCTTGGCCGCCCTCTAGGGTTTGAAACCACGGCCACCACAACACACGAGATCCCATCACTCCACCACCAAATCGAAGCCAACACTCGACTCCACCCTCACCCCAAGTAGCACCCAGCTCGGCCCCCTACTCTGCCTCGAATTGCGTGAAAATTGCAACAGCTTCGAGCTCGATTTGCCAATAATCTACCTCGTTTCAGACGATCTCCACCGTTGAGAACGTAGTTCTCATCTTCCTCTACAACTTTGCAGTTGACAACTTCCTCTAATTGTTTGTGGATTTGAAGATAATTGAGGAGAAAGGTCGTGCAATTCTGGCCGTTCGAATGCAAGTGGCGGCTGGAGGAAAATGAATTAGGGTTTTGAGCTGAAACGCGCGTATATATATACGTATAATCTATTATTTTAATATTTAATTCATTTTAAAACGACTTTTTCAAACAATCTCCAAATCATACGTGCCGCCTGGCATTCGTAAGGTTTACCCCGCGTTCCGAACACAATGGAACGTGTTTCGGGAGCTAATTCGGTCGTATGTGAGAGTTACGGAAATAAACAGTCAAATTTAAATCAAACCGATTCAAATCGATTTCGATGCGTTTTCGCTTGCCCCGGACAAACGGTAAATCCAATTGACACGAAATTTGAAACCATACAATAATATCACATTATGGATCCGATGAAATAGGTTTCGTCAAAATCCGACACTGTTTGAAAAATGACTATTTTAACTCGCCAAATTAATATTAAAACAATTTCGATGCGTTTCGAGCTTTTACGGTCAAACGACAACTCCGATTGCTACAAAAATTGAAATCCGATAATAACAAACTATTACGGATCCAATGGAACTAGTTTCGTCCAATTCTAAGACTGTCCCAAAAATGGCTAATTTCACTAGTCGATTAAATATTAAAATATTCAGTTTTCACAAATTTACTTTATATTCAATTTTAAAAGTTTTATAACATCACTATAACTTCAACATGATTTAATATAACTTCATAAATCATTTTCAATCACATTAAATCCAGATTACAATTATTTCTGGAATTTCAACTATTAAATTATCGATTTAATTATCCAATTAAATCCAGATATTCGAAAAATAAATTATTCGACTTTTTAATTCCACTTGTTAATATTTAAAATCAATTAAATATTCGAATTTTGATTGACAGAAATTCTGGGACGTTACACACTTGCTCTATTGATGATATACTATATCTATGCCGCTTATGTTGATGGTATTCGACATCATTGCTTCTATTGTTTAAGTTCGATAATCTTTGCAGTTTATCATCTTTAGGGACCCGATATCCTTATGCAACATTCTTTTCATAATTTTGGCATCATGGTTTGTAGTAACATTATTTTAGCAGCTTATTATTTTCACCTTCATAAGTTCGAAATGTTCGGTATTCGACAACCTTATCTTCATAGGTTTGATATTGTCTGTTTGCAATTATTTTATGTTCATATGTGTGATAACCCATATGGCCTTTGAGTTCAACATCCTTTTTGCCTTCGACTATGATATCCTTCCAACCTTTAGATACGATATCCCTTTAATTTTGACAGCTCTATGTTGGTGCTTGTCATATCATTTACTTGTAAGCCTCGTGATGGACTTAGTAATTTGACATCATATTCCCTTGCTTCCTTATTTGTTTCCTTTAGAAGTTATGCGAAAAACATTTGCCCCCTTCCTTGTGTAAAAGAAGCTTTTATTCACTTTAGTGTAAAACCTAGAATTTTCTCGCTTTCCTAATTCTTCACAAGGTTTTCTTTCTAACCCTGTTTCCTGTAAAACACAAAATAAATGATGATTTTCATTATTAACTTTAGATCTGATTTTGGGAAAACCCTCTTGGATTTGATAAGGTTATGAATTAGCTTATCCTTTTTTTCTTATAAAAGAGGCTTTCATACTTCAAAGTCAAATTTGATTAAGAAGACTGGAAATCTATTTATTAGAGAGTCTATAAATTCAATCTGGCAATAATATGATAGCTTTATTGAAGAGACTAGAAATTCACTGATAATAATAATCCAAGTAAAAGACCAGAAATCCATTCAATAATAATCTGAATAGAAGACCTGTAGCCCATTCTAGCAACATTCTAAATAGAAGACCAGAAAACCATTCTGGTAGTAGTGATTTGAATAGAAGAACAGAAATCCATTATGCCAATTATAATCTAATCGAAGACTAGAAAAACCATCTGGTTATAATATCACTTGAATAGAAGACTAAAAAATTATCTGGTAATAATAAACTGAATAGAAGACTAGAAAATCCATCTGGTAATAATATCACTTAAATAGAAGACTAGAAACTTATACGGCAATAATATCTAAATAGAAGACCAAAAATTCATCCGGTAATAATACCTGAATAGAAGTCCAGAAACTTCTCTAGCAGTAATATCTGAATAAGAGACCAGAAACTCATCTAGCGATATTATGTGAATAGAAGACTAGAAATTTATTTGGCAATAGATTGTACTTGACCCTCCTTTGAAGGTTATTTTACCTTTATCTTGATGAAAATTAAATGTGTTAGGCTGTTCTTCATCTAGAAGATTTCTTTGACCCATCTTTAGGGTAGATTTGAACTTACTCAATTGATTTCTTTTCCTCCTCACCACTCTTTGGGTGGTGATTTAAACTTCTTTGGCCGCTTATCACTCTTTGGCTTATGATTTAGACTTTAATTCTCTTTGCCCCTTACTACTCTCCAGGTAGATATTTAGGCTTGATCCATTTATTACCTTATAGGTAATGATTTAGGCTGGTTGGTGTGTTTGATTAGCCATCTTAGGAAGAACCAAAGTCTTACCCATCCTCCCTCTAGGAAGCACTTCGGTCATGCCTTACAGGCAGAACCGAAGGCTGGTTCGGTGCTTTGGCTAGGCCATCTTAGGTAGGACCAAATGCTTACTCCATCCTCCCTCTAGGAGGCGCTTCGACCAGGCCACATAGGTGGAATCGAAGACTTGCAATGCTTTGGCTAGGCCGTCTTAGGTGGGACCAAAGGCTTACTTTGACCACCTTCTAGGAGGTGCTGTGATCAGGCCCTTGTAGTGGGGTCAATGTCTTTTTTTGGCCCTTTACTAACATCTCAAGTAGTGATTTAGGCTTTTCTTTTTAGTTGTTTTTTTTCATTTGACTATCCATTCCGCAGATATGCTTATCTCAATCTTATTTATTCATCCATTATAGGGAAGTAAGGCCTTAAATGCTTGACGTTCCAAGTTCTTGCTATTAAATTGCCATCAAGTTGGCATAACCGATAAGTTCCTAATGAATTACTTCGTGAATAACAAGAGGACCTTTCCAATTTGGTCCAAATGGTCCGTTTGATGGATTTTTGGTATTTTCCATGATTTTTCGAAGTGATAAATCTCCTTTTTTGAAATGATCTTCCTTTAACTTTGAAATTATAATACCTTAATATCTTTTGTTGATATTCAGTCATTTGTATGGCTGCCTCGTCCCTTAACTCATTGATCAAATCTAAGGAGTCTTTCCTCAATTCTTGATTCGAATCAAATGCATATGAAATTCTTCGATGAGATGGAACCTTAACCTTGATTGGAAGCATTGCTTCACATACATATGTTAAAGAAGAAGGGTATGTCCCGTTGTAGTCTTGGTAGAAGTTATATATGCCCAGAGCATTAGCGGTAGTTCTTCTACCCAATTTCCTTTTACTTTGTCCAGTCATTTCTCAAGAATAGTTTAATTTGTTTTATTGGCGGCTTCAAAGGCTCCATTATCCTTTGGATGAGCTACATACAAAAAGCCTTTGATTATTCCATTTTTATTACAAAATTTGGTGAATCCTTCACTTTTAAACCAAGTTCCATTATTGGATATTATCTTATATGGTATTCCAAACCATGTAACTATGTTCTTAATCACAAACTTTAATGTTGTTCCTGATGTTATGTTTGATAAAGGTTTTGATTTTACCCATTTAGTGAAATAAACAATGGCTACTACTGTGAATTTAGCTCCACCTTTGAATATAGGTAATGGTCCAATTAAATCAATTCCACATACATCAAAGGGCCATGGACTTGAAACTGGGGTCAATTCACTTGGGGACATATGTGGAACTGTAGAACATTTCTAGCACTTCTCACACCTCTTTACTTGATTTACTACATTATTACTCATTTGAGGCCAATAAAAACCTTGCCTCATGACCTTTTGCACTAATTTTAGCATATTAAAATGATCTCCACAGAATCCCTCATGTGCTTCCTTAACAATCTTAAGTTGGTTTTTGGACTAACACATCTTAAGTATGCAAGAGAGTATCCTTTTTATAGAGTATTTCATTCATCATGGTAAAAGTCGGGGCTCGGTGCCTTATCTTTCTAGCCTCTCTTTTGTCCCTTGGTAGTTTTCCTACCAAATGGGTGTCATCCAGTTGCTTTCGTATTGACTATTAATCTCTTCATCAATGATTCTTTCTTGGTTTTCTATGTTACCATTTCTCAATTAATTTTCTTTATTAGCTTGTTTAAAGGCCCGGGATCTAGTCAATACCAGTGCCTCATTTCCTAACTTATGAGTTTTTTCTCTATAATGGGGTTTTGCTGGGAACTTATAGGTACAATTCGAGTTTCTAGTGCTCCTCGTGAACTAGCGAGTTTTGCTAATGAATCGGCTTGAGAATTCTTCCCTCTAGGAACTTAGTGTATGGAAAATCCTCAAATTAAGCTAACATCTTTAGTATTTTCTTAACATAAAGGATTAGTTTGACATCTTTTGTTTAATATGTCTGATTTAACAACTTAACCATTAATTAAGAGTTACTGAAAACCTTTATCCTTGGAATTTTTAATTGTAGAGCTAGGGTAAGTCCTGATACCACTGATTTGTACTCAGCCACATTATTAGTGGTGTAAAATCCTAACTTCGTAGCATAATGCAGTCGGTGTCTGTTGGGGATAATGATTACATATCCTGCATCGAAACTCTGTTCATTTGATGCTCTATTAACAAATAATTGCCAACTAGCCTTTAGATCTTCTTCCTTCTTTGATCGTTCTTTGATGAATCTTATGCATTCATTTGCGAAGTCGGCTAAAGCTTATCCTTGAATTGCCACTCGAGATTGGAACTCAATATCATATTGACTAATTTCTATTTCCCACTTTACTAATCTTCTAGATATCTCGGGCTTACTGAAGACTTGTTAAGTGGAAAATTGGTTAAAACCTTAATTGAGAGCACTTGAAAATCGACTCTTAACTTTCGAACGGTGAGTATTAAGCAGAATGCTAACTTTTCTATGACCAGATACTTAAACTTTGCATCCTTAAGCCTTTTGCTAACATAATATATTAGAAGCTGAGTTTTTTTTCTTCCATTATCAGAACAGAGCTTACTGCATGCCCAGAAACTGCCATGTAGAGATAAAAAATTTCCCTTTTTATCGGCCTATATAGAATTAGAGGCTTTTCAAGACAATCTTTTAGTTCTTTAAAGGCTCTATGGTAATTGTGACGCCCCACCTCTATACTCACACTAGCCAAGGACACTACGGGGTAATGCCGTCGACTAGCACGAAGAATAAGGCTGTTGAGGAGCGACCATCTGTGTAATTGCTTTGTGCGAGTACCGATATGTCAGATAATATGACATGCATTTCATTTCAAGAGGAAATCTAACATATCCAATACAAACACAAAGCTACTACACAGTGGCTATGAGGTCTTCGGAAACAAATATAGAAATAAGCATAACACAAATCAGTCACATATATTCATATCACAAAGGCGGAAACAGATATGAATATAACACATCGAAGTGTACATCAAAGTAGTGGTCATACAAGATCCACTACATCACAAAAGAATAAGTATACATCAAGGAGTCTCTATCTCGAATGTATAAAAACAAAAACTACTAAGCTAAGGTAGTTAGCCAAAAGTCAGATGATGATCCCAGATAAGAAGTCAAGTAGAAGCACCTGAAATACCTCGGTCTGACCCGAGTATTATTTAAGAAGAAAATAATAAACGGATCAGTCTAGCTATAAATATCATATAAAATGAGATAGGATAAGAGATATGACAAAAACGTATGATAACAGTAATGCATACTGTGATAAGTATACATCAGATAACAACAAAAATCATACAATATCTCAAATATTCTCAAACACTAAAAATAATGTCATATTCTTTAAATTATTCACCAAATCACAAATATTGATAGAGTTTATCAATGCATATCATCAAAATTGGTGAAACACAAATTCTAGAAATCATCAACTAAAAATCCAGAAATCACAAAAAGGGGAAGGCCTATCGCAAACGGGAGCATGAAAACTCACCAACACGTGTGTCACAAACGGAACGCTATTCCATGGTCACTAACCATCAAGTTTGAGCTGAAACTCCATAAATGGCCGGAAGACCATGGGTCGCTACCCCACCAATTTGAGTCAAAGCTCCACAAACGGCCCGAAGACCATGGGTCGCTACCCCACCAATTTGAGCCGAAGCTTCACAAACGGGGTTTAGTCCCCACACAAACAAAGTGACATCGCACATCGCTAGTCTAAATCTCAAAATGATCATCATTGATCGATAAGTGTAAATTACACTAAGCTAGTAAATAAATGATTTAGGCTTCATGTCCCATAACCACTAGCTTAACTTAAATATTTACGAACAGATTGTAGACTTCCACTCAAAAATAAGTGTAAATTACACTAAGCTAGTAAATAAATGAGTTGGGCTTCATGTCCCAAAACCACTAGCTTAACTTAAATATTTACGAACAAATTGTAGATTTCCACTTGAAAATTGTCACGAGAGTTCAATCGAACAAGTCCAAGAATTAACCGACGAAGTAAACGCAAGCGTTTCATACCACTTGTTTTGCTAAGCCGTTTAATTAGATTTCTCATCCGAATAAGGTAAAGGTTTGTGTATACTAATAGATTGGAAAACGATTTTAAAAGTGAGCTTTATATTTATAAATAGTGTCGAAATCGTTTTAATGAAAGAGTTCTAGTATTTACTACTAGTATCGAAACCTTTGTATTTTAAAGTGACAAATCACAAAATGATTGTAAAAACAACCAATCTCCAAAAATTTACATACGACAATGTGAATTAAATCCATAAAAATTAATATCAAATCCATCAAATGGATATTCCCAAAAATCCAAAGAAAGAAGTCATCAAAGTCGATAATAAGTGATAACAACTAACCGGATCGACAAAAATTGATTAAAATTGGAAATCCAATCAAAAACAGCCCAAAATAGACAGAATTGGCAGTTCCAGACGTCTGGGGGTTCATCCAACTGTCTGAATTTAGGTTCTGGAAATTTTCAGAAACCTTCCAGACGTTTGAAAGGTTGTACCAGACGTCTGGCAAGTTGTATCAGACGTCTAACAGTGTGTCCCAAACGTCTGATTCTGTTCTCTTTGTTTTTTTTCATCTGCTGCCCAAACCAGACGTCTGGACCTTACAACCAGACGTCCGGTTGCTTTTTCTGGGCAACATTTTGCCTAGGCCATGATGGCCAAAACAATTCGGGAGCGATCAGACGAGCAACAAAGACTAGGGATTTATGCGGAGCGACAACCTAGCCTTATAGGCTCTTCGATACACCCCAAATATCATGTCCAAACATCCATAGTAGGATTTTCATAAAATCGAACTTCAAAAACCAAAAATTGGAAAATTCACCAAATCAATTCAAATCAAAAGCAAATGAACATGAATAAATGTTAGGAATTCATACCTAACAACAATGAAAGTTATAGACGTAGATGTGAGTTAAAAAACTCACCTTTAAACCCAAAAACAACGAACGAGAAGCTCAAAAATAAAGGAAAGATCAGCCACTCTTCAACTTCAACTCTAGAAGCTCAAATATAAGATCATAAACAAATATTTCCTAAGTTACGTTATAGGAAATTTCTAAAATTGGAGAGAGATTGAGATGGAGAAGATAAAGAGGATGCTTACCTAAGCTTCTCTTCGATTCATCGGTGGAATAAAATCTTGCTAAGAATCGCTTTCCACAAAATTCATAGTATTATTTGGTGGTTATTGATTACTCTCTTTAAGATGGGCATGTTTTTGATTCTCCTTGACAAATTCTTTCAAGAGCCCAGATCGGATCATATTTTGAATGGTTTTGGCTAAGACACGACATTCACCGGTTTTGTGTCCATTCGCCTTGTGGTAGGAATAATGTTCTCCTTCCCTTCTTGGCTCGAAGTTATTTATTACCTAGAAAGAAGTTAGGAAATTTCCTCCATCCTTGGCTAAAGAAAAATTATAGGAGATTGGTTTGTTTAAAGCTACATAATTAGATTTCGGGATCTCCTCCCATCTTCCTCTCTTACTCTCATCGCATCTTGGCTTCTTGTTAGGGTGATCAAACCTAGATCTTCCCACTTCGTTCTTCGTCTAAGACTTTTTCTTAGAATGATACATCTGATCCACACGGATAAATTTGTCAGCCTAAAAATGAAAATCCTAAAGATCCCTGGGCCCGTGGATATAAAGTTCCTTCCAAAAGGGGGCTTTCTCAATTAATCCCCAACGCATTGCTGTCAAATTTTCTCTATAAGTCATATTCTTTGCTTTCAATGCCTCCATGTTGGATCTATTCAAGTATTCACCATGCAGCTTTCCTAGTCCCTGCTTAACATTGGCCAGCACACTATAATCGATAGTAGGTCCTCGTACACACAGAACTATGCCCAGAATTCATAAGAGAGTTGCTTCTAAGAATAAATGGTTTTCTCTTTATAATGCATATACCACTTTCAGCTACTCCGTGGAAGTGGTCGGAAAGAGCCTGCAGCTTATGGCTCCAGAAGCATTGTGAAGGTCCATTTGGCTCTTGAAGGCTAGAAGATGATCATCGGGATCGATAGCCATTATACCTTAGTGATGGAATCTTGATGGGTGATGGAATTTTGACAAACATTATTCTTTCTATGAAGGGGCTTCACGGAAAATGTTGTGTACTCTAGGATTAAGGGTTCTCTTTCCTTTAACATCAATCATGTCCTTTGCTATTTTATCAGCTATATCTCTCAAGTAAGCTTCATCATTGTGGTAATAACTTCTATAGGGCATGTATTCCTTGCACGAGATTGAGCTTCCCGATTGCCCATTATACCTTTCTCCTAATTTTTCCCAGCAACTTGCTTTGACCTTATTATCTTCTAGCGATTATGGAGAGAATGTTGTATCTCCAACCTTTTGGATTCCACTTTTCAATGGGGTCGTAATGATTTTTCCTTTATCCTTGCTTCTAAGCATGGAAGTATCTAGATTTCTCCTTGGAGATTCTGCCTCTTCTCCTTCAGCGAGCCCTGTTGTTTTGGAAGACTTTTGCGAAAGGACCGTCTCTAGTAACTATTGCATTACTGCCATTTGTTGCCTTTATCTTTTATTTTTGCTTCACCATTCGTTGGCTTTGCTGGTTATGAAGGTTGACCAGGCTCTGCATTTTATGAATTAAAGCGTGGAGTGACATTATCTTCCAATGTTGTTTATTGTACTATCTCCTCATTTGGAACATTAATTCTCTTAGCTCTTCCCATTTTCTGAAACAAAACTTCAAGTAATTAATTTCTAGACAAAGTTAATATGATATCGGAGGTTTGAGCCCTCCTTCTAGTGCCAATAATGTTAGACTAAAAATTAATTGGTATAAAAACCATGATGCCATGCTGAGCTAACATTTGATCTAAAATTCATAATGTTGTTCAATATGGTATTGTTTTGGAGGGTTGTGATGGCGATATTAAACCAAGGATTGGTTCATCATTCAAGACTTAGTACAATATGATGTCAATTGAAATGGTACCATGATGCCCTTGGGTTTTTGGCTTTGTTATAGAATTGGCCAAAAAGCCATTTCACGGTCCAAGGGAAAAATAGACAAGTTGCTTAAATGCGCAATAATCCATTAATATTTCATTAATGGGCAAAATAAGCAAGTTACATAAGCCATAATCCATTGTTCGTATGTTTTAGAGGTAAGATAGTCAATATGTGAAATAACATTAAATTGAACAAGATCTTAGATGGTCTTATTCTATTTATAAGCTTAAAGTCAAGTCCAAGTTCAAATTTAGTCCTATGCAAGTCAAAAGTTCAATTATAATCAAATATGCACAAATCGAAGGAAATAGGCTATGCTAAATTATTCATCCAAGTCATTGTTCATAAGTCTCAGCAGTTACAAATCAATTCTTGATTTTGCTCCAATTCAGTTCAAGGTTTACAATCTTTAATTTGAGAAAGAGAGAAAGAAATGATTTCCCTTTTTACAATGCCATAGGGTCCATATTTATAGGGTTTGGAGCTGGCGGCATGGCTTCTGCATGGCATTTCGAGATGCTTGACATTCAGAATATTTCATCATGTTGATGGCATGCGACAATCTCTTGTTCATTGATGATTTTTGTCAACCTTTAGTAGGCCGTTAACCTACGATATAACCTGATATTCGATATTATTTTCTGAATTGATGGCATGTGACAAACTTTTGTGTGTTGTTGGTATGCAGCAGCCTCCTTCAATTTTATTGATAGAAGACGACATTCTTCATAACCCTTGAAATCCGATATCCCAAATGCATTATTGAGATTCGACATCGTATGTTATGTTGATAGCATACAACATCCTTGGGTATATAGTAGAATTCCGATATCTTTCTTTACCTTGCTATCATTCAAGATCCTTTCACGTGTTGTCTCATGAAGCTTGGAGTCCTTCCACTTATTAATATTCGACATTAGTTTTATATTAATGGAGTGTGGCATCCTACCTTGTAGACAATCTATGACATCGGTATTCATATAACCCTCTTGCTTTGTTGATAATATATGATATCTATGTCGCTTATGTTAATGGAATTCGACATCATTGCTTTCTATTGTTTAAGTTCGATAATGTTTGTAGTCCGTCATCCTTAGGGACCTGATATCCTTATGCAACATGCTTTTCATACTTTCGGTATCATGGTTTGTAGTAACAATGTTGTAGGAGCTTATTATTTTCACCTTCATAAGTTTGAAATGTTCTATACTCGACAATCTTATCTTCATAGGTTCGATATCATCTGTTTGCAATTGTTTTATGTTCGTAGGTGCGATAACCCATGTGGTCTTTGAGTTTGACATCCTTTTAGCCATCGACCATGATATCCTTCCAGCCTTTAGATATGATATCCCTTTAATTACCACATCCCCATGTCGGCGCCTATCATATCATTAGCTTGTAAGTCCAATGATCTACTTATTAATTCGACATCATATTCCCTTACTTCTCTGTTTGTTTCCTTTAGAACATATGAGGATAACAAGGAGGTTTTAAAAAACTAAAAAAATAAATGATAGGGTAGCACGGTTTAACTAAAGAAGGAGAAGGAGACAAATTCCCCTCGTTTTACTATTCTCCTCTGACCATTTCTCAAATCCAGATCTGAATTAAAACACCACTCCCATCTCATCCTTATGGTCGTGCATATCATAGGCCTTTATGGGCAATGATATATCAAACCCATTTAATATTTAATGTCATTTAAATCGTATTTAAATACGTATCAATATCGGTACATACATATAACTTTTATACACGCACTTAACTAATTACTAATGGCACCTAGAAACTACAAATAGCACCTAGTACATCAAGTAAATAAATAAATAATGATTAATTTAATTAATTTATCATGATTCTATATCATTTAGTCGTGTGGTGTTTCAGAGAAATCAACGGCAAGATAGTTCAACTTGTAGGTATAAATTCAGTCAGCGATTAATACCAGACAATTCAGATATTAACATTCACACGTCACCTTAACCATTAGTGTAATAGTTTGGCTAAATTTATCAACTATAAATCCTCATCAGTGAAATCCAAATTTTTATAATTTAAGTGATACCTTTTAATAACAATATTTTTCCTACATTGTTTTTGTTTACACTATATTACATTATAATGTATGGAATTTGGTTTTGGTTAAAATTCCAATATCATCCACATTCAACCGATTAGTCCATAATAATTATTTTGTTCAATAGAAACATTTATTATTAACTGTACTACTCTAGCCAAACATTTTGACTTTGAGTTGACTATAGTTGACCATGATACTAACTTCATACAATTGAGGAGATGAATTCTCTATTGAATAGTGTTTCACTTCCAATGTTTCAACTCAAAACCAACTATAGTCGCTCAATGGTCATCGTGCTATGATTTAACTATAATCAAAGTGGAGTATCCACATCAAAGCTTAATAATATCTCAAGTCGAGAAAATTGTGTAATATCGTCACTTCAATATTTCCTGCTTTACTTAGTTGTTGTTAAATAATAGGAAACTCTCGAGTGAGTCATGCCATAGTTATCCTACAACTATGCATACGCAACCCCTTGTTGCCCCCAGTAGCCACGAATAATTCATTATCCAACATTTGGAGAGCGATACGTACCGTGATCTAAAAGGATGTATCGATATCCTTTCTCGAAAGATCTTTTTTGAGAAAAATGTGCGATCCTCTGAAAATAGAGGAGAGCACACATGCAACTATATATATCACAATAATAAGGTGCTACCAACATGCATGGCAGGTAACAAAACTAAATACAAGTATCAAAAGAAAAATCAGGTACCCCTAAGATGAGTTCCGGCAAGGCCACCACCCATCACACCCCGATATCGAGTTCCGGCATGGCCACCACCCGATACTAAGGTGTTAGAAGTACCTAGAAACAAAAGAATATGATACTCCATGCATCTGAATCAGGAGCTCTATGCATCACAAACTAAGAAGGAAGATCCATGCATCTGGATCGGAAGGAATGAAGAAGCATCTACTTTGAAGTGGAACTGAATATGATGCTAAATGGAAAATCTGCTCTGGAGACTCTATACAAAGGAAGAAGTGCCAAGTAGAAGAATGGATCCTCCTGAAGATAATATGCCACAATGGAGATGAAATTATCCTGCATCAGTGGTGGAACTGCAAATAATCCTGAGTGGAAAACTCTACTCTGATGGCCTCTCTGCAATCCGTAATCCTGCAATCTGAAGGCATGAGAACCTGCAAAAAGAGCCTGACACCCTATCACCCATACCTGTATCTGAAGGATGACTAAGGAAAAAGTAAGAATTATACATATATATGTATATTTATATAATTAATATACATATATATGTATAGATGAGGTAGAAAATAAAACCTAAATAAAACTAAACAGGACAAAAACAATAGAATTAAAAAACCTATAAACTAATAACACCAAAGACAAGAACAATAATTATAACAAAACTTAAAAGATTCTTATGAATCTTTAATCATAAGTAAGTTATGATCAACATTTAGATCATCATATAAATTTGAAAAAATATTAATGTTAATAGTGTTAATATTAAATATATAATTGTTGTGTTTGAATAAGTTAATATTATAACTAACCTTATTAAGATACCCTTTTAATAGATTATTTTTAGCTAATTTATATTTGGGATTAGAAATCCAATTAAAACAGAATGAAGAAATTGTAAAAATCAATTTGTTAAAATGACTATTATTATTATTAAAAATTCTCTGATTTTTTCAAACCAAATATACCAACTAATGATAATGATTAAAGTGTCAAGTAAAAATATAATATTCTTTTTGAACCTAAATCTAAAATTATTCTAATAGAAGTCACAATCCAAAATTTTAGTTGTTATATTAAAATTAAAAATTTTAAGAATATTATTTAGAATGTAATAAGAATCCGTGCAATCATAGTATATATGTTTTATATCTTCAAGATGCAGATTACAAAAATAACATTTATTATCATTTTGAATATTCTTTCTTTTTAAGAATTCTATTGTATTAAGTTTTCCATGTAGTATTAACCACATATGAATTTTAGATTTAGGAGGATCATTAGATTTCCAAATAAATTTAAACGAGTTATTAATTGTACCGGAAAAATTAATAAATCTATAAAAAGAATTAGAAGTAAATTTCTTACTCTTATCCCATTCCCAACCAATAATATCATTATCATTATCAATATTATAAAGATTTAATCTTGCATAAAGCAAATAAAGTTGCCTAAGAGTTGAACCTACTAAAATTCTATTAAAGCTAAAATTCCAAGGAGGATCATTTTTAGGAGAATAAACTTCATTAATTAAAGCAAACTTAAAATTAAAAATTTCATAAAGCTCTTTAAATTCCAATTTAAGAGGTAAGCCCGAAATCCAACGGTCATGCCAAAAAGAAGTACAATTACCAGAATGAACTATTGTATTTACTCCTAAGTTAAAAATCTCATGACACTTTAAAATGTTTTTCCAAAAATTAGATATATTTTGAGTGACTGGAGAAGCAATTTGATATAAATTGCTATTTCCATTATAGTAATATTTAGAAATAATCTCTTTCCAAATAGCGTTATCATTTATATCCTTAAACTTCCATAACCATTTACCTAGCAAGGACAAATTCATATTACGCAAATTAATAACTCCTAAACCACCTTCCTTTTTGACCTTACAAACGGTTTTCCAATTTACTAGACATTTTATATTATTATTAGAATTTTCCCCCCTCTATAAGAAATCTCTTCTAGTTTTATCAATTTTATCAATAACCCAATTTGGAAACAAATGCATGGACATCCAATAAATCGGAAGGGCTGATAAAACCGAATTTATTAAAACTAGTATACCTGCTCTAGATAAAAATCTCTCATTCCAGTTAGAAATCTTATTTTTGATTTTATCAATGATAATAATCCAATCATCATGTTTGAGATTGGTGGGTCTAATCATAAAGCCAAGGTAGTCAAAAGGAAAGTTCATAGTTTTGCAATTTAGAGTATTAGCAACTAAGTTTTCAACTTTTTCAAAATCATTTAAAACTAACACGAAACTTTTGTCAAAATTTATTTTTAAACCAGATAAAATTTCAAAACTGTAAAGGATAAACTTGAGGGTTATAATGTGTCTAGGAAGACGGGAAGAAAAAAGTAAGGTATCATCGGCAAATTGAAGAATCGATATACCATTACGCGATATGTCATTGCCTACACATCCTAGAGATCCATTATCCACTGCTCTTTTAATAATTTTAGCAAAAACATAAGCAGCTAAGTTAAATAATAAAGGCGATAAGGGATCCCCTTTCCTTAAACCTCTCTTAGATTGAATTCTATTACCTAATATACCATTAACCATAATACTAGAGTTTCCAGTTCTAAGCAAAGTCATAATCCAACTGATCCATTTATGACCAAAACCTCTAGCATGAAAAATATCTACAAGAAAATTCCAATCCACCGGATCAAAAGCTTTAGCAAAATCAAGTTTTAAAATCACACAGGTTATGTTATTCTTACAACAGTAATTAATATATTCTTGAACAACTGCCACTCCATCAGTGATATTTCTCCCTTTAATAAAAGCCGATTGTGAACAATCAATTAAATCATTCATTCTTGTACTAAGTCAATTTGCTAGAACTTTAGAAATGATTTTAACTGAACAGTTAATCAAAGAAATAGGTCTAAAATCTTTTAAGTTTTTAGCTCTTACTTTTTTATGTAACAAAATAACATTTGAAAAATTAAATCTCTCTAATTTCAAATTACCATTATAAAAATCATTAAACATATTAACTAAGTAAAATTTTAAAATGTCCCAAAAAGTTTTATAAAATAAAATTGGAAACCCATCAGGTCCCGGTGATTTATCACTTGGCATGTCATTAATTGCTTTTCTAATTTCCTCTTCAGTAAAAGGATTATCTAGCTTAGATAAATCAACAATAGAATCAGATGGATATAGTTCTATCCATCTAACATTGATTCTATGTTTGATTTTAGAACCAAAAATATCCTTATAATAGTCTGTAAAAGCCTTGTTAAGATCTCTTTAATCAACTAAATCTTCATTATTAACAATAATAGAATTAATTGTATTACTACATTTTCTACCATTAGCTATATTATGGAAAAATTTGGTGTTATTATCTCCTTCATTGATCCATTGAATTCTGGATCTCTGCTTCCACATAACCACCTCCTTTTCTAAAATTGAATTTAGTTCATCTTTTAAATTAGCAAGAACGTTACGCTCACCTATATTTAATTGTCTAGATTCTTCTACCTTATTAATTTTAAGAATCTCATTTAGAATGTTATCTTTTTTAATTTTTATATTTCTAAAAACATTCTTATTCTAGTTTTTAAGAAAAATTCTAAGCTCCCTAAGTTTTGATACAAAAGATTTTGCTGAATTATCCTTATTTCTAGTATTATGATAACTCGAAGAAATCCATTTACGATTAATTAAATTCACAAAGTTTGATTCCAAAAGCCATATCTTTTCAAATTTAAAATTATTAATAGTAACTCTATGATGCTCGTAGGAGAGGATAATAGGACAATGATCTGAGTACGTATAAGGTAAACCAGAGACTCTATAGATTGGAAATTTATCCTCAATCTCATCACTAACGAAAAATCTATCTAGAAGAGCCATGGATGGAGAATCCCTTGCATTACTCCATGTAAACTCTCTATTAGAAAGGGGGATCTCGATTAAATTAGAATTAGTAATAAATTGATCAAATTCCTCCATAGTAGAGTAATCTCCTTCCCTAGGAGACCGCTCTCCTATGAAGCGCGTAACATTAAAATCACCCCCCCAAAACCCAAGAACCCGGAGCTAAGGAACTTAATTCGAAGCTTTCATTCCATAAAATTCTTCTATTAATTTTAGAATTAGGCCCATATACGTTAGAAATGTTTAAAAAGAATTATCAGAAAGATTAATAAAAATGATATGAAGAGAATGATGCTTAGTAATACATTGAAGCAATTTAAAATAATTATCATGCCACCCTATCATTAATCCCCCTGAAGTACCCACAGAAGGTAAAAAAACCCATTTTCTAAAATGATACCCACCTAATCTTCTAAAAAACCGAAAATCAGGACAGCAAATTTTGGTTTCCTGAAGCAATGCAATGTCAATCAAATAGTCTTTAAAGAACGCTCTAACCTTATCACACTTATTCAAATCATTCAGACCTCTAATGTTCCAACAAATGATCCTCATAAACCCAATGTACTAGCCCTCTCTAATTCCTTACGTCTAATGTACTCGCGATCAATCTCAATATCAGAGAAAATAAAAGATGTATCACAGGCTAACTGACTAAACTCAGCAGAAGATAAACTACCTAATGCGTAAGAAGAGTACGTACTACCCAAAATTGAACTCATACCTGAGCCTGGATCCGTAGTGCCACTTATGGCACTCGAACCAGGTAACTTACCCATAGACTATGACTGACTGCTGCGAATCCTAGTACTCCGACGGATAGATCCACTAGAAATTATAGACTTTTTACTCCTTCCTTTCTTTGGCATAGACAAAGAGCTACTGCCGCACTCCATCCTTTGGTCTAGCACAAAATCTGAAGCCTCAACTTTTAATCTTTCTGAAGAAGAACTCGAAGACGCAATAAATTTCTCTGCAATATCCATATTATCTTCTAAAGCAAAAGAATCATCCACTGCATCCTCTGTATTTTGGTTATCACAATTATTTATATCAAAATAATCTCTCGACTCCTTATTTATATGATCTTCTTCATCCAATAAGCCCATTGCCACTATGTGCATTAGCTCAATATTAACTGAATAATCAGAATTATTGATATCCTGTACACTGATACCATTATCAACATTTATCCTATCCAATCTCATTTGTGTATCATTGATATTAGGCACGTAGTGTACAACACCAATAGTAGACTCGAAAAAGTGATCCATTTTCATACTGATATCTATCTTCTTAATATCTTCTAGATTGACTACATGTGTCAAAGACCATACATCATCAAAAATCTCTCCCATATGATATTCTGCCTCTACACTTAAGTTATCAAAAGATTTCTCTTTCGATCTTAATCCAACAGAATCGCCCAAAACATTAACATTTTCATGAATATCTGAATAATGATTAGCTTCATCAACACAACATTTCAATTTCTTAACTGAGCTAAAATCTAAACCATCATCAATAGGTTCCACTGTTAGATTAATCCTATTAAAGCTCATAACATCATCGATTTGTGTATATGAAATAATGGTATTATAGTGCACAGCATTAGATACAAGCTCTAAGCAATAATCCAAGTTTTTATTTATTTCATAATCCCTGATCTCATCCATATTTACTGTTGATATCGATGATAATAATCCATCAAAAGTCTCTCCCTGTTGAAAGTTTGCCTCATCTTCTATGATTGCAGAAATTCCATTATTCAAATAAAGCCCAAAAAGATCATCCACTGTCTTAAGATTATCAGAAGTATCAGTGTTATACTCATTTCCGATTTTCAATTTCAAGACATTGTTACTAACTAAATCACCATCCTTAGTAGAGTTAGTAACCTCCATTGAATCATCAGCATATTCGAATGTTAATTCAAAAACCACTTTGTCTTCATCTGCAAGACAATTGAATCTATTACTTGTTTTTAACTCGAAGATATCCTGAGATTTAGATCTTTTTCCTCTAACGCGAGTGAAGCCACTAGTTATATCATCACACTACTCTTAACTGTAACATCCAAAATAGAACTTTTCTTTCTAAAAACAACAGAAGCGTTTAGATCTTCAGAATATTTGATAACAGAACAATATAATAGCATTAGACCAAAGTCGATAATCTTATCTTTGTTGGTATAAGTCAATAAGTCGCAATTCAGATTTCCATTATCCAAGAAATCATCGGATATCTCATCACAAGCATCAGATTTGATAGTTGACTTATCTGGTTTACCAAAATAATCTTCTGGGTCTCCAAATCTATCCTTATACCCCTTACCAATGTTCGGAGAATTAATCACGTCGAAATGAGAGAACATTTCCTCTAAAAGTTAAATCCCCTTTGTTCTCTATTGCCATAGATTACCTAATAAAATTCTTTTGAGAAACATACACTTTAAGGTAAATTGAAATCCGTGATCAATAAGTTGCGACCCCGAATTGATAGACTTCGATTTCAACGAACAGAAATTCTTTTCAAGACGAACATTGCCATTAGAAAAAGAAAAGAGATTGATTTTTTGAGATCCAGAGCACGCCAAATCAGATTTCATCGAACAAGAAAACTTCTTGTGCCCAGTCTTCCCACAAGCAAAACATCTAATAGGGTCTCTACAGTGGACAGCAAAGTGACCTCGATCCCCACATCTAAAACAGATATAATTACCACTCTTGAAAACCCCTTTTTTAAGTCGATGATTATTCCAAGAATAAGGGATCGAAGATAAACCCTCTTTAACAGCTTGGGCATAAGAACGATGAAAGGAATCTCGATCAGAAAAATAAACTGAAGACGACGCCATTTTTTTCGGTACCAACAAGCGCGTACTAATTATTATTTTAATAATTCTCTCGAAACATCTTGATCAGGAATATTTAAAATAAAATGTTATTTACATTGTGATTAATTACCCATGATTGCAACTATTTATAACTACAATTACATAACATTTCATTTAAGGATTTTATTTTATATACTTTAAGTTAATTACTTAATTAATTATATCATAATATAACAAAGTATAAAATAGAAATTAAATACCATTATTATGAACCAGATTGGTTATGGAGTTAGATATATGTAACAAATTATATAATTGCCCCTGAGGCATATCCTAACTCACTCAATATTTTCTATTATGCACATGCATCTATATTTTTATTATACTTTATTCCTTCCGCTATCAAATTTAGCATGCTTAGATTTGTGTGTATAGTTTATTATTGTTAAGTTATCCTTAGTCCTTCTTTTCATGGAATTTATGGGTAAGGATGTTAATCTGTACATCTTTATGTACATGATACAATAAATTAACTAACTATGCTAACAATCTATCGTGCATTATCAAAAACTAAAATAAAACAAGCAATAAAGCATCTAACAAAACAAGTAAGAACTAATTTATACGGTGGTAACAATACCTTAAAAAAGCTCTAGATGAGATCCATAGATGCTCTCCTCAATTTCTAAAGCATTATCACCCTCATTTCGCTCCATTGATTTTATACCAATCTCACGTCCTTCCTCCTAAGCTACCTCGTGCTATGTTCAATCATACAAATTAGTTTTTTAGGTCTGATCGATTCAAGCTCAACTTCCAAATCCTTAAATTCATTTGGACTAACCATTACATTTGAGCCATGCATGCACTTCCTAAGATACAAAATGTGGAAGATGTTATGCATGCCCTCCATCATTAGCGATATGTCAACTTGATAAGATAGGGTACTAATCCTCTCAAGCGTTTGGAATGGTCCTACAAATCATGGTGCATGATAGAGTGAAGAGTGTTTTTAGGGGGCAATTATGTAATTTATCAAATAAATAATCTTCAAAGTTTAAATATTCACCAAAATATCATTTCATAATAATTGTGTCCCTTTTGTTGTTTATCTTCCCATATTTAAACTTATGCATAAAAGAAAAGAAACTGCAACCAATAATTCAAAATAATATGCAAACGGTAAGTGAAACTGCATAAAAAGATTGCAATTACCACCAAGATGTTTAAAATGAAGAATAATATCATAAAACCTATGCAAGATTCAAAATGAATTAAGATCATATGTTTAAGGTTGAATTTAATTTAACTTCTAAATAGTTACAACAATTTTATATAATTTATTTTTGAATTTTGATTCAATGATTTTAGATCTTGACTAGGTCAAACAACTTTATGTTTTTAGGCTTGATTTCGATTCTACTATGAATATTGATTTAGGGTTTTAGAAAGATGAATAGATCTTACATTAATTATATTATTATGTTTGAATTTTCCTTCATCTTTAAATTGACATGGTGATGTGATCTATGAATAAATCCTATTACAATGCCGAAAATTGATCAAAAACCAACGTTTGGGTTTTATAAATATACGGTAGATAAAATTGTATATAAATCCTCACCTCTTAGTTATTAATTACTTACACATCAGTTTCATCATTGTTAATTATACAAAACCTCTATAACTTGCAACCTTTATAGCTTCTACATACGATGACCATTTCACGTACAACTTATGGCATTATGTTCGTATTAAAATTCTGGACATATTGATATATTTAACTGTATATCATATACTTGTATATGACATTTGTGTGTATAAATATGCTATTAGGATATTTATAAATTAATATTCTTAATCAAAATTGATACATACATACATACATACATACATACATATTAAGATATTGTTCGTTTAATTTGAATTTTGATATATGAATTAATACGAACAGTAATCATCAATTTAATAAACACTGAATTTTAAAATGCTATTTGAATTTATAATAATATATTTTTAATTAGTTATTATCATTCAAATATTATATATATATGTTATATATAAAAATTAATTTTTACTAAATTTACATTCAAATAAATGTTATTTAATATGACAAAGTATTATCTTATTAAATATTTTAAAAAAATAAAACATTGTAAATCATATTAATAGTAATAATAATAATGTAATATAATTAAAAATTCAAATCAAAATTGTCGAATAAAACTTCAAATCTGATTTAATGTTGATAAAATTGTTCATGATCACACTACAAAAAACAAGTGCATAACGGATTAAAAAGTTTTTTTTTAATTTGCCCATTTTATCCATTGTCCGATTCACTTGATCCAAAAATAAGCACGTATCTTCTCTTTCATCCGCCATGCGCTCTCTTTGGAATCCAGACCCCATTTTGGACTCGAACATGCTTAATAACGTTGTTCTAAAGTCGCTTGACCAGACTCTTAATAATCTGAACAGTCTCTTTTGTCATAGGTAATTCTGGCTCTACCTACACTTCTCTTGGTAGGCTTGGTTCAATAACCACACTTGAGTCATGCATGCATTTGTGCAAGTGCAAACATGGAACACGTTATGTATACCTACCATCTTTTCAGTAAGAAAAAAGTGTATATGCAAGTTTCCCAATTCTTTCCGCTATTGCAAAAGTTCCAACAAACCTCAATGCAAGCTTTACTAAATCTCCAAATCTCATAGCTCTTTTCAGTGGTGACATCTTCATAAATACAAAATCATAAATCAACATGTCTTATGTCGACCTTGAGATGCCTTCGTCTGTTCCCATATCAACTCGACTTTCTCCAAAGTTTCATGGATCATATCCGGTGTAGGTGTTACTTTATCTATAGTCTCTTTCTAACACATAGGCGATTTACACTATCGTCCATAAAAGGCTTCAAATGGTATCATGCCTAACTAGCTTGATAGTCATTATTGTACATGAATTTTACTAGGGGCAAGTTATCCTCCCATGATCCTCCAAAAGCAAGTATGCAAGCTTTCAACAAGTCCTTAATCATGTAATTCACCCTCTTGGTATGGTCGTCGGTTTAGGGGTAGTTAACCATGCTCAATTTAAACTCCATGCTTGTTGCATGTTGTAACTTCCAGAAATCACTCGTGAAGAGTGGTTCTCGATCACTTACAATACTAGAAGAAGCACCATACAACCTTACTGCCTTCCTCACATACAATATAGCCAAAGATGGAGCAGTTTTAGGTAACTTTTACTAGAATAAAATGAGTGCTTTTAGTTAGGCGATCCACAACTATCCAAATGCTCTCATTTTCCTTACAACTCCTTAGAAACATATCAATAAAATCCATGGAGATATGTTCCCGTTTCCAATGCGAGACCTCTAATGGCAATAGCCAACCACCGATCTTCTTCTGCTTGGCCTTTACAAGTTGACAAGTCACGCACTTCTTTATGAACACTTAAACATGGCTTTCGTTCACCTCCAATAGAATGTGCGTTTAACGTCTTTGCATTTCATCACCACCATGATGAATAATCATATTAGAACAATGACACTCTTTAGATAATTCATCAAATAAAATTTTCACTTCGAGAACACATATCTTTAATCTTTTTGAAGCCAACCATTAGCACCATGTAACTAGACTTCTCCTTTTTTAAGTTAATTAATTATCTCAACTAGCTTTTCATCAAGCATTTGACAAGATCTAATACGGATGTTGCTAATAAACTAGGCAAAACATTAAGAAGGTCAGAAATCAAACTCCATAATGTATTCTAGACTCTTCCATTCAACATACACATAGCCTAATGTTACATGCCTCTATGCATCAGCCATAACATTCCCTTTTTTAGTATATGAAATACCAAAGGCATGCGACGTTTGGAATTCTATTCATTGTTGCTGCCTAAGATTGAGATCATTTTGGGAGAATAAATATTTAAGAGATTTATGTTCCGTAAATAATTTAAACCTCTCACCTAACAAATATTGCCGCCAAGTCCCAGCTCCAAATCATGAGTTAGGTAGTTCTTTTGATGGGTTTTGAGTTGTCTATTAGCATAAGGAAACACCATGCCTTCTAGCATAAGAACTGCACCAAGTTCCATTTTGCAAACATTGGTACATAGAATAAACGGTTCACCTACTTTCTATAAAGAGAACCACAACTAGTTAACTACTCCTTCATCTTAATAAAAGTGCCTCACTACATGCGTCTCATAAGAAAACTTGATTGTTCCTGTTTAGTCACATCAAAGGTGTAGAACCTTCGAAAAGTCCATAATGACTTTCTATAATACCTCGCCAATCCAAGAAAACTACGTATCTCAATTACATTACTTAGTACCTTTCAATCTTGCACGATAGCAACCTTAGTTGGATCGATGGAAAACCCATGCTTGAATATGACTAAAATGCGCACTTTACTTATCCAAAAGTGAAATTTGGAAAATTTCTCCTTTAAGTGGTTTTCTCAATACTTACAACATTTTTTGCAAATGCAATTTGTGCTCTTCCTCATCATTGGAAAATATTACTTTATCATCCATGAACATAACCACAAACTGGTTGAGTTGGTCCTAAAAGAATCCACTTATAAGGTCTATAAAATATGTTAGCGCATTAGTAAGCCCGAATGGCATGACCATTAATTAATAAGATGTATCAAGGGTTTAAAATGCAATCTTATAAATACAATTTGTAGCCATCCTCAATCGATGGAAGCCTACGGTGAGATCGAGTTGGGAGAAACCTTAGATCCTCCAAGTTAATAGAATAAGTCATCGATGCATGGTAGAGGGTACTTGTCCTTTCTTGTCAAATTATTTAATTCTTGATAATCAATACATAATCTTAGGGATTCATCCGCCGTGGTAGCGAACACAATCAGTGCTCTCTACTCCGACATACTTCTTCGAATAAGACCCTTCTTGAAAAGTTCAGCAATTTGTGCTTCCAACTCACTTAACTATAAAAGATTCATATACCTAATAGATAGAAAGACCAGCTTCGTGTCCCTTTCATGATCAATTTGGAACTTTATCTCCCTATGGGGAGGTAAGCTCAAAACTTCTTCAAATATATCTAAAATGTTTCACACTGTTGGGACTTGCAATAACTTAACGTAGAGATCCAAGGAGTATAAAATCGAACTCCCTCTAAATGTTAAGCCCATTACCATCTCCATCTTTCATGCGGACCACACGGCTATCACCATCAATAATTAGCTCATGCTTCATCATCAAATCCATTCTTAGAATAAGTCTATAACCCAAAAATCCAAGTATATAAGAATTGCAAGAAAACCTAGACCCTCCCCCAAATAATTTAACATCCCAACAAACCATAGAAAGACGTGTTGACCTCCCAACGGGATTCAACACCATGAGCAAATCATATATAACGTAGGCATACTTCCATGGTGATATATTTCCTTTGTCAAGCTTCGTTGGAGCACTCGAACTTAAGACCGCACTGATAGCCTATGCCTTGACCATTTGCCCACTCTTTGGGAGAGATGGACAATATTTCTTGAAGCGGCTTAGTTTGTCGCGATTTTAATACTTCCTATTTTGGAGATCAACTTTACAATCTTTAGAAAGGTTTCCCCTCATATAGTTTCGATGGCAAGTCAACATGCCCTTATTAGAATTATTTTGATCTCCCTTTATTCCTCGGCCATTGCATTTCCCTTGACATTTCAATTTCCCCTCTTCCTTAGCCTCATCCCCCTTTGGCACTTCATGAAAAATGGGGTGTAGCAAATCCATCTCAAACAAGCCCTCATAAATAACTCTCATGGGAATATGACTGAGAGCAAGATCCACGAGTAGTGAGTTAATCCCCCTTAGCGAATTTCATAGCTTTTTTTATGGGTGTATTAAACATATTCATTCCAAATTTGGCCAAGAGATGTAACATCCCCCATTTGGAGGCCCAAAACTAACTGCTATGGATGCTGTAGTCATCCATAGTTATTAATTCTCGGTGACCAATGATAATGTTAGATACATTGATATACTACAAACATATGAATATGAAAAAAAAACTAAAATCAATTTAAAATAAATTTCTCATTTCATTACAGATAGTATTTTAGATTCATTACATAATCCCATACGCTAGTCACATTCAGAGAAATTACAATCATTACAAAATACGCCAAGAACGACATATGAAGATGCCCCTTGGTTGATCAGAGTCTAAATATAGGCACAAACAACTTTTCCATTACATCCAAAACACAACAGAATCAAACAAAAAGAACTCCTAATAGCTAGCTTACCTCCTGCACGTCTCTGAAAGCTTATTCTTCTAAAGGAGAACCTAAAAATCTTAACTCTCAAACTACACAAAATTAATTGAGCACCCGAGAGTTTAAGGGGAAAACATAAACTTCGAGTCAAACAAAAATTCTGCTGTGAATAATAACCTACCATCTCGAACCATATAGATATCTAGTGAGACCACGTCGCTTAGCGGAACGGGTTTTCCCCTCCTCCTTAACAAAGCATGTAAAATATTTAAGTCCCTTAACTTAAATAATTTTATAACCATAGTAAAATACTTAGGGAAATTCACCAAAAATCACAATAATTCACTTTTAATATGTTTTCTAACATATATAAATCTCAGACCCAAAATCATTATATAATTGCCTTAATTAATTTAAACCCAAAATTAACTATTTCTTTCGTTAAAATTCATAGTAAATTATCCATAACTTGGAAAATTATGAGAATTTAACCCCATCTCCAAAATAATGTTCTACATAACATATTCAAATATCATGGCATTCAAAAATCAATTTGCACGATTTTAAACTTAAAATCGAATTATATTATCCTACAAAAACCTTGTTTAAATTATAACATGGCATATAATCAAAGCATATCATCATTCATCCATCCAAATGGTTTTAAACCTTAAAATCGAATATAAACTTTCAAGAAGACATCTATGAGATGGTTTAGATTATTATTCACCTTGTTTGGATAAGAAACTTGAGATTTGTTCTTCACTTTAATCTTCATAGCTTGAATCTTAGCCTCTAATTGATTTTGAGCTCCTCTTCTCCTAAGGTAATGGCCAGCCTTGTTTCTTCTTTGTTTATGTTTTTGATTTATGAAAATGTGAATGAGAATGAGGTAAGGGGTTTAGGGGTTATGGGGTTATGGTATACGGCTATTCCCATATTACCCTTGCCTTATTCTCTTAGGTATCTAACTTATAAACTATTTTTATAAATCCATTTAGTTAAGGCACGACCCTAATTAAATCTTAAATCTTGGTTCCCTTATCACTCTAATCTCTACATTATTCTATTTAATTTATCTAACTAAATCTACTGAACAATGTTATTTAAAATTAGAGGTGTTACAGGCTCCCCTCCTTAAAGAATTTCATCCTCGAAATTCAGCAATGACTAAATATTAATCATAGCAATCATCTGTAACATCTCCTAACTACCATACTAGCCTACCTGACTAGGAAATAGTCTATATAAAGCAAATATAGAACATACCCTTAAAGCAAATCAAGATAAGTATCTTTATTCCTGTCTTCGGTTTACCAAGTACAGTCCCTCTTGTTGTCGCTCCACTGAACTTTCACCACCTTGATTGTCTTGTTTCTTAACCTCTTTTCATCTCTTGCTACAACCCGAACCAGTTGCCTAACAAAGGTCAGATCTGGTTCTACTATTAAGTCTTCCAATGCAGTCCAAGGAATAGTAGTCTCTGGATCATGTATATACTTACGAAGATGAGACACATGAAACACATTATGGACACCTGCCAAATTGCTCGGCAACTCTACTTTGTATACGAGCATTCCGATCCTCTCTATAAATAGGAACGGTCCAACAATCTCAGTGCCAATTTCCCTGACTTCTCGAATCGTACAACACACTCCATCGGTGATACTTTAATGAAACCCTATCTCCAACTAAGAACTCTAGATCCTTACGCCTCTTATCTGTGTAACTCTTTTTTCTAGACTGAGCTCCTTGCATCCTACCTCGAATCAACTTAACTCAATCTTCCCCATTTCCTCTCTTACCAGATCTGGAGCTAAGACTGATTTGTCTCCAGTTTCCAACCAATATGCTGGTAACGTGCATGGCCTTCCATACAAAACTTCAAAAGGCGCCATTCCTATACTAGTCTGATAACTGTTATTATAGGAAAACTCAACTAAGTGTAGGCGATCATTCCAATATCCATGAAAATCTAGCGCACAAGTTCTTATCTAATCCTTGAGTACTTTGTTAACTCTCTCTGTCTGCCCATCTGTCTGAGGGGTGATAAGCAGTACTCATCTTGAGCTTGGTACCTAACACATCCTATAGACTCTTCTGGAACTCGCTAGTAAACAAAGTATCTCTATCACATACTATACAACTAGGAATCCCATGCAGTCTAACTATCTTCTTCATAAACAATTTAGCTAAAACAGGTGCCGTCACGGTTGACTTAATTGGAATAAAATGGGCACTCTTAGTCATCCCTTCCACTATAGCCCATATACTTTCATTTCCTTGATTCGACCTTGGCAATCAGTCTATAAAATCCATGGATATTGATTCCCATTTCCAAACTGGTATCTCCAAAGGTTGAGGTAACCCACTCGGCTTCTGATGTTCGGCCTTCACTTGTTGACAGTTCACACACTGCTTTACCCACAAGCCAACATCCTTCTTTATACCTTCCCATTAGAAACTTATTTTCATGTCTTGATACATCTTTGTTCTCCTAGGATGAATCATAAATTTGGATCGATGAATTTCCTTAAGCACTTCTCTCCTTAAGTCCCCAACATTCGAAACACACAAATATCCCTTCTTTCTTAACCAACTCCCGGATCAAGGTTAAAATCTTTTTGTTGTCAGTCTCAGTTCGGGCCTCCAGCCTTCTAATCTTCTCAGCTAACACCAGGTTATCTTTCTACTTAGATGTAATCCTTTCAATCAATCTCGGTCGAACTTCTAAGCAAGATAACATAGCAGTGCTCTGACTAGAACTAGCAGTCGATCTTAACTGCATACTTCAAGTAGTCAAAGCCTCTAGGTCCTTCCATTCTGTTAACATAGCTAACACCAAATTCTGATGTTTTCAGCTAAGAGCATCCGTTACTTTAATTCCTTTTCCAGGGGTATACTCTATACCAAAATCATAAGCTGCTAAAAGCTCCAGCCACCTCTGCTGTCTCATATTCTACTCCTTCTGAGAGAATAAATACCTTAAGGACTTATGATCCATGTATAATTTAAATCTCTCCCTTAAGAGATAATTTCTTCATACTTTCAGTGCGAAGATCACCGCTGCTAACTATAAATCATGAGTAGCATATCTCACTTCATGTGGTCTAAGCTGTCGTGAAGCATAGGCAATAACTTTACCTTTCTGCATCAACACAGCCCATAATCCGGTTTCACATGCATCGGTAAACACTACTAATCCTTTATTCCCGTTTGGAACGTGTTTAATGACTAGTTTTCTACCAGTTTAGAAAATAGCCGGAAAAATTTAAATTAAAAATAACGACAAGCATATGTCGTACAATTCTAGTATGTGGCGAACACGGGTCGATCCATAGGGAATTAAAAATGATTTTAAAATTTCTATTCAATCAAATTAAAACAAGAATTGAAGTTGTGATTAGCTATAAAAATGTAAAACAAAAGGCTAGAACAAAAGTGATTGAAAATATGATAATAGAAAACAATTTAGAGGCAAATCCACTCTCATATTTTTACATAAATCAACACAAAAATAATCTATGATCATTATTTTGATCTTAAGTGGAATTAGTGATGAATTTATCATAAGTATGGTTTATTTATGTTATTAATTAACATAACTTAAACCATCAAACTATAATACAACAACCAAAGCCACTTATCAATTCTCATGAAAATGAATTCAAAGCAAAAGCTATTTTAAGTATGATCTATTTACTATTGTATTTAGTAACATAGATCATCAAATTTTGATTCTACTTTAATTTCAAAATCAAAAATCAATTAGTAAAACGATGATGTAAATTATGTTTATATTTGAGTAAGAATAGCTTATTTGCAAATACAACATAGGCTATCAAATTCATTTTTATAAACTTACATCAACATTCACTTTTCATGAAGCATGAAATATACTATAAATCACAAATTATGTTGAATTTACATAATTTTAGAGAGATTCATTACCCCTAAATTGAAGGGGTTTAGCTACCCATTTGTGTTATCATTTCAACACTTGTAAATTTCAACATAGAAAAGCAAGCAAAATGAAAGCTAATTAGAATAAAAAAGAACTAAACTATTTGCATAAAAATAAAACTAAGCTACTAACATGAAATGAAAGAGCACGTAAATAAAATGAACAAGAAAATAAAATAAGAACAAGGAAGAAGTAAAAGAACAAGAGGCTTAGGAAGCCATTTTTATTTCATATAACTTTGAGGCTACAACTTGCATGCTAATATCCTAAGTAATTAAAAAGATCCATAAAATGAACATAAGAGGGCTATTTATACATGCATAAAACCCTAATCCATATTTTAGGGGGCTTCCCAAAATACCCCTTAGGAAGTGTGGCCACCAAGTTATCATTAGTATCTAATTAATCCATCATCAAGTATGCATGGAACTTTAACCTCCACTAACTTGTGCATTAACTCCTAATTGTAGATTAAGGTAACTAGGTATGTAGGGTCCTCCATGATGCATGAGTTTGAATTATTTTCATCTTCATTCCTTTGTTTCCAACCTTGTGCATGCATATTTCCATGAGAACATCTTCATATTTCCATCCAAAATCCTATAATTAAAAAGAAAATGTGCAAATAAATATTCTTAAAATTAATTCATGCATAAAATTACTATTTTACCCCTATATTGATGGATGAATGATGACTTGAAAGCATATTTGAAATTTGGTTTTAAATATGTAAAAATACCCAATTACAACATTTATTTAAATAAAAATAGATTAAATATGGATGTAAAAATATGCACATTTACGTGCACATCAAATATCCCCACACTTATCTTTTTATTAATCCTTGAATAAAGAAAAACTAAAATAAATCCTTTTTCTTAGGAAACACGATTGCATTGAGCGTATGCAACAAGCCGTTAAACCTCTAGGTGTCCCTAGTAGGATGAGTGTTGTCTCGTGAGGGTTTTCAGCGGATACTATCAACAAAATCCAAATGCAATATTATATACTCCTAAATGCAAGATTTATTTACATTGACATGGATGCAAGTTTTTGAAAATATTTACAAATGAAGAATTTACTTTCAAATCGCCACGAATAAGTTAAATATAAGTTCGTGTCATTATCAAGAAATTTAAGTCCTTTTACTTGTCAAACTTCAAACAAAAATTAAGTAATCATCACAATTAGACTCCAGTTTGGCTAGTTGTTTCGGTTGATAACATGGTGCAACTATGTGAAAGAGTGTATGGATCGTGTATTTATATCTAATATGCAAGTGTAATAAAAAGCTATCCTATAACTAACAGAGTAAAGTAAATAATAGTAAAGAAACAATCACACCAGAGTTTTTATACTTGTTTGGACCTTCCGTCCTACATCCAGTCCCGAAGCTCCTCTTCGGCTTTAACTAGTAAACAACTCTCGCTTTGCCCGGAGGAATAGGCTTGATACAAAAGTTCTTTCTAAGACAAGTATGTGTTTTGGGAAACATTGATTTTTCCTACATAGTACAAATCTTCCTATAATCTCCTTTGAATAGTATGTGTTCGTGAAGCTCTGCTTTTAGGAAGTAATAAAGACTAATATTGTTTGCTTTTAGAAATCAGAATATGAAAAGAATATAGATATGAGATTTAGAAACTTCAAGTGAGTTGATTCTTAGAATCTTTGCATATTTATAGTTGTTGAAGAGTTTTTGTGAAAAGTAATATCCATTAGAGTTTTCTGTTTCATTTTGAAGGTTGCAATAATTGAATAGGAAGAGATCCGGTGAAGAGTTATGGAAGCAACCATTAAAATGAAGCAGATGACTATTCGTTTATGGCTGTTACCCAGCATAGACGTCTGGCTATAACGTTCAGACGTCTGAGCTTATATATTTTTTTTAAAAGAAGCTAGACTTAGACATCTGAATGTTTTGACAAACGTCTGATGCATATTCTTTTCTAAAATCAGAAGCTTTAGTCAGACCTCTGATATACAATGTCAGACATCTGACATATGCAGTTTTATATACTCCAGCCTTTTGATATATATGAGGTGTTGAAAGAATTTTTCCGTGCAATGTTTGTGTTTTAAAAAACCACTAAAGGAGATTTTACAAGTTATATATCTATGACGATAACACATTGTATTAGGTTTTCTAATACTTAAGATTCTACTCCTTTACTAGTCGTGTTTAAGCTGAATTCTGAAAGCTTCTACCAGTAAGTAAATGAAATATATATTGTATGTGTATGATTTTATAGTTGTTGTCATTGAAATCATAGAATAGTGGTTCCAACATTCTCCCCCTTTTTGATGATGACAACTATACAATCGCTTTATCAATTAAACATATAACTCCCCTTGAATGTGATTCCTCCCCCTATATACATGCAGTATGATATTTCTCCCCCTTTGACATTATCAATAAGACAGATAGATGGAGTAAAATATGACAATGTGAAAAAATAAGTCCATAAATAATCACAGAGAAGTTTCAATCAGTTATACAAGCACATAGTTTTAAAACAAAGGAAAATAAGAATACATAAATGAATACTACCGGATTCACATAGAAAATCTTACTCGTAGTGATAATATCCCTAGAAGCTTGACGGGTCCTTAGTCCTCATTATATGTACCTTGATGCCATTGAGACCAATCAGCATACTCTCATCTTCCTAAATAGAGAGTCCTTGGAATGATGTGTAGTAGCTATAGTTCTGGGGGTCTTGATGAGGTTGAGGATCTTCTGAGTGAAATGATAAACCCTCACTCTCTTCGGTATCAAGACAAATAGGGACTTTTCCATGATGAGAGTTTTGAAAAATGAACGTGAAAATGAAAGAAAATGTAAAGGATAATTTATAGGATGGTGAAATGGTGGGATAGAAGTTGCATTCAGACATTTGAGCGGGGAAATGTTTGTAAGCAGAGAAAATAATCATACATCTGAGAAGAAGTGCAGATGTCTATCTTTGTAAATGGGATGTTTTCAGTGCGTTGAGATAGACGTCTGTGCTGAAGCAAAGTGGTTTTTTTATTTAGCAGAGGGTCTCGACAGACATCTGACTTTTTGTTCAGACATCTGTGCTGAAACTATTAATATTCTTTGTTTCCAAGGAGAGTCAACAGACGTTTGGCATTTTATGTAGACATCTGTTTTGAAAAAAAAAATTAGTCTTATTTTTTTTAGACGTATGAGGTGATGGTAGACATCTGACCTTAGGAAAAATAGATTCTCGTGCATCTATTCAAACGTCTGGTCGTATGAAATTTATCTTACTGCCTCTGTAGATCTTGATAATTTTTTTTATTAAATAATCAGAAAAGCACAAATGATTGTAAACATGTTTATTTTATATTTATATATATATATATTAACCATCTGATGAGAGAGAAAATACTTCTTTAGTTTTCAACCGGAGAATCAGGAGAATGAAAGTTTTGTTACTCCCAAGAATTCGATTCAATATTGGTATTCTTGGTTGACAGCCTAAGTGGAGACCAGTAAGGATATACAAGACTATGTTCTGCATTAGATGTCCCTTCTCCCCATAACCTTCGTGGAGTAATCTTGTGAGCTCTTGAAGGAGTCTCTCGTATACGAGGTGTAACGACCCCGAATTTTATAAATATTTAATTGATAATTAAATTAATTTTTGAATTAAAATTGTATAATTAAACGATAAATGGATTGCGAGTTTCCCCGATATTCAAATATATTCTGTATAAATCGTTTAAAAATTTAAATTATTGTATATATGAGAATATATATCTGTATTTGAACATATCCGACTAAATTTGAAATAATATAATATATATTTGATTTGAATTTAAAATCGTAAATAAATAAGTTAGAAATAAATAATGGGGATAGAAATAAATTATAGAAAAATACATATAGTAAATATATTAAATTATAACCACAACAAAACAACATAAATACGCATTTAAATAATAAAAAGGAAATTAAAAACAAAACCAAATACATGTACACTTATAAATGAAACAAGATAAATACAAGTACAAAAGCTAACAACATTATCACCTGTGTACTTAAAAAAATGAACAAGTAAGGCAACAAGTATGTATATATATACACTTGCAAGGAAGAAGTCAAAGGCAATAAATGTTTAAATCTCCAGCCACCAAAAATATGAGATCTGCAGCCACCAAAAAAAACATAATCATCTCAGTCGAGTAAAAAAGAAATGCAAGTGATCAAAAATATCTATGTACTAAAATAAGTTAAGGTTGAGACATATAGTACTTAAGCATTTAATGCCTCTACCTCTAAGCAGCAAACAGTCAATTCGAATTGTTCAAAAGATAATTTCAGCCTCCAAGAGATAAAAAAAATCTCTGACCCAATTTAATAAATTTTGTACCAGTGAAGTAATAAGCCTGTAAACATTTTCCTATATCAATATATCTCCTCTCGTGTACAAGGAGACTTAACTTTTCCAGTAAAAACATTTAAAACTGGAGCATCCTTCATTTAAATAAAAACAAGAAAATTTAAAGAAGAGCAAGCCTGCATCTTTTCTAACAAGGGCATTAGATACTCAAAGTTTTGAAGTTTTAAAAGCAAAAAATATTTTCCAGTTTTAAAGCAATAGGGATTTCAGTTTTCAAAAGCAAGGATGTGCTTTGTACATCTTCTTTACAGGTGAGTAACATCATTTTTTTTAAAATTAAGTATGAAATTAGTGCTTATTTTACTTTGGAAATAATTGTGTTTGTATGCTATATTTCAAGTTTATTACTGGAATATATATGATTGTATGAAGTTGTGCATGTTGCTATAACATGTTGTTCTGTTCTTAAATTTCCAGATTCATTCATTTCATTTGAACTAACTTATGTTAAGGATTTAGATTTAAAACAAAGTATGGTTGTAAACATAAGTTAGAGTTTAAACTTTATAAAAATAATAAAATAAAAATCTGTAATTGTCTCTGGGAATTCAGAAAAACACAGAACAATCCTTATATAAGTAAGAATTTGATCATCCAGAATCTTGGATTCAAGGGTATAAACCGATTGCATGATCTAAAATTTAAATTTTAAAACTAAAATCAGAATTTCTAGTTTGAAGGTGATTGAGCATTTCTGGTTTGTCTAGAAATGATGTTTTGGTGTGTAACTGCCAGTCTAAGTGGTCGGGGTGGCCAGCGACGTTCCTGATGATGGGATGGTGATGGTAGAAGCCTGGAAAAATAGTAGGATGTGGATCAATTCACTGTGGCGATGGTGATTAGGAATTGAAAATTTTAACCCTAGTTTTTTGTTACTCGAAGAAGTTGTTCGATGTGACTTCCATAGATGACCGAGTTGTCCCAAATTCAGGGAGAAGATAGATGGGGTATGGAAGAGGTTGCGGCCGGAGGTGAAGCTTCTCAGGTGATCGGATTTTGGTGATTGAGGCAATTTCCAGTATTCGACATTGTTCAAGTTTGAGTTCGCATGCTCGTTTTTGATTTTTAGCTTTTGCAATTTATTTGATGGTCGGAATTAGGTCGGGGGATGACAGTCGACTTGCACGTGTGGTCGCGAGAGGTCGGAGTTGGCGGCGGTGTGGGTGCATGTGCACGGAGGACATGGGTATCTGCTGTTGTTTGGGGGAAGAAGATACTCGAGTGATGTTGGGTTGTTGCGTGTTCTGCTCGAGTAGGATTTTGTTGTTTTAACGGCTGTTATAACTTTAAAAAAATATCTTAGTAAAAGAAAAAAAAGGGGGGAGAGAAGAAGATGCGTACGAGAGTTGACTTGGGGGAAAGATGGTGGGAACTCGAAGTGCTAATCGGGTTAAGGCATGAGTTCCTCGGGTTTTCAACTGTAGCATGATATAGGAAGTTAAATATTGTTTTCAAATTCAAAGAATATATATAAGGAATTAAAGAAGGAAAGCACCAGAGTGATGCTCGGAGAAAAATAAGGGAACACTCGGGTTTTGTTTTACTTTGAACTTGAAGTTATTTACAGGATTTTCTTAAGGTAATATAAACGCCCTTTTAATTTCTACCTAATGATAAAGTAACCATGAATGTTAATTTAGTTGGTACTTAAGAGATCATTTTGAATCTTAAATCCAAAAGGAAATTTAAATCTAAATTTAAAGTGTAATGTTTTACACTTTAATGACAATGAAATCATTGATAAAAGAAATGGATTATCTTAGAAATAATTAAGGTAATTCAATGATCTAATTGATAAGATAATAAAAGAATAATTTATTTGATTTATAAATTAATGATTTAAGCCTAATTAACCAAGTGATTAAGGAATAATTAATTAAAGGTAATTATTTAATGTGATAAATTAACTTGAGGATAATTAGCTAAGAAAAGGTTAATTAATTAATGAAATCGATTAGGGATGATCACTTATTATATATTATTTAGAAAAATAATTAATTAAAGAATAACTCAATAATTAAAGGTTACTTAATAAATGATTAAAGGATAATTAATCAAAATGTTTTATAATTTATTAACCAAGATTAGAAAAATTATTCATAAGTAATTAATCTGATTTAAACTAATCAGATAATTAATTGATTTTACTTATGGTTGTTTGAATTGTATGGAATGTTTTGAATTGTTTGATATTCCATGATCTGTGATGCTTTGTGATATATTCTGATTTGTGTGTAATCTTTACTGTAGTTTATTTATCTGAAATTTATATATATCTGTGATCTGTGAATAAAAGATAAGCGATGTAGTTTATATCGTTTATCAACTATATCCTGTATTTTGATCTGTGATGATTCATTGTGTTGCACTATTGTGTTAAACCCCTGGACTACACTTTTACACACACAAATATGGATTTCACGTGGAAATCGGTTAAGTCACAGATAATTTAAATTGATGTTTTTGAAATTGAAATTTTAATTTCAATTGATTTTGAAATTAGAAATTTGGGTTTAAAATGAAAAGCTTTTGAAATGGAATTTCAAACATAAAAGTTATTTTGAATAACTTAATCGAGTTTTGAAAATTTAATAATTTGATTTAAATTTGAATTCAAGTTTGAAATTGAATCCTATGATTTGAAACTAGGGATTTAAAGATGTTATAAATGTGTTTATACGAAGTTAACCCATTTTAAAAGTATAATTTTGAGAATTTGGATTCAACTCAAAGACTTTAACTCGTATAAATGAATCAAATTTCCAAGATGAAACTGTTTGTTTTAAAAGAATAAAAGCTTTCATATAAGAAATGGAATTCCAGTTTAATTGAAGGAATTTCAAGTACGAATTGAAAAATGGTTTCCTAAGTTATGAATGAATTGTTTTAAAAGCTATGAATTGAATCTGTTTATTTTTAACAGATTTAAAATGATGATTTATTTAAACCATTCGAAATGAAATTGTTTTGAAAGCTATAAGTTAAATCTTTGATTTAAAGATTTAACGAGTTAAATTGAAATGGAAATCGATTTGGAAAATCTGTGAATGAATCTTTTGTTTAAAAAAATTGAAATGTGGAAATTGTTTAAACCGTTGAAGATTGTTAAATGAATCTTTTTGTTTAAGAGATTGTAAATGGTAATTTGTTAAACCATTTGAAAAGAGAAGTTGAATTATTAAGTTGTGACTTAATTGAATTCCCAATACCCATATATTTTTAAATATTACGCTCATTATTCGGGTTAGCTGGGAAAAGACAATTGTGTCATATAACCCATTCCGAATAGTGATACGTCGTATATGGATGGCATTTGAAGACCGGTGTTGAAGACCGGATATTTTCGAAAAATGAAAGGACAACCTGTCGAATGTCTCTGCACCGAGTTGCTTCGGTATAGAGATTTATATCACTCTTTTGTGATGGGAAGTCCGGACGTGATTTGAAAATTATCCGGATTTGCAAGGGCTTCGTGAGAAGTGCCTTCGGTTCTGTTCGAACCCGGAACAGACTTGTATGGATTGTATGTCTGACATTACATTTTGAGATATAAAGCCGATATCTTTCAAATACATATCTGTTTGGTGGCGGAGAATTTATTCTCTTAGCTTAACACCCTTCTTTGAGACGTACGAGCTCAGAGGTTATGTAGTTGAAGTTATCAGCGATATATCCCAATTCGGTAATGTGACATGCTGAGTGTTGCTGTGTGATGATCAGTGTTTGATCATTTGTGATATGATCATTTGTTTGATCATTTATCTTTGTGATCATAAGTTGATCATCTGTTGACCCAAAGCGTGGCTTTTTGAAAAAGCGTAGCTTTGTGGACGAGACTTCGTCAGACCTCACTCCCCGGAAATGGTCGAAATAGGAATGTTGCGGCAAGGTTATGAGGGTCGCGCCCTTTAGGGTATGTCATTTTCTTCTGGAAAGGGGTGGTATCATGGTATGGAGCCCAGATACTTACTCATGTGGATACACTTATTTATTATGTGTGATGTTGGTTACCGAGGCCTCGGATAAAGGTCCCAAAGGACCGGGGGATGGCATAGTCGTGAGTTACTTGTTACAGGAGTAACCCGACCTTGTTTGGCAGAGAGCAGTTTGTCTCTCGGGACGTCCAGCCAAAGGCGATCCCATTCGGCAGGAGGAAAGGAAGTTCCTTAGCCTGACCATTTGTTGGAAATCCAAAGAAACAATACGAACCTTTACGATTGCAATTGTATAACCTGCTATGGAATGTGGCGGTAACCTGCTATTGAACATAGTAGCTATAGTAGGCATAACGCGAAATGCCTATGCTGGCTAAGATTAATATTATACTTTCGAAATGTTTTCTGCACTATGCACTAATAATAATAATCCAATGATTTGTGTAGTAAGCATCTTTGACTATCATAAGGAGAAATCTCCTCTGATTCTGTGTTTGCGTGGTGTGTATGTGCGGGAGGCCTTATGGTGGTTTCATTTTCCAAAAAGCATTGCGGGTTTCAATGTTTTAAATTCTTTTGTTGATTGTTTAAAGAAAATAAACTATTTTTGTTGATCACACCAGTCCCACAACTGACTCGGAGTTTATTGTTCCTTTCCTAAACTCTGGGTGCTCATAATTTTCCACACGAGCAGTCTAGAGTTGGGTTTCTTTTTAGATATTCAGGTTGATTAGATTATCTGGAGCTAGTCAGTCTTTGGACGACTGACCTTGCTTTCCGCTAGCTATGGATTGGAGCATTCTATTGGAGATATTCTATCCACTGCTGGTGTTATCTATTTTCTTTTCCGCTGCTATTTCTTGTATCATATCTCTGATGTATATAGATATTCATTGTATCATCATTGTATCTGGATATTGTATCAGATGTTGTATATCTATATTCTTTTATTCCGCTGTGTTATTTACTTAATGTTGTTATAAGCTCCGACGAATCGGATTTGAACGGTCGAATGTGTGGCATTCTAGTACAATGTGAAGTACGGATGTCGATTTTCGAGCGGGCAAAATTCGACTCGTTACACGAGGAGACCACCGATGTAAGCAATCTTTCGTAGGTGAATGACCACAAATGGCGTGGATACATTTTTCAAGAAAGTTAAGATGAGAACCTTGATGGTGCTATTCATAATACATCTCTCTTTGAACTCCTATCATTTCCTGTTGATAATGATGGATATCGACAATTTTGTCGGAGAGAGAGGCTAATTGAAAGTCAATTCCATGTTTGGCTTTCTTTTCTTTTGGAGAGTAGCCAGTGTGGTAAGTAGGTGAAGGAATGATATTTAGAGATGGAGATGATGTCGAGGTGACTTTAGTTGGAGAGACGTAGGTGCTCCCAGAAGATGGGAAGGCGTAGTCAATCGTGGAATGTGTAGAATCATGATCCGAAGGCATTTTTGATATACTAGTTTTGAAAGCTGTTTCTTTGGTTAAGTATAAAAGTTTGGATTAAAATTTTGATAAGGTTCTCATATATATATATATATATATATATATACATATATGAAATTTATATACTATTTTAAGAGGAGTAAGTTTTGTTTAAAGAATGTCAGCCATAAGACATTGGTTGTTAGAAATAAAAAATAAGTGGTTAGAAAATAGTAGAAAATTTCAGCCAGTAGAGGATATGTAAGGTTTTTTTTAAAAAAAAATTATATATAACTGCTAGAAGAAAACAAAATATATTTTACTATAAATCGTGTAACGATACAATGCCTAGTTCACGTCTTAACTTAATAAAATTTTGTTTGCTTAGAGGTTTTGTAAAAATATCAGCTATTTGATTTTCGGTATTTACAAATTTTAGGGTAATTATTTCTTTTTTGACATTATCTCTTAAAAAATAATGACGAATATCTATATGTTTTGTTCGAGTATGATTTATTGGGTTTTTAGATAGGTTTATTGCACTAGTGTTGTCATAAAAAATTGGTGATTTGTTTATAATTTTTCCAAAATCTTTAAGGGTTTGTTGCATATATATTAGTTGTACGCAAGCCAAAGCAGCAGGAATATATTTTGCTTCACAAGTTGAAAGTGATACACAATTCTATTTTTTACTAAACCACGAGACTAGAGACTGATCGATAAAGTGACAGGTGCCACTTATACTTTTCCTATCGGTTCTGCAACCGCCAAAATCCGCATCGCTATAGGATACAAGTTCAAAGGAGCTATCTTCGGGATAGAAAAGACCGTAATTCGTAGTGCCGGTTAAGTAATGCAAAATACGTTTAACTGCCCGATAGTGTGAATCTTTAGGTCGTGCTTGAAATCTTGCACACAGACACACACTCATCATGATATCAGGTCTGCTAGTCGTTAAGTATAATAGTGATCCTATTATACTTCGATATAATTTTTGATCAAAATCCTTTCTGTTTCATCTCTATCTAAATGGGTAGTTGTGCCCATAGGGGTTGGTTTACTTGATATTTTCTCCATTCCAAAATGTTCAAACAAACTGTGATAATATTTTTCTTGATTTTATAAAAATACCATTTTCTAATTGTTTAATCTGCAATCCTAAGAAAAAAATTAATTCTCCCATATGTGACATTTCAAATTCATTTTTCATAATATCCGCAAATTGGTTACATAAACTTTCATTAGTTGATCCAAAAATTATGTCATCTACATATATTTGAACAACTAAAATATCATTATAATTTCTTTTTATAAACATGGTTGTATCTATTTTTCCAACATGAAAATCATAATTTATTAAATGAGTTTTTAGTCTATCATCCCAAGAACGAGGTGCTTGTTTTAAACCATATAAATCCTTTTTCATTTTATACACATGTTTAGGGAATTTTTCATGCATGAACAATGGGGCTTGCTCAACATAAACTTGTTCTTTTATAAAACCATTTAAAAAGGCACTTTTTACGTCCATTTGAAATTTTTTAAAGTTATGATGACAGGCAAAAGCAAGTAACGTTCGGATGGCTTTTAGACGTGCGACTGGAGCAAATGTTTCTTCATAGTCAATTCCTTCCTCTTTATTATATCCTTGTGCTACTAACCTTGCTTTATTATGAACAATGTTTCCACTTTCGTCGGTTTTATTTTTATATACCCATTTTGTTCTGATTACGGATTGATTCGTAGGTCTAGGTACAAGATCCCATACTTCATTTCTTTCGAATTGATTGAGTTTTCTTCTTGCATCGCGATAATCCATGATTCGTCGTTTGAAGCTTCTGTATAGTTCTTCGGTTCAAAATTTGAAATAAATGTAACATTACTCATTTGACTTAATTGATATCTGGTAGAAACTTTTGTGTTTAAATCACCAACCACATTGTTAACTGGATGGTTTTTCAAAATACGAGGTGGTGATCTTAATGTATTATCATTGTTAATGATATTCTCATTATTTTCTGTATAATTGTGTTATTTTCAGAAGGTTTTATTAAAATTTCATCATCGTCACTATTTTTATTAAAGGAAAATTTTCATCAAAGGAAACATGTAGACTTTCTTCTATAGTACTAGTACGTTTATTAAATACTCTAAAAGTTTTGCTATGATCTGAGTATCCAATAAAGATTCCTTCGTCGGCTTTTGAATAAAAAATTTCAAGATTATCTTTAGTATTTAGTATAAAACATTTTGAACCAAATCTTCAAAAATATGATACTTTGGGTTTTTTTACCAAAAACATATCATAACAACTATTCTTAGTTAAAGGACGTAATGTGACACGATTTAATACATAACAAGCAGTAGCTGCAGCTTCTGCCCAAAAGTTTTTTGGTAGATTACTACTGTTAAGCATAGTTCATACACATTCTTGGAGTGTATGTTTTTTTCTTTCCACAACGCCATTTTGTTGTGGTGTTCGTGGAAATGAGAAATTATGTGCAATTCCCTTTTTGTTACAAAAATTTTCAAAAATTTCATTTTCAAATTCACCTCCATGATCACTTCTTATACTTTTATTTTAAGATTTATAAATTTTTTAGTTCTTTTAGCAAAAAAATTAAACATTTCAAAAGTATCACTTTTATATTTTAGGAATAGTGTCTATGTATATCATGAAAAATTGTCTACAATAACAAATACATATTTGTTATGGTTTATTGATCGTATTTGAGTAGGTCAAAATAAATCAAGATGTAATAATTCTAAGGGTTGTGGTAGAAATTTCCTTTTTAAATTTAAATGAATTCCTTTTCAACTTTCCATATTAACGTGCATCACATAAAATTTTAATTTTATAATTTATTTTAGGGAGACCTCTAACCAAATTGTGTTTAGCTAGTTTGTTTAAAGACTTAAAGTTTATGTGACATAATCGTTTGTGCCAAATCCATGGGCCATTAAAATCTGCGATCAAACATAAATCACTCGAGTTATTAAATTTCATATTTAAGACATAGATGTTTCTTTTCCTTAATCCTTCAAAAATCAAATTTTTATTCTGATTAAATATGTTGTATTTATTCTTTTCAAAATTAATTTTAAATCCTTTGTCATAAAGTTGGCTAATGGTTAAAAGGTTATGTTTTAAATTTTTAACTAAAAGAACATTTGTAATAAAAGGTGAAGTGGACATACCAACATTGATGACATCTCCAATTCCAATGACAAATCCATTTGAATTATCTCTGAAAGTTATAGTGCCATCATCTTTGTATGTTACATTCGATAACATTTGTGCATTTCCAGTCATATGTTTGGAGCATCCGCTATCGAGTATCCATTTCTCCTTGTTATTTGATTTTCCTTTAGGTACCTACAAGATAAAAACAGTTTAATTGGTACCCACTTCCTTTGTTAGGGTCCTAAGTGTTAGAAAGAGAAGGTTGCCATACCCAAGAGGGTTTGAGACCTTTAAAAAGGTAATTTTTATTATGAACAACAATTTTCAAATAGTTATCTATGTGTTTTTGTTTAATTAGTTTGTTATTGGATTTCGGAATTCATGATTTAATTATTTTGGTGTTAGACATCTTTTCTATAGTACATGACTTCTTGAACCTATTATATAGTGAGCTATAGTTTTTATGTTTTAAAGATTTCTTACATTCTAAACCATTGCGATTTCCAGATGGTTTAGAAATTTTGATCAAGTTATCCAAGTTATGCTTTCCTTTATTGAATTTCGAAACATTGTTAGTGATCTTGTCTAACTTATCATTAAGATGAGAAACTTCGACTTTTAATGCTTTTAAATCGTTCTTTAATACAATGTTTTCTTTTATAATTTCATCATTTTCTAGTTTAACTTTTCCTATTTCACATAAGAATGAGTCATTTTGGATAGTTAGATTCTTATAGTTCTCTCGTGAAGTTTCTAATTCTTCTTCTAAAATGGTTTTCTTATGTTTTAATAATCCTATTTCAAGTTCCATTCAACTAACTTTAGCAGCATATTCTTTATTTAACTTCTTAGTTTCTCTATATTTGTCATCTAATTCCATGCCGAGTTATAAAATTTCATTATAAGTAAGATCAGGACATACCTCCTCAGTATTTTCCATGAAGCATACATTAGCCTGCTCAGAATCACTATTGTTGTCACTGTCTGATGATGAAGATGAATTTGAGTCATCCCATGTTACTTGAAATGCCCATTTTCTTTTCTTGAATTTCCCAAACATGCCTTTCTTTTTGTCATTATTGAGTTCTGGGCATTGTTTCTTCATGTGTTCGAACTTGTCACACCCAAAGCATTTGATCAAAGTTTGGTTGGATGAATTTGAATTTCCTCCATTTTGGGATCTCGTCATCTTTTTGAATTTCTTGAATTTATTGTAATTTTTGACAATAAATACGATATCATCTTCATCTAAGTCTAAATTATTATCATTGGCTTGAAAGGCTATATTTTTCTTTTCATTGATTTGTTCTTTTTTTGCCTGTAAATTTTCTTCGTACGACATCAAATTTCCTATCAATTCTTCAACTTTTAGTTGAGATAAGTCATTTGCCTCTTCGATGGCCAACACTTTTCGTTCCCATTCATTTGTTAAGGAATTTAAAATACATGTAACTAAATCAAAATCTGTGAATTTGACTCCAAGTGCCATGAGATCATGTTGTATGGTTTGAAATCTAGCATACATATCACCAATAGATTCATTTGCTTTCATTTTAAATGAAGAAAACTAATGTTGTAGAATGGAAATCTTTGCTTGTTTAAATTTGTTAGTGCCTTCTTGAGTGATTTGTAGTGTACGCCATATATCATATGCAGTAGTGCACAACATGACACGTCAGAATTCATTTTTGTCAAGTGAACAGAATAAAACATTCATAGCTTTAGCATTGTTTGTTGCTGTGTTCTTTTGAGCATCTGTCTAAGTGTTTATATCTGTTTCTGATGCTACATATTTAACTTGTGTTGCTTGCCAAATTTCTAAACCATTTGCTTCATAAAAATATGCATACGTGTAGACCAATAAGCATAATTTGATCCAGTGAATAGTGGTGGGCCTGCAGTTGATTGTCCTTCTTGAAATATACGTGCCATATTAAATATGTTTCAATTATGTGTTAATGTGAATTAAGATCACCATGCTTCGATACCAAATGAAAGAGTGTATGGATCGTGTATTTATATCTAATATGCAAGTGTAATAAAAAGCTATCCTATAACTAACAGAGTAAAATAACTAATAGTAAAGAAAAAATCACTCTAGAGTTTTTATACTGGTTCGGACCTCCCATCCTATGTCCAATCCCGAAGCTCCTCTTCGGCTTTAACTAGTAAACAACCCTCACTTTACCCGGAGGAATAGACTTGATATAAAAGTTCTTTCTAAGATAAGTATGTGTTCTGGGAAACACTGATTTTGACTGCAAAGTACAAATCTTCCTATAATCTCCTTTGATTAGTATGTGTTCGTGAATCTTTGATTTTAGGAAGTAATAAAGACTGATATTGTTTGCTTTTAGAAATTAGAATATGAAAAGAATATATATATGAGATTTAGAAACTTCAAGTGAGTCGATTCTTAGAATCCTTACATATTTATAGTTGTTGAAGAGTTTTTGTGAAAAGTAATATCCATTAGAGTTTTTTGTTTTATTCTAAAGGTTGCAATCATTGAATAGGAAGAGATGCGGTGAAGAGTTATGGAAGCAACCATTAAAATGAAGCAGAAGACTATTCGTAGTTTACGGCCGTTACCCAGCACAAACATCTGGCCATAATGTTCAGACGTCTGAGCTTATATTTTTTTTAACAGAAGCCAAACTTAGACGTCTGAATGTTTTGACAGACGTCTGATGCATATTCGTTTTTAAAATCAGAAGCTTTGGTTAGACGTCTGATATACAATGTCAAACATCTGACATATGCTGTTTTATATACTCTAGCCTTTTGATATATATGAAGAGTTGAATTTTTTTTTCCGTGCAATGTTTGTGTTTTAACAAACTACTAAAGGAGATTTTATAAGTTATATATCTATGACAATAACACACTATATTAGGTTTTCTAACACTTAAGATTCTTCTCCTTTGCTAGTCATCTTCAAGTTGAATTTTGAAAGCTTTTACCTATAAGTAAATGAAATATATATTGTATGTGTATGCTTGTATAGTTGTTGTCATTGAAATCATAGAATAGTGGTTCCAACACTATGAAATGGATCCTTAGTTGATAATTAAAGTTTTTTAAAGTGGTATTTTCATTTCTTTTGAATAACAAGTCAAATCAAATAAGTGAAAATAGTGCTTGGATTTCAACTGCTTACTCTCTCTTTATTTGAAAATTTTATTGATATTAACAATATTTACATATGCCTAACTCAGAAAATTGAGGCCAGATATATGACCCATGCACTGCCTTTCGGGCTTATGTGAGGAGAATATAGAGCGTGGCGAGTGAACAAACAAGTTTGTACACCTATCGACTGTAGGCTTTATTAATAAAAGAATTTTAATATACATACACGTAACTCAGATAAACAAAGGCCTGATATACCGATCACGCACTGCCTTTTGGGCTTACGTGAGAAGGGTACAGAGCATGGCGAGTGTACACACTTGCGTGTGAACACATGACTCTAGGTGTTAATAAAATATATACAAATATATATTTTTCTTTTGTTTGTTTGCTTTTTATATATATTTTTTTGAAGAGAGAGTTTTGCAACATCATCTTAGCACCATTTGCTTAGAAGATAAAAAATGTTATATCCTTCACTTTAAATTCATCACTTTTATTAAACAAAGATTTTCAATTAGGATATACTTCATAATTATCACCCATGAAACTTCTTATATAATAGTTCAACTATCGTTACTTGTAATCAAACTTTATTTTTATTTTTGTTAAGACAAATAAATTTTCAAAAATTTCTATTTAATAACCAAAACTTATACTTATCCTATGGTGTTTCTTCAAGAATAAATCAAGATGCTAAAAGGAAAATTGGTTTTGAGATTTTTTTTAGAAATTTTGAGTTTTGAAAAGAAAATGAAAATTCAAAAATGAAATGAAAATTTAAAAAAATGAAAATGAGACTCCCCCCACACTTAATTTTGACCGTGTCCCCACAGTCAATGCATGATATAATGAGTATAACGAAGAAAAATATGTACATATTTACAATAGAGGGTTAACGTTTCTTACTAGACGTAGCATGACTCGTGAAGAATCACGAGCTCCTCCTCTTGATCACACGACAACTCAAAGAAAGGTTTCAAACAATGAACGTTAACTTTGAAAATCGATCCATCCCTGGGGTTTTGTATTTCTATAGCATCGTGTGGAAAAACAGTTCATACCACAAATTGTCCGGTCCATCTCGATTTTAGTTTCCCAAGGAATAAGTGAAGTCTAGAGTCATATAAAAGAACTTTTTGGTTAGGAGAAAATGTTTTTCTTAGGATAGACTTGTCATGAAAAACCTTTGTTCTTTTTTTATAAATCTTATCGTTTTCATATGCATCGTTCCTAAATTCATCTAGTTCGTTGAGTTGTAGTTTTTGGTTTTCGGCAGCTTTATCAAGATCAAAGTTTAAGTTCTTTCTTGCGCACAACGCTTTGTGTTCGATTTCAACTGGTAAATGGCAAGCTTTCCCGTAAACTAAACAAAATGGAGACATCCCAAGGTTAGTTTTAAAAGCAGTACAGTAAGCCCAAAGCACGTCGGTCAATTTCTGAGACCAATCTTTACGATTTTTATTAACAGTTTTCTCCAAGATTTGTTTTATTTGACGATTTGAAACTTCAACTTAGCCACACTTTTGAGGATGATACGGAGTAAATAACTTATGGGTTATCGAGTATTTCTTCATTAAAGTTTCAAAAGAACGATTGCAAAAATGGGTTCCGTTATCACGTATTATTGTGTGAGGTGTTACGGACCTCGAAAAGATGTTTTCTTTAAGGAATTTCACAACAATTCTATGGTCATTGGTTTTACATGGAACGGCTTTGACCCATTTTGAGACGTAATCGACAGCAAGAAGTATGTACAAATTTCTAAAAGAATTAGAAAACGGTCACATAAAGTCAATACCCCAAACATCAAAGATTTCGATCGTATGAATGGGGTTTAGGGGCATCACATTTCATTTAGAAATTCTTCCAAGCATTTGGCATTGATAGCAAGTTTTACAAAATTCAAATGAGTCTTTGAAAAGAGTGGGCCAGTAGAAACCACATTGAAGTACTTTTTAAGGAGTTTTTCGAGGACCGAAATGTCCAACACACGCTTGATCATGACAAAATGAGATAACACTCTTGATTTCATTATCCAGGATGCAACGTCGAATGATTTGGTTGGAACAATACTTAAACAAGTACGAATCATCCTAATAGAAGTACTTGACTTACGAAAGAAATTTATATTTGTCTCGTTTCGACCAAAATGAAGGAGTTTCTTCAGTGACTAGATAGTTCACTATGTCGGCATACCACGGATCGAGAGAAACAGAAAGGAGTTGTTCATCAGGGAAGTTTTCATTGATTGGTAAAGGTGATGGTGCATTGGGAAGACGAGACAAGTGATCGGCTATGACATTGTCAGATCCCTTTTTGTCCTTGATTGTAACATCAAATTCTTATAGTAAAACATATCCAACAAATTAAGCGAGACTTGGCGTCCTTTTTAGCAAAATATCGAAGAGCAGAATGGTCAGTGTAAATAGTAATGTGTGAGCCTATCAGATATTGTCTCAACTTTTCAAGTGCGAAAACTAATGCTAGAAGCTCTTTTTCAGTGGTTGTGTAGTTAAGTTGAGCATCGTTTAGAGTCATACTAGCATAGTAGATAACGTGAAGAATTTTATTGATGTGTTGTCCTAAGACAACACAAACTGCAAAGTTCGAAGCGTCACACATTATTTCAAATGGAAAATCCCAATTCGGTGAGCAAATTACTGGAGCAGAAACAAGTTCCTTTTTGAGACGTTCGAAAGAAGAGATCCAATCAGAGTTAAAGTCGAATGGAACGTCTTTTCCAAGAAGAGTCGTATGAGGTCGAGCAATCTTGCCAAAATCCTTCACAAAATGTAGATAAAAACCCACGTATCCATGGAAAGAGCGAATGTGTTTAACAGATTTGGGAATGGGTAGATTTGCAATGACATCGATTTTCGCTTTATCTACCTTAACGCCTTTATTTGAAATGACATGTCCAATCACTATGCCTTGAGTGACCATGAAGTGGTATTTTTCCCAATTTAGCGTTAAGTGTTTATCCTTGCATCGTTTAAGAACTAATTCAAGATGGTGCAAGCACTCAGAAAAAGAATTTCCAAAGATTGAAAAATCGTCCATAAACACTTCAAGAAAATGTTCGATCATATTAGAAAAGATGCTGACCATGCATCTTTGAAATGTAGCAGGAGCATTGCAAAGGCCAAAAGGCATACATCGATACGCAAAAGTGCCAAAGGGACATGTGAAAGTTGTCTTCTCTTGATCTTCGGGAGTGATTGGAATTTGGTTATAGCCGGAATAACCATCAAGAAAGCAATAGAATTTTTGGCCGGCTAAACATTCGAGCATTTGGTCGATAAAAGGAAGAGGGAAGTGATCCTTACATGTTGCGGCATTTAGTTTTAAATAATCAATGCAAACATGCCAACCTGTTTGAGTACGAGTTGGAATAAATTCATTAGAATCATTCTTGACAATGGTATGTCCAGACTTTTTTAGTAAACATGAATTGGGCTAACCCATGAACTATCAGAGATTGGGTAAATGATTCCATTGTCAAGAAGTTTAAGAATTTCATCACGCACCGCATCCTTCATTTTTGGGTTAAGCCTTCATTGCGTGTCACGAACAGGCTTGGCATCGTCAATTAAATGGATGCGAGGTTGAACAAGAGCGGGACTAATTATCTTTATATCGGTGATCGACCATTAAGTGCTTCCTTGTTTTTCGAAAGGATTGAAAGTGAGGAAGTTTCTTAATCAAGAGAGAGAGAGAGAGTCGTAGAAATTATGACGGGGAACGTTTCATTATCACCTAAGTATGCGTACTTAAGGTGATCGGGAAGGGGTTTAAGGTCCAACCTCGGGAGTTGCTCGATCAAAGAATTAGGTTGAAATTCTGACTCAACTGGGAACGATTCAAATGGGAGTGTGTATTCAATCTCATTGGGGATTTCGTGAAACAATCTTTCGTACTCGGCCCTGCTTTCATCGTTAAGGTCAATCATCTTGTTTTCAAAGTTTTTGTGAATGGCATTAACTTCCAACGTTTGGTCGCTTAGTTCATTCGATTGATTTTCAAGATTGAAAATGTTAAGATCCAAAGCCGTGTTTCCGAAAGAGATTTTCATCGAACCGTTGTGACAATTGATTAAGGCATTTGAGGTGGCTAAGAATGGTCGGCCCAATATCAAAGGGATTTGACTCATAGGGTTGGTCACAGGTTGTGTTTCGAGAATGATAAAATCAACGAGGAATATGAATTGCCCTACTCTAATGAGTACCTCCTCAATTTCTCCCACGGGCTTCTTAATGGAACGATCAGCAAATTGAAGCATGACCTTTGTTGGTTTGAGCTCACCTAAGCCTAATTGTTCATACACGGAGTATTGAATCAAATTGACACTTGTGCCTAAGTCTATCAAGCAGTTGTTAAGCGTCTTGTCTCCAATTGTACACGAGATTGTAGGGCAGCTAGGATCTTTGTATTTTGCAGGAATGGATTGGGACAAGACTTCACTCAAACTGGCCACCAAGAAGACTTTTTTGGGTGCTTGAGTGTGTCGCTTTTGGGTACGCAAGTCCTTAAGAAATTTATCATAAGTTGTGACTTGCTGAACGATGTCAAGAAGCGGGATGTTAACTTTTACTTGTTTAAAAATTTCCAACAACTTTTCCATTTAGTCCGAGTGTTTCTTGGGTCGAAGACAATGTGGAAATGGAACACGATACTCAGTAGGTAGGTCTACTGAGTAGAAGAAGAATTTTGATTGGCATTCGATTCAATGTTTGGCTCCACATTTGTTCAGATTCGTTTGTTGTTTTAGAAGTGTTGAGAGAGGTTTTTGGTAAATCGTTTGGATTAACGACTTGACTATCGATTTGTTTACCAAAACACAGAGTTGTGATAATGTTCAATTAGGTTACGTTGCTATCTTGAACAACATGGGCTTGATTCGAATTAGCGTTTTGATTTCTAGGATTTGGAACAGGCTGGCTTAGGAATTCCCTCGTCGCGTTCACTTACAGACGTGTCTAATTGACTTATTTGCATTTCAGTATTATAATAGATTGGCTCGTGTTTTGCATATAAGGACAATAAGTTTTGCAAATTATTATTTGATTGGAGGCTTTGAGTGGTTTCTTTAGTCAACGTTTCAAGACTTTTCTCAAGTGAACTTAAACGTTTATCGTCTTGGGGAGGGGGAGCAAGATTTGGTTGAAAATTTGATTGTTGCGGTTGATTTTGAGGCGGATCCGCAAAATTTGGTTGAAAATGATTGGGTTGAAAGGGAGGATTCGAAGCATTATTCGGGAATGCTTGAAAATTAGGACCAACCACATTCGTGTTGGGATTGTTTTAGTTCCAAGAAAAATTTGAATGATTTCTCCAACCAGGATTGTACGTTGGAGAAAACAAGTCATTTTTAACCTTGTTGAAAGCGTTGAGTTGTTCGATAGAATTAGGGCACTGATCGGCTATATGATTAGGATCATTGCATTTATAACACATGGGTTGGGAAGCTTGATTCATTTAGTTTGATGAGAAAATGTTATCGAATTTATTAATCATTGCGTTGATTTTAGCTTCCAAAGCCAGAGATGATCCTATCGAGTGTGCGCTCAATCGTGAGTAAATTGATTTTTTCGTTCGAACGTTCCCAATGGGATGACCTTTCAGCTAGGTTTTCAAGGAATTTCCAAGCATCATCGTGATGTTGGGCAAGAAACTTGCCTTAGCACATTGATTCGAGCATGGTTTGTGAGCTGTTTTTTAGTCCATCATATAAGATTAGGCAAAGTGTCCATTTTTCGAAGTTATGGTGTGGACATTTTATCAAAAGCTCTTTAAATCTTTCAAAATATTTTTTGAATGGTTCTTCCCTGAATTAATGAAAATTGACAATTTCGTTTTGGATTTTAGATGTTTTTTCCAAGGGGCAGAACTTTTTTAAGAAGACTTTCTTAAATTCTTCCCAAGTTTTAATCGAGTTAGATGGTAAGCTGTACAACCATTTTTTAGCGTAATCTATAAGAGCAAATGGAATTAATCGAAGTTTGATTCCATCATCAGAAAGTTGTTGGACTTTCATGGTTGTTCGAATTTCATCAAAATGTGTGGGTCATCGTGCTCAAAATTGCCAAATTTTGGAAGCGTGGCAATATGGTTCGAGTGAATTTTGAAATGGTTACCTATTAGGGGCGGGTACCGTGATGCAAGAAGGAATAGAAACTCTATCGGCAAAGATTCTATCCATAAGAGTTCGAGGAGCATTCTTGTTCGCCATTTTAGGAGGATCGTTTGTTCGAGTTAAACGATTTATAGAATGGTCAAGAGTCCAACGATTCGTAGAAGTGCCACGAATCCAAATACTCATGCACTAGCGAGAAAAATAAGGGAAAAGAAGGAAGTTTGAATCGAGTTTAAGAGAAAGAAGCAAGGTTTAGAAAATGAAGTGAGAAATTGTCTTTGGTTTTTTTTAAGGAGGAAAAATATTTACCAGGAGAAATTTATTTTTCAAAAGAGAAATTTGATTTTTGTTTTGTTTTTTGGCTTTTCAAATTTTTTATATGTTTTTGTTTTTGTATTTTTTTAAAGTTTCAAATTTTCAAATATTTACCAAAAGGATTTTTTTTTGTTTTAGAAAATGCAAAATGGGAATTTGATTTTTGTTTTTGTTTTTGAATTTTCAAATTTTTTCTCTTTTTTATATGTTTTTGAAAAGATTATATATTTTTTTGGATTTTTTTCTAACAAAAACTAACTCGATTTTTTTATATTTTACTTGAAAATTTTCAAAGGAGATGATTTAAAAGGATTTTTTTATTTTGGATTTTTAAAAAAACTAAGGTAAATTCACAAATTTTTATTTTTTTTATTTTGAATATGCATGAACTAATGTAGCTAAATGAATGCAAAAGACTTAATTACAAATTTTTTGTCCTTAGCAGCTCCTAACCCAAAATTATATAATCACACTTTGTCTTAAATCAACAAAATATTTTTTAGCTAGGTAACCAGCAGAAGTTATCGGTGCACCACGAATCACCTTAGCAATGCAATCGGAGGTTTAAGTACCTTCAAAGAAACAACCGCTATAATATTTACGAATCATCGTAATATTTATAAATTGTTATTGCTCTGTCGTAGCCTAGACACCAAGAAATGAAATTGTTCAAAGAAGATAACTGTCAAGATACAATTAAGCCCTATGTAAGCTCGTGACTCCCTTAAGTCTGAAGTCTAACCATTATTATTAGTAGATTCTAAGATGAAATGCAGTTTGTGGGCCAAGGAAGGGGTGATGAAATCCCCCACCTTATGTGGATTTGGGTATTGCCCTTAGAAAATAAAAATAAGATGAGATGAATGCAAAATAAAATTTAAATGTGATTTTAACAATGCAACTACAAATGAAATTTGTTTTTGTTTTTGAATTTTTGGATTTTTGGAATTTTTTTATATATAAATGCAAATGCAAGAAACCAACAATGTAGATAAAATAAAACTAGAGATTAGAACACGATAACAGAGCGTGCAGATTATTAGCAATTTTTTTAGCGGCAATTTTTTCAGCAAGCAAGCAATTTATTTTGCGAGCAGAGCGGTAGGTGTATTTTTCTTATCTGCTTTGGCAACCTGAAATTTCAAACAAGATATATACAATTGTTTTTTTTAATATATAAGGATGGAACTTAAACAAAATTAAAACAAAAAAAGAAAAATTAAAGTTTTTTCTAAAGGACAAAATGAAACAAAAGCAAATCAAAACACTTAATATATGTTACCCGACCCAATTTGAATCCAAGACCCGCAATTAAAATATGAATGCCCCAATTCAATTTCGTTTGTTAAAACCGAAACAAAGAAAAAGGAATGATTTCCTCGATTAAAAGAAACACAACTCACAAAGAAGAAAAATTGTGAATTGGTTGCAAATGGAGTTGGCCATTATGGTTGTGGTAGTTGCAATGATATTGTAGAAGTGGAAGGTGATGTGATGTGGCGGAAGAAGGGTGGTCGATTTGGGTCGTGATTTGAGAAGTCACGATTGGGGAATTTAGGTTTCGGGTCGATTTCGCGGTTGGAGGTGGGTTCGTGGTTTGATTTGAAGCAGTGGAGAATATGTTTGAGGGAGGGTGTCGTGGTCGAGGCTACAGGTATGTAGGTTGTTGCTTGTATGTTGTTTGGTTAGCTGTTTGTTTGAAGTTATGTGCAAGTGGTGGCAGCGGTAATGTGATTTAGTGGCAGCGAGGTGGAGCAGTTTGTATGTGAGAGATGATTAGAACAGTGAGGAGCAGCAGTGTCTGTAGTTCTGGGTATGCAACATGAAAAATCTGTATTTGGTTGTGGCAAGGTTTGTTATGAACTGACGGACTAGGCAGAGGAATGGTAGATGTGTGGTCAGTATGTGGTGGTGGTCAGCCAGATGTTGTTGTATGGCAATGTGAAGTGAAGGTGTGCACAGTGTGTGCAATGTATGCACAACTGGTTATGAAGGAAGGGGGTATGTGTTAATGGTTTGTATGTGAGTGAATGGATGGGAGGTGAAGCAAAAATAAACAGTGAAGAGTGAAGGTGGCTGTGTTGCTCTGTGTTGATGACAGAAGGAGTAAATGATGGAGGTTATCTTGTATAGGATGTTGTCTGGTTGGTAGTAAGGAAGAGGAAGAGGGTGACTGGAGCAGTGACTGTTATCATAGGAAGATGGTATGTAGTTTTTGTTGTTTGGATGATACAATGGTGATGTTTTCTAGAGTAGTGACTGTTATCAACATTCACTTTTCATGGAGCATGAAAGAGACCATAAATCACAAATTATGTTGAATTTACATAATTTTAGAGAGCTTCATTATCCCTAAATTGAAGGGGTTTAGCTGCTTATTTGTGTTATCGTTACAACATTTGTAAATTTCAACATAGAAAAGAAAACAAAATGAAAGTTAATTAGAATAAAAAAGAACTAAGCTATTTGCATAAAAATAAAACTAAGCTACTAACATGAAATGAATGCGCATGTAAACAAAATTGAACAAGAAAATAAAATAAGAACTAGGAAGAAGTAAAAGAACAAGAGGCTTAGGAAGCCATTTTTATTTCATATAACTTTGAGGCTACAACTTGCATGCTAATATCCTAAGTAATTAAAAAGATCCATTACATGAACATAAGAGGGCTACTTATACATGCACAAAACCCTAATCCATATTTTAGGGGGCTTCCCAAAATACCCCTAAGGAAGTGTGGCCACCAAGTTATCATTAGTCTCTAATTAATTCATCATTAAATATGCATGAAACTTTAATCTCCACTAACTTGTGCATTAGCTCCTAATTGTAGATTAAGGTAAGAGGGTAGGTGGGGTCCTCCATGATTCATGAGTTTGAATTATTTCCATCTTCATTCCTTTGTTTCCATCCTTGTGCATGCATATTTCCATGAGGACATCTTCATATTTCCATCCAAAATTCCTATAATTAAAAATAAAATGTGCAAATAAATGTTCTCAAAATTAATTCATGCATAAAATTACCATTTTACCCCCACATTGATGTATGAATGATGACTTGAAAGCATATTTGAAATTTGGTTTTAAACATGTAAAATTACCCAATTATGACATTTATTTAAATAAAAATAGATTAAATATGGATGTAAAAATATGCACATTTACGTGCACATCAGAACTACTAACACAAGCGTATTGGTCAACAAATCCTTTAACTTAAGGAATGCTTCCTCACATTTGTCAGACCAAATAAACTCTACGTCCTTCCTGGTTAGCTTAGTCAAAGGAAATTTTTCGGCAAACAACAAGTCAAAGGAAAGTCTAAGATTGAAGGTAAGGTCTGTAAGAGATGCCAAAAGAAATGACATATCGCTAAAGATTGCAAGGTGAATCTGTTGAAGGAAGCTTTTAAGGGAAAATATTATCTCTACCACGAAGAGGGATGCTTAAAAAATCAATGTCCGAAGCTGGCAAATGAAGGGCAAGTGGACAAACCTATGCTATTGAGGTTGTCCCAATTTTGAGTAGGCCACCCTCTTGAGACTAAGGGAAGGCAGCGATGGAAGGTATAACTCTTAATTTTGAGAATATAATTCATACCCTATTCAACTTCGGAGCATTGCATTCATTTATAGCTAGGAATGTGATCAACTCCTTAAATCTTCAAACCCAAATTGTCAAAAACCCAATAGTAGTCTCAAATCCTGTTAGGGGATCGACATATCTTTTCTTAATTTGCAAAGACCTAGTGTTAGACATTTGCGATGTTGACTTCATATGTAATGCGTACATTCTTAATTTTAAGGAGTATGGACTTATCTTTGGAATGGATTGGTTGCCGTACTACGGGGCAATCTTAGATTATGATAGGAGAGTTGTACAGTTAAAGAGTTATAGAGGACAAGATTTAGAGATTCGTTGTACACCCCCAATGCTTAGTCGAGTTACACTATTTACATTCACCGAGCCTATCTTGAAATGGGATTTCATCCGTACCTGTAGTAAGAGAATTTCCTGATACCTTTGAAGAAGTCTCAAGTCTCCCAACCCTAAGGGAGTTCAAGTTTAGGATTGATTTGGAGAAAGATGCTAGACCAATCGCTCTACCATTATGACACATGGCCTCTAAAGAGAGTTAGATAAGCATATCTCGAAACTATTTCATAAGGAATTAATCTGACGGTGTACTTCGGAATGGGAAGCCCATATTATCTTTGCCACTAAGGAAGACGGCTGATTAAGGTTATGCGTTGAAGATAGGGAACTCAACAAATTGACGAGGAAGAATAGGTATCCCTTACCTAGGATAAATTATTTGTTTGATGATCTTGTGGAAGCCAAAATCTTCTCCCAATTGGACTTGGCAACTGGATTTCATCAGCAAAGGATTGTAGAGGATAGCAAACCAAAGACCACTATTTGCATGGCAGATGAACTCTATGAATAGGAAGTGATGCCTTTTGGATTAAAAAATGCCCCTACATACTTTGTAGATTTGACGAGTAGAGTATTTAGGGGATAATTGAATAAGTTTGTCATAGTTTTTGTTGATGACAACTTAGCATTCTCCAAGAGTGAAGGAGAGCCTGAAAATTACTTAAGGGAAAAACTAAGGACTTTGAGGAAACACCAATTTAAAGCCAAATTCTCAAAATGTCACTTTTGGAAGAAGGAGGTGTGATTTCTTGGACACATTGTTTCCGAGCATGGGTTAGCAGTGGACCCTTCAAAAGTGGAAGCTATTCAAAGTTGGAAGGTTCCAAAGAATGCCATGGTGGTTAGGAGTTTTCTAATGTTAGCGGGTTACTATAGAAAATTCATAAACGATTTGCCAAGATAGCAGTCCCATTAACTCACCTAACCAAGAATAATATAGTCTTTGCATGGGATGAAAAATGCACAGAAGCGTTTGAGAAGCTATAGGAGCTATTGACAAGTGCACCGATACTCATTATTCCTGATGGGACAAAACTTTTTATAGTTTACATGGATGCATATGGAATAAGATTAGGAGTAGTTCTTATGAAAGAAGGAAGTGCGGTAGCTTATGCTAGTAGGCAATTGAATGACCATGAGCAGAGATACCTAGTTTATGACTTGGAGTTGGCAACTATTGTTTTTGCCTTGAAGATTTGGAGGCACTACTTTTGGAGGAAAGGTTTGAGTTGTTCACGAACCATAAATCACTCAAATACCTATTTACCCAAAAAGATTTAAATCTTAGGCAGCAGAGGTGGATGGATTTTGTAGCATCCTATGATTTTGGGATACTGTATACCCCTAAAAAATGGAAAATCGTCATTGACGCCCTTAGCCAGAGACATGCTACCTTAGGTGCTATATACAAGTGGAGGTAGTTGGAGTTCCTTTCGAATTTCAACTTTCAACCACCAACAGAACCCACCCAAAGCTATTTAGCAGTCATGGAGGTTAGGCCGGTATTAATGAACCGCGTTGGTTTACAGAAAAAGAAGGATGAGGAGATAGTTGATATTTTGGGTAAGTTAAGTAGAGGAAAGCAATTTACCCACATCAGTAGATATGCAGTTGATAAGAAGGGATGTTTGAGGAGAGAAGGACACCGTTGCATTCCAAAGATTGATAGTGCATTAGAGGAAGTGCTTGGAAAGTGTCACCATTCAAGGATGATCATTCACCCTGGAGGAGATAAGATGTATAGTGATATGAAACAAAATTTCTATTGGCCAGGGATGAAGAAGAGAGTAGCTGAATTTGTTTCTAAATGTTTAACATGTCAAAGGATAAAGGCCGAGCAAGGGAAACCCGAAGGATTGTTATTGCCATTAGAAATTCTGACTTGAAAATGGGAACATATATCAATGGACTTTATAGATGGGTTGCCTATGAGTAAAAGAGGAAATGGAGCAATTTAGGTCGTAGTGGATAGACTTGCTAAAAGAGCCTATTTTTTTACTGATAGGAGCAATAGGACCGCAACATTGCACAGATTTATACCAAGGAGGTGGTTCCACTTCATGGAATACCAGCTAGCATCATTTGCGATAGGGACCCCTTATTTACCAATGAGTTTTGAAGGAGTTTGCAAACAACTTTAGGGACTTTGTTGAATCTTAGTACTGCTTACCGACTGTAGATCGATGGACAAATTAAACGAGTGAATATGATCTTGAAGGACTTGTTGAGAGCTTGCATCATGGAATTTGGAGGACACTGGGAGCAGCACCCACCGTTAGTCGAGTTCGCATATAATAATAGTTACCAATCGACGATTGGTATGACACCCTTTGAAGCACTCTACGGGAGGCCATGCAAATTGCCAAACTACTAGTGGGAAACCACCGACAAAATTTTACTCGGACCAGATTTGATTCATGAAACTTCAGATAAGGTAGAGTTGATCATGCAACATATGAAGGCAGTGAAAGATCACCAGAAATCCTATGTGAATAAGAGAAGAAAAGAGTTGGAGGTCGAGGTTGGAGACGTAGTGTTTATCAAAGTTTCCCCTCTTAGTAAAGTCATGAGATTTGGAAAGTCGGGAAAGTTAGCACCAAGATTTGTTGGGCCTTTTCGACTTTTGGAAAGAATAGGAAAACTTGTTTATCACATAGAGTTGTCGGATAGATTGGCTGCAGTCCACGATGTTTTTCACATTTCGCACTTGAGAAAATGCCTTCATAGCACAGTCAGTGTTATAAAGCATGATCAATTGACAGATATAGAGACGGAGTCATTAGCATCTCATGCCACCACATGCATTGTGGAGCATGAAACTAGGTAGCTTCACAATAAAGAAATTAGGCTGGGTCGAGTTCAATGAGGAGACAACCCAGCGGAAAGCATATAGTAAACCGAAGAAAAGATGAGGATCTATCATCCTGAGCTTTTCATCGGTAAATTTTTCTCATTAAAATTAGGTATTTTGTTGCATCATGGTTTCTAGATTGGATGGTAGGAGATGCTTGCTACACTTCTCACTATCACTTTGCACTCGTATAGAAATTTTATACATGTTTAGGATGGTTCGCATACATACTTATATGTCACGATCATACAATCACGCTAGGATTGGACTCACTTATAGTATGTCTGCAATCATAATCACTTTGCACTTTTGGTTTAGTATATGGTTGTGTAGATAACTTAGTTGTATGACATAGGTATTTATTACACATTACGCTGTCCGCCCTTGGAAAGATTTCGGGGACAAAATCCATTTAAAGGGGAGAGAATGTAACAGCCTGTAAAAGTTAATAAGAAATCAATAAAATAAGATAAGATAAATTAATTAATTAAATAAATAGAAAAAAATGGAAGTTTTGCAAAATTTAGAATTGGACCACGAAAGTTATGTTGTTGCATTCGTGACGATTTTTCGATCAATTTCCATACATAATATGTTCAAAATGGAGCTCAAATAAAAAAGTTATGGACGTTTGAAGTTTTCAGATTCAAAATAATTTAAACAGAATCCAAATTCAAATAACTAAATAATTTGAAATTTGAAAATAATAGTAATTAGACTTGGGGGTTATGTAATCGTTGAAATTAATGTTAACGTTAGAAAGTTAAATTAGGAATAAAATAAATGGTTCAATGGCATAATAATTAATTCCCAAAATAAACAAACTGGTCGACCACCTACCCTGGGCCAGTCGATCGCTAATGGCCAATTGGTAGGGGCGGTCGACTAGTGAGCAAGTGATGGCCAGGTTTTTGTTTTCATAGGGAATGTTTTCGAATTTTATTATTTTAAATTGACTTAAATCAGACGGTTCTGCTGTATTTCAACCACTATAAATAAGAGCCTAGTTGTAATGACCTGAAATTTTCAACCATTCGCATCCATACATGTCGGATTTGAATTGCTCAAAATATCAGATTGTTAATTTAAATTTGGCAAAACTCAGCATATACAGTAAATAAAACAATCATAGATCACAGACACAGAGTAATATAACAATAATGCAGCGGAAACAAAAGAATAGTAGTTCATGAAGCTACTATATATATATAACAGAGTTAAACAAGATACAACAGAAGTCTCGAATACAATAGTCAAATACAAGATCAGAATACTTCCCTGGAATCAACTGAATATCTGAAAGCTGGATAGATAGCTGGATCTCCAAGCGAAGCTCCAACTCCAAAGGTTAGCCTCGAATACTGTATCACTCAGTCTGACCCGAGCGTAAAGAAAAACACAAAACACTCGAGTCAGGATTAACATTCTTATATCAATAAATCCAACTCAAGTGAAATAACAACTGAAATACAAGTAACTCAAAGGATGTTTGGGATAACCATCCTCTAAGGATCCGTTAAACTATCTACTATGTAGTAGTGTACGCTAAGTAGATAATGTCTGTCAGTAATATAAAGTATCAAAATAGCGTTAAGGCGTTACCATTATCCCTCTTAACACATTTTATATAAGCGTCATAGTCTATACAGCACTGTAAACTCCACCGTAAACTAGTGGGCTATTAGGGAGTACTCCATAGGTATAACACAAAAAAAATCGTAGTGGTCGCGCATATGGATACGAGTATGACAAGGCACATGAGGCAATACCCAAGGTAGTGAAACTACCATATGCCTGATCCAGACAGGTGAGAACGCATCGCCGCAATGATCACAACACCGCGAAACAACACTCCCAAATCAAGGGTGTGCACCAATCAAAAACAAGTAATGAGTAGTTTACGAAGAAGTGTGTGATATCCCGGAATTTTGAGCAATATCAATTTAATAATCTATATTAAATATTAAATTGATTTGATAATATTTGTTAATAAGATTTGAATTGATTTAATAATTTTCTTTTAAATAAATATTAACTGATAATTTATCTTTTAAAAGCTGATAAATTGTTTTCTATTTATAATGTATATAATTTTGTATATATTGTAAATAGATGAGCTTTGTTTTAAATTTAATTAATAAGGCATATTTTATAATTCTAATATTTTTGGGTAATTTGGAAATTTTTATATATAACTTTTCAAAGCTATTTTATAAATGACTATATGATTTTAAACATAAGAAACTATGATTTGGAATTTAAAGATAGAGTGTTTTAATATTTTAAAATAAAATCTATTTTTATTTACTTTATTGATATTTATATATATATATATATGTTATGATGTAATCTAGATAATAATATTTAAACTAGATCATATTTATCAACACTAGAAATAAGCATAAAAATAAATATGAGTAAATGTTTGATACTTAAACTCTAAAAGGAAAATAAACAATAAATAAATACATATGTAGAGGAATACAAGAAAATAAGTTTGTAAGTTAAAACTAAATATTTAAGTTAGAAATTAGAAATAAATAACAAGCTAACCTAATAACAATGACCATAACAACTTTAAAGTAAAAGCTTAAGTAAAATTCTAGAGTTGTATAATCTTTAGAAATATATTTGCAGGCAAGAAAGTCATACTAGTACAAGGATATGAGGTAAGGCAAGTAAAATATTATACACTTTAGCAATGTACATGTTGCAGGCAGGAAATCATATCAGTGTATACGAATAAATGGGTAAGTATGCTAAGCATTAAGTTAAACAAATATAAACATATGCAAGTTTTGTACCTAAAAGAATAAAGAATGGCTGTTGTAGACTTGATATGGGGCAAGGCATTAAATGCCATCACCACAAGTACACGAGATATTTCATTCCAGCTTCTTTTTGAATAAAAATCACTGATTCATTTGTACTAGCTAGGATTATTTGTGTACAAATGCAACTATCAAAACTCTGCATACTTATTCCATTTAGCAAAGCTTCCTTTCATCTTCGATTCATTTAAACAAATATACAAACCTGAAAATCAACTAAGCCAAGCACTTCAGTTTCAAATCAAAAAAATTAAAGCATCTCAACTACAACAAGCTTTCCAGCAATTCATGGTTAATGTTTTAAAGCTATTTCAAAATTTTCAAGAATCAAGTCAACAAAAATATGCAAGTTTCAAGCATTCCTGTTTTCAAACAAAAGGTCAAGCTTTCTGTTTTAAAAAGTCAGGTGAGTAAACTTTTAAACTAAACTTAAATAACCTATGAATTATGTGTTAATGGTTGTTTATATGTATGTGTTTATGCCAGCCTTTGTGTATTTATATAAGTGTGCATATTTGTTGTTTTAAATACCTCTGATTTTGGTTAAGACTCTGCCTTTAAATTGTTAACCTGAGACATCTTTAGTTTTGATGCATATGACTTATGGTCTAAGTAAATTTGTGATGTATGCATGAAAATGTGTTTGTATGTTGGTTTTAAAGACTCTAAAAACACTTGAGTATGTCTAGATAATCACAGTGTTCATCTTTGTTTTAAAACTACAGAGATTTAAACTTAGATTCAACTTCAAATCCTTCTCACTCAAATTTCCTTTAGACTTAAGTATCTAAAACAAAGTTGTTGTTTTAAACTTAACTAAGCTTTTAAAAATAGTTGCAAGAATTATAGGTAGAAAACATTGTCTGGAAAAAGTGAATACCCAGAGGAATTTGAAATAAGTTAAAAATCAAATCTTGAAATTTGTTGATATAATTATATAACTGGAATTGTATATGAAAGATAGGATTTTTAAAATCAAATCTACAATTTTTAATGTAGTATTGAATGTGATATCTGGTGGTGTCTGGAAATTGAGTTTTCAAGTTTCTCTGGTGATCTGGATGATCTGGGAATTTGTCGTGCTTTCTAGAGGTGGAAGGACGATCGGGGATATCGGCAAAATTGTCACATGATGGTTCATTTCAGTGGGGAGGTGGCGATTGTCATTCGAAGTCTAGAACCGTAGTTATACTGAGTTAGGAAAAGTCGATAACCACAGCTCGCATAGTTGATCGAGTTCGACAAGTTTTTGGGGAAGAGAAGTTGTCGTGAAGAGGAAGTCTACGCCGGAGTTTCAGAACCCACGGTGGTCGGAGTTTGGAAGACGTGGCGATTTCAGTTGGGTTGGTGATGTCCGGTTAGTTCCAGGCTTTGGGAAGTGGTGCTCGATTTTAATGCCAGGATGTTGGTCGAGATTTGATGATTGGGAAGGGATGCAGAGTCGATCTCTGATGTGATGTGATCATCGTTGATGATCGCTGGCGGCCGGAGCCACCGTGCATATGCACAGTGCATGTGTGTTTCTGGTGAGATGTTGGGTTGTAGCAGCCTCGAGTTATCTCGAGTAAATGGAAGGGGTGGCCCGAAGTTTTCTGATGTTCGACTCGAAGTGGAATAGGGTAGGCTCGGGTTTGTTTGTATTGCCAGTTTGTAGCCTGTAAGGTTTTAAGTGTTAAAAATTTAAAGACAGGGTTTTAAATATAAGTTAAAACTAGAATTTAAGATGGATTCAAATTACTTTTGTCTCCTAGTTTTAAAGAAACAAGTTTTATAAAAACAAAATGTTTTACAACTTTATAATGTTTAAAGTATATTTAAAATGTGTTAAATTTTACTAAGTTAAAACCTGTAGTTATTTTGAATCTAAATCTGAAATGAAATGTAAAAGTAAATTCAAAGGTAAAATGTTTCAAATGCATTTGTAAGTGAGCATTTGATTATAAATAAGAAAATGTTTTATCCTTAAATAAATGAAGGTTAAGGATTTGAAATTATTAAGTGAATGAAAAAATTACTAATTTAATTAATTAATGATTGGATTAATTAATTTAATAATTAAGAGATAAATTAGTTAATTAAGGTTTAAGATAATTAATTTAGGAGAAATAAATGGATAATTAAGAATCATTAATTAAATGAGATTTGAATTTTAATTAATGATTAGTAATTAATTAGTTAAATAATTATGGATTAATTAATGAGTTATTTAAGATAAAATTTAATTGTGATTAATTAATTAGATTTATTAATTAAAGATAATCAGTGGTGAATTATTTAAGTATAATTACTTATGAAAGTAATTAATGAATTCATTTCTCATTGTAATTAATTAAGTTTAATATAAATTGTTTAAGTTAATTAATTTAGTTTAATTAATTTAAATAACCATTTGATGATGTGATAAGTATAATTACTTAAGGAAGTAATTAATTGTGGATGATTTAGTAATGAAAGTAATTTGAGTATAATTACTTTGTATAATTAATCAAGGGATTAATTAGAGAAAATTAATTATGGAGTAATTAAATTATTAAATGAAGTAATTAAGGGTAGTTAATTACTAAATGGAGTTAATCAAGGTGATTAACAGTTTGGTTTAATTGAAGATAAATTACTTAATGTAATAAATGTAATTAGAGATCATTAATTATTATAAACAATGATGTAATTTTGAATGGATTTATTTGGAAATAATTAATAAAGGAAGGAATTCATTAATATAATTAATTAAGAAGTAATGTAATTAATTTTAGTAATTTAAAAGGTTACTTTCTATATTTGGTATAAGATAATTAATTTGTAAAAATAATTAAAGGATAATTACTTAAATGTAATTAAAGATAATTAATCAAGGATGATTAATTAAGATGGAAAGTAGAGAATGATTAATTAATTGACTTGTTATTAATTAATGGTTATGTAAGCAAGATTAATAATGATGAAGTAATTAATTTAATTTACTTTAAATTAATTAAAGATAAGGTAATTAATTTAATTCATTTTAAATTAATTATAAATGGTGTGATTATTAATCCTTGTTTAAATATAATGGAGGATATTGATTTCCTTGATTGATTGTGATCTCAGATATGAGATGAGTAATATCTATGTGATATGGATGCTTGTTTTAAGTATGATAATATTGATTATCTGTTTGAGTTAATAATATGGATTATCTGTTTATGATGATGATGTGATTATCCATTGTTATATTGTGATTTATCTATCTGTGTGTATATAGATAATTGGATTAAATTGTTTTAACTTTAAAACAACTTGGCCTTAAAAGATACGGTTTGGATTTCGATGAGACCGGGATCGGGTTTGCTTCATTACAGCATGATAGGGGGTTCTCGCTTCGCGGTTTGGTGGCGAACGGGAGACTCTTACCCCTACATGTCCCTTTGGGGTAGTATAAGGCCCTGGGTTGGTTGCGAGTCGAGAGGCTGGCCGTAAAAGCAAATTCGAGGTATCACTGTGTGCCACGGTGGGTCTGGGATGGTTGCAAAGCGTACCGGTCGCCGCTACCGACGGTTGAAAAGCCTAGGTCGTCATAGTTGGTATCAGAGCGTTAGGTTGAGTGAATACCTAGGCTCTGGAGTGGTGTCTATCTTGAGAGAGCGTATTTGTAATTTTGATATATATATATTTATATATTTCTACCTATTTGTTGGGTTACCAGTTCGGGTTTTCCCAATACAAGTTATAAAGGTAGATAGGGTAGTGGTGTGTGTAACATGACTACCAATGGTTGGAAGTGTATCTGTCAAGACTGTAGACCTAATACCATCTCGAGTGAGCTTTGTTGATGTAAGGATTTCATCGATCTCTGAAGGAACCCTGTTAAGGTTTGGAGTTTATTCTGGAAGGGTAAGTTGAATGAGCTAGGGTTTGGATCTGTCGGTTGGACAGAAGCTAGATAAGATATCTTGATACCTCTGGATGTAGTAGCTGTGTGATGAGACGCAGTGACTATGGGTGTTTCCGAAGATGTTTCTTTGGAACAAGTTTTAAAGAAGTGTGTCTGCTTCGGTGATGTGGCTGAGTGCAGCAGGGTGTTTCTGTTTGGTTTGAGGTTCGAGTTTCTCGAGGAGCTTCTGGATTTGAAGTCTTTGGGCATTGGTGTCAGCAGTGGAGCTCGGAATGTTCTGAGTGTTGGCAAGGAAGCTTTCTAGCTTAGCAGTGGAGTTCAGAAGCAGCAGAGTGGTTCAGTTTCTTCGTTGGATTGGCTAGTTAAACATAAGCTGTTCTGTTTGGTAAAGAGAGAACAATTTTTCTTTGGAATTAGGCTGGGTTAATTGCAAAAGTGACTTGCGATAGCTGAGTGTTCTCTTGGGATGTCAGAGATTGTCTGGATGTCTTCAGGAAGTCAGAGTTTTGTTAGCATCTAGAGATTGAGTTTGGTATCGATTGGATTCCAGGAGTGGTACCGATGGTTCAGCTTAGTAGTAGGATGGTTTTTGGAGGAAGATTTTAGTGAAGCAGCTCAGGTTTTGGAGGAACTTCTGAGTTTTATTTTTTGATCTGTTGAACCATATTTTTAGAAAGTGTTTTTCCAGTCTTTGCTTGTGTTCGTCATCAGCATTTTCATCTTCTTTGTCAGAGTTGCGCAGTGGAAGCGTGGTGGCAGCTGTTTTAGAGTGGAAGCAACTGGAAGTTGCAGTGTTTTGGATTAGAGAGTTTCTACAGGAAATTTTTCAGGATCTTAAGGCCAGTTTGGCAAGTGCACCTATTTTATCTCTTCCGGATGTGAGAAGTGAGATCTGTCTTCTGATTTTGGTGTAGAGTGGAGTTCTGAGTTTTGGTTGATCTTGGAAAGATCATTTTGTTAGATTGTTTTGGTTCAGTATTGTTCTAAGGGCATCAGCGAAGGATAAGCTGATCAGTAAGGATGTAGAAGACCAAGGATCGTCCAAAAAATTTTGTGGATAAGAATCAGAGATTTGATTTTGGATAAGTGTTGGATCTTCAGGAGTGAATTGCCAGTTTGGATAACTGGAATTCGATGTGTTTCACGTATCCCTGAGGGAGTACGTGTATGAGTTATCTCTGGTTATAGAACCAGCAGTTCAGGGAGTTTTGGTTGTTGTGTCAGACCTGTCTGTAGTCTGATATCATGTCTAGTTTTGTAGATCTAGATGTGTGTAGCTTAGTAGTAATGATTGTTTGGATTCTATAGAGTGAGTAACCCGGTATTTATACTCGGGGAGACTCAAGGAAATTCTATCCAGAATTTTGTCTAGATAGTTAGATTTGTTTGATTGGATGATTGATTGCTATGGTTGTTTGCATATATTGATGATATATGCTTGTGTTTTCAAAATTAAATCATTAATGAGATTATTAAATTACCTTTGTTTTAAATTTCGGGGACGAAATTCTTTTAAGAGGGGAGGAATGTGATATCCCGGAATTTTGAGCAATATCAATTTAATAATCTATATTAAATATTAAATTGATTTGATAATATTTGTTAATAAGATTTGAATTGATTTAATAATTTTCTTTTAAATAAATATTTAACGAATAATTTATCTTTTAAAAGCTGATAAATTGTTTTCTATTTATAATGTATATAATTTTGTATATATTGTAAATAAATGAGCTTTGTTTTAAATTTAATTAATAAGGCATATTTTATAATTCTAATATTTTTGGGTAATTTGGAAATTTTGATATATAACTTTTCAAAGCTATTTTATAAATGACTATATGATTTTAAACATAAGAAACTATGATTTGGAATTTAAAGATAGAGTGTTTTAATATTTTAAAATAAAATCTATTTTTATTTACTTTATTGATATTTATATATATATGTTATGATGTAATCTAGATAATAATATTTAAACTAGACCATATTTATCAACACTAGAAATAAGCATAAAAATAAATATGAGTAAATGTTTGATACTTAAACTCTAAAAGGAAAATAAACAATAAATAAATACATATGTAGAGGAATACAAGAAAATAAGTTTGTAAGTTAAAACTAAATATTTAAGTTAGAAATTAGAAATAAATAACAAGCTAACCTAATAACAATGACCATAACAACTTTAAAGTAAAAGCTTAAGTAAAATTCTAGAGTTGTATAATCTTTAGAAATATATTTGCAGGCAAGAAAGTCATACTAGTACAAGGATATAAGGTAAGGCAAGTAAAATATTATACACTTTAGCAATGTACATGTTGCAGGCAGGAAATCATATCAGTGTATACGAATAAATGGGTAAGTATGCTAAGCATTAAGTCAAAAAAATATAAACATATGCAAGTTTTGTACCTAAAAGAATAAAGAATGGCTGTTGTAGACTTGATATGGGGCAAGGCATTAAATGCCATCACCACAAGTACATGAGATATTTCATTCCTGCTTCTTTTTGAATAAAAATCTCTGATTCATTTGTACTAGCTAGGATTATTTGTGTACAAATGCAACTATCAAAACTCTGCATACTTATTCCATTTAGCAAAGCTTCCTTTCATCTTCGATTCATTTAAACAAATATACAAACCTGAAAATCAACTAAGGCAAGCACTTCAGTTTCAAATCAAAAAATTTAAAGCATCTCAACTACAACAAGCTTTCCAGCAATTCATGGTTAATGTTTTAAAGCTATTTCAAAATTTTCAAGAATCAAGTCAACAAAAATATGCAAGTTTCAAATTCCAGTTTCAAGCATTCTTGTTTTCAAACAAAAGGTCAAGCTTTCTGTTTTAAAAAGTCAGGTGAGTAAACTTTTAAACTAAACTTAAATAACCTGTGAATTCTGTGTTAATGGTTGTTTATATGTATGTGTTTATGCCAACCTTTGTGTATTTATATAAGTGTGCATATCTGTTGTTTTAAATACCTCTGATCTTGGTTAAGACTCTGCCTTTAAATTGTTAACATGAGACATCTTTAGTTTTGATGCATATGACTTATGGTCTAAGTAAATTTGTGATGTATGCTTTAAAATGTGTTTGTATGTTGGTTTTAAAGACTCTAAAAACAGGTGAGTATGTCTAGATAATCACAATGTTCATCTCTATTTTAAAACTACAGAGATTTAAACTTAGATTTAACTTCAAATCCTTCTCACTCAAATTTCCTTTAGACTTAAGTATCTAAAACAAAGTTGTTGTTTTAAACTTAACTAAGCTTTTAAAAATAGTTGCAAGAATTATAGGTAGAAAACATTGTCTGGAAAAAGTGAAAACACAGAGGAATTTGAAATAAGTTAAAAATCAAATCTTGAAATTTGTTGATATAATTATATAACTGGAATTGTATATGAAAGATAGGATTTTTAAAATCAAATCTACAATTTTTAATGTAGTATTGAATGTGATATCTGGTGGTGTCTGGAAATTGAGTTTTCAAGTTTCTCTGGTGATCTGGATGGTCTGGGAAGTTGTCGTGCTTTCTAGAGGTGGAAGGACGATCGGGGATATCGGCAAAATTGTCACGTGATGGTTCATGTCAGTGGGGAGGTGGCGATTGTCATTCGAAGTCTAGAACCCTAGTTATACTGAGTTAGGAAAAGTCGATAACCACAGCTCGCATAGTTGATCGAGTTCGACAAGTTTTTGGGGAAGAGAAGTTGTCGTGAAGAGGAAGTCGACGCTGGAGTTTCAGAACCCACGGTGGTCGGAGTTTGGAAGACGTGGCGATTTCAGTTGGGTTGGTGATGTCCGGTTAGTTCCAGGCTTTGGGAAGTGGTGCTCGATTTTGATGCCAGGATGTTGGTCGAGATTTAATGATTGGGAAGGGATGCAGAGTCGATCTCTGATGTGATGTGATCATCGTTGATGATCGCTGGCGGCCGGAGCCACCGTGCATATGCACAGTGCATGTGTGTTTCTGGTGAGATGTTGGGTTGTAGCAGCCTCGAGTTATCTCGAGTAAATGGAAGGGGTGGCCCGAAGTTTTCTGATGTTCGACTCGAAGTGGAATAGGGTAGGCTCGGGTTTGTTTGTATTGCCAGTTTGTAGCCTGTAAGGTTTTAAGTGTTAAAAATTTAATTACAGGGTTTTAAATATAAGTTAAAACCAGAATTTAAGATGGATTCAAATTACTTTTGTCTCCTAGTTTTAAAGAAACAAGTTTCATAAAAAAAAATGTTTTACAACTTTATAATGTTTAAAGTATATTTAAAATGTGTTAAATTTTACTAAGTTAAAACCTGTAGTTATTTTGAATCTAAATCTGAAATGAAATGTAAAAGTAAATTCAAAGGTAAAATGTTTCAAATGCATTTGTAAGTGAGCATTGGATTATAAATAAGAAAATGTTTTATCCTTAAATAAATGAAGGTTAAGGATTTGAAATTATTAAGTAAATGAATAATTTACTAATTTAATTAATTAATGATTGGATTAATTAATTTAATAATTAAGAGTTAAATTAGTTAATTAAGGTTTAAGATAATTAATTTAGGAGAAATAAATGGATAATTAAGAATCATTAATTAAATGAGATTTGAATTTTAATTAATGATTAGTAATTAATTAGTTAAATAATTATGGATTAATTAATGAGTTATTTAAGATAAAATTTAATTATGATTAATTAATTAGATTTATTAATTTAAGATAATCAGTGGTGAATTATTTAAGTATAATTACTTATGAAAGTAATTAAGGAATTCATTTCTCATTGTAATTAATTAAGTTTAATATAAATTGTTTAAGTTAATTAATTTAGTTTAATTAATTTAAATAACCATTTGATGATGTGATAAGTATAATTACTTAAGGAAGTAATTAATTGTGGATGATTTAGTAATGAAAGTAATTTGAGTATAATTACTTTGTATAATTAATCAAGGGACTAATTAGAGAAAATTAATTATGGAGTAATTAAATTATTAAATGAAGTAATTAATGGTAGTTAATTACTGAATGGAGTTAATCAAGGTGATTAACAGTTTGGTTTAATTGAAGATAAATTAATTAATGTAATAAATGTAATTAGAGATCATTAATTATTATAATCAATGATGTAATTTTGAATGGATTTATTTGGAAATAATTAATAAAGGAAGGAATTCATTAATATAATTAATTAAGAAGTAATGCAATTAATTTTAGTAATTTAAAAGGTTACTTTCTATATTTGGTATAAGATAATTAATTTGTAAAAATAATTAAAGGATAATTACTTAAATGTAATTAAAGATAATTAATCAAGGATGATTAATTAAGATGGAAAGTAGAGAATGATTAATTAATTGACTTGTTATTAATTAATGGTTATGTGAGCAAGATTAATAATGATGAAGTAATTAATTTAATTTACTTTAAATTAATTAAAGATAAGGTAATTAATTTAATTCATTTTAGATTAATTATAAATGGTGTGATTATTAATCCTTGTTTAAATATAATGGAGGATATTGATTTCCTTGATTGATTGTGATCTCAGATATGAGATGAGTAATATCTATGTGATATGGATGCTTGTTTTAAGTATGATAATATTGATTATCTGTTTGAGTTAATAATATGGATTATCTGTTTATGATGATGATGTGATTATCCATTGTTATATTGTGATTTATCTATCTGTGTGTATATAGATAATTGGATTAAATTGTTTTAACTTTAAAACAACTTGGCCTTAAAAGATACGGTTTGGATTTCGATGAGACCGGGATCGGGTTTCCAGATTTGGATATCCGAAAACCACATCGATCAAAATTAACGATAGGTCGTGAATCTCAAGTGAAGATGAATATTCAGAGTGCAAGGGTTATTGTCGTAACTCTGAGGGTGATTCCAAAATGAGTGTAACGAGATAATGCCTTTGGTTTCGTTCGAACCCGGAATGAACTTGTATGGATTGAATCTTTCAGAACATTGTCAGGTGGACGATGAGCATTCTAAGAGATGTGTTCTCTTAAGGTAATCGTAGCCTCAAGCCTCATCAACCGGGAATGGCTAAAACAGGGGAGGTGCAGCAAGGTTAGTGGGTAGCACCCAAGTAGGACAAGATTACCCCTGTCTAGATGTCCCTTATTATTTCGGCTTAGTGTGCGGTTGATCATGACAACCGTGGGGTGTCTTGTGCGGGAATTATCGAGTAAGGGATGGTTTCGGCCTTGTGTTGCAGGGGATTGGGAGTAATCCTCGGTACGGTGATCTAGGCCACGTACTGTGACGGGCGGTACCCCAGTAGCCCTGCCATTGTATGGAATCCAATCTCCAATAAGCGCCGTACGATTTGATTGTGCCCAACTATGTTGAAATGTGAGATGTAAGCATTTCAGCTATTTCTGTATTTTACTTTGAAACCCTAGACACTATTATAATATCACTGGATTTCCTAAAATATTTTTGTTAGCGTAAGGTAAAAACTTTTCTATGTTTATGTGTGGGAAGTCTTACGTGATACCTTTTGTTTTCAAATGATTTTTAAAGTTAAGCAACTTTAACCGTTTACTCATACCAGACCCATGTCTGACCCGAAGTTTATTTCTGTTTTTCATAAACTCTCGGGTACTCAAATTTTTACGAGTAGCCAAGGGATTCAGGTTGGCTTTGACGAATTGTGGAGGAGCAATGGAGCAGGAGGCTTCAGCGTATAGATATATATATATATTGGTTCCGCTGTGTCAGTGTTTATGTGTATTTCCGCTGTGTTGTATCTCTGTGATGTTTTGAGTTGTATAAAAGACAGGTGTTTATAACTGTCTAATTTGTGATGTATAAGCTGTGTATCTCTGATGTATATGATACTATATAATAGTTATGTGATGTATTATATTTTGTTCCGTTTCCGCTGTGAGATTCTGATGTTGTTTAGTTCTATCTTCTCTATCTTTTCTCTTTTCTCACCCCTTTCTTTCTTAAAAACGATACGTCTTCCTGGGCGTAGGAAGTCGGGTCGTCACAAAGTGTGTCCGCTAGAGGTAGCTAACCTCACTGGCACGGCACGGCTCCTGTTTAAGTCATTTCCAATTTGACACAAGTGTCAAGGTCATCCATTATCGTTCTCTTTCTTTAAATCCAGCAACGTCATCATTCCAACAACTTCATTTTGGATCACACACTGCATATAATAGTTATTAAAGTGGTTTTCGGTTTGGACAGAGAGTATGTCCCTAACCGATCCCGGACTCTTTAATAACTACGTAATTATTACACCGATTGGTTATTTAATAAACTTTCAAAATAGTTTATATTTCATAACCGAAATATCATTGCCATTTCAAAACCATATCCATACGATATCATTTTCACTTTAAATAAATCCATTTCCAAAATCATATCACTTTCCAAAGTTATACCGCTTTCTAAATCAAACAGTCTTTTAAAATCAAAACACTTTGGAAATTAAAACCTTGAAATTCATAACACTTTGAAACTATAGTTTGAAATCATAACATTTTGGAATTCATAACACTTTCCTCTTAAACAGTTTAGATATTAAAATTAGTGTATGTAATAAAATAGTTTATAAAATAAAAATAGTTTATAAAATAAAAATAGTTTATGTAAAATAGTTATAAGTTAAAATAGTTTATAATAAAATAATATATATTGAAAATTATTTATATAAAATAGTTTATATTAAAATAATTTATAAAGTAAAATATAAATAGTTGTGGATATAGTTTAAAAATACTTTATAAAATAAAATAGCTTCCACAAATTCACAAATCGATTCAAATTATCTCGACTTCCAAATTAAACTTAATTCAATCTCAATTCATAAATTACAACTCAATTCAATTTCTCAATAAATCATTTCGAATTATAACGATTTCAAATACAGATTTAAAACACAAAATAAACCATTAAATTTCAATATATTTCAAAGCTTTAAATATTCCATATTTCAAAACTAAATTTGATAATTCCATTTATATCTCAATTTAATTTCATTACATTTAGTTTCTGAGATATTTCTTTAATCATTTCAATACATCTAAATACAACTTCAATTTACAAATTTATATAAACAAAATATCCCATTTAAATTTATATAAGTTTGAAATATTCATTTAAGCCACTTTTTAATCAAATTCAAAAGTTAGAAAACATATCTTAAATTTTCAAATTTAATAAATTTCAAATCAAACTTATTTAAGTATAACTATTAAATAATTCAGAATTCCAAATCAATTTCAAATTTATCTTTCAACCTGAAACATTATAAACTCTATATTTGAAAGTATAAATTTTACATAAATACTCAACATATTTTTATATTGATTCAAATCAACTTTAATAAATCTTTAAAATCAATATTTATTAAAACCATATATTTCTTTTCCAAACCATAGAAATCATTTTTTAAAATATTTATATATATAGACCAACGGTGTCTGTATAAAATTTTCTACCCTATGGTCAAGTGATACGGATATTTATCATTTCAATCCGTAATTTATATATATACGAGTATATATCTTTTCAACCCGCAATCCCAAATTCAATTCAATGAAAATCACTTGGGTTTATCATTTCAACCCGCATCCCAAATTCAATTCAATGAAAATCACTTGGGTTTATCATTTCAACCCATAACGATTTTCTCCTATTCTACAGATCGCTCGGGTATGTATCATTTCAACCCATAGTGAATTCTATACAAAAGGGAACTTACAGAGTGATAACGGATATGATAATAACATAGCAGACATATATCATCAATATAGATAACAGATAATGGTGTCAGGTGTCAGGTGTCACAGGTGAACAGATACAGATAATGGCATATATAGCAATATAAATAATAGATAATGGTGTCAGATGTCACAGGTGAACAGATACAGATAATGGCATATATATAGCAATATAAATAATAGATAATGGTGTCAGATGTCACAGGTGAACAGATACAGATGATGGCATATGTATAGCAATGTAAATAACTAGCAGCAGCATATTTCAATTGTCGTTTCAATTGAAATCAAATTTAATAAATAAAAGAACGTTAATCGTGAGTGATTGCTCACCTTTCGAGGCTAGATAGAATTTGACAAAGAATTGAGCTACAGATCCAGGCACGAATCTCAAAGCAAAGCAAGATTGAACTCGAATCGACGAACGAAGCTGAAAACTTGAAATTGACGAATTTAAATCAGAACTGGATCGCTGAAGAAAATTGATATAAGTGAACTTATATATATAACTATATATAACCCTACGTAAAAATATCCAGTCATATTCTAAATTTAAACATATGTTAAATTAAATATATCTTTCAAAATCATTGTTTAAACTAAACTCAAATATTTAATAACAATTATATTCTTTTTCAAAACTTTCATATACCTATATGCAGACAACTCGCATGTGAAAATAAATTTCAGACTATTCATATACGACACAAATGTACGTACATATACAAAAATGCAGACTGCCTTCACTATATTCATGCTTCAATAAAATATGCAGACCAGGTATATATAAATTGCTTCTCAGGCAAAAATGATGTCGTTGGTGAAACTAAACAACAGCACATGACTCATATATACGCATATATATTTACTAATATTTAAACAAATATACAACCATATATATATAAGTAACAAAACATATATTCATAATAAAATTTGAAATAATACTTGTACACCAATGTATAAACTACTATATATGAACATATATACAAGCTGATCTGTTCAAAATCTTTAATGGACTTTATATTTAAAATCAACACGTAATATGTTACTAATATATATTAGGTACAAATGTAAACTGAAAACATAGGAACAGGCATAACACATAAGATCTATATAACCTATATATACCATAGTACTCCATAACCATATATATTTTAAACGCACAACTTATACGTATATATACCTGAAATCAAACTATATAACGATTATAAACTGATGTATATCAACTTATTATATAATATATAAACTAACCTTTGCAATTTTTTGGAAATAAAAGTATACATGGATATAGATATGATTCAAATAAACTTATAAAAATATATTAAATCAAACTATACTTACATAAAATGAAATATACAAAACTGTAACAACATATTATAAAATTTGTATATGCTGTCATACGCAATCTATCCATATATATATATATATACAAATATCTACCAAAAATATACATACCGTGAAGAATAGAGTTATAACCAACATTATATCAACTAATATATATGTATGCAAACAATTGTGTACAGGTTTCCTCAGATAATTATATACGAACCATCATCAGGCAAAGAAAAGTACTTTTACATTATATACTTTTAAAACATAAGCTAATTCTAAAACATATAAACTATGCTAAAAGAGAATACTGACAGAGATAAGGCGGCTCCAGGTTTCCGGCCTTCGGTTGCACGGGTCGCGGAAGGTCGAGGCTGGATGTGTGGGCTCGGAGCAGTGTCAGGCTACGGGCTGCTGCGCGTTTGGCCGAACGAAGTGATGGCCATGGCCATGCCTGAAACGTGGGCGATCTGGGGGTGCAGGCGGCTGAAAGGAAGGTGAAGGCATGAGGCCGATGATTGCTTGTGGGAGGATGGTTTGTTCGCCGAAGGTGGAAGAGGCCAATGGTGACGGCACAGGCAACATGGGTTGTTTGGATGGTTCAAAGGCTCGGGGTCTAGGGTAGCCGTGCTCGGTTTATGTTTAGGTCGGCCATGGTGGTTGATAAGGCGAAAGTCACGGAGGAGCATCGGCTTGGCCATTCATTGGGTCGGCAGAAATGAAGGCACGAAGAGAAGAAAAAAAAAGAGCCGGTTGGAAGAAAAAGAATGGCATGCAACACTTTTTTTTATTTTATTTTTTTTCATCAGAAAGAAAATGAAACAACAAAATGAAGTAACTTGGGAATAGAAAGAGCCAACTGTTGGCTTCAATCAAAAATAATAATAGAGGTTATTGGTTTGCGTTGGAAAATAAAACGACAGGGAAGAGGAAAAATGAGTCAAAGCAGGCATTCAAGCATAAATATTTTTGTATATTAAATTATTTTCAATAGAGCAAATGAAAAGGTTTGAGAAGATTTTGAACAAATTTTGGGAAACAGCAAAATTAAAATAGTCATATGTTGAATTCATGAATCATAAATGCTAGAGGCTATTGGGTTAGTATACGGTGAAAGTGAATAGTCACTGAAATACAAAACGCTAGATTGCGGAACCGATATGGAAATCGTTCCGTAGATTCGGCCATTTCCCAGACTTCAAAATACAGAATTGAATATACCGTGGAGATTGGCACGATGAGACGATCAAAACGGTATACAGATATCAGTGGTATGATTGAATTATAAAAATTTGAATTTTCTACTAGCGGGAAATGCAGCAAAAACGCAAAAAATAAGATCGACGGAGCTAAAGAATCCGAATTTGGAAAAACGAAAAATGACGTCTTAGTCAGAAGATGAATTAGAATTTTTCTATGTAAAAATATTCAGGTTTGGAAAACATTTTATTATCATCAATTTTAACTGATATAAATTGGAATAAAATTTCACTAGAAAATAAACTTCCAAATTTTCTGATGAAAATTTACCAGTTGCTATGATTAATTTGACGCATTCCAAATATCAAATTTTTATTTCAAAATTTTATCGTTTAAAATTTCACAAAATTTCAACTAATTACGTTATTAAAACAGTTAAAATTTACGGGTCGTTACACTAGCCCCCTCACTTTTATTCACACATTATTTTGGACAACCTAGTGAAGCTTATCAATCTCTCTCTTCAAAGGTTCAGAAAATTTCTTTAGGGTTTCAAGTAACAGATTCTAGATAGTTATTATTTTATTTCTAATTCTATTCTCCTCCAATCCCATAATTTCCGAATCTAATACACACGCACACACAAATCCCTTAATGTATATATCCAAATATGGAGATATGAAAGAGATTATCGTAGACGTGACAAATTCAAAGAAAAAGGAAGAGTAACGACCTATTATGAGTGGAATTCTTAGTCTTTCTATTTTCATTTGAATAGTGTAGTTTGGATTTGATATATGCCTTGTGGAATGTGGGTGTATTTCCTCCACCACCGGTCCAAAAGAAAAGGAGCCAGGCCTCTCCACCTCAAAGCCGATCCAAAGCTTCTCCAGCAACCACTGAACCAACCCTTCTCCTAAGCATCACCGGACCATCATCACCGGATCAGCATCACCGGACCATCATCACCGGACCAGCATCACCGGACCATCATCACCGGACCATTACCACCGAACCAAAGCTCCACCGGTCCAACCATACTCCTACCACCGAACCAAGGTAAACCGGACCAACTCCACCAGGCCAGATCGCCTCAGCCCAGGCCCACCAAGCTGCTATATACCTCCAAGACCCCTACCCCCAGCCTCACTCTATAAATAGAGGGGCTGGGGTACAGCAATGGAGGACAAGTTTGAAAGCTCAAGCACGGAGGGAACTTTCAAACAACTTTCTTTTACTTGTATCAAAGCTTTGTACTTGTAATCTAAACAAGAGAAGAGAAATAACATATAAAGTGGACGTAGGCACATTCTGGCCACTATAAATCTGCATGTCTTTTTACAGTTTAGCCCCTGCTTTTCATATATTTGCATAAATCACTCAAACCACTAAGAACAATATAAGATCTACTAAATCATACGACTTTGAGGTGTTTGTCCATTTTTTGTGCAAACATTTTTGGTGCTTTCATTGAGAGTTAGAAGCTCGAAGCTTCAGCTTCATCCACTTAACATTTTTCCTAACAGCGTCGTTTGCCACTTGGAAAATATGCCTCCCAAACAGAGAAAAGATGTTAACAAAGGAAAAAACATCGCATCCAGCAGTATTCCAGATCCAGCTGTCACGAATCAAGTAAATCATCCTCCTCTAGCAGCAGTACCAAATGAAGGACAGGCTAATCCGACCACTCATGCCACAGAACAGCCCGCAGCAATTACTAGGGCAGATCTAGACAGGGTTGTGGTTGAAGTAACTAATCGCTTCACGTCCCAGCAGGAAGCCTTGGTGGACCATCTCATGTCACGCTTAAGGGATGCTGAAGAGTCCAACCGCAACACTGAATCATGGGGCGAGTCCCAGTCTGGAGGGTCTCGGAGACAACAAAGATCTTCCTTCTTCAAAGGAGCTAACGGCAGAAGCAGCCATGGTAATCGAGATCGAGCACAACCCGAAGTTAGGCCTGAAGAAACACTTGGAACCGAACCCCACGGGGGAGGTACAGGGCGAAGGTCAACTGTAGCTGAGCCTGTCATACTGCATAACCATGGAAACGCCAGTGAACAGGGCCGAGCTAGAGTCTAGCCCGAAGTTGGACCCGAGGAAGTGCTTAGATCAGAACCCAGCAGGGGAAGATCAAGGCAAGGGCCAACTATGGCTGACCCTAGCATGCTCCCAGAAGACCAAAGGCAGCCACTGGAGAGTATGAGGAATGATAGACGGTACCATCCCTACAGATCATCTGGACGGGATCAATCCCACAGAACAGAGCCAAATTCGTTTCTATCTGCTCCAAATTCTGATGAAAGGATGGCACGCTTATTCAGAGAGTGCGTCCAATGGGAGCAAAGAGATCGAGGGATAGGCGCTAGGGTAACCAGCCCTTTCGCCCGCAACATCGAAATTGCTATCACCCCCCGAGAATGGAAGAAGCCAACAATGGAACCTTACAAAGGAACCTCCGACCCCGTTGTACACTTGCAGAGATACACACAACATATGCTCATGAGTAGAGCGACAGAGGGAGTACTGTGCAAATGCTTTCCACTCTTCTTAGCAGATCTCGCTACCTCCTGGTTCTGTCATCTACCTCAGGGATCCATCAGCTCGTGGGAAATGTTGAAAGAAAAGTTTATCAGTCAGTTCCGCATTCATGTGGAACAACCTAAGGACGCTTATTCCTTATCCAGCGTCAAATAGAAGCCTGGAGAGAAACTTCAGCAATACCTAACCCGATTCAATGCCGTAGCAGCCGCAGTCCAAGATGCCGATGAGAAGCTTATTCTAATAGCCCTCTGTAGTGGTGTGCATCCGGACACTAAATTTGCTAGAAGGTTGACAAAAGAAAAACCAGCTACTTTACCCGATTTCTTCCATGAAGCCGGGAATATATGAGGCTTGAGGATGCTTCCATTGAGGGGCAGTAAGGACAGCAAAATAAGGCAACTCACAGCAACGCCCCTGCTGTGGCAAGGGACGTTCGAAAAAATGATTCCAGAGACAATGCTGGGGGCAAGAAGGGAGAAAAGCGCCTATATCGGCCAGGACCGAGATTCGACACTTACACTCCTTTGAACGAGACCGTCGAAAATATCTTCCTTGCCACCCAAGGCGAAGTTAGGTATAAATGCCCACCATACAAGAAGGAATCAGATAACGCGCAGAAGTCTGGAAAGTTCTGCCGCTTCCACAAATCTCATGGGCATGATACCAATGAATGCCATCATCTCCGGGACTTGAACGAGGAACATATCAGAAGAAAGAAACTGGAACGCTAGGTAAAAAGTCAAGACAGGACTCCAGCTCCTGCCAATGAGAACCCAAGGCTACCCTCACCGGAGATCTGCAGAGGAAACCGCAACACTAGCGGCTCTAGTCAAGAGAAGATAGTGGTCCATACCATCTCGGGAGGACCGCACATCGCAGACAGGAACTGGAAAGAGATGGAAAGATATGGAAAGTCGCTCAGAGACAATAAAAACTGTGTCAATTCAGTTATAGAAGAACGCCACCCGAAAAGGAAAGAAAGTGATGACATCACATTCGGTAGGCGTGACCTAGAAGGAAGGCAATACCCTCACATGGATCCCATGGTTATCTCTGCCCGGCTTGGTCCCGCCGAAGTTTACCGAATCCTAGTGGACACTGGAAGCTCGGTAAATATCCTGTTCAAACATGCATTCGACAAAATGAAGCTATCGATGAAGGATGTATCTCCCTGCGATAAGCCACTACACGGTTTCACTGGAGATGCAAAGATGCCCCTCGGGCAACTGGACCTCTTCGTCGAGATTGGAAGCCATCCCCGCTCCGTTGTACGGAAACAGACGTTTGTGCTAATAGAAAACCATTCGGCCTACAACGCCTTCTTAGGAAGGCCAGCCTTGTCTGACTTCCAAATTGTCCTAGCCCCATGGTGCCTAAAGATGAAATTTCCAACGGACAATGGAGTAGGGGAAGTAGAAGGGGACCAGGATGTTGCTCGAGACTGTTATGTGACTGAACTTTGCAACAATCACAGGAAGGATAAAGGGAAGGGTGTAGAGGTTGCCCTCTGCACAAAAAGTCTAGAAGCATAGCAACTAAAGAAAGCTCCTCCTCTTCGATATACCAGCGACCCTTTCAATGAATTAGACCCTAGGGACAAAGAGGAGGAGGCCACCGCCGAGCCTGCAGAGGCTATGGAGTTTGTATCTGTAGACAAGCACGACTCAAGTAGACTATTAAAAATTGGGTCCCAACTAAAAACAGATTTGAAGGAGCAACTCATCGACTTTCTCCGCCACAACTTGGATGTATTCGCATGGTCACACGCTGACATGACCGGAATCTCCCCCGACGTAGCATGCCACGTACTAAACATTGATCCTACCAAGGCACCCGTAAAACAAAGAAAGAGAAGTATGGGGGTAGAGCGATCAGTAGCCCTCGATGAAGAAGTAAAGAATCTGCTCGCCAATGACTTCATACGAGAAGCCACCTACCCGGAATGGATCGCTAACCCGGTGCTGGTAAAGAAGACTAATGGGAAATGGCGAACGTGCATTGACTTTTCCAACCTAAACGACGCCTGCCCAAAGGATTGCTTCCCACTTCCCCGAATCGACCAACTTGTAGACAGCACAGCCGGGCACGAGCTCTTATCTTTTATGGATGCATACTCAGGAAATAACCAAATTCCTATGCATGCTCCCGACCAGGACCATACTAGTTTCATCACCGACCGAGGTTTATACTGCTACAAGGTAATGCCTTTCGGACTTACGAATGCAGGGGGCCACCTACCAGCGCCTCGTCAACAAGATGTTTGCAGGGCTAATAGGGATAACTATGGAAGTATACGTGGATGACATGCTGGTAAAGTCAAGGAAAGCCGACAATCACGTAAGCCACCTAGGCGAGATGTTTCAAGTACTCCGCCAGTATGGAATGAAGTTGAATCCTCTAAAATGCTCCTTCAGAGTATCATCAGGAAAGTTCTTAGGATTCATCGTCCATGCCAGAGGGATTGAAGCAAACCCTAAACAAGTCCGAGCGCTAAGGGATATCAAGATACCTTCCACTCGAAAGGAAATGCAAAGCCCGAATGGAAAAGTGGCCGCCTTAAGCCGATTCATCTCCAAAGCAACGGACAAGTGCGTCCCTTTTTTCGAAGCTCTAAAGAAAGACAAAGGAAAGTTCGAATGGACTGACGAATGCTTAACCGCTTTCCTTAACTTAATCGAACACCTCCAGAAACCACCGGTACTCTCGACTCCAAGCGAAGGCGAAGAATTATACCTATACCTTGCTGTGTCATCTCACGCCCTGAGCGCTGCCTTGGTAAGGGAAGACAACCGCACGCAGCGGCCAGTTTACTTCGTCAATAAGAGGTTTACGGGGGCAGAAGTCAGATATCCTAAACTTGAGAAGCTAGCATACTGTTTACTAATCACATCACGGAAACTGCGTCACTACTTCCAGTCCCATTCCATCAAAGTTCTGACCGATCAGCCACTGAGGCAGGAACTCCATCGTCCTGACACTTCTGGGCAACTACTTAAATGGTGCATTGAACTAAGTCAGTATGATATCACCTATCACCCCCGCACCGCCATCAAGGGACAAGCCATGGCTGATTTCATCGCAGAATTCACTACCAACGAAGATAAGGAGTAATTGGAATCAGCAGAAGACATCAAGTGAAATCTCTTTGTGGATGGTGCATCGAACGAACAAGGTTCGGGGGCAGGTGTGGTAATAGTCACTCCCAGGGGAAAAAAGCTGCACTATGCTATAAGGTTGGAGTTCGCTGCCACCAACAACGATGCAGAATATGAAGCAGTGATAGCTAGACTAGAACTTGCCATAGAAATCGGAGCCAATTCTTTGTGTCTTCATAGCGATTCTCAACTCATTGTTAATCAAATACTAGGAGAATTCCAAGCTCGAGAAGAACGACTCATAGCATATTTAAAGAAAACCAAGTTACTTCAGCCGATTGGACCGCTACCTAGTCAAACACATCCGTCGGGAAGAGAACCAAGAGGCCGACGAATTGGCAAAGCAAGCAAGTATGAGAAACATCGCCATCTTCGGAGCAGTAACCATCCCAAAGAAACTGACTCCAAGTTTTGAGCAAGTGAATCTGATAGCTGCAACCAAAGAAGCAACTTGGATGACTCCCATCCGAGACTACCTACAAAGCGGCACACTACCCAACGGACGTAACGAAGTCAAGAAAATCTTAAGGAAAGCTTCCCGCTACACAATTCAAGAAGACATCCTCTATCGGCGCGGATTCTCTAACCCATTATTAAGGTGTGTCGCTGGGAGGGAAGCCAAGGAAATCTTATCCAACATCCATCAGGGAAGCTGCGGAGATCACACCGGAGGGCAAACATTAGCAAAAAAGATACTCCGGTATGGATATTTCTGGCCCACCTTAAGCAAGGACGCCTTAGATTTTGTCAAAAAGTGTGACAAATGCCAGAAGTTTGCTAAGATTCCACGGTTACCAACAATTGAGATTACTCAAATGACCAACCCTTGGCCCTCCGCAATATGGGGAATTGACTTAATCGGTGAGCTACCAATGGGCCGAGGCGGGGCCAAATATGCTATAGTGGCAGTCGACTATTTCACCAAATGTGTGACGACCCGGCTTTCATCGACCAGAAAATCGCATCGCTAATAAGAAAGAAAGGGATAGAAAGAGAAAAGAAGAGAAGAAAGAAAGAAACAACAACAGAATCTAAACAGCGGAACGAATAAATTATATTAATAACATAAACTATTACATAGTATCATTTACAACAACTATCAGAGTTACACAACATATACAACACATACTAGACAGTTATAAACACCTGTCTAGTTTCTACAATATAAGATACAACACAGATAACAATGACTCAGAGATCAACACAGCGGAACTACTACATCTCTACAAACGCTGAAGCCTCCTGCTCCATTGCTCCTCCAGATAACTCGTCAAAGCAAACCTGACTCCCTTGGCTACTCGTAAAAATTTGAGTACCCAAGAGTTTATATAAAACAGAAATAAACACTTGGGTCAGACATGGGTCTGGTGTGAGTAAACGGGTTAACTTACTTAACTTCAAAACCTTTGAAATCAAAAGGTATCACGTAAGACTCCCCGCACATAAACACGGAAAAGTTTTTATCTTACGATAACCAAAACATTTATAGGAAATCCAGTTATATTATAATAGGGTCTAGGGTTTTCAAGTAAAATACAGAAATAGCTGGAATGCTTACATCTCACGTTCCAACATAGTTGGGCACAACTAATACGTACGGCACTTATTGGAAGTTGGATTTCCATACAATGGCAGGGCTACTGGGGTACCGCCCGTCACAGTACGTGGCCTAGATCACCGTACCGAGGAGTACGCCCGCTCCCCTGCAACACAAAGCCGGAACCATCCCTTACTGGATAATTCCGAATAAAATCACCCCACGGTTGTATACATCAACCGCACCACTAAGTCGAAAATAGAAAGGGACATCTAGACAGGGATGACCTTACTCTCAGTGGGCGCTACCCACGAAGCCTTGCTGCACCTCCCCTGTTTTAGCCATTCCCGGTTGATGAGGCTTGAGGCTACAATTACCTTTAATCAGAACACATCACTTAGAATGCTCATCGTCCACCTGACGATGTTTTGAAAGCATTCAATCCATACAAGTTCGTTCCGGGTTCGAACGAAACCGAAGGCATTATCTCGTTACACTCGTTTTGGAATCACCCTCAGAGTTAACGACAATAACCCTTGCACTCTGAATCTTCATCTTCACTTGGGATTCACGACCTATCGTTAATTTGGATCGATGTGGTATTCGGGTCTCCAGACCTGGAAATCCGGTATACGGAAACCCGATCCCGGTCTCATCGAAATCCAAAACGTATCTTTTAAGGCCAAGTTGTTTAAAGGTTTAAACAATTCAATTCAATTTAATACTTGAATTCACATAGCATTAACATAGATAAATATCACACATTTATCACAGATATATCATAGTATATCATCCAATAGATATCAACCAAATCAGACATTCTACTCAATCATCATTCATAAGCAACCATTTATTAATCTCTATTATAATCAATTTAATCAATTTAAATTAAATTAATTACTTAAGAATTAATTCCTATCTTTGCTTAATCAACCATTAATTAATTACAATCCATTTAATTAATTAATCATTAAATATTAATCAATCTTGATTAATTATTAATTACATAAAGTAATTATTCTTAATTAATTTCACAAATTAATTATCCTTAATCATTTATAGTAATTAACCTTTAATTACTCTCCTTAATTATAATAACTAATGATCCTTAATTAATTACTTCCATTAATTAATTAACTATAATTAATTACATTATTCTTTAATTAATTACATTAATTAATTATGCATTAATTAATTACTTTCATTTATCAACCTTAAATAATTACTCCAATTACATACAGTAATTTATTTATTAATTACTTACACTAAGTAATTATACTTAATCAATCTTATTAAGTAACTATACTTAATCAATTACCAAGTGACTATCCTTAATTAATTAACAAATTAATTAACTTAAATAAATCACATTCATTTCTTAAATCATAACTGAGTAACTCATCCTTAATTACCCTTTAAACAAATTAATTAATCCTTGATTAATTATTCTTTAACTATTAATTAATAAACCTTAATTATTAATCAATATCCTTTAATACAAAGTAATCAATCCTTAATTACTTTTATAATTAATTAATTAAACTTAATTAACTAATTAATTACTTCTAAATTATTAATTAATAAAAATTAATTATTAATTAACAACCTTAATTACCAATTTAATTAATCCATAATTATCTATTAATCAATCTTTAATGATAATTAACTAACCTTAATAACAGTTAATTAATCCTTAATTAACTTTAATTATAAATTAATAATTTCTTAATTATTAATTAAGAAAACTTAATTATTACTTAACAAAACTTATTAAGTACTTCTTAATTACCATTTTAATTAATCCTTAATCATTTAATTAATCCTTACCAATAATTAATTAAATAAATAAATTAATCTTAATTTCTTAATTAAATAAATTAATTTTAACTCATTTAAAAAAAATCTTAATTAATCTTAAGATAAAACATTATCATTAAAACATTTGATTTTAAAAATTAACTTACTTAATTAAAATATTAATTAAGTTTTTAAATAAATAATCATTAATTACTTACCTTTAATTATAATTTAACAATCCTTAATTACAAGTTACTAAATCACTTGAAAACCAATTGTTAATTTACTCATCCTTAACCATTTACTAATTTAATTAACAAATCACTCTTTATTTATTTCCTTTATTATCAAACTTAAATTAAGTTTGAGATAAACATTTCTTTACTAATTTCCTTATTTTCAAATTAAATTTGAAAATAACTTAAGGATTTTACTTAATATATTTAAGTTAAAAACCATACAAATTAATTTATTCAAACTTCCCATTTCAAAGAAATGTATTTTCAAGAGATGATTTAACTTGATTTTTAAAGTTTTAAAAACTAGTTTAAATATTTTACTTTGTGTTTAAGTCATATGTATTTGAATCAAACAAATACATCTTCTTCTTATTCTTCCTTTTTAAACAAAGTTTAGTTTTAATTTTTAAAACTGTTTTAAACTTAACAGTTCATTCCAAAAATCTCGCGTACCTCCCCTATCACAACCCGAGCCAAAAGCTTATCTTCGCGAGCTCCTCCCGAGAATTTTAAAAACTGTTTGTAAAAAAAAAAACTTAAAACTGTTAAAACATTTATCACTTAAACACTCGCGTATCTCCCTGGAAACGACTTCGAGCCAAGAACCCTTTTTCCCTTAATCGTCTTCGAGAAAACACTCAAACCCAAAACCAGATAAACTGACACAAACGTACACGCGTGTACGTGCACCTCCGACCTGATCGCCTCCGACCCTCGCCGAGACTTCCAACAAGTCGCCGATGATCTTGTCGACATCCCAGACCACTCAGCACCTCGTACTTGACTGAGAAATGAAAACGAGAAATTCGATCCTTCCAAAAACCCAAACCATTGACCAAAATCACCTCGCGCCATCGATTCCGATCACCAGAAATTCCACCGACCACCCCAGAGCTGTCTCTCGACACGAAGCTTCGATTCCCCAACACGTGATTGCCTCCGATTCAACCTTGATGAAGAAATCACTCGAGAAACGCTATGACCAAAACAGGTTCGAAAAACCCTACTCCAACTCTTCGCCATTGCCATGACCATCATAAAATCCAACAAGTATTTTTTTCAAGCTCCACTACTTCATCACCATCTCCAGAAACCATTCCGACTACCAAAAACATCCCAGTCACCAGAAATCACTCAAAAACCCAACTCTGGTTAACTACAAACTGCACCCTCAATATAATTTTAAAAATTGTAGTTTTTGTTTTAAAAATCTTGTTTTTCAAAGATGATTCCAGCCATGAACTTGAATTAGTATAATTCGATATTTGATTTTTGATGTCTTACAGTACTCCTACTGTTATTTTACAAAAACAGGCATATTCCAAAACATATATACTTGCTTATATTTTTAGTACCTAGATTATATTAAAACTAAGCTAATTTGTCTTAAAACAAAGTGCTAATATTGATCAGATAAAGAGAGATGAAATTTTTGATAAATTTATAAACACTGAACTCTGGAAAACAGATATACAAGCACATGCATAATTCTATACTTACATACAACTGTATTCATATAAATAAACATGCATATATATACTTTTCAAAACATTCATTTCCAAGTTAATTCCAACATATATTATCTACATCAATCTAAAGGGAATTCCATGTTCACAGTTTAAAGGCAGAGGGTTTGAACTAATATTTTGATGTTTAAAATCAACAGATATTCACATTTTTAAAAATATACAAGAGCATACAGAATTACAGACATGCAAAGCAATTTCAACACATTAATTCACATGCAATAAATATTTGATACTTAGATTTTAATTCAAAGGTTTACTCACCTATTTCAGAGATGAACAGAGCCTTGCTGGAAGCTTTGAAAAAAATTGAAATGCTTGCTTTAAAAACTTGAAAATCATGGCCTCTGGTTGTAAGCTTTGAAAACTTTGCTTTTTGATTTCTTTAAAACTGAAAACTTGTTTTGAAACTGAAACTTGCTTGATTTATTTGCATGCATCCTTGGAATGGTGACAGACTTGATTTTGAAACAAGCAAATGGTTACAGGCTTTTGAATTTGAGAATTTAAGCCCTTGAAATGATTCCAGGTGAAGAAATAATGGTTTCAGGCATTGAGAAGGATTACAGGTTGTATAATAAATGGTTTCAGGCATTTGAGAATCAAGCTTTTGAAGATGAATTCAGGTTTGAGGAGATTTGATTTCAGTTTTGTAGATTCTTGGTTTAGAATTGAATTTCAGTTTTTGATTTGTGGAGATGATTTCGGTTTGATAAATTTTCTGATTTTAGTTTTGTCTTTGTTTAGAAATGAGATTAGAAAAGAAAAAGGAAATAGAGATGTAGGCTTTTATATAACTTAATTTATGGTTTATTAAAAATCAAAGAAAAAGGATAAGAAAATGACACATGTCTCTACATTCTTATTATGTTAACACATGTTACTTAAGATGTTTAGAACTTAACACTTGTCCTTATTTATTTTTATATTATTATTATTATTATTTTAAAAGATTTTAAAAGCTTTTATATTTATTTCCTAAATAGATAAATACATATTTTATTTAATAAATGCTTTCCTATATTATAAATAAATGAAATCTTTAAAAGAAAATAAAATAAAACCCATTTATATTCTAATAAAATTATATACAATGTATTTCATTCATTTTTAAGTGTAAAAATATCTTTTGTATTTATTTACTATTAAATAAATACTTTCTAAATTTATATACAAAATCTCTTTAAGGAAGACAAGAATAAACAAAAGCCTTATTTTAAATAAAAGTCTTGTTCGTATATTCTTATACCCAAATATATTAAAACAATACTTATTAATTTTAGAAATGATAAATCTATTAAAAATCAAATTTATAAAATAACATAATTTAAACAATTATTCTTATTACAAATCAATCTATACCATAATTAAAACATCTTATTATTATATTATTTGGTTATTTATATTAATAATAACAATATTATCAATTAAAATAATTTAAATTAAGAGATTATCACATTTTAAACTTCTCGAAATCCCGGGATATCACATTCCTTCCCCCTTAAAAGAATTTCGTCCTCGAAATTTAAAACAAAAGATAATCCAAATTTTTATTTTATTTCAATCCATTTTAAAACAATTCAAGCATACTTATCAGCCATACACTATCAAACAAACAACCATTCATCCAAACAAACAATTTCATCCAAGCAACAATTCATACAAACAACAATTCTAGTTATCCGAACATAGATCCGGATAAACTACCTAAAATTATCCCGAGTTTCCCCGATACAGATACTGGGTTACTCGCTCTATTAAATCCAAACTGGAAATTCAATACCGAAGCCAAAACACTTATCCTTACAAAAATTCAGAAAAATCCAATATACTCGGAGCTATCTTCCTAGTCTTACCCAATCTTATTTGCTCCCTTTTACTGGAGAAATAACAATGAAGTCTCCAACTTCGAATTCCAAAATTCTCCATCTCTAGTTCACAGAACTCTTCTGCCGATTCTGGGATGCCTTCATCCTTCCTGATCAGCTTAACCATCGCTGATGCTTCTTGAAACAAACCGGATCAAAAACAATCAAATAAACGGATCCTCTCAAGATCTATAGAAATCCAGAACACAAACTCTACTCCACAATCATCGGTAGATTCCAAATACTTCTCCTATCCGAAAAAAACAAAACAGATGCTCTCACCAATCTGACCTTCAAAACTTGAAAAGCTTCCTGTAGGAACCCTTTTATCTAAACACTGCAACTTCCGGCTGCTTCTACTCTAGAACAACTACTACCAAGCTTTCGCTGCTCAACTCTGATCTAGATGTCGTCTATGAACTCGAACACAAACTAGATCAACACTTCCAGAGAATTTCTGACAACTCTATAACTCCTACATCTTCTAGAGATGCCTCAAACTCAAGCAAAAGATTTCCCAAGAGAACACTCAAACTATCGCAAGTCACTTTTGCGAATCCTATCCAGTCCAATATCCAAAAATTACTGTTCTTTCTTAATCCATCAGAACAGTCTAGTGCTTGACCAATCCATTTGAAAAATGAATTTACTCCGCAGCTTCTGAACTCCACTTTACGAACTGCTAAGCCAAAAGATCTTCCAGCAGGAACACAGAACACTCGAGCTGCACTGCTGACACAGATGCCTAAGACTCCTTATCCAAAGCTTCTAGATAACCCGGACCTCAGACCAAACACAAACATCCTGCTGAACTCAGCCACAACACCGAATGCAGATATACTTCCTTAAACTTTCTCCAAACAGAAACATCGTCGGAGATATCCATAGTCACTGCGTCTCATCACACAGTTACTACTCCCCGAGTTACCCAATATATCATCACTTGCTTCTGCTCAACCAACAGATCCAAACTCCTGAAAATCCACTCGCACGAGCGCGATCAAACTTATACTTCAATGATCGACTCCGAACCTTAACAGGTTTCCTTCAGAGATCAATGAAATTCTTATACCATATCAAAGTTCACTCGAGATGGTATTAGGTCTAGAGTCTCGACACATACTTCCAATCTCAAACATTCAAACTCCAACCATTGGTAGTCGTGTTACACACATCACTACCCTATCTACCTTTATATCTTATATTGGAAAACCCGAACAGGTAACCCAACAAATAGGTAGAAATAAATATATATAGTTATATATAGAAAAATTACAAATACGCTCTCTCAAGATAGACACCATTCCAGAGCCTAGGTATTCACTCAACCTACTGCTCTGATACCAAATGTGACGACCCGGCTTTCATCGACCAGAAAATCGCATCGCTAATAAGAAAGAAAGGGATAGAAAGAGAAAAGAAGAGAAGAAAGAAAGAAACAACAACAGAATCTAAACAGCGGAACGAATAAATTATATTAATAACATAAACTATTACATAGTATCATTTACAACAACTATCAGAGTTACACAACATATACAACACATACTAGACAGTTATAAACACCTGTCTAGTTTCTACAATATAAGATACAACACAGATAACAATGACTCAGAGATCAACACAGCGGAACTACTACATCTCTACAAACGCTGAAGCCTCCTGCTCCATTGCTCCTCCAGATAACTCGTCAAAGCAAACCTGACTCCCTTGGCTACTCGTAAAAATTTGAGTACCCAAGAGTTTATATAAAACAGAAATAAACACTTGGGTCAGACATGGGTCTGGTGTGAGTAAACGGGTTAACTTACTTAACTTCAAAACCTTTGAAATCAAAAGGTATCACGTAAGACTCCCCGCACATAAACACGGAAAAGTTTTTATCTTACGATAACCAAAACATTTATAGGAAATCCAGTTATATTATAATAGGGTCTAGGGTTTTCAAGTAAAATACAGAAATAGCTGGAATGCTTACATCTCACGTTCCAACATAGTTGGGCACAACTAATACGTACGGCACTTATTGGAAGTTGGATTTCCATACAATGGCAGGGCTACTGGGGTACCGCCCGTCACAGTACGTGGCCTAGATCACCGTACCGAGGAGTACGCCCGCTCCCCTGCAACACAAAGCCGGAACCATCCCTTACTGGATAATTCCGAATAAAATCACCCCACGGTTGTGTACATCAACCGCACCACTAAGTCGAAAATAGAAAGGGACATCTAGACAGGGATGACCTTACTCTCAGTGGGCGCTACCCACGAAGCCTTGCTGCACCTCCCCTGTTTTAGCCATTCCCGGTTGATGAGGCTTGAGGCTACAATTACCTTTAATCAGAACACATCACTTAGAATGCTCATCGTCCACCTGACGATGTTTTGAAAGCATTCAATCCATACAAGTTCGTTCCGGGTTCGAACGAAACCGAAGGCATTATCTCGTTACACTCGTTTTGGAATCACCCTCAGAGTTAACGACAATAACCCTTGCACTCTGAATCTTCATCTTCACTTGGGATTCACGACCTATCGTTAATTTGGATCGATGTGGTATTCGGGTCTCCAGACCTGGAAATCCGGTATACGGAAACCCGATCCCGGTCTCATCGAAATCCAAAACGTATCTTTTAAGGCCAAGTTGTTTAAAGGTTTAAACAATTCAATTCAATTTAATACTTGAATTCACATAGCATTAACATAGATAAATATCACACATTTATCACAGATATATCATAGTATATCATCCAATAGATATCAACCAAATCAGACATTCTACTCAATCATCATTCATAAGCAACCATTTATTAATCTCTATTATAATCAATTTAATCAATTTAAATTAAATTAATTACATAAGAATTAATTCCTATCTTTGCTTAATCAACCATTAATTAATTACAATCCATTTAATTAATTAATCATTAAATATTAATCAATCTTGATTAATTATTAATTACATAAAGTAATTATTCTTAATTAATTTCACAAATTAATTATCCTTAATCATTTATAGTAATTAACCTTTAATTACTCTCCTTAATTATAATAACTAATGATCCTTAATTAATTACTTCCATTAATTAATTAACTATAATTAATTACATTATTCTTTAATTAATTACATTAATTAATTATGCATTAATTAATTACTTTCATTTATCAACCTTAAATAATTACTCCAATTACATACAGTAATTTATTTATTAATTACTTACACTAAGTAATTATACTTAATCAATCTTATTAAGTAACTATACTTAATCAATTACCAAGTGACTATCCTTAATTAATTAACAAATTAATTAACTTAAATAAATCACATTCATTTCTTAAATCATAACTGAGTAACTCATCCTTAATTACCCTTTAAACAAATTAATTAATCCTTGATTAATTATTCTTTAACTATTAATTAATAAACCTTAATTATTAATCAATATCCTTTAATACAAAGTAATCAATCCTTAATTACTTTTATAATTAATTAATTAAACTTAATTAACTAATTAATTACTTCTAAATTATTAATTAATAAAAATTAATTATTAATTAACAACCTTAATTACCAATTTAATTAATCCATAATTATCTATTAATCAATCTTTAATGATAATTAACTAACCTTAATAACAGTTAATTAATCCTTAATTAACTTTAATTATAAATTAATAATTTCTTAATTATTAATTAAGAAAACTTAATTATTACTTAACAAAACTTATTAAGTACTTCTTAATTACCATTTTAATTAATCCTTAATCATTTAATTAATCCTTACCAATAATTAATTAAATAAATAAATTAATCTTAATTTCTTAATTAAATAAATTAATTTTAACTCATTTAAAAAAAATCTTAATTAATCTTAAGATAAAACATTATCATTAAAACATTTGATTTTAAAAATTAACTTACTTAATTAAAATATTAATTAAGTTTTTAAATAAATAATCATTAATTACTTACCTTTAATTATAATTTAACAATCCTTAATTACAAGTTACTAAATCACTTGAAAACCAATTGTTAATTTACTCATCCTTAACCATTTACTAATTTAATTAACAAATCACTCTTTATTTATTTCCTTTATTATCAAACTTAAATTAAGTTTGAGATAAACATTTCTTTACTAATTTCCTTATTTTCAAATTAAATTTGAAAATAACTTAAGGATTTTACTTAATATATTTAAGTTAAAAACCATACAAATTAATTTATTCAAACTTCCCATTTCAAAGAAATGTATTTTCAAGAGATGATTTAACTTGATTTTTAAAGTTTTAAAAACTAGTTTAAATATTTTACTTTGTGTTTAAGTCATATGTATTTGAATCAAACAAATACATCTTCTTCTTATTCTTCCTTTTTAAACAAAGTTTAGTTTTAATTTTTAAAACTGTTTTAAACTTAACAGTTCATTCCAAAAATCTCGCGTACCTCCCCTATCACAACCCGAGCCAAAAGCTTATCTTCGCGAGTTCCTCCCGAGAATTTTAAAAACTGTTTGTAAAAAAAAAACTTAAAACTGTTAAAACATTTATCACTTAAACACTCGCGTATCTCCCTGGAAACGACTTCGAGCCAAGAACCCTTTTTCCCTTAATCGTCTTCGAGAAAACACTCAAACCCAAAACCAGATAAACTGACACAAACGTACACGCGTGTACGTGCACCTCCGACCTGATCGCCTCCGACCCTCGCCGAGACTTCCAACAAGTCGCCGATGATCTTGTCGACATCCCAGACCACTCAGCACCTCGTACTTGACTGAGAAATGAAAACGAGAAATTCGATCCTTCCAAAAACCCAAACCATTGACCAAAATCACCTCGCGCCATCGATTCCGATCACCAGAAATTCCGCCGACCACCCCAGAGCTGTCTCTCGACACGAAGCTTCGATTCCCCAACACGCGATTGCCTCCGATTCAACCTTGATGAAGAAATCACTCGAGAAACGCTATGACCAAAACAGGTTCGAAAAACCCTACTCCAACTCTTCGCCATTGCCATGACCATCATAAAATCCAACAAGTATTTTTTTCAAGCTCCACTACTTCATCACCATCTCCAGAAACCATTCCGACTACCAAAAACATCCCAGTCACCAGAAATCACTCAAAAACCCAACTCTGGTTAACTACAAACTGCACCCTCAATATAATTTTAAAAATTGTAGTTTTTGTTTTAAAAATCTTGTTTTTCAAAGATGATTCCAGCCATGAACTTGAATTAGTATAATTCGATATTTGATTTTTGATGTCTTACAGTACTCCTACTGTTATTTTACAAAAACAGGCATATTCCAAAACATATATACTTGCTTATATTTTTAGTACCTAGATTATATTAAAACTAAGCTAATTTGTCTTAAAACAAAGTGCTAATATTGATCAGATAAAGAGAGATGAAATTTTTGATAAATTTATAAACACTGAACTCTGGAAAACAGATATACAAGCACATGCATAATTCTATACTTACATACAACTGTATTCATATAAATAAACATGCATATATATACTTTTCAAAACATTCATTTCCAAGTTAATTCCAACATATATTATCTACATCAATCTAAAGGGAATTCCATGTTCACAGTTTAAAGGCAGAGGGTTTGAACTAATATTTTGATGTTTAAAATCAACAGATATTCACATTTTTAAAAATATACAAGAGCATACAGAATTACAGACATGCAAAGCAATTTCAACACATTAATTCACATGCAATAAATATTTGATACTTAGATTTTAATTCAAAGGTTTACTCACCTATTTCAGAGATGAACAGAGCCTTGCTGGAAGCTTTGAAAAAAATTGAAATGCTTGCTTTAAAAACTTGAAAATCATGGCCTCTGGTTGTAAGCTTTGAAAACTTTGCTTTTTGATTTCTTTAAAACTGAAAACTTGTTTTGAAACTGAAACTTGCTTGATTTATTTGCATGCATCCTTGGAATGGTGACAGACTTGATTTTGAAACAAGCAAATGGTTACAGGCTTTTGAATTTGAGAATTTAAGCCCTTGAAATGATTCCAGGTGAAGAAATAATGGTTTCAGGCATTGAGAAGGATTACAGGTTGTATAATAAATGGTTTCAGGCATTTGAGAATCAAGCTTTTGAAGATGAATTCAGGTTTGAGGAGATTTGATTTCAGTTTTGTAGATTCTTGGTTTAGAATTGAATTTCAGTTTTTGATTTGTGGAGATGATTTCGGTTTGATAAATTTTCTGATTTTAGTTTTGTCTTTGTTTAGAAATGAGATTAGAAAAGAAAAAGGAAATAGAGATGTAGGCTTTTATATAACTTAATTTATGGTTTATTAAAAATCAAAGAAAAAGGATAAGAAAATGACACATGTCTCTACATTCTTATTATGTTAACACATGTTACTTAAGATGTTTAGAACTTAACACTTGTCCTTATTTATTTTTATATTATTATTATTATTATTTTAAAAGATTTTAAAAGCTTTTATATTTATTTCCTAAATAGATAAATACATATTTTATTTAATAAATGCTTTCCTATATTATAAATAAATGAAATCTTTAAAAGAAAATAAAATAAAACCCATTTATATTCTAATAAAATTATATACAATGTATTTCATTCATTTTTAAGTGTAAAAATATCTTTTGTATTTATTTACTATTAAATAAATACTTTCTAAATTTATATACAAAATCTCTTTAAGGAAGACAAGAATAAACAAAAGCCTTATTTTAAATAAAAGTCTTGTTCGTATATTCTTATACCCAAATATATTAAAACAATACTTATTAATTTTAGAAATGATAAATCTATTAAAAATCAAATTTATAAAATAACATAATTTAAACAATTATTCTTATTACAAATCAATCTATACCATAATTAAAACATCTTATTATTATATTATTTGGTTATTTATATTAATAATAACAATATTATCAATTAAAATAATTTAAATTAAGAGATTATCACATTTTAAACTTCTCGAAATCCCGGGATATCACAAAATGGGTGGAAGCAAAACCTCTTAATAAAGTATCCTCAGCAAAAGTTATTAACTTCTTGATCAAAAATGTTCTATGCAGGTACGGAGTCCCATTCAAAATCATATCAGACAATGGACTCCAGTTTGACAGCGAGGAATTCGCCAATTGGTGCCGAGAGCACGGAATTCACAAAAGCTTCTCATCCGTAGCGTATCCCTAGGCAAATGGACAACTCGAAGCCGTCAACAAAATTCTGAAAACTCTAATAAAAAAGAAGCTCGAAAAGTCAAAGGGCGCTTGGGTGGATGAACTCCCTACGGCACTGTGGGCCTATCGCACATCCTTCAGAACATCAACGGGGCATACTCCTTTCTCTTTGGCATACGGATCGGAGGCTATGCTCCCAGTTGAAACCATTGTACCTTCCCACCGTAGGATCCACTATAACCCAGAAGAGAATGAAGAACTCCTTCACATGTCTTTGGATCTAGTTGAGGAGAGAAGAAATGATGCAGTCCTTAAAGCAGCAGCCCACAAGCAAAAAGTGGCAGCACAATACAACTCCAAAGTCAAGCATCGTACCTTACAAGAAGGGGATCTTGTCCTCAAGCGAATCTTCCCTCGCCCCGGAGCACTAGACCCAATCTAGGATGGACCATATGTAATTCATAAAGATCTCCACAATGGAGCTTGTATTTTGTCAACAGTGGACGGAGAGGTGTTCCAGAGGGAATGGAACATCCAACACCTCCGTCGATACTTTTCTTAACTTGTACTGCCCATATGAAGTGAATTAACAAAGAGAATCAGTGGACGTAGGCCTTTTCGTGCCGAACCACTTTAAAAAACCTTGTCTCTTTTTTAACTTGTTCCTTTATATCTTGGCTGCTTGTTAACTTTATCCTTTTCTGTTGAACAAAATCCTATGCGTATAACAAATCCACTCAAAGCACTCCACGACACAACTTCACCTGGACAAGACCTAACAGGTACTATGCGAATCTATGCCCTCGCCAATGAGACACTTTTGCTTCGGCATCCCTCTGCTGCGGGTTAACTCATTGCTCGCGACGGCCCTTAAAGCCAACTGTAATGAGCCGATTATAAGCCACCGAGAAGGCCGACTATAGCCGAGGCAGCTCATTACGGCGTTCGGCTCGCCGGCAACTGTGAACCGACTATAAGCCCCAACATAAGGTGTGGCCAGCCAGGGGCAGTTCATAGTTGACGATCGGCACCCACGCTAGCCGGCCACAGTAAATCGAATAATACCCACGATTACGGGCCATAATGGCCCGGGTAGTTACTGTGCGCGATCTCGGCTCCGATGTGTCTTAAGTGCGGTTGTGGTAAAAAAGAATTAACTCCCCGCGGAGGTGTAAGATGGGTGACAAATGTCTCCAAGACCCACATCTAGGGAAAGTGACTACAAAGCCCGTTTGCCACGAACTTAAGCACATCGAAGGCCTTCCGTGATTGGAAGTTTTACTTTTTCACATATTTCAATTTTACTTAAGCAACTTTTCTCCTATCCTCTGTAACAATCCCTGAAGTACAGGACATAGGGCAGGAAACATTCACTAATGGAAGCAGATGCCCACGACAAGATACCGGACTGCATCCCTTACTCGGTCACACAGGATATTCAAAGCTGCCATCTACAAGCAAGATATAAAGGGCGGTATTTCCTTCTTTCATATGTAAACACATGACTATAATTTATTCACGCCTCACGCTAACGTTGCAAGTCATAAAATTATGTTTTAAACAAGAACCTGACATCAAACACAATTTGATTACAAGAATATGCATAGCTATATTTTCTCATACAACATGTCAAAATAGCAACAAACATTCAAAAGACGATAAAATCAGCTTAAGTTAAAGAATTACATGTCAAGAATAGAGCTATTTATTACAAGTAGCAAAAAATTACCACCTAAGAGTTACTTTACTAGTTTAAGACTAACATATACAACCATGTCAAGTCCACAAAAAGAATTTTCCAGGCCTAATCAAGGAGCCGGCTGCGTCGGAGTCTTGTCCTTGTCATGTTGCCCACCTGTCCGGTCAGAAAAAGAATTCGTTAGTGATAAGCAACCAAGTTAACGGAAAGACTAGAAAGGAAGACTTACCAGCACCTGCTTCTTGACCATCCTGGTCGTCTTCCCTTACTTGCACACCTGCCTCCTCAGCAGCAAGCAACCGCATACCCTCCTTTACCGCCACTTTTTCCTCCTTGGTAAACTGGGCAGTGACCACATCCATGCTGAAGACTGTTCCACCCTCTTTATCCGCATCAGCCTTAGCCTCCTCCAGAGCCCGGAGATAAATCCTAGCCATGACCCTGGGATAATCATCCATCTAGGATAGGTTGCCCTGCTTCCAAGTACGGAATTACATGTCTTGGAGCATCTCATCCATCATCCCCTCATTCTCCTCAAACTCCCTCATCCGGGCCTCGGAAGCTGACAGCCTTTCAACAGTAGCTTCTCTCTCCAATCGGTATCTCAAGCAGTCAACCTGAAGGGATTCCCGCATCGCCTCCATCTCCTCCTTCAGCTTAGCCTGAGCAAGCTCTGCGACCTCAAGCTTCCCAGATAACTCCTCTATATGCTCAAGATCCGCTTTCCGAACCTCATCCACCGTAGCAATGGCCATATCGATCCGTTCCTTGCAAGTAGCCTCCATTTTCCGCAGTTCGGCTCGGCTAGCCTCTTACATAGTTTTCTTTAGGCGTCCGGAGGCGGCCTCATGCTGAGAGATCTGGATGGCCTGATCAGCAAGTTGCTTGGCCTGATCGGAAACCACTAACCGCAGTCTTATGTTGGCGCTCCCAATTTCCTCCCCGGCCTTGACCAATCGGGCGTGATGCCCCATCAACTTCCTGGTCTCCTCAGCAACCCGATCGATATTTGCCTTAGCTTCATTCCCCATAGAGACAACCCGAGTAGTAAGCAAATCAAGGTCCAGGGACTTGGCCTCATCGAGCACCCTTACCATAGGATTGCGAGGAAGAAGGTGCTCACCAGTAACCTCATCAAAAGAGATATCATGAGATGCCGGGTCCAGGTCCGGATGACCCACAAACGGATTGTGTGCTAAGCCCGGATGATCTATTGGGATGACGGTTGGGTTCTTAGACGGATGAGGAGAGGGCATAAGCTCGGTATCCTCCTCTGTAATGTCGTGAATAGGCTGGAGTGGGGCCGGGGGTTCAAGAAGAGGTTCAGACAAAGATCGACTCCTCTTCCTCTTCTGTATATCTTCTTCGATAACTCCGAGAAGAGGACGATAGCCGACTACGCCTCCCGGGCGGTTAGTAGAGGGCTTCGGCTTAGCGGAAGCTTTGGAGAGCTTGTATTGTTCAAGCCTGTGCCGAAGATCCGAGGTCTTGACCGTTTTACCCGCTCCTCATATGAAAACCAAGTGTCACCAATATGTATTAAACCATCATTCAAGAATTAAAAGAGTAAAAGTGAAATTCACCTTGAACCACCGAAGTTGTTTTAGTAGAGGCGCTCCCGGAAGACAGATCGACGCCGGTCCTAACGTTATCGGCTTTCTCGGGTTTCTCCGTCCCCTCCAAACCTTCGAAGGCTTGGCGGAAAGCGTCATCCGTCCACTCTTGCATCTCGCCTACTTGCCCAGAAGACAAAGCCCCAACACCGTCGCCACCTCCAGTGCCTTCTCCTCCATCTTCGCCTTGCTCCTTCTCCACGTCTCCCTCCTTCGGGATATCTGGACATGAGCTGGGAGAGGGACCATCAGACTTTTTGAGCTTCTTCCCCCCAGCAACCGGGTGTTTCGAAAAGGGCCTCCATTTACTGCTCTTCAACTCGGCCCCTTCTTTAGCTTGGGCAGCCTTCTCTTCAGCCGTTTCCCTCTGCTTGACCACAGACTGCTGTGGAAGGATCAAGTTGTACTCCAAGAGTGTGGCGTTCCTGATCAGGTAGGCAGCCGACCTATCTCTCCCAGCAATAGCTTCTATTTCCGCTGCCGTCTGAACCAGGCGGTCATTCTCCACGACCGCAAAACCACCTGTCGCTAGCAAAAAATAAAAACACATAAGAAAGAGTATCGCAACCAGCACGGAAATTAAAAATGAAACTTTGACTTACATCCGGAGGTGAAGCGCCGAATAGAAACAGAATCATCCCTGACAAAGAACCATTCCTTCTTGAACATGCTGTACTTGGAGTATAAATCCAGGACTGGCTTAAAGGTTACGGCTGATTCCAAACTGATGTAGGGAGACCCATTCTTGTAGCCTCTCAAGTTGTATAAATACCGGATCTCCCGGTTGGAAGGAGGACGCCCATATCTCCCCTGGAAGATAACGAAGAGACTCACCAGAATGGCATAAGAGTTGGGCTGAAGCTGGAAAGGAGCTACCTTTAGGTAGGTGAGAAAGCTGACTACCCAGGCGTTGAGAGGCGGGATGGCCCCACACATGCAATGGTATCTGCTGTAGGCAAAATATCCTTCGGGAGGATCATACGGCATCACTCCCGCATCCGGCAATAACATGCGTGCTCGGTCGATCCCGAAGCAGCGAGATATAACATCGAGTTGCTCGCCCTTGAGTAAGCTAAGGAAGCAATCAGGAGGCAAGTTAAGAAGTTCCTGAGGACCGTATCCATCCACTAATGATCTCGGGGCGGGCCCGTGACGGACAGGTCCTGGCTGAGCTGGGGGCATGGCGGAAGGCTCTTCTCGTCATGAGATCTCTTTTTCTCTGATCTGGTTTCCACTCTTTGAGACATTTATCTCCAACACAAAAAAGAGCACGTTGTTAGAGCGAAGGATGCAGAAGAATGAAACAAGCAAGTGCGAACAGTCTGGGTTTTCGTTTGCGATTTAAAAGCACGAAAGGCCTAAGAGTTCATTCGACAAATCATGGTTTATTCGGTACTCCCAATACCAGAGTCTCATTCGACATTCAAGCCCAAGGTTCATTCGGCATTCAAGCCAAGTTTCGTTCGTTAATTAAGACCCAAGGTTCATTCGGCATTCAAGCCAAGTTTCGTTCGTCAATTAAGACCCAAGTTCCATTCGGTAAAGCTGAGGAAACCTCGTTCGGCAGTCCAAGGACAAAAGGTCATTCGGCAGAGTAGACCCTCACCTGATTCGGCAAAGACTTTGGTTCGTCTAGCACTGTGATTCGGCAAAGACAAGGGAGTAGTTCGGCTGATGAGGAAAAACGGTGGCGTGAGGCCCGTACTTATAGACGAGCACGAGGTGACCGGACCAAACGGTTCGGCACTTTGGACCAAATAGGGCTATCCAGATAACAAAGCATGGCATACGCTGGCATATGCCCTACTTTGGGGGGCAAGTGTGGGTGTATTTCCTCCACCACCGGTCCAAAAGAAAAGGAGCCAGGCCTCTCCACCTCAAAGCCGATCCAAAGCTTCTCCAGCAACCACTGAACCAACCCTTCTCCTAAGCATCACCGGACCATCATCATCGGATCAGCATCACCGGACCATCATCACCGGACCAGCATCACCAGACCATCATCACCGAACCATTACCACCGAACCAAAGCTCCACCGGTCCAACCATACTCCTACCACCGAACCAAGGTAAACCGGACCAACTCCACCAGGCCAGATCGCCTCAGCCCAGGCCCACCAAGCTGCTATATACCTCCAAGACCCCTACCCCCAGCCTCACTCTATAAATAGAGGGGCAGGGGTACAGCAATGGAGGACAAGTTTGAAAGCTCAAGCACGGAGGGAACTTTCAAACAACTTTCTTTTACTTGTATCAAAGCTTTGTACTTGTAATCTAAACAAGAGAAGAGAAATAACATATAAAGTGGACGTATGCACATTCTGGCTGAACCACTATAAATCTGCGTGTCTTTTTACAGTTTAGCCCCTGCTTTTCATATATTTGCATAAATCACTCAAACCACTAAGAACAATATAAGATCTACTAAATCATACGACTTTGAGGTGTTTCTCCATTTTTTGTGCAAACATGGAATTTTGGTTTACATAAACGTCACATTAAACCCCTCAAAATTCCCCCAAAGTGAAATGTCAATTTTTAGGTTGGAATCTCAATTGCTTTATGTTAAAGTAATGGAATTTGTGTATTATTTTGCAATTTTAATGTTTTACCTTCTATTCCACTTCTTATCTTTTTCTTTGGATCTGATTATGTGATTTTGATTGGAAAATGGTGTGTAAGGTACGAATTCTTATTCGTAGTTTACTCCGTCTATTTCCACAATTTGAATAAAAATCCCCTTTGTCTAATTTCACATAAAAAGAAGTTGAATAGAGCGTAAAAGTAAGTAAATTGTAAGTTTCTATTATTGATTTATTTTGTTGTATTAATGTAAAATATATGGGTTTGGATTATATTTTTATACAAGTCTGTTGATTTGGTTTTGGATATTGGATTTATGGTATATGTGTTAATATGGAAATAAGACTTATATAATTTTAAAGATTTGATATTCAAATGCAAGTTTAGGGCGTAAACTCCCCACCCTTGGAAATTTACTAAGTGTACACACGTGTGTGTATGTGTGTGTGTATATTAGCATAAATAACGTAAGATTATAATGTATTAATGGAATAGTTAATATGTTATTAATTATTATTGAATTCCCTCTTAAGAAAATGAGTAATTGTAGAGGTGAAACAAGAAGTTTCTTATAAGGCCTTAAAAATGGATACAGTGAGATGTGTGATATTATGCTAAGAGAGTATTATAAATTATGACTAAGTTATAGTGATGCAAGGTCAGTCAAAAGCACACAGAAGCATGCCCAGCTAATCTGGCTACCAGTAGTGTGACTCTAGGCCTGATGTTAGACATTGCATATAATAAGTAACTATGAATGAAGCGAGGTTAGTCACAAATTCTGTATGGTAAATCTGCCCATCTAATCCGACCAGCGGTGCCTACGAAAATTCGGACTAATGTAAGACATCATTGTGGGCTACATGTCATAATAAAAGGACCTGCTTCAAGGATTGAAGGTATTAGCTATGTTATGAAAAGCGCGCTTAAGTGCTAAATGGTTTCGCAACTCTTAATTTTTTGAAAAAGCAATAGAATTAGCGATGATCACTTAAGCATTCTTAATTGGTGCTTATCCACGCTTTGCTTAAATTTAAACAATGATTAAGCACTACTAAGCAAAAAGATATTATTTTAAAAATACAAAGAAATTGGATCAAAGAAAAAAAAAGCCACATTCCCTAACAAAATTTCCTCATTTTTTATCACATGGGCCAATGGATGGGGAGTAGTTTTTTGCATTAAAATAGGATTATATTTATTTTCCAAATGTGCATGGTTTGTATTCAACTCAAGTATGGTTACTTTTAATGAATAGCGAAAGTCAAATCTAGCTTTTGCAACCTATGAATTTATAAGTTAAACTTTACTTCATTGTGATCAATTTGTGAATACACAAATGATGCATTCAATATAATCTCTTTGCAAAAGTTTACATTGATACAAATAGTTTATGCTAAAAAATTAAGAAGTGCTTAAGAGATGCTTAAGCGGTTGTAACATCCCCTATCTGGAGGCCCAAAGCTAAGTGCTACAGATGCTGTAGTCATCCATAGTATTAACTTCCAGTGACCAAATACGGTAATGTAAATGGTATCCATAATATCAGAAGCACATGAATATGAAAAAAATCACAAATTTCAAAAACAATTTTCTGATTACATTTCACAAAACATTGAAAAACCTTTCCTTTGAAAGCTATAAAACCTTAGCCATCCTATCTTTAAAACACTTAAACCTTGCCTTTCGAAAACGTTGGAAAACCTTTCGTTTCAAACCTTTCGAAACCATTGGGGAACCACCCCTTTGAAACCTTCATTAAAACCTTTCAAAAGCATTAAAACATCAAACCTTTCGAAACCATTTGGGTTCAAGTAAAACATGTGGAAAACCTTTCAAAACCATTTAAAACTATCTTCTTTGAAACTTTTGGGTTCTACCTTCAATAGAACAAAATGGTCATAAAATGTAACGACCTGCCATTTCGAACTATTCAAATCGACAATGTCAGACTTGAATTGCTCCAAATAACAGATTGTTAATATATTTATTTGGCATAACTTAGCACATACAGTAAATAAATCAATAACAGAATCACAGACATAGAGTTTACAATAGAGCAGCGGAATAGAATAAATAGTAGTTCATGAATCTACTACAGAAATAACATAGTCAAAACAGAATACATCAGAAATCCCAGTACATGGAAGTTGCTAGTACAAAATAGATAATACGTCTGAACGTATAACTGGAAATAACAGAAATAAACTGGAAACTGAAAATAGATAAGCTAGATCTTCCAACGAACTCCAGCTCCAAAGGATGAATCTCAAACTGTGACACTCAAGCTGACTCGAGCGTAAAGCAAAACAAAACACTCGAATTAGGATTAACATTCTTATGCAGATAAATCAAGTTCAAGTGAAATGTCAAGTAAATGCAATATAACTTAAAGGGATGTTGGGACCTCATCCTTTAAGGATCCGATAAACTATTTACATACATAGTACAATACGCTACATACATAATGTCTATAGTAAAGTAAAATATCAAAATAGCGTTAAGGCGTTACACATATCCCCCTTAACACATTTTTATATATTCACATAGTCTATACAGTACCGTAATTCCTCCGTAAACAGGAGGGCTATTAGAGGGCACTTCATAGGTATGGTACAAACCAAAATCGTAGAAGGCGCGATAGGGCATGTGACAAGGCACTCGAGGCAATGCCTGGGTAGATATACCAATTTCACTCCCGGACTGGTGGTAACGCATAGCAGCTACTACCGCCCACCTCGTGACACACTCCAACTCAAAGGTGTGCACACCAAATCGAATCACAAAAGCAATAGATAAGGTTTCGAAGAAATGTGCCCGATAGGGAAAATGACACCACTTAGCCCGGTATAGCTCATGTTTTAGCCACATCAAGCTGACTCATGGGAGTCAGGGCTACGTAAATACCATACATAATCGTTCGCCAAATCATCCCACTTCATTCTGGAATCTCCACCACGTACACAGTTGTTAAAGTGGTTTTAGGTATTGGCAGAGAGTATGACAATATCTGATCCCGGTGTCTTTAACAACCAAACGCTTATTCCACACCGTGGTTATTTAGAAAATTTACTTTATAAAAATAAAATCTCAATTAAAATATAAGTTAAAACGAATATTCAAGTTATACTATTTAACCTTTAAAGTATTTCTTAAATCACCCTTTTTCGATAAGTTATGAATCATTTCCAAATCATTAAGTTCTGAATAAATCTCTATTTAAATTAAATTAACAACCAATTTAAATCATATATTATATTAAATAAATTAAATGACCCTTTTTAAAATAATATACATATTAAAAAAATTAATTTTATAAAATTACAATAAATTTTATTTATCTATTTAAAAAATCTTATTTTATAAATTTTAGAAAATAAACTATAAGTAAAATTTTACAAATTACTTTTAAATTAAACTCATAATATTTTCCAAAATCAACATTTAAGGGTTTTTAAAATTTACGATAATAAAATAGAATACTTATTGCATTTCAAAAATTAAACCCATATATTTCCTTTCACATAATTGGAAATCATTTCCAAAAAAATAGACCAACGGTGTCCGTATAAAATTTTCTATCCTATGGTCAGTGATACGGAGATTGTTATTCCAATCCGCAATAGTTTTATATTTACGGGTTTATATTATTAAACCCGCAATCCCAAAATTTCAATAATAACTGAAAATCGTTGGGTTTATCATTTCAACCCATAACGAAGTTCTCATATTCTAAAGTCTTGTTCGGGTATGTATCATTTCAACCCATTGTAACGACCACGACTTTCTCTCCATAGAAAGTCGTATCGCTAATAAGAAAGAAAGGGGTAGAAAATAGAAAAGAAGAGAAGAAAGAAAGAAACAACAACAACGATCTCACAGCGGAACGAATAAATTATATTAATAACATAATCTATTACATAGTATACAACACTTTACAGAGTTACACAGCATATACATCACTTACTAGACAGTTATAAACATCTGTCTAGACGTTACAACTCAATACACTACAGAGATACAGACACAGCGGAACTACTATATATATCTACAACGCTGAAGCCTCCTGCTCCATTGCTCCTCCACAATTCGTCAAAGCTAAACCTGAATCCCTTGGCTACTCGTAAAAATTTGAGTACCCAAGAGTTTATAAAACAGAAATAAACAACTTGGGTCAGACATGGGTCTGGTGTGAGTAACAGGTTAAACTTGTTTAACTTCAAAACCTTTTGAAAGAAAAGGTATCACGTAAGACTTCCCACAAATAAACATGGGTAAGTTTTTACCTTACGCTAACCAAAACATTTGATAGGAAATTCGATTGTATTATAATAGGGTCTAGGGTTTTCAAGTAAAATACAGAAATAGCTGAAATGCTTACATCTCACATTCCAACATAGTTGGGCACAACTAATACGTACGGCACTTATTGGATTTTGGATTCCATACAATGGCAGGGCTACCGGGGTACCGCCCGTCACAGTACGTGGCCTAGATCACCGTACCGAGGATCACTCCCAATCCCCTGCAACACAAGGCCGGAACATCCCTTACTGGATAATTCCCGCACAAGATACCTCACGGTTGGGATCAGCAACCGCACACACTAAGCCGAAATAAGAAGGGACTTCTAGACAGAGGTAATCTTGTCCTACTTGGGTGCTACCCACTAACCTTGCTGCACCTCCCCTGTTTTAGCCATTCCCGGTTTGTGAGGCTTGAGGTCACGATTACCTTTTAAAAAAAACACATCACTTAGAATGCTCATCGTCCACCTGACGATGTGCTGAAAGCATTCAATCCATACAAGTTCGTTCCGGGTTCGAACGAAACCGAAGGCATTATCTCGTTACACTCGTTTTGGAATCACCCTCAGAGTTAACGACAATAACCCTTGCACTCTGAATCTTCATCTTCACTTGATTCACGACCTATCGTTAATTTGGATCGATGTGGTATTCGGGTCTCCAGACCTGGAAATCCGGTATACGGAAACCCGATCCCGGTCTCATCGAAATCCAAGGCGTATCTTTTAAGGCCAAGTTGTTTTAAAGGTTAAAATAATTTAATTCATTATCTTTATACACAAAGAAAGATAATTCACAACAGATAATCAACATTATCAGATAGTCCATACAATTCAACTAACATCCATATCACACAGCATATATCTCATCAGAGATATCAATCAAAGTCAAGTATCCAATACTAACACCCATTCATAAGTAATGATTTATATCATCTCTAATTAATTTAAAGTGAATTAAATTAATTACTTCATTTTATAAATCCTGCTTACTTAACCATTAATTAATTACAAATTAATTAATTATTTATCTTCTAATATTTCATTTCAATTAATCATCTTTGATTAATTATCTTTTAATTACATCCAAGTAATTTATCCTCAATTAATTTCTCAAATTAATTATCCTTAACCACTTATAGTAATTAACCTTAATTACTTCATTAATTAATTAACTAAAATTAATTAACTTAATCAACTATAATTAATTACATTAATCCTTAATTAATTACATTGATTAATTACTTCATTTATTAATTATTACTTAATTAACCAATCTTAATTACATCATTAATTATATTAATTAATGATCCTTAATTACAACTTAATTATTAATTACTTAATTAAATTAATTACATTAAATAAATTAACCTTTAATTAAACAACATTTATTAATCACCCTTGATTAATCTTCAATTAGTAATTAATTACCCTTAATTACTTTCATTAACTAAATTAATTACTCCTTAATTAATTTCTTAATTAATCCCTTGATTAATTATTCAAAGTAATTAATTCAAATTACTTCTATCAATAAAATCATTTATTCAACTAATTACTTCCAGTAATTATCTTATTATTTACTTCTCTAAATAATCTTATTTTAATAATTACATTAAGTAATTATTATCAAATCATCTCTTGATTATTCTAAATTAATTAAACTTAATTAATTAATTTAACAAATCAAATTAACTTCAATTAATTACAATAAGTAATTAATTCTTAATTACTTCCAATAAGTAATTACATTTAAAACAAATTCTATAATTGATTATATTTAAATTAATTAATCTAATTAATTATTAATATTAATCACATTAATTAATTATTTAATAATCCATAGTTAATGACTTTCATTAACAATTATTTAATTACTTTCCTTAAATAATACTCTAATTTATAATCCCTAACTACAAATTAATCATCCCTAATTTATTTATCTTAATCCTAACTAAGTTAGTTTAAACCTTTAATTATTTATTTAATTAATCCAAATGATTAATTAATCAAATTAAATTAATTATCTATTAAATCTCCTAATAAATTAAATAAACACAAGTCTTTAATTATTTTAAGATAAACTTATTTCTTTATTGATAAACAAGTTATCATTTACCATTCATATTTGAAACATCCATTTCAAATCTACTTTTAAATTTCATTTTAAATTCTGTATTTAAAATGAATACCAATTTAATTTTAACTAAGTTTTTAAAACCAATTTAAAACTTTTACTTATTTAAAATTCTTATCTCTTATAAAAGAACTTTTAAGAAGAGTTTAAATCAATTTCCTTTTTATTTTTAAACATTTAATTAAATCTAACTACCATTTTAAAACCTATTTAAACATTTAAATTCATAAAACTATTTATCTAATATTAAAGTTTAAAACTAAACTTGTCTTCATATCTCAAACTTTGATTTACTGATTAACTATTGCTTCAAAATTTAAATTAGATTTAAATTTCAAACTGACAGGTATAAAACCTGACAACACTAAAACTACTCGAGCCCACTTCTAAATCACTTCGAGTCGTATGCCTAAAAACTTCGATCCTCACACGCAATAAAACTCGAGACCTCCTCATTCCCAAAACCACTGACACCAGACAAGTCGTGCACATGCACCATCGATCGCCTGAGCTCCGGCTTCCACTTCAATCGTCGACAAGTGCACTTCGACCTCCTCCAGCCATCTGACCACCCAGAAACACAACTACAACTTGAAAACGAAATCGAGACTTCAAATCACCAAACTGGAACACAGCCCACCTCCAAAACCTGTCAACAGCTAAAACTTGCCGCTCCGACCACCTGACAACCAACCTCTCCGGCCTCGCCTTCATCCACGACCAAACTACCAATTCCCAAAATCTTGAATCACTCGAACCATTATAGAAGACGTAATCGATCGACCAAACTAACCCAGTCTAACTAGGGTTCCAAAAAGATTTTCACTGTCGCATCCTCTCTGATGAATTTTATCACAAATACCCATTTTTCTAAGCAACTCCTAACTCTCCTCCATCAACACGAAGAAACCCAAGCTTCCACAATTCCAAGATCACCAGGATTTACCAGTTTCCCTCTTTTTGTTAAAACCAGAACTGCTCCTTAAATCCTATACTAAAAATTGTGTTTTCTGATTTAAAAATCATATTTCCTGTTAAGGTTTCAGATCACAATCTAAGTTTAATAAATTAAAGAATTTAAGTTTTAAACAAAACACATGTTTCCAGTTCATTTTTGGTTTCCAGAAGGAGTTTGTATTTATTTTAACTTAATTACAATTTTAATCTCAAACTTATGATCACACAAACAATTTTTGTTTATAAATTTAGTCCTAATAACAGCTAGATTAAGTGTTAAGAATTTCAAAAAGAATTTTTGAAAGCCTGGACAGACCAAAACAATAACAGGGTACACTGACATTCAGGCGCACAATACATCCACATATACATACAAGAAGAATTTCACAATACACATATATATATATATACAGAACTATCTATAAACATTCACATGAAATCAGTTTATAGACTAGGACTTAACATGAAATCATTTATTTTGATCAATATCTGAAACTGGCATTTGATAACAGGCAAGAACATACCAAAATCAACATGCATTCAAAACCAAGCAGAATACAGAGAATTGCATCATTTATTTACTGTAAACAGGATTATCAGATGAAGAGATCAAGCAACTTATTTAGGTTATTTTTAAATAAAATTGTTACTCACCTGTTTAAAGATGAACAGAGCCTATTATTTTGAAAAGCTTTTGAAACTGTTTTGAACTTAAGACCGGAATGCCTTGTTTTAAAACTTTAACTTGCATGCCTCATTTGATTTAAAAGCTTGAATTGTTGGCTACTGAATCTTGCATGTTGCTTCCAGTTTTGAAGAATGAATGCAAACTGAAGACTTCAGATTTGAAAAGAAATGCTTGCAGGCTTTGAGTTGCTTTCCAGATTGAAAAGAAAATGTTTGCAGGCCTTTGTTTTGATTTCAGATTTGCAAAGAAATCAGGCTGAAGACTTGATTTTTTTGATTTTGGAAACTTGTTTACAAATTGTTGAATTTAGTTTTTGGTTTGAGGCATTTGAATTTCTGATTTGTTTCAGATTTGAATTAGAGAGAAAATCTGATTTCTCTTGGTTTTTGAAAAAAAAATGAGAAGATTAGAAAGAATGGGAAATGAAGAAATGAAAATGTTAATATACATGTATATTTTTGATTTTATAAAATAAAAGAAAATGAAAATAAATAAGACACTTGTCATAAACATTGATTACTTACATTACACATGTTAAAACAAGACTTTAGATAAAGACACATGTCTTTTAAGTAATTATTCATATTTTTATTTATTTTTAAATGTAAATAAAATGCCTTTTCTTATTATTTAAATACTTATCTATATATATAAATCACATTTTAAAGAAACAACTAATTATATTTATAAATAAAAGTTATACAAATATTATAATATTCAACAATTTAAATATTTATTCTTTTGAACTTCAACTTTAAATTCAAATTTAAAAAAAATTAAATCCTAAGATTCAATTTAAAAGTCAAGTTATATATTTTTACATACACCATTTATTCAAATATCTTTGAAAAGTCCAGATTAAATTAAATATAAATTTCCAATTTACCAAAGCTTCTATTTACAATATATATAAATAAATATATATATTCAAATAGAAAATATCTTATTAACTTTTAAAAGATAAAATTCCCAATTAATACTAATTTAATCAGATTATTAAATTAAATTCAAATCTTATTATCAAAGATTATCCATATCAATTTAATTATTCAACAGATTATTAAATTGATATTGTTAAAATTTCCGGGATATTACATTCCTCCCCCCTTAAAATAATTTCGTCCCCGAAATTTAAACAAAGGTAATTTAATAATCTTATTAAAGATTTTAATTCAAAACACAAGCATCTACTATCATCCATATGCTAACAACCATAGCAACCAATTCATCCAAACAATCAATTCTAACTATTCAGACAAAAGTCTGGATAGAATTCCTCGAGTTTCCCCAAGTATATATATATACCGGGTTACTTTCTCTACAAACAATCTAAACTACTAAGCTATAGATCTCCTACTCATCTAGATCTACAGAACTAAACAGAATATCAGACTACAGATGAGTCTGACTCAACTACCAAGCTTCCCAAAACTGCAGATTCTAAAACCAAAGATAGATCAAATACGTATTCCCTTAGAGATACGTAAAACTCCATGAATTCAAGTCATCCAAACTGACAATTCAATTCAGAAGTCCAAATACTTATCCAAATCAGAACACAGACGAGATCCAAACATAACTCTACTTCACAACATCAGTAGATTCCAAACTTACTTCTCCCATCTAGAGATACACTCCAAACTGCTTTCGCTGCTCAATTCTGATCTGAAGTAGAACACAAACACAGACTGGACAACTCACTTCTAGAAATAAGGTTCACTGATCCATAAAAGAAAACTCAGATACTCCATCAACTTGAGTTGCTTCACCAACTCTATCTCTAGGAAACATCCTTCCACTAGACTGAACCACCGGTATCACTCATGGAATCCAGTCGATAAGAAAACTCAACCTTCAGATGCGGACAAACTTCTGACTTCTCTGAAGACATCCAGAAAAACTCTGACAACACAAGAGAACACTCAGCAATCACAAGTCACTTTTGCGATCAACCCAACCTATTTCCAAAGAAAAACTGTTCCTCTTTACACAATCCGAACAGCTCATACTAAACTATCCAATCCATCGAAGAAATGGATTTACTCTTACTGCTTCTGAACTTCACCTTCAGAAAAACTGCTCAGCCAGAAAACTTCCTGCCATCACAGAATACTCCAAGCTGCACTGCTGATACTGATGCTCTTATCCAAAGCTCTTCGAGAAATTCGAACTCCAAACCAAATAGAAACACCATGCTGAACTCAGCCACAATACCAAAGCATACACACTTCCTTAATCTTGTTCCAAAGAAAACATCTTCGGGAACATCCATCGTCACTGTATCTCATCATACAGCTACTATTACCTGAGGTATCAAGGTACCATCACTCGCTTCTGTTCAACCGACAGATCCAACCTTACTCATCCAAACTTCAAAGATAAACTCCGAACCTTTAAAAGGTTTCCTTCAGAGATCGATGAAATCCTTTACCATAGCAAAGCTTACTCGAGACGGTATTAGGTCTACAGTCTCGACAGATACACTTCCAACCTCAATACTCAGACTCCAACCATTTGTAGTCGTGTTACACACACCACTACCCTATCTACCTTTATATCCTATATTGGAAAACCCGAACAGGTAACCCAACAAATAGGTAGAAATACATAAATATATACATTTAAAATGATACTTTTTATATAGAAATTATTTCTGGGTAAAATTATTGCATCTACCTCTTTAAAACAATATTGTGTCCGTTGGCCTGGTTCAAGTGTTTAGAGATCCCTATCAATAACGTTAGCTACTCGTATTGACCAGAATCCATATACCACTCAACCGATCAATTAACACGATATAAAACCATTTTATATAACTAACAAATATGCGCTCTCGTATATATATACTCAGACTCAAACAGGTTGTTACAGATCCTATCTCTAATGAACAATCCTTCCGAACCTAGGTATTCACTCAACCTAGTGTTCTGATATTCACTTAACCAATAGCTTAGGTATTCGCTCAACCTATGCTCCGATACCACTGTAACGACCACGACTTTCTCTCCATAGAAAGTCGTATCGCTAATAAGAAAGAAAGGGGTAGAAAATAGAAAAGAAGAGAAGAAAGAAAGAAACAACAACAACGATCTCACAGCGGAACGAATAAATTATATTAATAACATAATCTATTACATAGTATACAACACTTTACAGAGTTACACAGCATATACATCACTTACTAGACAGTTATAAACATCTGTCTAGACGTTACAACTCAATACACTACAGAGATACAGACACAGCGGAACTACTATATATATCTACAACGCTGAAGCCTCCTGCTCCATTGCTCCTCCACAATTCGTCAAAGCTAAACCTGAATCCCTTGGCTACTCGTAAAAATTTGAGTACCCAAGAGTTTATAAAACAGAAATAAACAACTTGGGTCAGACATGGGTCTGGTGTGAGTAACAGGTTAAACTTGTTTAACTTCAAAACCTTTTGAAAGAAAAGGTATCACGTAAGACTTCCCACAAATAAACATGGGTAAGTTTTTACCTTACGCTAACCAAAACATTTGATAGGAAATTCGATTGTATTATAATAGGGTCTAGGGTTTTCAAGTAAAATACAGAAATAGCTGAAATGCTTACATCTCACATTCCAACATAGTTGGGCACAACTAATACGTACGGCACTTATTGGATTTTGGATTCCATACAATGGCAGGGCTACCGGGGTACCGCCCGTCACAGTACGTGGCCTAGATCACCGTACCGAGGATCACTCCCAATCCCCTGCAACACAAGGCCGGAACATCCCTTACTGGATAATTCCCGCACAAGATACCTCACGGTTGGGATCAGCAACCGCACACACTAAGCCGAAATAAGAAGGGACTTCTAGACAGAGGTAATCTTGTCCTACTTGGGTGCTACCCACTAACCTTGCTGCACCTCCCCTGTTTTAGCCATTCCCGGTTTGTGAGGCTTGAGGTCACGATTACCTTTTAAAAAAAACACATCACTTAGAATGCTCATCGTCCACCTGACGATGTGCTGAAAGCATTCAATCCATACAAGTTCGTTCCGGGTTCGAACGAAACCGAAGGCATTATCTCGTTACACTCGTTTTGGAATCACCCTCAGAGTTAACGACAATAACCCTTGCACTCTGAATCTTCATCTTCACTTGATTCACGACCTATCGTTAATTTGGATCGATGTGGTATTCGGGTCTCCAGACCTGGAAATCCGGTATACGGAAACCCGATCCCGGTCTCATCGAAATCCAAGGCGTATCTTTTAAGGCCAAGTTGTTTTAAAGGTTAAAATAATTTAATTCATTATCTTTATACACAAAGAAAGATAATTCACAACAGATAATCAACATTATCAGATAGTCCATACAATTCAACTAACATCCATATCACACAGCATATATCTCATCAGAGATATCAATCAAAGTCAAGTATCCAATACTAACACCCATTCATAAGTAATGATTTATATCATCTCTAATTAATTTAAAGTGAATTAAATTAATTACTTCATTTTATAAATCCTGCTTACTTAACCATTAATTAATTACAAATTAATTAATTATTTATCTTCTAATATTTCATTTCAATTAATCATCTTTGATTAATTATCTTTTAATTACATCCAAGTAATTTATCCTCAATTAATTTCTCAAATTAATTATCCTTAACCACTTATAGTAATTAACCTTAATTACTTCATTAATTAATTAACTAAAATTAATTAACTTAATCAACTATAATTAATTACATTAATCCTTAATTAATTACATTGATTAATTACTTCATTTATTAATTATTACTTAATTAACCAATCTTAATTACATCATTAATTATATTAATTAATGATCCTTAATTACAACTTAATTATTAATTACTTAATTAAATTAATTACATTAAATAAATTAACCTTTAATTAAACAACATTTATTAATCACCCTTGATTAATCTTCAATTAGTAATTAATTACCCTTAATTACTTTCATTAACTAAATTAATTACTCCTTAATTAATTTCTTAATTAATCCCTTGATTAATTATTCAAAGTAATTAATTCAAATTACTTCTATCAATAAAATCATTTATTCAACTAATTACTTCCAGTAATTATCTTATTATTTACTTCTCTAAATAATCTTATTTTAATAATTACATTAAGTAATTATTATCAAATCATCTCTTGATTATTCTAAATTAATTAAACTTAATTAATTAATTTAACAAATCAAATTAACTTCAATTAATTACAATAAGTAATTAATTCTTAATTACTTCCAATAAGTAATTACATTTAAAACAAATTCTATAATTGATTATATTTAAATTAATTAATCTAATTAATTATTAATATTAATCACATTAATTAATTATTTAATAATCCATAGTTAATGACTTTCATTAATAATTATTTAATTACTTTCCTTAAATAATACTCTAATTTATAATCCCTAACTACAAATTAATCATCCCTAATTTATTTATCTTAATCCTAACTAAGTTAGTTTAAACCTTTAATTATTTATTTAATTAATCCAAATGATTAATTAATCAAATTAAATTAATTATCTATTAAATCTCCTAATAAATTAAATAAACACAAGTCTTTAATTATTTTAAGATAAACTTATTTCTTTATTGATAAACAAGTTATCATTTACCATTCATATTTGAAACATCCATTTCAAATCTACTTTTAAATTTCATTTTAAATTCTGTATTTAAAATGAATACCAATTTAATTTTAACTAAGTTTTTAAAACCAATTTAAAACTTTTACTTATTTAAAATTCTTATCTCTTATAAAAGAACTTTTAAGAAGAGTTTAAATCAATTTCCTTTTTATTTTTAAACATTTAATTAAATCTAACTACCATTTTAAAACCTATTTAAACATTTAAATTCATAAAACTATTTATCTAATATTAAAGTTTAAAACTAAACTTGTCTTCATATCTCAAACTTTGATTTACTGATTAATTATTGCTTCAAAATTTAAATTAGATTTAAATTTCAAACTGACAGGTATAAAACCTGACAACACTAAAACTACTCGAGCCCACTTCTAAATCACTTCGAGTCGTATGCCTAAAAACTTCGATCCTCACACGCAATAAAACTCGAGACCTCCTCATTCCCAAAACCACTGACACCAGACAAGTCGTGCACATGCACCATCGATCGCCTGAGCTCCGGCTTCCACTTCAATCGTCGACAAGTGCACTTCGACCTCCTCCAGCCATCTGACCACCCAGAAACACAACTACAACTTGAAAACGAAATCGAGACTTCAAATCACCAAACTGGAACACAGCCCACCTCCAAAACCTGTCAACAGCTAAAACTTGCCGCTCCGACCACCTGACAACCAACCTCTCCGGCCTCGCCTTCATCCACGACCAAACTACCAATTCCCAAAATCTTGAATCACTCGAACCATTATAGAAGACGTAATCGATCGACCAAACTAACCCAGTCTAATTAGGGTTCCAAAAAGATTTTCACTGTCGCATCCTCTCTGATGAATTTTATCACAAATACCCATTTTTCTAAGCAACTCCTAACTCTCCTCCATCAACACGAAGAAACCCAAGCTTCCACAATTCCAAGATCACCAGGATTTACCAGTTTCCCTCTTTTTGTTAAAACCAGAACTGCTCCTTAAATCCTATACTAAAAATTGTGTTTTCTGATTTAAAAATCATATTTCCTGTTAAGGTTTCAGATCACAATCTAAGTTTAATAAATTAAAGAATTTAAGTTTTAAACAAAACACATGTTTCCAGTTCATTTTTGGTTTCCAGAAGGAGTTTGTATTTATTTTAACTTAATTACAATTTTAATCTCAAACTTATGATCACACAAACAATTTTTGTTTATAAATTTAGTCCTAATAACAGCTAGATTAAGTGTTAAGAATTTCAAAAAGAATTTTTGAAAGCCTGGACAGACCAAAACAATAACAGGGTACACTGACATTCAGGCGCACAATACATCCACATATACGTACAAGAAGAATTTCACAATACACATATATATATATACAGAACTATCTATAAACATTCACATGAAATCAGTTTATAGACTAGGACTTAACATGAAATCATTTATTTTGATCAATATCTGAAACTGGCATTTGATAACAGGCAAGAACATACCAAAATCAACATGCATTCAAAACCAAGCAGAATACAGAGAATTGCATCATTTATTTACTGTAAACAGGATTATCAGATGAAGAGATCAAGCAACTTATTTAGGTTATTTTTAAATAAAATTGTTACTCACCTGTTTAAAGATGAACAGAGCCTATTATTTTGAAAAGCTTTTGAAACTGTTTTGAACTTAAGACCGGAATGCCTTGTTTTAAAACTTTAACTTGCATGCCTCATTTGATTTAAAAGCTTGAATTGTTGGCTACTGAATCTTGCATGTTGCTTCCAGTTTTGAAGAATGAATGCAAACTGAAGACTTCAGATTTGAAAAGAAATGCTTGCAGGCTTTGAGTTGCTTTCCAGATTGAAAAGAAAATGTTTGCAGGCCTTTGTTTTTGATTTCAGATTTGCAAAGAAATCAGGCTGAAGACTTGATTTTTTTGATTTTGGAAACTTGTTTACAAATTGTTGAATTTAGTTTTTGGTTTGAGGCATTTGAATTTCTGATTTGTTTCAGATTTGAATTAGAGAGAAAATCTGATTTCTCTTGGTTTTTGAAAAAAAAATGAGAAGATTAGAAAGAATGGGAAATGAAGAAATGAAAATGTTAATATACATGTATATTTTTGATTTTATAAAATAAAAGAAAATGAAAATAAATAAGACACTTGTCATAAACATTGATTACTTACATTACACATGTTAAAACAAGACTTTAGATAAAGACACATGTCTTTTAAGTAATTATTCATATTTTTATTTATTTTTAAATGTAAATAAAATGCCTTTTCTTATTATTTAAATACTTATCTATATATATAAATCACTTTTTAAAGAAACAACTAATTATATTTATAAATAAAAGTTATACAAATATTATAATATTCAACAATTTAAATATTTATTCTTTTGAACTTCAACTTTAAATTCAAATTTAAATAAAATTAAATCCTAAGATTCAATTTAAAAGTCAAGTTATATATTTTTACATACACCATTTATTCAAATATCTTTGAAAAGTCCAGATTAAATTAAATATAAATTTCCAATTTACCAAAGCTTCTATTTACAATATATATAAATAAATATATATATTCAAATAGAAAATATCTTATTAACTTTTAAAAGATAAAATTCCCAATTAATACTAATTTAATCAGATTATTAAATTAAATTCAAATCTTATTATCAAAGATTATCCATATCAATTTAATTATTCAACAGATTATTAAATTGATATTGTTAAAATTTCCGGGATATTACACCCATAGTGATTTCTACATTACTAGAAAAGGGTTAAATAGCGACCGGGGGGGCGACGGCTTCCGACGGCCATTTTCTGACGGCTTCCGACGGGCCGTCGGAAAATCGCGTAATACTGGCTCCAGCGGAGCCTCTTCTTCCTCATTTCATAATACCCAAAACCTAATTACAAATTCCCAAATTCACTCCCCAAGCCTCCAATCACTAATTTCGTATTTTTGCATCCTCCTCGGCTATGAATTCAACCTCTCTTGCTTTCTAGCTCAGGTATAATCTCTTGTTTTCGTGAAAAATTCAATTTTTACCATATTTCTAGATTTGCATAAGTTGATAAATTAGGGCTAATTGGTGATTGAAATTGTTTCTAATAGTGTTATAATAGTTTCTAGCATTCCATGGTATACCTATTTCATCTTTTATCGTGAAACTATGAAAAACATGTATAATTTGTGGTTGTTCATGTATATGTAAATCGTGATGTATGCCTTGATTCTACAGTTGTATATGTGTGTAGCACTGCTATCATTGTATTGTGTTAGTTGGAATAAGATAAAATGAATGCACGAGCTGGGAGTATTATATTGTGCACATATTGACTTATGCAACAAAAAAAATGCATGAGTCTAAATTATAATTGTGTGTATTGAAAAATGACAAAAATGTTAAACCAGCCTTAAGTTGATGTAATACGTCGAATAAATGTGTTAAATTAAAATATATTTTTGTACATGTGAACAGTTAGTAAAACTGTATTTTTTCATAAAATGCGCACATTTAATTACTAATGTCCCTTAGAGAGTTTTTGGCCCCGTCCGACGAGTGTTGTACATGATCGTTATATAAATAGTCGTTTTTTTTCAAAATACGACTATTTATATTCATCGGGTACAATGTTTATTGGATTTGTCCCTGTATTGGACAAGTTATGAACACAGTAAGCATTTACATTTTGTATACTACTTCGTCTCAAACGGTTCATAAAATTTCGGCCTAACTTTTCTTTTTTGTTTCCTGCGTACATGCATTTGTGTACAATGCAGGGAACAAAAGGGAAATGCTGCCGAAATTTTGTTGAATCATTTGAGACGAAGTAATATACGAAATGTAAATGCTTACTGTGTTTGTAATGGGAAGTAGGATGCCTGACCATGGAAAAAATATCTTTTTGTACAAAATTTTGTATCGATACGTTAAAAAATAAAATGTGTCATATTTGAAAATATTTTTTAATTTGTGAAATAGTTCTTTAAATTCAAATATTATACGACCATGAAAATAATCTTTTTCGAATTTGTATTCTTGAAAATAAATATTAAATTTTGAACTTGTGACTCATTTTCTCAAATAGGAAAAAAGATTGATTATTTTGTTGATCGGAGGAGATGGATGTACCAAAGAAAAGGACTGAGAGGCTCAATAAAAGAAGATTTTCATAATGGTATAAACGTATTTATTGAATTCGCTTTAAGTAATAATGGAAACGATATAGAAATTCGTTGTCCGTGTAGCAGGTGTAGACATTTGAAGTATTTGTTACCAGATATTGTGAAAGTTCATTTGTGCCAAAACGGTTTCGTACTCGAGTATTATGGTTGGGATCGGCGTGGAGAAATTGTAGCAAATACTTCTATAGAGTCTGAAAGTGTCGTTAACGAAGTAGTTACGATGACCCGCATAGAAAATATGGTCGAAGATGCAGCACGATCAATGTTTCCTATGGTTGAAGTTGACGACGATGATGGAAATGTTGAAGAAAAAAATATTGAAGCAAAAAAAATTTATGATTTACTAGATGCTGCTAAAAAACCTATTTGGGATGGTTGTAAAAGCGGAACTCAGCTGTCAGTAATTGCAGAATACATTGCGATGAAGTTAAAATACAACATCACTGAAGTTGGGTTTACGGTTGTTGTACAAGCTGCAAAAAGATATACGCCGCCCGATAATCTAATGTGTGAAAATCACTATGAAGTTAAAAAACTTATGTCAGCTTTTGGTTTACCTTATCAGAAAATAGATACATGTTTAAAAGGCTGCATGTTGTTTTGGAAAGAAGACGCAAACCTTAGAAATTGTAAAATTTGTAATCAGGAGAGATACAAACCAAGAAAAAAGAAGGGGAAGGAAGTTCCGTACAAGCGTATGCATTACTTACCCATCACTCCAAGGCTTCAAAGATTATATGCATCTTCTGTAACTACATCTAATATGAGATGGCATAGTGTGAGAATGGAGGAAGAGGGTACGTTGACACATCCGGTCGATGGAGAAGCATGGAAGCATTTCGATAAAATGTATCCAAATTTTGCAGCGGAGAGTCGAAATGTTAGATTAGGATTATGTATGGATGGTTTTTCGCCATTTTCTCAATTTGGTTCTAAATATTCATCCTGGCCCATTATCGTCACACCGTATAATTTACCTCCATGGATGTGTATGAAAACGCAATATTTGTTTCTTACTGTTGTCGTTCCTGGCCATGACGATCCGACATAAGGAATCGATGTATATTTACAACCATTGATTGAGGAGTTAAAAATACTGTGGAACGAAGGAGTAGAAACATACGATGTGTCCAAGAAGAAAAATTTTCGTATGTTTGCTTCTTTGTTGTGGACTATAAGTGATTTTCCTGCCTATGCAATGCTTTCAGGATGGGGTACTGTCGGTCGTCTAGCATGTCCATATTGCATGGATGAAACACGAGCGTTTTCTTTACCTCATGGTAAGAAAATTTCATGGTTTGACTGTCATCGATATTTTCTCCATGTAAATCATCCCTTTAGAGTAGACAAGAAAAACTTTTTAGCTAATAGAGTAGAAACCAAACAACCACCGACGATATGGTCAAGCAAAGACATATATGAACTTGTTAGGGACTATCCAAAGATATAGAAACTAGAGCGCAAACAGAAATTGAAGGCAAATCGATTTTTCATAACTTGTGCAAACAAACTATTTTTTGGGATTTGCTGTATTGGAAACATCTTCTGCTTCGTCATAATATAGACGTGATGCACAATGAGAAAAATGTATTTGATAATGTTTTTAACACAATTTTGAATGTGAAAGTGAAGACGAAGGATGATTTGAAATCAAGATGCGATATAGAAGAATTATGCAAACATCCTGAGCTTCATATGAAACCAAATGACAGTAAAAAAACCCAAAGCGTGTTATGAATTAAATAATAATCGAGTTAAAGTTGTGTTAAAATGGGTGGAAGGGTTAAGATTTCCTAATGGGATATCATCAAATCTTCGTAGATGTGTTGACTTTAAAAATGGTAGATTGAGCGGAATGAAAAGCTACGACTGTCACATAATGATGGAAAATTTATTTCCCGTTATGTTCAAAGAACTACTGCCATTAAAAGTTTGGAAGGTAGTAACGGAGCTTAGTATGTTTTACAAAGAGCTTTGTTAGACTACTTTAAAAGTGCAATGTTTACGTAAACTTGAAGTAGATATTCCTATATTGCTCTGCAAATTGGAGAAAATATTTCCGCCAGGTTTTTTTAATGTAATGGAACATTTACCTATTCATCTCCCATCTGAAGCACGACTTCGAGGTCCTGTCCAATATGGATGGATGTATCCATTTGAGAGGTATGTAATATGTTATCTTGTAATTTAATTGCATTTGAAAGATGAAGTTAATGTAAATTAATTTTGCATAGATATCTAAATCATCTTAAGAAAAAAGTGAGGCAAAAAGCACGAGTTGAAGGTTCAATATGTAAATCTTACATCAAAGAAGAAGCTTCGTTCTTTTTCTCTCTATTTCAGTGACCATGTGAATATATCATTTGAAAGTGTTCCTCATAATGACGAAGGCAACGAACAAGAGTCCTCTCAAGCAATGTTATCTATTTTTAGACAACATGGTTGGCTTTCTGGAAAATGTGTAGAAATATGGCTAGGCGATAGAGATCTTCATGTAGCACACACTTATATTCTTCTAAATTGTGCCGAGGTTCCACCGTTTGTTAGGTAATCTGAAATAATAATTTGTGTTTTATTCTTTTCTATAATGCATGCGCGTGTATAACCTAATGTAATAATTTGTTTATATATACAGTGTTTATGAACGTGAACATCCGAACGGAGATCTTAGTAAAGAATTTTCCGATTGGTTTTCAAATTACGTTTATGAGCCAAGAAATTGTGTTGTGACGAAGGGTTGAAACATCTTGCGATGGGACCAAAAAGAGTGGTCAAGACATATCCAATATATTTCGTCAATGGATATAAATTTAACACCAAAGAATACAATGCAGAAAAATTAACGAATAATACTGGTGTATTTGTTAAAGGTAGTGACGATCCAGAAAATCACATAAATGATTTTTATGGCGTTCTAACACTAATTTTGCAACTGACATAATTCTCACGACCCGCGGAGGAGGTGTTTCTATTTAGATGCAATTGGTTTAGCAATGTTCCAGGTTTTGGAATTAATGTGCACAAGGATTATAATCTTATCGAAATAAAGCATACATCGCACTATCATAAGTACGATCCTTTTGTGCTAGCCAAACAAGCATTGCAAGTTTATTACGCTCCTTATCCGTCTCTAAAAAGAGATAAAGCAGATTTGTCTGCAGTTTTTAAAACAAAGGCCAGATTTACATTCGATGGAAAGAATATTCCAGACGAACAAGTTTATCTGGCAGATCTTGAGGAAAATAACGAAATAATAATTACAGACGATCATACAGATTTTGGTCCTTTGATCGATGAATCAAATGTTTTGGTAGAAGCGTTTGACAGTGCAGAGGAAAATATCGTAGAAAACGAGACCGAATCTGAATCAGAAGACGACGATGATTGATAAAAATCTGAATTTGTTTTTTTTGCAATTGATGTAACTATGTTGAATTCTTGATGTATTATGATATTGATGTAACTATGAAACCAAATCTGTACGTTTACCATTGTTTACATGTTTTATGTCATTTCCATTTGTCATTTATTTAGAAATTTTTATTAAAAATGCAATGTAATCTGCTTATCGTCGGAACATGAGACCCATTATGAATCAGGTATAACACACTTCCATTTCTATTTCCATTTCAGTCGTTAATTTAGCAATTTATACCGTTGATGTCATTTACATATGAAATATATTTCATTATCATGTTATTATTCTCTTTTGAAATAATGTGTATATATGTCACAGGTTTATCGTAATGTCATCTAGAGGTAGGAGCTCTTCCCGATCTTCAGGAGGCGATGACAGTGGTCCATCGCAAGCATCACAGCGTCCTGTAGTTTCTTAAGTGCCTAAAGCAGAGGGGAAAGAATTAAATTTTATTCAGCATCTTTTTTTTATATGCGTACGTACTTATCTGTATCATATTTAAAAACAAGGGGTTCGACCTACTTCCCTCGAAGGTTGTGTTGGATGTTTCTAGAGCTTCTTACCGGAGTAGGATGAGTGCATGTTGGCCGAAATGGGATAACATCCCTCCCCACATATTAGAGTGTATTTGGCAGGATGCCCTAGTAAGTATATTTTTCTATTTTCCATTTTTAATTCATTTTTGTCGTTTTTTTACTATTTATCGTTTACAGTTTAATATTCTTTTTGCTTTTTATCGTGAAACACAGGCTGAGATAGACATTCAGACAGACGATATGCAGTTGGCACGAGAATATTGGATGAAGAAGATGCGTAAAAACTATAGGAACTCGATATCCAAAATCAAGAAATCAGGTAAGAAACCACGTTTGATGGGGGAGAGCGTATGGCAAGTATGGTTGGGATACTGGGAAACCGACGAGGCGAAGGCAAGTATACTAATTTTTTTAAATTATTTGACTGGTAGTAAATATCAAAAAATATACGATCGATAAATATGTATCAAATTTTGAATGTACAGGCAGAGTCGGAAAGAAACTCTGCAAACATAAATAAAAATCCGTCACTCATCGCGGAGGGTCGAAGTCATTTCAGCAGTATCGGCAGGAGTTGGTAAATTTACTGAATGCAAATTGTAAATAGTTTGTGCTATATAATTTTAAATGTACAATAATTGTATGTAAAAATTAATTTCAGGAAGCTGAGGCGCATGGTCCCGTGGGCTATATGGACATGTTTACTCGTACGCATGCTGTCAAGCATGTAAATCTGGACGAGACAGTTTCGTATACATGGCAGGACGATAAATCCAGCAAGAGCCATGTAAGCATATTTCATTTTATGCAGTATTAGTAATTGTTCTACTTGTTAAAATATAATGAAATAAGATATTATGATATTAATTTGTTAATGCAGGAAAAGTTTATGGAGCAACGCCAGAAACTCCTTGCTGATACGGATCGAGATCAGCTGACGAAGGATAAAGAGGATGTTATTTTTGACTCGGTTATGGATCCATCGGAGCATGGCAGACGATACGGATTTGGCAATCAAGTGGTTAGTAAATAATATATTGGGTATCATATAAGTTTTCAAATTCAGTACATTGGTTTTGAGTCACTTCGTTATGAAAGAATTATGCATTACCAAAATATATTAATTCGTTACTTGAATGTCATTTCAAAAAATAACAACAAAAAAGACATGTTATTTAATTCAGTTTGCCTGATATATGCTGTACACATGCATAAATTTGTCACATTTACTATTAAAGAGATCAAAAGCAATGATATCTCGTAATGTAACATACTATTATTTTTGTTAATAAATGGTTGAATCACAATTTAAAAACGGCCAAAAGAACATATTTTCAAATGTATACATTATACATGCATAAACTAAATTAAATAACATTATCACACTGCTAATCATTCACATACCTGCACATACACTTACATAAACATGCATAAACTAAATTAAATAACATTATCACACTGCTAATCATTCACATACCTGCACATACACTTACAGAGATCACACAGCTAAATTAAATATTTATTACAGGCCAGCAGTCAAAGACGAGGTAGGAAGACTAGAGCTCAGATCGATCTAGCAGAGATCGAAGATTTGCGGGCTAGAGCGGCGCTACTGGAGGAGCAGAACCGTCGGCAGGCCATAGAGACCACACAGTTGCTAGACCAGCGTATCGCTGAGTACATGCAGCAGTATGGTGGCCGCTTCCCTTTCTCTGCTGGCTCTGGTTCTAGAGGAGATTGATTGATTGCTTTGGTCGGTATGTTTTTTTCTGTTTTGTATGATTTGGTAGATGGTGGAGGTAGTTGTTGATTTATGTACTATGTTATGATACACTTAGTTGTTTTGTTGTATAATTATGTGGATGTTGGGGATGTTGGGTGATGATTATATGTTTTGACTTAATTTTATGTATTTTTTTTGTTTGGTGAATTGTGTATAGTTTGGTTTTTGATATTTGGTTGGAATATTATATATTGGATTCTGCAGAATAGTGTTAGTATGGGAAATGTGGATGGAAGGCTATATTACAGCAGAAATATAAAAAAATTACATCAGAAGCCGTCGGAAGCCATCAGAAATACGAACGACGAGATGTGTTGGAAGCCGTCGGAAAAACTACACCCCAACGCCTTATTTTCCTACGGCATTTTCCGACAGCTTCCGACGGCCGCCGACGGTTTTCTGCCGTCGGAAAATTCCCTTTTCCTTGTAGTGCTAAAACTAAGGGAAATTGCAGAGTGAGGACAATAAATAACAATTACTGGTAAATATGATCGATAATAATAACGGTTATATAAAAATCAATGGACAGATAACAGTGTCAGTTTATATCAGTGATCAATTTAATTAACAACTTATCATATTTAACAGTTAATAACTATAAATTAAAATTTAACAGTACATTTAAATTTCATTTCCTATGAAATCGATTTAATAAGTATAAGAACATTAATCGTAAGTGATTGCTCACCTTTGTGGCTAGAAAACGATGGAATTCGAGAGCGACTAACACGGACGATCTTTTCAAATAGCTGCGACAACAGGAAAGCGGATTTTAGAACGATAATAAATATTTGAAAGGACGAATATAGTTTGTCCACAATTTCAAAAGTGGTTTATAATAACAACTATGTCGTTAAATATATGCGTGAAATATATAACGTACATAGGTTTTGGTACAACACTAGCCCTTCAACCTTAGATATATATTCGGCGTGCATATGCACATCACAGAAGCTGCCACAAGCAAAGCCTACAGGCCGATATAATGCTAATAATACTATTAAAAAAATGTATATATTTTATCCAAGATATGAATATATATGCATAAAATATATGCTTTGCTGTCTATATATGCATATAGCATACATGTCACGTGTATACTTAGATACAACATGTACATTAGCAACAGAGAGAAAATTCCAAGAGGCCAAGTAACCTACAGAACCTATATAATGACTTGTATATAATAATATGACATGTACATTAGCATACATATCACGTGTTTTGTGTTGTATATTTTGCTTTGTTTTTTTTTCTTCCCTTTTTTTTCCAGGCGTGTACATATTAACAGTATAAAAGATGTATTACCGTTTATGTATATTAAACAATAAATTTTATCTTTGATAATAGCGTAAGTGTATTATATAATTTCAATGTATTGTTTCAGAATTTAAAGCAAAATATTTTTCTTTTAGACTACAGCTATTCTTTCTTTTTCTTTTTTTATATGTGCAACGTCATTGCTGCAGCCCACAAAGCATACACACGCAACCCACACAATACATATAAAAGCTTGGATTAGAGGATTGCTGTCAACGTAAGAATGCACAGGTCATAACACATATAATTTTTCTTATTTTTTTCTTATTTTTTCGGGCGTATCTTATATAAACTAACAAAGCCTATATGCATAGCCTATATGAGAATCCTATATGAGACACAGAGGCTAACAGAGCCTATATGCATGCAACAACATTTTAAATATAAATTTTCAACAGAGAACATACAAAGCATTTGCAAAGTGATATTGATGTCTCGGTTATAGGGCTTAGGCGAAGTGAAGCCAGTGGCTCGGGCGCTAGAGGGAAGTTTGGACTTGCTTGGCAAAGAGGAGGGCACGGCAAAAAAAACAGGAAAAAGTAGAACAGAGAACAAAAAAATAAAGGGAGAGAAAAGAATAAGAGGAGAGAAGCAGAGAGCTTACAGGAAGAAGTAATAAACTACCGCACCTGTTTCGTGAATGAAAAATGTGAGCAGAGTGAAAAAGGCAAAGTGAATATATAACAACAAAAAAAGTAATATCAGCGGTCAAGTTTCTTTTTGATTGAGTTGAAAAGTTATTAAAGCAATTCATTAATTGCTTGGCTACGCAGTTCACATCCTGAAAGCAAGGGAAAAATCAAATGTCACACTTTTCGGGATCGGTACGACCATGTTCTTTTCGTTTCCGTCGCGTACCGGATCTCAAAAGACAGAAATAAACACACTGCGGAGATCAACACGACGAGGCGGATAGAATGGCACACAAATATCTGCGGTCCGATCAAATTTTAAACAATCAAATTTTCGCTACCGAAAATGCTGCTAAAACGCAGAAAATAAGATAAACGGAGCCGTAGAGGTCCAAGTTTGCCAAAACGAATTACGACGTCTTACTCAGAAAATGATTTACATTTTTATTATACAAAAATATTCATTTTCGAAGATATTTAAATTTCAACAAATAACCGATTCAATTTGAATTTTGGAATTTCACCATTAAATTAACTTTCATATTTTCAAATAAATATTCACCATCTGCTATGTTTAAATAGACGTATTCCAAATATCAAAATTTTATTTCACAATTATCATTTAACTTTCAAGAAAATTTTAATTTCTTACGTTATAAAACGGTTAAAATCCCCGGGTCGTTACATAAAACATTTTAGTCGAAAGAACTCTTTTGAAAGCATTTCCTAGGTAAAGAAGTAATGATGTCAAAACTAACCCTTCGAAAGCATTAGAGAAGTGGCTTGGATTTTAATTCAAAGTACACCTTATGAAACCATTTGCTTTGAAAGTAGAAAGCGGCAGCTAGGGGTTTCGACCCCTTCTAAAGCATTTTCTTATAACAAAGGTGCAACCCATTTCGAAACATTTCCTTTAAAACATTTGACTCGGTCGAAAGCCAATCAAGTCAAAAGCATTCCTTTCGAAAGCAAACCGGGCACATTTTTATTTCAAAACAAAGTAACACTTCAACCCAATCGGAACACCATGTTTCGACCCAGTTCCTCCCGCCTATTTCCAATTCGCTGCATACCAAGCTTTGATATCATGCACATTGGTTTCGATAGTGAAGGAGGCGGTAGAATCCAAGTGGAAGAAAGGTGCCAAAAGTGGTGAAACATGTATAAAGCATGTTTAAACTGATTTTTATCTTTTTAATGTAATCTTTTCAACTAACCTGCCTTGTTTGTCAAAATATGATTAGTTGCAAATTTTGTTTTCCAAAAGCACTACCGAAATTTCAGAATTAAACAATTTAAATAATTTATAAAATACCCCTTCTCCTTTTATAAATATATAAAACATTTAAGCCCCATACCTTAATAATTTTATATATCTATTAAATCACTTAGGAAAATTCTATACAAATTCCAGAAAATCATTTTTAATATGTTTTCTATCATATATTAATTTCAGGCCCAAACATAAATAATTTAGCTGTAAATTATTTTAAACCCCAAATAATCAATTTCTTCACTAGAAAATTAATATTAAATCCACATAAATTCAGAAAATTGAAACTCATATCTAAAATATCATTTCTGATCTAAATCTAAAATCGCAAGGCATTTGGATATCATTTAATAGGGTTTTCACATCAAAACATATCATCAAATCTATATGTGTAAGCATAAATCACCAACAAGCATATATAAACATCTAATCATTCAAAAACATGGCATAACCTTGCAAAATAATTCAGATTAACCTTAAAACCGAAAACAATAGAAAATATGGGATGTAGTCATTATTCACCTTAGCATTGAGATTAAGGAGTTTGTGATTTGAATGGTTAAATGTTGATTTGCTTCTTTCTTTAGCTTTTCTTCCTCTTTTATCTTCTAATGGTGGCCGACCTCTATTTTAAATTTTGGATTACGTAATGAACATGTAGTACGAGATACATGAGGGTTTAGGATATATGGTTATGTCTCATTCCAATTTTATTCCTTCTCTGTTTCATTTTAACTCATCTTTAGTTCATTTGTTAACATGGCACGGCTACCCCTTATTAATTACAAATCTCAATCCCCTAATCATCACATTATTTTATTTTATTTAGCTAATTAAATATCCTAAATAACGTTACTAAAAATTAGGGTCGTTACAGACTCCCTTCCTTAAAGAATTTCATCCTCAAAATTACGATAAGGTAAGCAACAAATCAATCATAAAGGTAAAACATACCATCAAACAGATCAGGATAAGCATCTATAATCCTGCTCTTAATCTCCCAAGTACAGTCTCTCTCATCATCGCTCCACTGGACTTTCACTAATCTGACTGTCTTGTTTCTAAGCCTCTTCTCATCTCTCGCAACTATTTGAACTGGCTTTCTAACTATAGTCAAGTCTCGTTCTACTACCAAGTCATCTAACATAGTCGGTGCTATCGTAGACTTCAGATCTCTAACACACTTCCTTCATGGACTCCTGCCAAACTATTCGGTCACCCTACTCTATATGCGAGTTTCCCGATCCTCTCTATAATAGGAAATGGTCCCACGAATCTTGGTGCCAACTTTCCTGATTTCCCGAATCTAATCACACCCTTCATCAGTAATACCTTAACAAACACATGATCCCCAACTGAGAACTCTAAGTCTTTCCTTCTTCTGTCCGCATAACTCTTTTTCCTAGATTGAGCATCCTTCATTCTAGCTCAAATCAACTCAATCTTCTCTATAGCTTCTCTAACCAAATCTGGACCAAGAACCAACCTATCCTCGGTCCATAACCAACAAAATGGAGATTTTCATGGTCTTCCATACAAAGCTTCAAACGATGCCATCCCTGTACTAGTCTGATAACTGTTGTTATATGAAAACTCGACTAAGTGTAGATGGTCTTCCCATGATCCCCCAAAATCTAACACACAAGCTCTTAACAGATCCTCCAAGACTTTGTTAACCCTTTCCGTTTGCTCATTGGTCCGTGGATGGTAAGCGGTACTCATCTTGAGCTTGGTTCCTAAAATCTCTTGTAGACTCTTCCATAACTCACTAGTGAATAAAGAATCTCTACCACTTACTATACTACTAGGAATTCCATGAAGTCTAACTATATTCTTCATAAATAACTTAGCTAAAACAGGTGTCATCTTAGTTGACTTAAGTGGAATGCAATGGGCACCCTTGGTCAACCTATCCACTATGACCCATATACTTTCATTTCCTCTCTTAGATCTTGGCAACCCGTCTATAAAAACCATAGAAACAGAATCCCACTTCCAAACCGGAATATCTAATGGCTGAAGTAATCCACTTGGCTTCTGATGTTCGGCTTTTATCTGTTGGCAGTTCAGACACTGCTTCACCCATAAGCCTACATCCCTCTTTATACCTTCCCAGAAGAAACTCCTCTTCATGTCCTGATACATCTTAGTTCCTCCTGGATGAATAGTGAACTTCGAACAATGGCATTCCTCCAAAACTTCCTTCCTAATGCTTCCCACATTCGAAACACACAACCTTCCTTTCTTTCTCAACCACCCATTCTGGTCAAGACTAAAATCCTTCAAGTCATCGCTCTATGTTCCATCCCTTAACTTCTTAATCCATTCAACTAATACCGGATCCTCCATCTGTTTAGAAGCAATCTTTTCGATCATCACTGGTCGAACTTCTAAACAGACAACATAATTACTAGATCTAACTTCAGATCTCCACTGCACTCTACATGTCATCAATGCTTTCAAATCTTTCCACTCGACTATCATAGCCAACACTACATTCTGATGCTTTCTACTAAGTGCATCCGCAACCTTATTGCCTTTCCCTGGTGTGTACTCAATACCAAAGTCATAAATAGCTATAAATTCCAACCATCTCTATTGTCTCATGTTCAGCTCCTTCTGAGAGAACAAATACTTCAACAACTTATGATCCGTATAAAGCTCAAACCTATCTCCCAAAAGGTAATGTCTCCACACCTTCAACGCAAAAATCATTGTAGCCAATTCCAAATCATACGTATGATATCTAACTTCATGCGGTCTAAGCTATCAAGAAGCATAAGCAATCACTTTACCTCTCTGCATTAACACAGCTCCTAACCAGTTCCACATGCATCTGTATAAACTACCAAATCTCGATTCCCCTCCAGAATAACTAACACAGATGCATTAGTCAATAAGTGTTTCAGCTTCTGGAATGCTTCCTCACACTTATCGGTCCAAACAAACTTCACATCCTTTCACGCTAGCTTGGTCATTGGTGCTGCTATCTACGTAAAATCTTTAATGAACCTCCTATAATATCCATCCAATTCAAGAAAACTCTTTATCTTAATCACTGTCTCGGGTCTCTTCCAATTATTTACTGCTTCAATCTTAGTCGGATCTATAGACAACCCTTTCTCTAAGAGTACATGACCAAGAAACTTCATTTCCTTCTTTCAGAAATGACACTTCAAAAATTTTGCCTTCAACTGATTCTGCCTCAGCGTCTCAAGCACCCCTCTAAGATGAACTTCATGCTCCCTTTCATCCTTAGAGTATATCAAAATATCATCTATGAACATAAATACAAACCTAGCCAAGTACTCTCGGAAAATTCGGTTCATTAAATCCACAAAGAATGTTAGCGCATTAGTTAGTCCGAACGACATCACTAACCATTCATACGATCCATATCTAGTCCTAAAAGCTGTTAAAGGAATACTATCCTCTGCAACTCTAAACTGATGGAAACCTATTGCCAAATCCAACGGAGAAAATACCTTGGCTCCACTCAACTGATCGAACAAATCGTCAATTCTAGGCAACGGATATCGATTCTTTATCGTCTTCTCATTCAACTTACGATAATCGATACATAACCTCAATGATCCGTCCGACTTCTTGGCAAACACTGCGGCTGCTCCCCAAGGTGAACTACTTGGCCTAATAAAATCCTTACCTTCCAACTCCACCAACTGCACTTTCAACTCCCTCATCTCTTTAGGTGTCATTCTGCTTGGCAGTCTACTCATCGGTTCTGCTCCAAGCACCAAATCTATCCAAAACTCAATGGCTTGTTTTTGTGGCAATCCTACTACCGACATGAAGGCATCTATGAATTCTCTAACCACGAAAACTCAATTCAACTCGTTCTCTAACTCCACAATACCCAACAAAGCATTCACCTCACAACTAGGGCTTTCTATGGTATATACAATCTGATCACTACTGTAATATCCCGGAAATTTTAACAATATCAATTTAATAATCCGTTAAATAATTAAATTGATATTGATGATCTTTGATAATAAGATTGGAAATTAATTTAATAATCTGATTAAATTAGTATTAATTGGTAATTTTATCTTTTAAAAAAGTTAATAAGATATTTTCTATTTGAATATATATATTTATTTATATATATTGTAAATAGAAGCTTTGGTAAATTGGAAATTTATATTTAATTTAATTTGGACTTTTCAAAGATATTTAAATAAGTAATTTTATAGTTTTAAAATACTTTAAGAAAATATTTAATTGGTTTAAGAGATATTTTAACTTAAGTTTAAATAAATAAGGTTTACAAAAATGGTTTGTTTTATTTCTTTTTAAATATTTCTTGATAATATAATCTCTTGTTTAAATTATAAAATATGTTATTTTCAAATAACAAGTATAATGTATTATTTTTAATATGTATGAATTTTAATGCTAAAAGGGATTGTTATTTTAAATTGAATAAATAGTGTATGTAAATATATAACTTGACTTTTAAATTGAATCTTAGGATTTAATTTTTTTTTTTAACTTGAATTTAAAGTTTTGAAATTCAAAAGAATATATATATATTTAAATTGTTTTGAATTTTAGAATATTTGTATAAACTTTTATTTATAAATATAATTAGCTTTTGTTTCTCTTTAAAAAGTAATATATATAGATAAGTGTTTAAATAAATAAGAAAGGGCTTTTTAAATAATTTTAAAAAGAATAGAAATATGAGTAATTACTTAAAAGACATGTGTCTTTATCTAATGCCTTGTTTTAACAAGTGTAATTTAAGCAATCAATGTTTATGACAAGTGTTCTTTTTTATTTTTGATTTTCTTTTAATTCATAAATAAATCATTTTATCCTATATAAACACATACTTCACTCCTTTATCTTCTTTTCTAATCTTCATTTTTTTCAAAATTAAGAAGATTTGTTTTCAGCTGAAACAAATCAGTAACAACTCTCAATAATCAATTCACTCCTCAAACCAAAATCAAAACCCAAAAACCTGTATCATTTCTTCAACCAAATCACTAAATCCCTGCAATTCATTTCTTCATAAGCCTGTTTTCTTTTCAAATCTGAAAGCCTATATCATTCTTCAATTAGTAATCAAATCCTTCAATCTCCAAAACAACCTGTAATTCACTATCTAGATGAAAACAAAAAAAACCCAGAAAGATATCCAAACCAGAAATCAAAATAGAATAAAATCTAATTCAATGACAACTTTAACCTGGCAAAGCTATACGAAGATTAAAGCTTCAGCAATGCAAGGATTTAATTCAAAGAACAAGCAAGATCAACTTCAGTTCAAATCAAAATCAAGCTTTAGGAAAACAGATCCTGGAAACATGAACAAGAAAAACTGTTCTCTGTTTTACAATGTCAGGTGAGTAAACATTTGAATTTAAAAACAGTTTTAAACCTATGTTTATGCCTAAATGTTGTGTTGAATCTCTATATGGTTGCATGTGTTCATGGATGTAGATGTATGTACATATAGATATAAATAGCTCTATGTATATGAATGTAAATGCCTGTATGTGAAAGTGAGTAAAACTCTTAACCCTCTCTCTATATATTATATATATATTGATTGCCTGTGATAAATGCTTGTAGTATGAATATGAAATGTTTGTATAAATGTAAGTATGCCTGCATGTATATATATACATGTAAATGATGTGTGCATGTTTGAGTTTAAGAACATATATCTCTGTTCCAGGTTTACAGTGTTTAAACCAAATTCATAAATCAAAATCTTCTCACCTCTTCTCCAATAGGCTTTAGAATTTAAACAAAAAGTGTTTGAATTAACATGATTTGAGTTTTAAAAATATTTTTAAGAACAATTAGTTTAAGATTATCTGGAAAATTAAAATTGACAGTGTAAATCATTTAAAATCAGAAAATCAAGTAGCAAGATTTCATGTTTAAATTATATAAACAGATTCGTAGTAAAGAATAATGATTTTTGATGTTAAAATCACGATTTTTAAATTTTGGGAATAATGGGAATTTTTGAGATGAACGGAAAACATATTTTGATCAAATTTCGGCGATCAGAGCAAGGTGGGTCATCGGGATTGTTTCTATAGGTAGCTGGAAGGTTGATGATCGCAGGAAAAATAGATGGAGATTTTTCTGGGGATCGTAGCGATCAGACGAAGCTGATTTAGGGTTTAGCAGTGGGTTCTGTCATCGATATTGACGAGGCTTGTTCGAAGTGGATGGGAGACCGGACTCGATCGCGATAGGGGGAATAGGTGTGGAAAGTCGTGGTGAAGCTTCGGGTTGGTCGGCGTGAGTTCTGGTGGTGGAGATCGTCGACGGCGATGAGATTTAGTCGATAGGTTGGGTTCCAGTTTGTAATCGAGATACTCGATTTTGATTCTCTGGTGTATTCGTCGATCTGGGTGTTTGAGTTGCTCGGCAAGGTCGTCGTCGATGCGTCGAAGGTGGCGAGGTTGGTCGGAGATGGCCAGTTCAGGCGTACACGTGCACGCGTGTATGTTCGTATCCATTGTCGTTTTGAAGGTTGGGAAAGACGAGAGTTTCTGAGGACGAACTCGAAGTAAGACAGGGTTTGCCTCGGGGAAACGAAGAGAGAGATGAGTGCTCGGAGATTTTGTTAGTTGGCTCGAGGAATTGTAGTTTTGGGCTCGGGTTTCTTTGTAAAATAAATGAGTTTAGAAATGTTGTTTAAACATGGTTAAAAATAAATTGTTTCATTTTAAATCTTTAAATTTAAAATAAAATTTTTAAGATAAAATTTAAGTAATTTGATTTAAATTGCTTTGTAAATGATAACTTGATTTTCAATAAGAACAAAGTTTATCTTAAAGTAATTAGAGATTTGTGCTTATTAAATTAATTAGTAAATTATTTGATAAATTAATTTAATTAATTAATTAATCATTTGGATTAATTAAATAAGTAATAAATGGTTTAAACAAATTAAATTATGATTAAGGTAAATTGATTAGGAATGATTAATTTATAATTAAGGATTATAAATTAGAGTATTAATTAATGATTAGGAATTAAATAATTAAGTAATTAAATATTAATTAAGTAAGGCTAACACTTAGTTAATTAAAATAATTAGAGATTAATTAATTGGTATTTAAGATTTATTAATTTGGAATTAATAATAATTAATCTAAGTTAATTACTTAAGAAAAGTAATTAAAGAATTATTAATAGTTAATGAAGTCATTAACTATGGATTATTAAATAATTAATTAATGTAATTAATTTTAATAGTTAATTAGATTAATTAATTTAAAGATAATCAAATTTTAGAATTTGTTTTTAATAAATTACTTAGTGGAAGTAATTAAAAGAATTAATTACTCATTGTAATTAATTGAAGTTAATTTGTTTAGTTAAGTTAATTTATTAAGTTAAATTAATTTAGAAAAATCAATGGATTGATTTGTTAAATAATTATTAAGGTATTATTATTTAGGGAAATAAATAATAGATAATTACTGGAAGTAATTAATTGAAGGAAAGTAATTTGAGTTAATTACTTTGAATAATTAATCAAGGGATTAATTAAGAAATTAATTAAGGAATAATTAATTTAGTTAGTGAAAGTAATTAAGGGTAGTTAATTACTGATTGAAGATTAATCAAGAGTGATTAATATATGTTGTTTAATTAAAGGTTAACTACTTAATGTAATTAATATAATTAAGTAATTAATAATTAAGTTGTAATTAAGGATCATTAATTAATATAATTAATGATGTAATTAAGATTGATTAATTAAGTAATAATTAATAAATGAAGTAATTAATCAATGTAATTAATTAAGGATTAATGTAATTAATTATAGTTGATTAAGTTAATTAATTTTAGTAAATTAATTAATGAAGTAATTAAAGGTTAATTACTATAAGTAGTTAAGGATAATTAATTTAAGTAATTAATTAAAGATAAATTACCTGAATGGAATTAAAAGGTAATTAAAGGATAATTAATTAATTTGTAATTAATTAATGATTAAGTAAGCAGGATTTATAGAATGAAGTAATTAATTTAATTCATTTTAAATTAATTAGAAATGGTATAAATCATTACTTAAGAATGGATGATAATATTGAATGCTTTGCATTGATTGATATCTCTGATGGGATATGTGCTGTGTGATATGGATGTTTAGTTGAATTGTGATGATAATATGGATTATCTGATAATGTTGATTATCTGTTGTGAATTATCTTTCTTTGTGTATAAAGATAATGAATTGAATTTGGTTTTAACCTTTAAAACAACTTGGCCTTAAAAGATACGCTTTGGATTTCGATGAGACCGGGATCGGGTTTCCGTATACCGGATTTCCAGGTCTGGAGACCCGAATACCACATCGATCCAAATTAACGATAGGTCGTGAATCAAGTGAAGATGAAGATTCAGAGTGCAAGGGTTATTGTCGTTAACTCTGAGGGTGATTCCAAAACGAGTGTAACGAGATAATGCCTTCGGTTTCGTTCGAACCCGGAACGAACTTATATGGATTGAATGCTTTCAGCACATCGTCAGGTGGACGATGAGCATTCTAAGATAGATGTATTCTATTTAAAGGTAATCGTAACCTCAAACCTCACAAACCGGGAATGGCTAAAACAGGGGAGGTGCAGCAAGGTTAGTGGGTAGCACCCAAGTAGGACAAGGTTACCTCTGTCTAGATGTCCCTTTCTATTTTCGACTTAGTGGTGCGGTTGCTGATCCCAACCGTGAGGTATCTTGTGCGGGAATTATCCAGTAAGGGATGTTCCGACCTTGTGTTGCAGGGGATTGGGAGTGATCCTCGGTACGGTGATCTAGGCCACGTACTGTGACGGGCGGTACCCCGGTAGCCCTGCCATTGTATGGAATCCAAAATCCAATAAGTGCCGTACGTATTAGTTGTGCCCAACTATGTTGGAACGTGAGATGTAAGCATTCCAGCTATTTCTGTATTTTACTTGAAAACCCTAGACCCTATTATAATACAATCGAATTTCCTATCAAATGTTTTGGTTAGCGTAAGGTAAAAACTTACCCATGTTTATTTGTGGGGAGTCTTACGTGATACCTTTGTTTCAAAAGGTTTTGAAGTTAAGCAACTTTAACCTGTTACTCACACCAGACCCATGTCTGACCCAAGTGTTTATTTTTGTTTTATATAAACTCTTGGGTACTAAAATTTTTACGAGTAGCCAAGGGATTCAGGTTAGCTTTGACGAGTTATCTGGAGGAGCAATGGAGCAGGAGGCTTCGGCGTTGTAGATATAGATAGTAGTTCCGCTGTGTTAATCTCTGAATAAAGTATTGTGTTGAGTTGTAATAACTAGACAGATGTTTATAACTGTCTAGTATGTGTTATATAATCTGTGTAACTCTGATAGTCGTTGTATATTGTATAATACTTTTGTTATTAATATAATTTATTCGTTCCGCTGTTGAGATTCTGTTGTTGTTCTTCTTCTTCTCTTTCTTTTCTACTTTCTCACCTCTTTCTTTTCTTCAAAACGATGCGTCTTCCTTGTCGTAGGATGGCGGGTCGTTACAGTGGTATCAGAGCTGAGGCTAGCGATAACCTTGGCTCTGGTGGGAATTTGAGTGTATTAATAGATATGAGCGCGTATTTGTTAGTGAATATAAAATGGTTTTATATTGTGTTGGTTGGTTTATTGAGTAGTTTATGGATTCTGGTCAATACGAGTAATTAACGTTATTGATAGGGATCTCTAAACACTTAAATAGAACAATTCGACACAGTATTGTTTTAAAGAGGTAAATGAAATAATTTTACCCAGAAATAATTTCTATATAAAAAGTATCATTTTAAATATATATATATTTCTACCTATTTGTTGGGTTACCTGTTCGGGTTTTTCAATAAAAATTATAAGGTAGTTAAGATGGTAGTGTGAGTAACACAACTACCAATAGTTAGAATTTGAGTGTTGAGGTTGGAAGTGTATCTGTCGAGACTGTAGACCTAATACCGTCTCGAGTAAGCTTTGCTGTGGTGAAGGATTTCATCGATCTCCGAAGGAAACTGTAATGGTTCGGAGTTTATCTTGAAGTTGGATGAGTAGAGTTTGGAACTACCAGTTAAGTAGAAGCGAGTGATGGTATCTTGGTAACTTCTGGAAGAAGTAGCTGTGTGATGAGACGCAGTGACTATGGATGTCTCCGAAGATGTTTTCTTTGGAACAAGTTTAAGGAGTAAGTCTGCTTCGGTGTTGTGGATAAGTTCAGCATGGCGTCTTTGTTTGAGATTCGAATTTCTCGAGATCTTTGGAGTACGAAGTCCTTGGCATCAGTGTCAGCAATGCAGCTCAGAGTATTCTGTGATGGCAGGAAGTTTTCTGGCTAAGCAGTTTTTCTGAAGGTGAAGTTCAGAAGTAGTAAGAGTAAATCCATTTCTTCGATGGATTGGATAGTTAAGTATGAGTTGTTCGGATTGTGTAAAGAGGAACTGTTTTTCTTTGGAATTTGGCTGGGTTGATCGCAAAAGTGACTTGCGATTGCTGAGTATTCTCTTGGGTTATCGGAGTTTTCTAGATGTTTTCAGGGAAGTCCGAAGTTGTCCGCATCTGGAGATGAGTTTTCTTATCGACTGGATTCCAGGAGTGATACCGGTGGTTCAGTCTAGTGGAAGGATGTTTCCTAGAGATGGAGTTGGTGAAGCAGCTCAAGTTTTGCTGGAGTATCTGAGTTTTCTTTATGGATCAGTGAACCTTATTTCTGGAATAAGTTGTCCAGTCTGTGCTTGTGTTCTACCTCAGATCAGAGTTGAGCAGCGAAAGCAGTTTGGAGTGTATCTCTGGATGGGAGAAGTAAGTTTGGAATCTACTGATGTTGTGAAGTAGAGTTATGTTTGGATCTAGTTTGTGTTCTGATTTGGATAAGTATTTGGACTTCTGAATTGAATTGTCAGTTTGGATAACTGGAATTCATTGAGTTTTACGTATCTAAGAGGGAGTACGTATTTGATCTATCTTTGGTTTTAGAATCTGCAGTTTTGGGAAGTTTGGTTATTGAGTCAGACTCGTCTGTAGTCTGATATTCTGTTTAGTTCTGTAGATCTAGATGAGTAGGAGATCTATAGCTTAATAGTTTAGATTGTTTGTAGAGCGAGTATCCCGGTATATATATATATACTTGGGGAAACTCGAGGAATTTTATCTAGAATTTAGTCTAGATAGTTAGAATTGTTTGATTGAATGAATTGGTTGCTATGGTTGCTAGCATATGGATGATAGTATATGCTTGTGTTTTAAATTAAAATCTTTAATAAGATTATTAAATTACCTTTGTTTAAATTTCGGGGACGAAATTATTTTAAGAGGGAAGGAATGTAATATCCCGGAAATTTTAACAATATCAATTTAATAATCCGTTAAATAATTAAATTGATATTGATGATCTTTGATAATAAGATTGGAAATTAATTTAATAATCTGATTAAATTAGTATTAATTGGTAATTTTATCTTTTAAAAAAGTTAATAAGATATTTTCTATTTGAATATATATATTTATTTATATATATTGTAAATAGAAGCTTTGGTAAATTGGAAATTTATATTTAATTTAATTTGGACTTTTCAAAGATATTTAAATAAGTAATTTTATAGTTTTAAAATACTTTAAGAAAATATTTAATTGGTTTAAGAGATATTTTAACTTAAGTTTAAATAAATAAGGTTTACAAAAATGGTTTGTTTTATTTCTTTTTAAATATTTCTTGATAATATAATCTCTTGTTTAAATTATAAAATATGTTATTTTCAAATAACAAGTATAATGTATTATTTTTAATATGTATGAATTTTAATGCTAAAAGGGATTGTTATTTTAAATTGAATAAATAGTGTATGTAAATATATAACTTGACTTTTAAATTGAATCTTAGGATTTAATTTTTTTTTTTAACTTGAATTTAAAGTTTTGAAATTCAAAAGAATATATATATATTTAAATTGTTTTGAATTTTAGAATATTTGTATAAACTTTTATTTATAAATATAATTAGCTTTTGTTTCTCTTTAAAAAGTAATATATATAGATAAGTGTTTAAATAAATAAGAAAGGGCTTTTTAAATAATTTTAAAAAGAATAGAAATATGAGTAATTACTTAAAAGACATGTGTCTTTATCTAATGCCTTGTTTTAACAAGTGTAATTTAAGCAATCAATGTTTATGACAAGTGTTCTTTTTTATTTTTGATTTTCTTTTAATTCATAAATAAATCATTTTATCCTATATAAACACATACTTCACTCCTTTATCTTCTTTTCTAATCTTCATTTTTTTCAAAATTAAGAAGATTTGTTTTCAGCTGAAACAAATCAGTAACAACTCTCAATAATCAATTCACTCCTCAAACCAAAATCAAAACCCAAAAACCTGTATCATTTCTTCAACCAAATCACTAAATCCCTGCAATTCATTTCTTCATAAGCCTGTTTTCTTTTCAAATCTGAAAGCCTATATCATTCTTCAATTAGTAATCAAATCCTTCAATCTCCAAAACAACCTGTAATTCACTATCTAGATGAAAACAAAAAAAACCCAGAAAGATATCCAAACCAGAAATCAAAATAGAATAAAATCTAATTCAATGACAACTTTAACCTGGCAAAGCTATACGAAGATTAAAGCTTCAGCAATGCAAGGATTTAATTCAAAGAACAAGCAAGATCAACTTCAGTTCAAATCAAAATCAAGCTTTAGGAAAACAGATCCTGGAAACATGAACAAGAAAAACTGTTCTCTGTTTTACAATGTCAGGTGAGTAAACATTTGAATTTAAAAACAGTTTTAAACCTATGTTTATGCCTAAATGTTGTGTTGAATCTCTATATGGTTGCATGTGTTCATGGATGTAGATGTATGTACATATAGATATAAATAGCTCTATGTATATGAATGTAAATGCCTGTATGTGAAAGTGAGTAAAACTCTTAACCCTCTCTCTATATATTATATATATATTGATTGCCTGTGATAAATGCTTGTAGTATGAATATGAAATGTTTGTATAAATGTAAGTATGCCTGCATGTATATATATACATGTAAATGATGTGTGCATGTCTGAGTTTAAGAACATATATCTCTGTTCCAGGTTTACAGTGTTTAAACCAAATTCATAAATCAAAATCTTCTCACCTCTTCTCCAATAGGCTTTAGAATTTAAACAAAAAGTGTTTGAATTAACATGATTTGAGTTTTAAAAATATTTTTAAGAACAATTAGTTTAAGATTATCTGGAAAATTAAAATTGACAGTGTAAATCATTTAAAATCAGAAAATCAAGTAGCAAGATTTCATGTTTAAATTATATAAACAGATTCGTAGTAAAGAATAATGATTTTTGATGTTAAAATCACGATTTTTAAATTTTGGGAATAATGGGAATTTTTGAGATGAACGGAAAACATATTTTGATCAAATTTCGGCGATCAGAGCAAGGTGGGTCATCGGGATTGTTTCTATAGGTAGCTGGAAGGTTGATGATCGCAGGAAAAATAGATGGAGATTTTTCTGGGGATCGTAGCGATCAGACGAAGCTGATTTAGGGTTTAGCAGTGGGTTCTGTCATCGATATTGACGAGGCTTGTTCGAAGTGGATGGGAGACCGGACTCGATCGCGATAGGGGGAATAGGTGTGGAAAGTCGTGGTGAAGCTTCGGGTTGGTCGGCGTGAGTTCTGGTGGTGGAGATCGTCGACGGCGATGAGATTTAGTCGATAGGTTGGGTTCCAGTTTGTAATCGAGATACTCGATTTTGATTCTCTGGTGTATTCGTCGATCTGGGTGTTTGAGTTGCTCGGCAAGGTCGTCGTCGATGCGTCGAAGGTGGCGAGGTTGGTCGGAGATGGCCAGTTCAGGCGTACACGTGCACGCGTGTATGTTCGTATCCATTGTCGTTTTGAAGGTTGGGAAAGACGAGAGTTTCTGGGGACGAACTCGAAGTAAGACAGGGTTTGCCTCGGGGAAACGAAGAGAGAGATGAGTGCTCGGAGATTTTGTTAGTTGGCTCGAGGAATTGTAGTTTTGGGCTCGGGTTTCTTTGTAAAATAAATGAGTTTAGAAATGTTGTTTAAACATGGTTAAAAATAAATTGTTTCATTTTAAATCTTTAAATTTAAAATAAAATTTTTAAGATAAAATTTAAGTAATTTGATTTAAATTGCTTTGTAAATGATAACTTGATTTTCAATAAGAACAAAGTTTATCTTAAAGTAATTAGAGATTTGTGCTTATTAAATTAATTAGTAAATTATTTGATAAATTAATTTAATTAATTAATTAATCATTTGGATTAATTAAATAGGTAATAAATGGTTTAAACAAATTAAATTATGATTAAGGTAAATTGATTAGGAATGATTAATTTATAATTAAGGATTATAAATTAGAGTATTAATTAATGATTAGGAATTAAATAATTAAGTAATTAAATATTAATTAAGTAAGGCTAACACTTAGTTAATTAAAATAATTAGAGATTAATTAATTGGTATTTAAGATTTATTAATTTGGAATTAATAATAATTAATCTAAGTTAATTACTTAAGAAAAGTAATTAAAGAATTATTAATAGTTAATGAAGTCATTAACTATGGATTATTAAATAATTAATTAATGTAATTAATTTTAATAGTTAATTAGATTAATTAATTTAAAGATAATCAAATTTTAGAATTTGTTTTTAATAAATTACTTAGTGGAAGTAATTAAAAGAATTAATTACTCATTGTAATTAATTGAAGTTAATTTGTTTAGTTAAGTTAATTTATTAAGTTAAATTAATTTAGAAAAATCAATGGATTGATTTGTTAAATAATTATTAAGGTATTATTATTTAGGGAAATAAATAATAGATAATTACTGGAAGTAATTAATTGAAGGAAAGTAATTTGAGTTAATTACTTTGAATAATTAATCAAGGGATTAATTAAGAAATTAATTAAGGAATAATTAATTTAGTTAGTGAAAGTAATTAAGGGTAGTTAATTACTGATTGAAGATTAATCAAGAGTGATTAATATATGTTGTTTAATTAAAGGTTAACTACTTAATGTAATTAATATAATTAAGTAATTAATAATTAAGTTGTAATTAAGGATCATTAATTAATATAATTAATGATGTAATTAAGATTGATTAATTAAGTAATAATTAATAAATGAAGTAATTAATCAATGTAATTAATTAAGGATTAATGTAATTAATTATAGTTGATTAAGTTAATTAATTTTAGTAAATTAATTAATGAAGTAATTAAAGGTTAATTACTATAAGTAGTTAAGGATAATTAATTTAAGTAATTAATTAAAGATAAATTACCTGAATGGAATTAAAAGGTAATTAAAGGATAATTAATTAATTTGTAATTAATTAATGATTAAGTAAGCAGGATTTATAGAATGAAGTAATTAATTTAATTCATTTTAAATTAATTAGAAATGGTATAAATCATTACTTAAGAATGGATGATAATATTGAATGCTTTGCATTGATTGATATCTCTGATGGGATATGTGCTGTGTGATATGGATGTTTAGTTGAATTGTGATGATAATATGGATTATCTGATAATGTTGATTATCTGTTGTGAATTATCTTTCTTTGTGTATAAAGATAATGAATTGAATTTGGTTTTAACCTTTAAAACAACTTGGCCTTAAAAGATACGCTTTGGATTTCGATGAGACCGGGATCGGGTTTCCGTATACCGGATTTCCAGGTCTGGAGACCCGAATACCACATCGATCCAAATTAACGATAGGTCGTGAATCAAGTGAAGATGAAGATTCAGAGTGCAAGGGTTATTGTCGTTAACTCTGAGGGTGATTCCAAAACGAGTGTAACGAGATAATGCCTTCGGTTTCGTTCGAACCCGGAATGAACTTATATGGATTGAATGCTTTCAGCACATCGTCAGGTGGACGATGAGCATTCTAAGATAGATGTATTCTATTTAAAGGTAATCGTAACCTCAAACCTCACAAACCGGGAATGGCTAAAACAGGGGAGGTGCAGCAAGGTTAGTGGGTAGCACCCAAGTAGGACAAGGTTACCTCTGTCTAGATGTCCCTTTCTATTTTCGACTTAGTGGTGCGGTTGCTGATCCCAACCGTGAGGTATCTTGTGCGGGAATTATCCAGTAAGGGATGTTCCGACCTTGTGTTGCAGGGGATTGGGAGTGATCCTCGGTACGGTGATCTAGGCCACGTACTGTGACGGGCGGTACCCCGGTAGCCCTGCCATTGTATGGAATCCAAAATCCAATAAGTGCCGTACGTATTAGTTGTGCCCAACTATGTTGGAACGTGAGATGTAAGCATTCCAGCTATTTCTGTATTTTACTTGAAAACCCTAGACCCTATTATAATACAATCGAATTTCCTATCAAATGTTTTGGTTAGCGTAAGGTAAAAACTTACCCATGTTTATTTGTGGGGAGTCTTACGTGATACCTTTGTTTCAAAAGGTTTTGAATTTAAGCAACTTTAACCTGTTACTCACACCAGACCCATGTCTGACCCAAGTGTTTATTTTTGTTTTATATAAACTCTTGGGTACTCAAATTTTTACGAGTAGCCAAGGGATTCAGGTTAGCTTTGACGAGTTATCTGGAGGAGCAATGGAGCAGGAGGCTTCGGCGTTGTAGATATAGATAGTAGTTCCGCTGTGTTAATCTCTGAATAAAGTATTGTGTTGAGTTGTAATAACTAGACAGATGTTTATAACTGTCTAGTATGTGTTATATAATCTGTGTAACTCTGATAGTCGTTGTATATTGTATAATACTTTTGTTATTAATATAATTTATTCGTTCCGCTGTTGAGATTCTGTTGTTGTTCTTCTTCTTCTCTTTCTTTTCTACTTTCTCACCTCTTTCTTTTCTTCAAAACGATGCGTCTTCCTTGTCGTAGGATGGCGGGTCGTTACAACTACGGTCAGGGTGTCTAAGTGATATTTTCTATCATGGAAAAATATCCTAGCATCGTACATACTTAGCCAATCCATACCCAAAATAATTCCGAACCCTATAAAGTCAAATACATGCAAACTGCAATCAAAAGTATGACCTAACAAATCAAACTCTCAGTGGTTACACTTCGTCCCAAGTGTCGCATACTCTCTTATTGAATTTGCAACCCTTAAGGAAGTAACTAAGTATGAGGGTTTTAGGTTAAACTTATCTACCAAACAACGAGATACAAAAGGATGCGATGCACCGGTATCAAATAGAATGCTAACAGACATACCATGGATCTGAAGCGTACCTCCCAACACTACTTTTCCTTTTTCCTCTGCCATTGGCCTCGAGGTAGCTGTCTCCAATGCAAATACTTTGCCCCTTCCATCCTTAGCAGGCTCTTTGCACTGGTTCTTGTAATGACCAATCTGATCGCAGTTGAACCATCTAATATTCTTCTTTTCGATCACTTCCTTCGCCTTTCTAGTACGACATTTATTAGCAAAATGTCCCTTCTTATCGCACTTGAAGCAAGCAATCTTCGACTTTCCTTCCTTCACAGCTCCACCTTTTTTAGCACTCTTCTTATGAAAGAACTTCCTTTTCTGACCCTGCCACACCTGGACCTCCTTTGCCTTATTCTTCTTCAGAGAAGCAAGCATCTCCTCATGTCTCAACGCCATCTCTACTACAACATCACAAGGATCCCTAATATGAGGTAATGTAGCCCTTGCCAACTCAGGCTTCAACCCCCTTATGTACTTCTCATTTCTCTTCATCATAGTATCCACGTGGCATATCCATACCTAGCCAACTCCTCAAACCTCCTAGCATACTCCAACACAGTCACCTCCCCATGTTCCAACTCAGCAAACTTTCTGATCAAGTTAGACTTCGCCATCACAGACATGAACCTCTCCACGAACATCCGCTTAAACTAAGCCCATGTCATCGTCTCTTCATTTACTCCAACCTTTACACTATTCCACCAGAATAAAGCTGCTCCCTAAAGTTGTCTCGATGCAAGCCTCCTCCTCTGCTCATCATTGACCCCCAAGTCTGCAAAGATCCTTTCACAATGCAGCAATCAGTTCTCCACCTCAATAGCATCTTCAGTTTCGATAAATGGCTTTCCTCCAAGCCTAACATAGTCTCTACTTAGAATAGCATAATTGTTGACCATCGGAGCTTCCTGAACTCCTCCTACAGCATTTCCTCCAACCACTCCTGCAGCAACACCCACTTGCATCATATTCATGAAAAATTGATACATAGCTCCCATATCAACTTGCGGGACTCTAGCACCCACATTTCCTACTTGTACCTGACCTGGGTTTCTCCTGATATTTGGTCTGGCATTTCCATTTGTCGTGGTGCTTCCCCCAAGCCCAAGGTTAACTCTTCCACTTCTAGCGTCCATATCTGTATTCAAGCCTCATGAGATACAAAAGAATAGCCTAAGAGAGATAGGAGAATAGAGATATAGCGTATACTTATATACAGCAAATACAAATACATTGCTATAGCATTATCCCATACCACGGTCTTATCTCTAATTCCTTAGGATTATATTTTCAAAAACCCTTTTAGTTTAAAGATTTCATAAACCTATGCTCTGATACCAAGTTATAACATCCTATATCTGGAGGTCCGAAGCTAAGCGCTACTAATGCTGCAGTCATATATAGTATTAACTTCCGATGACCAAATACGGTAATGTTAATGGTATCCATAATATCAGAAGCACATGAATATGAAACAAAATCACATATTTCAAAAACAACTTTTCTGATTACATTTCACAAAACATGTTTCATATTCCATTACATAATCCAATCGTTTCCCAGGTTCGGATCAAATATAATTATTAAAAAATACGCCAAGAGCGACATACGAAGATGCCCCCCTGGTTGACCAGAGTACTAAATAGTCACAACTGACTTAATACAATATAGCAGAATAAAACAAACAAACAACTTCTACATAACTAGCCATCAACCTCATGCTCGTCTTTGGAAGCTTTATTCATCAACCTACTAAAACTTGTAAATCCTCAACCCTCAACCTACTCAAATCAATTTTGAGCACCCAAGAGTTTAAGGGGAAAACATAAACTTCGAGTTCGACATAAAGCCTGGTGTGAATAATACTATACATATCGGTTATTTGATATTAAGTGAGACCTCGCTAATTAGCGCAACGGAATTCCCCTCATTAATATCCTTTTAAAACATATCTTTTGCAATTCATGATCCTGCAACCAAAACTAGTTAAAACTGTAAAGCATTATCATGTAAAAATACATATCAGGTAACAAATGAACTATCTATCCGAACACTATAGTTATGATTGGCTTACTACTAACCTTTGGCTGACTCGGGCCTACCAAACAATATAAACAAATAATCTAACATCTGTTAGATACTCCTCTTCTGGACGGTCTGTCCCTAACTTACTTTCTCCAGGTCAAGTGATCCTAATGGTTTTGTGGGCTCACCAATAACCTACCTCTGTACAAATATATTCCATTCCATGTGTAACATCATTTTAGTCTTACTTGTGACAAATCCCTATACACTGGAATTTGGACTAAATTAGTTAGGGGCAAATAGCTAATGTATAGGGCGCGACCCTATACCAATCTCATCTGGTATTCTAATATCTGATCATTTTCCTTAGGATAATCTTCCCTTAAATTTTCCTTGAAAACCTTTTCTTCTCAAATTGATTTAAACCTTTAAGTCATACTTTGAACGAGGAAAATAAATTCTATGCTTTACTCAAATCACCTTGCAATGTTATATATATACTTTACATAAATCTTTGTTGATGAAAACATTTTAAACCTTTGAAAATACCCTTTTCGATCCCATTGAAAGTATCCCTTACGGAACCAAGTAAACCCTTTATAACCTAGGTCGAAAGGCCAAAACATTCCTATCTAAACTATTCATGTAAACCTTTCGAAACCATTGAAAAACCTTTCATTTGAAAGCTATAAAACCATAGACATCTATCTTTAAAATACTTAAACCTTGCCTTTCAAAAACATTGGAAAACCTTTCCTTTCAAACCTTTTGAAACCATTAGGGAACCACCCCTTTGAAACTTTCATTAAAACCTTTCGAAAGCATTAAAACACAAACCTTTCGAAACCATTTGGGTTTAAGTCAAATAATAGGAAAACCTTTTGAAACCATTTAAAACTATCTTTTTTGAAACCTTTGGGTTCTACCTTCAACGAAACAAAAGGGTCATAAAACATTTAAGTCGAAAGCACTCTTTCGAAAGCATTTCCTAGGTAAAGAAGTAATGATGTCGAAACTAACCCTTCGAATGAATTGGAGAAGTGGCTTGGATTTTAAAACAATTTATACCTTCTGAAACCATTTGCTTCGAAACGTAGAAAGCGGCAGCTAGGGGTTTCGACCCCTTCGAAAGCATTTTCTTAAAACAAAGGTGCAGCCCATTTTGAAACCTTTCCTTTAAAACATTTGATTCAGTAGAAAGCCAATCAAGTTGAAAGCATTCCTTTCGAAAGCAAAGTAGACGCGTTTTCATTTCAAAACAAAGTAACGTTTCAACTCCATTGGAACCCCATGTTTCGACCCAGTTCCTCCCACCTATGTCCAATTCCCTACATACCAAGCTTTGATATCATGCACATTGGTTTCGATGGTGAAGGAGGCAGAAGAATCCAAGCGAAAGCAGGGTGCCGAAAGTGGTGAAACATGTATAAAGTATGTTTAAACTGATTTTTATCTTTTTAAAATAATCTTTTCAACTAACTGCCTTGTTTATCAAAATATGATTGGTTGTAAATTTTCTTTTCCAAAAGCTCTACCGAAATTTCAGAATTAAATAATTTATAAGATACTCCTTCTCCTTTTATAAATATATAAAACATTTAAGTCCCATACCATAGATAATTTTATATATCAATTAAATCACCTAGGAAAATTCTATAAAAATTCCAAAAAATCAGTTTTAATTGTTTTCTAACATATATTAATTTCAGACCCAAAACATAAATAATTTAGCCATAATTTATTTTAAACCCCAAATAATCAATTTTTCACTAGAAAATTAATATTAAATCCACATAAATTTAGAAAATTATGAAAATTGAAACCCATCTCTAAAATATCATTTCTAATCTAAATCTAAAATTGCAAGGCATTTGGATATCATTTAATAGGGTTTTCATATCAAAACATATCATAAAATCTATATGAGTAAGCCTAAATCATCAACAAGCATATATAAACATTTAATCGTTCAAAAACATGGCATAACCTTGCAAAATAATTCATATTAACCTTAAAATTGAAAACAATTGAAAATATGAGATGGAGTCATTATTCACCTTAGCTTTGAGATTAAGGAGTTTGAGATTTGAACGGTTAAACGTTGATTTGCTTCTTCCATTTGCTTTTCTTCCTCTTTTATCTTCTAATGGTGGTCGGCCTCTATTTTAAATTTTGGATTATGAAATGAACGTGTAATATGAGATACATGAGGGTTTAGGGTATATGGTTATGTCTCATTCCTATTTTACCTCTTCTCTATTTCATTTTAACTCATCTTTAGTTCATTTGTTAAGATGGCATAGCTACCCCTTATTAATCACAAATCTCAATCCTATAATCATCACGTTATTTTATTTAATTTAGCTAATTAAATATCCTAAATAATGTTACTAACAATTAAGGTCGTTACAGTGGGGCTTAAGCGACATTAAACAAAGCGGTACTTCTATTACCTCGCCTTGCATAGCGCTTAATAATATTGGTATTAAGTGGCTGTGTGAGCGCCTATGTCTACGTCTGCCCTATGTAGAAAGTAGTAAATGATCAGGGATAAGGGTTAGGCACGGTAGTGGATATTTTGAAAAAGTTCCGCTTAAATATGAAGTATTAAGTGACCAAAAAGATTCCATGTAATGTAAACTAGATAAGTACCAACGAGGAGTCTGCCTTGGGATAGGTATTAAATGACAGAGGGCCTACCTTAAATAAGGTATTAAATGGTCGGAGTCTGCCTAACTCCCATTAAAAAGGTATTAAGTGGTTTTGATATTATCTCTTACATTGATAGGACATTACTAACGATAGATATGGGTTATTGAGTTGTAAGATGCAGGTAAGGAATTGGAAAGGCTTAGAATAAAGCTAATATACAAAAGATATATTCTTATTTAAATTATACTACCCAAGTATTATTATAGCAAGGCTCAAGATTTTTATTCACCAAATATATGTTGTTCTAACTCCCTCCTTATTACAACAGGTTAGGAAAGGCGATGTTAAAGGCGAAGGCTAGGAGGAAACTTGTGGCAGTTACCTATTTATCTATTCATGTAATTTCTTAATATATGCATTAAAAGATAATGTTATATTTTGAAAATTTTGTACTACAATTATGTGGTGGTTGCTATTAGTTCTCTGTTATGGATTTTATGACATTTGGAATTTAAATGAAATTGGTATCGTTTCTATTATTATATTTTATCCTTCCGATGTGAATTCTGAATGTGTAGATAAATAGCTCTGTATTGTTCTTTATACCAACCAACAACCAGCTTTAGAATGAGTCTAAGTTTCATTGGGCCTTTTCTGGTCGGAATTTAGGTCCGTTTCAGGGTGGGTTTTTATATGCTATGTTAGTAGTATTATTATATTATTGTATTTGTTTGGCAAGTCAGATGCTTCGATAGGGATTGAGATATGTATGACATCGTTGCTTATGAAGTGCAATATTACCCGTACACTTGTTTTTTTATATTTAGTAGCATGGCCATTTATAGTATGTAATATTTTAATAAGAGAACCACTATTATGTATCATCCTCACTTGTTAGTGTACGGATAAAGTAGGGCAATGTATGTTTAGTATTACCCATTGCTCGTGTTTATTAGATGCGTATAGGTTGCATGTATATATAGTACTTAGGGATAGTTCCCTTCACAACCAGGCTTTTTGTCCGACCCATGTTTTATCTTTGTCTTTTTATGTCATGACAACTCTCGAGTACTCGAATGAGTAGTTTGAGAGTCAGATGCTATTGAGGACAAGTTTGCAGGCTTGTTAGTGAATTTTGGAGGCATGAAGTCAGATGCTATTGAGGATAACTCTTGAGATCCAGTTGCTAGATCTAGAAGATTTGCTTTAAGGAATTTGGAAACTTGCTGATAGCAATCAATGGTGCCTATAAGATCTGGAAGATCGTCAGAGGTAATGCTCATGGTGATGAAGGAAATGCTCACCAATTGGATGTAAGTAACCATCGGGCAATACCAAGATCATCTGCTCAGCAGAAGATGGTTACTAGAGGAGCATTTGACAAAATGATGAAGGAACTAAATCAGAAGTTGGTAGACAGTCAGAAGGCTCTGATGGAGAAGATGGATGCCAGCATAGCACAACTGATCCAACAACCATAGAGGACCAGAAGGACTAGGATAGAAGTTTCTCCTCTAAGATCTAAATAAGAGAACTCATCTATTTCTGACAAAAATAGGAGAAATAACAAGCAAAAACAGATGGAAAGGATTGCTAAGCAGGCAGAAGAAGTTGTTAGAGGAAGTCAGCATGCTCCTTCAAAAGGAGACCACTCGGTGCCGACCATACTCAAGTTGGTACCAAGAGAAATGTTGAAGGAGAAGGGGAACAGGGAGCTGAGGCTATGGACTTATTTAACTCGGAGGATAACCAGCAGTATGACGGTGGTGATTATAAGTTGGATGTTAGACTTAATGGAGCTAGAGTTCAAACAATTGCAATAAAACCAAATGAACATCAACAGAAAAACTGGAGGAGTGGTCCTCTCAGAGACTGGAGGACCTAGACATCAATGACAAATCGAGATTGTTTGAAGAGCCAAACACTCAATGCGAACCCTGATAGTCGACTTCTGGAGTACCGAGCCAATGAGGAATATATAACAGATATAGTTAAGTGGTTGATCGAGAAAGAAAAGGTGGAAAGAATGAGGATTGGAGTTTCATGCCAAGCAAAACTCCGTTTACAAAAAACATCCTGAGAGAGGAGTATCCCACGAAGTTCACGATGTTGACAGTGCTATCATATAATGGGACTACTAATCCTAAGCAACATTTAATTAAGTATGAATGGAACATGGATAGTGCTATGGCGACAAATGCTATTTGATGTAGATGTTTTCCTATTTTCTTGGAAGGATTTGCATCGATATGGTTCACTAGGCCCGCGTCGAGATCCTTAGATGAGTTAGCCAAGAAATGCTTGGAGTAGTTCTGACTCCATGCTGCTCGGTCCTTATCAAGTCTATTTCAAGGACCTAAGGAGTCACTGAAAGGGTTCTTGAATTGGTTTAGTGTTGCTATTACAGAAGTAAGTAATCCAAAGAAGGATTTGGTATTTACGGCATTGATCTGGGGCATACATCTAGATGCAGATTTTGGCAAGTGGTTGAAGATGAAACAACCAACAACTATGGACGAATTCCACCAAAAGGCTAATCAGTTTTTTCAATTGGAAGAAGTGAATCTAGCTGTAGGAAAGACTGATGATGAGTAGTCGAAGGAAGTTATCCAGAGAAACATAGTGATTAAATAAGATGGAGATAGCTCTGGTAACGTGGCAGTCAATATTGGAAATTCTAGTACCATAAGAAAAGGAACAAGGCTCTGGCGGTAAGTGTGACGAAAATAAGTAACACCCAAGAAATATGAGACCAGAAGATTATATAGCCCTAAATGATACACTAGAAAACATACACCTTGCTACTCAAGGAATAGAACAATATAAAAAGCCATCCACGAGGGTGGCGACTGAATAGGAAAGGCGCTCCTAAAAGTACTATGGTTTCCATGAAACCTACGGACATAACTTGAACAAGTGCTGACATTTGAAATATCTCATTGAAGAATTAAGAAAGAAGAATAGCTCCACCAGTACATTAAAGAACCGCAGAGAGGTGTTCAAACTACTAGACCCAAAAGGCCGCTTGCCCAAAGAATCAGCCTGGGCCAAGCGGAGAAGGCCCTAGGTGAAATGATGGAAGATTGGTTAACAATACCATAACTTAAGGACCTCATCCATTAATGGAGAAAATCTAGAGGGAAATGGAATGGCATGCGAGCTTGCTAAAGCACGTACAACAAGAAGGCTGCTTTGGATGGTGCTTTGTCTAAGCAACAGAGGATGAAAACGAATGTTGTTGTGTTCAAAAATAGAGATGCTGATGGAGTTAAAGCGCCAACTTCCGACACTATGGTGATAATGGCAGGCATAGGACCGGCAACAGTATGTCGGATCTTTGTGGATACAGGAAGTTCTGTGAACATACTATTCAGAAAAACATTTGATTTAATGAAGATTAATATGGAGGTTACATCTTGTAAATCAAGATCCAAGGGTTTACAAGGGAAGCAAAACAACCAATTGGGATGATCGATCTGCCCGTGGAGTTCGGTGAAGGAGATCGTAGGATAGTCCAGTATCGTAAATTTGTTATTATGGATGAATACTCGACATATAATGCCTTTCTAGATCGATCGATCCTTGTTGATTTTAGAATAGCATTAGCTTCTTGGTATTTAATAATGAAATTCCCTATAGAGAATGAGGTCGGATCGATAATGGAAGACCAGAGTGCATGAAGGGAATGCTATGTCATGGAATTGAGGGAAGCAAAGCGACGGGAGAAAGGCAATAATGTATAGGGAACTCTCCGCATTCAAGATTCGCAAGCATAGCAATTAAAAGCCGAACCCTGGTTCATTAACCATAGCATGTCTGATATGGCTGTAGATCCAGGAAGAAGTCAGAGGAAGGGCAAGCAGCGCCAATTGAGCTGATGGTCTATGTTCCAATCGATATGGATGATCCTACACGGGTTCTAAAGATTGGACCTCAGCCCGATATTAATTTAAGGAAGGAATTGGTTAATTTTCTCTGAGGGAACTTGGATGCGTTTGCTTGGATGCATAAGAATATGTGTGGGATATCGTCGGAGATAGCGTGTCATGCACTAAATGTTGATCCAAAGTTTGCACCCGTCAAATAGAAAATGCGCAGTCTGGGTTCGGAGCGATCCGCTACATTAAAGGAAGAAGTGGATAAGCTGAATAGTGAATGGCTTTATCCATGACATTTTATGCCCCCATGGGTATCCATCCTCGTCTTGGTCAAGAAATCAAACAATAAATGGCAGAAGTGCATCGACTATTCGGATCTGAATAGGGCATGCTCAAAGGATAGCTTTCCTCTGCCCAGGATTGACCAACTAGTAGATGCGACTGTAGGGCATGAGTTACTCTCGTTCATAGTTGCTTTTTCAAGTTACAACCAAATTCCGATGCACATTCTGGATCAGGAGAATACTAGCTTTATAATGGATTTGGGATTATACTACTATCGAGTAATACCATTTGGTTTCAAGAATGTCAGAGCAACTTACCATAGATTGGTAAATTCTATTTTCAAGAATCAAATCAGACGGGTAATGGAGGTGTGCATGGACTACATGCTTATGAACTTACGATGATCATAGAACCATTTGGATGACCTTTCGGAGATGTTCGAGGTTTTATAGGAGTATGGAATGAAGCTGAATCCGTTAAAATGTTCTTTTGGTGTAGCATTTGGAATTTTCTTAGGATTTATTGTTGATACAATGGGCATTGAGGCTAATCCGGAGTAGATCAATGCCTTAAGAAATGTAACCACCCAGACTACGAAGAAACAACTACAGAGCTTGAATGGGAAGATCGCTACCTTGAGCTGATTCATCTCAAAGGCAATGGACAAATGCATACCCTTCTTCAATGCCCTTAAGAAGGGTAAGAAGAATTCTGAGTGGAATCAGGATTGTCAAAATTCCTTCAAGGAGTTGTTGAGGCATATGGAGACACCACCAGTCCTGTCCAAACCATTGGACGGGGAGGACCTATTCATTTATTTGGCAGTGTCCACTCATGAATTAAGTGCAGCACTGGTATGTAAGGAGGTGAGGATTTAAAGGTCGATCTACTACATCAGCAAGTAGTTCGTAGGAGCTAAAAAACTACCCAAAGTTGGAAAAACTGGCATATTCTTTGCTGATTGCATCAAACTGCGACTATATTCCCAAGCTCATTCGATCAAAGTGCTGACGGATCGGCCCTTGAAGTAGGTGTTATACCGACTAGGGACTTCCAGGAGGCTACTGAAGTGGAACATAAAGTTGAGCCAATATGACATTACTTACCAACCAAGGAAAGTGATAAATGGATAGGCATTGGTAGACTTCATCGCAGACTTTACCGTGCGAGATGGCGAAGAAGAAGATGATACATATGAAGTTACCTATTTTAAGTTATTTATGATGGCGCTTCAAATGAACATAATTTAGGCACATGAGTAGTACTCGAAACCTTGGAAGGACGGTCAATTTTTTATGCCCTAATGCTGGAATTTCCCACAACAAACAACGAGGCTGAGTATGAGGCGCTGATAGCGGGATTAAGGATAGCAAAGGAACTGGGGATAAGAACACTCCATATATTCAGTGATTCCCAGTTTTTGGTTTGTCAAGTTAGGAAGGAATATTAGGGTAAGGGTGTGAGACTTGCCTCTTGCCTGATGAAAGTACTGGAACTGTTGAAGGATGTAGAGCATTACACTATCACATATATCCTCATGAAGGAGAAAAGGAAAGCTGATTCATTGGCTAAGATGGTTAGTTCTAGAGAAGAACAGATGATGAGCCTAGTTCTAGTGGAGATTTTGATGGTTTGAAGCATCAATCAAATGGATGTCAACTGAATTTTGGAGATAATGGAGGAAGAGGACTCATGGATGACTTCGATGAATGAGTATTTGCTTAAAGGGACTCTCCTGAGAGACAGAAATGAACAAAAGAAACTCCTTCGAAAAGCACCTCGATTCATGATGTAAGAAGAAGTATTGTATAGAAGAGGATTTTTTACCCCTTTCTTCGGTGTGTAACTAAGGATGAAGCTAGGAAGATCCTCATGTAAATCCTTGAGAGCAGCTATGGTGATCATACCAAAGGGCAGACTCTGGCTAAAAAGGTACTTCGCTACGGATATTTCTAGCCAACAATAAATCATGATGCAGTTGATTACCCCAGACAGTGCGCTCATTGCTAGAGATTTGTGATGATTCTGAGATCCCTATATATAGAACTTACACAAATTGTTAGCCTAGGCCATTTGCAGTTTGGAAATTGGTCTAACCGGTGTGCAACCTATTGCGAAAGGAGGACCAAGAATGGGTATTGTCGAACCGAACCCTTTAGGTTCAACATCAGGACCAAGAAGGCGCAAACGGACTATGGCAATCAGATATTCTGCCCCGTAATGTCCACTTCCTATTAATGCCTAGGGTCTGGCATTTAGAAAAATTAGTTTCTCGAATAGGATTTGGTTCGCGGTAGAAATATGTAAATAGGAAATAAATATTACAATTGATGCTTCCCGAAGATAGGGAGCAACATGGAACTTGAGCTATATACAAAATAAATCGGTCGAAGGAAACTTGATTTAACCAAAACAGAAAAAACTACGGAGTTGGTTAAATCATGATTCTGTCTTGGAAAATGAGACACTTTGGCAACTATAAATAGAGCCAAATAATGGAATATACTTAAAGCGATTGTAGGAATTTTATTTATACGCATAGAGTTGCAGTAAATAAATACATTGCATAGAAATACATATATAATATAGGTAAATTGTAGTATAGGTAGTTATATTAAATATGTAGGTAGTTATTCATGCACATATATAGTATATAAAAATGAGGAAAAGTAAATAGAATAAAGATTATAGAACAAAAGTGATCTTTTATTACTTTAGTTTTTACACAAAAGTAACGGGGGTCGTTCTCCCACTAACACGACCTGTTCATGACAAAAAGATACAACAAAATACAAGCTACCGGGCCTACGAGCTTCACTAAATCCCCTACTTTTTCTTCCATCTTCTCTTACCCGAGCCACTAGACCTACCAGATGGCCTCTCTTGTTTTCATCCACCCTTGATTTTCCCTCATTTGGAAGCTTAGTGGAAGGGCTTGTTGGCTCAGAGCTGACGGATTTCTAGTTCCCGGCTCCATTTTGATCCTAACCTTAGAAAGGTCAATCTTCGATTTCTCCACCACTACAATAGGATCGGTTGGGCCCGCAGTGCTAGTTATTGAAACATACATCTTCCCTCAAGGACTGAGAGATATCCGCCAGCCCTTCCAGGGTCATGATTCGTTGAGAATCAGGACCAAGTTTAGAACTAGGAAGTAGGATTCGAGCGGCAATTCCCTTAGAAATGGAGGTTGACATGGTGAAAATATCTGCGGCACCCGACCCTTGAGTAGATGGAGGTGGAGGAGGAAGATGCGAATGACCTACAATTTGGCAAATAGAATGGTAAAGATTAGAGATAGATTCTGGCGAGAATTAAAGCTTCTTGAAAATAGAAGAAAAGGGTGATATACCTTTGCATGGACTTTGTTGAGTAGGAGATTTGGAAATCTAACCTTATTGGGTGAGTGCTAGATGGATTGATCGCTAGGAAGAGGAATGTAAGCCTCAAGAAAAGTAATTGCTGCGGATGTTGGAATGACCTGGGTTGCCTCGAAGCTGGCCTGCTTAATTTTAAGAGTATCTATCGCAGGCTCCTTGGAATTCTAAATGGATGGTTCTATTGGAACCGATGTACTTGGTCCAGTAGAAGTCTTAACAGAAGCAATAATAGCAGGAGTGTCTTTTGCAGCAAGAGTGGCCTTTCCCTCTTCAAGTTTAGCGATACCCTCCCTGTTGAGGACTTAGCCATTAACTCCTCTTCGGTGAGGCCTTTACCAGCTGCTTCAGAATGATGCATCACTTCTTTGCAGGCGTCGGTAAGTATTTCAGCATACATACTTCCCAGCCACTTCAGATTCTTGTATTGGATCACACTTGCAAAGAAGTTCTAGAGAGTATTATTTAGCTTTTCCTTCTCCTTTGCCTATACTTCCTTAAGGCCTTTCAGCTTCTATGTAGCGGAGGAGTAGTCAACCTCCACATCTAGCTTCTCGGCCCTCGCTAATAATAGCTTCTCCTTAAGCTTGTCTTTCTTTGAGAGGAGCTTTTGAACCTCGATCGTTGCTCCTTAATGATTTTATCCCTGGCTAGAATAGTCACATCATTTATAGTGAGGACCAGGTTTGTCTCAGTAATTTGTGTTTTCTGGTGGCACTGTCCTCGTGGGCAATCTTGAGCAAGTCTTTCAGCACAAGCTCAGCATTAGTATGGGTCGTCCTCATCTTCGCCATAAGACTTTCAGCCTTGGCCTTGGATTTAAGAGTATCACTCTCTCCGTCGTCATCTTCTCTAAATCTCCCTTGTACCCTAGAATGAGGTCATCATAAGTTTTCTTCTCAGACCCGAAGGACCGGATGTTTATGTAGTCGATTTTATTGACCTCAAAGAGGGTGAAGGCTAGTTTTTTCCATTCTAGCCCTGGTCAACTAACATTTGGATCCGCCGAACGTCTCGGTCTACTTCTTCCTTTGGAATATTTGTGACGTCATGATCAAACTTGACGTCGTGAAGGAAGAGATTTGGAAAAGCAGCCTGCATGCGGGATGATGAAAAAGGAAACAGAATTAAAGGATAACGACTCCTTTGGAATGAGGAGGAATGGTAATAGCTAAGGAGCGAGAAGTGGCAGCCTGATGATGAGTGGGAGTTTGGGATTCAGAGCGAGGCATAGAAATGCTGGAAGAGGAGTCAAGGCGATCATGTAAGTCCTTGTGTCGCTTGCTTGGATCACTAGGCAACATCTCTTCAGCCTGCCTTTTCTTGTCCTCTCTCCCAGTGTGGCGATCATCTTCTACTCTCTCTTTATTTTTGTCTAGCCTTTTCCTCCTCGGATTCTGGTCCTTGAGGATAATTGGAGAGGAAATGAATATGGATCAGGAGTTTTACCTCTAAACTTGTTTGCGCTATTCTAAAGCTTTCGGTATCTATCCCTGGCCATGGAACCTGAAACGAGAAAAAAAGATGGTATAAGTATTGGAATTTCGAAATGCAGATGAATGCAAGGCTTAGTGTTCGTGATCCTAGTAAAGTGTAAAGTGCCGATGACCCCCTAAGTACTCTAAAGACCATGTTCATGTGGAATTAAAGACAAAGTCTCGCCACCTTCATCTAGGATTCCCCTTAGTGAGAAACTGAAATTTGGAGAACCCTCGGTGAGGAGATCGCTAATGGAGATATCGAAATCACTCAAGGTAGCGAAAACGTCTCCTAACGAGCAAGCTGGAAGGATTGTCTCAACAGGTGGCAGTGCACTTGGTTCCTCAGCTTTCTTGGGAGTTTTGATGACAATGTGCTTCGGATGAGGCAAAGAAGGAAGTTTGATTCCTTCAGCCTTCGGGACACGTCTCACTACATGATTCGCCTCCCTTCGAACTGACGCTTATTCACTATCATCCTCATCAGCGCTTTCTTCTTCCTTCTCTCCTTCTTCTTCCATCATCTCTTAATTCCCTTCTCTCCTTCCTAGGCTTTCACTCTTCTCTATGATCGGTTGCATTCTAGCTTCTTCATCCCCTTCTCTTGAGGCCGCATCTGCAACCGGCTCTTCTATTCTGCTCTCAATGGGCTCTTTGGCATGTGCCATACCCAATGGACCTTCGACTTTGCCTTAGAGGCTCTCGCCAAAGCTGCCAGTGGGGGTAGAAGATTGGACAGGCACTCTAAAAATTCTTGGCGGAGACGATATAGGAACAACAAATCTATTAGGAAGCAGAAGACCACATCGATGGAGGTTCTCATTTGTTAGGATATGTGCTGTGGTACGATGTTGGTAGTTGATTTCCTTCAGAGTTGTCAAAGTATTGGCATGTTCATCATGAACATCTTGAGCAGGAATGTCTATGAGAAAGCAAACAATAATTTAAGCACTTGGGAAGAAGGAATCCAAGTACGGCAAGAGAAAAGTGGAAGAGATCTTACTTTCGTAAAGCCAACGCCCGCTGAAGCCATACGGGCATTGGACAAGAAATATTTGTTCTTGATGTAAGAACATTTATTGTAGAGCTTCTCGATGATCTTGCACTTGCACCAGGCCTTAGTATTCAAGCATAACGATGAGTCGCGCTTTTGTTTGAATGTCAGAAGATAAGTTAGCTCGTTGAAGTTTGGAGACCGTTAAAACCGAGTCGCGAAGAGCACGAACATGGAGCTCAGGAGAGCATACCCATTGGGCTGAACTTGGGACGGAGCAAGCCCAAGTTCTTGAAAAATCATGCATATAAATGGACTTAATAGTGGGACATAGAAATGGATTGAATAGTGGGACAACACCACCTAGGCACATGTACCGATTGCATGCCTCATACCCCAATGGAGGTTTGTGTGCTTGTTTGCCCTAAGTAGAAAGCAGCACGTCATCCTCAGAAATTTCATGCTATCTACATATGTTGCGAAGCATCTTGGCAGTGAGAATAGTTGGCACCTATTCGGGTGTTTCATTTAGAACAATCAAGTTTAAAATATTTGTTTATAAGAGGAGGCGGCTCTTAGACTGGAACAACTATCCTTTGAAGCTCTACGGTGATCGTCCGTTTGGTGGCAGAAGGTGTAGGAGTGGAAGTTTGAGCCGTGGTAGACCTGACTTCAAAAGGAGTAGATGTCTTGGCACCGGTTTGAAAGCGTGGTGATTGACGAGTCATTTTGGACATGAAAACTTAGCGTTCAACCCAATCAAGTATGTTTTATTTTAAAATATTTAACCCATGTGACCGGCACTCAGAATCCAAAGGATGTCGACGTGTGTTGACCAATCATATTATGAACGTTGACTGAGGCAAGTGAAAGTGTTAATCTATGCAGTGTGGATCCCATGTCCTATACACAATGGACGGACCATCCTGTATAGATAGCTTGCTCATGCTAGAAAAATGAGCCATGTCGCATGAGGGAACTATGTATCGTATCTTGCCCATTATCGTCGAATAATCAATAATGGAACCATTCTCTGAAGCGATGCAAAAGTCTTTCTTTTACAGGAATGCCGGAAAAGAAGTGAATAGGCATGCTTGACAAATGGAATTATTCAAGTGCTGATTTGCGTTCAATATAACCGTTCTAAAAAAAGAACTGTCTTATTAGCATTTAACATGTAACAGGCGATTTACTGAATTTCAATATGGGTTAACTAGAGAACTTTGAAGCATGATAACTCGGAGCGAACTACACAAGCCCTGAAAAGAACCCGAAGTATTCTTTGGTCGAGCTTGAGTCCTTCATCGAAGCTACTCAGCTAAAGTTCAACCAATCACCAGTCAAAGGACACCGATGACACCACCATCATCGCCAATCATTGTGATATGAGAGAGACGGCCACCTTAGATGATTCGGATCTAAATTCATGATCGGAAGTGAAAGAGGTCAATGGTGAACCCTTTAAGATTAATGGTGGTATGAGGCGATGACTTGGTGATAGTGGCGAGCTCGAGCAGTCGACGGTAACCTTGGATGATCATCGGCGAGTGGTTAAGGGCAGCCAAAAAATGAGAGAAAGGGATCAACATGAGTAGAAAGGCAAATGTCTTGGTTAGAAAAGCAATCGGTCGTAAGAAGTGAGTGAAAAATTTCTAAGTCTCGAGTCCTTATAGTACTCCGGTTTGGGTGAAAGCACTCGGTACCGAGTATAATTTTTGAGCCAAAAAAATTTGATAAAAAGAAAGAGCAAGCTTGGCTAAGCTGTGGGACGATCTCCAAAGGATAGATCATGTCCTTAGCATGGTAAATGAAATTTCAGCTATGTAAAGCAGTTGAGAGAGTATCTAGAGAATGAAGGCAATTCTACGAAATGATTCATGAACGATCAACCAGAATATAAAGATAGTAGTTAATGCTCATCTTATTCCAAAGCACACTTTGTTTTTAACGAAAGCATACTTCGGGGGCAAGTGTTATCTGGATTTTTGACCAAGCATCTTTTCACTAGAATTAGAACGTTAAGATGAAGACGAAACGATTCACGAACTTGGAAACATGCTTAGAAGGGCAAGGGAAGCCCCTACGAGAAGTTTCAAGGATATTGGAGCAAAAAAGACCATTCGCTACCAAGATCTACTATCGGTTGCTTTTCATTGCATTTTGGACCACCACAGCACTTGTACGTGAATCTATGGCTGAAAGAGATCATCATTAAGTTCTTTTCTCAAGGAATAAAAGAATGACCTTAAGGATTTTCTGAAAGAAAGCAAAAAAAGAATAGATGAAAAGGTAGAATCAAAAGTTATTAGAAATAACTCAATCTCATAGAAAAAGTGCTCGGAACACAAAGGAATTAAGATGGAAGACCAAAAGGAAAAGGTAGGGAAGATTTTCTCCCATAAAAAAATGATTGTTACCAAGCAGTTTTTGTTGGCATTTAGGCCTTGTTTCACCCTTTCGCATGCGTGGACTTGGATCTGGACCTAATGTTTCATAGGCCTCTAGTTGTATTAGATAATTTCCCTATAAATACAGACCCTACTGGAAAAGGGCTTTTGGCTCTTTTTTTCTTCATCTCATGTCTCTCCTCTCCAAAGTCACTAAGGCAGACACTATTGGTTGTTCTAGGCTATAAGAACTTATCAATCCCTTGTACCAGTGGCTCTCAATTAAATAATCAACAAATTATAGTGAACGTAGGCCAGAGATTGTCGAACCACTATAAATTCTGGTGTTCTCTTTACTTTTCTTATCGTTTTTGCTAGATCCCAATATTTCTATAGATTTTTGGATGTTATGCCATTTTTGGCGTCAATAGACACTACAAATGCAATTGAATAGGTCTTAAGTCATAATTCATTTATCTTTGAAAAATCAAAATTTTAAGGTCATTAGCTTTAAATGAGATTAATCATCACTGATTATTTATTGAACTAATTAATTATCCTAATTAGTATGTGTAGGAAATTCAGGTTATTACATCACGAATCGAATAAAATTTTGACGAAAACTATATTTTTCATATGTTTCATATTTATTTAGTTTATTATTTTAGTACCACATAATATTTCCTTTTTAATATTTTTTTTACAAATATATATTTGATATCATATTTACTTAACTTTCTAACATCGTTTTAATGCAATAAGAATTTTTCTATACTCCTTATATGTTTTTAGAAATTAAACAGGGTTTTAGAGAGGATGCTTGCCTATTTTTATAAATAAAATAAAAAGGTTCATACATGCTTGGATTAGACATAAAAACCAAGTCGTCTATCAAGAGTATGTCCTTCAATAATTATATCTGGTTCTAATCTCTCCTTATGAACTTCTTTCTAATTTTAATTATGCAATCTCAAAAACCTCTTCTATCCTTCTCTTCTTTGTTTCAAATAGCCCTTTTGTTTCTCTCTTTCCAAATTTTCGTTAGGGTAGTCTTCAACGATAAGAGAAATTTTTTAGATGATATATATATATATATATATATATATATATATATATATATATATTCATCTCGTTTCTAAGAAGATAGTATGCCATTAAAGTTTACTAAATCGATTAGTGTAACGACCCTGAAATTCCGACCCAATTTTAAAAATTTTAGAACCGTTATTTTAATATAAAATGTAAAACTTACATAAGATTTCAATCAACGTCCAAACTTTGTTTCTAAATTGCGCCTAGATGATTGTAGATATGGGTAAAGTTTCGTTGGAAAATACCGCAGTAAACTTCGTGCGCGTTTTACTGCACATCAGTTCATTTAAAACGTGAAAAATTTCATCTTCCGAACCTAAATATTTTTACATAGAAAAATTCTAAATCATTTTCTGACAAAGGCGTCATTTTTCGTTTTTCAAAATTCGGATATCTTTAGCTCCGTCGATCTTATTCTTCGGTGTTTTGCTGCATTCCCCGTAAATGGGAATTTCAAATATTCACAAACGATTTCCGTTACCGCTCAAACTTCACATTTGGAATACGCCTAGATAGACATAGGTGTACGCCAAATTTCGTCGAAAAATATTGTAGTAAATTTCGCTCGTCAAATTTACGTATTAGTTTTAATTTTATGTGTAAATTTTCTATCGTCCGAACTCAAATATTTTTCGCAATGTTGCATAAGAAAAATATTCTGATCATGACGGCGCATTTCGTTTCGTCAAATTTCGCTTTTAATTGCTAGTTGAAATGTTCACTCGTACAAATGGTTCAATAAGATTTACCACTTCGCAAACAATGTCAAACCATCAATATCTTCATACCGTTGAGTCCGCCTCGACGCGCTGATCAAAACGGTATATTTATTTGTGCCAATCGGAGTTTGGCATTGCAAACGATAAATTGTTAACGGAGCGCAAACCGGTCCGTTACGCAGCAAACCAGTACCCAACATTTCAACATTTAAATTTTGGAGCCATTCGGCTGCCTTGGGAACCCAAATAGCCTCCATTTTAGAAATCATCATTGCATTGTCCTCTGCACACTCTAAACCCTGTTATTTATCTCCCTTCATTTACTCCCCTGCAACCCAGCTCATTCATTTATTGCTCTGCAACACTTTGCCTCAGAGAGAAACTTGTACGTAACTTTTACTCCTCTGCCTTTTCTTTTCTCCTTCCTCCCCGCTGCTTCTTCTCTTCATGTTTCTTTTGTTTCTTTACTCCCTCCCTCTGTTCTCTTTTGTCACATCTGCATATTTTGTTTTGTTTTATTTTTTTTACTTCAAAACCCCTCCTTTCTCCTACACGTACTCGGCAACTCCCCACCACGTCCCGCAACACCAGCCTGCACCGCCTCACCTTCCCACGCGCCCCACCACGTCCCGCAACACCAGCCTGCACCGCCTCACCTCCCCACGCGCCCCACCACGTCCCGCAACACCAGCCTGCACCGCCTCACCTCCCCACGCGCCCCGCCACGTCCCGCAACACCAGCCTGCCGCCGCCCAGCCCCGCGTCCCCACCGCTCCAGCCGACCAACATAGCCCACCCTCTCCTGCTTCCTCCAAGCTTGGCCGACCATCTTCTCCCCTCTAGCCACCTTGTTCTCTTATGTATATATACACTTACAGTTTTACAAGTTTTGGGTTATGGAATAGGATTTGTTGATAGCATATAAGATGTGTGTGTATCTTAGTTTATATAGTTTGTTGAGTTTTGAATGTGTCAATTCATAATAGTTTATTTTATATATATGCTGCTTCAGCTGATATAGGTTAGTGTATATTAGTTATAGATTAATGTCTCTTATAGGTTAATGTCTCTTATATGCTGCTTCGTGTATATTAGTTTATATAGGTTAGTCTTGGCTTCGGCTGATTTATTTGGTAGTTCCTGGGTACAGTATAAACTATATATTTGAGTTGTTAGATTATAGGAGTTAAGGTACAATATTAAGTTGCAGTATAAAACATGTTGGATATTTTGTGGGGTACAAAAAAAAAACTTTATATTTGTGAGTTGTCATTATGTGAACTGTAGTGGTTTAGCAAGGTCATATGGTTATACGGCAGTGTTTTAAAAGTTAGGGTACAGAACTGATTGCATAAATTTGATTTCATAATTTTGTACCAACATTTTGGACGTTGTTTAGAAATTTTGCTTTACATGATAACTTATAAATATACAGTGGTTTCCGTTGTTCGAGATTAGCAGTATATATGTATTTTAATAAACTTGGCGTGTTGTTTCAGCCACCACTCCGGATTCTTAGGACATCGCTTCGGCTCATTCGCTCTCATCCCGACTTGTTTGGTATGGTTTATATATATACAGATCGATATATATACATTGTATTAAACTATTGATTGAATAATCTTTTGTTTGATTTATAGTTCGTATTCGTGCTCGTGTCATCTATCTAGTCTATCCATTTTCGTGCTTCGCCGTCATCTTCTTCAACCACGCAAGGTGAATATTTTATATTCACGACTCAATCTATTATGCTATGATAATCAAGTGATAATTGTTGTTAATATTAATCTGGATATTAAATTGTTGATTGTTAAAATTTGGTTGAAATAAACTGTAAATTTCTTAAAATGTGACGCCATGTATTGTTTAAATAAATTAAACATGTTGAACTGTAATATGATGTTAACTAGGGTAAATAATAGTGACATTAAAATTGATGTGTACGATTGATGTAGAAATCTGATAACGAACACCAAGTAAAAATCATAATGTAATAATCTTTAATCCGTAGGATTCTAGGAATAATTGTATTAATTTGCACAATAACAAATGTGAGTTAATATGATTATTTCGAGATTATTTAAATAAATTGTTAAATTATTATGTATGGTTGCTATTGCTTGTTTATTTACTTTGACACCATCCCAGTTATCACACTGCAAGTTCCCTTTGCTATGCTTTATATTGAATGATATCGGGTTGAAATGATAAATACCCACTTAAATAACTTGGCCTAGGATAGACAATTAAAAATAAGAAACCCGATTGGTCAACAAAAATTATTTTGAAATTGAAATCTATTTGAAATTTAGGAATGAACTTAATAAATTGTTTGGAAATCAAGTAACGACTTAATGGATTTAATTGAAATAAATTAATGAATTTAATTGAAACGGATTAATAAATCTATTTAATTGAAGAAAATGAATTGGCGAATTTGATTGAAATAAGATTTAAAACTAGTGAGTTTTAGAATTTAATAATTTAATTTATTAGATTGGTAGATTTAGATTTAAACTGAGTTTAAATTAAATAGATTGAACTTATCATAGATAATAATTTAGATTTAGGGAATTTTGACTTGAATGGAATACGAAACTAACTAAAGTTTTATGGATTTAATTCAGCAATAATTTAAATGTAAAGTGATTTTAAACTTAATGAAATTGATTTAATCAAATTTATGATTATATTTAGAATTGAGATAAATAGAATTTGATTTAACGATTCGAACTTAATTGACCGTTAAATTTGAATCAATTGATTTTGAACTAAATTTAATAAGTGAGTTATTAAATTTAATTTGAATACTTAAGTATATTGTTAATTCAAATGTTTGAACTACAGAATTCATTTGGAAATATGATTTTTAAATATCCGAAATAAATTGAATCGTGAAATGTCAAATTTTGGAAGTCAAATTTGCACCTTGACTTTTGGACTTTGATTTGTTTGAACGCTAAGTTAACCGACCATCGGGTAATAAATACGTAGTTATTAAAGAGACCGGGATTGGATATGGACATACTCTCTGTCGATACCGAAAACCACTTTAATAACTATTTCACGCGAAGTGTTGATCCAGAACGAAGTGGATGGTTTAGTGAACGCGTTGACTGAAGAAAGAGAATGATATTGGACGACCCCTGACATGACTAAAACAGGAGCCGTGCCGGGCCATTGAGGTTCGCCACCTCTAGCGGACACACTTCTTCGATACCATATCTATTACTTTTGTGATTCGATTTGGGTGCACCCCTTGATTTGGGAGTGTTGTTTCGCGGTGTTGAGGTAGTAGCTGCTATGCTCAACATCAGTCCGGATCACGCAACTACTAGTATCCTAGTTGGTATCACCTCATGTACCTTGTCATACTGATTATCCTATTCGCGACCACTACGTTTTGTTTTGTACCTTTAGTATATGGATTGCCCTCTGGTGACTTCCGGTTTTGGGGAAACTACGGTCTTGTATATGCTCTTGGGAATAAAACGTGTTAAGGATGGAATGGGCCATGACTTAACACTATTTTAATATCGTACTTTACTGATTAGACATTATCTGCCTATCGTATCCTATTGTATATATAGATAGTTTATCGGATCCTTAGAGATGTTATTTTACCCATCTTTAAGTTATGAACTATTACCTTGCACTTGATTTAATTGTATAAGATTTTGAGTCCTGACTCGAGTGTTTCTTTTGCATATGCTCGGGTCAGTCTGAAGCTATCCAGTTGCTGATCAAGGTTGGTTGAAGATGCTGAAGGCTTAGCATTTATCTTTATCAGTCTATTTCTATTCCTGTATTGATGTCCTAGTCTGTTGGACATTTTTGGTATTAGTCACTTGATGTTAAGACATTGTTGTATATTATATAGTGGCTTCATGAACTGCTATTATGACGATGTATTTTCCGCTGCATTATTCTGTGACTGTTCTGTGATGTTGTATTGATTCTCATTTACATTTATGTATTTATAATCCCATAATGATTCGTGTTTTGTATTATTTAAGTTGACATGTGTGGATTATTGTCAATTTAAATGGTCCAAATATGCGGGTCGTTACAGTTGGTATCGGAGCTTCGGTTTCCCTAAAAGCCTTAGTTTGGGATTATATATAAACTCATTAGAGATAGGGTAGCAATACCCTAGAATGAGGAGAATCGATTTAATATCCAAATCCTTTCATTTCAAACTTCTTTGATTCGTTGATTAGACTTTCCTTAAAATTCTATGATTTTCTATCCTTTGGCTTTAACAATCTCTTTGGTTTTTCAGGATGGGTACCAGAGGAAACCATAGGGGAGGAAGGGGCCATGGTCCTGCTCAGGCTGCACCTATCGCTCCAGCTCCTGTCAAATTCACCATTCTTAGTAAGGAGTATACACAGCTGGGAGGGATTAAGTTTTCTGGATCCGAGAACATTATTGAGGCTCATGTAACGACCCGTATTTTTAACACTTTAAAAATACGAATTAAAATGAAAAATTTGGATAAAAATCCGAAGGAAATAAAATTTTGTGTTGATAAAAGTGAATTACAAGTTAAAATTCAAAACTGAATTCTGAAATAACTTATTTGTAAATTAAATATGGATGTTAACTTGTAGTGAATGTAAATAATGGATTGAATTTGATTGTAAACAAAATTGGTTATGATTGTAAACAAAGAATAAATAAAATGGTAGATTTAATAATGGAAGTTTATGTTATTGAAACTAATATAAATAAATGTAACTTAATATTACAGTTGATTGGAAGCAGATAATGACTGAAACGGTAATTCGATAAAGATGTTAACTTGTAATTGAACGTAAGTAAAGATTTAAATTTGAATGTAACAAGTAATTGAATTGAATTGAATTTGATTGTAAACAACGAAATAAATAAAATTTTACATTTAAAATTGAAGTTATAATATGGAAATCAACGTAAATGAATGTAATTTAATATTACTGTGAATTTAAATAAGATGATAGCTGAAGAAAATGAAAGTAAATGAATTATAAACTATTGATAATAATGTATAGGTAAATGGTTGATTCAATAATGAAAGTGTAAATCGAAATAAAAGAATTCATTGGAATTAAGTAACTTGAATTTGAATTACAATATAATTGAACGCTGAATCTAATATAATCTTTTATATTGGGTTTATAATGGAAAACTGCATTGTAGAAGATTGTTAATTACTGTGAAATTAAAAATGGGATTTGTGAACAATTGAAATTTGATTTAAAAGTTAATAATTTAAATTGGGAATTTTATATAAAAATTAAACAGTCGAATAATTTATTTTTCGAATATTGGATTTAATTAGACAATTAAATCGATAATTTAATAAGTTAAATTTCAAAAATAATTGTAAATCGAGTGAATATGATTGAAAATGATTTGCAAAATTTTATCTTATCATATTGGAGTTATAGTAATGTTATAGAACTTTTAAAATTGAATTTAAAGTTAATTTGTGAAAATTGAATATTTTTAATATTTAATTATTGACTGAAAATAGCCATTTTTCGAACAGTCTCAGAATTGAACGAAACCAGTTCCATTGGATCCGTAATAGTTTGTTATTGTCGGATTTCAATTTTCGTACCAATCGGAGTTATCGTTTGACCGTGGCAGCTCGAAACGCATCGAATTGTTTTAATTTTAATTCGGCGAGTTAAAATAGTCATTTTTCAAAAAGTCTCGAAATTCGACGAAACCAGTTTCATCAGATCCGTAATGTGATATTATTGTATGGTTTCAAATTTCGTGTCAATTGGATGTACTGTTTGTCCGGGGCAAGCCAAAACGCATCGAAATCGGTTTGAATCGGTTTAATTTAAAATCGATCGTTTTTCTCCGTAACTCGCACAGATGACTGAATTAGCCTCCGAAACACATTTCATTGCGTTCGGAACGTGGGGTAAACCTTAGAAACGCCAGCCGGCACGCTTCGTTTGGAGTTCGGAAAATTTCGGATGAATAGTGTCGCGTATTTTTCTATAAAAGCCCCTCACTTATTTCATTTTGTAAAAGAACTAGGGTTTCTCTTTGTAGCCGCCACATTTACAGCCAATGGCCAAAATTTCATCTTCTTTCTTCCCTTAATCTCTCTCAATCCGTAAGGAATTAGAGGAAGTTGTCAACTACAAACTTGTAGAGCATTGCGAGAGCTTCAAATCCATACGGAGATGATCGAAAACGGAGCAACGGATCAACGGGAAATCGAGCTCGAAGCTGCTGTGTTTTTCACACATTTCGAGGCCAAAGGAGCAGCCGAGCTTCAAGCTATTCCAGGCGTTGGTGGCTCGTGTGGTGGCGCGCGTGGTGGTGGTCCCTGATCGTCTTCAAGCTGCTCGGTGTGGTCGTGAAAATTGCTTGAAGATGGCGGCTAATGGGTTTTGGTGAACGTGTTTTCACGTTGAAGAAGATGATGGGAAGGTGCGGCCCAGATCTGAAGATGCAGAAACGAACGGCCAGATCTGAAGCTAGGGTTTGAAATTTAAATTAAAAGCTGAAATTGTTTATTTAAATTCGTGTAAACTTTAAAATAGCATAACTTTTTCATACGAGGTCCGATTGGAACGAAACTTTTTGCGTTGCAATCGTAATGACGAGAGCTTCAAAATGAAACTGGTTTGGATGGATTTGGAGATGGTGGAAATTTGGGCTAAAGTTGGGCGTCGTCCAGTTTTAGTTCCAAACCGGAACGTCTCGGCGACAACAGAAAATCAAAGTAAGTGTTTTATAATGCTCACAATGTACTAAATATCTTTATGGTAGTTAAATTTGACATTATGAAGTGTTATGATTTTATTTGTCGTTGTTTGATAAAATTTAATTGTCATATAGATTGTCATTTGAATTAACCGTTGAAAATTAAATTGACAGTTAAATTGAAATTAAAATTGAATTGTGATTGAATTACCTGACATTGATAACTATGAAATTGCCATGAATTGTATTGTCTATTGGATGATGTATTTCGATGGATGTTATTGGTCGATATTTTAAATGTTTGGATGTTTACTTGCTTATATATACACTGTTATGCATACATATGACACCGTGATTTTGTTAAGTGATATATATTCATCCCTGACATTTAATTGAAATAACTAACCACTTGGCCATAGGTTAGAGAATTATATACGGACACCGGGTTGGTTAAATTAAATGATTTTAAAAGTTGTTTTGAAATTATTTAAATGAATTGATTTAAGAATAAAAATCTAATTTATGGAAATTGAATTATTTTGAATTGAAGCTCGAGATGTTGGAATTTAAACTTGGTAAATGAAATGGATTAATTATTCGAAGTTTAGATTTTTAAGAAAAATTGAAATATGGCGTAAAGTTTCGAAAGTCGATTTTTTTTAAAAGATTGGACTTTTAATCGAACTCTGAATATTTCTAAGAAAATTTATATGCAATGATATTTCAAGTTTGAGTTTGGAAGTGAAAATTAATTTGAAATTGAGATTTAATTAATTTGGAATTAAATTGAAATTGAAATTTAAATAAATTTGTGAATTGAACTAAATTGAAACTATTGAATTAAATTTGAAGATAAAATTGATTTGAATAGGATTTGAACTGAAATTGATTTGGAATGTAATACTTAAATGAATTCTTGAAATCCGAATATTAATCTAAGTTTATTAAATGGGAATTGTTCTAGAAATTAAGTAAACTACTTAATACGGATGTTTAATTTGAAGTATATTCTAATTTGAATACGAAATGGTTTTAAAGCGAATCTTATATTTTTATATAAATATATGAACTGTTTTGAAATGTGAAATATTTAAAGTTTCGAAATATATTGGAAGTGAAATTGTTTATTTTGTCGATTTAAACTGTCCAAAAAGGCGGGTCGTTATAGCTCAGCAATGGCTTAAAGGTTTAGAGATGATATTTTCTGGTCTAGAGATCACTGATGCTCAGAAGCGTCAGCTTGCTGCCTGGCAACTTCAGGATGCCGCGCAAGATTGGTGGGAATCAGTTACTTCTCGTATCGAGGAGAACACCATCACTTGGACCCAGTTTAGGTATAAAATTATTTGGATTTCGTAGTCTAAATTCTTCTTTTAATCTTTAGAATGTTATTCATCTTGTCTATCTTTTGATTAGGGATACTTTCTCGGCACAATGGATGCCCGCTGCTGGGAAAACCCAACTTTATAGAGCTTTCATGGACCTTAAGCAAGGCAGTATGACTTTTTCGGAGTACGAGAGAAAATTCAACGAACTCTCCAAGTTCGGCCCGGGATTGATTGATACACCGCTTCTAAAGAACGAGAAGTTCATTTTGGGAGCTAGACCAGAGTATTATGACTTGCTTACTGGCCACACTCACTGCACCTTCACAGAGCTTGTTGACTATGCTCTTAGATATGAGGCAAAGCCTAGGGGACCTACCGCCAAGGCTGCTCCTACTCAGCCCTCCTCTAGCTAGCCTGGGAAGAGGAAGATGAACTTTGATCAACAAAAGAAAGCTTGGCAGAAGACTACAGGATTGGGATATGCTCAGAAAAGCCCAATCGACCTTGCTAATATCACTTGATTCAAATGCGATAAGAAGGGCCATTATGCTAATAGTTGTCCATCTTCAGGAGCTGCTGTTCCGCCACCTTCTACGTCTAGGAAAGATTTATGCTATGTCTGCCTCCAGCCGGGCCATTTCAAGATAGACTGCCCAATGTATAAGCGTGGCACACCATCTGGAGTATTTGCTATCACCACTCCTACACCGCCTGCTCAGGATGACCAAGGTACCTTACGAAGTACTTTTTCATTACATGATTTACCTATTAGGGTATTATTCGATACTGGTGCTTCTCATAGCTTCATATCTATTGATCTTTGCAATAAGCTCAACTTGAAACCAACTCTTGCTACTACTTCCTTATGCGTCTCCAACCCTATTGGAGGACCTGCCAACCTCAGTAGAATTTGTAAGGAGGTTGTGCTCTTGTATGGAAGATATCGATTCACTTGGGATTTTTATGTGCTTGGCTTCGCAGCATTTGACATCTTGTTAGGTGCTGATTGGTTAAGAAAATTCGATGTTGTTATTTCTTACAAGGCTCGTTCTGTTTCTCTAGTCAATGACAAGGGTCTACCGCTTGTCATTGAATGCAAATCACCGCAGAAATATGTCGGAAGCTTCATATTCTCTCTTGATGCTCACCCGGATGATCTTAGTACTACTCCTATTGTTCGGAAATTTCCCGATGTATTTGGAGAGGTCAACTCTCTACCGCCTAAACGGGAAATCGATTTCCGCATTGACCTTATTCCCGGAGCTAGTCCCGTAGTTCTCCCTCACAGAAGGATGGCTCCTAAAGAGAAAGCTGAACTCAAAACTCAAATTGATGATCTATTTGCTAGAGGTTTGATTAGGAGAAGTTGTTCTGAATGGGGCGCCGTAGTTGTATTTGTCACCAAATCGGATGGATCTCTTCGCATGTGTGTTGATTACAGGGAGCTGAACAAACGCACTCTCAAGAACCGCTATCCGATGCCTCGCATCAATGATTTATTCGATCAGCTCCATGGAGCTAAAGTTTTCTCCCAACTTGATCTTGCCACGGGGTTCCACCAACTCAGAGTAGCAGAAGATAGTATTCATAAGACAGCTTTCCGTACCGAGAACGGATTCTATGAATGGTTGGTTATGCCATTCGGTTTGACCAACGCACCTGCTTATTTCGTCGACTTGATGAATCGAGTCTTCCGTGATGTGCTTAACAAGTTTGTTCTTGTTTTTATTGATGATATTCTCGTTTTCTCCAAAGACGAGAAGGAGCACGAGACACACCTTGCTTATGTTCTGGAAACTCTCCGAAATCATCAACTTAAGGCCAAATTCTCTAAATGCCACTTCTGGCGAGACGAAGTGAGATTCCTGGGCCACATAGTTTCTGAAAATGGGATTTCGGTCGATCCAGCTAAAATCGCCGTAATCAATGTAAGTTCTATCCTATTCGTTATTTCTATTCAATTCATCTTATCCCTTTCTAATTTGAAATTTATCTATAGGATTGGGAGACTCCCAAAACTCCCACAGATATCCGTAGCTTCTTGGGCTTGGCCGGCTATTATCGTAGATTTATTGAGCACTTTGCCCGGATTTCTGCCCCACTCACTGCTTTAACCCGAAAGGATGTCAAGTTTATTTGGAGTGAGAAGTGTGAATCAGCTTTTAATAAGTTGAAGTGTAAGTTAACTTCAGCTCCAGTTCTTGCGGTGATCGATGGAAGTGAAGAATTAACTGTCTATACAGATGCTTGCCGAGAAGGTTTAGGCGCTGTTCTTATGCAAAACGGAAAGGTTATTGCTTATGCTGGCCGCCAGTTGAAGATCCATGAAGTAAACTATGCAGCTCATGATCTAGAGCTTCTTGCAGTTGTATTTGCTTTAAAACTGTGGAGGCATCATCTTTTGGGAACTAAATTTGAATTATTCACCGATCATAAGTCCTTGAGATATATCTTTTCTCAGAAGGATTTGAACCAGAGACAAGTTCGATGGCTTGAATTCTTAGCTGCATATGATCTCGATATCAATTATACTCCTGGGAAAGCAAATGTTGTAGCTGATGCTTTGAGCCGTAGCAAAGCATTGTCATGCTGTAATCTTGTAGAAGGCATGCTATTTCAGCTTGTTATCTCCCCATATCTTGTGGATCGCATCAAGGACAAACAATATGAGGACACCTTGCTCTATCGCATGAAGGAGTTAGTTCTTGGTAGAGTTGGAAATACCGACAGTAAAGTGGGAGCACAGATAGATAGTAATGGAGTTCTGAGGATTGACAACCGTATTTGCGTTCCCAATGTCGATGGATTGAGACAAGAAGTGCTTAGAGAAAACCATCAGTCATCACTTTCATTTCATCCGGGCGTCACTAAGATGTATCGAAATATGAAGCGTTTATATTGGTGGAGTGGGATGAAGAGAGATATTTCCATATATGTCAGTAGATGCACCACTTGCCAGCAAGTCAAGGCCGATCACCGGAAGACAGCAGGATTACTTCAACCCCTAGAGGTTCCGGGTTGGAAATGGGAGCAGATTTCCATGGACTTCATTGACGGATTACCGAGGACCAGAAAAGGCAACGAGAGTATATGGGTGATTGTTGATAGGTTGACAAAATCTGCTTACTTTATTCCTGTTAAGACCACTCGTACTGCTTTGAGTTTGGCCGAGATATATATGAGAGAGATTGTTAGACTTCATGGAGTTCCATCTAGTATTGTGTGCGATAGAGACCCTTTATTCAATAGTAAATTCTGGAAGGCATTTCAGGACGTCTTGGGCACTAAACTGAATCTGAGCACAGCTTATCATCCTCAAACAGATGGCAAAACTGAAAGGGTGAATCAGATTTTAGAGGATCTGCTTCGTGCCTGCATTATTGATTTCGGTGGATCTTGGGAAGACCATCTCCATTTGGTTGAATTCACTTATAATAATAGTTATCAGGTAAATCAAAATTTCAATTTGAATAAGTAAATTTGAATTGAAATTTAACCACCTTTATATTCAGGCAAGTATCGATATGGCACCGTTCGAAGCTTTATATGGACGACCATGCAAATCGCCAGCTTGTTGGATTGAGCCTGGTGATCGATTGATTCTTGGCCCAGATATGATTATAGAAGCATCCGAGAAGGTTAATGAAATCAGAAGAAAGATGAAGACCGCACAAGATAGACAGAAAAGCTATGCTGATAGGCGTAGAAGAGATTTAGAATTCCTGATTGGGGATAAGGTATTCCTTAAGGTATCACCCTTAAAGAATGTTATTCGATTTGGTCGTAGAGGAAAGCTGGCTCCTAGATTTGTTGGACCATTCACTATCACTGAGAGAATTGGTACACTAGCCTACAGAGTTGCACTACCGGAGAAATTTGAGGGCGTGCACAACGTCTTCCATGTTTCACATCTTCGGAAAGTGGTACACGATCCATCCTTGACCATTCCTATTGCTCAGTTAGATGAGGTTGATATTGAGCCGGATTTGACTATAGAGAGGAGACCACTTCGTATTGTTGATAGGGATACAAAGCAACTTAGAAGGAAGTCGGTTAGCCTAGTCAAAGTCCAATGGAGTCCCGATGATCGTGATTGCACTTGGGAAACCGAGGAGAGTATCCGGGATTCTAATCCAGAATTATTTGTTGAAGGTAAATTCCATTCTATACTCTTTACTATATTCAATGATCTATTCTGAATCCATTGTATCTTTGTTATCTGTTCTTCCACTCTTTACTTTGTTCCTTTTCGAGGACGAAAAGTCTTGAGTAGGGGAGAATGTAACGACCCTGAAATTCCGACCCAATTTTAAAAATTTTAGAACCGTTATTTTAATATAAAATGTGAAACTTACATAAGATTTCAATCAACGTCCAAACTTTGTTTCTAAATTGCGCCTAGATGATTGTAGATATGGGTAAAGTTTCGTCGGAAAATACCGCAGTAAACTTCGTGCGCGTTTTACTGCACATCAGTTCATTTAAAACGTGAAAAATTTCATCTTCCGAACCTAAATATTTTTACATAGAAAAATTCTAAATCATTTTCTGACAAAGGCGTCATTTTTCGTTTTTCAAAATTCGGATATCTTTAGCTCCGTCGATCTTATTCTTCGGTGTTTTGCTACATTCCCCGTAAATGGGAATTTCAAATATTCACAAACGATTTCCGTTACCGCTCAAACTTCACATTTGGAATACGCCTAGATAGACATAGGTGTACGCCAAATTTCGTCGAAAAATATTGTAGTAAATTTCGCTCGTCAAATTTACGTATTAGTTTTAATTTTATGTGTAAATTTTCTATCGTCCGAACTCAAATATTTTTCGCAATGTTGCATAAGAAAAATATTCTGATCATGACGGCGCATTTCGTTTCGTCAAATTTCGCTTTTAATTGCTAGTTGAAATGTTCACTCGTACAAATGGTTCAATAAGATTTACCACTTCGCAAACAATGTCAAACCATCAATATCTTCATACCGTTGAGTCCGCCTCGACGCGCTGATCAAAACGGTATATTTATTTGTGCCAATCGGAGTTCGGCATTGCAAACGATAAATTGTTAACGGAGCGCAAACCGGTCCGTTACGCAGCAAACCATTACCCAACATTTCAACATTTAAATTTTGGAGCCATTCAGCTGCCTTGGGAACCCAAATAGCCTCCATTTTAGAAATCATCATTGCATTGTCCTCTGCACACTCTAAACCCTGTTATTTATCTCCCTTCATTTACTCCCCTGCAACCCAGCTCATTCATTTATTGCTTTGCAACACTTTGCCTCAGAGAGAAACTTGTACGTAACTTTTACTCCTCTGCCTTTTCTTTTTCACCTTCCTCCCCGCTGCTTCTTCTCTTCATGTTTCTTTTGTTTCTTTACTCCCTCCCTCTGTTCTCTTTTGTCACGTCTGCATATTTTGTCTTGTTTTATTTTTTTTACTTCAAAACCCCTCCTTTCTCCTACACGTACTCGGCAACTCCCCACCACGTCCCGCAACACCAGCCTGCACCGCCTCACCTTCCCACGCGCCCCACCATGTCCCGCAACACCAGCCTGCACCGCCTCACCTCCCCACGCGCCCCACCACGTCCCGTAACACTAGCCTGCACCGCCTCACCTCCCCACGCGCCCCGCCACGTCCCGCAACACCAGCTTGCCGCCGCCCAGCCCCGCGTCCCCACCGCTCCAGCCGACCAACATAGCCCACCCTCTCCTGCTTCCTCCCAGCTTGGCCGACCATCTTCTCCCCTCTAGCCACCTTGTTCTCTTATGTATATATACACTTACAGTTTTACAAGTTTTGGGTTATGGAATAGGATTTGTTGATAGCATATAAGATGTGTGTGTATCTTAGTTTATATAGTTTGTTGAGTTTTGAATGTGTCAATTCATAATAGTTTATTTTATATATATGCTGCTTCAGCTGATATAGGTTAGTGTATATTAGTTATAGATTAATGTCTCTTATATGTTGCTTCGTGTATATTAGTTTATATAGGTTAGTCTTGGCTTCGGCTGATTTATTTGGTAGTTCCTGGGTACAGTATAAACTATATATTTGAGTTGTTAGATTATAGGAGTTAAGGTACAATATTAAGTTGCAGTATAAAACATGTTGGATATTTTGTGGGGTACAGAAAAAAAAAATTATATTTGTGAGTTGTCATTATGTGAACTGTAGTGGTTTAGCAAGGTCATATGGTTATACGGCAGTGTTTTAAAAGTTAGGGTACAGAACTGATTGCATAAATTTGATTTCATAATTTTGTACCAACATTTTTGACGTTGTTTAGAAATTTTGCTTTACATGATAACTTATAAATATACAGTGGTTTCCGTTGTTCGAGATTAGCAGTATATATGTATTTTAATAAACTTGGCGTGTTGTTTCAGCCACCGCTCCGGATTCTTAGGACATCGCTTCGGCTCATTCGCTCTCATCCCGACTTGTTTGGTATGGTTTATATATATACAGATCGATATATATACATTGTATTAAACTATTGATTGAATAATCTTTTGTTTGATTTATAGTTCGTATTCGTGCTCGTGTCATCTATCTAGTCTATCCATTTTCGTGCTTCGCCGTCATCTTCTTCAACCACGCAAGGTGAATATTTTATATTCACGACTCAATCTATTATGCTATGATAATCAAGTGATAATTGTTGTTAATATTAATCTGGATATTAAATTGTTTATTGTTAAAATTTGGTTGAAATAAACTGTAAATTTCTTAAAATGTGACGCCATGTATTGTTTAAATAAATTAAACATGTTGAACTGTAATATGATGTTAACTAGGGTAAATAATAGTGACATTAAAATTGATGTGTACGATTGATGTAGAAATCTGATAACGAACACCAAGTAAAAATCATAATGTAATAATCTTTAATCCGTAGGATTCTAGGAATAATTGTATTAATTTGCACAATAACAAATGTGAGTTAATATGATTATTTCGGGATTATTTAAATAAATTGTTAAATTATTATGTATGGTTGCTATTGCTTGTTTATTTACTTTGACACCATCCCAGTTATCACACTGCAAGTTCCCTTTGCTATGCTTTATATTGAATGATATCGGGTTGAAATGATAAATACCCACTTAAATAACTTGGCCTAGGATAGACAATTAAAAATAAGAAACCCGATTGGTCAACAAAAATTATTTTGAAATTGAAATCTATTTGAAATTTAGGAATGAACTTAATAATTGTTTGGAAATCAAGTAACGACTTAATGGATTTAATTGAAATAAATTAATGAATTTAATTGAAATGGATTAATAAATCTATTTAATTGAAGAAAAATGAATTGGCGAATTTGATTGAAATAAGATTTAAAACTAGTGAGTTTTAGAATTTAATAATTTAATTTATTAGATTGGTAGATTTAGATTTAAACTGTGTTTAAATTAAATAGATTGAACTTATCATAGATAATAATTTAGATTTAGGGAATTTTGACTTGAATGGAATACGAAACTAACTAAAGTTTTATGGATTTAATTCAGCAATAATTTAAATGTAAAGTGATTTTAAACTTAATGAAATTGATTTAATCAAATTTATGATTATATTTAATGTAACGATGAATGTAAATATGATTTGAGATAAATAGAATTTGATTTAACGATTCGAACTTAATTGACCGGTAAATTTGAATCAATTGATTTTGAACTAAATTTAATAAGTGAGTTATTAAATTTAATTTGAATACTTAAGTATATTGTTAATTCAAATGTTTGAACTACAGAATTCATTTGGAAATATGATTTTTAAATATCCGAAATAAATTGAATCGTGAAATGTCAAATTTTGGAAGTCAAATTTGCACCTTGACTTTTGGACTTTGATTTGTTTGAACGCTAAGTTAACCGACCATCGAGTAATAAATACGTAGTTATTAAAGAGACCGGGATTGGATATGGACATACTCTCTGTCGATACTGAAAACCACTTTAATAACTATTTCACGTGAAGTGTTGATCCAGAACGAAGTGGATGGTTTAGTGAACGCGTTGACTGAAGAAAGAGAACGATATTGGACGACCCCTGACATGACTAAAACAGGAGCCGCGCCGGGCCATTGAGGTTCGCCACCTCTAGCGGACACACTTCTTCGATACCATATCTATTACTTTTGTGATTCAATTTGGGTGCACCCCTTGATTTGGGAGTGTTGTTTCGCGGTGTTGAGGTAGTAGCTGCTATGCTCAACATCAGTCCGGATCACGCAACTACTAGTATCCTAGTTGGTATCGCCTCATGTACCTTGTCATACTGATTATCCTATTCGCGACCACTACGTTTTGTTTTGTACCTTTAGTATATGGATTGCCCTCTGGTGACTTCCGGTTTTGGGGTAACAACGGTCTTGTATATGCTCTTGGGAATAAAACGTGTTAAGGATGGAATGGGCCATGACTTAACACTATTTTAATATCGTACTTTACTGATTAGACATTATCTGCCTATCGTATCCTATTGTATATATAGATAGTTTATCGGATCCTTAGAGATGTTATTTTACCCATCTTTAAGTTATGAACTATTACCTTGCACTTGATTTAATTGTATAAGATTTTGAGTCCTGACTCGAGTGTTTCTTTTGCATATGCTCGGGTCAGTCTGAAGCTATCCAGTTGCTGATCAAGGTTGGTTGAAGATGCTGAAGGCTTAGCATTTATCTTTATCAGTCTATTTCTATTCCTGTATTGATGTCCTAGTCTGTTGGACATTTTTGGTATTAGTCACTTGATGTTAAGACATTGTTGTATATTATATAGTGGCTTCATGAACTGCTATTATGACGATGTATTTTCCGCTGCATTATTCTGTGACTGTTCTGTGATGTTGTATTGATTCTCATTTACATTTATGTATTTATAATCCCATAATGATTCGTGTTTTGTATTATTTAAGTTGACATGTGTGGATTATTGTCAATTTAAATGGTCCAAATATGCGGGTCGTTACAATTAGGGCTGTGATATTCTCCTACATGAAGCACTTTGATCTTCTAGATTTCACAAGTTTCTTAACATTCAAAAAATAGGTGTTAGTTTGTTTGATTGGCTTGCTGGCACCAAACACAACTACATGCAGTTAGCATACCCATATGAAAAAGAAAGTCCTGAGTTAATATGCATTTTTTACAACTCTCCATAAAAATAAATTTTGTTTATGTTTCCCTAAGCTTTCCTAAACTCGCTTGTTCCATGGATCGATTTCCAAATTAGCGATACTTAATTAGAATAAGCTCGCTTGTATAATCTTTGATGGAGTGTACTTCAGGCTATATTCCCCTAATAAGGAATCTTCTTCACTGAGAATAGGCTTTGCTTTTTTCATAGTCGACCAAAGCTACCTAACATTTTGACAGATTGATGGAGGCAAGTTTATGGTGCCAAAGTGACAGTAATTAGGGAATTTTGCATTTATGTATATACCACTTTTTATCATCTCCGAGTGGGTCAGCTTTTCTTAAGTATAAATCCTCTGTCGACCCAAGGAGCATTCCAAAAAGTGACACGTAGATTGTTCCTCGTTATAAGCAATATCATGGATCCAAAGTTGTCTCAAGAGTCTAGAATTCCCTTCCATATCAGCCTTGAATTCTTATTTTTATCGAGTGACCAAAAGTCTTTGTTGGTAATACAATGGTTGACACAACACTGCTTCCAAATTGACTTATTGATTCCAAAAAGGTTACTAAAATGTAATGTATTAGCCGCTTTATTCCATTTTAGCAAATTAATGACACCAAGGCCTCCATACTTCAAGGGAATTTGCAGTTTGCTATAGGATATAGGAATGGGTTTCCTAAAGAAGGGGTTCCCTATCTATAGGTAACAATCTTGCTCTAGCATATGCGTGAGTTTCTCAGGAAGCAAGAATGTTCTCGAATAGTAGATTTGCATTGAGAAAAAGATATATTTAATGATAGTTAATCTTCTAGCTTGACTTAGGAATTTATCGTGTCACATATAGTATATTTCTCTTTTAATAATATATTTAGCATTTCGATAATTATGAGCAAAACTCAAAGGGTCCCCTTACCTAAGCCCCTCATTGCCAATGAAGTAACCAAAAGTCTCCCAATTCACCGGAACTAAGAAGCTAATTGGCATGATGAAAGTTTCAATCCATCTTATGGATTTAGAAGAGGAACTCATCCTTAAAAGAGTATATGTGATAACAAGTCATTTAGTAGAGTCATAAGCTTTCATTATAGTTAGAATTGTTGAATTTTGAGAGATCTTTGATTTAATGAAGAAAGAACGCAGACTTATTTTTATTGATAGCAACTGAAATGTTATAGAGTAAATTGATACATTCGGATGCCTTTGTTGCAGTATTTAAATACAATTGTATTATAAAACAGGCTACGGGCCATGACACCCGTATCAGCCTAATATACCATATGCGGAGATAAAAAGAGATAAAATGAGATAAAATTGAGTTGCACCCAACATATATTCCATTCTTTTACTCCCCCCTCAACCGAATGCTAGGGTTAGGGTTTCCATTTCCTTGAGCGATTTGGAGCTTCGGTTGCGCTACTTCCAAAAATTAATTTTTTTCTTCTTCAATCTTTTGCTTAAAACATCTGCTTGCATGAAATCAAAGACTAATTTGTTGTTTTGCAGATCTGAGATAAGATGATAAAGTAATTGAAATACGTATGCGATCTATCCTTTGCAGTCACTTCGACTCATCTTCTGGAATGGATCTAGAGTAAAATATAGCTATAGATTTGAGAAAGGAGGGATCTTTAGCTCTGTCCTTCATTAATTGCTTCGACTTTCAGATCCTCTCTGAACCGATGGAAGATTTTTGCTGGTAGTGCCATTATAAGTATATCTGCACGTTGGTAAGATAATGGTAAGTGATTCACTTGGAGTTTTCTTTTTTGTATCAGTTCACGAACAAAATATAGGTCAATCTCTATGTGTTTAGTCCTTGAATGCAACACTGGATTAGCTGCCATGTAGACTGTACTTTGATTGTTGCACCACAGTGTTGGTTTCATCTCTATTTTGATTTTCATTTGTGAAAGTAATGATTGTATCCAAGTAATTTCTGTTGCGGCACTGGCAATACTCCTGTATTCAGCCTCTGTGCTGGATCTGGAGATGGTTGTCTGCTTCTTTGAGCACCATGAAATTGGACTGTTGCCTAAGTATATATAGTAGCATGTCACCGAATTTCTCTCATCAACATCTATAGCCCAATCTGCATATGCTGTGATGTTTAATCTTCTGCATTTTTTCAGTGTGAGACCATAATTTGTTGTGCCATTGAGATATCTGAGAATACTGTTAGGAAATCAATTCTATGGTTTCGATGATAACAACTATACAATAGAAATCGAATGTACATATATATCTATATTTACATGTAGTTGATAGAGTAACATCACCAAAGAGACTAAAACAATACTCAAGAGAAGAATCAAAAGATGTCAAATCAGTAGAAGTTGAAGAGAAATGGGACATGCACAAGATAAAGCAACATGCAAACTTTCAGACATCTGAGAGCACTATCCAGACATCTGAATAATTCCTCTGGCTTATAATTCAGAAGCAATCAGACGTCTGGTTGCCAATGTCAGACGTCTGAAAAGTACCTAGGCCTAAAACAGATATGAAGACCAGACGTCTGAGGTTACCTTCCAGACGTCTGATTCGAGACTCGACTGTGCATTTTCAAAGATCAACTGCCACATTCGAAAAGACACATCCACTTCTCTTTGTCGCAACTCTTCATCACCATCAGAAGCAACTTTACGGAGATTACAACAGATGCAACCATACAAGAAAACTCTTCATCACTATAAATAGCATCAGGAATTCAAGAGAAGAACTTACCTGACTTACTTACACTCTTATCTCTTGTACTCTGATTTATTCCTGATCTATAAGCAATCAAATACCTGTAATTAACCCTTCCATATATACAGAACTCCTCATTCAAATATTCTCTAGATAGATATATATTGGAAGCACTTTTGTACTCAATAGTCAACATCCGTGTTATAGAACACATTCTTGACAAAGAAACTTTGCTATTGTAAACCTGTTCATCCGGGTCAAGCGAGGGTTAGTTGAAAGGAAATTCCGAAGAGGAGCTTCGGGACTGGACGTAGGACGGGAGGTCCGAACCAGTATAAAATACCGGTGTGATTATTTTCATTTACTTTGCTACTATCGTTTATAGAGTTATATTATATAGTTAGTTGTTTATACTTGCATACAATCTATACGATCCACTCATATAGACTTTCAATTGGTATCAGAGCAAGGTTCGTTTAAAATAACAGTAACACATTTTTTAAATCATTCTAATATGGCAAGTATTTTTCAAGAAGGACAATCCACAGCACGACCCCCACTTTTTAATGGCTCTAATTATTCATATTGGTCTACACGTATGAGAATTTTTATGGAAGCTAATGGTTTAGAAATTTGGTCAGCCACTCAAGATAAATATGAAGCTCCAACTACTGCTATGAACACATGGACCGATGCACAAAAGACCTTAGCATCAAATAATGCTAAAGCTATGAATGTTCTGTTTTGCTCACTTGACAAAAATGAATTTTCACGTGTCATGTTATGTACAACTGCATTTGATATTTGGCGTACCTTACAAATTACACATGAAGGTACAACAAAGGTCAAACAAACTAAAATTTCAATTTTGCAAAATCAATTTTCATCATTTAAAATGAAACAAAATGAAACTATAGTAGACATGTATTCTAGATTTCAAACTATTCAACATGATCTTATGGCATTAGGAGTTAAGTTTACTGATTTTGATTTAGTTTCTCGAATACTCAACTCTTTAACACCTGATTGGGAAAGAAAGGTATTAGCTATTGAAGAAGCTAATGATCTCTCCACTCTCAAAGTTGAAGAGTTGATAGGAAATTTGATGTCCTATGAAGCTAATTTGCAGGCACGTAAAGAATTAAATTCGGAGACGAAGAACATAGCATTTCCATCAATAAAGAATGATGACTCAGATTTAAATGAAAATGAGATAGTATTCATTGCCAAAAACTATAATAGATTCAAGAAATTTAGAAAGATGACCAAGTTTCAAAAAGAAGGAAAACCCAACTCAACAAATCTATCTCAAATTAAGTGCTATGAATGTGATCAATACGGACACATGAAAAAGGATTGCCCAAAAATTAACAATGATAAAAAGAAGAGCAAATTTGAAAAACTCAAAAAGAAGAAAGCTTTCAAAGTAACGTGGGATGACTCCGATTCTTCATCTTCAGAAAGTGATAGCGATAGTGACGGAGAACAAGCTAATGTGTGTTTTATGGCACAAAAAGTTGAGGTATGTCCGGAACTTAGCTATGAAGAATTACTTGAACTTAGCATAGAATTAGATGATAAATTTAGACAAATTAAAAAATTGAACAAAGAATATATAGCAAAAGTAAATAGATTAGAACTTGAAGTAGGAATGTTGAAAGATGAAAAAACTATTTTAGAAGAAGAACTTGAAATATCTCAAGAAAAACTAAGAAATAATGTGATAGAAAGTGAGAACATTACTCTAGTAAAAGAAAATGTTGATCTTAAAAATAATATTGAATTATTGAAAACAGAAAATAGAGAGTTAAAAGAAAAATTAGATAAAATTACCAATAATGTATCAAAATTCAACAAAGGAAAACAAGATTTGGAAAATCTTATCAAAACATCAAAACCATCAGGTAATAGAAATGGAATAGGATTTAAAAAATGTTCTAAACAAAAGGAAAATAATGCAAAAAAATTAATCATATAAAAACTAGAAGTTTATCTAAACAAAAATTGAATACCAAAAATATGAAAATTTGGGTTCCTAAAACAAATAATAATTTAATTAGACAAAAGCACATCAGTAATTACTTAGAAAATGTAGTCTATAATAAAAACTATATTTATAAAGGTACCAAACCATCTTGGGTGTGGCTACCTTCTTCTAACAATTAGGACCCTAACCAAATATATGGGTACCAATTAAAACATTTTTTATCTTGCAGGTACTCAAAATAAAAAATAAGGAGAAATGGATACTAGATAGCGGTTGCTCCAAACATATGACCGAAAACTCAAAAATGTTATCAAATATAACATACATCGATGGTGGAACGGTAACATTTGGAGATAATTCAAAGGGATTTGTCATAGGCATTGGAGAAGTCATCAACTCTGGTATATCTAATTCTCCTATTATTACAAATGTTTTACTAGTAGAAAATTTAAAACACCACTTGTTAAGCATTAGTCAATTATGTGATAAAGGTTTTCAAATAAATTTTGAAAAAGATAAGTGTAATATTTTAGATAATAACAAACAACTCATTTTTGAAGGTTTTAGAAACAAAAATATTTATGTATTAAACATGAATATTAATAAAAATTCAAACTTATGCTTAACTGCTAAACATGATGATCCATGGTTATGGCATAAACGATTTTGTCATATTAATTTTAAGAATATTAATAAGTTAGCTAAACATGAATTAGTAAGAGGGTTACCTAAAATAAGTTACAAAGTAGAAAATTTATGCGATGGTTGTCAAATTGGTAAACTAAAGAAAAGCTCGTTTAAATCTAAAAATAATATTTCTACAAAACAACCATTAGAATTATTACATTTAGATTTATTTGGTCCAACACAAATAAGATCTATTAATCACAATAAATATGTTTTTGTAATAGTCGATGATTTTTCGAGATATACATAGACTTTATTTCTAAAACACAAAAGCGATACTTTTGGTATGTTTAAAATATTTGCAAAACGAATTAAAACTCAAATGAATTTGAAAATTAAAAATATTAGAAGTGATCATGGATGAGAATTCGAAAATGATCTTTTTTTCAAACTTTTGCAATAAAAAGGGAATAACTCATAATTTTTCTTTTCCTCGTACACCTCAACAAAATGGTGTCGTAGAAAGAAAAAATCGTACATTACAAGAATGTGCACAAACATTATTAAATAGTAGCGGATTACCAAAACACTTTTGGGCCGAAGCTATTGCTACATCTTGTTATGTATTAAATCGAGTAACTATTCGCCCAATGACTAAACAAACTTGTTTTGAAATATTTTTTGGTAAAAAACCTAAAGTATCATACTTTAAAACTTTTGGCTCAAAATTTTTTATATTAAATACAAAAGATAAATTAGGAAAATTTGATCCAAAAGCCGATGAGGGTATCTTTGTTGGATATTCGGATCGAAGCAAGGCATATCGAATTTTTAATAAAAGGAATAATACTATAGAAGAAAGCTTACATGTCTCATTCGATGAAAATCCTTTCAAACATCAGACTAATGATGAAGAAGAAATTATTCAACTAACAAATTCAACAAATTCTACTAATAATGAAGCAAATATACAGAATAACACTATTGTATCATCTCCTAGAATTCTTAAGAATCATCCAATAGATAATATTATTGGAGATATTAATTCAAGAGTTACTAGAAATCAACTAAATCAAATAAGCCATATAATCTAAAAGAGTTGAAAATCCTCCTCAACCATCTGTTGTTCCATCTCAACAGCCAGAACAACATAGAGAAATTACTCCTCCTCCTCCTGCTCCATTTGATTATCCAGGACAAGAATACGTTATAGAGACTCGACTAGAAACAGACCCTAATGAAATTATTCGAGATCTTACACTCAGAAATCAACATATATTATCTCAAAATCAAAAATACTTGGCTAGGCGAATCGACAAATTTGAAACTTCATTTGCTACACAACTAGCCACAGTCGAAGACTCTCTCTCCACTGTCCTATCAGTTCTAAAAGAGGTTCTACAGCGAGTTCGTGGTCCTTCACCACCTTCTGAGGATTGGCCTACTCCTGTACCCTCTCCTCCTACAAAACACTCTAAATTATTTGACGATGATCCTTCCAACGAAGCTTTGACATCTCCTTCTAAGCTAGGCACTTTTGACAAACCAAAGGAAGATGATCCAAAGGAAGCTTCTCCTAAGGAACTCTAGAATTTAGGCTTTTATTGTTTTCGCTTTCTCATTCAAATCTATGAATGTAACTTCTTCTTATTATTAATGATAATTTCTTTTTGGCTTGACCTTTTAAATATTCTTTTTGATAATGTCAAAGGGGGAGAAATATATATATAAATCTTAACAACAAAACTAAGCACATATTCAGGGGGAGATTTAAAATAATATATAAGTACATTGAACAGTTGTCATCATCAAAAAGGGGGAGATTATTAGGAAATCAATTCTATGGTTTCGATGATAACAACTATACAATAGAAATCGAATGTACATATATATCTATATTTACAGGTAGTTGATAGAGTAACATCACCAAAGAGACTAAAACAATACTCAAGAGAAGAATCAAAAGATGTCAAATCAGTAGAAGTTGAAGAGAAATGGGACATGCACAAGATAAAGCAACATGCAAACTTTCAGACGTCTGAGAGCACTATCCAGACGTCTGAATAATTCCTCTGGCTCATAATTCAGAAGCAATCAGACGTCTGGTTACCAACGTCAGACGTCTGAAAAGTACCCAGGCCTAAAACAGATATGAAGACCAGACGTCTGAGGTTACCTTCCAGACGTCTAATTCGAGACTCGACTGTGCATTTTCAAAGATCAACTGCCACATTCGAAAAGACACATCCACTTCTCTTTGTCGCAACTCTTCATCACCATCAGAAGTGAATTTACGGAGATTACAACATATGCAACCATACAAGAAAACTCTTCATCACTATAAATAGCATCAGGAATTCAAGAGAAGAACTTACCTGACTTACTTACACTCTTATCTCTTGTACTCTGATTTACTCCTGATCTATAAGCAATCAAATACCTGTAATTAACCCTTCCATATATACAGAACTCCTCATTCAGATATTCTCTAGATAGATTTATATTGGAAGCACTTTTGTACTCAATAGTCAACATCCGTGTTATAGAACACATTCTTGACAAAGAAACTTTGCTATTGTAAACCTGTTCCTCTGGGTCAAGCGAGGGTTAGTTGAAAGGAAATTCCGAAGAGGAGCTTCGGGACTGGACGTAGGACGGGAGGTCCGAACCAGTATAAAATACCGGTGTGATTATTTTCATTTACTTTGCTACTATCGTTTATAGAGTTATATTATATAGTTAGTTGTTTATACTTGCATACAATCTATACGATCCACTCATATAGACTTTCAAATACTTTTGACTACTTTCCAATGTTCTTCATGTGGTTCCTGCATAAATTATGAGACTGTGTTAACACTAAATGATATATCTGGTCTTGTTATAGTGGAGTATTGTAGGGCTCCTATAATACTTCTATACCGTTTAATGTTTAATATTGGTTCTCCTCTATATTTAGAGAGTTGTTGATGTCTGATCATTGGTGTTGGCTGAGGTTTTGCAGCATCCATTTTTGATTTGATCAGAAGCTCCTTGATGTATTTCTTTTGACTTAAAAAGATTTATGAGTCTGATTTTCTCTTTACTTCTATTCCCAGAAAGTAGTTTAGTTTCCCCAGATCCTTGATTGAAAATTATTTGTCAAGATACTGTATGATGTTGTTGATTTCATTTTCATCATTGACTGTTATAATTAGATCATCAACATATATCAGTATGTAAATAATAAGACTGTTATTAACTTTGATGAATAAAGAGTTGTCTGATTTGGTAGATTGGTAGCCTAAGTTGACTAATGTAGTTTTCAATCTATCAAACCATACTCTAGGAGCTTGCTTTAATCCATATATAGCTCTGTTTAACTTGCACACAAGATTAGTATCTTACTTGTATCCTTGTGGCTGCTCCATATAGATTTCTTCCTGCAAAATACCATTCAGAAAAGCATTATTTACATCTAACTGTCTTAAGCTCCAGTCATTGTTTAGAGCAATCGTAACAACTATTCTAATGGTTGTTGGTTTCACCACTAGTGAAAAGGTCTCACTAAAGTCAAACCCATACTGTTGTGTGTACCCTTTGGCAACAAGTCTTACTTTATGCCTAGATACAGTTCCATCTGGATTCCTTTTCAATTTGTATGTCCACTTGCATCCTGTGATATTTTTGTTGTTTGGTGGATGAACTAAACTCCATGTACTATTTTCATCAGTGCCTGATACTCTTCATCCATAGCAGTTTTCCAGTTTTTATCTTTGAATGATTGCTCAAATGTTTCAGCCTCTGTGGTACATACAGTTGTAGCATAAACTTTTGGTTTATAAATCCCACTCTTTGATCTGGTTATCATATGATGACATGTTCTGGTCTGTAATTCAGTGTCAGATGACTCTGAATTGCTGCCCTGATCAGTGTTGTCTGCAGTTTGATCTTCATGACTACATTGATCTTGATTACTTCATTCTGCAGGTGACTGAGCATGTGAAGCAGGTTGACCTTCTAAATCATGACCTGGTCCAAATGACATACTGTGTTGTGGTCCAGAGGCTCCTATTCTTTTCTCAGTTTTAGCAACATTCCATATATGTGATTGCATAGGTATACTAGGTATGGAAGTTTTTGGATTATATACTTTATGTGTAGTTTTAATACTTGCATTAGCAAATGGAAATATTATCTCATTGAAAACAATATCTCTGCTTATAAATATTCTCCCTGTTTCATCTAAACACTTATATCCATTCTGCTTAATTGGATAACCTATAAAAGTACACGGTTGAGACCTAAAGTTTAACTTATGATTGTTATATGGTCTCAAGTAGGGGAAACATAAGCACCAAAAGTCCTTAAATTTTGATAGTCTGGTTTGATCCCTAAAAGCTTTTCTAAAGGGCTTATTCCATTCAATCCTTTGGTTGGGAGTCTATTGATTAAATAAACAGCAGTACTTAATTCTTATTATATGATGAATAATGTACTTATTAAAACCTGTATAATATCTTGCACTATATACTATATAACTTGGCAAAATCATTAGTATCCATATTTTATTTGAATGTACATCTGTTACCAATGTTGTTATCATCAAAATCAATATCCGAGGTACTAACAATCTCCCCCCTTTTGATGATGACAACCATTATTATTTTGTATATATAAAATATGATATAACTCCCCCTAAGTTAGATAACTCCCCTTAATATGTGCATATGCATATTTTATATTTTTCTCCCCTTTGTCATCAACAAAAATGGATGAAAAACAAACCATTACTCCCCCCTAAATAAAGGACATAATGATATATGATGGTATACTTAATTCAAAATCAATAATCTAAGTAAAAATGATTATATGATAAACTATACTGATAAACAAGATGATATATGATTATGTGATGAACAATGTATGAAATAAAGTGGATTTTTATTTATATAATTCAATCTATACATAAATTCATTTATGTACAAGTCAAACTAACAATCCAAACTAATCAAACATCAAATTTAATAGTAACACAAATCAAACTAAAACACCCAAATCCTAAAAACTTAAAAACACACAAAGCCAAATAAAATCTAGCAAACCAAACTTATTACGAATTGTAATTATTATCTATGGTTTTCTCCTAATTATGGGGGACTTGTAGACGGGACATAAAAGGGAGTGAAGGCAAAAGTTTCCTCTTTTTTCGACGAGATTTCCATCTCGATCGAAACAAACTTCTCCAACGCTTTTGACTTCATTGTCGTCTTCGTTATTTCCCTAATCTTCCTCTTTCTCTTCCTCTTCTTCCTCTTCCTCCTCTTCATTCATAAGATTATGAGTTTCTTTATTAGGTATATCTTCTTCAATTACCATTGGATTTGTCGGATTATCCAATAGGTATTTTTGATGATTTCGCAGAATCCGGCCTTGTTTCTCTTCTTCCTTTAAGGGACGAAGTTGAACCACTTCTATTTCAGCAAACATATACAATACATGCTTTATATCATCCTCTATTTTTGTTACTTTGGTCATAGTGATGTTCTGGAGAGGGCCTTGCAATAGTATTGGGTAAGAAACAGGTGGATTAACTTCTCTTGGGCATTTGGAATTCGAAGAGGCCATGGGTTTATTTTATTTCACAAATTAGAGAAGAAGAAAGATAGAAAATTGGACTTAATTTCGAAATTTGGTGCTTATATAAGTGGTTTTCCTTTTTTGAATTTTGGAGGGAAATCTATTTTCGGAATTTTCCAGTATATATCGACATATAGGAAATGGGTATGTTGACATATGTAGTATAATTTTAACTACTTTATTTTTCTTTTAATTCTTTTATTTTTATACCATTATATCTATATCTAAGAGAACGAACATATTCCTAATTCTCTTCTAAGCTTAATAAAAGATGCTTGTGGAAATGATTTTGTTAAAATATCGGCTATTTGATTTTTCAGTATTTATAAATTCGAGTGAAATTACTTCTTTATTTACATTATCTCTCAGAAAATGATGTCTTACATCTGTATTTTTGGTTCAAGCATGATGTGTTGGATTTTTAGATAGATTTATTGCACTAGTATTATCACAGTATATTGGTGATTTAGTGAAATTTAAACCAAAGTCTTTTAAAGTTTGTTGCATATAAATTACTTGTGAACATGCTAGTGCGGTTGAAATATATTCTACTTCTGCTGTGGGCAGAGATACAGAATTTTGTTTTTTGCTAAACCAGGAAACCAGAGAGTATCCTAAAAAGGGACAAGTTTCACTTGTATTTTTTCGGTTTGATTTGCGTCTAGCATAGTTAGCATCACTATATGAAATCAAATCCAAAGAATCTTCTTTTGGGTAGAAAAGTCCATAGTCTAGTGTGTTATTTACATATCTTAATATTTGTTTTATGGATTTTAGATGAGTTTCCTTAGGTTTAGATTGATATCTTACACAGAGATAAACACTATGCATTATATCAAGTTTACTAGTAGTAATATAAAGTAATGATCCTATCATACGTCTATATAGTTTTTGATTTACCTCTTTTGAGTTTTCTTCTTTATTTAATTTCTCAATAGTTTCCATAGGAGTTGGTTTTCCACTCGAATTTTCCATGCCAAATTTTTTAACTAAGTATTTGGCATATTTTTCTTGATTTATAAAGATTCTATTATTTAATTCATACCCCCTCTTCTTAGTTTCCCCAGTATGGAATCTTCTTTGTAATCTTAAAAAGAACTGTTCCATATGTATCATTTCAAATTCCTTAATCATTATATCTGAAAATTCTTTATTTAACTATTCGTTTGTAGATCGAAATATAATATCATATACATATATTTGCATAAGTTGAATATCATTATTATTTCTCTTAATAAAAAGAGTATTATCTACCTTTCCAATTTCAAAATTGGATTGTAATAAATAAGGTTTTAGTCTATTATACCATGCTCTAGGTGCTTGTTTTAAACCATATAAATCTTTCTTTAATTTATAAACATGATTTGCTAGTTTTTCATCTTCAAAAGGTAGAGGTTATTTTACATATACATATTTTTTAATAAATCCATTTAAATGGTGTTTTTGACATCCATTTGAAATAATTTAAAATTATTATAATTTGCAAAAGTAAGTAAAATTCTGATAGCCTCTAATCTGGCTACATGAGCAAAAGTTTCATCAAATGCTATACCTTCTTGTTGACTATAACCTTAAGCAACTAACGTGCTTTATTTCTAATGACTTCTCCTTGTTCATTTATTTTATTTCTATATACCCATTTAGTTCCTATTATAATTTTATCTTCAGGTCTTGGGGCTGATTCCCAAACAACATTTCCGATGAACTGACTCGGTTCTTCTTGCATAATAAGAATTCAAGAATCATCTAATGATGCTCCTTTAGATTTTTAGGTTCAATAGTTGAGATAAAAGAAACATTACTCATTTTATTTAAATTATTTCTTGTTTTTACAACAAATTTTATGTTTCCTAAACTATTTTCTACAGGGCGATCTTTCAAATATTTTGTTCTTTTATTTGGATGTAAATTTTCGAAGTTATCATTAATTTCATTATTAGTAATTTCATTATCAATATTTTCTTCCTCATCAATATTGGTATTATCGATTTTAAAATTTTCATCAAATGAAACATTTAATGTTTCTTCGATGGTGTTAGTTCTAGTGTTGAAAATTCTATAAGCTTTGCTTCTATTAGAATAACCAAGAAAAATACCTTTTCCAATTTAGCATCAAATTTATCTAAGTTATTTTTAGTATTTAATATAAAACATTTACTACCAAAAACTCGAAAATATAATACTTTAGGCTTTTTATTATAAAATAATACATAAGGAGTTTTCATAGTCATAGTTCTTATTAGAATTCTATTTAAAATATAACATGTTGTGGCAACTGCTTCAGCCAAAGACTTTTAGGCAATTCACTATCTTTTAACATTGTTTTAGCACATTCTTATATAGTTCTATTTTTACGTTCTACTACTCCATATCGTTGCGATGTTCCTGAAAATTAAAAGTTATGTGCTATTCCTTTCGTATTACAAAAGTTTTCAAAATTACTGTTTTTGAATTCTCCTCCATGATTGCTCCTAATTGTTTTAATTTTAGTTGACATTTGATTTTGAATTCTTTCAACAAAAATTTTAAAATTTTCAAAAGCATCACTTTTATGTTTTAAGAAGATTGTCCATGTAAATCTAGAAAAATCATCTATTATTACAAAGACATATCGATTGTGATTTATTAATTGTACTTGCGATGGTCCGAAAAGATCTAGATGAAGAAGTTCAAGGGGATGAGAAGTAGAAATCATATCTTTAGATTTAAAGGAACTTTATAAAAAAAATCTAATTGATAGGCATCACATAAATTATTATCATTAAACTTATTTTAGAAAGACCCCTAACAAGTTCATATCTAGCAACTTTGAAAGATGTTTAAAATTCAAATGATAAAATATTTTGTGCGAAATCCAAGGGTTGTTAGATTCAACCGAAAGACATAAGTTGTCATTGGACACTTTCATACTTAAAATATAGATGTTACGTTTCCTAATACTTTCAAAGATAATGTTTGACTCATTATCTTCGATATGGCAGTTATATTTTTCAAACTTAATTTTAAAACCTTTTATCACACAATTGACTAATACTAAGCAAAATATGTTTTAAATTCCTAACTAGCAAAAAATTAGAAATAATAGGAGTTTTAGAGTTACCGAAATTGCCGATGCCAATCACATATCCTTTTGAATTATCTCCAAAGTTTACGATCCGCCATCTTTATAGACTATATCTTTCAAGATCTTTGGATTTCCAATCATGTGTCTCGAACATCCACTATCCAATATCCACTTATCCTTCTTGATTTGTGATATATAATTTTCAAGTGTCCGTTCACCATCAGCCATATAACAAACTTGTTTGTGCAATTCAAAAATATACCTTTCCAAGAAATCAAGTGACTTTTCAAAAAAAATAGTTTCTAAAAACATTTGGTTTCACAAATTGTTTTTCTGAAAAATTATTAAAAGTATTACTAGTCATTTAAACTTTTCAAAAATCAAATTATGAATTTTTGAAAACCTAATGCTATGATAACAAGCCATTTAGTAGAGGTATAAGCTTTCATTATATCAATTTTTGAACAACTTCAACGCTCATGTAATTGGCTTGAATTGAGACACTAATTCAGGTAGCTTTACTTTAGGAATCAAGCAAATAGTAGTGGCATTAATACCCTTCAACGTTATGTTGCTTCTAAAAAAACAATGGATAACCTTCATGAATTCATTTTTTATTATTGCCCAGCAGATAATGAAGAAATAGTAAATAAATCTATCAAGTCTAATTCACATTCTTTTGCAATAAAGGATAAGCTTTTTGAATCTCTTCATCAATGACATCTAATTAGATGTTGCTTATTTATTTTGGAGTTAATGTGGGGGAACTGAAGAGGGTACACTTCAGTGTTGATAGACTGATTCTCATTATTGCTTAAGGGGTTGGAGAAGCGATGAACTTAAGCTTTACTAACATTTTCTTTCCCTTCATGCCTTAAATTATTACTGTCCAGAATTGAGCGAATCTTTTGTTAAGAGTTTTTAGTCTTGAGATAGGTGTGATAAAATGTAGTATTTTTGTCCCCGTAAAGATCCCTCATATCCCTGCATTTTTTCTTAAAATGTTGGCTTCATTTGCAATACATTTACCAACTTGCCTAAGGTTTCATGTTCCTGCATAAAGAGGTTTGAATAAGAAAGATTGCTTAACATGCTAATTTGTACCTAATCTAAAAGAGATTTGAGTTGAGTAGACATCTTATTTCCTTTGTCATATATCCCCTTACTCCATACTTAAAGAGGTTTTTTGTTATTCTTAAGCTTGAATGGAGAATAAGCATGGGTTACTATGGAGGACGGGGGATGGACCAAGTATCAGCAACAATTTGGAAAAAAGTCAGCGTGCTCAGCTCGTATATTGAAAAAATTGAAGGAGGTTGGAGGCAGGCCTGGTTCCAGGGCTAGGCCTAGCAGGCGGCTGCCTAGGGCAACCCCCCGGATGGGGGCAACAAGGTGGAAAAACAAGAGGTCTAAACAGTTTATTATTTAACCAATAATACTTTACACATTAATTGAAAGCAGAGCTAGTGCAGTGGTAGTGGGCAAATTTCTATGTCTGGAGGTAGTAGGTTCAATACCCATCACAGTACCATTTTGCATAATTTTCAGTTATCTAGGTTCCACTAGAGTACTGTTTTCCAATATTTTCCCAATATTTTCGGTTTGCCTAGGGCAACCAATTCACCCGAACCGGCCCTGGTTGGAGGTTTGGATTGAGAATTTCCAAAGTTTAATATAAGTGGAGAATGGTTCGACAATACTGGAGGAAGAATATTAATGTCTTAACATAGCTCAGGCCATAGGGATTGAGCGGTGGAATTCATGAATGCTCTATCAAGCTTAGACAGTTTTAGAACCACTTCGAAATTCGTTGTTCCAAGTGAAATAGGGGCCAAAGGAGGGGCATTCAATGAGCTTGGATTGAAGTATTGCATTATTAAGTGGAAAGTATATCAATATGAGACAAAGGAGAACCATTATATCTGTCACCAGTAGACAACATACATTTCCAATCTCCAATGGCAAGCCAGAGTAGGTTGTGAGACTTTAGGGAATGGAGGGAGTCAAGAAAAGGTTATTCCTCATGTTTCTTTTACAAAGATAAATTTAATATTTTATTTATTTAACTTTCTAGTTTAGTAGACAATATTTTTCTTATTAAAAACCATTTATGGTTAATTGAACTTTTTAGCTTTTAATTTTCAAAACATAATTTTAAAATTTTAATATTATATATAGATATTTCATTTTTAAAAACAAGGAAGTTAACATAATTCTAAAAATGTTAATATACCTTTTTCTAATCTTGAAATATTTTCAACTTGAGTATAAGATATCCGGAGGATTGAACTTGTATAATTTTGTAGTTTCTTTAAAAAGTTTAATTGTTATTTAATTGTATTAGTCAAAGATCACTAGCTCACCCGATTAGCGGTATAGATTCAAACCTTTGAGACATCAAAATGAGTGCCGAACTTGAATAAAATACTAATCTTACTATAAAAAAATCATTATTGTATTAACTTTAGTATCCGTTTTTCTATGAATGCGAACTCCATAAATACCTTTACTTCAATTAAAAACATTATAAAACTAATAAATATGAAAAGAGTCAAATAAGGATAATAAAATATAAAAGTGAATGATAACTTAAATCGAAATGTGAAAATTATGTTCACGCCTTTTTTTCAAATTACTAAAATTTCCTTCAACCTTATCACTATATAAAATGCCCTCTGAAAATTTTGAAGTTATAAAGCCACTCCTTGAAACTTTATAAAATGCAAAGCAGATCCTTGTGTTGCATTTTATACAATGTAACATTGTATTGTTTACAGCACAATCAACATGATACGGTTTCATTCATTGCATTGTTTAAATGCAACTTACATAAATATTTCTAATTTATATGTTTTTGCTAAATTAACTTGGATTATATTTATAAAAATGATAGATTTCATTGGGGGAATTAGGAAAAAGGACAAACTTTGAAAAAAATTAGGTTGAAGGACATCGAGTTTTATTTTTAAGTTGAAGGACAAATGATAGTTATATTTAGCATTATATTCAATTTTTACAATGTACAAAATGCTAGTTATAACTAGCATTATATTCAATTTTACACTATATAAAATGCTACTTGTAACTAGCATTGTCCTTTAACTAAAAAAAATGCCGGTTGTCCTTCAGCCAATTTTTTTTCTTAGTTTGTCCTGTACCTATTTTTCTGTTTTTCATACATCTAAATCATATAAACATACTAATAATTTCATACATCAATTATGCATTTTTGGTTTCTTCGTTGAAACTTGCATTTTAGAAGTGTAAGAAACTTAAAACATCATTATTGAAATTAATTTGAAGATTTCAGAATTGGAATTATGATGTTGATTGCTAATTTTTAATTGTGATGAGTTTGTATGTAGGTTTAGCGTTGTGAATTTCAAGGGCTTAGTCTACAATATAGAAAACAATAGTTTTTTTTATACTTGTTATGATAAACAATAAGGGTGCTCTCCAAAAAAAATACCATTGAAAATGCTAATAAAATTAAGAGAGAGAAAATTAGGTATAAAGTAGGAGAGAGGTAATAATCAATCCAACTTTTCTAAAATACAATATTTCGATAATCATGGAAAAAATTAATACATTTATAAAAAGATATAGATAATTAATAATAATATTTGACCAGCACCACTGTCCTGGTGGTTAGGTGCTTTGACTTTGGTGCGAGAGATCACAGGTTCAGAATTTGCGTAGTGTGATTCGAACATATATTTTTTAGTGGTGGAATTAAGGATCTTAAGGCTTAACTAAGCATTAGGAGGGTGAATAGTGTTTTCTAACTTTAATGTATTTCTTTTTTATTCTTAAGATTATACTTAAATAATACAGAATAAACAATCACAGATTCAAACACGGATAAATATAAATGTAGTAAAGTAAAAGTAGAGAATCAAAGAGAGCACACCAGGGATTTTATACTGGTTTGAAGTTACCCTACATCTAGTCCCATACAATTTTTTGTACAAATTTCATTTCAAATGCCAAACTTTCAACGGGCAGAAGGCAAACCCAATACAGTCTCAATTTCAAGGCTACAAGACACATCCTCCAGATTTTTCGAGCTCTGGGTAAACTCACTTGATTTGACTCGGGAACACAAGCATGCCCACTTGGATTTCTGGGACACCAAGCACACTTAATTGATTTGAATCGGGACACAATAACATCCAATCAACTATAACTTGAGGTTTGATGGTTTTTCCAGAGACAATGTTTGAACTTTAGATATAATTGATCCTATAGTCTCTTGGACAATACTTTGATCTTTGATTGAGTGAGAGAGATGATTGAAATCAAAGAGTAAATAGCAGAGAATCAATACAATGAAGATTGAATTGAATCGGTTTAAATTTGAGAGAATTTGAATATATTTTCAATAGAAATTTTGGCAGAGTAAGAGAACAGACGATGATAAGAAAGTAGTTGATTCATTTCAAAACCCCCTATATATATAAAACAAACAGACATGACCATTCGTGAAGAGTTACAATGAATAGACATTTCATTTCAAATTTGAATTTTGAAAATTGCGGCATGTATGTCGACATACAATCTGCCTATATGTCGACATATCCTAGTATATTTTGAAAACTTGTTTATTTTGAAATGTTTTTGAAAATTTAATGCTTTGTAAAATATTTTGATACTTTGTAAAATAGTTTAAATATGGTTTACAAACATTTTAAACTATAGAAAACTTTTATAAAATATTTTTAAATATATTTTAAAAATATATTTTGATTTAAAAATAAATGATAAGAAAACGAGGAATTGAGATCAAAGATTGCTACCAGGGACTTTAACAATATTCTATGACTCTATACACTATACCATAGTCTTGAAATCTTCATATCTTGATCTTTATACTCATGAGTCTTCATATTCAGTTCTTGAGTCTTTATATTGTACTGTCTTCAATTCAAAACCTGTATAATACCTTGCACTATATACTATATAACTTGCCAAACTCATTAGTATCCATATTTTATATGAATGTATATTTGTTACCAAGGTTATTATCATCAAAATCAATATCCGAGGTACTAACAATCAACCTCCTTTTGATGATGACAACCATTATTTTTTTGTATATATAAAATATGATATAACTCCTCCCGAGTTAGATAACCCCCCTTAATATGTGCATATGTATATTTTATATTTTTCTCCCCCTTTATCATCAAATAAAATGAGTGAAAAACAAACAATTACTCCCCCCTAAATAAAGGACATAATGATATATGATGATATACTTAATTCAAAATCAATAATCTAAGTAAAAATGATTGTATGATAAACTATACTAATAAACAAGATGATATATGATTATATGATGAACAATGTATGAAATAAAGTGGATTTTTATTTATATAATTCAATCTGTACATAAACATTTATGTACAAGTCAAACTTACAATCCAAACTAATCAAACATCAAATCTAATAGTCATACAAAATTAAACTAAAACACCCAAATCCTAAAAAATTTAAAAGCACACAAAGCCAAATAAAATCTAGCAAACCAAACTTATTACGAATTGTAACTATTATCTATGGTTTTCTCCTAATTATGGAGGACTTGTAGAGGGGACAGAAAAGGTAGTGAAGGCAAAAGTTTCCTCTTTGCTCGACGGGATTTCCATCTCGATCGAAGCAAACTTCTCCAACGCATTTGACTTCATTGTCATCTTCGTTATTTCCCTAATCTTCCTCTTCCTCTTCCTCTTCTTCCTCCTATTCTTCTTCCTCCTCTTCATTCATAGGATTCCGAGTTTCTTGATTAGGAGTATCTTCTTCAATTACCATTGGTTTTGTTGGATTATCCAATGGGTATTTCTGAAGATTTCGCAGAATACGGCCTTGTTTCTCTTGTTCCTTTAAGAGACAAAGTTGAACCACTTCTATTTTAGCAAGCATATGCAGTACATGCTTCATATCATCCTCTATTTTTGTTACTTTGGGCATGGTGATGTTCTGGAGATGGCCTTGCATGAGTTTTGGAAAGAAACAGGTGGATTAACTTTTCTTGGGCGTTTGGAATTCGTGGAGGCCATGGGTTTATTTTATTTCAGAAACTAGAGAAGAAAAAAGATAGAAAACCGGACTTAATTTTGAAATTTGGTGGTTGTATAAGTGGTTTTCCTATTTTGAATTTTGGAGGGAAACCTGTTTTCGGAATTTTCCAGTATATGTCGACATATAGGAAATGGGTATGTCGGCATCTGTATTTTAACAATTTTATTTTTCTATTAATTCTTTAATTTTTATACTATTATATCTATATCTCAGAGAATGAACATATTCCTAATTCTCTTCTAAGCTTAATAAAATATGCTTGTGGTAATGATTTTGTTAAAATATCGACTATTTGATTTTTAGTATTTATAAATCCGAGTGAAATTACTTTTTTATTTACATTATCTCTCAGAAAATGACGTCTTACATCTATATTTTTGGTTCTAGCATGATGTGCTGGAGTTTAGATAGATTTATTGCACTAGTATTATCACAATATATTGATGATTTAGTGAAATTTAAACCAAAGTCTTTTAAAGTTTGTTGCATATAAATTACTTGTGAGTAGGCTAGTGCAGCAAAATATTTCAACAATTTGTCTTATTTGTAATCCTAAAAAGAACCGTCTCATATGACTCATTTCAAATTCCTTAATCATTATATCTGAAAATTCTTTATTTAACTGTTCATTTGTTGATCCAAAGATAATATCATCGACATATATTTGCATAAGATGAATATCATTATTATTTCTTTTAATAAAAAGAGTATTATCTACCTTTCCTATTTCAAAATTGGATTGTAACAAATAAGATTTTAGTCTATCATATCATATTATCATGCTCTAAGAGCTTGTTTTAAACCATATAATTTTTTCTTTAATTTATAAACGTGATTTGATGGTTTTTCATCTTCAAAAGGTAGAGGTTGTTCTACATATACATATTCTTTAATAAATCCATTTAAAAAGGTGTTTTGGACATCCATTTGAAATAATATAAAATTATTATAATTTGCAAAAGTAAGTAAAATTCTGATAGCCTCTAATTTGGCTACAGGAGCAAAAGTTTTATTAAAATCTATACCTTCTTGTTGACTATAATCTTGAGAAACTAAACGTGCTCTATTTCTAATGACTTCTCCTTGTTCATTTATTTTATTTCTGTATATACCCATTTAATTCCTATTATAATTTTATCTTCAGGTCTTGGGGCTGATTCCCAAACATCATTTCCGATGAACTGACTCAGTTCTTCTTGCATAACAAGAATCATCTAATGATGCTTCCTTTGGATTTTTAGGTTCAATAGTTGAGATAAAAGCAACACTACTCATTTTATTTAAATGATTTCTTGTTTTTACAACAGATTTTATGTCTCCTAAAATATTTTCTATGGGGCGATCTTTCAAATATTTTGTTCTTTTATTTGGATGTAAATTTTCGGAGTTAACATTATTTTCATTATTATTAATTTCACTATTAGTAATTTCGTTATCAATATTTTCTTCCTCATCAATATTGGTATTATTGATTTTAAAATTTTCATCAAATGAAACATGTAATGTTTCTTCAATGGTGTTAGCTCTAGTGTTGAAAATTCTACAAGTTTTGCTTCTATTAGAATAACTAAGAAAATTACCTTTATCCAATTTAGAATCAAATTTGTCTAAGTTATCTTTGTGAGGAATGCGGATTACAGATCTTAAGGCTAGGAACAACACTAGGGGAGTAAATAGTGTTTTTAAGAAATTACTAAATCTTTTTAAGTTTATGTTAATTTGTACATAGATGTATGTAATATTCAGACACAGATATAATCACAGTAACAAACACAGATGCAGAAATAAAATAAATGCAGTAAAGGAAAGAACACACCGAATTTTATACTGGTTCGGGGTTACCCTACATCCAGTCCCGCACAACTAAGTACATATTTCCTTTCAAAAATAATTCAACAATTACAACCCTCGGTTTCAAGGCTATGAGGTTCACCCTCCAGAATCACAATCCTCTGGGTAGAGATACTTGATTTCTAGGGCAACAAGTTCACCCAATTGATTTCCAAGGCTACAATCACACCTTTTCTCGCTTGATTGATTTCCAAGGCTACAATCACACCTTTTCTCGCTAGATAGATTACAAAGAAGCCTATAACTCTGAATAGCACTTGGATCTTGTTGAGATAGTGATAGAGAATCAAACAAGAGATGATCTAGTTAGATTCAATGTTGATTTCGGCAGAGTGATGATAGGATTTTGAATAAGAAAATGTGGAAGAAGAAGAGAAGTGAAAAACCAAAAAATCGGATATAAAATTCGTTGAAACTAACCCCTATTTATAGAAGAACAACAGTCATGTCCATTCGTGAAAGGTTATGGCGAATAGACACTTCAATTGAAATTTAAATTTTGAACTCAACTGACACCATGTCGACATGGTCACCATAGGCATGTCGACATCCCAAAGCAATTTTTGATGATTTGATTTTCTTTGAAAATAACCTTTATCTTATATTAAAACTATTTTAAACTTTATAAATATACTTGACTATAGATAAAATACATAGATAAATATATAGAGAACAATATATATAATTTTACTATAATTTTATATTTAAATCTAAGTATAAATATATTATAATTAAAAGATAGTTTAAAACAGACGAAGTTTAAAAACAAGAATATTTAAGGCTAAAACATTTTTTTGAAAAATCATTTGAAAAGATAATTTTTAAGGATAAAACATTTTGAAAAACAATTTTGAAAATCATTCCGAAGTTGTTTTTGAAAAACATTTTGAAGTAGTTTTGCAAGCTTCTTCCTGCAGAGTATCTCATCATGTCAGGACTCGAGAACTTGTACAAAACCAGAATGTTCGTGGGTTTGTAAGCCACTTGTCGTAGGTTTGTAAGCTACTTGTCGTGGGTTTGTAAGCCACTAAAAAGGTAGAAATGGGTTCCATCCCAAAAGAAAAATGGAGTGAAGATTTCAGTGCTATTATGAAGTTTTAACATAATTCTAGACTCAATACTTATCTTGAACTCTTGATAATCTTGATACTCATGAGTCTTCAATCTTGATATCTTGAATCTCTATACTGTACAGTCTTCATTCTTTGTACCTGCATGGTTAAATCCTGCATATACATATATATCTAAACTATAATGTTAGTATTTATATTTTATAATCTTATTCTAAGGTTGTTGTCATCAAAACCATCATCTCAAGGACTAACAATCTTTAGTATTTAATATAAAACATTTACTACCAAAAACGCAAAAATATAATACTTTAGACTTTTTATTATAAAATAATTCATAAGGAGTTTTCTTAGTCAAAGGTCTTATTAGAATTCTGGTTAAAATATAACATGCTGTAGCAAATGCTTCGGCCAAAGACTTTTAGGTAATTCACTATTGTTTAACATTATTCTAGCACATTCTTATATAGTTCTATTTTTACGTTCTACTACTCCATTTTGTTATGGTGTTCTTGAAAATTAAAAGTTATGTGTTATTCCTTTCTTATTACAAAAGTTTTTTAAAATTACCGTTTTCGAATTCTCCTCCATGATCGCTCCTAATCGTTTTAATTTTAGTTGACATTTGATTTTGAATTCTTTTAGCAAAAATTTTAAAATTTTCGAAAGCATCACTTTTATGTTTTAAGAAGATTGTCCATGTACATCTAGAAAAATCATATATTATTACAAAGACATATCAATTGTGATTGTACTTGCGATGGTCCGAAAAGATCTAGATGAAGAAGTTCAAGGGAATGAGAAGTAGAAATCATGCCTTTAGATTTAAAGGAACTTTTATAAAAAAATTCTAATTGAGAGGCGTCACATAAATTATTAACGTTAAAACTTATTTTAGAAAGACCCCCAACAAGTTCATATCTAGCAACTTTAGAAAGATATTTAAAATTTAGATGACCAAATATTTTGTGCTAAATCCAAGGATCGTTAGATTCAGCCGAAAGACATAAGTTGTCATTGGACACTTTCATACTTAAAATATAGATGTTACGTTTCCTAATACCCTCAAAGATAATGTTTGACTCATTATCTTCGATATGATAGTTATATTTTTCAAACTTAATTTTAAAACCTTTATCACACAATTGACTAATACTAAGCAAATTATGTTTTAAATGCCTAACTAGCAAAACATTAGAAATAATAGGAGTTTTAGAGTTACCGACGTTGGCGATGCTAATCATATATCCTTTTGAATTATCTATAAAGTTTACCGATCCGCCATCTTTATAGACTATATCTTTCAAGATCTCTGGATTTCCAATCATGTGTCTCGAACTTCCACTATCCAATATCCACTTATCCTTCTTGATTTGTGATATTTGATTTTCAAGTGTTTGTTCACCATCAACCATATAACAAACTTGTTCCTGCAATTCAAAAATACACCTTTCCAAGAAATCAAGTGACTTTTCAAAACAATTAGTTTCTAAAAACATATTGGTTTCACAAATTGTTTTTTTGCAAAATTATTAAAAGTATTACTAGTCATTTAACTTTTCAAAAATCAAATTACAAATTTCTAAAAACATATTGGTTTCACAAATTGTTTTTCTGCAAAATTATTAAAAGTATTACTAGTCATTTAACTTTTCAAAAATCAAATTACAAAATTTTGAAAATCTAATGCTCTGATACCAAATGTTAGTAGCGGAATTATGGATCTTAAGGCTTAACTAAACAGTAGAGGATGGTGAATAGTGTTTTCTAACTTTAATGAATTTATTTTTATTCTTTTAAGATTATACTTAATTAACACAAAGTAAACAATCATAGATAAAACACATATATGTATAAATGCAGTAAAGTAAAAGTAGAGAATCAGAGAGATCACAACAAAGATTTTATACTGGTTCGGAGTTACACTACATCCAATCCCGTACGATTTCTTGTACAGATTTCTTTTCAAATTCCAAACTTTCAATGGGCAAAAGGCAAACCCAATACAATCCCGATTTCAAGGCTACGAGACACACCCTTTAGATTTTCCAAGCTCTGGGTACACTCACTTGACTGCACTTGGATTTTCTAAACACCAAGCACACCCAATTGATTTGAATCGGACACAATCACATCCAATCAACTATAACTAGAGTTTTAATGGTTTTTCCAAAGGTAATGTTTGATCTTTAGATATAATTGATCTTATAGCCTCTTGAACATCACTTGGATCTTTGATTGAGAGAGATGATTGAAATCAGAGAGTAAATATTAAAGAATCAATACAATGACGATTGAATTGATTCTGGTTTGAATTTGAGAAAATTTGAATATATTTTCAATAGAAATTTTGGCAGAGTAAGAGAAGAGAAGATAATAAGAAAGTAGTTGTTAAAAATTCATTTGGAAACCCTATATATATATATATATATATATATATATATATATATATATATATATATAGAACAAACAAACATGTCCATTCGCGAAGAATTACAACGAATAGACACTTCATTTCAAATTTGAATTTTGAAAACTAAAGCATGTATGTCGACATACAATCTGCCTATATGTCGACATATCATAGTATATTTGAAAACTTGTTTATTTTAAAATGTTTTTGGAAATCTAACGCTTTGAAAATATTTTGATACTTTGTAAAATAGTTTAAACATAGTTTATAAACATTTTAAACTTCAGAAAACTTTTATAAATTTTTTTTAAATATATTAAAAAAATATGTTTTGATTTAAAAATAAATGATAAGAAAAGGAGAAATTGAGATCAAAGATTGCTACCAAGGACTTTAACAATATTATATGACTCTATAGACTATACCATGGCCTTGAAATCTTCGTATCTTGATCTTTATAGTCTTCATGTTTAGTTTTTGAGTCTTTATACTGTACAGTCTTCATTTCAAAACCTGTATAATATCCTTGACTACCTACTATATAACTTGGCAAAATCATTAGTATCCATATTTTATATGAATGTATAATTGTTACCAAGGTTGTTATCATCAATATCAATATCTGAGGTATTAACAATATTGACATGCAATATGTTGTATATCACCTAAGACTTGTAGTACTAATATGTATTATCATCTATGTATCCATTTAAAAAAAGATAAAAAAAATAATGATAATAATTTACTTTCAAATTTGAGATATTCATGTTTTGTTGAACATTCATTCATACCATTATGCTTACATAATAATTTTAGCAAAGTTGTTATTCTATACAAATATTTTATTTACTAGGATAACATCTTTATAGATTATAACAAAATAATCCAATATTTTTTGTTTTTTTATTCATGAGTATCGTTTTATGCATATTTCTAGACATGTCAACAAATAATTTTAAATGGGGATGATAATATATCCGTATCCGCACTCGAAATCTTTTTCGAATATTGAATATTGGCATTCTAGGATATGGGTGAATATCGATATGCGTGGATACAGACGTCTATCGAATATTTATCTTATACGCTAGCAATTGATAAATCTTAAATCATAAACAAAAGTTTTTGATTTAATATATTTATTTTTCAATCTATTGATTATAAAAATACAAAATATAAAAAAAAATACGATGATAATAAATATTTTTAAACACTTAATATACATTAAATGCATATGATATAAAACATGAACTTGATATAACAAAGAATATTTGTCGTTTATTATACTAAAATATACATAATATAAAGTATAGCGTTGACAAAATCAAACGAATAACATTACATGTGAATATATTTATATCCGGGTCTGTATCATTTTTGAATTGAAATTTATCAGTTTTTTAAATGCGGAGGGATTTTGGATTATTGGGGATTCAGAATGTTTTTTAGGGCAGGGTTTATTAATGTAGCTGTTTTAGGTACAAGTATTCAACGTGGACACCACTCAAAATAATTTGTGTAAGCGGAGACTTGAGCCCCTGAACCCTAGCTCTGTTCTTCTCCGACTGAAAAACATGAATCCGATGACGTGGCACAAAGTCGCTTCTCTTTCTGGTATTTTTTTTTTCTTCTTCCATTAATCTCACTTCCTTTTCTTTGTTCGATAATTTCTGATTTTGGTTTTGATTCAATCGAAAAATCAAGGAATTGCTGCGATCGGTTTCGGTACCTATGGAGCTCACGGATTCAAACCCAAAGACCCAGTTTATAAAAACGTAATCTTTTATATTAATAAATTCGATGTTATATTTGCTTATATGAATGATTATGGATGATTAATAGGTATGGCAAACAGCATCGCTTTATCATTTGGTTCATACAGCAGCTTTACTAGCAGCTCCAGTTACACGCCGTCCTCATATTGTGTGTAATCCTACACTTTCAGTTTACTGAATCATTAATTTTTTTTTTGTTTTTTTTTGTTTGTGTAAATGTGTTTTGAACCATTTGTTATTGTTTTTTCTAGTTTGGTGGACTTTTGACTGCTGGGATCTTGGGATTCTCTGGATCGTGAGTATATTAAAGCCATTTTATTTTTTGAATTTTTTTGTTGTTTTCCATATTCCATTTTGTCATTTAGAAATAGTAAATTGTAGATAGAATAAGAATCATGATTTTCTTAAAAATAAAGTTCTACAATATGTAACTTTTGGGATGAGCATGTCCTTCATGATCAAGCACGTGTAAATCAAGTTATACTATGTAGCATAGATATATCCTGCCTCTCTTTGATTAACAAGATTGCCATGCTTGATAGCTAGCACTTCTTGCACACAATGGGTGCATTCTCAAATGGATGATGATTCACTCACCGTTGTTTCAGTGAACTTGTGTTATTGTACACTTTGAACTGCAGAGTTGAGTTTGAATGTAAATTTACGATGATTTATTTTATTAATTTAGTTAGTTACTATTGTTAAATACCTCTTTAAATTATAATTTACAAAATTACAATTAATAATTAGTAACTTATAAATAATAATTAATAGTTAATAATTAACTAATTATTATTAATAATTAATAATTCATGTCAATGACCACTAGATCAAATAACAAGTGGTAATACGTTCGATTTTGAGGTTTTAGAGGTCTTGGGTTCGAATATCCAAGACTTCAAAATTTGTGCTCTTCTTGACAAAAACACCATTCTTATTCTCAAAATAATTAGTAACTCATAAACAATAATTGATGAACTATAAACAATAAATAAGTGCATAAGGGCACAAATCACTCATGTAAAATTTGCATCATTCTAGATTTGCATAACAAAGTCCAAATGATCCAAATGCACGAACACTTTAGCAACAACAAGCTCATCAATATTTCAAAACTTAGTCACTCTTTCAATGATGGTCATGAACTCAACGGTTTGCCTAACTGGTGAGGAATGAACAAAAGAAGCATGAGCATGAACATTAGTACAAACCTTAAGTTTGACGTCTCGTTCGGGACGTTTGAATAATATAGAACTCTCGTGTGGTGATTGGCGCATCGTAAGAGTGAACATGCCATCGTCATATAATGAACATCTATCTTAGAAAGGTCCTAAATGATCTCTTTAGGGCTCTCTGAGGTCTCCATCATGGTACATAGATGAATCAATATTTTAGCTTGTACATATGACTTATAAGGGTTTCTTTGACATAATGATTGTGTCGATCAACCAACCATTAACATGTAGTTGCAACTGTCATATGTTGGATGTTTTCTGAGTGTTTGAGCTATAGTTATGAAAGACGTGCTAAGGCGCAGGCCATGGCGTAAGGCACAACACAACGATTGCGCATTTTCATCCTAAGGCACAGCGCACATGGAAAGGTACATCGAATGATGTAAAAAGTGCATAAGGCGCACGATACAAAAAAGATATGCCTTTACAATATTTTGTTGTTTTTTTATTTTTTATTTTTTCACAATTCGAAAATGCATACAGGTTAATGTTTATCATATGATTATGTTTATTAACATATTAACATCTATGACACTATTGATCCATTATCGTTGAAAGATACCAATGATTATAATGAATGGTTGTGGGAAATATGGATGATGTGTTTGAATGCTGAGGATGAGTTTGTATTTGATGATGATGATGATTTGACTTGTGGAGGAGGCTGGTTATCTAATTTGAAAAGCATTTACACCGAAAGGTTTTTCAGCATCCGCTACAGCTCATTTTCATCCTCATGAATTAGAAACAAATTTAAATGAAACAAATGATAAAAATGCTGAAGTTTATGAATCCACTGATACAGATATTGATTTAGGGAATCTGAGGAATGAGATTCAGATTTCTTGTTCACAAATAATATGTATAATTATTTTAGATTTTGGTTTTTAAAAGGACTATAGTATTTGAAATTTTATGGTTATGACATTATTTTTAATAATGTTTTTGGGAAGCAATTAAAAAAAACTTTGTTGTGTTTATATTTGGAAATTCAGTACTTAGGTGGTAATACATTGTAGTATTACAAGTCTTAGGTGATATATAATATATTATATGTCAATACTGGTCGAGCGGTTTGAATTATGTTATGCAAATTTTGAATTTATGACCTCTCGAACCAAAGTCAGAGCACTTAACCATTGGAACAATGATTTTGAACCTATATATATGTATAATTGGGAACTTAGGGTGGTAGTACATTGTTGTACTACAAGTCTTAGGTAGTAAATAACATACTGCATGTCAATATATATTTAGTGGTTCAAATCACGCACTACACGAGATCGAACCTATGATCTTATGGACCATCGCCAGAGCGCCTAATCACTTGGACGGTGGTGCTGGATCGTTTTACATATTTTAGTAAAAAGTATATTAATTATATTGGATTTTTTTTCAATTAACTGCGATGTATAACAATTTATTTTTCCTATACATGCACGGTGAATCTAAAAGGGGATGCGCCGTTCGTTGTATCGTGCACCAATGTTCCAGGATGGTTTTGCGCTGCGTGCCATTAATAACCATGGTTCGAGCATATTTAATTTTCTTACAAGGCTCATTTCAAAACTCTGCATCAACTATAATAACTTCCCAATCGAGAGTAAAAATATCCCTTCTTCATTAGCTGCATTTTAACTTCTTTGTGTTGTTTGGTGAGGTTATCAAACATATTCGATAAGACTTTACACTTGATGTCCTGATCCGTAGTTTACTCGGTCGATGGTTGAACTCCATAATTTTTTGTTGAACCATCAATTGTTTTCATTTCTTGTAACATGTAACAAATTTCAAGAAAAGCTTCGATCAGATATTGCATCTATTTTTGAATTGGACACTTGTTGCTAGAGAAAAAGAGGTAACCATTTGCAAAGATCTGTTTTAAATTGTCTTGGTATTATTTTGTGTGTGGTTGAATGAAAGCCACTATTTATAGAGGAAAACTTTAGTAGTCATTCCTTACATCTGACGCATCTAGCCTTACATTGGATGTAAGGCGCCCTATTGAACTCTTCAAAATGAACCAATCCAATGGTCCCTTAACGATCACATGCATAAGTTTTACATTTAATCTTTTCGATCATTATAACTTAGTGAGTGGTTATGGGTCATCCATGATTATTATTTTTATTTAGGAGAAACGTGCATATTATACATTCAAATAAACCATTTATTAGTTATGTAAGGATGTTAAACATGTCACTAATGAATAGGGATGACAATGGGGAGGGTCTAGGGTCTAAACCCGGTAGATCTGTCCCTGTTTTGACCCATCAAGACCCGCCTTATCGGGTCATCGGAGCGGGTAGACACATGATCCGTTCTTGGGAGCTCCGGGTCTAGGGTCGGGTCGGGGCTCGGTTGACCCGTTCCAACCCGACCCACACTACATATATATCATGAAATTTCTTTATTACTAAATGATGATGATTTGCTAATCCTGTTGCACATAAGTTGTTATATCATGGATATTATAATGTTTCATTCAATAAGTTATAAGATTTTTGTAGTATTATTAAGTTGCGTCAATGATAATTATATAATAACATATGCATATTTTTTGAACTATTATTGTACACCTCATCTTAATTTTTTTTTATCATCATTATAAACATATCGTTATTTATATTTAATGCATCATTTATTGATAATCTCTCTTATAAATAAATTAAATGAATATATGTACATTAGTACACAATTCTAAATGAATATATAAAATCTTATCGGGTCTTGAGGCGGGGTGGGACTACCCTGACCCGTACAGGTTCCAGTTTTGGAACAAAATTCCAGATCCGTCCCGGGTCCATGGGGTGGGTCTGGGTTTGAAAAATTCGGGGCGGGTCCGGGGCACATAAAATCCATCCCAACCCGTCCCATTGTCATCCCTACTGGGGAACGTAAGATGTATATTATGTGATTGTTAAGTATGGGTATTTTTATATTTTCATTGAGCTACAAATCATTGACCTGGTGGGTTAAAGATTCCAGTTTCTCTTTCATTTTCATCCATTTGTGTTTTTAAAATATTGATTATGAATTTTGGTATGTTGTGATTGTCTAGATATGTAAGATGTTGACCTAGGGAATGTAGATATCGATTACGAATTTTAAAATGTTGACTACGAATTTTGGCTTGTCATTGACCTAGGGAATGTAAGCTGTATATGTTGCGACCGTTTAGATATGGGTAGTTTTATATTTCATTAAGCTACAAGTCATTGAGCAGGTGGGTTAGATTTCAGTTTCTCTTTCCTTTTTATTCATTCGTGTATTTAAAATATCGATTACGAATTTTGGTACTTTTTCTTCTTCTGAAAAGTGCATCAATAATTTTACGCATTTGTATTCACGAAAACAGAATATGAATCATGGTTTAAAAGTCAGATTCAATTATAAATTTACACCAGTCTTCTTTTAAAAAAAATTCTACTGAATTGGGACGGAATTATAAATTGATAAAATACACACCAGGGCCTAGCGTGGTTTTCTCGTCATATAGTGGTAATAAATTGATGAGCGAACCTCATTATGCAAAGCGAGGTTTTGATTAATCATGTGCCGGCATGGTAAGGCTTTGAATAAATACAGACCAAGGCTTGATGTGGTTTTCTCACTGAGTAGGGTAAATAAACGAATGAGCAAATTCAGTTTATAAGAAGCAGACTTTACTGTAGGACGAAGTTTTGATTAAAAGCTAAGTTCTTGTGTGATTTTCTTGTAGTATAGGGGAGATAAACTGACGAGTAAACCTTGTTTATGCGAAACGGGATTTCGGTTAATCACTCTGCAGAGTATGGCGGTTCAACTTAATAATAACTAATTCATTAATACTTGGTCCGCCCTAATCTTCATCAGCCGATCCCTTCAAAGTCGGGCCTCCTAAATAATTGTCGGTTAGCTATATTCGAAATAGAACGGTTATATGCGTTCAACAATACTTAAACTAGTATTTGAACATTTTTTTTGTTAATATGGTTAGGAAATTTAATAGTATGAACTTTTTTCATCAATCGGTGTTAATCTAGTGTTTGAAACACTCTTTAATATCTTCGGTAATTTCCATTTTCCAATCGTATGACATCCCCGATCAATTTGAGAACCAGTTACAACCTATATATATATAATCACCCTTGATTTCAACATGTTCCGATTCGAATAATGAAACTACGTAACAATAGAGAGAAACTATATTATTTAAATTGGAATGTGGTTGAAATCAAAAATAAGATTGAGCCGAGTCGATCTTTACACACACATGTATGAACGTACGTATGTATGGGAAAGGATGAGCAACCCCTTGAATTCAGCCCTCAAACAGTCTTTTAATACCAGCCTCTCGTTTCCATTTAAAGGTGTGGTAAGAGAGAAACTTATTTAAATGGAAACGAGTGGCTGGCATGAAAGGGCTATGTTCAGGGGCTGCTGATCGTTCCCCATGTGCGTGTGCGTGCGGACGTGTGTGTGTGGGTGTGCGTGCGTGGGATATGGATTTAGCAAATTTTAAATGTAAGTCTACCAACTCTCCCTTCAAAGTCTAAATCCTAAGATGGACACTTGATCATCCAAGGACATGTAGCTTTGTCCCCCATCCAAAACTACATATTGAGGAAGTTAACCCTTTGTTATAAAATAAAATGAATGTTCAGGTTCTTTATAGTCTTATATCAGATTGTATAAGCAAATGGTACAATTACAAGACAAATTTACAATATTTGTCTGTTTCTGTGCTCATTTTCATTTAAGAATCTTTCCATACTTGCTCCTTTAACCTAAGCTATTAATTGCTAAAGCATTCATAGGACAAGTATATACAATTACAGTTATCATATAGGTTAGCATATGGGCATTATTTTTCCTTTTTAAATCTTTCTTTTTTAAGTTCATTAGGATAGTTTGAAATTCAATTTTTAAGCTTCAGTCTGCCCCAGTTTATCGACTCAGTTGGATGGATCATCTTTTGCAGGTGTTACACAGTGGCATATTATGAAAACAGAAAATACTCAACTCTAGCGCCATTTGGTGGCTTTTTGCTTCTTGCTGCTTGGGCTAGCTTATTGGTCTGATACTGCAACATCATCTTTTCTCTTTTGCATGATATATATGGACCATAATCAAAACCGAGACTTTATCATTATGTTGAGCTGTTGTTTATGGTTTGAGTAGCTGATAATATTTTGGTGTACCAAATTTAAATAACTGTTGATGCTAAAAGACAACTGTATGAATATAGTGCACTGTGCACAATGAGTATGGAATGTATTTAGGCCTATTTTTATCATTATTCAACGATGTATCTATCGAAATCAGTTTATTTTTTATATTATGGACTTCGGAATATAATGACTATTCAGTGCCTTCGTGTATCTTTTTCCTTACACATTGTTCTGTGAAATGTCACTATACCTATTGGGACCCACTTTTAAGTGGGATCCATACTTCAAATGTGTCAAATCATATGTTCTGTCTTGTAGCTTTGGAGAGATGAAAATATTGATATATTTATAATCAAATTCGAGGATGTATGAATGAGATATTCGCATCACAAGTTTCAGATTAGCCTCATATTGAAAGATATTATACAGATATATGTGTATATACCAACTTGCCATTCACTTGATAGATTATTGAAACAATAGAAATGATAACCATAAGGGTCTTAAAGGACCATGCATGCAGGCATGCGTTGGCGTGGGCAAACAAGCTTTCAAGACACTTTGATAGTCCACTTGGCACTGGCACTAGATCGGGTTGCATGATAGTGGGACTTGAAACTACCATTTTTATTTTCGAAATCTTTTCGCCAACGGTAACACCTATTGGTAAAAGATTCACAACATATGTATCTGTCATACATGAACATGTGCCTTCTCTAAATCTTTATTAATAGTTGGCTTGGAAGCGCAATCTTTTGGTCCGACCGCGCAGTTTCAAAATTGTCTTTTATACGTAGATATTTTCGTCGGTTGAAGTTTCTGATTTATATTTGTGCTTATATAATTCTTAACCATGAGACCTAATCACATATGAATTGAATAGAAAGACCTAATCAACGGTTATTTAAATTTGTATGTGACTAGAAGTCTGTATCAGCAAAATAAGACCTATAATCAAGCATAAATATCATATGACCGAATCTAGATGCAATGCCATATTCAAATCTTTATCATAAGAATATAGAATTCTAGAACATCCTATAACCCCTATAAATGTCATATCAAATTTTCTTATGCTCTTCACTTTGTCATTCACAATCAATCCATCTTTCATTACCCCTACATCACTGTCACTCCACTGTTCTCCCCTCTTCACCATTCAATATTGTAATTGGTTTCGCCGAGGAAGACGATTTGCTGGTTCAGGTAAAGCATGAAATATTTTGCTACAAAATTTTCTAATGATATTATATCTTTACTGCTATATGATGGACATATAAAGTACATCAGTTTTTAATTTTTGCTTCAAGTAATTGATAAATCTTTATGACTTAAGTTTTTGTTGACATTTTAGCTGGCGGGGAATTTGAAATTATTTAACCTAGCAATGTTTTGTGCATAGCTGCTTACCTAATGCTGTAGTATACCTGATGCCAAAGATTCATTTTGAATCGGAGAACCCATGCCCAAGTTGAGAAGCCCATAACTAATGTCTTAGATAAACATGCCTCATTTTGAAAATTTACATATTTTAATACAAAGAATTTTCAAAATCCAAGTTTTTTAAAAAAATTCACAGATTTCATAAATATAAAATTCCTTACACGTAAAGGTTTTCGACTATATCATATTTTGGGCATGTGTGAGCCTTTGAAATAGATAAAGTTTTTATATATAGGTATACATAATTTTTAAACATATATAGATTCATGTATGTGAACAATTTCAAGTGAACCAAGCTTTTGAAAGTATATAATCCCAAACGTATCGGTTTCATATATATTAAGTTTTTAAATATACATAAGGTTTCAAATGTAAATATATGTTAATTTTTGAACAGAAAATTTCTCAAATATTAGAGTTTTCGAATATTATATAGTTTCATGTATAAACATATATAGCTTTGGAAATAGTGGCACATGCATACAGTTTTCAGGCATATATGGTATTAAGCATTTCCCATATATTGGTTTCAATGTATACATACAAAAACTTTGAACATATGCAGGCTTTTGAATGTATAAAGAATCATAGAGTTTGGAGTATATGTACAATTTCAAATATATAAATCTTCATATATAGTTCTGCCTAAGTATTATCAGATTTTGAAAACAAAAAGATTATGTATCATCAGATTTCAAAGATATAGAAGCTTCAGATGTTATAGTTAAAAATATTAGGTTTTCGAAAATGTATAAGTTTTGAGTGCTTATAGATATATAGCCTTGAATGTATATATAATTTTAAATGCATAAACCTCTAGTATATTATGCTTTCAAAAAGCATGTACAGGTTTTGGAAAACATGCTAAGTTTTGAATATGTTAGCTTTAGATACATATTATGTTGGGGAAAATCCCTTTAGATGATCAGTCTAAGGTAATAAAAAACCTAACGCAGTGGAAAACAGCTGGATCGTGATTGTAGTGAGACGGAATAAATGGAAACAAACACCAGAACAGACAGTCACAGATCAATGCAATACAGAAAAATAAATAACACCAGTATTTATAGTGGTTCCACTACCGCGAGGCAGTTTACGTCCACTTAGGGAGAGGAGATTTTATTAATCACTAAAAGTTTAGAGTTACAAGATTGATTCACTTTTGGAGGCTATACATAAGAAGAATTTACAATACAGACAAAATTTTATAGAGTTTCAGCTCTCTAGGATGGCTCTGAAATTGGCTGAAATTAGCTCTTAGTTTCGGCTGCCATTGTTGTTTAGAAGCTCCTCTATTTATAGAGTGAAGAAATAAGGAGGGGTAGCTGCTATATAGTAGTCCTGGGGTTTGGTTCGGCATGTATTTGGTTTGATTCGGCAAAATCCCAAGCGAAAAATTTGGACCGGCATTTCCCTATTGGAGCGACATGCTCAAATATCGAACGAAATATTTCGTTCGGCAAAACACCGAACGAAATATTTCGTTCGAAAATTCTTTTTCACCGCTCCGAACTTTGTTTCGTTCGGCAAACTTTCCACTGCCCAAAGCTTCTTCTTCGTTCGACAATTTTTCCCCAAAATCCCATTCGGCATAATTTTCTTCACCGATTCAAATTGAAGCACCACCGAACGATAAATCTCGTTCGGTCCTCCTCCATCGCTCGGCAATTTAGAGCGGCAGCTGCTCCAAACTACTTCACCGAACGAACGAAGCCCTATCTCCAAATCAGCTCCCAACCATCTCCTTCGAGCTTCCACCGCATGAGATTTTCAGCTTCCAAGCAAGGGCTTCTTCTTCAACTGCAGTTTATAGATGGAATCGGGTATCAATTTCAACAATCTCCACCTTGATACCGAATTCCATACAAGCCTTCCAACTTCATCTACACCTTCATGCTCCAAGCAATGGATACTTACCCAATGAGCTTCGGCAATGCTATCACCCATTACACTCTGTCAACAAACTCCGGTAAGGCCACCTCCCATCAACAAAGTGTTCAGAGTACCCAGTCCGTGTAGAGCCTATCAATCTCCACCATGAAAACAAACGTCTCGATGAACCAACTCAACTCTCCCCCCATGCCACCCTGTGGCACCTTGTAACGACCCGTATTTTTACGGATCGAAACATCGTAAAAAGTTGACATTTGGTCGCATGGTTGATAAGTTGTCCAGAGTTAAGTCTTAGGTAGTATGGTGGTTAGGTCGTAGTAGGCGACCTAAGAAGTGGAGCGACTGAAGAGGTTGGAACGACCTAAGCAATTAGGTCGTATGATAGATAAGTCGTAGGTTGAGGCTTAGGTCGTAGACGACTTAAGGAAATAGGCGACTCATAGAAACTGGCGACCTAAGGTAGTGGACGACTTATGGGGTAGACGACCTAAGGAGTTTAGGATAGGTCGTATGGGAGATAGGTCGTGTGATAGCCTAGGTTGTGGGATAGGATAGGTCGAGTGGACGACCTAAGTATTGGAGCGACCTATAGAATTAGACGACCTAAGGTTTTCCGACCTAAGAGTTAGCGACTTATAGGAGGTAGCGAGTTAACGACCTAGGAGATAGGCAGGTTAGCAACCTAAGGAAGTTAGGTCGGCAACGACCTAAGGAGCTGGTGGTAGCAGTGAGCGACCTATAGGAATTAGCGACCTAAGGGTTAGCTGGTTAGCGTAGTTAGGTCATGAGCGACCTAAGTCCAGTAGTAGAGTAGTTAGGTCGTTAGACGACCTAAGGTGTTAGGTCGCGAGAGTGTTAGGTCGTGTATGTGTTAGGTCGCAGGAGCGTTAGGTCGCGAAGAGGCGCTCTGTTTAGGTCGCAGATTTGTTAGGTCGGAGCTGTTGCTAGGTCGCGTCTCAGTTAAGTCGTAGGTCGTAACTCTGTTGAGTTGTTAGGTCACGAGGAAGTGTGTCTGCGTTAGGTCGCTGGGTTTTGGCTGAGTGCTAGGTCGTGAGCGACCTAGGAGTTGTTAAGTCGCGAGCGACTTAGGAGTTAAGCCGCTAAGTCGTAAGTCGTAGACAGGTGAGTCTTGTAGGTCGTGAGTGCGCATGGGCTTAGGTCGTAGGTCGCGGGATCTCTTTAGGTCGTGGACGACCTAATTTCGAGTGACGACTTAAGGAGGATTTCAGCTATAAATACTCATCCATTTCTTCATTTTTGGGATCCGGATTTCGAAGCGATGAAGTGCTGCCATTTTGAGAGCTCGACTTCTACACTTCTTCACTTCTTTTCTCCACTCTAATCTAGTGATTCCTCCCATCCATATCAAAGATCAAATCGAAGATCGAAGAGCTTAGATTGAAGATCTACATTCTTCGAAGAGAGATTTCATCGTTTGAAGCGGATTCGTGATAGATCGAGTTAGATCCTTCGCTGTCCAGATCTGAAGTGTGTTGCTTTTGAGTTGTTTAGGTGATTTGGTGAGTGGTGATTATCTCTCACACGGATCCAAAAGAGTATATCGGATCGTTGGCTTGATTTTGTGCTAAAGTAGTGATTTCCATGCATTTTCCTAATCCTAAGTATAGATCCATATAGATCCATTGTTCATGATGATTTGATATCCATTCTACTACATGTTAACTTATGCAAGTTCATTCATCAAGATTATAGAGACATTTCTCATGTTTTCATGCTTGTTAGACTTTTGACTCTTTAATTACGAAATTGCCATTATTGTTATAATTGTCTATTTAGATCATATTTGAATGCTTGTTTACTTGGATTAATGTTTGACTTGATTGATTGCTATGAATTAGATGATTGATGATTTGATTTAGACCGAAGATGATTCAAAAGCTAAGAGAAAGGCTCTTGAATTGGGAAAGCTGCTCGTGGCATATGTAGCGGATGATGAAGCTCTTATGCATAGATTTGATGATGATGATGTTGAGATGAAGCTTTGCGAGGATGTGATGAAGCGAGGCATGATATGAGATAGTCTTGGTCTAATCCAAACGGGATCATTCCAAGCATGTTGATAACTCGGTGATAGGGTTCGAGTTTGAGGATAATGGATGCTCGAGAGGCGCTTGAGCTAGTATGGAAATAGTCGTCGAGGAGGATGACTAGAAGGCTGAGATCTCATCGTTGTTGAAGGTTCTAGCATGCTCAAAGCAAGAGTACGTTGGGCAGATTCGATAGTCCCTGAAGGCTACTGATTGGTAGTCAAGTACTCTGGGCAGATTCCATAGTCCTAGGCACGGGTCATGACGACGTGTGGGAGTAATGTCTAGAACCGGGGTTTCCATTAGCCCTTGACGGACGGATGAAAGAATGAGTCGGTCATTCAATTAACGATGATATCGAAGCAATGATAACAGCGATAGCCAGAGTCATGGATGTTTGGTTGTATCGTCATTCGGTCTCAAGAGCAGTGTTTTTTGGGTGCTTATCTGATCTTGGTTTAGGCCTTGGGGGTTTGTGCTTGGAAAACATCGCCCTTGACTCGAGTGATAATTGCTTTACTTTAAATTGTATGCACTGCTATGTTGCTTCTGCTTAGTGTGTGTCTGGGGGCTATCACTGTAGAAAGAGGTGGAGTGGGAGGGTTGTATTCCTATTCCTTTTCCTTTATGCTCTTTTGGTATGCTGTTAGTTAATTTACCGCTCACTAAGACTGTTGTCTGACTCAAGGCTTTATGTTTTTAACTCTTATTGCCTTGGGCTGTTCGTCCATTTTGGGACGGGCAGACTAGGTAGCAGGTGACAGGTGCTGTTCTTACTTTTCACGGTGCTGATGTCGAAGACGAGCTGGAGGCTTGCATATTATTTCTTATTATGTGTACTGGATGTTCCGCTGCTTGTATATTCTCTGAGTGTTATGTAGTGAGGCTTGATGTATTGACTATTCAGATATCTGTATTCAACTAATATGAAGTTTTATTGATGAGATTCTATTCTGTGAAGCTTCACTATATATATATTCTATTGTATTTTGTCCATGCGCTGTGAGTAATACGATAGATTCTGCTGTTTTAATTTACTCTGACAATCGTCCATGGTCGCCTGGTACACTTTACAGCGCATTTTCTCTAGGTTCAGTGCAGGGGTCATGGGCAGTCGTCACATTTGGTATCAGAGCATTGGTTAATCGATTTTACCTAACGCTCGCTGACGTAACTATGTATGAGAGACGTAATTGTATTTTGATGGATGATTACTATATATAATATAGTAGCTTAGTAGAGCTTGAGTCCTTTATGCAGTTGTTTCTCTAGATGTGCTAATCATTCCTTTTTATAGATATTGAGAATGAGTCGAAGAGGGAGACCAGCTGCTAGGGAAGGCCGTGCTACTGAGGGGGCTGCTAATTATGATGCTATGTTCGAAGCTATGATGACTTCGATCATGAGAAGGATGCCAGCTCCGAGGCCATCGGTGGATGTTGGAGTTCAAGTTCAAACTCCAAAACCGGTGGATTTTGCTAAGCTGTGTAAGGACTACACTGCTCTTGGAGGAAAGGTTTTCTTGGGAACAGAATCAACCATTGAAGTTCAGAGGTGGATAGATGCTTGTAGAAGGATCTTTGGTGACTTGGGAATTGAGGATGCAACTAAGAGGAAGTTAGCATCAAGACAGCTTCAAGGAAGAGCTTCTGATTGGTGGAATTCTATCACTATTGATACTCCGGAGGAAGAGATTACTTGGGTGCAATTCCAAGCCAGATTTGAAACTAAGTTCATTTCTACAGCTCAGAAGTCTGTTTTGTTCAAGAAGTTTGTGGAGCTCAAGCAAGGTGGAAGACCAGTTCTTGAGTATGTTTCTGAGTTTGAAGCTTTGTCCAAGTATGCCCGGTCGTATATTGAATCTTCGTATCAGAAGAATGAGAAGTTTGTGACAGGCTTGGACAGTTATCTTGGGAGGCAGTTGGTGGATCATTTGGACGATTCATTTGAGAAGCTCGTGGAGAAAGCTCTCAGGCATGAGAATCTATTTCCTAAGGAAGGATCTGTTGTTGCTGTAACCAGGGAAGAGTCTAAACCCCAGCAGGGTGGAAACAAGAAGAGGAAGCAGCAGTAGCAAAAGGGTAAGGATGGCCAGAAGAAGCCGAAAGGCGAGGTGACCTGCTACAATTGTCAGCAGAAGGGCCATTTCTCTAGGGATTGCAAGAATCCGAAGGTGCCGATGAAGTGTCACAACTGTGACAAGCCGGGGCATATCAGGAAGAATTGTCCAGAACCGAGGAGGGACAAGCAGATTGTGCAAGCTTATGCTTTGGGGGCTGTTCCATCGTCTTCGAAAGCTCCTACCGCTGAAGAGAAAGGAAAGAGTGTAGTGGTTCAAGGTACTCTTTCCATATGTGTGGTTCCAGTTATAGTTCTGTTTGACACTGGGGCGTCGCATTCGTTTGTTTGTAGTGAACTTGTAGGCCGGTTGGGTTTAGAACCGGATATTGTTGATAGGCCATTGGTTGTGACTAATCCAGTTGGGGGTTCGTCTTGTTTGTGTATGTTATGCCGTGGTCTGATTGTATCGAGTCATGGTTGCTCTTTTGTTTGTAATTGTTTTTTCTGAACTTTGCGGGGTTCGGAATTATTTTGGGTATGGACTGGCTTAGGAAGTATGCGGCAAAGGTTGATTGTGAAAGGTTGGAAGTGACAGTCGAGAATGTGGAGGGGCGAAAGATTGTGATACGATGTAAGCATGAAGAAGGCGTCTTCATGAGCTTCATGTATTCGCTGGTTGTTCCACGGGATGGACTGTCATCTGTGCCAATCGCTAATGGATTTGAGGATGTCTTTGACGAGGTCAAAGGGTTACCGCCGCATAGAGAGATCGAGTTTCGTATAGATCTAGTGGAAGGAGCCAGACCTGTTGTGATGCCTCTTAGGCGGATGGCGCCTAGGGAACAGCAGGAGTTAAGGGTGCAGGTTGATGATCTTTTGCAGAAAGGATTCATTCAGCGTAGTGTGTCCGAATGGGGTGCACCAGTTGTGTTCGCAACCAAAGCGGATGGATCATTGAGGTTGTGCGTGGATTATCGTGAGTTGAATAAGGTAACTAAAAAGAACCAGTATCCATTGCCGAGAATAGATGACTTGTTTGATCAGCTTCACGAAGCTAAGGTGTTTTCTTAGATGGATTTGGCAACGGGATTTCACCAGTTGAGAGTGGCTAAGGATAGTGTGCCGAAGACTGCTTTTAGGACACCATCCGGTTTCTTTGAGTGGCTGGTAATGCCGTTTGGATTGACTAACGCGCCAACATATTTTGTGGATCTTATGAATAGAGTGTTCAGAGATCAGTTGAACAAGTTCGTGCTTGTGTTCATGGATGATATTCTGATTTATTCCAGAACTGAAGAAGAGCACAAGACGCACCTGCGTATTATTTTGGAAACCTTACGAAAACATCAGCCGAAGGCTAAGTTTTCGAAGTGTCACTTCTGGAAGAGTGAAGTGAGGTTCTTAGGCCATGTTATCTCTGGAAATGGAATAGCGGTTGATACCGCTAAGGTGGCAGCAATCCAGGATTGGGTTAGACCTAAGAATGCATCTGATGTGAGAAGTTTTCTTGGATTAGCAGGATATTATCGACGGTTTATCAAAGACTTCTCCAAGGTGGCTGCACCATTAACAGGATTGACAAAGAAGAACCAAGTGTTCAGATGGGAAGATAAGTGTGAGCAAGCTTTCAGAATCCTGAAAGAGCGATTGACAAGTGCTCCTGTTTTGACTATTCCAAGTGGGAATGACGAGATGGTGGTTTACACCGACGCATGTGGTACTGGACTTGGAGCAGTGCTGATGCAGAGGGATAAAGTTGTTGCGTATGCAAGTCGACAACTGAAGCCGCATGAGAGGAATTACCCGACTCATGATTTGGAGTTAGCGGCGATTGTTTTTTCTCTGAAGATGTGGAGACATTATCTATTAGGAGTTCGATTCGAGTTGTTTACGGATCATAAGTCGTTGAAGTATCTTTTCTCCCAAAAGGATTTGAATCTTCGGCAGCAACGTTGGCTAGATTTTTTGGCATCATGTGATTTTGGAATAACTTATACTCCGGGAAAAGATAATGCAGTGGCAGATGCGTTAAGTCGAAGACATGCAGGATTGGGAGCCATGTTTTCAGAATGGAAGAATCTCGAGTATTTAGCTGGTTTTGACTTCAGGCCCAGATGTGGATTGGAACCTGAGATGTTGGCAAACTTATCGATAAGACGCACTCTTGTGGAAAGGATTGGCGAGAGCCAAAAGCGAGACGATAAGCTTGTCAAGATTATCCATGATTTGGAATCTGGAATGGACCCAGAAAAGGATAAAGGGTTCGAGGTCGATCGAGAAGGTTGGCTTCGGAAACAAGGACGACTAGTTGTTCCCGATATAGATGAATTGAGGAGTGAAGTTCTGAAGGAAAGTCATCACTCAAAGTTGACAATTCATCCAGGTGGAAATAAGATGTATCGGGATATGAAGAGAACCTATTACTGGGAAGGTATGAAGAAGGATGTTGGAAATTTTATTTCCAAGTGCATGAACTGCCAGTTGGTAAAAGCCGAACAGAAGAAGCCAAGTGGATTGCTTCAGCCATTAGAAGTTCCTACATGGAAATGGGAGCAAATATCGATGGACTTTATCGATGGGTTACCTAGAACCAGAGCGGGAAATGAAGGGATTTGGGTCATCATAGATCGTTTGACTAAGAGTGCAAGATTCATTCCTGTTCGATCGACTAGGACTGCATCAAAGTTGGCTGAGTTGTATGTTAAGTGGATTGTTCGATTCCATGGTATTCCGAAGAGTATAGTGAGCGATCGAGACCCATTATTCACTAGTGGATTTTGGAAGAGCTTCCAGGAAGTTTTGGGAACCGAGTTATGTTTGAGAACAGCTTATCACCCTCAAACAGATGGTCAGACCGAGAGAGTCAATCGAGTTTTGGAAGATCTTCTTAGAGCTTATGTTTTAGATTTCGGAGGATCGTGGGAAGATCACCTTCATTTGGTGAAATTTTCGTACAACAACAGTTACCAGTCGAGCATTGGTATGGCACCGTATGAGGCATTGTATGGAAGACCGTGTAACTCTCCGACATGTTGGTTAGAGACCGGAGAAAAGTTGATGCTTGGGCCAGAGATGATTCGACAGACTTCGGATTGCATAGAGATCATTCGGCAACGAATGAAAGCAGCCCAAGATCGTCAGAAAAGTTATTCCGATAAGCGTCGTAAGGATCTGGAATTCGACGTAGGTGATATGGTCTTTATGAAGATTTCTCCACTGAAGAATGTTATTCGATTCGGGAAGAAAGGAAAATTGACTCTGAGATTTGTTGGACCATTCCCGATCATCGAGCGAATTGGAAAGCTCGCTTACAGATTGGAGTTACCAAAGAAGATGTCGAGTGTGCACAATGTTTTTCATGTATCCTATCTACGGAAGTATGTGCACGACTCGAATACAGTGGTTTCTGCTGATAGCGGTGAAGATTTTGAAGTTGATCCAGTCGATAAGAGACCTCGTAAGCCGCTTCGTGTTGTGGAAACCGACACGAAACAGCTTAGGAGGAAGGTAGTTAAGTTGCTCAAGATACAATGGAGTGATGATGATAACGACTGTACGTGGGAGGTGGAAGAGAGGATGAAGGTAGCTCATCCTGACCTCTTCAAGGTATGGCCCTAAGGTGTCGTGTCATCTCACGATATTGTAACTTGTTCTAGTTTTAGAATTCTGCATGCTAAGCTAGAATTGGATGCATGGTTTGTTGATTGCTATGGATAGTAGGCGTGCAGAATAGTCTTTGATTGCTCTTGTTTGTTTGGAATTTCGGGGGCGAAATTCCTAAGGGGGAGAGAATGTAACGACCCGTATTTTTACGGATCGAAACATCGTAAAACAGTTGACATTTGGTCGCATGGTTGATAAGTTGTCCAAAGTTAAGTCTTAGGTAGTATGGTGGTTAGGTCGTAGTAGGCGACCTAAGAAGTGGAGCGACTTAAGAGGTTGGAACGACCTAAGCAATTAGGTCGTATGATAGATAAGTCGTAGGTTGAGGCTTAGGTCGTAGACGACTTAAGGAAATAGGCGACTTATAGAAACTGGCGACCTAAGGTAGTGGACGACTTATGGGGTAGACGACCTAAGGAGTTTAGGATAGGTCGTATGGGAGATAGGTCGTGTGATAGCCTAGGTTGTGGGATAGGATAGGTCGAGTGGACGACCTAAGTATTGGAGCGACCTATAGAATTAGACGACCTAAGGATTTCCGACCTAAGAGTTAGCGACTTATAGGAGGTAGCGAGTTAACGACCTAGGAGATAGGCAGGTTAGCAACCTAAGGAAGTTAGGTCGGCAACGACTTAAGGAGCTGGTGGTAGCAGTGAGCGACCTATAGGAATTAGCGACTAAGGGTTAGCTGGTTAGCGTAGTTAGGTCGTGAGCGACCTAAGTCCAGTAGTAGAGTAGTTAGGTCGTTAGACGACCTAAGGTGTTAGGTCGCAAGAGTGTTAGGTCGTGTATGTGTTAGGTCGCAGGAGCGTTAGGTCGCGAAGAGGCGGTCTGTTTAGGTCGCAGATTTTTTAGGTCGGAGCTGTTGCTAGGTCGCGTCTCAGTTAAGTCGTAGGTCGTAACTCTGTTGAGTTGTTAGGTCGCGAGGAAGTGTGTCTGGGTTAGGTCGCTGGGTTTTGGCTGAGTGTTAGGTCGTGAGCGACCTAGGAGTTGTTAAGTCGCGAGCGGCTTAGAGCGACTTAGGAGTTAAGCCGCTAAGTCGTAAGTCATAGACAGGTGAGTCTTGTAGGTCATGAGTGCGCATGGGCTTAGGTCGTAGGTCGCGGGATCTCTTTAGGTCGTGGATGACCTAATTCCGAGTGACGACTTAAGGAGGATTTCAGCTATAAATACTCGTCCATTTCTTCATTTTTGGGATCCGGATTTCGAAGCGACGAAGTGCTGCCATTTTGAGAGCTCGACTTCTACACTTCTTCACTTCTTTTCTCCAGTCTAATCTAGTGATTTCTCCCATCCATATCAAAGATCAAATCGAAGATCGAAGAGCTTAGATTGAAGATCTACATTCTTCGAAGAGAGATTTCATCGTTTGAAGCGGATTCGTGATAGATCGAGTTAGATCCTTCACTGTCCAGATCTGAAGTGTGTTGCTTTTGAGTTGTTTAGGTGATTTGGTGAGTGGTGATTATCTCTCACACGGATCCAAAGGAGTATATCGGATCGTTGGCTTGATTTTGTGCTAAAGTAGTGATTTCCATGCATTTTTCTAATCCTAAGTATAGATCCATTATTCATGATGATTTGATATCCATTCTACTACATGTTAACTTATGCATGTTCATTCATCAAAATTATAGAGACATTTCTCATGTTTTCATGCTTGTTAGACTTTTGACTCTTTAATTACGAAATTGCCATTATTGTTATAATTGTCTATTTAGATCATATTTGAATGCTTGTTTACTTGGATTAATGTTTGACTTGATTGATTGCTATGAATTAGATGATTGATGATTTGATTTAGACCGAAGATGATTCAAAAGCTAAGAGAAAGGCTCTTGAATTGGGAAAGCTGCTCGTGGCATATGTAGCGGATGATGAAGCTCTTATGCATAGATTTGATGATGATGATGTTGAGATGAAGCTTTGCGAGGATGTGATGAAGCGAGGCATGATATGAGATAGTCTTGGTCTAAACCAAACGGGATCATTCCAAGCATGTTGATAACTCGGTGATATGGTTCGAGTTTGAGGATAATGGATGCTCGAGAGGCGCTTGAGCTAGTATGGAAATAGTCGTCGAGGAGGATGACTGGAAGGCTGAGATCTCATCGTTGTTGAAGGTTCTAGCATGCTCAAAGCAAGAGTACGTTGGGCAGATTTGATATTCCCTGAAGGCTACTGATTGGTAGTCAAGTACTCTGGGCAGATTCGATAGTCCTAGGCACGGGTCATGACGACGTGCGGGAGTAATGTCTAGAACCGGGGTTTCCATTAGCTCTTGACGGACGGATGAAAGAATGAGCCGGTCATTCAATTAACGATGATATCGAAGAAATGATAACAGCGATAGCCAGAGTCATGGATGTTTGGTTGTATCGTCATTCGGTCTCAAGAGCAGTGTTTTCTGGGTGCTTATCTGATCTTGGTTTAGGCCTTGGGGGTTTGTGCTTGGAAAACATCGCCCTTGACTCGAGTGATAATTGCTTTACTTTAAATTGTATGCACTGCTATGTTGCTTCTGCTTAGTGTGTGTCTGGGGGCTATCACTGTAGAAAGAGGTGGAGTGGGAGGGTTGTATTCCTATTCCTTTTCCTTTATGCTCTTTTGGTATGTTGTTAGTTAATTTACCGCTCACTAAGACTGTTGTCTGACTCAAGGCTTTATGTTTTTAACTCTTATTGCCTTGGGCTGTTCGTCCATTTTGGGACGGGCAGACTAGGTAGCAGGTGACAGGTGCTGTTCTTTCTTTTCACGGTGCTGATGTCGAAGACGAGCTGGAGGCTTGCATATTATTTCTTATTATGTGTACTGGATGTTCCGCTGCTTGTATATTCTCTGAGTGTTATGTAGTGACTAGTGAGGCTTGATGTATTGACTATTCAGATATCTGTATTCAACTAATATGAAGTTTTATTGATGAGATTCTATTCTGTGAAGCTTCACTATATATATATTCTATTGTATTTTGTCCATGCGCTGTGAGTAATACGATAGATTCTGCTGTTTTAATTTACCCTGACAATCGTCCATGGTCGCCTGGTACACTTTACAGCGCATTTTCTCTAGGTTCAGTGCAGGGGTCATGAGCGGTCGTCACACACCTAGCACTTCATTAAGCGAATCAAGTCCGAGCAATGCTCGAACTTAGCAACGGGCAATGACTTGGTAAACATGTCTGCTGCATTATCCTTTGTGTGAACTTTCTGAAGACGAACTAGCTTCTCTTCACTCATCGAGACAAGAAACGACTCTCTCACCTCAATATGCTTCGTCCTTGAGCTGAATGCCGGATTTTCAGCTAAGTGAATTGTACCCTGACTATCACAGTATACATTCACTCCTTCGTATGCGAAGCCCAAATCACACAACAATCGCCTCAAATAAAGCGCCTCCTTAGCTACTTCAACCGCAGCTATGAGCTCTTCTTCTGTAGTAAACAAAGCCATAATCGTCTGCAACCTCGCTCTCCAACTGATCGCTGTCCCACCAATGGTGAACACATATCCGGAGGTTGACTTCCTTCGATCTCTATCACCGGCATAGTCGGAATCGCAAAATCCAACCAAGCTGAATTCTCTTCCTCTACCTCCAAAGACAAGCCCATGATTTGGAGTTCCTCTGAGGTATCTAAAGATACACTTCACTGCTTCCCAATGCGTCTTTCCTGGATTCACCATGAACCTACCCACCAATCCAACAGCCTGTGCAATGTCAGGCCTAGTGAAGACCATGGCATACATCAAGCTGCCAACTGCACTTGCATATGGGACCTTCATCATATAAGCCTTGTCCTTTTCCGAGATCGGGGAGCCTTTACTAGAAAGCTGTATGTGCAAAGGCATGGGTGTGCTGATTGCCTTTGCCCCTTCCATGCTAAACCGAGCAAGCACTTTTCGAATGTACTCCTTTTGAGTGAGGCTCAAAAGTCCCAGCTTTCTATCCCTTTGGATTTCCATATCCAAAATTTTCTTTGCTTCTCCAAGGTCTTTCATTTCGAATTCCATTTTTAGCTTTTGCTTTAAACTATCGATTTCAGCCTTATCCTTGGAAGCAATCAACATATCATCCATGTACAAGAGTAGGTACACCCATCTACCATTCTTTAAATGCTTGAAGTACACACAAGCGTCTTTGATGCTATGATCAAAACCAACTGAAAGCATAAAAGAGTCAAACCTCTTGTACCATTGTCTAGGCGACTGCTTAAGTCCATACAATGACTTCTTCAGTTTGCAAACCCAATTTTCTTTCCCATCTACAACAAATCATTCTAGCTGCTTCATGTAGATGGTCTCATCCAAGTCTCCATGCAAGAAAATGGTTTTCACATCCAGTTGCTCCAGCTCTAAGTCATGAGCTGCGACGATAGCGAGAAAAATGAAGATGGATGTATGCATCACTACTGGAGAGAATATCTCATCATACTCCAATCCCTTTCTTTGTGAAAACCCTTTAACAACTAGTCTAGCCTTGTATCTCCCATCATCCTTCACCTTGAATACCCATTTTCAACCTATGGCTCGGCTTCCTTGAGGAGGTGGTACCAAATCCCAAGTCTTGTTCTTCTTCAACGATTCTAACTCTTCTTTCATAGCGCACATCCACTTCGAACTGTCACATGACTTCAAAGCTTCATCAAGGTCATGTGGCTCCTCAAGAACCACATGTAGGGCATAGTCAAACTAATCATCAAGGCTAAGATTTGCAAACTGCTAATCACCATACCTTTCGGGCGACCTAATAGTCCTACGACTGACCCGGGTAGGTACTGCTTCGCATAAACTCCTTTCAGCTCTACCTTGAACTGAACTTCCTCTAGATTCATGCATATCATCAGCACTACTAGAAGGTACCTGTGGACTATCTTGTAATGTTTCATCAACTGCGTTTTCCTCGACAACATCTACAACAACTCTACTATTTGGCTGGAACACGAGAATTTCTTCCATCTCCTTAGGCCTATCAGAATCTTCGGATGTGGTAGGTAGCTTCTCCTTCGGATTGAACATAGCAGACTCATCAAAAGTAACATGTCTAGAATGAACAATCTTCCGATCAACAGGGTTCCAAATTCGATACCCATTGATACTATCGGTGTATCCTATTAGTAGGACCTTGTATGCTCTAGCCTCCAACTTATCATCACCTGTATGGTGAACGTACACAGGACAACCAAAAATTTGGAAGTAACCAAGATACACTGCTTTACCTCTCCACTTCTCCTCTAGAATCTTCCCATCTATGGCTGAGCACGGAATTTGATTTATAATATATGTCGCAGTTGATAATGCCTCAGCTCAAAAGCCTCTAAACAAGTCTGCCGTCAATCTCAAGCAACGAGCCTTCTCCAGTAGAGTCATGTTCATCCTTTCTACAACCCCATTAGATTGCGGATCGTCGGGTGTAGTGAGATGTCTCTGAATGCCATGCTATCTACAAAAGTCGAGGAACTCCCTAGAGATAAATTCATTGCCATTATCAGATCTCAGCACCTTCAACCTAGAACTAGATTGGTTCTCAACAAGCGTTTTCCAGTCTTTGAACTTCTCAAAACTCTCTGATTTGGCCTTCATCACATACAACCATACTTCCGAGAAAAGTCATCAATGAAAGAGATAAAATACTTTGCTCCTACAAGAGAAGGAGTAGCAACCGGTCCCCAAACATCTGTATGCACGTACTCAAGTACTCGCCTCGATCTATGGAGTCCAACTCCAAAAGATACTTTAGTTTGCTTGCCTAACACACACTCCTAGCAAAAGTCCATCTTGTTGAAGCTTCCTCCTTTGATCATGTTTCGTCTCTGAAGAAACTCTAAGCTCTTCTCTGAAATATGACCCAACCTAAGATGCCAAAGCTTTGTGGCATCCAATGCACGAGAACTATCTACTCCAACACACGACTTTCCAAGAACTGTGGTTCCTTTCAACAAATACAGATTTCGGAACACATCTCCTTTCATAAGAACTAGTGCACCTCTCGAAACCTTCAGACTATCCTTCTCGATAGTTACCTTGCATCCCAGAGATGCCAATTATCCTAAAAAATTAAGGACTTACGAAGATCTGGAACATACCAGACACCTGTCAAAGTGCATATCACTCCGTCAAATATCCTGATCCTCACTGTACCTTCACCTATCGTTCTACAGCTAGCATCATTACCCATAAGAATAGAGCTTCCCTCTCATCCAACGAAAGAACTGAAGTAATCCTTATTAGGCGTCATATGGAAAGATGCCCTCGAGTCCAGCACCCAATGGTCTGAGACATCTGATACTGCTGCAGACTAAACATCGTCAGATACAGACTTCTCCATCGTAAATGATGAAGATCCGTCTTCTTCCCTTTTCTTCAAATCTGAACAATCCTTTTTCCAATGACCAGGTTTCTTGCAGATAAAGCACTTCCCGTCTTTAGACTTTCCTCTCCTACCATTACCGGGCTTCCTAGACTTGGAACGCCTTCTAGAGTGCCAATTCTTCTTATCTTCACTATCTCTTTCAACAAACAGGCCGTGACTACTACTTCCACCTCTACTTCCTTCACTTATCTACTTTATCTGATCTCTCAATCCTTCAGATAGAAGGCCCGACTTCACATCTTCCACTGTCAATGTGTCTCTAGCAAAGATAAGGCTGTTAGCGAAACCTGTGTATCGCTCCGGAAGAGAACACAAAAGAATCATTTCCATTTGCTCCTCATCCATCTTCAAGTCAACAGTCTTCAACTTCATCACGAGATCATCAAAGAAATTAAGATGTTCCTTCACTGAAGTACCCTCTCTCATCCGCATGGTGAAAAATGTCTTCAGCAATATCAGACGGTTAGTCAGAGATTTCTTCAAGTAGAGATTTTCTAGCTTGGTCCAAATGCCCCTAGCAGTGGTCTCACTACTAATCTCTGAGATGACATTCTCTCCCATAGCTAGCTGCAAAGTAGTAAACGCCCATTTCTTTATCTCCTTTCTTTCCGCGATTGAGATGTCAGCCGTCAACTCCTTAGGGGTAAACACTACTAGATGGACTTCATTCCTCATTAGAATAGACTTCATCCTCCATTTCCACTTCTCGAAGTCTTTATCCCCATTCCATTTCTCAATTGCCAATTGTGATCCTGACGCAATATACATCCCTCTAGTATAGAGTCTTGTAACAACTGGAGTCACTTCATCTCTTGCCATAGCGTCTAACACTCCTCAATCAACCTTGTAGCTCTAATACCAGACTGTTGGGGAAAATCCCTTCAGATGATCAGTCTAAGGGGATAAAAAACCCAATGTAGTGAAAAAAAACTGGATCGTGATTGTAGTGAGATGGAACAAACAGAGACAAACACCAGAACAGACAGTCACAGATCAATGCAATGCAGAAAAATAAATAACACCAGTATTTATAGTGGTTCCACTACCGCGAGGCAGTGTACATCCACTTGGGGAGAGAAGATTTTATTAATCACTGAAAGATCAGAGTTACAAGATTGATTCACTTCTGGAGGCTATACATAAGAAGAATTTACAATACAGACAAAATTCTGCAGAGTTTCAGTTCTCTAGGATGGCTCTGAAATTGACTGAAATTAGCTCTCAATTTCGGCTGCCATTGTTGTACAGAAGCTCCTATATTTATAGAGTGAAGAAATGAGAAGGAGTAGTTGCTATATAGCAGCCCTAGGGTTCGGTTCGGCATGCATCTGGTTTGGTTCGGAAAAATCCCGAGCGAAAAATTTGGACCGGCATCTCCCTATTAGAGCGGCATGCTCAAATACCGAACGAAATATTTCGTTCGGCAATTATTTTTCACCACTCCAAAATTTTTTTCGTTCGGCAAACTTTCCACTGCCCAAAGCTTCTTCTTCGTTCGGCAATTTTTCTCTAAAATCCCGTTCGGCATAATTTTCTTCATCGCTTCAAATTGAAGCACCTCCGAACGAACTCACCGCCAAATGATAAATCTCGTTCGGTCCTCCTCCATCGCTTGGCAATTTAGAGCGGCATCTGCTCCAAACTACTTCATCGAACGAACGAAGCCCTATCTCTAAATTAGCTCCCAAGTATCTCCTTCGAGCTTCCACCGCTCGAGATTTTCAGCTTCCAAGCAAGGGCTTCTTCTTCAACTGCAGTTTATAGATGGAATCGGGTATCAATTTCAACATATTAAGTGCATACAGGTTTCATATATATTTGCGTATATGTTTTCATATATATTTGTAAGTTTTAAGTAAAAAAATATCGTGTGCATGCACTGTTTCAAATGTACATAGCTTTATGTGTATCAAAGGTCTGTGTATATTAAGTTTCAAATACATCAAATCTTAGAGTATACATGGCTTTGAATATATGATGTCTTCATATGTTAGATTTTAGATGTGCATGGTTTTCATATGCATGCAGTTTCATGAATGTGTATTTGGCTTCGAATACAAAGATTTTGAGTACTTTAGCTTCAGATAAATACCAGTTGCAAATACACCAAGCTTTTAAAAATATGTAGACAGTTTTGTTTATAAGTTTTTGAATAAAACAGGGTTTTAAATATACAAGTCCAGTGTGTGTGTGTATAGACACACACATGTATTTATACATGATTTTGAATATGAGTAAGTTTCAAGCTAGTGACAACTTCATACATATATAGTTTTAAATATATAAGCTTCAACTGTATTTGGTTCCAAATATAAAAGTTTCAGATATATAAATTTTGAAAGTATGGAGTTTTGTACATATTTCAGGTTGCAAAAGTATAGGGATTGCAGGCTTAAAGAAAAAAGTTTATGTGTGCATCAACTTTTGAGTGCATCATAAGGTTTTGAATATAAGTACAGTCTCATATGTGTGCACATTTTTAAATATATAAAGTTTGAAGTATAGGTGATTTCTGAAGCATAAAATTTCGTACATGGGATTCAAAAGTTTGTAGTTGTAAAAGTTTAGGAAATATGCAGTTTTATATATGTGAATTTTTCAAATATATAGCTTTGAATGTAAGTGTTTCAAAAAAATGAAGTTTTGAATATGGTTTTACAAATGAAATTTTTACATACCTCAGTTTTGAAAAATACGTATAAAGTTTCATATATTTATAGTTCCAAAAATATATATATCTAACATATATAAGTTATATATATACCTGTTTTCAAATATGCACAATTTCAAGCTTTTCAAAAGATAAGCTTCAACGATATGAATATCAGCTTTTCAGTATAAAATATTACAAATAAATGAGCTTTCCATGTACACCAATTTCCAAGTACATATATAAGTTATTGAGCATACCAAATACATACATAAAGGTTTTGGGAACGTCAGGCTTTTGGGAAGGTATTATATTTCAAATGTAAATAAGCATCACGTCTATGAATTCCAGTTTCAAACATATTAATTATATGGGAGAAAATGTATAATGTTGATATAAACTAATTATATGGGAGAAAATGTGTAAAAATGGTTTCATAAAGTAAGATTAAAATCTCATATAGCATAATAGATAGACCTGGAATCATAGTGCTCATCATCTGTATTTCTGCATAAAGAATTTAGCAAGAATGATGATATTTAACTGGTGAGCAGAATAATACTCTTTCAACAATTAAGTACTTCAGTTGCATGTTGCAAAGGAAGCTTGTTATCAATGCAAATAAAATTAAATAGTATTGAAACCGTACTATGCGTGCTTCAAGTATGTCTAACCATAAGTAAATTCACTTTCATGTTTACTGTAGATCTGTTTATAGCTATTTGATAACGAATAAATTGTTTAGTTTTGAGAGAGTATCTACAGTGCAACGTCGGGTAAGAGAAAAGTAATAGAGTAGAAAATGGATAAGTATATGTAAGAGGAACAAGTAGTTTTTATATTGGAACAAGGGTTTTAAGTCTGGGGTTTGTTTGCCAAGATAAAGTACTTTGTTTGTTTATAAGTTGGTTGACTCACAGCTTACATTTTATATCACGCTGTTATAATGAAATATATGTTAATTAACATGACAATATATTATGATAATTCAACATAATTTATCAGCCAAATGCTGGATGTTAAACACTGTGATAAACAAAGGTCGAGTCAAAACGATGATATATCTTCAAAAGCATCTTCAACGAAGGATAGTGCACATGTCAAAAAACCAACAAATGCTGATAAAAGGTCTCTCTCAACAGATAATTTTTGGAATGATAAATTTACTTCTGAAGTGGTAAGTGATATATCGATCAAGAAATTTGAAAAATTAATATAATTAAATTTTATTGTCTTATTAGTTTTCTTTTCATGTTTTTGCAAGAAAAATTTATGGAGAAAAATGGATGGTGATAATTATGCAATAAATTTGAATCAAAAGTCACTATGTAGGATTAAAAAATTAACATTTATTAGTCGTACTTTTTAGATGTTGTAGCCCTTATTATTAATAAGGAAATCACTATATATTCTCAACTTTTATGTTTTCCAATTTTGAAATAAAATTCTGATTTATATTAATGTTTGCAAATAGTATAATTACCTTATCTTTTCTGTGGTGTTGGAATTCAGTTTCATTCTAAATTTTTTACTGTTATAGTTATCGTTACCTTAACAAGTACCATCGAATGCTATGTGAAAGAAAGTATTTTAGATTAAAAAATTAGTAACCTAACCATATTTGCTTTCCAGCCGGCCATTTATAAAAGATGAATAGTCAACGGAGACAAAATAGAAGAACAAATAATTTAAGTGATGAACAAAGAGAAATGAGTCATATGAGGGATAGAGAACCAAGGAGAGCCATGAGTCAGGAACAAAGAAAAATTATCTAGCTCGACGTCATGAAATGTATGGACAAAGAAGAGAAAGATCCCAAAATGCATATTTAGGAAGAAATATAAATACTACAAGCAATGAATCGCATATTTACCAACAAGACAGAAATCCAAGAATACAAGGAGTACAAACAGAAACCACATCTATTGAGGAAAGAGAACATATTGTAAATGACATGTCACAATCTAACCAAGAGCAGAGACAATCATCACAAAATAATAATCAACTACAAAGACGTCAAACTGTGCGAAGAAATGTTAGAACTCATAATGTTGCAAAAAATTTCAAAGATCATACTGGATTTCGAAAGTATTTATCGAAACAACCAACATTTTATCAACATTGTTTGAGAAAATTATTTCAACACGAGAGTGCATCTTTGTGTTGTTCAAATGGAAGAACCATACTCCCCCTAATGCATTCACCAAATGAGCTCTTAGAGCTCTCAGGTGCTGATGGTATACATTTCAAAAGAAATATTCGATTATATGGTCATGTACTTTCCTTCACTTTAATGGGAGTGCATGTCGGTGAAAATCTAATAAGTGGAAGAGCTGGTATTTACACTTTCCGTGCTCAAGGATGTATATATCACAATATTGGAAGCCTACTTCCTAAAGAAGGAGATAGACCCAGATTTCTACAACTATATATATATATATATATATATATATATATATATATATGATACTGATCATGAAATTGAAAATCGAATGATTGAAAATGAAGACTTGAATGGAGGAATACTGGAAAGGATACAATGTATATTGGATGAGAATAATGATTTTGCTCAGTACTTTTGTCGAGTTTCACAACTTCCCAAGATCCATAATTATAAATTTATAAATAAAGAAAAACCATTGCACAAACAATATTAGCTGCCTACATCTTCATAAGTTTCCACAATGATAGTTGGTCAGGACGAGACAAGTCTTATAAATGGTAGGATATTATTCTACATACGATGATGGGTCAGCTTATGAGAATTCCATAAACATATGGTTGTTACGACCCTCTACGGTATCCTCTCCTACTACCTTATGGAAGTTATGGTTGGGACCTTAACAACCATAATATAAATGGAACTCCTCTTACATGTCGTGAGTACTATGCTTATATTTTGCAGGTACCAAGTAGTTTTACATTCAAAAAATTATAAATTTATAGCTAGCATCATCATATTATAAAAATCGATTAATTATTGGGCATAAATTTAAACACAGTTGATGACATAATGGATTCCATTTTTTTGATTCACACAAGCAGTCAAACATAAATATAATAGGCATCAAGATCTAGCAGTTTTAATCAACTTAAGTAATTATTATATATATATATATATTCCATTTGCTATTTCTAATCAGCTTAAACTTTAGATTCGACGTGAAGATACTTCTCTCTTCTTACATGGAGGACGTTTATTACAACAATATGTCATGGATAATTATGTGAAAATTGAAAGTGGTAGAATGAGATGGTTTCGTCAACAACAAAATCATATTAGATCAGAATTATATGCGGGACTTCAAGATGCATTGAATGCTGGAGAAAATAATGCAAGTATTACACTTTTCCCTTCTCTTTGGTCTATTTATACAATATATACATATACATACACACGCATATACACATATAATTTATATCAAATTAATTTTTTTGACATAGGTAACATAGGCAGAAGAGTAATATTATCCTCTTCGTTCAATAGAAGTACACATAATCTCTACCAACGTTATCAAGATGTTATGGCTTTAGTACAAAAGTTTGGAAAGTCTGATTTGTGTATTACAATGACTTGCAATCCTACGTGGGATGAAATCACATCAGAACTTTCATATGGACAAACTTCGCAAGATCGGCTAGATCTTACTACTAGAATTTTTTGTGCCAAATATGAAGAATTAAAGCATGATATCTACGATAAAAATGTTCTTGGATTGGTTGCAGCACATGTTCATGTCATCGAATTTCAAAAAAGAGGACTACCCCATATGCTTATTATTCTAGACAACGAAGATAAATTACATAGCTCAGATGATTATGATGCCGTTGTAAGAGCTGAAATCCCGAATCGTGATGAAGAACTAGAGTTGTACAATGCTGTCATTAAATGGATGCTTCATGGGCCATGTGAAAGACAATGACCAAATGCTCCATGCATGAAAGACGGAAATTGCAAAAAATTAATATCCTAAGCAATTTTCATCATGCACTATTCAAGGTAATGATTCATACTATATTTATCGAAGGTAGGATAATGGTATAAACATCGCACTAGACAATGATGGTGATATTATAATGGATAACCATTGGATTGTTCCATATAAGCCATGGCTGTTGAAAAAGTATGATTGTCATATAAATATCGAAGTTTGCAGTAGTATCAAATTTGTCAAATATTTATACAAATATGTATACAAAGGTTCAGATCGTGTGATAGTGGAAATTCATCCAACATCTGAAAATAATAAGATTCAAAAGTTTTTAGACGCAAGATGGATATGTCCCCAAGAGGCCTTTTGGGGAATTTTTGAATTCTTCTTGCATACAATATATCCTTCAGTTCAATGTCTACAGATACACCTTCCAAGTAGGCAACAAGTGACTTATCATGCTAACCAAACCATGTCTGATGTTTTATTGGATGATAACCTCTCTACATCAATGTTAATTGAATTCTTCAACACAAATTCACAAGATTCATAAGCAAGGCATCTTTTATATTGTGAATTTCCAGAGAAATACACTTGGATATCAGATACTAAAAAGTGGCGACGAAGAGCATCACATAAAAAGGTCATAGGACGAATTTACAATGTTTCTCCATCAGAAGGAGAACGTTACTTCTTGCGAATTCTTTTAAATCATGTAAAAGGACCATCATCATTTGACTATCTTCTAACCATCAATGATATCAAATACCCAACGTTTCGGCAAGCAGTGGAAAAGATGGGATTACTTGAAGAAGACCAAAGTATAAGGGCATGTTTGATTGAAGCATCAAACACGCAAATGTCGCCATCTTTAAGAAGATTATTTATAACAATCTTAATTTATTGTGCACCAACGGGAGTGAGAAAATTATAGGAAGAATTTTTTTTATAATATGATTGAAGATTATCCGAGTTCAAGTGCAATGGCTCGAACAATACTTGAAAATTGTCTTCTTCATGATCTTAATGATCTATCAATGAACCACTATAAACTAATATCTGATTTTGATCTTCCAAGCATTAGAAATGATATAGATGATAATTCCCTCGCTTCCAAATTGATAGAGGAACAATATTCTATTATAACGTCTAAAGAGGACTTTGCATTTAACGAGAAGTTAAATGAATGTCAAAAATATGCATATACTGTAATTACTAATGTTGTTTACCATAAGAAGAGCAAAATCTATTTCATAGATGGCCCTGGTGGGACGGGAAAGACCTTTCTTTATCGAGCAATAATTGCAAAACTTAGGCAAGATGGTTTAATTGCACTTGCAACAGCTACATCGGAGATAGCCGCAACAATCTTACCCGGTGGTCTAACAGCACATTCGCGGTTTAAAATCCCAATCAATCTAACTTCAACATCAATGTGTACGATACCTAAACAGTTTGAAGTGGCTGAACTTATGAGATTAGCGGTCGTTTTTATTTGGGATGAAGCAACAATGACCCACAGCTGTGCTTTTGAAGCACTGGATAGAACTTTAAAAGACATACTGGGAAATGACATGCCATTTGGAGCTAAAGTTATAATCATCGGAGGTGATTTTAGACAAGTTTTACCGGTTGTACAAAAAGGTACAATATCAAAAATTATTGATGCGTGCATTGTTAAATCATCATTATGGAAACATGTAGAAGTGATCCATCTCACTCAAAATATGAGGGCAAAAGAAGATCCATGTTATGCGGATTTCCTACTACGAGTTGGCGATGTAAATGAACCACATATATGTGAGAATATGATAAGACTCCCGGACGAAATGGTTATACCATGTGAAGATGAAAAATCAATAACTACTCTAATAAATTCAACTTTTCCAAACTTATACACTAATGCATTCAATATAAAATATATGATTACAAGGGCTTTGATCACCCCACTTAAGAAAAATGTTGATATGTTAAACGATTAAGTTATAAATCTTTTTCTTGGTGATCACCATGTCTACTACTCTTTCGATTCCATGGAAGATGATATAAGAAATCTATACCAGCTTGAATATTTGAATTCAATAAATTTGAGTGGTTTACCCACATATAAAGTAGTCTTGAAGAAAGGTGCACCAATTATGATACTAAGGAACCTCGATCCAAAAAATGGATTATGCAATAGTACGCGACTTATATGCCGTGAACTTCACAAAAACATCGTAGATGCGGAGATTGCCATCGGTCACTTTGCTGGAACTCGAGTTTTCTTACCAAGAATAACTATGAAGCCCTCTGAAGATATCCTTTTACCATATTACATAAACAATTCCCTATAAGGCTAAGTTTTGCTTTAACTATTAACAAAGCTCAAGGGCAAACAATTCCAAATGTTAAAATTTACTTACCTCAAGATGTATTCAGCCATGGTCAACTTTATGTTGCATTTTCAAGAGGAATTTCAATGAAAAACACCAAAATTTTAGTAAAAAACGGTGAAGTTCAAGGGCAATCCGAAACCTACACAAGAAATGTTGTGTACAAGGATGTGCTAATATCTTCAAAAGGACAAATTTGATATTTTTTCATTAGTTATTTCTTTTTGTGATGTTTGACACATAATTCACAAATTTTATTTTTAGTTCTTTTTTTAAAATAATACAAGCTTATAGAATAATAATCATCAGCGATGAAATAAATCTTAATTTTATTGATTATTTTATATATAAAAGTACGCTTTCGTGTATGCCATTTGTATGTCACTTTGCACTTGCAAGTTATGTATTTTTCTATTACATATATATTCTTGCATTTTTGAAACATATGTCGTTTGTAGTATTTGAATGCACACGCCACGCCAATATGACTTAAATATAATAGCTTTGGTGTAATACTTTTTTATTACCGACATGAACTTCCTCAAACGTTTCTCTATAAATATTACCTAATGTTAATATCACTTAAAAATAGAAACTCTCAATTTTTTTTACAAATTCAAAACGCTCTCTTACATATATTACCAAATTTAATATCACTTAAAAATAAGATTTAAAAATTAAACTTCCTATACATTTTCGCTCTTTGTAAATTGATAACAGAAAAAAAAATCAACCTAACAAAAAAAATTAAATGTTCTAACTTAGAAATAAAAATATATACATGATTTCAACGTAAAAACGTACCTAAATATTTATGAGAATCATTTCTCTTGAATATGTTAAATACATATAATTTTTAAAAAAATCAATTTACCCGCGAAGTGTGTGCTATTGTCACGCGCGAAGCGCGTGCCATAACACTCGTTATAAATAAACGAGAAGGTGGACAGTGAAGCATCAAAAAATAATTCAAAGTCACATACTCAACCATCTTCTCTTTTCTACAACTGTTGTTTCAGGAAATCTTCTCTCGAGTTCATCATCTCACTACAATTGTAAGTGCTACTTTACAATGAATGAGTGTTTTATCTTAGGTAACAATTCCTTTATTACCTTTTACGTCATAGTGGGAGCAATCTTGTTTTAAGGGAACAATATTTACTAGACTTGGACATAATTAGATCTATCGTCTTCAGAGCTTAGGAGATCAATGTACGGTCGATGTTTATTTAAAGTTTAAATTCCATTATCTGTAAATCGTTTCACTAATACAAATGGATTACAATCTTTAAACAAGATTATGCTTCAGATTAATTTTTGAATTGTTGATATTAATTGCTTTTTGTAGACAATGTCTCAAGAAAGCAATCCTTCGACGCCCAGTACGACTGTAACCAACAGTCATAGTGGGTAATTTCTTCCTACCACCGTTGTGCTACCCCATGATGAAAGACTAGAAGAGTTTGAAGGCATGGACTTCAAATGTTGGTAACTAAAGATTCTATTTACTTTAACTGCTTTAGGGCTAGCAAAATTTATCATCAAGGATGCTCCTACTATGGGGAAGTGGAAACCAATGTCAATCAGATCAAAGTTGTTGTTGCATGGAACAACTCCGATTTCATATGAAAGAATTATATCCTCTACGAGTCTGATAATAGTGTTTATAATGTATACTGTACCATGAAAACCTCCGAAGAAATCTTGCTATCTTTGGACAAAAATTATAAAACTGAAGATGCTATTATGAAAAATTTCATTATAGGGTCAAGGACACTAGCTCTAAGTGTTAGTGGTATGACACTCTAGGCTGAGGTCCTAGAGGTAATTGGTCGAACCCCAAGACATAAAAAATGAATACTCTGCTTGACCAAAAGTACCACTCTTATTATATATAAATAACTAATTGAAGGAAGGTTCATCAACTTCAAAATGGTATATGCAAAGACCATGATCAGTTAATTTCTATTACCGCAAATGATCATTCATGATATTCATGATGAAGGAACATCTCTCAATGAATCATTTCAAGTGGTTCTACTATTTAAAAATTACCTCCATAGAAAATTTGCAAGAAAGGCGAGCAACCATATGATGGCAAAGTCTAATGTAGTTGAGGAGGAAAAATCCAACAAGATAAAATGAGAATACACTACCAATGACAACAGGAAACTAAAGAAATTCAAGCCACATGCCACAATTGTGTAAGGAAAGTGCATAAGGCAATTGAGTGTCATGGGCCTAAGAATATGAAGAAAAAGAAACCAAAAGTAAATGTGACCCATAAACTTTCAGACGAAGTTTCATAAATGAACCCATCTTGTAACGACCTGGAATTTTGGATATTTGAAATTGGAATATTTAATTGATTTTAAATATTCAGATGTTAATTGGATGTGATATTATATATAGTAGTATATATATTGGAGTGATTGATATTCCCACATTATATAGTGGATGAGACCCTATTCACCCCGCATAATAGCGGATGACCCTTTATACCACGATATCCCCCTCGAAGTGGGATTGGTATTTTTATATTGTGCTAACATCTGGTGGATGCAGGGAAACAGGTTGGAGGGATCCAACTGGATTCCTCAAAAGTATTGAAATTTATTTTCATATTCAGTGATATGGTTCATTTGATAATCTGTGATAGATTATGTTGGAAAATTAAATTATTGGATGCTATGATATACTTTTGGCATTTTGAAAATATCAAAAAAAAATATTGGGTTTTGGAAGAAAATAAAGAGGAATTTTTAAGGAAAATATTCATGGTGAAGTTGAATAAATAAAAAGGGTGAATTTGGGAAAAAGGTAAATAGTTGATTTTGAAATCCCATTTAATAAATTCCGGGGTATGGGAAAATAGAGATTTTGAATAAATGTGAATTAACGAGATTTAAGGACTTAAGCGATATTGTTTGAGAATAAGAAAATATGTTTTAAATCGAAGATTTAAATGTTTTGGGAAAAATAAAAGGGAGAATTTTGGAAGTAGAGTATGAAATCGATGCTCTAGATTTAAATAAGATTTTAAATCGGAAAGGGAAGTAAATCTGAAACTCGGGGTTTGGAATTAATTTGGAATAATCGAGTAATAAATTTTAAAGGGGATTTAATTCATAGAATCGATTTGTAAATCGATCAAGTGTTTTGAAAATAGTGATTAAAAGGAGAATGTGACTATGGAATTTATAACTGGGTTTATAAACAAAGTGAAATATATATCAGTGGATATTGGAGATTTTAAATTCACGGTGGGAATTTATAAGGAGACGGTAATTCGTTCTAAAATAAACAGTTGTTTTATTTTTAAAAATGTGGGAAAGGAAATTTACGTAGTGGAAACGAAAATTTAAATCGAAGATAAATCGAGAAGGATTTATAAATGATTAGACGGGCTATATTAGAGTGGAAAGTGTATTCTCCTGAAAAGCTAAGTATATTTTCAAAGAAAGATTTTTAAGTATAAATTAGAAGTTTTGAAGATATTTTAAAGGAATGTCTTTAGAGAAAATTTATTATTTAAATTGTTTTAAATTTTTTAAAGTAAATATTAATTAAGTTACTTATAGTAGTTAGTTCTTTTTAAAGGTTAAATTAGTATTATGATTTAAAAGATAATTATTAAATATTTATACTTTATATAATAGTTTTATTTTGAAAAAAAAAGTTTTGGCTAAGTTTTACTTGGAGAATTATTATAGAATTTCATACGTATTATTTTGAATAAAGAATTTAAATAGTTTTATTTTAAATATTTCAAGCGTATATTTTTGGATAAAGCGATTTAATTTATTTAAATCTAAATTTAATAAGACTTGCGGTTTTTCAGTGGAAATAAAATAATTGGTTAACTGATTGTTTAATTTGATAGTTAAATAACCGACTATCAATATTGGCCAATGTGCTGATCATTTCAAAGAGACCGGGATCAAATTTAATTATCCGAAAACCACTTCGATCCGGTTTGAACATAGCGAATGAATACCGTAAAGATGATGAAGACGGTGATTCAGTTTGTCCAGACCCAGGGCAACTTGTATGGACGAATGCTATCAGAACATCGTCATTGGAGGACGATGAGCATTCTAAGTGAAAATTCGTTCTTAAAAGGTAACGCTTAGTCTCAAGCCTCATCAACCGGGAATGGCTTAAACATGAGAGGTGCAGCAAGGCTAAGTGGGTAGCACGCAATTAGGGTAAGGTCATCCCTGTCTAGAGTCCCTTTGATCTCGGCCATGTGGGCGGTTGCTGATCCCAACCGCGGGGTGATCTTATTCAGACTATCCAGTGAGGGGTAGCTCCGGTCTTATGTTGCAGGGGATCGGGAGTGGTCCTCGGTACGCTGATCTAGACCAGGTACTGTGACGGGCGGTACCCCAATAGCCCTGCCACTGTATGGAAATCCAATCTCCAATAAGCGCCTTTGGACTTGATTGTATACCTATTATGCTGGAATTTAATTAATGTAACAATTTCGGCTATTTGGATAAGTATTTATACTTAGACACTATTATAATATCAGAGGATTAATATGAAATGTTTTGGTTATCGTAAGGTAAAAACCCGACATGTTTATTTGTGGCGTGGTCTTACGAGATACCTTTGATTTCAAAGGATTTTGAAAAATATAATAATTCAACTGAGTGTGTTTTCTCACGCTGGTTTTCTAGACCGACTCGGGTGTTATTTTATTATAATACTCGGGTCAGACCGAGTATCACAGATTCATGATAGGATGCTATGGAGCTCAGGAGGCAAGCTGGATGTCGAGACGTATCAAACGTACTTGGAGTATTCCGTTGTGTATGGTATGCTGTATAGTCAGCTTTTGTGAGGACAAGTTATTATAACTGTCCAGTGTTGTGTTATTGTTTGGTGTGTACTCTGATGATGTAACTTATAAAACAGTAATAGTTCTTTTTGTATAAAGATCAATTGTTATCTATTATATATTGTTCCGCTGCGATTGTGAGATTCTGTGTTGTTGTTTTCTTCTTCTTCTTCTACCTCTCTTCTTCTTTTACCCTAATGAATCATATTTCCGTCCACATTGAGTTAAACTATTGGAGAATATTGTCGACTCAAAGGGGTACGGATTTGCGGTTCGTTACAGGCAATTTCGGGAACGAAATTCTTAAAAGGAGGGAGGAATGTAACGACCCGGAATTTTGGATATTTGAAATTGGAATATTTAATTAATTGTAAATATTCAGATGTTGATTTTTAACTTGAATTTCAAATATCATTAATTATTGGAGAATTAAATTATTGAATTTAATAATTGGAAATGGGGTAAATTGCTGAATTGGGAATTCTAAGCTGGTTAAAAATAATTTGAAGGCTCATAAAATTTATATTAGTAATACTGAAGATAGTAGAACTTTTAAAATCTAATTTAAAAGTGTTTTGTTCAGTTTTAAAAAATATATCATTTAAATTGACATTTAAAAATAGCCTTTCGGGGCACAGTCTCAGAATTTGACGAAACCAATTCCATTGGATCCGTAATGGTATATTATTATCGGATTTCAAATTTTCGTAGCATTTGGAGTTATCGTTTGGTCGTACGGTATATAAACGCGCTGAAATCTATATCGAAAATTCAATATAATTATGGGGTCCAAAAGCTATCTTCTCCATACGATCGAATTAGGACTCGAAACCTTTTCCATTGCATTCAAAATAGGGGTATACCATTATGAATGCCTAGCGGCAGCCTCAATAGGAGGTCGAGATTTTAAGCTACGATTTCGAGTTGATTTAAAATTTAAATTATATATATATATATATATAATTGATTAGGCAAGTAAATTCACATCAGAACTTTATCCTTTCTCTTCAATCCATTGTACACTAAAAATCCAGTGCACGCAAGGGATCTTTTCTATTTTTAAAAGTCATGTTCCCCTCCTTTTTAAAATAGTAGGACCGAACGAAGCAGAAAAAAAAGAGAATTCGCTAACTTCAAAATTTGTTCTGGGTTCAAACACTTGATTTTAAAATCGTGAAATCAAATCTAAAAAAAATCCAGTTCCCTTCTCTTCCACCTGGTATCGACTTTAGGGTTGCTGCGACTTTTCTTTTCTTTGTTGCTCGACTTTAAATGTCACGAGGACAGTTCGTCTAGAGTTAGCATTCTATCGAGCTTAGGGTTTTGTGAGGAGGGGAGTTTGGTTTGAGTTTTGGTCAGGGCTGCGTGCGCGAGGGGAGGAGATGGACGGAGCCGATGACCGAAGTGGCATGGGGTGACTGATGTGGGTCGGCGGCAGTAGCATGTCGCGTACGAGAGTCGCGACATTCAATTTGGAGGCGACGTTGTAGAGGCGATTCGTTTGATTCGAGTGGGTGTGGGACGCATGCTGGCAGAGGCGACTGGAAGTTAGGGGAAGCGGTGGTCGCATTTGGGGTTAGGGTTCGCCGATGGAGGGGTGGCAGTAAGGTATTAAGCAAGTCTTATTTTTATTAAAATTTGAAAAAATATATATATGTATATAGGTAGTCAAAAAATATATATAAACATATTAAAGGAAACAGAAAATATATATATATATATAGGATTTTAATTTACAGAAGGATACAAAACAATTCTATTTTTAAAATTCGATATGTATATATATGTAAACGTAAAAAATACACCTACTAGAACTTACTGTCTAATTTTAAAATATAAATATATATATATATACACACACACACACACACACATACCTATTTTAATTTAAATATATATATATAGATAAAAAGAAGAATATATTTATTGATAAGGTTTTGAAAAAAAAAGTAGGAATTTTAAATGTTGAGGAGTTTATATAAAATTAGATTTAAATCTATATAGATTTTTTTTAAAAGTATATATGTAGTTTCAAAAAATAAATAAATATACATATACATTGTAAACCCACTGGTTAATTTTTAAAAATATGTATTAAGGTAATTAACTTGTTTAAATCAACTTATTTAATTATTTTAGTTACTAAGAAATTATTAAAGGAAAATTTATTTAAATTAAATTTATTAAAAAGGTAATTGATTGTTCGATGATTTCAAATATTAATAAACCATATAATGTTTATACAAGGTCAAAAATCATGGAGAGACAAGCCGGTTTGGACTGCGTTGCAAATTAAAGGTCAAAGGTGAGTTAATCTCACTTAAATTGGATTACTGGTCAATTTAATTAGTTAAAATTAAATTATTGGATGATTGATTGAAATTGATAAATTATTATCAGTCTGGATGTGATATTATATGTAGTGGTATATATATATATATATTGGAGTGATTGATATTCCCACATTATATAGCGGATGAGACCCTATGCGCCTCGCATAATAGCGGATGACCCTTTATACCATGATATCCGCCTCGAAGTGGGATTAGTATTTTTATATTATGCTAACGTTTGTGGATGCAGGAAAACAGGTTGGAGGGATCCAACTGGATTCCTCAATTATATTGAAATTTATATTCAGTGATATGATGTACTTGATAATCTGTGATATATTATATTGAAAATTGAAACTGTTGAATGCTATGGTTGGGCTGATATATTTTGGTATTTTGAGATATCAAAAATATAAAGATTGGATTTTAGAAGGAAAATAAAAAGAAAATTTTAAGTAAATTATTATAGCGAAGTGGATAAATTAAAAAGAATGAATTTGGGGAAAAAGGTAAAGATTTTGATTTTAAAGTCCTATTAAATAAATTCCGGGTATGGAACAATAGGGATTTTGAATAAATGGGAAATAAAGAGTTTTGAGGACTTAAGCGATATTGTTTAAGAATTAAAGGATTTATTTTTAAATCCAAGATTTAAATGGCTTGGGAAAAACAATAGGAGAATTTTGAAATAACGTATGAAATTGATGTTTCAGATTTAAATAAGATTTTGAATCAGAAGAGGGAAGTAAATCTGAAAATTCGGGGTTTGGGGTAATTTTGATAAATCAAGAAATAAATTTCAAAATGAAATTAATCCAGAGAATCGATTTGAAAATCGATTAGGTGTTTTTGAAATAGTGATTAAAAGGAGAGTGAGGCTATGGAATTTATAAACGAAGTTTTATAAAGTGAAGTAATTATCAGTGGATAATTTGGAATTATAAATCCACGGTGGAGATTTATAAGGGGATGAGTAAATCGTTTTAAAAATAAAATAGATTTTTATTTTTAAAAGTATGGGAAAGAAAATTTATGGGATTTGGGATGTAAATTAAATTGGAGATAAATCGAGAAGGATTTAAAAGGGTTAGACCCGTTTTATTGGAGTGGGAAGGGTATTTTCCTGAGAAGCTAAGTATATTTTCAAAGAAAGATTTTTAAGTATAAATTAGAAGTTTTAAAGATGTTTTAGAAGAATGTTTTTATAGAAATTTATTATTTAATTATTTTAAATTTTTTAAAGTAAATATTAATTAAGTAAATTACAGTAGTTAGTTATTTTTAAAGGTTAAATTAGTATTATGATTTAAAAGATAATTATTAAATATTTATACTTTATACAATAGTTTTATTTTAAAAAGTAGTTTTTGGAAGTTCTACTTAGGGAATTATTTTAGAATTTCATAAGTATTATTTTGAATAAAGAATATAAGTAGTTTTGTACTTAAATGTTTAAGTGTATATTTTTGGGGTAAAGTGATTTAATCTATTTAAAATCTAAATTTAATAAGACTTGGGGTTTTCTAGTGGAAATAAAATAATTGGTTGAATGATTGTTTAATTTGATAGTTAAATAACCGACTGTCAATATTGGCCAATGCGTTGATCGTTTCAAAGAGACCGGGATCGGATTTAATTATCCGAAAACTACTTCGATCCAGTTTGAACGTAGCGAATGAATACCGTGAAGATAATGAAGACGGTGATTCGGTTTTTCCAGACCCAGGGCAACTTGTATGGACGAATGCTATCAGAACATCGTCATTGGATGACGACAAGCATTCTAAGTGAAATTCGTTCTTAAAAGGTAACGTTTAGCCTCAAGCCTCATCAACCGGGAATGACTGAAAATCAAGGGATATGCAGCAAGGCTAAGTGGGTAGCTTCCAATTAGGATAAGATTTCCCCTGTCTATAGTCCCTTTATTTCGGTTGTGTGGCGGTTGCTGATCCCAACCGTGGAGTGATCTTATTCGGGCTATTCAGTAAGGGGTAGTCTGGTCTTATGTTGTAGGGGATCGGGAGTGATCCTCGATATGTTGATCTAGACCAGGTGTCGTGACAGGTGGTACCCCAGTGCCTAGTCATTCAGTTGGAAATCCATTCTCCCTAAATGCCTTTTACAGTTTTGATTGTAGAGCCTAGTATTGCTGGAATTTAATTAATATAAAAAATTCAGCTATTTGAATAAGTAATTGTACTTAGACACTATTATAATATCAGAGGATTTTGATATGAAATGTTTTGGTTATCGTAAGGTAACAACCTGACATGTTTATTTGTGGCGTGGTCTTACGAGATACCTTTGATTTCAAAGGATTTTGAAAACATTAATAATTCAATTGAGTGTGTTTTCTCACGCTGGTTTTCCAGACTGACTCGGGTATTATTTTATCATAATGCTCGGGTAAGACCGAGTATTACAGATACATGATAGGATGCTATGGAGCTCAGAAGACGAGCTGGATGACGAAGATGTATATCACGTATCTGACTTATATTCCGCTGTGTATGGTAGGCTGTATATTCAGCTTTGTGAGGACAAGTTATTATAACTGTCCAGTATTGTGTTATTGATTGTGTTATACTCTAATGATGTAATGTATAAAAACAATATAGTATCTTTCTGTATAAAGATCGATTGTTTTCTATTATATATTGTTCCGCTGCGACTGTGAGATTCTGTGTTGTTGTTTTCTTTTCTTCTTCTACCTCTTTCTTCTTTCCCTTACGGTCTGGTATTTTCGGCATTCGATTGCTCGGCATTTAATACAGTGGAAGTATTGATGTCGATTTTCGGAGGTCGAAAAACCGGGTCGTGATACATCTGCAGTACTTTCTAAATGTAATCTTATTGGTAACTTCAAAGGGTAGTTTTTGAACACATGATCCACTCGACACATATGCAACAATAAGGGGATTTTTTCCAACCATAAACTAGCAACTCAAGAAGAACATTTGTTCATGGGAAAATCCTCTACATTATTTTGGATCAGATCTATTAGCAGCGGGTAAATTCGGTAGATTTTATTTTTTCCCCTTAAACGAATCTTTGTTGGGCTTATATAAATAATTTTATTTTGTTTAAATCAAAAAATCTAATATTATTTTATTTCATTTTCATCGAGATAGATATGCATATAGATTTATATTATGTATACATCATTGTATATTGCACAATGTAGTGTATGTAGACTAGAGAGACTATAATAACACTTATGTAAAACATATATATTTATGCATATAGTTATTGAAATTTATAACTAATTTATACATACGTATAATATACTAAGATACACACACATACATATATATATATATATATATGTATGTCTATGAGATCATTTATATACATATGGGTAATACACAAAAAACATATGTGTATGTATATCGATATATACGCATATGGTATTATATGCACATATATATAATATCATATAGATAATATACATGTATCATAATTATTTCAGCCATATTTATATAAGTATGATTATAATTAAAATTTATAATTTATTTATATATATACTAAAAATCATATTTTTAATATTTCAATACATATTTCAGTATGGTCGAAAATATTATTATTGTAAATAAATAATTATACATATATAATTAAAAATATCATACGTATATATATTTCGCATAATTGTTATAAATATATTTTACTTATTAACATACACACATACACACACATAATTTTGAATTTTTTGAATAATAAGTTAAATTCATTTAAAATTATAAATAATTCTATACATATATATAATTTTTTTAAATAATTTTATATTCAAATACACTTATTAATGTAAGTATAGGCTGAAGCAAAAAAAAAATTTAAAATCAAGTATATTTAAATATATATGTATATTATAAATATTTATTTTGTTTTAATAAATTCCAAATATATATGTGTACGTGTGTATGTATGTATGTATAAAATATTCTACATAATATTATATTAAATATATGTATTAATACATATTTATAAGCATGGCCATGAATTAAACTTTTTTTTAAGTTTTAGTTCGGATATTTATAATATATATGATATTTATAATACACACACACACATAAAAGAATAATTATCAAATTATTATCTAAAATAATGTTATTATACAATACACATGTTAATGGATGAAATAAATGTGATAATAAGTTAGGAAATTTATTAGATTTTAATAAAATTATCTCCTTTTAGTTTTTCTTATTCGTCACAGCTTGATCTGGCAGTATCTTCTTTGAAATCCTCAATTCTAGCAACTAGTGTTTGAAAAGCTTTAGTTGATTTGCCTTAATGTATTTTTATAGAATTAAGATGGAGTTATGGTAGAGTGCAAGGGAATTTCTCTTGTCTAAATGAGAGGTGGGGGCTTAATTCATTGAGAAAGGTTTAGAGAAATATCTTCACATTTGAATCTCTCATCCTTTTACCTTTTCTCCTTAAATTTCTCTCTCATATGCCACTAATATAGCTGGCCCCGTCTCCCCTTACTCAAAATTTTAGACCCTATTTTAAATTCAAAATTTAATTAATTTATCAACATCAAATCACATATTTAATATTAATGATGGATTAGGAAATTTGGCAGTAGGTGATATAGGGTAAATTTAGAAAAAAAATCCTTAAGTGGACCTTAATAGGCCTTGAAAATAACTAACTAACATTCTGATCCAGTCTACATCTTAAAAGGGCAATATACATACTTAAGTGTGTGTGTTTAAATATACCAAGGTATATGTATAAGGTTTTGTATACACATATTAATAACATATATACAAATAGTATAGATACACACATACACACTATATATATAATACATTGTTATATTTAGATAGATTATAAAATCATATATATATATATATGATTAGAAATTTATATATATGTGTATACACACACATGTGTGTGTATATATATATATGTGTGTGTGTGTGTGTAAATTAAGATTTGTTAAAAAACCCATATAGCTTTGCAAAGTAAAAAGGATATAAATTTAAATTCACAATTTAAAGTTTAAAATATCTTAATTCAAATTTAGTTTGGCTAGGTCAAAGATATTTTATATTTGAATTTTAAAAAAAATTTAACCATTTAAAAGATCATATAGATTTAAAATTCGAAATCTTATATAATAAATATCAAATATTTTGACTAGGTTAGATATATTAATTTAATAAAATATATAATTATTTATTGTATAATATAATTCTCGGTTATAAATAAAAAATCGAGAGTCTTTACACACACGCATATATATATTTGAATATATATATATATACACTTATATTATATACTAATTTATTAAAATACATAAATTAATTTAAATGAAAATTTTAAATTTTAAATATATGTATAATAAAATAATTTTAATATTTTATAAAATTAGTTTACATAAAATAACCTTTATCATATGGCGTAATATAATAATTTTATTTTATTGTTTTATAATTCCAATGCATGTTAATTTATCAAATCTATATTAGTTATTTATTAATTCTATTAATATATATATATATATATATCAATATGGAAATATTATTATATATGAAGTTTAGGGCATAACCATGTATAGAGATCTACAAAATAAAAAATTACTTTTGAAGATCTTGCCGCTTGCGCTGATCTCCGAGGATTTTGAATCCTCTACTTAAACTAGCAAGGAATCGAGTACTACCACGGATGGAATGTTGTGTTTAGAAAAGGACGGAAGTAAGAGGGAGCGACCATGGTTCAAAAATCTAGGTATGAATGAGTTTTTATGGGTATTTATGGAGAGAGCTAAGGAGCAATATCTTACACCTTTTACTCGGTCTCCAAGTTCAAACCAATTCAAATTCCCTTCCTTCATTGTATGACCGGCCTCCTTTATGACACACCATGTGTCAAAAATTTCAGCCCAATAATTATTTAAAGCCTATTTAAATACATATATCGATATCATATATCAATTCGTGCACATATAACATTTATATATACACCTAAATAATTACTAATAGTGTGACAGCCCGCCCTTCTCACTTCGAAAGACGAGTCGTAATATAGAAAGAAATATGTAGAAAAGAGAATAGATAGAAGAAAGAACCAAACAAATCACAAGAACGGATAATATATATTACAAAACATATTTCACATAGTCACTAATACAATTCAACAGAGTCATAATTATACATGCACCATATTCAGACAGTCGTAATGACTTGTTCATTCATTACAAGCCAAAATACAGACATAGATACCAATACAGCGGAATATAGATATAGCTAGATACGTTGAAGTCACCTGCTCCAACTCCTCCTCCAAAATATGTCAAGAGCAAACTTGGAATCACTTGGCTACTCATAAAAATTTGAGTACCCAAGAGTTTAGGAAAAACAGAAAAATAAACTCTAGATCAGACATGGGTCTGGTGTGAGTAAACGGTTAAATCGTTTTAAATTGGAAACCATTTGAAAAACAAATGTATCTCGTAAGACCTCGCCGCACATAAACACGGATGGGTTTTTACCTTACGATAACCAAAACACTTGATAGGAAAATCCAGTGATATTATGATAATGTCTAGGGTTTTCAAATAAATTATTCACATTGCTGAAATTGTTACATTAATTAAATTCCAGCATAATAGGTATACAACTAAGACCGAATGCACTTATTGGGAAATAGGTTCCATACAATGACTGGGCCACTAGGGTACCGCCCGTCATGGTGCATCTCTAGAAAAATAACACCGAGGATCATGTCGGGATCCCCTGTTACACAAGACCGGACTACCTCTAACCTGGATAGTCCAAATAAGATTACCCCACGGTTGGGATCAGCAATCGCACCAAACATACCGAGTAAAAAGGGACTCTAGATAGGGGTAACCTTACCTGACTTGGGTGCGACCCACTTAGCCTTGCTGCATCTCCCCTGTTTTAGTCATTCCGGTTGATGAGGCTTGAGGCTACGATTACCTTTTAAGAACACATTCACTTGGAATGCTTATCGTCCTCCAATGACGATGTTATGATAGCATTCGTCCATACAAGTCCGTTCGGGTTTAACGGAACTGAAGGCACCATTTCCACTACACTTATATTGGAATCACCCTCAGAATTAGTGACAAATAGCCCTTGTACTCTGATATCTTCATTCCGGATCTTCCCTTGGAATCTTTCCGACTTAATCATTTATTTTGGATCGATGTGGTTTTCGGATAATACTGATATCCGATCCCGGTCCCATCGAATCCAACGATAGATTTTTACAAAGGCCAAGTTGTTTTTAACAGACAATTCAAATTCTGGATGCCACAACTACAAATGGAAATTTAATTGCATAAGTCTATTTCCAATAAAACGTGTCAACGTTTTATTTTTAACTGTTCAATTTATTAGGGTACTTTATGTCACAGGCACAGAATAACTTGAAATGAATACTCAAGAGAAATCAAACCCAATCACATATCATGAACTATTTTAACGATTTATAGCTAATATTAACCAATCACGATTCATTATCTAGTTAATTTAAATAAACCAACATTAATTATATTTCTAACCCTGCTTACTTATAATTAAGGTTAATTACAAAACTATTTATTCATAATTTACTTAAATTTAAAAATCCATTAATAACCATCTTATATAAATTAACTTAAGATTTATCAATTTAAAGTTTAAATTGTTTATTAACTTTAATTATTAAATTTTATTTAATTCTATATTACCAAAACTTAACAAAGTCAATTAGGCATAAATGCTTGGTGATAGGATAAAAATACAAAGTTCCCATGTTGATTTGAATTTAGATGAAAGAAAATAAATGTTTAAAAAGGTTAAGAGGTTTTTAAATGTAATCATTTGATAATACTTTTATTTATTTTATTTTTTAAACAAAGCACATGACCCGTTCAACCCATCACTCACAGAACCCAGACTTCCTTCTTCCTCGTTCTTTTTTTCCTTCCACCTTTAACAAATTTCGTGCACGAGAAAAATGAACAACGTGTGCACATGTACACGGCCTCCGGCCGACGTCTCTCACCGCCGGCCATCCCTTCAGGTCACCTCCGATCGTCGCAACCCACTGGCCCACCCAAAATCCACAGCAAACCCCCAGTTCAAAATTTTCGAACTCAACCCCGAGTCTTGGAACGAACCCGATCTCTTCCTCTCTCTCGTCCGGCCACCTAACACCACCGACCCTCACCAACTTCCATCACCAGCTAGGTCACGCCTCGCTCTACCTTTCCCCCCCATACCATACCCCTGAAAACTCTCCACGTCGCCACCATTCATCGGAAACCAAACACGACCAAAACCCACTCCCTAACCCTACTTCGCCTCTGACTGATCACCACACCGACCAATAAAATACCACACCATTTTTCGTGAGTCCCCCATCCTTCCAGCTTCCTTCTGACCCAAGCTCGACCCTCGAAATCGAGTAGTTGGACAAAAACCCAAAAACATTAAACTCCAAATTCCTCATCATATACACCACTAAAAATTACCTAATCACTTTCAAAAATCAGCATTTTAGAAGACAAACACAATCATATAAACCAAAGATTTAATTATGATATTTGGATTTTTGTCATTTTTAAGTTGTTTACTGTAAAATATTCCTTACTTCCTCTATGCTTCATAATATCAGAAAAAACTAATTTTAAAATAAACTACATTCATAAACACACGACTTTGCTTTTGGAATCATCATCTAAAACTGACTGGATTGTGAGAAAATGAATTTTAAAGTTGCAAGGTCTATAACTTTCTCAAAGAACAAAGACTGTACATGCCTTTTTGAGTTTTACAGGGTATACTTCCATAATTAACACATATATAAAAGCATAGGAACTGGTTAATACATTAATACTTGACAAATAAAAGAATCTATCCAAGTTTTACAAACATATAATTGTATATAAGATTTGCAGTAAGAAGTTTTAAAGGGTTTTACTCACTGTTTTCTTTGAACAATGAAATCTGCTTCTTTGTTTTTTTTTTTGATCCCTTCCTGTAGCTTGAGCTCCTAGTTCCTTTAAGTTTTTTTTTGAGATCATGGGGAACCTTAAGATCATGGTATTCATTGATACTTACTTAAGTAAACCCCACGCCGTGTGTCTACCCCGCTTTTATTTAGTCGTCGCACAAAGATGCTTAATGTTGAAACTCCCACTGATGGTTTGGCGCTGGGATTCGAACCTGCCCGGACACAGTCCTTTGGTTCCCATCTCCCAGCTCCCAAACCAACCGAGCTACGAACGGCGGGTAGTTCCTTTAAGTTTTTAATGGCAGCTTTGTATTTTTGTTTTTTTGTTTTGCCTTGTAAGTTAGAATGTTTTCACGTGAAGCATCAGTGTTATTTATAGAGAAAGGGAAGGAAGTAAGTTTGAACAGGCTGAAACCCATCTCCTTATATAGTAATAATTTTTTTAAATATTTTTTTTCATTTCCTTTGATTTTGAAATATGACCTGATTTGAAAACTTTGTGATTTGATTATTGAGAGGAGGATTTGATTTATTATATGCTTGAGTTGATTTGTATTTATTACTATGTCCCCTTATATATATACATATATATACATCATAGAAATATACATATATATTTCATATATATAAACATAGCTTTGTCTTGTATTACTTTTATAAATTTGTACATATACCCTATAACTAATATACAAATAAAATTTTGCCACTTACATGTATTTATCCTTATATATATAATCTTAAATTTTATATCAAAATTATGTATATACCCACTCACACACACACACACACACACATATATATATAATCATATCCTATAATAGAAAAGTGTAATTTTTATTCAAATGTTTTTCAGAGATTAAAATTCAGACTTTTAAATCATAGCTTCCCGAATATATATATACATACACATAGATATCTATAAAAATCAAAATTTATTATTTGACTGATAAAAATAATTTTCCAATATTTAATCGGTAAATTATTCAAATAACCAGTGTCAAAAACCCAGGTCATTACAAATAGCATACGAAAAATTTCTAAGAGCTACCCTAATTACTTAATATTCATAATTAATATCTCTTAAATATTAATTAATTTATTTAATTTACAAAATATTTAATACTAAATAAATCAGGTGGTATTTCGGAGACTGCATAGGTATGATTTTGGGACTTACATGTGTGGATTCAGTCAGCGATTAATATTGAATAATTCAAATATTAATATTGTCAACACATCACCTTTGACGAGGGTGTGATAGTATGACTGAATTCATTGCTTACGGATCTTTTCGGTAAAATCATATTTTAAATCAATTTAAGTCGTAAACTTAAGCAATGATATAATGTACACACGTTCTCTTTGTCAAGACTATATCACTTTTGGATATCTATAGTTTGGTATCGGTTGAAACTCCAACAATATCAACATACAACTACTTAGTCCATTTACAAATTCTTTAGTTCAATAATAACATTTATTATTAATCATTATACTCTAGCCAAAGATTTTGTCTTTGAGTTGTCTATTGGTTATCATGATACTAACCTCATACACTTGAGGATATGAATTTGTTTCACTTCCTACGCTTCAACTCAGATCTGAAAATAATCGTTTGATGGTCGCTATGTCATGATCCTACTATAATAAAAGTGGAGCATTCACATCGAAATTCCATAGTATTCTCAAGTTGAGAGAAACGTGTGACATTGCCACACTGAGATTTCATCTTTGATCTAGTTGTTATAAACTAATAAGAAACTCTTGGTCAAGTCATTCTATAATTATCCAATAACTATAAGAACTCAATCTCTTAGTGTCCCAACAACCATGATTAATACGCTATCCAATATTTAGAGAGTGTTACATACTCGGGTCTAAAAGAATATATTGATATTTTTTCTTGAAACATCTTGACTAAGAATATTTAACACAGAATGTTAGTTAAACTATGATTAATTACTCTGGTGCAACTACTTGCAACTACAATCATATAACATTTCATTTAAGTATTTTTCTTATTTATATAATTTAAATTAATTAGTGATTTATCTATATCACGATATAACGCAGTATATAATAGATAAACAAACACCAAAAAGGCTTTTACTATAAACAAGATAATAGAGTTAAGGGTATGCCCGATGGGCAATTTAATTTATTATAAATTATTAACTCTGTAATCAATTCTCATTCATAATAAAAGGTGTTTTCTTTCTGTTATACGCTTGTTATAATATGTTATACTTAATTAATTATTTAATTTAAGTATATTTAACAGAAAATCCATAAATGATGTGTTTGTGATATAAATTACAATACTTGTAATCAAGTATTTTATGATAATATAATAAACACATCATTTAAATATTCTTGGTCAAGATGTATCGAGACTGGATATCGATGCATCCATTGATACTAGAGTACATAACGCTCTCTAAATGTTGGACAGTGTATTTCTTATAACTACTGGGGCACGAAGGGGTTACGCACTGATAGTTATTGGATAACTATGGAACGACTCACTCGATGGTTTTCTATTGGCTAATATAACTAAGGTCAAACAGAAAATATCGATATGAAAATATTACATAGTTCTCTTGACATGAGAATAATATTAAACTTTAATATGAAAACTTCACTTTGATTATAGTTAAATCATGACATAGTGTCTATCGAATGACTATAGTTAGGTCGATGGAAGTATTGGAAGTAAAACACTATTTAAGAGAGGATTCGTCTCTTTGTTATATGAGGTTAGTATCACGGTTAAGTGAAGTCAACTCAAAGCCAAAATCTTTGGCTAAGTAGTTTAGTTATTAACAATTGTTATTATTGAACCAATGACTTTGTGTTTGGACTATAAAGTTGAATATGGATGATATTGGAATTTTGATCATTACCAAATTCCATAAGTCCTAACGTGATATAGTTTTGATGAAAAGAATTAGTGTAAATAATTGTCACTACCGGGTAACGATTAAATAAGTAAAATTGGATTTTTCTAAAGCTAAGTAAGTGATAAATTTAGCTATAATGTCGCAGCACTCGCTAAGTGACGTGTGAACGTTAATTTCGAATTGTTAGATATTAATGGATGATCGAATTTACACCTAAGAGTCACACAACCGAAAATTTAAATACTCATACAACCACCTGATTCAATTAATTGTAATTTTTATAAATTAATTAAATTAATTAATATTTATGAAATATTAATTATAAAATTTTATTTGATTTGTGTTGATCAATATAAAATAGTGTTTATATAATAGTTATAAATATACTTATCGATATGCGATATCAGTTTGCATATGAATTCGATTTAAATATGTTAATTATTTATCAGACTTGAGATGATTTTGAGGCCCATAATGGGACCTATTGTAGCCAGCTATTAGTGGCTAAGGGGGCCGCCCATGTGATGGCTTAAATGGGATGAGTTTTTGAATTAAAATGGAGATGATCGATAAGGGAGAAAAGGGGTTCGAATCCTTATTTAAGTGCTTGGTATCTCTGTTATTTAATTACTCTAACCCTCAATTTTTTAAAGGCTCTCTAGCTCCATTAACACTAGGAAAGGTCGACCATTGTAACTCCCTCCTCCTCAAATTTCAAGTCTCTAAAACGCACATTAAAGTGAGATTCATACACAGGTGGCAGCTACATTAAGACTGGTAGCGTTTTCTAAATTTTGGACTTGATTCAAGGAATGATCAGATTCAACATTTCTAGTGTATCAATTAGGCTTTGGTGAAAGGTAATAATCCATTTGATATAATATATATTAATGTATATGATGTTTATTATGTCATACATGCAATTACACAACATTTGAACATATAACGAATCTATATAACATTATGTTGTCTTCATGTGATGGAATATATATATATATACATATATATATATGTGCATATGTTCAAATAAAAAAATAACATATATATATATAGTACTAAATGTTGGCATACAAAACAGAAAAGAAATTAATTAACTTATTTTCGAACATATATAATAATACTAAATTGTTTTAATTTAAATATTAATTTCAATGCAAACTATGTTGTATAAAATATGAATCATATTTTATTAACATTCATTTATGCACTTAATGTTTCGAAAACTAAAAAATTATATATATATATATATATATATATATATGTGTGTGTGTGTGTGTGTATTAATTAATTACTTTAAAATTGAACTTTTGTATATATAAATAACATAAACTTCTAGTATTAATTTTTTTTAAAGAAAAGTGCAAATTTAAAATTAGTTTCGAAATTATAAAGTTATTTTTTATTATTTTCACATGGAAATTAAAAAAATTAATAATTTTAAAACGAAAAAAGAACCTTTATAGCCGAGAGCATATATAATTTTTAATTTAATTATTATTTTACACTATAACATATTCATATGTATAGATAGTATTTTAAACATTATTATAATATATATATATACATACATATACATACATATATATATATATATGCATGTGTGTTTTATATGTACGCATATTAAAATAAATTATTTTAATTCATTTAGATTTCGAATTATGTAATATAAATATATTTATATAAATTTGTGAAAAACAAATTTGAACCATAAACATATACTTAGGAGCTGAGAAATTTGATTCCTTTTTCTCTTTCAATGACTTCAGATATTCTAGACAATTCCTTTTCTAGTGCCCCTTCTTATAAAAATTGTGACGTTCACCCTTATCATTGGAGAAATCACTCTTATCTTTCTTACCACTGCGTTTCTTTTCTTTGAATTTTATGAAGATGATGCTTTCCTTTTCATAGAAAACACCACACCATGATCCATAAATGAGACTTCAGTAGACCTCAACGTATCATGGAGCTCATCAAATCCCATTTTCATTCAGTTTATATCGAAATTCAGTGTTAATGACTCAGACTACGGAGTCAATAAGAATCAGGTCTACTTGCGGTTCTTCTTCGATCTTAACACCAAGCTCAAAAAAACTATCAATATAGTCTTTCATCATTATGACATAGTCATGCACACTACCGCCCTTACTCATCTTCGTGTCGAACAATTTCATTGCTATCTTTTACCTAGCGGAACTAGATGGCTCCCTAAACAACGGTTTGAGGCTACCAAAGACTTTATAGATATGCATGCGCACGTGCTGTTTTTGCAACGATTTCTCTAAAGTTGACAACACATAAGCTTGGGCTATATCACAATCTACTGTTGGAACAGTATCGATTGAAAGCGGGTGAAATAGGTAGATTCCAAAAAAAAATCCTATTTAGGGTCAAAGTGGGCCTATGAAGTCTAAAGGTTTGTATTAGATCCAATCTAATTAATTCAAATAAAATCGTATCTTATTTAATTCTTCCAGATTTTATTAAATACTGAATCTAATATTTTAATGATTAATATAATTATTGAGTATATAAGCATTGATGCAAGCCAAGCTATAATTTCCCAAAACTTAAGTCGTGACCGACTTAAGAAAACTAAGGGCATAAGTCATGACCGACTTAACAGGGATCAAAGCATCGTGACCGACTTAAGGATGGTGAAGACATATGTCGTGACCGACTTAAAGAAGAAGCTTTGAGTCGTCAACGATTCAAGGGAAGCGCTGGGTTACGACCTAAGACTACTGGAGCAACACGAGTTGAGAAATGCGAAGGCTTAAGTTAAAAAATATATATAAACATATTAAAGGAAACAGAAAATATATATATATATATAGGATTTTAATTTACAGAAGGATACAAAACAATTCTATTTTTAAAATTCGATATGTATATATATGTAAACGTAAAAAATACACCTACTAGAACTTACTATCTAATTTTAAAATATAAATATATATATATATACACACACACACACACACACACACATACCTATTTTAATTTAAATATATATATATAGATAAAAAGAAGAATATATTTATTGATAAGGTTTTGAAAAAAAAAGTAGGAATTTTAAATGTTGAGGAGTTTATATAAAATTAGATTTAAATCTATATAGATTTTTTTTATAAGTATATATGTAGTTTCAAAAAATAAATAAATATACATATACATTGTAAACCCACTGGTTAATTTTTAAAAATATGTATTAAGGTAATTAACTTGTTTAAATCAACTTATTTAATTATTTTAGTTACTAAGAAATTATTAAAGGAAAATTTATTTAAATTAAATTTATTAAAAAGGTAATTGATTGTTCGATGATTTCAAATATTAATAAACCATATAATGTTTATACAAGGTCAAAAATCATGGAGAGACAAGCCGGTTTGGACTGCGTTGCAAATTAAAGGTCAAAGGTGAGTTAATCTCACTTAAATTGGATTACTGGTCAATTTAATTAGTTAAAATTAAATTATTGGATGATTGATTGAAATTGATAAATTATTATCAGTCTGGATGTGATATTATATGTAGTGGTATATATATATATATATTGGAGTGATTGATATTCCCACATTATATAGCGGATGAGACCCTATGCGCCTCGCATAATAGCGGATGACCCTTTATACCATGATATCCGCCTCGAAGTGGGATTAGTATTTTTATATTATGCTAACGTTTGTGGATGCAGGAAAACAGGTTGGAGGGATCCAACTGGATTCCTCAATTATATTGAAATTTATATTCAGTGATATGATGTACTTGATAATCTGTGATATATTATATTGAAAATTGAAACTGTTGAATGCTATGGTTGGGCTGATATATTTTGGTATTTTGAGATATCAAAAATATAAAGATTGGATTTTAGAAGGAAAATAAAAAGAAAATTTTAAGTAAATTATTATAGCGAAGTGGATAAATTAAAAAGAATGAATTTGGGGAAAAAGGTAAAGATTTTGATTTTAAAGTCCTATTAAATAAATTCCGGGTATGGAACAATAGGGATTTTGAATAAATGGGAAATAAAGAGTTTTGAGGACTTAAGCGATATTGTTTAAGAATTAAAGGATTTATTTTTAAATCCAAGATTTAAATGGCTTGGGAAAAACAATAGGAGAATTTTGAAATAACGTATGAAATTGATGTTTCAGATTTAAATAAGATTTTGAATCAGAAGAGGGAAGTAAATCTGAAAATTCGGGGTTTGGGGTAATTTTGATAAATCAAGAAATAAATTTCAAAATGAAATTAATCCAGAGAATCGATTTGAAAATCGATTAGGTGTTTTTGAAATAGTGATTAAAAGGAGAGTGAGGCTATGGAATTTATAAACGAAGTTTTATAAAGTGAAGTAATTATCAGTGGATAATTTGGAATTATAAATCCACGGTGGAGATTTATAAGGGGATGAGTAAATCGTTTTAAAAATAAAATAGATTTTTATTTTTAAAAGTATGGGAAAGAAAATTTATGGGATTTGGGATGTAAATTAAATTGGAGATAAATCGAGAAGGATTTAAAAGGGTTAGACCCGTTTTATTGGAGTGGGAAGGGTATTTTCCTGAGAAGCTAAGTATATTTTCAAAGAAAGATTTTTAAGTATAAATTAGAAGTTTTAAAGATGTTTTAGAAGAATGTTTTTATAGAAATTTATTATTTAATTATTTTAAATTTTTTAAAGTAAATATTAATTAAGTAAATTACAGTAGTTAGTTATTTTTAAAGGTTAAATTAGTATTATGATTTAAAAGATAATTATTAAATATTTATACTTTATACAATAGTTTTATTTTAAAAAGTAGTTTTTGGAAGTTCTACTTAGGGAATTATTTTAGAATTTCATAAGTATTATTTTGAATAAAGAATATAAGTAGTTTTGTACTTAAATGTTTAAGTGTATATTTTTGGGGTAAAGTGATTTAATCTATTTAAAATCTAAATTTAATAAGACTTGGGGTTTTCTAGTGGAAATAAAATAATTGGTTGAATGATTGTTTAATTTGATAGTTAAATAACCGACTGTCAATATTGGCCAATGCGTTGATCGTTTCAAAGAGACCGGGATCGGATTTAATTATCCGAAAACTACTTCGATCCAGTTTGAACGTAGCGAATGAATACCGTGAAGATAATGAAGACGGTGATTCGGTTTTTCCAGACCCAGGGCAACTTGTATGGACGAATGCTATCAGAACATCGTCATTGGATGACGACAAGCATTCTAAGTGAAATTCGTTCTTAAAAGGTAACGTTTAGCCTCAAGCCTCATCAACCGGGAATGACTGAAAATCAAGGGATATGCAGCAAGGCTAAGTGGGTAGCTTCCAATTAGGATAAGATTTCCCCTGTCTATAGTCCCTTTATTTCGGTTGTGTGGCGGTTGCTGATCCCAACCGTGGAGTGATCTTATTCGGGCTATTCAGTAAGGGGTAGTCTGGTCTTATGTTGTAGGGGATCGGGAGTGATCCTCGATATGTTGATCTAGACCAGGTGTCGTGACAGGTGGTACCCCAGTGCCTAGTCATTCAGTTGGAAATCCATTCTCCCTAAATGCCTTTTACAGTTTTGATTGTAGAGCCTAGTATTGCTGGAATTTAATTAATATAAAAAATTCAGCTATTTGAATAAGTAATTGTACTTAGACACTATTATAATATCAGAGGATTTTGATATGAAATGTTATGGTTATCGTAAGGTAACAACCTGACATGTTTATTTGTGGCGTGGTCTTACGAGATACCTTTGATTTCAAAGGATTTTGAAAACATTAATAATTCAATTGAGTGTGTTTTCTCACGCTGGTTTTCCAGACTGACTCGGGTATTATTTTATCATAATGCTCGGGTAAGACCGAGTATTACAGATACATGATAGGATGCTATGGAGCTCAGAAGACGAGCTGGATGACGAAGATGTATATCACGTATCTGACTTATATTCCACTGTGTATGGTAGGCTGTATATTCAGCTTTGTGAGGACAAGTTATTATAACTGTCCAGTATTGTGTTATTGATTGTGTTATACTCTAATGATGTAATGTATAAAAACAATATAGTATCTTTCTGTATAAAGATCGATTGTTTTCTATTTTTTTTTTTTTTTTTTTTTTTTTTTTTTTTTTTTTTGTTTTTTTTTTTTTTTTTTTTTTTTTTTTTTTTTTTTGTTTTTTTTTTTTTTTTTTTTTTTTTTTTTTTTTTTTTTTTTTTTTTTTTTTTTTTTTTTTTTTTTTTTTTTTTTTTTTTTTTTTTTTTTTTTTTTTTTTTTTTTTTTTTTTTTTGTTTTTTTTTTTTTTTTTTTTTTTTTTTTTTTTTTTTTTTTTTTTTTTTTTTTTTTTTTTTTTTTTTTTTTTTTGTTTTTTTTTCCAAACCATAAACTAGCAACTCAAGAAGAACATTTGTTCATGGGAAAATCCTCTACATCATTTTGGATCAGATCTATTAGCAGCGGGTAAATTCGGTAGATTTTATTTTTTCCCCTTAAACGAATCTTTGTTGGGCTTATATAAATAATTTTATTTTGTTTAAATCAAAAAATCTAATATTATTTTATTTCATTTTCATCGAGATAGATATGCATATAGATTTATATTATGTATACATCATTGTATATTGCACAATGTAGTGTATGTAGACTAGAGAGACTATAATAACACTTATGTAAAACATATATATTTATGCATATAGTTATTGAAATTTATAACTAATTTATACATACGTATAATATACTAAGATACACACACACATACATATATATATATATATATGTATGTCTATGAGATCATTTATATACATATGGGTAATACACAAAAAAACATATGTGTATGTATATCGATATATACGCATATGGTATTATATGCACATATATATAATATCATATAGATAATATACATGTATCATAATTATTTCAGCCATATTTATATAAGTATGATTATAATTAAAATTTATAATTTATTTATATATATACTAAAAATCATATTTTTAATATTTCAATACATATTTCAGTATGGTCGAAAATATTATTATTGTAAATAAATAATTATACATATATAATTAAAAATATCATACGTATATATATTTCGCATAATTGTTATAAATATATTTTACTTATTAACATACACACATACACACACATAATTTTGAATTTTTTGAATAATAAGTTAAATTCATTTAAAATTATAAATAATTCTATACATATATATAATTTTTTTAAATAATTTTATATTCAAATACACTTATTAATGTAAGTATAGGCTGAAGCAAAAAAAAAATTTAAAATCAAGTATATTTAAATATATATGTATATTATAAATATTTATTTTGTTTTAATAAATTCCAAATATATATGTGTACGTGTGTATGTATGTATGTATAAAATATTCTACATAATATTATATTAAATATATGTATTAATACATATTTATAAGCATGGCCATGAATTAAACTTTTTTTTAAGTTTTAGTTCGGATATTTATAATATATATGATATTTATAATACACACACACACATAAAAGAATAATTATCAAATTATTATCTAAAATAATGTTATTATACAATACACATGTTAATGGATGAAATAAATGTGATAATAAGTTAGGAAATTTATTAGATTTTAATAAAATTATCTCCTTTTAGTTTTTCTTATTCGTCACAGCTTGATCTGGCAGTATCTTCTTTGAAATCCTCAATTCTAGCAACTAGTGTTTGAAAAGCTTTAGTTGATTTGCCTTAATGTATTTTTATAGAATTAAGATGGAGTTATGGTAGAGTGCAAGGGAATTTCTCTTGTCTAAATGAGAGGTGGGGGCTTAATTCATTGAGAAAGGTTTAGAGAAATATCTTCACATTTGAATCTCTCATCCTTTTACCTTTTCTCCTTAAATTTCTCTCTCATATGCCACTAATATAGCTGGCCCCGTCTCCCCTTACTCAAAATTTTAGACCCTATTTTAAATTCAAAATTTAATTAATTTATCAACATCAAATCACATATTTAATATTAATGATGGATTAGGAAATTTGGCAGTAGGTGATATAGGGTAAATTTAGAAAAAAAATCCTTAAGTGGACCTTAATAGGCCTTGAAAATAACTAACTAACATTCTGATCCAGTCTACATCTTAAAAGGGCAATATACATACTTAAGTGTGTGTGTTTAAATATACCAAGGTATATGTATAAGGTTTTGTATACACATATTAATAACATATATACAAATAGTATAGATACACACATACACACTATATATATAATACATTGTTATATTTAGATAGATTGTAAAATCATATATATATATATATATATGATTAGAAATTTATATATATGTGTATACACACACATGTGTGTGTATATATATATATGTGTGTGTGTGTGTGTGTAAATTAAGATTTGTTAAAAAACCCATATAGCTTTGCAAAGTAAAAAGGATATAAATTTAAATTCACAATTTAAAGTTTAAAATATCTTAATTCAAATTTAGTTTGGCTAGGTCAAAGATATTTTATATTTGAATTTTAAAAAAAATTTAACCATTTAAAAGATCATATAGATTTAAAATTCGAAATCTTATATAATAAATATCAAATATTTTGACTAGGTTAGATATATTAATTTAATAAAATATATAATTATTTATTGTATAATATAATTCTCGGTTATAAATAAAAAATCGAGAGTCTTTACACACACGCATATATATATTTGAATATATATATATACACTTATATTATATACTAATTTATTAAAATACATAAATTAATTTAAATGAAAATTTTAAATTTTAAATATATGTATAATAAAATAATTTTAATATTTTATAAAATTAGTTTACATAAAATAACCTTTATCATATGGCGTAATATAATAATTTTATTTTATTGTTTTATAATTCCAATGCATGTTAATTTATCAAATCTATATTAGTTATTTATTAATTCTATTAATATATATATATATATATCAATATGGAAATATTATTATATATGAAGTTTAGGGCATAACCATGTATAGAGATCTACAAAATAAAAAATTACTTTTGAAGATCTTGCCGCTTGCGCTGATCTCCGAGGATTTTGAATCCTCTACTTAAACTAGCAAGGAATCGAGTACTACCACGGATGGAATGTTGTGTTTAGAAAAGGACGGAAGTAAGAGGGAGCGACCATGGTTCAAAAATCTAGGTATGAATGAGTTTTTATGGGTATTTATGGAGAGAGCTAAGGAGCAATATCTTACACCTTTTACTCGGTCTCCAAGTTCAAACCAATTCAAATTCCCTTCCTTCATTGTATGACCGGCCTCCTTTATGACACACCATGTGTCAAAAATTTCAGCCCAATAATTATTTAAAGCCTATTTAAATACATATATCGATATCATATATCAATTCGTGCACATATAACATTTATATATACACCTAAATAATTACTAATAGTGTGACAGCCCGCCCTTCTCACTTCGAAAGACGAGTCGTAATATAGAAAGAAATATGTAGAAAAGAGAATAGATAGAAGAAAGAACCAAACAAATCACAAGAACGGATAATATATATTACAAAACATATATCACATAGTCACTAATACAATTCAACAGAGTCATAATTATACATGCATCATATTCAGACATTCGTAATGACTTGTTCATTCATTACAAGCCAAAATACAGACATAGATACCAATACAGCGGAATATAGATATAGCTAGATACGTTGAAGTCACCTGCTCCAACTCCTCCTCCAAAATATGTCAAGAGCAAACTTGGAATCACTTGGCTACTCATAAAAATTTGAGTACCCAAGAGTTTAGGAAAAACAGAAAAATAAACTCTAGATCAGACATGGGTCTGGTGTGAGTAAACGGTTAAATCGTTTTAAATTGGAAACCATTTGAAAAACAAATGTATCTCGTAAGACCTCGCCGCACATAAACACGGATGGGTTTTTACCTTACGATAACCAAAACACTTGATAGGAAAATCCAGTGATATTATGATAATGTCTAGGGTTTTCAAATAAATTATTCACATTGCTGAAATTGTTACATTAATTAAATTCCAGCATAATAGGTATACAACTAAGACCGAATGCACTTATTGGGAAATAGGTTCCATACAATGACTGGGCCACTAGGGTACCGCCCGTCATGGTGCATCTCTAGAAAAATAACACCGAGGATCATGTCGGGATCCCCTATTACACAAGACCGGACTACCTCTAACCTGGATAGTCCAAATAAGATTACCCCACGGTTGGGATCAGCAATCGCACCAAACATACCGAGTAAAAAGGGACTCTAGATAGGGGTAACCTTACCTGACTTGGGTGCGACCCACTTAGCCTTGCTGCATCTCCCCTGTTTTAGTCATTCCGGTTGATGAGGCTTGAGGCTACGATTACCTTTTAAGAACACATTCACTTGGAATGCTTATCGTCCTCCAATGACGATGTTATGATAGCATTCGTCCATACAAGTCCGTTCGGGTTTAACGGAACTGAAGGCACCATTTCCACTACACTTATATTGGAATCACCCTCAGAATTAGTGACAAATAGCCCTTGTACTCTGATATCTTCATTCTGGATCTTCCCTTGGAATCTTTCCGACTTAATCATTTATTTTGGATCGATGTGGTTTTCGGATAATACTGATATCCGATCCCGGTCCCATCGAATCCAACGACAGATTTTTACAAAGGCCAAGTTGTTTTTAACAGACAATTCAAATTCTGGATGCCACAACTACAAATGGAAATTTAATTGCATAAGTCTATTTCCAATAAAACGTGTCAACGTTTTATTTTTAACTGTTCAATTTATTAGGGTACTTTATGTCACAGGCACAGAATAACTTGAAATGAATACTCAAGAGAAATCAAACCCAATCACATATCATGAACTATTTTAACGATTTATAGCTAATATTAACCAATCACGATTCATTATCTAGTTAATTTAAATAAACCAACATTAATTATATTTCTAACCCTGCTTACTTATAATTAAGGTTAATTACAAAACTATTTATTCATAATTTACTTAAATTTAAAAATCCATTAATAACCATCTTATATAAATTAACTTAAGATTTATCAATTTAAAGTTTAAATTGTTTATTAACTTTAATTATTAAATTTTATTTAATTCTATATTACCAAAACTTAACAAAGTCAATTAGGCATAAATGCTTGGTGATAGGATAAAAATACAAAGTTCCCATGTTGATTTGAATTTAGATGAAAGAAAATAAATGTTTAAAAAGGTTAAGAGGTTTTTAAATGTAATCATTTGATAATACTTTTATTTATTTTATTTTTTAAACAAAGCACATGACCCGTTCAACCCATCACTCACAGAACCCAGACTTCCTTCTTCCTCGTTCTTTTTTTCCTTCCACCTTTAACAAATTTCGTGCACGAGAAAAATGAACAACGTGTGCACATGTACACGGCCTCCGGCCGACGTCTCTCACCGCCGGCCATCCCTTCAGGTCACCTCCGATCGTCGCAACCCACTGGCCCACCCAAAATCCACAGCAAACCCCCAGTTCAAAATTTTCGAACTCAACCCCGAGTCTTGGAACGAACCCGATCTCTTCCTCTCTCTCGTCCGGCCACCTAACACCACCGACCCTCACCAACTTCCATCACCAGCTAGGTCACGCCTCCCTCTACCTTTTCCCCCCCATACCACACCCCTGAAAACTCTCCACGTCGCCACCATTCATCGGAAACCAAACACGACCAAAACCCACTCCCTAACCCTACTTCGCCTCTGACTGATCACCACACCGACCAATAAAATACCACACCATTTTTCGTGAGTCCCCCATCCTTCCAGCTTCCTTCTGACCCAAGCTCGACCCTCGAAATCGAGTAGTTGGACAAAAACCCAAAAACATTAAACTCCAAATTCCGCATCATATACCCCACTAAAAATTACCTAATCACTTTCAAAAATCAGCATTTTAGAAGACAAACACAATCATATAAACCAAAGATTTAATTATGATATTTGGATTTTTGTCATTTTTAAGTTGTTTACTGTAAAATATTCCTTACTTCCTCTATGCTTCATAATATCAGAAAAAACTAATTTTAAAATAAACTACATTCATAAACACACGACTTTGCTTTTGGAATCATCATCTAAAACTGACTGGATTGTGAGAAAATGAATTTTAAAGTTGCAAGGTCTATAACTTTCTCAAAGAACAAAGACTGTACATGCCTTTTTGAGTTTTACAGGGTATACTTCCATAATTAACACATATATAAAAGCATAGGAACTGGTTAATACATTAATACTTGACAAATAAAAGAATCTATCCAAGTTTTACAAACATATAATTGTATATAAGATTTGCAGTAAGAAGTTTTAAAGGGTTTTACTCACTGTTTTCTTTGAACAATGAAATCTGCTTCTTTGTTTTTTTCTTTGATCCCTTCCTGTAGCTTGAGCTCCTAGTTCCTTTAAGTTTTTTTTTGAGATCATGGGGAACCTTAAGATCATGGTATTCATTGATACTTACTTAAGTAAACCCCACGCCGTGTGTCTACCCCGCTTTTATTTAGTCGTCGCACAAAGATGCTTAATGTTGAAACTCCCACTGATGGTTTGGCGCTGGGATTCGAACCTGCCCGGACACAGTCCTTTGGTTCCCATCTCCCAGCTCCCAAACCAACCGAGCTACGAACGGCGGGTAGTTCCTTTAAGTTTTTAATGGCAGCTTTGTATTTTTGTTTTTTTGTTTTGCCTTGTAAGTTAGAATGTTTTCACGTGAAGCATCAGTGTTATTTATAGAGAAAGGGAGGGAAGTAAGTTTGAACAGGCTGAAACCCATCTCCTTATATAGTAATAATTTTTTTAAATATTTTTTTTCATTTCCTTTGATTTTGAAATATGACCTGATTTGAAAACTTTGTGATTTGATTATTGAGAGGAGGATTTGATTTATTATATGCTTGAGTTGATTTGTATTTATTACTATGTCCCCTTATATATATACATATATATACATCATAGAAATATACATATATATTTCATATATATAAACATAGCTTTGTCTTGTATTACTTTTATAAATTTGTACATATACCCTATAACTAATATACAAATAAAATTTTGCCACTTACATGTATTTATCCTTATATATATAATCTTAAATTTTATATCAAAATTATGTATATACCCACTCACACACACACACACACACATATATATATAATCATATCCTATAATAGAAAAGTGTAATTTTTATTCAAATGTTTTTCAGAGATTAAAATTCAGACTTTTAAATCATAGCTTCCCGAATATATATATACATACACATAGATATCTATAAAAATCAAAATTTATTATTTGACTGATAAAAATAATTTTCCAATATTTAATCGGTAAATTATTCAAATAACCAGTGTCAAAAACCCGGGTCATTACAAATAGCATACGAAAAATTTCTAAGAGCTACCCTAATTACTTAATATTCATAATTAATATCTCTTAAATATTAATTAATTTATTTAATTTACAAAATATTTAATACTAAATAAATCAGGTGGTATTTCGGAGACTGCATAGGTATGATTTTGGGACTTACATGTGTGGATTCAGTCAGCGATTAATATTGAATAATTCAAATATTAATATTGTCAACACATCACCTTTGACGAGGGTGTGATAGTATGACTGAATTCATTGCTTACGGATCTTTTCGGTAAAATCATATTTTAAATCAATTTAAGTCGTAAACTTAAGCAATGATATAATGTACACACGTTCTCTTTGTCAAGACTATATCACTTTTGGATATCTATAGTTTGGTATCGGTTGAAACTCCAACAATATCAACATACAACTGCTTAGTCCATTTACAAATTCTTTAGTTCAATAATAACATTTATTATTAATCATTATACTCTAGCCAAAGATTTTGTCTTTGAGTTGTCTATTGGTTATCATGATACTAACCTCATACACTTGAGGATATGAATTTGTTTCACTTCCTACGCTTCAACTCAGATCTGAAAATAATCGTTTGATGGTCGCTATGTCATGATCCTACTATAATAAAAGTGGAGCATTCACATCGAAATTCCATAGTATTCTCAAGTTGAGAGAAACGTGTGACATTGCCACACTGAGATTTCATCTTTGATCTAGTTGTTATAAACTAATAAGAAACTCTTGGTCAAGTCATTCTATAATTATCCAATAACTATAAGAACTCAATCTCTTAGTGTCCCAACAACCATGATTAATACGCTATCCAATATTTAGAGAGTGTTACATACTCGGGTCTAAAAGAATATATTGATATTTTTTCTTGAAACATCTTGACTAAGAATATTTAACACAGAATGTTAGTTAAACTATGATTAATTACTCTGGTGCAACTACTTGCAACTACAATCATATAACATTTCATTTAAGTATTTTTCTTATTTATATAATTTAAATTAATTAGTGATTTATCTATATCACGATATAACGCAGTATATAATAGATAAACAAACACCAAAAAGGCTTTTACTATAAACAAGATAATAGAGTTAAGGGTATGCCCGATGGGCAATTTAATTTATTATAAATTATTAACTCTGTAATCAATTCTCATTCATAATAAAAGGTGTTTTCTTTCTGTTATACGCTTGTTATAATATGTTATACTTAATTAATTATTTAATTTAAGTATATTTAACAGAAAATCCATAAATGATGTGTTTGTGATATAAATTACAATACTTGTAATCAAGTATTTTATGATAATATAATAAGCACATCATTTAAATATTCTTGGTCAAGATGTATCGAGACTGGATATCGATGCATCCATTGATACTAGAGTACATAACGCTCTCTAAATGTTGGACAGTGTATTTCTTATAACTACTGGGGCACGAAGGGGTTACGCACTGATAGTTATTGGATAACTATGGAACGACTCACTCGATGGTTTTCTATTGGCTAATATAACTAAGGTCAAACAGAAAATATCGATATGAAAATATTACATAGTTCTCTTGACATGAGAATAATATTAAACTTTAATATGAAAACTTCACTTTGATTATAGTTAAATCATGACATAGTGTCTATCGAATGACTATAGTTAGGTCGATGGAAGTATTGGAAGTAAAACACTATTTAAGAGAGGATTCGTCTCTTTGTTATATGAGGTTAGTATCACGGTTAAGTGAAGTCAACTCAAAGCCAAAATCTTTGGCTAAGTAGTTTAGTTATTAACAATTGTTATTATTGAACCAATGACTTTGTGTTTGGACTATAAAGTTGAATATGGATGATATTGGAATTTTGATCATTACCAAATTCCATAAGTCCTAACGTGATATAGTTTTGATGAAAAGAATTAGTGTAAATAATTGTCACTACCGGGTAACGATTAAATAAGTAAAATTGGATTTTTCTAAAGCTAAGTAAGTGATAAATTTAGCTATAATGTCGCAGCACTCGCTAAGTGACGTGTGAACGTTAATTTCGAATTGTTAGATATTAATGGATGATCGAATTTACACCTAAGAGTCACACAACCGAAAATTTAAATACTCATACAACCACCTGATTCAATTAATTGTAATTTTTATAAATTAATTAAATTAATTAATATTTATGAAATATTAATTATAAAATTTTATTTGATTTGTGTTGATCAATATAAAATAGTGTTTATATAATAGTTATAAATATACTTATCGATATGCGATATCAGTTTGCATATGAATTCGATTTAAATATGTTAATTATTTATCAGACTTGAGATGATTTTGAGGCTCATAATGGGACCTATTGTAGCCAGCTATTAGTGGCTAAGGGGGCCGCCCATGTGATGGCTTAAATGGGATGAGTTTTTGAATTAAAATGGAGATGATCGATAAGGGAGAAAAGGGGTTCGAATCCTTATTTAAGTGCTTGGTATCTCTGTTATTTAATTACTCTAACCCTCAATTTTTTAAAGGCTCTCTAGCTCCATTAACACTAGGAAAGGTCGACCATTGTAACTCCCTCCTCCTCAAATTTCAAGTCTCTAAAACGCACATTAAAGTGAGATTCATACACAGGTGGCAGCTACATTAAGACTGGTAGCGTTTTCTAAATTTTGGACTTGATTCAAGGAATGATCAGATTCAACATTTCTAGTGTATCAATTAGGCTTTGGTGAAAGGTAATAATCCATTTGATATAATATATATTAATGTATATGATGTTTATTATGTCATACATGCAATTACACAACATTTGAACATATAACGAATCTATATAACATTATGTTGTCTTCATGTGATGGAATATATATATATACATATATATATATGTGCATATGTTCAAATAAAAAAATAACATATATATATATAGTACTAAATGTTGGCATACAAAACAGAAAAGAAATTAATTAACTTATTTTCGAACATATATAATAATACTAAATTGTTTTAATTTAAATATTAATTTCAATGCAAACTATGTTGTATAAAATATGAATCATATTTTATTAACATTCATTTATGCACTTAATGTTTCGAAAACTAAAAAATTATATATATATATATATATATATATATGTGTGTGTGTGTGTGTGTATTAATTAATTACTTTAAAATTGAACTTTTGTATATATAAATAACATAAACTTCTAGTATTAATTTTTTTTAAAGAAAAGTGCAAATTTAAAATTAGTTTCGAAATTATAAAGTTATTTTTTATTATTTTCACATGGAAATTAAAAAAATTAATAATTTTAAAACGAAAAAAGAACCTTTATAGCCGAGAGCATATATAATTTTTAATTTAATTATTATTTTACACTATAACATATTCATATGTATAGATAGTATTTTAAACATTATTATAATATATATATACATACATATACATACATACATATATATATGCATGTGTGTTTTATATGTACGCATATTAAAATAAATTATTTTAATTCATTTAGATTTCGAATTATGTAATATAAATATATTTATATAAATTTGTGAAAAACAAATTTGAACCATAAACATATACTTAGGAGCTGAGAAATTTGATTCCTTTTTCTCTTTCAATGACTTCAGATATTCTAGACAATTCCTTTTCTAGTGCCCCTTCTTATAAAAATTGTGACGTTCACCCTTATCATTGGAGAAATCACTCTTATCTTTCTTACCACTGCGTTTCTTTTCTTTGAATTTTATGAAGATGATGCTTTCCTTTTCATAGAAAACACCACACCATGATCCATAAATGAGACTTCAGTAGACCTCAACGTATCATGGAGCTCATCAAATCCCATTTTCATTCAGTTTATATCGAAATTCAGTGTTAATGACTCAGACTACGGAGTCAATAAGAATCAGGTCTACTTGCGGTTCTTCTTCGATCTTAACACCAAGCTCAAAAAAACTATCAATATAGTCTTTCATCATTATGACATAGTCATGCACACTACCGCCCTTACTCATCTTCGTGTCGAACAATTTCATTGCTATCTTTTACCTAGCGGAACTAGATGGCTCCCTAAACAACGGTTTGAGGCTACCAAAGACTTTATAGATATGCATGCGCACGTGCTGTTTTTGCAACGATTTCTCTAAAGTTGACAACACATAAGCTTGGGCTATATCACAATCTACTGTTGGAACAGTATCGATTGAAAGCGGGTGAAATAGGTAGATTCCAAAAAAAAATCCTATTTAGGGTCAAAGTGGGCCTATGAAGTCTAAAGGTTTGTATTAGATCCAATCTAATTAATTCAAATAAAATCGTATCTTATTTAATTCTTCCAGATTTTATTAAATACTGAATCTAATATTTTAATGATTAATATAATTATTGAGTATATAAGCATTGATGCAAGCCAAGCTATAATTTCCCAAAACTTAAGTCGTGACCGACTTAAGAAAACTAAGGGCATAAGTCATGACCGACTTAACAGGGATCAAAGCATCGTGACCGACTTAAGGATGGTGAAGACATATGTCGTGACCGACTTAAAGAAGAAGCTTTGAGTCGTCAACGATTCAAGGGAAGCGCTGGGTTACGACCTAAGACTACTGGAGCAACACGAGTTGAGAAATGCGAAGGCTTAAGTCGGAAACGACTTAAGGGAAGTGTTGTGGTTGGTGCACGACTTAACGGAGCGGGTGATAAGTCGTTACCGAGTTATGACTTAGTTAAGTCGCGTGAACGACCTAACGAGTCTGGAATTAAGTTGCTGAAGACTGGAACGTGGATTTCTATACCGCTTTAATCTGAACCGCTGATGGATAAGTCGTCGCCGAGTTATGATGAGTCGTTAAGTCGTCTACGACTTAAGTGTTGAGTCGTTGTATGGTATTGTTGTACTTCTTTAAGTCGTATGTCATCTGTACTTAGGTCGTAAAATTGTGTTTCTGTATTGTAACTCGTAAGTCGTATGCTGTTTGTAAGTCGTAAGTCGTTCTGTACATAAGTCGGCTGAGGCGGGTTGTGTTGTAACTGTTAAGTCGGAAACGACTTATGGTAGGTCGGTTGTTTTGAGTCGTTTGTTATAAGTCGGAACCGACTTAGGAGATGATGAAATTTCTTTGTAAAGTTGAACGCCTATAAATAGGCCGAGTGTCACACTTGTAAGGTTGTTGATTTTTGAATAAAATTCTCTTTTGTTAGCTTTGTGCTTTCATTCAAATTGGTAGTTGAGTGTAATCTCCTATCTCCTCTTTCGGTTAATCGAGTGCGCTCGATTCAACGATTGCAGAAGCCGATTCGCGGAATCAAGTGCGCTTAATCAACGCTTGAAGAATTGAAGATCTTTGAACCCGGTATCGTGCGCGATCAACGAGTTCGGGATAGCTAGAATTCGGTATCTTCGGATCAACGAATTCGGGCATTTCAGTATTCATCAATCCATCGATTGCTACTTTCACCGATTGAAGATTGTTTTGTTTAATCCGCTGCGTCAGTTTGGTATCAGAGCTTGTTTTAGCCAATCATAGCTAAATCGAGTCTTGGAGCCAATCATCTTGAAGAAGTTTGAATCGAAGTGAAGATTTGAGTTTGTCTATCACGGCCAAGAGCTAGTTGAAGTTGTTCGCATTTGTATTAAAGTTTGAAGATCGGATTTGTGATTTGGAGAAGTTGTGTTCATCGTGTTCATCATGAAGTTGCAACAAAAGTGGAAGTTTCGATCCATTTCATCTTGGATCAAAGTTCGAATTGTGTTTGAATTTGAAGTGTTTGTAAAGTTTTCAAGCATGCCGCCGAGGAGAGCTAATCGTCACCAAAACGTAGAAGCTTTGTATCGAAGAGAAGAAGCTGATGAGATGGAGCAAAGAATCAATGAAAACTTTAGTGAAAAACTTAATGAAGGGATCGGTCGATTAGAGAAGATGATGTTATAAATGAATCAAAATCGGAGAAGGGTTTCACCTGAATCTAACCATGGGGGAAGTAGAGTCTCACCACAATCCAATCGAGACAGAAGTGTTGATGATGATCAAAGGCGTGGGAGGAACGTGAATGATCGTGAACGGAGGAATGTAGATAGAAGGGATGATGGTGGTAGACGTGATGGTAGTAGAGATGTGGGTGGACGAGATAGACAACGATATACATCTGATTTTGAAGAGGAGTATGATGGTGGTAGTGTTCGAGGACAAGGACGAGGACAAGGAAGAAATCACTCTGAGTATGATCACAAATGGGAGTCGGGGATGAAGACTGAAATTCCTGAATTCAAAGGTGGTATGCAAGCAGAGGAGTTTCTAGATTGGGTAGCTAATGTTGAAGAGATTTTTGACTTCAAAGAAGTTCCAGAATAGCGTAGAGTGAAGTTGGTTGCTACAAGGTTGAGGGGTAGAGCTTTGGCATGGTGGCAGCAAACCAAACTTACACGTGAGCGGATGGGGAAGTCAAAGGTTGAATCATGGGAAAAGATGAGGAAAATGATGAAAGCCACATTCTTACCTTATAACTATCAGTCACTTATGTATCAGAGATTGCAAAATTTGAGACAAGGGACGAAATCTGTGAACGACTATGCTGACGAATTTTATCAACTGATAGCAAGGAATGATATTATGGAGACAGAAGAACAATTGACATCTAGATTCATTGGGGGATTGCGAATGCAGATTCAGGATATGGTTAACATGTTTGATCCCAGATCTGTAGCGGAAGCACATCAGAAAGCGTTGGCTTGGGAGAAACAGGGACGACGAGGAAGTGGTGTGTTTACTAATTCTAACAATCAAGTGAAGGGTGTTGGTGGGAGTTCTAATGTTTCTAAACCTATCAGTAAACCAGTAGTGAAGGAGGCTGAGAAGACAAAGGTTAACAACGGTTTCAAATGTTACAATTGTCAGGAATTTGGTCACAAAAGTAGCGAATTTCCAAAGCCGAAGAAGAGAGCTATGATAGCAGAGGTTGAGGATGAGGATGAAGAAGCTGAATGTTCCAATTCACCACCTGATGAGGAGGAAGAAGAAGTGATGGGAGACGAAGGTTACAATCTAATGATGAAGAGGTCATGTTTAACACCAAAGCAAGAGGAGGATTGTAGTTGGTTAAGGAGCAATATTTTTCAGTCAACATGTACCATTCTGGGGAAAGTTTGCAAATTTGTTATTGATGCTAGAAGCTGTGATAATATAATTTCATCAGAAGCTGTGAGGAAGTTGGCGTTGAAGACTGAGAAACATCCGAAACCGTACAAGCTAGCTTGGTTGAGGAAAGGCGGGGAGGTGAAGGTTGGACGAAGGGCTTGTGTGAAGTTTTCAATTGGGAAGAAATATAAAGATGAAATCTGGTGCGATGTGGTAGATATGGACGTTTGTCATTTGTTGTTGGGGAGACCGTGGCAGTATGATAGGACGGTGCAACATGATGGGCGTACCAACAGTTACAGTTTCATGTTTGAAGGCACAAAGATTACTCTAGTTCCAAAGAAGCGACAACAGGAGGAAAACAAGTTGGAGGAGATTGAAGAGCTCAAAACTTTATTAACCTTGAAGGAGTTTGTGAAGGAAGTTGAGGAAGAGTCGGAAGTATTCTTGTTGATTGGACGAGAGAGCAGTGAAGAAGTTGAAATACCAGAAGAAGCAAAGCCAGTTTTGAAAGAATTTGAAGATGTATTCCCGGATGAGTTACCAAAGGAGTTACCACCTTTGAGAGACATACAACATCAAATCGATCTTGTTCCGGGAGCAGTATTGCCACACAGACCACATTATCGAATGAGTCCGAAGGAACATGAAGAGTTGCGGAGGCAGGTAGAGGAATTGCTTGAACAGGGGCGTGTGCAGGAGAGTTTAAGTCCTTGTGTTGTACCAGCTTTATTGGTACCCAAAAGGGATGGAATGTAACGACCCGACTTTCTTTGCCCAGAAAGACGCATCGTTATGAAGAAAGAAAGGGATAGAAGAAGAAAAGAAAAGAAGAGAGAACAACAACATATCAGAAATCTCACAGCGGAACGAGAAATATATTATCACATAAGATATTACATAGTATCATATACATCAGAGTACACAATTTATACATCACAGAATAGACAGTTATAAACTTCTGTCTATTATACAACACAAGTACATCAGTACAATACAGACTAATACAAACACAGCGGAAACTCTATATATCTACTCGCTGAAGCCTCCTACTTCACAGCTCCTCCAGAATTCGTCAAGACTATCCTGAATCCCTTGACTACTCAATACAATATTGAGTACCCAAGAGTTTAATAAAACAGAAAATAAACACTTGGGTCAGACATGGGTCTGGTGTGAGTAAACGGTTAAATTGCATAACTTTGAAAACCTTTGGAAACAAAAGTGTCACGTAAGACTCCCCACAAATAAACATGGGTAAGTTTTTACCTTACGCTAACTAAAACATTTGATAGGAAATCTGATTGTATTATAATAGGGTCTAGGGTTTTCAAGTAAATAAGAAATAGCTAAAATTGTTACATTATTAAATTCCAGCATACTAGCCACAAAGTGGGTTATACAATCAAGTCCGTTGGCACTTATTGGATTTTGGATTCCATACAATGGCAGGGCTACTGGGGTACCGCCCGTCACAGTACGTGGCCTAGATCACCGTACCGAGGAGTACGCCCGCTCCCCTGCAACACAAAGCCGGAACCATCCCTTACTGGATAATTCCGAATAAAATCACCCCACGGTTGTGTACATCAACCGCACCACTAAGTCGAAATAGAAAGGGACATCTAGACAGGGATGACCTTACTCTCAGTGGGCGCTACCCACGAAGCCTTGCTGCACCTCCCCTGTTTTAGCCATTCCCGGTTGATGAGGCTTGAGGTCACGATTACCTTTAATCAGAACACATCACTTAGAATGCTCATCGTCCACCTGACGATGTTCTGAAAGCATTCAATCCATACAAGTTCGTTCCGGGTTCGAACGAAACCGAAGGCATTATCTCGTTACACTCGTTTTGGAATCACCCTCAGAGTTAACGACAATAACCCTTGCACTCTAAATCTTCATCTTCACTTGAGATTCACGACCTATCGTTAATTTGGATCGATGTGGTATTCGGGTCTCCAGACCTGGAAATCCGGTATACGGAAACCCGATCCCGGTCTCATCGAAATCCAAAACGTATCTTTTAAGGCCAAGTTGTTTAAAGGTTTAAACAATTCAATTCAATTTAATACTTGAATTCACATAGCATTAACATAGATAAATATCACACATTTATCACAGATATATCTAATATCATATCACAGAATATCATAGTATATCATCCAATAGATATCAACCAAATCAGACATTCTACTCAACCATCATTCATAAGCAACCATTTATTAATCTCTATTATAATTAATTTAATCAACTTAAATTAAATTAATTACTTAAGAATTAATTCCTATTCTTGCTTAATCAACATTAATTAATTACAATCCATTTAATTAATTAATCATTAAATATTAATCACTCTTGATTAATTATTTATTACATAAAGTAATTATCCTTAATTAATTTCACAAATTAATTATCCTTAATCATTTATAGTAATTAACCTTTAATTACTCTCCTTAATTATAATAATTAATTATCCTTAATTAATTACTTTAATTAATTAATTAACTATAATTAATTACATTATTCCTTAATTAATTACATTAATTAATCATACATTAATTAATTACTTTCATTTATCAACCTTAAATAATTACTCTAATTACATACAGTAATTTATTTATTAATTACTTACACTAAGTAATTATACTTAATCAATCTTATTAAGTAACTATACTTAATCAATTACCAAGTGACTATCCTTAATTAATTAACAAATTAATTAACTTAAATAAATCACATTCATTTCTTAAATCATAACTGAGTAACTCATCCTTAATTACCCTTTAAACAAATTAATTAATCCTTGATTAATTATTCTTTAACTATTAATTAATAAACCTTAATTATTAATCAATATCCTTTAATACAAAGTAATCAATCCTTAATTACTTAAACTTAATTAACTAATTAATTATTCTTAGTTATTAATTAATAAAAGTTAATTATTAATTAACAACCTTAATTACCAATTTAATTAATCCATAATTATCTATTAATCAATCTTTAATGATAATTAACTAACCTTAATAACAGTTAATTAATCCTTAATTAACTTTAATTATAATTTAATAATTTCTTAATTATTAATTAAGAAAACTTAATTATTATTTAATAAAACTTTATTAAGTACTTCTTAATTACTAGTTTAATTAACCCTTATTTAATTAATCCTTATCAAAAATTAATTAATTAAATTAATTAAACTTAATTAATTTTAACTCATTAAAAATCTTAATTATCATTAAAACATTTGATCTTAGTAATTAACTTACTTAATTAAATCATTAATTAAGTTTAAAATAAAATAAATAATCATTAATTATTTATCTTAAATTATAAATTAACAATCCTTAATTACAAGTTACTAAATCACTTGAAAACTAATTGTTAATTTACTCATCCTCAACCATTAACTAATTTAATTTAATAAATCACTCTTTATTTATTCCATTATTATCAAACTTAAATTAAGTTTTAAAATGAATCTTTTCCTTATTAATTAACCTTATTTTCAAATTAAGTTTGAAAATAACTTAAAATTTAACTTAATATTATTTAAGTTAACAACTATACCAATTAAATCTAGTCAAAACATTTAAAGAAAAGAATTTTCAAAACAATTGTTTAACTTGATTATTTTAAATTTCAAATCTTACCTTTATTTAAATTTAAAAACTGATTTAAACATCTTACTTTGGTTTTAACTCATATATACTTGAACAAAACAAATACATCTTTTTTTTTTTAACAGAGTTTGATTTATAAAAACTTTGATCTGTTAAAACTGGTTCTCACTTAGCTCTCAAACAACCCGAAGGCAAACCCGAACCAAAGCCTCAACTCCACGAGTCCTCCCCGAGATATTTTAAACTGTTTGTTTTAAGTTTTTAAACTGTTAAAACTATTAACAGTTTACACTCGCATACTTGCAAACGACCCAGCGAAAACTCGAGCCACAGCCTAATTTGCTCGAGTTCCTCCTCGAGTACGAATTCAAGAACTCCATCTTCCCCAACTCTAAACCACTGATACACACTAACGATCGTGCACGTGCACACTACGATCAACCATCTCCAATCACTTCTCTGGCCATCGACGAGTCGCCCACCTTCCTCTCAACCATCACGACAACTCCGATCATCAAATCAAACTCGAAAACGAAATCGAGCACTCGAGCTCAAAAACTGGAACAGTTGTCGAATCTGTAATCGCTACAAACTCCAAATTCTGATCATCAGAGAATCTATGCCTCCGGTCACTACTTCCTCCACACCCCATCTATCATCCACTCAAATCTGGAAGAACTCGATTGCTTATAGGGGTTGCGGTGATCAATTTACTGATCAACAGTGAAAACTAGGGTTAAAATATTTGATTCAAAATCACAATCGCCCCAAAGCTTTAATCCACCAACTACCATTTTTCCCTGCAACTACGATCAACACTCCATCACCAGAAAAGATACTGGCCACCCAAACTTCCTAGATCGACAGGGAAGACCAAAAACCCACTATTTTATAAATCTTGAATTCCTCATTCAATATCAACTTAAAACTTTTGATTTAACTCTTAAAAATCATTATCTAAGATAAGTATTTAGATTATAAAAGAAAATCACAAGATTATATAGTTTGAATTTTAACATTTATTAAAATTCCTACTGTCACTTTCTTTTCCAAGTGATGTTTAAATTATCCTTACTTAATTTTAATTCCAGAACTTAGATTAGGATTTAACAAACAAATCCTATTTGAATCCTAAAGCCTAACAGAGAATTTATGAAATGATTTTGATTTTTCGATCAAAACTTCAAACTCCGAAAACTAAACAGAGATATACTCAAACCACAAACATGTACACATGGTTTCAATAATTCATATATACATGTATTTAAAAACAGACATGCATAATATATTTCAAATATACATTCCAAATTATTTCCAACATATATTATCTGTATCAAATTTAAAGGGGTTTCCTGTTCACAGTTAAAAGGCAGAGTATTTAACTAAAACTTAGATGTTTAAAATTAACAGATATACACATTTCTTAAATATACCAGAGCATACATAATTCTAGACATGCAAAGCAATTACCACACATTAATTCACATGCAATAATATTAGATACTTTAAGTTTTAATTTAAAGGTTTACTCACCTTTTTTATTGTTGAACAGAGAAATTATAACTGGAAGCTTTTCGAACTGCACTTGCTTTTGATTTCTTTTAAAACTGAAAAGCTTGTTTTGAAACTTGAAAACCAAAGACTCTGTAATTTGTAATCTTTGAAAACTTTGCTTTGATTTGCTTGCATGCATCCTTGGAAGTGATGACAGAACTTGGTTTGAAACAGGAAAATGTTGGCAGGCTTTTGAACTTGAGAATTAGGCTTTTGACATGATTCCAGGTTTGAGAAATTTGATTTCAGATTTTAGTTATATTACAGGCTTGCAAGAACAAAGGGTTAGAGGTCTTAAAAATATTACAGATTTGTTTTGAGGAAGGCTACAGGGTTTCAGGTTGTAAATTTGAGAATTAAGCTTTTTGAAGATGAATTCAAGTTTGAGAAATTGTCTGGTTTGAGATGATTTCACTTTGGGTCTGAGAAGAATTTCAGTTTTGAGGAGATTTTAGTTTTGGTTTGAGATGTTTTCAGTTTGGTTTGGAGATCATTATTTCGGTTTGAATATTTCTGATTTTGGTTGTCTTTGAGGATGTATGAAATTAAAAAAACAGGAAATGAAAGAGAGGGATAATATTGTCTTATATAAATTCATTTAGATTTGCTTTAAAATTAAAGAAAATAGAAATGAATCATGACACTTGTCTTCAACCATTCTTATTATGTTAACACATGTATTTATGATGTATATAAAATTTACACTTGTCCTTAATCATTTTATATTATTTTTAAAAAGAGTTTAAAAGCTTTTATATTTATTTCCTAAATAGGTAAATACATTTATTAATCATAAATGCTTTCCTATATTATATATAAATGAAATTTTTAAAAGAAAATAAAATAGAAACTAATCATATTCTAATAAAATCATATACAATATATTTAATTCATTTATAAGTGTAAATATATCTTTTGTACTAAATTTACTATTAAATAAATACTTTCTAAATTTATATGAATAAAATTCCTTTTAAAGAAAATATTGTAAAACAAATCTTATTTTAAATAAAAGCCTTTTTCATATATTTTATAACCAAATATATTAAAATATTTATCTTTAAAGATTCAAATTTAAATCCAGATTCAAATTCAAATTTGACTTTTAAAATCCAATTTAAAAATCAACTCAACATTTATATTTTTAAATAAACATTTTATTAAGTTTGAAATTGATATATTTCATTTAAAAACAACTCAAGACATATATATACATATTTAAACAATACTTATTAATTTTGGAAATGATAAATCTATTTAAAAATCAAATTTATAAAATAATACAATTTAAATTATTATTCTTATTATAATCAATCTATACTATAATTAAAACATCATATTATTATTATTTGGTTATAAAATATTTGAAAATAACAAATTTATCAATTTAAAATAATTTAAATTAAGAGATTATCACATTTTAAACTTCTCGAAATCCCGGGATATCACATGGAACGTGGAGGATGTGCACAGACAGTAGAGCATTGAATAAGATCACAGTCAGATACAGATTTCCGATGCCAAGGCTTGATGATTTATTGGATCAGATCAGTGGGTCCGTAATCTTTTCTAAGATTGACTTGAAGAGCGGTTATCATCAGATTCGCATTAGACCGGGGGATGAATGGAAGACAGCATTCAAGACGAGGGAAGGATTGTATGAATGGCTGGTAATGCCGTTTGGTCTATCGAATGCACCAAGTACATTTATGAGGGTGATGAATCAAATTTTGCGACCGTACATTGGGAAATTCGTTGTGGTTTACTTTGATGATATTCTAATCTACAGTGCTAGTACAGAAGAGCATGTTCAACATTTGAAGAAAGTGTTAATTATTCTTCGTGAAGAACAATTCTATGCTGCTACAAAGAAGTGTGTTTTTATGGCGAAGTGTGTTTTATTTCTGGGATATGTTGTTTCGAAGGAAGGTATACAGGTGGACCAGAGTAAAGTTGAGGCGATCAGAGATTGGCCGCAGCCCAAGACGATAACGGAAGTTCGTAGTTTTCACGGGTTGGCTTCATTCTATCGAAGGTTTATACCACACTTTAGTAGTGTGATGGCACATGTTACTGATTGCATGAAGGGTAAACAGTTTGCATGGACGGAGGAAGCCGGGGTTGCTTTTGAACGAATCAAGGAGTTGTTGACGACAGCACCAATCCTAGTATTACCTGATTTTCAGTTGTTGTTTGAATTACATACTGATGCGTCAAAGGTTGGGATTGGAGGAGTGTTGAGTCAAAGGGGTCATCCTATTGCCTATTTCAGTGAGAAGTTGTCAGGAGCAAAGATGCGATACAGTACATATGATGTGGAGTTTTATGCTGTTGTGCAATCTATTAAACACTGGAGACACTATCTATTTCAGAAGGAGTTTGTTCTTTACACTGATCATGAGGCGTTGAAGCATTTACAAGGACAAGACAAAATTTCAGCAAGACATGCATCGTGGATTGCATATCTGCAACAGTTTACTTTTGTTGTTAAACACAAGTCGGGGGTGACGAATCGTGTGGCTGATGCTTTGAGTAGGAGGAGTCATTTGTTGACTACACTGAAGGTTGAAGTGACGGGGTTTGATATGTTGCCAGAATTATTTGCCGATGATCCTTACTTTGCAAAGTTTGTTGATAAAGTTAAGGAGGGGAAAACGGATGAGTTCGTGATGGTAGATGGTTTTCTGTTCAAAGGAAATCGATTGTGCATACCTGATTGTAGTTTGAGAATGAAGATTGTTAAAGAGCTACATGAAGAAGGACATGTTGGGAGTGACCGTACATTACAGTTGATTTCACAATCTTACTTTTGGCCATCAATGAGGAAAGAAGTGGAGAGGTTTGTGGAACGATGTCATATCTGTCAGGTTTCGAAAGGAACTACGACTAATGTTGGTTTATATATGCCGTTACCTGTACCAATTAAACCATGGGTTGATGTGAGTATGGACTTCGTGTTAGGATTACCGAGGACACAGCGTGGTAACGATTCCATTTATGTGGTGGTTGATCGATTTTCGAAAATGGCACATTTTATTGCTTGTAAGAAGACGGCGGATGCTGTTCATGTTGCTCAGTTGTTTTTCAAAGAGATATATCGACTTCATGGATTGCCAGAATCTATTGTGTCGGATAGGGATACTCGTTTTCTGAGTCATTTTTGGCTAAGTTTGTGGAAGATGGTGGGAACGAAGTTGAATTTTAGCAGCGGTTATCATCCGCAAATTGATGGACAAACGGAGGTGGTTAATCGATCGTTGGGGAACTTGTTGAGATGTCTTTGCAAGACAATCTGAAAAGTTGGGACATGAAGTTATGACAGGCAGAGTTTGCTCATAATCATGCGGTGAACCGTAGTACGGGTTTCAGTCCATTTCAGATACTATATTCAAGCTTACCAAAGGGACCGTTGGATTTGATGGTAGTACCACAATCAAAGAAGACAGTTAAGAAAGCTGCTGATTTTGTTGATGGATTGGCGGAATGTCATAAAATCGTTCAGGAACGATTGGAGAAAGCAAATGAGAAATATAAACGATCTGCAGATTTGAAACGACGGAGTGTTGAATTTCATGAAGGTGATTTGGTTTATGCCGTGTTAACAAAAGATCGTTTTCCGGTGGGTACGTACAATAAATTGAAAGCACGAAAGATTGGTCCAGTGGAAATTTTAAAGAGAATCAATGAAAATGCTTATAAATTGAAGCTGCCAGATGATGTGTATACATCTGACGTATTCAATATTAAGCATCTCGTACCTTATCACGGGGATGCGCGTATTGCGGCAAATTCGAAGACGAATTTCTTTCAACCTGGGGAGGATGATGCAAGCCAAGCTATAATTTCCCAAAACTTAAGTCGTGACCGACTTAAGAAAACTAAGGGCATAAGTCGTGACCGACTTAACAGGGATCAAAGCATAAGTCGTGACCGACTTAAGGAAGGTGAAGACATATGTCGTGACCGACTTAAAGAAGAAGCTTTGAGTCATCAACGATTCAAGAGAAGCGCTGGGTTACGACCTAAGACTACTGGAGCAACACGAGTTGAGAAATGCGAAGGCTTAAGTCAGCAACGACTTAAGGGAAGTGTTGTGGTTGGTGCACGACTTAATGGAGCGGGTGATAAGTCGTTACCGAGTTACGACTTAGTTAAGTCGCGTGAACGACCTAACGAGTCTGGAATTAAGTTGCTGAAAACTGGAACGTGGATTTCTATACCGCTTTAATCTGAACCGCTGATGGTTAAGTCGTCGCCGAGTTATGATGAGTCGTTAAGTCGTCTATGACTTAAGTGTTGAGTCGTTGTATGGTATTGTTGTACTTCTTTAAGTCGTATGTCATCTGTACTTAAGTCGTAGGTCGTAAAATTGTGTTTCTGTATTGTAACTCGTAAGTCGTATGTTGTTTGTAAGTCGTAAGTCGTTCTGTACATAAGTCGGCTGAGGCGGGTTGTGTTGTAACTGTTAAGTCGGAAACGACTTATGGTAGGTCAGTTGTTTTGAGTCGTTTGTTATAAGTCGGAACCGACTTAGGAGATGATGAAATTTCTTTGTAAAGTTGAACGCCTATAAATAGGCCGAGTGTCACACTTGTAAGGTTGTTGATTTTTGAATAAAATTCTCTTTTGTTAGCTTTGTGCTTTCATTCAAATTGGTAGTTGAGTGTAATCTCCTATCTCCTCTTTCGGTTAATCGAGTGCGCTCGATTCAACGATTGCAGAAGCCGATTCGCGGAATCAAGTGCGCTTGATCAACGCTTGAAGAATTGAAGATCTTTGAACCTGGTATCGTGCGCGATCAACGAGTTCGGGATAGCTAGAATTCGGTATCTTCGGATCAACGAATTCGGGCATTTCAGTATTCATCAATCCATCGATTGCTACTTTCACCGATTGAAGATTGTTTTGTTTAATCCGCTGCGTCAAGCATATACACAAATATGTTTAAATTGGATATGCAATATAATAATGTGTATATGAGTAATGTTTACGTATATAGATGTTAGAATTTGCATCTACAATGTACATTCGTCATTTATATATGTGTTGATTGTCTCAAAATAATATTTAATATATTTATAAAATAAATAACTTTAATTATAATTTAAATTATTTTATGTAGAATAAAATATAAAATATATAATCTGATTTTCACCAAGTCAATAAATTTTAAATTTAAATTAAAATATCAAGTTTAGACTTGGTAAAACGATTTTAAATTCAAATTTGGATCTTATGATTTTTAATTAAAATATCTTTATTATATTTAAATATTTGATAATATTAAAATAAATATGGATCCAAAATTAATTTTATTAATATATATTTATATAATTTTTTCAACATATATCAATTTAACATGTAAAAGAAGTATAGATATATTTATTTTTCTAATACAAATATATATATATATAATGTATTCAGCCAGAAAAAGATATTTTTTTATTTAAATTCAAAATTAAATTTATAAATTAGATATATGCATATATATAATAATTTAAAAATATACAATGTATTAAATGAAAAATTGAAATGTGTAAATATAAAATAATTATATATAAATATACTTTGGCCTACATTTATTTTAACAACAACCAAACGTATTAAAATTAATCAATATATTTATATAATATTTAATAATATTGAATAAAAAATTGTACTAAACTGTTAGTAATAAATATATACAATATATTAAAAAAATTCCTTTTGGCCATATTTTTTATTATTTTTTAAATATATTCAATAATTATATATATATATATAAATTGAAGTAAAATATTTTGGATTTTAAACATAGTAAATTTTCATTTGAAAATAATAAAAAGTGTTTAAATATTTATAAAAATTAAATACAAGTACAAAAATTATCTAAGACCAACGGTAATATACATATATTTTATTTTAAAAATTTTGAATTTTAAATATCAGTTTCATGCAGATTAATTGTTTAAATTTTATTTAATGCAAGAATATTTATAAGAGACAATTATCGCAGATATAAAATTGTTATAATGGAATTAATAACCTATAAATATGTAAAATAGAAGATTACCATAAAAGAGATTGCTTTAGAATCACACCTTGATCAATCAGTCTCCTAGATTCTGAATCAGAACCACTGTTATTAGCAATCGATGCTTCACCTTGGATCTGGTTATATTTTAATTGATTGGATGTGATAGAATTATAAAAATAAGGGTGGAGGCTGGTGGGATTCGCGATCATGAATGGGAAGAGGGGAGCCAAAATGTAGAGAAACAAAGTGAAGGCTAAGGTTTGAATTTATAGAGTAAGTTAGAGAGATATATCTGCATGTTACTCTCTTATAAGTTCAAACACCAAGACCCATCTTCCTTCCATTGTAAGCTGACTATATATGGGCAAAAATTCCATAAAACTCCTTAATAATTTATCAAATTTAAATCCTTATTAATATCTTATATCAATACACATATATAGAACTTTTATATACGCATAAAAAAAATAACTAGAAGCACCCCGAACAATTCGAGAGGCTACCCCATTTTACTACACAAACCCTATAAATAAGATATAATAATAGTTAATGCAACACCCCACAATTGTAACGATCAAATATTTGAAAGATTAATTTAAATATGTAATCGTTAAGTAACGGAATGCCCCTTGTACTCGACTTTTACAGACGAGCGAATCGGGACTTAATACACTCGTAGTTGAGTTTACTTTTTCGATGTGAGTAAAATGAGTATAAACTTGAATATGATTAAAGTCGATGATTTTTGGGGATGAATAGTGTCGGATGAAAAGAATTGGGCTAAGCCCTTTAGTTTGCCCTAACTTACTTTATATGTAATTGAGCTCTTCATAATTTTTATTTCATTCTCATTTCACGTTTCATTTCATCCATCTCCTCTAATTATTTTCCTAATCTCGTCTAAATCCACTTCCAAACTTAATCCATAAACCCATCAAATAAATTTTCTAAATTCATATAAAAATCACCATAATTCCTCTCTTCCAATTTCCTATAGGCCTGTGACTGATGAGCAAGCCTATGACTTGGAATTAATTCAGGTGTTGCTTTAGTTCTCAGTTCATTTTTGAAATCGAGAAGGGCATATAGCTTAAGTATTCCATCCATTTTGAGCAAGGCATCTTGTCAGTGAAGGAGTGTTGACCAATTCAACCTTTTTTTTAGATTTGAGATAGTCCGTACTATGTTGTCATAGGAAAAGAGGTTTACCTTGGGTCTTAAAGCATCGGATGAGGATTCATTGCTTAGCCTTATCCCTGTTAGGGGCCACTTTTGAAAGTCTTGTTGGGATGGTTCTCCTCCGTGAGAATACCCATGAACTACCGTTTGAGGTAGCTCCAAACGAAGTGTAAAGACCATGATACAAGGAAGATCAAGCTTATGCAAAAAGGAAAGCTGACCTAGTATGTCACTCTCGTGGCATATAGAGACATTTCGCTATGAAATGTCATCCAGATAAAGCGAAACATGAGTGCTTCAATTGCCATTGGCTTAAACACTTGAAGAAGGATTGTCATATAGTTTCGAAGGGTGAGTAAGTGATGATGACTTGTGCCTTGCAGGCATTACTGGGTCCAAACAGGCTTACGGCTCAAGAGAAATGGAAAGAGCTTATTTGTAGTAAGGTATGCTCTATTTTTAGGAACTCACTTTTGTTCCTTCCGATACTTGAACTATCTGTTTTATCTATTGTTAGTTATTTGATAGATAGACTAAACTTGACACCTTTCATAGTGGGTAAATTTTTCGATAAAGATAAACCTTTTATGAGTAACCTTAGTTGTAATACTGGGGTGAAGCGATCAAAAGTACTACCGTTCGAACTTGATGCACGAGCTTTCAATTCGAGTGGGGTTGGTCAATGAAGTGTGACTTGGATTTATATCCAGGTAGGATTCGATGGACGTCAAGTAATGAGCAGAGACCGAGCGGATGACTTATAGGCGTTTGCCCAGAGTCGATCGTGTTAAGATTGTTTTTCTTTGTGTTAGTAAACTTCAGGTGATGGGAGCGATCTCATGTGTCGAAGAGACATTTTCTAAAGATTGGTCCATTTACATGGCAGTTCTTAACCTATAGTTCGAGCGCAGAGTTTCTAGGTGATTTGCATTAGTTAGAAAATGTTTTTTCACTTGATTTTGATAAACAATCACTTGAGTCAGGTTCTTGGGATGACTAAGAGATTTTTGAAGCACGACCTTAGTCATGCCTAGAAATTTTAGTAGTCGGATCAAGGAACCAGATCAGAGTTTGCATATAAGGAGTCAGGTGGTCGACCCTAAATTAACAAAGAAATCTTACGAGCAAATAAAGGGTTGGAACATGCATCGTGATATTTTGGATGATCTTTAGTATTGTAAAATTTAGTGTACTATAGTTATTGTTGCGTGGGATCATTCGAGAAAGGATTTCTCGATTAGTTTTGTGGCGATTCGGATAATCTTCTAAGTGACGAGGTGATACTTGCCTAGCCGAGTGTTGTAGTGCACTTAGTATATTATCCTTATAAATATTGTGCTGTCGAGGTAAGTTAGAACCCGAGAAAACCCAGGTAATTATATGTAACAACCCGCATATTTTACGATTGAATATTTAAATATAGAATCGTTAATCGGATTGAAGTACGAAATGTCACTTTTTGCAAACAGTCGAATTGGGACTCGAGACCACTTCCATTGAGTCCAAAATGGTGTTTGCGACTTTTTTGAGTATAAGCTTCGATATGTTTGGAGTTGAGTGAATTTTGCTATTTTTCACTTGGGCTTTGGATTTGGGTTTCAGCCCATTAACCCATCTAAATATCCTAACTCAACCCTCTTCTCTTCATTCACTCTCATTTTCCTAACACTTTCAAGCTTTTGAGAATAATGGGGGAAAAGATTGGAAATAGAAATTCAAAACCCTAGTTTCCTTTGCAAGCTCCATTTCTTGCTCCAAAATCAAGGTGAAGCTTAGGTAAGCCTTCTCCTCATCTTCTCCATCTCTTTTCCTCTTCGATTTCTGAAATGTTTTAAACCCTAACTTAGGAAATGTTTCCTTTTGAGCTTAGATTGAAGCTCCTTGGGTTGAAATTGAAGAGTGATTGTTCTAGCCTTGCTCGGTAGCTTTTCTTTTGTGTTTTTGGGATTAAAGGTGAGATTTTTGAACTCACATCTAAGCTTATAGCTTTTGTTGTTGTTGGGTAAGAATTCCTAACATCAATTTATGTTCATTTGTGTTTGATTTGGATCGATTTGGTGAATTGTCCAATTTTGGTTTTTGGAATCCAATTTCTATAAAAATCATAGCTTTGATGTTTGAACACGTTAGTGGAGTGTTTCGGAGGGCCATACAAGGCTGGGTTGTCGTTTGGCGTAATTCCTCAATCGTAGTTGCTCGTTCGTTCGCTTCCATCCGTGCCATCGGATTTTCCCCAATAGGGGCTAGGCTGATTCTGCTCTGGTAGCAGGTTCAGTCGACTGAACCAGACCCCAGGATTTTGCCTGGGTCTGTATCAATCGACTGACCTTCTGTGTCAGTCGACTGACTCTGGGGCAGAAAACTGCGTACCCCTGTGTCAGTCGACTGATACCCTGGTTCAGTCGACTGACCTGGAAACATAAAGTTTCCAGGCTCTGGGCCAGTCGACTGACCCACTGGTTCAGTCGACTGACCTGCTTGTCTCTGTCCGGTATGTTATTTGCTTTGATTTCCAATTTCGATCGATTCGTGTCGATCCAATTAGTTGTTATCGCATTTTTGACTTTGATAATTCCTTTTAACTTCGTACATGGGTTTTTATAAAATGATCATTTTAAAGTGTATCAAAAGCTTGTTTCTCTAACTTCTAAGTTCTAATTAAAACACACACACAATTTTGCACTCCGAGCAAAGAGGGAGGAGAATTAAATGATTAAATAAAACACGTGCTATGAACACATGCGTTTATCTTTTCAGTTAATTCCTAATCTATTCGTTTGACCGTTTTGACCTTTGGGTCTGGTTTACCGATGAGATGAGGTGAACTTTGTACTGCTTTGAGTGTGAAATTGACTAACGGTTAGTAAACCGTTTAGTGCGAACGTGTGGTATGGGACTCACGTTAACATTTTTCGGGTTCCTTTCTGAGAGTTGTGACACATTCCGCCAGTTAGTGGTGTCCAGTACTGGGCCTTCGGACTTGCACCACTACGGTTTGTTGCCTTCGGGGTTTGTGGCCTTTGGGCTTGAGCCTTCAGGGTTTGTGGCCTTCGGGCTTGAGCCTTCGGGGTTTGTTGCCTTCGGGCTTGTACCTTCGGGTTTGTTGCCTTCGGGTTTGTGGATCCTTATTATACAGTACTGAGCTCGAGCATCTTTTGTTTCTTTAACTATTATATTACCTTAGCGTATCGCCCTTCGGTGTAGGTTCATTGAACCACACGATATATAGCGATTACCTTGTGGAAACTTGTGTTACCTTTATTGGTATTTGTTATTTGCCTTTTGGCTTGTTTTGGGATATGTATGTCCTTTGTTTATTTGAGTTGCCTATGATATGAGGCTTGTTATGATTCATCTTATGTTAGATGATTTGGCTATCTCTTTTGGCGATATTTGTGGTACTTTATGATCTTGTATGGGCATTATCATTTAGTTTATCTAACTGATTTGTTTAGCTAGACTGACCCGTGTATTTTATACTCGGGTCAGACCGAGATGTTTTAGGTTAGGTACATTGGACTTAGCCGATTTTGCTTCCGCATGGACTATTCTGCTAGCTTCTTTTTGTCATAGCTTTTTGTGTAGTCCTTTTTTGTCTGTAACTCTGATATGTACTCTATTGACTCGCCTGTATATTGTGGTTTGCCTTACCACTTGACAGGTATCATTTTGTAAACTCTGTGATGTATCTGTATATGTTAAAATGTATGTGATGATCTACTATTCTGTGATGTGTATTACATTTGAGTTGTTATATTTTATTCTGATAGATCCTCAGCCACCTATGGCTTTGTATTAAGTATTTATTGGATATGTCGATCCATTTAAGTAAGAAGTGGCATTATCGGCGTATTCAATAGATAATTAAGACAAGGCTATAGATGGTCGCTCCTAACCAGCTCTATTCTCCGCATTAGCAGACGGTGTTACCTTGTAATACTCTTTGCTAATGTGGGTCTCGGAGTGGGGTGTCACAGCTTGGTATCAGAGCTGAGTTCAGAACAAAATATGATAAACATAGAACAGAGACACATATTGCGGTACATCAAAGTGCAGTATGAATGTTACGAATCTTTGAATCATCATGCCATAGGAATTAATTCGAGTCTTCGTACCGTTCTATCCTATTTTCTTTTTATGATGCCTTATTTTATCAATCATGTTTGTTTGATATTCGTTCTGAGAATAACCTTTTTTCCTCTTCTGTCTTTTTCTTTTTTCTTAAAGAAGAAGAGATGGTTATATCTGGCAGTCCCAGTGCCGGTCAATCCAGTAGTCCTTCTCTGGGTGGCATATTTATCACTGCTCAACAACTTTTGGATCTTGCAAAGAATCAAAGGTTTTTTGTGCTTTAGGTAAGGACCCCGAAAAGGTTTTACCTCTGAAATTAGAAGTACCTTTCGACCAGTTAGTAGATATCGCTCTTCGACTTGAAGAGGCCAATAAAGATAACGATGTTGAAGTTGTGGATTCCAAACAAAACTTCAACATCAACGAAAAGAGGCATATTAAGTTCAAAAGTCCTAATCCCAACGAAAAAGGGAAGCAGGAAATTTTGGTAGCAAAGCCTCCTATCCCTAATCGTGGAGGATGCTACAATTGTAATTCTAAGGATCACCATGTAAATAGGTGTCAGAAACCTCTCTTCTGTCGTTATTGCAAAGGTTTGGGTCACCGTTTATCTTCATGTCCCAAACTTCAAAGTAGGAGGGAAGGGAAGCTGAATGTTGCACAAGCTTCTAGTAACCCTTCTCTTGGTCAAGGTAATTCTCCTCTTATCCTTAATGGCATTATTTTATTTCGTGATCTTCCTATTTGGTTTCTTTTGATACGGGTGCGTCCCACTCTTTTATATCAAAAGAACTTGTTGATTCTTTTCTTTAAATATTTTGGTTTGATGACTTCACTGAGAATTGCGAATCCGGTTGGTGGATCCGCAACACTCAGTTTGCTTTGTGAAAATGTCGAGATTATTTTTGGGATTATTCTTTTCAAGCCGATTTGCAAGTATGCGTTATTTAGGCTTCGAAACTGATTTTTGGGAAAGGATTGGCTTAATTATTATGAAGGCCATATCCTATGTCCAATGTGGACTATTTATCTTCGACATCTTCAATCTGTTAAGCAGATTTCTTTTGTTCTTAATGATTTTGATTTCCAAATTCGGTGATATCATTTTAATTCTTTAAACTCACTTGATGAGGAAAGTGTATTTCTCTCATTCAAGTAGTTTATGAATTTTCCGGTATATTTGAGCTTGTCTTAGGATTATCACCTAAGCAATCTATTGAATGGTGCTAAGGTCTTTTCAGCTCGACCTTGCCATTGGTTTTCATCAGCTACGAGTTGCGGAAGGTAGCATCCTCTTACCGCATTCCGCACTCGTTGTGATTTTTGTGTTTGGTTCGTTATGTCATTCGGGCTGACGAACCTTCTACCTTATTTCATCCATTTTGTGAATCGAGTATTCTACGAATATCTCGATTAGTTTATCTTTATATTTCCTGAAATGGGTGAAGATAACAAATTTAAAATTTGTAAATCTTTTTAATAAGATATTTATAAATATGTTTGGGTTTTATTCTCAAAACAAGCAAAGTATATTTGTATAGTTTATAAGAGACATGGTTATCATATATAAGATGATTTTGTGTTGTTTTGCCCATTGAGTGCTTTAAGAATTATGGTCGATGCGCTTGATCAACACTATCGATAGGAATCTCCTAAACGCTATGATGAGACAGTCAAACGCAGTAATTCTTGTAAAAAGTTAATTTTTCTAAAAAGATGAATATATACAAAGTTAATTATAATTTTGAAAGTTTTAACTTTCCGGGAAAGAGAATCGATTAAAAGAACTCTTTTCTGATATTTTTATTCTTGCGATTCCCGAAGGGAACCAAGACTTTATTGTTTGTACCGATACTAGTCGTATTGGTTTTGGTGTCATTCTCTTGCAAAGGGGAATGTGTTATCGCATTTGCTTCTTGACAATTAAAGCTTGTCGAGACTAGATATGCCATTCATGATCTGGTGCTCGAGGCTATTGTTGTCGCTCTTAGAATTTGGTTCATTATCTTTTGGGAGAGAAATTTGTTCTCTACTCCGATCATAAATCTTCGAAGTATTTGTTTTCTCAAAAGGAACTTAATTTGTGTCAACAACATTGGCTCGAGTTCCTTGCATCTTATGATCTTGTTATTCTTTATACTCTCGGAAAGGGCAATCGTGTTGCCGATGCCCTTAAGCCGAGAGCAGCAAGCGGTTGTTTCTTTGATGATATTCGAATGGAGTGATCTCGAGACTTTATCCACTTGTGAGATTCGAGATCGTGAATCCAATTCATGTTCATCTCTTGTTTTGTGTAGCCTTGAGGCTCATCCTTCTCTTTTAGCCCGTACCTCTTTTGGGCTAAACTCTATGTCCTATTAAATTGCATGGAGTTCCTACTTCTATTGTTAGCAATCGTGATCCATTATTTTATTAGTGGATTTTGGTAAGGTCTTCAAAAGCTTTGGGAACAAAGCTTAATTTTTAGCACCGCTTATCGTCCTCAATCCGATGGACAAATAGAGCGTGTGAATCAACTCTTGTAGACCTCTTTCGTCCATGTGTTCTTGATTTTGGTGGAAGTTGGGAAGATCATATGTCTCTTGTCGATTTTTCTACCAATAATAGCTTCCAATCTTGTATTGGTACGGCACCTTTCGAGGTACTCTACGGAAGGCCATGCCGATTTTCTTTGTGTTGGCTTAAAGCCGGTGAGAAGCTGGTTTTAGGTCCAGATTTTATTGGTGTTCAATTGTGTCTCTCCTATAATGGGTGTTGTACGTCTCAGTCGATCGGGAAAATTAGCACCTCGATATGTTGGTCCATTCCCCATCACCGAACGCATTATTTCCGTGGCTTATCACCTCTTTTATTACCGGCTCAATTCTTTTGCTATTCTTGACGTTTTCCACGTCTCTCAACTACGGAAATACCTTAGGGATTCCGATTCTGTTCTTGAGTCCGGTGTAATTGAAGAAATTGAAGTTTCACCAAATTTGATTTATGAGCGACATTCTTTTCGTATCATTACTTCGGAGGTTGAACGCCTTCGAAATAAAGATGTTCTTCTTGTGGGAGTTCAATGGTCCTCAAATCCTAAGAATTGCTATTGGGAATCCAGAAAATCCATTGAGCGAACATATCCAGACTTACTCTTTCGTGCTCTTTATGGTGAACTTCTTATTTCAAATTTTCTATTGTGTTGATATGCTTTTATGGTTGTTACTCTTTATTTTCTTCTTAAGTATTGCGAGGATGCAATTTCTTTAAGGAGGGGAGTCTGTAACAACCCACATATTTTACGATTGAATATTTAAATATTTTATTTAAATATAGAATCGTTAATCGGATTGAAGTCCGAAATGTCACTTTTTGCAAACAGTCGAATTGGGACTCGAGACCACTTCCATTGAGTCCAAAATGGTGTTTGCGACTTTTTTGAGTATAAGCTTCGATATGTTTGGAGTTGAGTGAATTTTGCTATTTTTCACTTGGGCTTTGGATATTGGTTTCAGCCCACTAACCCATCTAAATACCCTAACTCAGCCCTCTTCTCTTCATTCACTCTCATTTTCCTAACACTTTCAAGCTTTTGAGAATAATGGGGGGAAAAGATTGGAAATAGAAATTCAAAACCCTAGTTTCCTTTGCAAGCTCCATTTCTTGCTCCAAAATCAAGGTGGAGCTTAGGTAAGCCTTCTCCTCATCTTCTCCATCTCTTTTCCTCTTCGATTTCTGAAATGTTTTAAACCCTAACTTAGGAAATGTTTCCTTTTGAGCTTAGATTGAAGCTCCTTGGGTTGAAATTGAAGAGTGATTGTTCTAGCCTTGCTCGGTAGCTTTTCTTTTATGTTTTTGGGATTAAAGGTGAGATTTTTGAACTCACATCTAAGCTTATAGATTTTGTTGTTGTTGGGTAAGAATTCCTAACATCAATTTATGTTCATTTTTGTTCGATTTGGATCGATTTGGTGAATTGTCCAATTTTGGTTTTTGGAATTCAATTTCTGTAAAAATCATAGCTTTGATGTTTGAACATGTTAGTGGAGTGTTTCGGAGGGCTATACAAGGCTGGGTTGTCGTTTGGCGTAATTCCTCAGTCGTAGTTGCTCGTTCATTCGCTTCCATCCGTGCCATCGGATTTGCCCCAACAGGGGCTAGGCTGATTTTGCTCTGGTAGCAGGTTCAGTCAGTTGAACCAGTAGGTCAGTCGACTGAACCAGACCCCAGGATTTTGCCTGGGTCTGTATCAGTCGACTGACCTTCTGTGTCAGTCGATTGACTCTGGGGCAGAAAACTGCGTACCCCTGTGTCAGTCGACTGACACCCTGGTTCAGTCGACTGACCTGGAAACATAAAGTTTCCACGCTCTGGGCCAGTCGACTGACCCACTGGTTCAGTCGACTGACCTGCTTGTCTCTGTCCGGTTTGTTATTTGCATTGATTTCCAATTTCGATCGATTCGTTTCGATCCAATTAGTTGTTATCGCATTTTTGACTTTGATGATTCCTTTTGACTTCCTACACGGGTTTTTATAAAATGATATTTTTAAAGTGTATTAAAAGCTTGTTTCTCTAACTTCTAGGTTCTAATTAAAACACACACACAATTTTGCACTCCGAGCGAAGAGGGAGGAGAATTAAATGATTAAATAAAACGCGTGCTATGAACACGTGCGTTTATCTTTTCAGTTAATTCCTAATCTATTTGTTTGACCGTTTTGACCTTTGGGTCTGGTTTACCGATGAGATGAGGTGAACTTTGTACTGCTTTGAGTGTGAAATTGACTAACGGTTAGTAAACCGTTAAGTGCGAACGTGTGGTATAGGACTCACGTTAACATTTTTCGGGTTCCTTTCTGAGAGTTGTGACACATTCCGCCAGTTAGTGGTGTCCAGTACTGGGCCTTCGGACCTTCACCACTACGGTTTGTTGCCTTCGGGGTTTGTGGCCTTCGGGCTTGAGCCTTCGGGGTTTGTGGCCTTCGGGCTTGAGCCTTCGGGGTATGTTGCCTTCGGGCTTGTATCTTCGGGTTTGTTGCCTTCGGGTTTGTGGATCCTTGTTATACAGTACTGAGCTCGAGCATCTTTTGTTTCTTTAACTATTATATTACCTTAGCGTATCGCCCTTCGGTGTAGGTTCATTGAACCACACGATATATAGCGATTACCTTGTGGAAACTTGTGTTACCTTTATTGGTATTTGTTATTTGCCTTTTGGCTTGTTTTGGGATATGTATGTCCTTTGTTTATTTGAGTTGCCTATGATATGAGGCTTGTTATGATTCATCTTATGTTAGATGATTTGGTTATCTCTTTTGGCGATATTTGTGGTACTTTATGATCTTGTATGGGCATTATCATTTAGTTTATCTAACTGATTTGTTTAGCTAGACTGACCCGTGTATTTTATACTCGGGTCAGACCGAGATGTTTCAGGTTAGGTACATTGGACTTAGCCTATTTTTCTTCCGCATGGACTATTCTGCTAGCTCTTTTTTGTCATAGCTTTTTGTGTAGTCCTTTTTTGTCTGTAACTCTGATATGTACTCTATTGACTCGCCTGTATATTGTGGTTTGCCTTACCACTTGACAGGTATCATTTTGTAAACTCTGTGATGTATCTGTATATGTGAAAATGTATGTGATGATCTACTATTCTGTGATGTGTATTACATTTGAGTTGTTATATTTTATTCTGATAGATCCTCAGCCACCTATGGCTTTGTATTAAGTATTTATTGGATATGTCGATCCATTTAAGTAAGAAGTGGCATTATCGGCGTATTCAATAGATAATTAAGACAAGGCTATAGATGGTCGCTCCTAACCAGCTCTATTCTCCGCATTAGCAGACGGTGTTACCTTGTAATACTCTTTGCTAATATGGGTCTCGGAGTGGGGCGTCACATTATAGATCTTCATTTAACGATAATTTATTTAGTAGAATTTTCTCTTTTGGAGAATGAGTTCTGCTTGGAATAAAATGAAATTTGAGGCATTGGTTGCTGGATTTATTCGAGAGTTTCGAGACTCGATGATCTTGCATATTGTATAAGTTTTCCTTTTCATAGTGAGAGGTGGAATGTTCTTTCGTATACTATATTCACGAAAGGGGTTACACCACCTAGGCTTTTGTTCCTTTTGAATGATAAACAGCCTCATTGGAGTTTATGGTTTGACACGTGCATTTGACTCTTGATTGGTTACCGTGCATGTTGGTATAGACTCTTTTTGAATATTTCATTGTTTTGTATGCTTGTTGATTGGTTATTGCTGTCTGCTATTGATTAATCATTGCTTGTTGCTTATTATTGCTTGCTGCTGCTTATGTTTGCTTGCTACTGTTTGATATTGTTTGTTGTTGTTTGATTTTGATGTTAGCTAATTTTTATAATTGTTGATTCATTTTTATTGCTTGCTTGCATCTTTAATAATTTGTATGCTACTTATTGTTGCTTATCATTATTTGTTATAGTTTGATGGTTGCTTGTTATTTATTGGTGTTGATTGTTATTGATTGATTTTGCTTTTCTTATGTGTTTAATTGCTTGTATGGGAGTTATAATTTCATAAAATTAAAGTATGTTCGGAGAGTGATAACGATAACTATCTGGAATAGGTCGCATATCATCCATGCCCACTATGAGGTAGAGAGGAGATCTATACGAGTCCACTGCCTTTTGATGTGATTTGGAGTCCGTGGTATATTTTGATACCGACTCACTTGAACTTACTCTTAAATTGATTGTTATGTATGACTATAGTAATATTGGTTACGATACATGTTTGAATTTTGTATTAGTGCATAATCCTCTTTGTATAGTACAATAAGTACTTGAGAGCCAAAGTATAGCTATTTAAATGCTTATTTGCTATGATTGGCATTTAAATAGTTCATACCTTTCTTAAGAAAGGTACGAATTTTTGGAAAATGTGAGATGTCGTAGATTATCACATATTACCTAGTTGCGTGATCCATTCTAATTTGCGAGTTTCCATTATGCTAATAACATAAGGGGATGTACTGTTAGAATTTTTCGAAAGTGAGATTCTGGTAGTTTGGCCAGTCCGTAACCTTCTCGTACTCATAGAAATTTCGGGGATGAAATTCTTTTTAGGATGGGAGAATGTAACACCCCGAAATTATAATGATTGAATATTTAAAAGATTAATTTATATATTTAATTTTAAATAATGGAACACTCTTTGTACTTGACTTTTATAGACGAGCAAATTGAGAATCAATATACCTATAGTTGAGCTTGCTTTTTCGACGCGAGTAAAATGAATATAAACTTGACTATATTTAGAGTCGATGATTTTCGAGGATGAATAGTGCCTAATGAAGAGTATTGGGCTAAGCCCATTAACTTGCCCTAACTTAGCTTATATGTGGTTAAGCTCTGCGTTATTTTCATTTCATTTCATCCATCTCCTCTAATTATTTTCCTAATCTCCTCTAAATCCACTTCTAATCCCTAAGCCCTAAAACCATCAAATAAATTTCCTAAAATCAAATAAAAATCACAATAATTCATCTCTTCCAATTCTCTACAAATTCCATAAAGGAATTGGCTTCATTCAAAGTCTTGTTGTTCATTTAAAAATCTAAAGAAAGCTAAGTTGGGTTTTTGGGTGATTAGAGGTTGGTTTAGGGAAAAGCAAGGCGAGTGGGATAATTCTCCTTACTAATTTATATGTTATACTTCATATTTTTGTTATTGATGATTATAGAATTATATAAAGTAATTTAGGGATTGTTTGAGTTGACATGGGCTTATGTTTGTGGTATAAACATAATTATATTAATTCATTATTCATTTAAGACCTTAATAACTATTTTTGAAAATAGTTAGCAACCTAAGAATTTGATTTTTAAGTTAATTGAATTATTATATGTGATGTAGTGGTAGATTAGAGACTAATTACATGTGATAATTAAGTGCATGTTATTAGTTAGTAATAATGAAAATAATTTAAATGGTTTTGGAAAAATTGGTAAGCTAATTAAGTGAATTTTGAACTCTATACTTATTATTAAATTGAGTAAAGGGTTAATGAAGCATAACCAGCACTTGTGAATATTATTTAAAAATTATAGAAATGATCTTTATTAATGATTAGTTTACTTATAAATATTATTTAAGGGAAAGAATGATTTTTATAAGCAAAAGAGGTATTTAATAAAATAATATTTTATAAAACAGTATAAATGAAGCTTAATTGGTATTTATAAAATGGTTATATGATTTTATAAATGAAGTATAGATTTTATAAATAGAAATGAGATTTTATAAAATAGTAATATGATGTATACTTAATTTTAATGAGGCAGTTAAGTATTTAAAGGCTTAAAATTGATTTATAAGTTAATAATATATTTTATAAAGTAGATGTAAGATTTTATAAAATAGGACGAAACCATATTAGACTTTTATTGAAAAGATTTAGTAAATAAAAGTAAGTGATTAAGTAATAAATGAATTAATTATTTAGATATATGTGTATGTATATGAGTATGGGCATGTATACTTACGTGTGTATTTACAGAATATAACAATAAAAAAGATGCGTGATTTGTAGTTAGAATCGTTGTATGTATGTTTGTTTATATATGTATGCAATTGTTTGATTATACAGATATATTATTGAATAAAAGTTCGTCTTGGGCATTTCACGTAGCCATAGCAACTATCGGGCGTCCTAAGTTGCGTGAAAGTACACCAGATCGAGTAATCGCTCCGGTGAAGTCCAAAATGTGACTTGTGAAGTTAATGCGTGTTTGTGTGAACATGTGTGCATAGGCATGATCGGATGAGTGTATTGACACACGTATAAGCTACTCACTAAGCTAGGTGGCCGGGTATATTGTTTTGGCATGTTAGAGGAGGCCGGGTCGCTATAATCGCCCTTTTAACTGTACTCGTGCAAAGAATGGATTTTGGTATCGAAATTGGTTTTCGAATACCTATGGAACCACTTCCAAAATGTCAACAAATGAACACCAGTAGAGTCCGATAGGGTGGAGACAGGCTTTGAAAGCAAGGCAACTCATCGGGCGAAGCGTCAAATGAAACAACATGTGAATCGACGATCATTTAGGAGATTCCTCCTTGCCACGG